>CM037877.1:196502004-197923134 GCA_021292165.1 Shinisaurus crocodilurus
ATGTGTTGGGCAACAATGGCCATGGCAGTGGCCATGGTGGCTGGGCATGATGGGAGTTGTGGTCCAACACATTTGGGCGGCACCAATTTGGGGAAGTCTGCAGGATATAGATGGCACTTGTATTTAATTATCTGGTAATCCAAACATCTTTTTGTTGTTCCTTGGGCCATTCAAATGAAGGAGTTGGGCTGCATTTCCATTTACTAGAAATGACAGTGGCCAGTTGCAGGATCATCGGGAAAAGAAGCCATGGTGGCTTCTTTTCCCAGTCCCCGTGTACACCAGGTGCACGCTGCGCGATTTACTGTATTACCCTAGTGGTGCAGGGCTTTCCATGTTGTCCGAACCCGGTGATGTGCGCAGCAGGGTGGCTTTGAAACCACCCCAAAACCCATGGCTTGTAGGGTTCTGGGGTGGTTTTGAAGCCACTGCTGCTGTGCACCTTGCCATGTTTGGACTACATGGTAAGCCACATGCTGCAAGGGTAATTAGGACAATTGCGTGGCATGCACCTGGCACATACAGGAGCGGGGGGGGGGGACCACCATGGCTTCTTTCCCCCAATGATTGTGCAAACCTAGCCAATGAGTAACAGTCCCTTCCCTACCTCACAACTTTTTGCATATTCATCTTTGTATCTTGGGACAGAAATATGCTTGACACTTGTGTCTTGTTCAAAACAACTTGAGGATAATGTTGATAATTGGCTTAATGAGCCACTTTAATATGCAAACAGGGACAGCACAAAAAAGAAAAAAAAGAACCAACTTGCTCACCAAGTTAGAGCCATGTTTGCACTTTTGGAATTCACCCTGGAGGGAGAAGGACTTTCCAGGCCTTGCCCCACCACTGGGGGGCTGGACTCATGCCAGGGAATTAATTCTGATCTTGAAACAAAGATGAGCAATAAGGATAGTGTGGAGACAATTTCCTTGCAGCAGAGACCAGCATGTGCTCTGAAAAAGAATGCTAGATCTCTTGGGGAAAGATTTGCATAGTTGTTGCTCTTCTGGATTACAGCAACCATTTATTGTGCTGCTCCACCCTGATAATTAAGGTCTGGTAAGGAGAGTAACTGGAAGAGTAGCTTTAGATTCAGTCTCGAAAAACCAGCATGCCTTTGCACCCACATTATTTGTTAAATCCACATTATTTGGAATGGTCTGTGTCTTTCAAACAGCAGCATCAGCCCAAAATTCTTAGGTAAATGGATATGGGAAGCCCAGCACAGGCTCGGGGAGATAAGGCCTATCTCTGCTGGACAAACTCAACAGCTAAGGAGCTTCCTGGTATTGAGTGGCTGGAGGCCAAGTCCCATCTAAGGAGGAAAGATAGCAGACACCAGACACTCTGCTCTCCTAATGGGCACAGTCCCATGTACGGTAGTTCTTCAAAAGTCAGAAGACATCTCTGTTGTCGCCTATGCACCATTTGGGATACTGCCAAAGTCTCTCCAGAGGCTGTCCTCACCGTGATAAGAGAAGTGCATAGAAAGAACCTGTCTGCCTTTTTATGTACCGAAGGCATGGAAAGCCCCTGCTTGACAAAAGATATACATCCCATGCTGGAGGAACCACGGTATTTATCCTGAGATCACCCGGACTTCTCACTAGTGTTTGAGCACCTTTGGGCAAGAAACCCTCAATGGGCCCCCACTATCAGTGAATCAAAATCCTCACTGCCAAATGTCACCAGCTGCTATATTGCTCCTCATCCTCTCTCTCATCATTGCTACCACTTGCATCCTTGATAGGTAGAGTGCAGGTGAGGATGGAGACAGTGACTGTGTTCAGAGACACGCCGCGACTCACCGTGGGTTATTTAACCCACGATGAGCCATGGCGCCTGCGGGCTCCAGATTACATAACCAACAACCCCACTCGGGTGTTGTTGTGTCATGTGAACCCAGCGAGGGTGGGTTATGTGAGGGTTGTTTAACCTTTGCATAACCCACACTCGCTGGGTTTGCACAACACAACAACCCCCAAGTGGGGCTTGCATATTCAAAATGGCCACACGCACCCTCCCACATGCCGCAGCCTCACCGTGGGCTAAATAACCCATGGCGGGCTGTCGTGTTGTGTATATAGCCCTGGTGGCTTCTACTGCTCCTCCTTTCCATCACCATAATGGTCTGGGCCAGGGCGAGAGGCAGGTGAACAAGCAGGTTGCAATGGTGAAAAGAGAAAGTCAGGGGGGGGGGCTTGTCAGGGGGGCCGCTGGGCAGGTGCCTGACCATGCCTACCCTTGACACCAGTCCTGTCTCTCACACCAGCCACGGGGACTCTGTGGACACTCAGTCACCCCATTTGCCTCTGGAAAGTGCTTGCTGCATGGGTGAATGGATCATAGAGGGTTCCCCCACTGTCAGGTTAATGGCTCACAACAACACAGCATATTTTAGGTCTGTGCAGATCTCTCTCTCTCTCTCTCTCTCTCTCTCTCTCTCGTAAAAAAAGGGGTCCAGAAAACAAGAGCAATTATCTCTCTGCTGCCACACATACATGCAGCTGCTGTACCTCACAGAAAGGGCAGCTGAGACCCTGTACTCTGTGATAAAACTGTCACTGCTTGGAATATTCAACGAACATTGCCAGCAGATACTCACATTATCTAGAGAGAGAGAGAGAAAATTAGACTTGGAAGAAAATGGTCTGATACTGTTGGTTTTAAAGGCAAAGAACACAGAGACCATGTCAAAACTGAGGCATAAACACCACTCACCACAGGGAATCCGTGAGACATTCTTGTGCAATTACAAGTATGCAGAAACAAAAGGTGCCATGGCAGTTTAAGGACTAATTAGTTTATTATGACATGATGTTTAGGTTAACACACACAGCCTGTTTGTGCAAATTCAAGTCTGTACTTCTTCTTGGCGCTCATTTACATACACTGGAATTCAAAGGCACACATACCCACAGTCAGGCAGGCAGGCAGGCAGGCAATCACTCGTGACCGAGTAAGATTGTCTTCCAGAATAAAAAAGAAAATTTACAAAAAGGAGATTTTAAAAGGAGGAAAATTCTAAAGAAAATTGTGTGGACTCTAGCGATGGGTCCGTAAGTGACTGTGGAGGCCAATTCTAGATCCACACAGCTTCCCACAGTGAGGACACAGGTTACCAGATGGAAGATGGTCTTGTAAAGGATTCATTTGACGTGCTTTTCGCTTAGCACGTTTCTCCCTTTCACCTTGCACTCGAGGTTCTTCAAAGTCCATAGAACCTTTGTGAAAGGCCAACCTCCAGTTAGATCGTTCATGGGCCAGAGCTTCCCAGTTTTTGATGTTTATATTGCATTTTTTTAGATTAGCCTTAAGAACATCTTTAAGCCTCTTATATTGACCACCGATATTCCGCTTTCCATCCTTGAGTTGGGAATAAAGTAACTGCTTTGGGAGACGGCAGTCAGGCATTCGAACAACATGACCGGTCCACTGAAGTTGGCGTTGAAGGATCATTTTTTCAATGCTAGTAGTCTTTGCTTCTTCCAGTACACTGACATTTGTTCGCCTATCTTCCCAAGTAATTCGCAGGATTTTCCGGAGGTAACGTTGATGAAATCTTTCAAGGAGTTGGAGGTGACGTTTATAGATAGTCCATGTTTCGCAGGCATACAATAAAGTTGGTAATACAATGGCTTCATAAACCAGTATTTTGGTCTTCTTACAAATATCCCGATCCTCGAACACTCTATGTTTCATTCGAGAAAACACGGCACTTGTGGAGCTCAGACGATGCTGGATTTCACTGTCGATGTTAGCTGTAACAGAAAGATAGCTTCCAAGATAGAGAAAATGATCGACATTTTCCAGTATTGTCCCGCCAAGCTGGATAGATGGCATCACCAAAGGGTTAGCTTGCACTTGCTGATGAAGCACTTTGGTTTTTTTGATGTTAAGTGAGAGACCAAGTTTTCCGTATGCTTCTGCAAAAGCATTTAGGATAGTTTGGAGATCATCCTCTGAATGTGCGGAGACCACATTATCATCAGCATACTGTAGTTCCACAACGGAGGTTGTAATTACCTTACTTTTTGCTTTCAGCCTGCTGAGATTAAAAAGCTTTCCATCTGTTCGATATATAATTCCCACACCAGTGGGAAGTTTCCCCTCAACAAGATGTAAAATCATGGCGATGAAAATAGCAAATAATTCTATGTTGGCTCCTAAACATCTGAAATACTTTCAGCTCCATAAAGAGCTGCTTTTTGCAAGTTCCTAGCCACCAGCATTACATTTCTAAATGCCCAGCAACCATATGTCTTGGATTTTTCAAGACATAATCATAAAACAACTTACTCCAGAAGAACCCCATTGATTCAGTGGAATTGCTTCCGAATAATTTGATGAGTTGCTTGGGGATTGCATACAGTGGGAATGAACATTATGACGTCAATTGATTAGTATTCATAAATGCTGTGATGCTGAGAACACTTCCTTGGAAGAAAGTTCTGTTGATAGCAGACCTGTACACTAATAGCAAACATCTCTGAGTGCAGATCCTTATGTAGTCAAAATGGCACCATCTGCGCACAAGAGGGAGGTATCAGTAGGCTTGGAGGAACCCCAAGGTTTGCAGGAGTTTAAAAAATATTTAGGGAAACCCCCCACAATGTTGACTGAGTGGGGGTGGGAATGGAAAACTGGGGAGTGGGAATGTAATGGAGTATCATGGAAAAGGGCATGCTTGCATGGCTGGCTGGAACTCTGGATAGGAGCACTCCACCCTACACCATTTTGTTGCTGGTCCCACCTGTTAGGAAAATATGTTTCAGATTGGAGTGCAAGGACACATCCACACACAGCAGCACCTGTGTTCCCAGCCTGGTGCAGTGCACAACTGTAAGAGGCAACTGGAATAAGCAGGTACTTTCCCCCTGGACATCCCCTCATGGAAATCAGGAAGCCAGTTATGCAGACTACACAGCCCACACTGTTCTCACAATTTCCCCCACCAGTCATGTGGATGGGCAAGTAACCAAGGCAGGACAAGATGCACTCATGGACTCCAGGAGCGGATGTACTGTAAGCAAACATCTGATCATCAAATAAGCCATGTGTGGGAAGAATACATACTAACAGGGAATAGAACATAGGGGACTCATCTATACATATCCATGTAGGAAGTAAATAAGTTACAGTACCTCCATTATTTATTTATTATCTTGCAGTACATGCTGCTTTTTGCACCATTTCCCATGGAGGGTTGGGGTGAGGATATCTTTGCATTTCCTAATGCTGGAGTGTACATACAAACATAGTCAGAGGTAAGTTAATCACAGGAGCCATCCAACATGTACTAATCCAGCAGGTAGCAATAACCATTTGTCTACCTCCTTCCCTTCTTACTGTATTGTCTGAGTAGCCCTCAGACATTCAAAACTGTTGTGGGGAGAAGAAGCATAAGTGAGTTTGGGGCAAAACACTTGATTTTGATATCTACAATTAAGTCCACACATCTCCATGCACAGGGAAATGGATGAATTGTCTCCACATCTTGAAGTACATGCGTCATCTTGTGTGTGCACTCCATTTCAAACACATTCTAAAACTAGCAGAAAAAATAAGTGAAACTTACATTACTATTCTATGCCACTTTCCTCAAACTTTATGGTAAGAAGTCCAAAGCCTTGTTGAATACAGATCACATTCTTATTGTCCATTAAGACTGCTACTTTATTAAAGAGGGAATAGATGAGTAACTGATTGAATAACCATATCCAGAAGATAGTAATGAATATATTAACATGAAATTGGAAGGGGGGCATTTCATAAAGGTCCACTGCAATTAACGTTATCAGTTATTTGGATGAAAGAGTGGACCATATTCTCCACAAAATTGTGGGTGATACAAGATCAGAGGGATTGTAAACACTGCTTATGTTCCATTAGCTCACCATTGCAATGATATCTGTGTTCTCAGCAAACAATGCTTTGGGAATGGCAACTGATAAGGTAATAATCACTGTCTGTACTTTTTTTGCATTTCATTCCCCTTTGACATCACTGTTTACATCTCTCCTGCATGCCCCACCCTGCCCTGCATGTGGATATAGATCAGCCAATTTGAAGTTGACACTTCATGCATCTGAAGTGTCCACGAAAGCTTATACCTCAATGAATGACTTTGTTAGGCTTTAAGGTGCCACAAGGCTCTGTCATTTTTGCTGTAATAGACTAACATGGCGAACCCCTCTGGAAATGGTTTTGAATCTGTTTCTCCTTGGGCTACCACTATCATTTCCCTTCGGGATCTTCAATAAAAGGATCTGAACTGGGAAGGGACAGGGTTGCATCACCTGAAGCACTAACTCCTTACAGCTGAGGAGGGAGAAGCATTAGGAACCTGTGTTTGCACCTGTTCACTATCTCTTTTTCTCTGTGTGTGCCAGACCTTTTGAACAGTCTGACATGCAGGCTCTGGGGGTCTGGAATAACCCCATCTTTGCTCCACAGCTTACCAGTCACACCTTTCTGCTCTTCAAGTCTATTTTGGTTTGCAATGTGGCTGAGAGCAGACATGAATGCCGATTTTCCCCTCTGGCATCACAATCCCAACAGGGGTGCTGTCCTTGTTCTAGGACCCTAACCCAACCCGTGTGACCCTACACCTAGGGTGGGAAACCAGTGGCTTATAGGCTGCATATTTCATGTGCAGAAGGAGAAAGAGGGGGAGATGGGGGAGCTTCCACATGCACACACAACACTAGGCAATCCAGCAATGCTGCAAACTCCCTCCATTTTTGATTCTGTGGGCCCCAATTGACTTTTCCCATGGGTCAATGGCCCTTCATAGGGAAATTTCCAATGGGGGTAGCTGTGTTAGTCTGTTGCAGCAAAAACAACAAAGTGTCTTGTAGCACCAGGGTCAGGCCTGGTTATTACTTGGATGGGAGACCCCTCCTCTAGTTTCCTGCATTGAGCAGGGGGTTGGACTCAATAGCCTTGTAGGCTCCTTCCAACTCTATGATCTATGAAATCTATGAAACCTTAAAGTCTAACAAAAGCTTTTGTAGACTTCAGTCTACTCCATCAGATGCATAAACTGTTATGTTGAGTTTCAGGTATATACACACACAAATTCTCAGAGGGAATTGAAATGTAGAAAATAAAGACAGTGGTAATTATTATTACCTTAATAGTGGCCTTTCACAAAACCTGTGATAACACAGAGAACCTGGCATTGGTGAGCTGATTAACACATATAGACCTGATTTGCATGACACAATAGGCCACCACGGGTTAATTTGCCCATGGGGGCTGTCATGTTGTGCTGGGTGCCTGCAGGCACAATTTTTACATGGTGCTAACAGGCGCTCGGCTTGCCATGTTGTGTGAACCCAAGTGGCAGCGGTTGTTTGAGGTTTAGACAACCCTCAAATAACCCATGACTTATTTTAGGGTTATTTGTGGGTTGTCTAACCCTGAAACAACCTGACACCTGGTTTCACATGACATGACAAGCCGAGTGCCTGTTAACACCATGCAAGAATGGTGCCCACAGGTGCTTGGCACGACATAACATGATAGCCCTTGTGGGTAAATTAACCCACAGTGGGCTGTCATGACTTGTGAACTGGCCCATAGTGTGATGAACGCAAAAACAATCCGGAGTTGAATTTCTTCATGAATTGTTGCTCAGCTGTTTTGTTTTGAAATTTGTCCTTGAAGATCCTTTGTTCAAGAATGGCCACTTAAGGTCAGTGACTGTCTCTCTATTCACACATCTTTGTTCACACGTCACTTTATTAATTAATCCAGGATTTGCCAGGTTGGGTGTTGTATGCGGGCAGCTGCTGCTTTGTATAAGCAACCTCTGATGAGACTGATCAGAAGTTTTTGCGTGATATGAGAAGCCAGAAACTATGGGTTATTCATGGGTTAAACAACCCAAGTTAACCCAAGAACTAATTGCAGATTATGCAAAGTGGCAGCAGCTTGCGCGCAGCATGCAACCTGGTGAATCGTGGGTTAATTGTGCAAACCAGGTCAGTGTGTCCTGGGAGGTTAAAAAGTTTTTCACTGATTTTTGAATATTGTTATTTCTGATAGCAGATTTGTGTCCATTTATTCTTTTGTGTAGACTGGCCTGTGTGTCCTATGCAGAATGCATAGGACAAGCCATAGCAGCGCTAAAAATGATTTAGCTATATCAGCCAAAGTATGGCTTCAGAAGAATATACTGTAGAATGGGACTCTTTGTCATTACTTTTGTCATAAAGTACTGGTATAGTTCTAGCTGCAGGTTGCAAGAGGAGGAGTACTGCATTCATTTCCGGGCACCTGCAGTTCAAAATGTTGCTGGTTAGTAGGAAGGGTTTCAGTATCAGAGAATAATGACAGAGATGATAAATGGGTCTAGAAGAAATCATAGGTGGAAAGGATAGAGGAATAGGAAAAAGAAGAAGCATGGAGGAGGATGTGCTGAACTGTTTTCAAATATTTAAAAATATCATAGAAGAGAAAGATACAGTATATTGCCCGCTGGGGATAATACAAAAAGCAATGGTTTTCAATGAAAGGGAAACAGATTTTATTTTTAAAATGTAACATCCTGCCTTTTTACACTTAAGGTAGAAAATCCATAAATCATTAAAAACAAAACTGGCTTGGGTCCTAACTTTCCTTCCATGAACAGCACAGAGTTCATGTTCATGGAATGGGCCTTTCCCTCCTCACTTCCCTTGGCAGCTCCATGCACCCACAAAAATATGTTCCTGGAGGTTGGGGGGCCCTGGGTGTAGGATATAATGCAGGGGGCTGCAAATGGAGGGGAGACTTGATGGAAACCGCCCCCTCCCTTAAGCGAATGGAGAAGCAACAGGATCCAATCCACAGTGAGTTTGAATTAAAAACCAGTGAGAAAGAGCAAGGCATTCTGATCACATTTCACCTATTCTGCGCCAGTTACACTGGCTGCCTATTCATTTCTGAGCTCAATTTAAGGTGCTGGTATTAAGCTTTCAAGCTCTAAATGGACTGGGACCAGGTTTGTATTAACCTTTAAAGTTCTAAATGGTTGGGGCCAGACTATCTGAAGGACTTACATGCTCTCCCATCCCATCCATCAGCAGGAGCTGTTAGGCTAGTGAGTACCAGGGACAGGGCCTTTTCTGCAGTTGCCCCACATCTCTGGAATACCCTCCCCAGGGAAATATGTTTGGCCCACTCCTTGTTAGCCTTTAGCTAGGCTCTAAAGTCCTTTTAATTCTAGTTAGCTTTTGAGTGAATGTGGTACTGTAAATGTTTTTATCTGCTGCCATGATTTTAATGTTTTTATTTGCTGCTGCTGTTTTTATCTGGTTGTTATTTGATCTATTGATTTATGTGCTGTTATCATGCTGTTTTGTGTGATCTTATGTTTTAATATTTTTATGTTTTTATATTATCTTATGTTGTTTTATTGATTATTGTAAACTGCCTTGGGGAGATAATCTATCCTGAAAGACAGTTTAAAAATCCATTAAATAAATAAATAAATTATATATATATATATATATATATATATATATATACTACAATCAAATCAAGATTTTATTTATTTATTTATTATCCGATATAACAGCAGTCAAAATACTAGGTTAAGTGCTAGTTTAAACTTCCTAACTGTAAGAGTAGTTCAGCAATGCAATAAGCTGTTTACGGAGATTGTAGAACCCCTTTCACTGTGAGGTTTTAAACAAATTGGGCAGGCATCTGTCAGGGAAGCTTTATGTCAGGTTCCTTTATTTCAGGGTAAGGAGTTGGATCACACTGGGTCCCTTTCCCATCATGGTTCTGTTATCTCGTTTCATGTCATACTGGAGAGGAAGACTTCCAAAACAAACTCTCCCTGTATGTGTGGCATACACTATTGATGCCAAGATAGCAATGCTGTCTGTTGTTACCTAGTAGTAGCAGCAGCAGTTTAAGCACCATCAGCATGCATGGAGCTTTTCAGAGTACACCAAAGGAGAGAATAACCTGCTCATAGGGCTATAGGCAACAGAGGAAATGACATCTGAGATCACTTGCATGAGGCCATCTCTTCCTTCAGATCCTTCCCCAAACCCCATATTTTTGGTGAAGCCTTTGGCACAATTCCCATCCCCTAACATTTCAAACACCACTTTTCAAAGAGTATCTCTGAATCTCTGAATAGAATCCAAGGGAAGTTACGTTATTTCTTTCTCTGAAGGCTTTTAAAAAAGATTAAACTCTGCTGGGGAACGTTTTGGTCCAGTCTAAGATGTTGAAGTACATGAGTTTCGGGAACTCTGGGGGAAAGTGACCATATTATACTTGAGTTCTTGATTCTAAGGGAAGCAAAAGCTGAGTGTAGCCAAACGCGTACCCTGGATTTTAACAAACTCAGAACAATGATAAGTAAGGTCCCATGGCAAGTGACTCTAATGAGAAAAGGAGCCCAGTATGGATGGGAGTTTTTAAAAAAGGAAATTTTAAAGGCACAATTGCAAACAATTCCCACAAGGAAAAAAGGCAGAGGGCAACAGAAGAAGCCAATGTGGCTTCACAATAAACTCAAAGATGACCTGAAAATAAAAAAGGACACGTATAGGAAGTGGAAGGAAGGACAGGCTACAAGGGAAGAGTACAGGCAGGTAGCACAGAACTGCAGGAATAGTGTCAGGAAGGCTAAAGCTGAGAATAAGCTAAGGTTAGCGAGGAATGCTAAAAACAACAAGAAAGCTTTCTTCAGATACATGCATAGTAAAAGACAGAGGAAAGAAATGGTGGTTCAACTAGGGAGACCCCTCCTCTAGTTTCCTGCATGGAGGAGGGGGTTGGACTCGATGGCCTTGTAGGCTCCTTCCAACTCTATGATCTATGAAACTACGCAATGAGGATGGCAAATTGATAACAGAAGACAAAGAAAAGGCAGAAATGTTCAATTCCTACTTCGGCTTGGTCTTCTCCCAAAAGAGGGTCTATGACCCCCCTGGCAAACCTGAAGTGCAGACTGAAGGGGCAGGATTGCAGCTTGAGATTGATAGGCAAATGGTCAAGGAGCACCTGATTACTCTGAACGAGTTTAAATCTCCAGGGCCTGATGAGCTGCATCCTAGAGTAATAAAGGAACTGGCAGAAGAACTCTCAGAACCACTGTCTATTATCTTTGAGAAATCATGGAGGACAGGTGAAGTGCCAGACAACTGGAGGAGGGCAAATGTTGTTCCCATCTTCAAAAAGGGCAAGAAGGAGGAACCTGGGAACTATAGGCCAGTCAGTCTGACATCAATCCCTGGGAAATTTTTGGAGCAGATTATAAAAAAGTCAGTTTGCAAGCACCTTGAAAACAAGGCAGTGATTACTAGAAGCCAACATGGATTTGTCAAGAACAAATCCTGCCAGACTAATCTGATCTCATTTTTTGATCGGGTAACCTCCCTTGTGGACTATGGGAATGCTGTGGACATCATATATCTGGACTTCAGCAAAGCTTTCGACAAAGTGCCTCATGATATCCTGATTAGCAAGCTAGCTAAAAGTGGGCTAGATGGAACAACTATCAGGTGGATCCACAATTGGCTACAGAATCAGACGCAAAGAGTGCTTATCAATGGTTCCTTCTCAAACTGGGGAGAGGTAACGAGCGGGGTACCACAGGGCTCGGTCCTGGGCCCAGTGCTCTTCAACATTTTTATTAATGACTTGGATGAGGAGGTACAGGGAATGCTTATCAAATTTGCAGATGACACAAAGTTGGGTGGAACAGCTAATACTCTGGAAGACAGAAACAAAATCCAAAGCGACCTTGATAGGCTGGAGCGCTGGGCCGAAAACAACAGAATGAAATTTAATAGGGATAAATGCCAAGTGCTGCACCTAGGGAAAGGAAACCAAATGCAGAGTTACAGAATGGAGGACACTTGGCTCAACAATACTACAAGTGAGAAGGATCTTGGAATTGTGGTAGATTACAAACTGAATATGAGCCAGCAATGTGATGTGGCTGCAAAGAAGGCAAATGCTATTTTGGGCTGCATTAATAGAAGTATAGCTTCCAAATCAAGGGCAGTGATAATTCCCCTTTACTCGGCACTGGTTAGGCCTCATCTTGAGTACTGCGTCCAGTTCTGGGCACCACACTTTAAGAAGGACGTAGACAAACTGGAGAGGGTTCAGAGGAGGGCAACAAGGATGATAAAGGGACTGGAAACAAGGCCCTATGAGGAGAGACTGAAAGAACTGGGCATGTTTAGCCTTCAGAAGAAGAGACTGAGGGGAGATATGATCGCACTCTTCCAGTACTTGAAGGGTTGTCACACAGAGGAGGGCCAGGATCTCTTCTCAATCATCCCAGTTTGCAGGACATGGAATAATGGGCTCAAGTTACAGGAACCTAGATTCCACCTAAACATCAGGAAAAATTTCCTGACTGTCAGAGCAATAAGACAATGGAATCAACTACCTAGGGAGGTGGTGGGCTCTCCCAATCTGGAGGCATTCAAGGTGCAGCTGGACAGCCATCTGTCAGGGATGCTTTGACCTGGATTCCTGCATTGAGCAGGGGGCTGGACTCGATGGCCTTGTAGGCCCCTTCCAACTCTACTTTTCTATGATTCTATGACTGTTGAGATTCCTTGTCACTCTCTAATTCTGAGATATCCCTGTTTGGTCACCTGATCTGCCCTTCCTCTTCCCTCCCATCTGTCTACCATGGCTAAAACAATACTGGAGCCAAGCATGTTTATTTAGTATTCATAGGCTGTTCTACGAAAAGTTCTCATTGAGCTTACAAGGAATAAAACAAATAATTGTCTTGCATTTTAAGCCCATTGCTACCACAGTTGTTGACTGATCAGTGGCCACACACAGGTCTAAGACTGCAGTTATTTGCACACAATGGGGAATGACTGCTGAGTAGGATCTGGATGCCAGCTATGATTCTCTGGAGAGGGCTGCAGCTTCCCCTAGTAGCTGTTATCCTAACTTTGGTTAAAAGCCCTACCTCATATGATTTATTATTACATTTATATTATTATATTATATTACATTTATATCCCACCTTTCCACCAAGGAGTTCAGGCTGGGTGCATGGTTGCCTCTTCCCACTCATTTTAATCTCAAAGCAACCCTGTAAGGTAGGTTAGGCTAAGAGTTAGGAAGTTGAGCCCAGGCCTAGTACACCAGTTGTTGGGGAACATGGGCGGGAGGGTGCTGTTGCACTCATGTCCTGCTTGTGGGTTTCCCGTGGGCAGCTGGTTGGCCACTGTATGAACAGAATGTTGGACTAGATGGACCCTTGGTCTGATGCTGCATGGCTCTTATGTTCTTAATCTAAGCATTGTCCCACAGTGGCTGCCACAGGTGAGGCAATCTTCCATAGCACACTGTGAAGTGGCCATACAGAAGATCTCAACAGGCTTGTTCTAGAGGAAGTAAGAGCGCTTCCTTACTCCAGGCGGTCCGCTTTGGGGTCTAAATGGGAAGGCTTAAGCAGGCGGACCTGTTTTGCTACCGATCGGATTTTCTTGCTTTCCACCGTTCCTCTCCCGAGAGCTTCGGCTGCTAGACTTTTGTGGTGGGCGTGACCCGTTTCCGGTGCAAACAAATCAGAAGTAGATCCTCATGAATATGTAGCCACCCTCGACCAATTAGAGCGCACCGGAGCTCCCTCTCAGCTGTTCTACGATAAAAAAGCTTCAATAAACTTTTCCTGCTTTGGGAAGGAGTTCAGCGCTCGTTCAGTGCCTGAAGGGAAGCTGCCGGACTCCAAGGAAGTTTCCGAGCTCTTCTCCGCTCGAGCCGCCGCGCAAGATGAGCGTAGCCGTGGAGGAAGCCGCCTTGCCGTCCATCTCCACCTTTGCCGCCTTGGTGCCGCTGGAAGACAGGCAGCCTGAAATGGTACGGGTGTGTGGGCGCGGGCAGCTCTCGGGGAAAGCGTCCGAGAGGTCGGTCAGCCGCAGGGGCAAGCGACGCCTTCCCCGAAACGCGTAAGGAAGACCCAACGGCTCTTTGCAGAGCATGCTGATGCAGATATGATAATAACAGAAGGGAGCTTCGGAAGTGGGCAATTTGGAAGGGAGGATCGCCAAGGCTCGCAGCTTGGCTCCAAGAAGCTTCACCTCCCCTCTCTTCTAATCCAGCGCGGCTTTGCTGGGGCTGTTCCTGGTCTCTGCACTTGTGCGAGGGAGGGGACACCCCAAAACAAAAACGTGGATGATTTAAAAAGCATAGGTGCAAGATCTGCGACGAGCTTGGAGCAAAACGATTTCCCAACTAAATTCTTTAAGGACGCCATCCTACGCACGTTTAGACAGAAAAAAGTCCTACAACTCCCAGCATAGCTGGCTGGGGAATGTTGAGAGTTGTAGGACATGTTTCTTGTCTAAACCTGATAGGATTGTACCCTAAAACTCTTCGGACTTTATTATTTGGGGCACCAACATCATGTAGATTTAAAAAAAAAATCTTGGAATTGTAATTCTGGAGGGGCACATTCCTTTGGCTAACCGCACAGGGTAAAAATGCCTTCTCAACATCTTGGGGATGAGCAGGAGAGACTAGAAATGTGTAAATGAACCGCCCAGGGAGCTTCGGCTATTGAGAGATACAGAAATTTAATAAAAATAAATAAATAAATGAGTGTTTGATCCTGGTCCAAGAGTAGTGCATTGAGTAAGCAGGGTGGAGCCCCCGATCAAGCTGATCTGATGCCCAAATGCTTTGGCACAAAAGTTTGCCCTGGTAATTGCTGGAATTCATTACGCAGCTGGCAGCCCGATCCTATGTAGAGTTAAGCATCCCGTACCCCCGGGCAAAATTACATTGCTTGTAAGGATTTCCAGTTGGCAGACTTTTTTGTTTGTATTAAAAGCAAGTGGTGAAGCCGACAAACAGGAGAGAGGTGGGTCCCCGCCGAAACCGGCATCTGACTCTTGAGGGAAGAGATTTTGAGCAGAGAAACGGCCGTCGGGGAAAGGGCTACCCGCTCATCTTCCTCTTAAAATCGCCCCCTTTCGCGCTTCCTCCCGTTTCTTCTTTAAAGGCCGTTGGGCCTTCCTGACACGTACTTGCGTGTAAACTGTACTTTGCCCTCGAATGTGACTCAAGTTCTGCAGGGTATGGAGGATGCGTCGATGCGGGGTCTGCCTTAGCAGCAGCACAGAAAGAGCCCAGCCCCTTCTGTGGCACTGGGAAGGGAGGCGGGCGGCAAGTCCCCTCGACGGGCAGCCGAGAAAAGCTGAGCTCCGCGGGCGCGGGAGACGGGTTGAGTCGAGACCGCCGTAATCTCTCCCTGGGGACCAGCCCCGGGACCACCCGTCGCCTTCGGGCACGAGGGGCTTCTCTTCGGGCAGGGCCCCTCCAAGATTGGGGCGAGGGGCGGGGAGAGGGAGGGGCCGAAGGGGGGTCACATTAATTAACTCCTCCACAATTATCTGCATTCCGAGAGGAGATGGGTACATGGGGAGAGGCGAGCAGGAAGCGACGCGGATTCTCCCCGGACTAGCCGATGATCCTGAGGCGCGCTGTGTAGGCAGTAGGCACAGAGCGGCTAGCGGCTCCTCCTCGACCGGAGCGAGTGGGATCCGGAAGGAGCCCCGGCGCGCGGCTCGGATCCGAAGCGAGCCGAGCGCCAGGCGCGCCCGCCCGCTCGAGACCAGGGGCGCGCGACCCGTCTGTCAGGTATTAGGGGTGCTATAAATAGTGTCGCGCCTTCCCCGCCCGCCCGCCCGTTTCAGGAGCGTTAACCCTTTCCGCGCCCTAACCCCGCTGCCGCTCCTCTCTCCCCGCAGAGGCTGCTCCCTCCCGGCGAGGAAGGCGGCGGCGCCGCCACCATCAAGAGGGAAGCGGACGAGCTGGGCAACTTCGTCGACCTGGAGTTCATCCTGGCGCACACGACCAACGGGCAGCCGCCCCACGGGGTCGGGGCGGCGCCGCCCCCTCCCCACGCCAACCCCAACTACCCGCTGCCCGAGACTCCCGAGAGCTGCGGCACCACCTACGACAGCGACGGCGCCGGCTACCAGCCGTCCAACAAGTTCGTCGCGTCCTACCTGCCCAGCCCCGGCCACAGCTACGTGGCCGAGCTCTTCACGCAGGACCTGCAGCAGCCGACGGGGCCGGGCCACTGCGAGCTCCAGCGGCGGGAATACACGGAGCTGCGCGCGCCCGGCCTGGCCCACCCTCCGCCCGGCCTCCCCCGGGGCCTGCCCATGGAGCAGCTGCGCGTCAAGCAGGAGCCCATGGACGGCCACTCGTGCATGCTGGGCAGCAGCCCCGACTGCCTGGACCACAAGCCCCTGCGGATGCCGCCCATGCTCCAGCAGCAGTGCCTGCCGCAGCACGCGGCCTCCTGCTTCCCCGGCGAGCAGATGGGCCCGGGCCCGCAGTGCCAAGGAGCCGGCGGCGACCTGGGCGCGCACATGGCAGCCCCCCAGCATTACGCGCGGGCCCCCCACCTCTTCCAGGCCAACTTCGCCGCCGCCGCCGCCGCCGCCGGGCAGATGCCGCCCCAGTTCCATGGACACTTCAGCGTCTTCCGGGAGCCCTTGAAGCCTGCCCAGGGGCTGCACGGGCTGCTGGTCACGCCGCCCAACTCGCCTGTCTTGGATTACTACGCGCCCATGGCCCCCCCGGAGGAGTGCAAGCCCAAGAGGGGCCGCCGCTCCTGGGCCCGCAAGCGCACGGCCACCCACAACTGTGAATACGCCGGCTGCGGAAAGACCTACACCAAGAGCTCGCACCTCAAGGCGCACATGCGGACCCACACCGGTAAGGGCGCGCGGCCGGCGGGCGAGGGGCGGTGTCCGGATTGGGGGACGACAGCGCGCGTCTCCCAGCGCTGCTGCTGGGCTTGGGCAAGCGGGTAGCGGGCTCCCAGCCCCCCCCCCCCGGGGGGGGGACTCCTCACCAGGCGCGCGATGTGGAGAAGGGGAGGCAGGGTCGGCTCCCCGCGGGCGCAAAGGCTGGGAACAGACGCTCTCGGGCTAATCTCCCATTGAGCAGCGGGTTGGACTAGATGACCTCCAAGGCACCTTCCTTCTCCAAAATTCCAAGAGCCTGACGCGGCTTGGGTGCAGACATGCTTGCCGGGCCAGGGCTGCTGAGATGTTGCCAGTGTGGCTTACCGCTTTACTCCGAGAATTAAATGGCTTCTGAAACGCCACTAACCCGACAGCCCTACTCCTGTTTACTCGGAAGTAAGCCCCGCTGAGTTCGGTGGGACATCCCAAGTGAAGTGTGCATTCTTTTACAGCCTGGGTCTCCTGTTCACCTGACTGTAAACCTGGATGTAAGGCAATTATTGTAGTTATTCCAGGGCATGGAAATGGGGGTAGAGGCAGATTTCACCAGGACAAAGGTGTGATCCGTGCAGGGCGAGCGCATTTCCTGGAATACAGGCACTTCTTTTCTTAAAGATCACTGATGATAGGCGTGTGCTGAGTTGGGGGCGGGGCGGGGCAGTTTGCCAACGTCAGTGGGGAGAATGCCATTTGCCCCTCTTTTCATCCAGCCAGAAAGTTTACCCTGCTTTTCTTTTCTCTTCCCCAGGTGAGAAGCCTTATCACTGTAACTGGGAAGGCTGTGGCTGGAAATTTGCACGGTCAGACGAACTAACGCGCCATTACCGCAAGCACACTGGTATCCGGCCTTTCCAGTGCCACCTGTGTGACCGCGCCTTCTCCCGATCAGATCACCTGGCGCTGCACATGAAGAGGCATGTGTGAAGCATGGCTGGCTGGGTCCTTTGGGTGGGATGTGGTGGGGCTGAAAAGGAGAGGGATGGGAAGCCGCAAAGAGACTTGAGAACTCTATTTATGAAGGGATGGAATATTTTCTTATTGGAGTAGCTAATTTATGTATATATTAGTGAAACATTTTAATATTTAAAGAGGAAAACCATCTGGTTCTTCCATAGCAATATGGGAAAGGTTTATGTATTTAAGAGTGAATAGTTACACAAATCTGGCTGCCGCTGCAGCAGCAACTAAGATCGATGACAAATTGCACTGGAAGAGTGAGGCGAGGCAGGGGCGGCGGCAGTATAAATGTGGTAGTCTGTCTCTGCCATTCCCAATCCAAATCTTCAGTGTACACACAGCCATAGTACAGATATATGTTGACTGTCTCGAGCTGTTTGTAAGATTTTTAACTTACGCTACAGTGGTCTTTGTGCCCCCCCCCCCGTATTGTAAAAAGGTTCTGCCTTCTCAACCTTTAAAGTAGACATCCTTGAAGAGATGGGGACAAATTAAACTTGGTGGAGATTCCAGAACAAAAGGGCTAACAATACCCATACAAAAGGCTGGCTTGGCTTGCACTAAGAAGTACTCTTGAAATTCATTGTGAATGTTAAACATTGGCCTCTGCATCCCCTATAATAAACTGTGGGAAAAGAGCTTCGAAGATAAATATTTGATGTTTCTTGACCTCTTACATTTGATCATGTTTTGCGGAAATCTATGACTGGCAGTTTTGTATAACATTTTTTAAAATGACATTTTGTTTCAGCTGTAAAGTTTCCAGTTTGATCAATCTGTTCAGACCAATAAACAGCCTGTGGTGATGTAACTCTTCTTAAAGCAAGTAACATCCACCAATAAGTCTCCAAGCTGTCGGCAGTGAGTGTTTGGGATAATCTCAACAGAAAACAAAAACAAAACTAAAACTGTCACTTCTGGAACAGGCTGAAAAAAAACAAAATATAAAGGCCTGAACAAAGACAAAACTTCTGTTGGTAGGTTGCATGAGCAGAAGTGTTTAGGGACCAATGTTTGCAACCCAGTTCTAGAACTGATTCAGAAATACCTGGTAGTTAGCCCCACTGAATGAAATGGGGTTTCTCAGCAGACAAGTGAAAGATTGTGCTGTAATCACACTAAGTGTAATGGGACTTGCAGCACAATCCTGTACGTGTCTACCCAGAAGAAAGTCCCATTGGATTCAGTGGGGTTTACTCCTAGGTAGGCAGCTATAGGATAGCAGCCCCAGATCTAAGTAAAGGCACAATCCTATGTAAGTTTAGACATTAAAAAAGACCCACAACTGACTGGGGCATGCTGGGAATTGTAGGCCCTTTTCTGTCTAAATTTGCATAGGATTGCACCCTAAGTGCACTTAGGGGTTGCAAGGTTAAAGCATTTTTTTTCTTGCTCAGGGATGCTGCCAAACCAGGACCAAAAATCACTTTGTTACTCTTATTAACTTTTTCTGTACGGTCATGAGACCACATAATTGTCAACAAAACCTTAGAAAAAGTTGCCTTATGGAACTAAAAAGAAACAAGTTGTCCTGTTTCAGTGCTGTCAACTAACTAAAGTTCTTGTGAGGTGCAATCCTATGCATGTTTGCTTGTAAAGGAGCAAGTCATACCGCCCTTGATGGGAAGCACTTTCAAATAAGTGTGGATAGGATTGTAACTCCCAGCTAAGTGTGGATAGGATGTTTTGCCTTTTAACAACTGACTAAATGTACATACATCTGCTTAATTAAAATACCTCAAGGTGCTGTATGAGAATGTAACATGTATATATATTTTTTTAAAAGCAATTTATTGTCTTTGTCTATGGGAAAGAATGCCATTTTTACCATTTCTCAACAAATGCATGAAGCAGGCAATGCTCCAAGACTCTCAGAGGTTTATGAATTTAACTGGTGGTTATTATTATTTTTCTAAGACAACTGAAACGTATGGTTCTATTCTTGTAATCAGTTGGCATTCTCTGAACTCTTGTGTTCCTTTGCTCAAGCAAAGATGTTTCTGAAGCACAAAAGTAGATTATTCCACAAGGCTAATTTGGCTGATGAATGGATACTTTTGAAAATCTGTCACTGCAACTTTAAATCAAGCCTTCCCCACAACCTGGTGCCCACTAGATGTGTCGGACTGCAATTCCCATCATGGTGTCTGGGGATTATGGGAGTTGTAGTCCAACACATCTGGAAGGCACCGTGTTGTGGGAAACTGCTTTAGATGACCAGTTGCATTGATTGAGGGCACAATCCTATGCATGTTTAGACAGAAAAAAAGTCCTACAGCTGCCAGCATTCCCCAGTCAGCCATGCTGGCTGAGGAATGCTGGGAATTGTAGGACGTTCTTCTGTCTAAACATGTGTTGGATTGCACCTTAAAGCTATGTTTTTTGGACCTGACATCAGAAGAATGGGGTCAGGGATCCATTCCAACCTCCTATGACAATGATTTATATGGGTTGATTGAGAATCTTTTATGAATCTCTCTATCTGTGGTTTTGGTGTCCCCCTCCAAAGGATGATGATTAAGCCAGGTACTGCTGCAGCTGCATTTTTTTTCTTGGCAGCTTTTGAGTTTTATTTTTGTAAAGGGCATTTTTGTCCATTTCTGCTATACTTGAATCTTTCTTTCTGAGAAGAAAAGGACTCCCTCAATATGTAGCTTATGCAAACAAGTTGTAATTCTTTTTTTTAAAATGCTGTAAATGTGTCTCTTTCTTCTTCTTTTTTTAATAGCTTGGGTCTGTTTAGTAAATGACCTCAGCTCTGGTATGTGCATTGCACCTGTCTGTATATATTGTTGATTAACATTTTTTTGCTTGGGCTCATCAGATATCTCCCATCAGCAAAATGTTAGTTTGCTCTATATGCATACCTAGAGATATTGTTGATCTGATGTAAAACAAATAAAATAAAATAGAAAGCAAGTAGTTTGTTTCTAACTGAACTACAAAAGGGGTGACGAGGGGAACAGGTGTGGTGGGTGGTTTTTTATTTTATTTAATCAATGTATATGCCACTTCTCAGGGCAAAGCCTTCCTAAGGCAGCTTCCAGACACAAATAAAACAATATATAACAAATCTGAAAAGACACACAAAAGAACCCAGTTACAAAACTAAAAAAAAAAAAGTAGTTTAAAAGCCCAGCACAACACTTTTTAGTGAAACACAGATGGAAACAAAACTATCTGAAAGTTCTGTTTTTAGCAGGAAATCCATCGTACAGAATTTCATTTCCCAATGTCAGGTCTAAAGAAATTGCTAGAGGTGCCTGTTTTCAGTGCTGTACCCCAAGACAGTGCTATAAATCTGTCATGGTTCTTATCTTCCCTCCCCTTTTACTTGAGTGGCTAAACTAAGGCAGACAGAAATTCAGCAACCAGGGCCGTGTTCCCAGCTGCAAACAAAGTAGGAGTCAGCCTCTGGATTCTCTGTCTTGAGTGGTGCCAGGTGGCTAAGGACAGGTTCCTCTGGGCATGGCCCGGGATCCCGCTGGCTCAGCTGAGCTCTCACACTGGATCGACTGGTAATTTCACTCCTCACTTAGGTACTGAGGCTTCCTCTTTAAATTAACAAGGGGTAACTAATCTCTGGCAGGTCCCAAGCCCAGCAAGCAGGTCTTTTCTCCATGCCTCCCACAGACACTTCATACCCATTTTAAGGGCTGGGCTTGTGCAGACTTGATGCGGAACTTCTAGTACAGGCAAAACATACTGCCCCGAACAAAGCAAGCTCTGGCTGGAACTCTGGAGCTGCTCTGCCCCAACCTGGGGCCCTCCAGATGTGTTGCACTGCAATTTTCATCAACATGTTGGCCGTGGATGTTGGGAGTTGTAGTCCATCACACTTAGAGGGCACCAGGTTAGGGAAGGCTGCTCTAGGGCAGGGGTGGGCAAGTTGTGGCCCTCCTGTGCTGATGGGAGTTGCAGTCCCAACAACATCTGGAGGGCCACAAGTTGCCCACCCTCGCTCTAAAGCATCACTGAACAGATGGATGTGGGCGTGAATGTGAGCCACATTAATAATGCTTGAGAATTCCGGTGGAGAAATATCATTTGCTGCTATAGGTTTCTTCGCTGGGTGCAGAATGGGACGGCTTGCATCCTTCTGCCCCTAGAACTTGGCAGCTTGTAAAGGGTTCTGAATCCTCAGTTTGAAATCCTGTTGGGGTAGCTACTCTTTGGTAGAGCGTGGAGGATCTTGGGCAGTTGGTTGGGAGAGAAAGGGCTGAGGTGAGGAAGGCAAGTGTTCCATGCTTGGTTGCGCATAGTGTGCACCAGCATGCGTGTGGACAGGCTGGCAGCAACAATTACCTTTTACTTACCTACTATAGCAGAAGGAGCTAGATTCTAGACATGCTGCTGACAGTGAAAATCCACATATTTCTCCATGCTGGAAGCATTTGAGCTAGGTGTGACTCATTCAATCTAGTGCAGACATGATTTTGGATTCGGTTAACTCCTAGCATGTAACTAGCAAGTGCGGGTTAGGCTCCTATGCAAAGGTGTGTATGCAGTGCTGGTTTTATATTTGAGTGGTGATAAATTGTCCATTGCGTGAAACATTTCCCCCTCTGCTTGGGTTTTGAAAGATGTCTAGCTGGCTGGATAAATAGAAGCAGATCTTTACACATGCTCAGTAGAGATTCTAATGGATCTAGATTCTTTGCAAATGGATCTTTGTGAATTCTCAAGAGGCTTGTTCAAAAATGCCTTTATTTACAAATTGGAGAGAGAGGTGTGGGCTAAACCGAATACCTGATTAATTAGCTTGTTCTGGCTTTGGTATAGTTATGCTTCCAGGCTCCTACAAACATCCTGGAACACTGGATAAGCCAGATCAAGAGCTTGCCTTCTCCACTGTCTTGGAACAAAAGTCTGCACACTGGGTTTGCTTTGAATCTTTTCCTGTGGGATAAAAGATGGAACGGGATGCATCAGCCTACATTCCACAGACTGCCACTTGGACCTTTGGCTGCATATTGCTCTCTTTCATATAATATTTTGCATCAGGTGATAATGAGTTTGTTCCCACAACATTGATAACGCAGTATCAAAACAAGAATATTTGAAAGAAAGGTGGACCCCAAAAGTTAAGAAAGAAAGAAAAGACCTGGAGGAGAGAAATATTTACTGTTTTGAGACAAGATGGGCAGGGGGTGATTGTTTCCTTTCCTCAAAAAGTCCCTAATAGTAGCCTGTTGGGAGATACTGTTGTCATCCCATCTTTTACATTCCTACATCTCCTGAAACTGATCGCTTTGTGAACTGTTTGGGATGATGATGATGATGATGATGATGATGATGATGATGATTGATTAATGAAAAGTAGTGTACCCCCCCCCAATAAATAAATAAATAAATAAAATTTGAAATAGGATACTGGGCTAAGGGGCAGCTTGGACAATACTATCTAGAGAAAAATCAGTGCTATTGGAGGATATAAAATGGCAGGGGGAGTGAGTATAGCTGTGCAAACTTGTGAAATGTGGAGGGGAAGAAACAAATACGGTATTGCCAACAGAAAGACCCTGTGGGCTCCTCGTCTCCACCATTGTTCCTGGCCTCTGATATCAATCTGGAGTGATGGGGAAGAGGTGACTGAAAGACAAACTGGCTGAGACATGCAGCAACGTCCTAAGATGCCAGGAAACATCAGTCACGCACATATTTGATGAGGCCCTGATCCTACAAACAGGGTAGATGGAAGCTGTGGTTTTGCTTGCTGGGCAGCTGGGAAGGAATGTAATGTGGGTGGAACCAGCTTATCCTGCCTTGCTACCGTATGCTGCTAGAAGGTCCAGCCAAGCTTGTGCATGGAAGCAAATGAAGCTATTAGTACAAATTATAAAGAGGCTGGTTTTGTGTGTGCTACCTTTGTACAGATCATCACAAGCATGAGCTGTTTCAGCCGGTTGCCTGCCTGCAAGCTGGCCTCCAGGGAGCAGCACATGTAGTAGTAGTAGTAGGCGATCACTCGTGACCGAGTGAGTAAGATTGTCTTCCAGGATAAAATTACAAAAATAAAATTATAAAAAGAGGAAATTCTAAAAAAAATTGTGTAGACTCTAGCGATGGGTCCGTAAGTGACTGTGGAGGCCAATTCTAGATCCACACAGCTTCCCACAGTGAGGACACAGGTTACCAGATGGAAGATGGTCCTGTAAAGGATTCATTTGACGTGCTTTTCGCTTAGCACGTTTCTCCCTTTCACCTTGCACTCGGGCTTCTTCAAAGTCCATAGAACCTTTGTGAAAGGCCAACCTCCAGTTAGATCATTCATGGGCCAGAGCTTCCCAGTTTTCCATGTTTATATTGCATTTTTTTAGATTAGCCTTATGAACATCTTTAAACCTCTTATACTGACCACTGATATTCCGCTTTCCATCCTTGAGTTGGGAATAAAGTAACTGCTTTGGGAGACGGCAGTCAGGCATTCAAACAACATGACCGGTCCACTGAAGTTGGCGTTGAAGGATCATTTTTTCAACATGTAGTATAAAAGCTATGATCAGAGTTCTCAGAACTCAGATGCTGCTGGTGTGTCTTGATGTGAAAATACTGTAGTTTGTCGAAGGTCCAACTAGAACGGTTTCAAAGTAAAGTTATGCCCCCTTGTGATGGCTTTTCAGAATGCACTTTCAACCGGATCGGAGAACTGAATTTGTGTCTGTTGCTTCACCCCAAAATTAAAGCTGCAATCCTATGCCCCAGCTTTCCCGAACCAGGAGCCTTCCAGATGCTCTGGACTACAAATCCTATCACTCCCAGCCAGCATGACCAATGGCTGGGGATGATGGGAGTTGCAGGCCAAAACATCTGGAGGGCACCAGTTTGGGGAATGCTGTTATACCAATTTATCTGGGGTGGGGAGAGATTTTGGGGATGAGGATTATGCTGGGGGCCAAAGGGAAAACCTTCAGGGATTTGATCTGACCCCTGGTTCTCCCAGTTTATGTACCCAAACTAGGGCCATAAGGTTCTGTCACTCCAGCTTAATTTGCTTTCTACGAAATTTGGCAATCTCCACCAGTCTTGCTGAAGATCTTCCTCCTCCCTCAACAGTCATCACCAGCAGCCATTCCAACAGGCTGCACTTAGGGAGATGATAGGGAAAGTAGGGCCATTCCAACAGTCCTGCTGAAAGATTTAATTTTTTACCTCTTCCTTCCCCATTCCTTTTTCCTTGTGTGTCATGTCTTTTTAGATGGTACGCCTGTGGGCAGGGACTGTCTTGTTTTACCGATTTTCTGTAAGCCATTCTTAGAGACTTCTATTGGCTGAGTGGGATTAAAAAAAATACTTTAATAAATAAGGAGCAATCCTATGCATGTTTAGAGAGGAAAAAAGGCCTACAGCTCCCAGCATGCCCCAGCAAATCATGCTGGATGGAGAATGCTGGGAGGTTAGGACTTTTTTCTGTCTAAATACGCATAGGATTGCACCCTAAATAAGCTCCATTGTAAGTAGTCAAGCATAGGGTTTCACTTAATACAACTGGGTGAACACAGCTTGATATGGGAGGCAAAAGCTGAACAGAATAGGCAAACTAGTAAAGTTACAGCATTAGACTGAACCAGGAAAGAGATCTTGGAAGCATGGTGGATTGCTCAATGAAAATGTTGACCTGATGTGTGGCAGCTGTGAAAATGGCAAAAAGAGGGCATCCCCTGAATAAATTCTTCTTTCTCTTCCAATATTTCCCTTCTCATCTAAACTGAGTTTTGACCTGTTTGGCACTGAGATTGGATCATGTACCTCTGCAAGGTCCATGGACTGTTTTTTCATACATCGTTTTATCTTCCTATGACTACAAGGTGCTTTTGCTGAGTTCTAAGTAGGGTCTCACGCTCCCTTCCTTCTCTGTTGGGTCCTTTACATGTCTCCACAAGCCAAGTCCTGGCACTGGTCTGGACCATACAGCAACTTCTGCTTTGCTAGCAGAGGAGACCTGGTGCAAATAATTAGCAATGCCAACAAGGCAGAGCAAGGATATCAAGGGACCATCCATACAGAAATCTTAACCAGAGTGTGTGACTAAGACCGGACTGATAGCACCAGATGTGAGCAACAGCAGGTTGCAAGAGAGCGAGCTGAGATTTATCACTGCCCCGTGGACTCAGGTGCCCAAAGGCAAATGTTTCCTAAAGGTGGGTCCTGCTTGTCCATTTGTGTGTGTGTGATAGCTGTGGTTTAATTATCTCAGTGTTCAGTTTGTAATCTGATTACAAACCGAACACTGAGCTATAGAACAGCATGCAACACTGGAATTGCGAAGGTAAAGCATGGCCACATACTCAATTTGCACTGCTGGTGCATTTGTGCTGCAGAGGTTTGGGCTAGGAAATGGCATTTTCTTATACTGACACCTGGGAATTAGGCACCTGTTTAATAGAGTTAAAACCTGGCTAGCTCAGAAAGGTCTGCGGGTAACTGTTCTGTGTTTTTGCGTTCGCAAACGGTGTGCCGAACAGAGCTAAAAGGAGAATGATTGCGAACAGACTCGCGTGAGCCGAACAAGGCGAGTTCGCTACTGTTCGCGCTTGCTGAACGGTTCCCCCCAAATTCTCACATATCCCTTTTTAAAAAAATGAACCCAAATCGTACTTCCCTTCAGATGAGTGGATTCCTTATATGCCCAAGTGCCACCAGTAAGAGTGCTGCATTCAGAGTGTGGGTATTCCAATATTTTTAAATGACTGTACTGTATACCTGTTATATATTCAAACTTTATGAGTTTCCCATATGGAAAGCACTTCCATGTAAGAAAAAGGTATGAAAACCTTTTTCATTACACATGCAACCAAAATGCCTTATGTAACACAGCAATTTATTTATTTATTTATTTATTTTATAGCATTTTTACCCTGCCCTTTAGCCAAAAGGCTCCCAAGGAAGCTTACAAAGATATTTCTTAAGACAGTCCCTGCCTGCAGGCTTACAATCTAAAAACATGACTCCAAAGGAAAGAGGATTGGGAGGGAGGAGGAAGAAAGCAAATTCAGGCTCTAGATTCTTAATGCTTGCCAGGAAGCTGCAGCCAATAATAGCTTTCCGAAATGAGTCTGTATTATTTATTTATTTATTTATTTGTTTATTATATTTATATCCCACCTTTTTTCCTGCAAGGAACCCAAGGCGGCTTACATAATCCTCCTCCTCCTCTCCATTTTATCCTCACAACAACCCTGCGAGGTAGGTTAGGCTGAGAGGCAGTGATTGGCCCAGTCACCCAGTGAGTTTCATGGCCGAGCGGGGAATAGAACCTGGATCTCCCGAGTCGTGCACTCATCAGATGTCATCATCTTCACGCTGTTTTCATGCCTTGGCCTATGGAGTAATGTGTCCCATGCTGGTAATTTGTAAAAAGATCTCAGTGATTTGTCCAATGAGGAGGGTTTACTAAAGAACTGATCTGCTCTTAGTTCTCAAGAATAACATGTGACCGCAGAAATTAATTCCATACATTTTTTCCAAGAGTGGAAATTAAAATTCCTCAGTTAACCAAGCACACAAATTATGGATGGGAAACCATTAGGGCAGATGCTGCAAGGAGAAAAAAAGCTCAGATGGGGATGCTCTGTTGTTGTCCTCGCTGTTATTTGTGCTTTATATAAGAAATAGCAGCTGACAAGACAGCAGTTTTGCTTAGCACAACCTTTGGACCCATGTTTTATTAAATGGTTGCTTCTTGCCACTGAGTGGCTTTCAGGTGGAGATTCCCTTGGTGTTGCTGAGTATTTATGATGGATGGGCGTTTATGCACCAATTGGAATGTCTTGGAGTGCCTTTGGAAGCAGACCTTGGATCTCACTGTTGAGTTTTAGCCAGAGCAGTCCTATGCTCACATGACACTGGGGGGGGGGGGTAGACAAGCAATTCAGTGCTCTTTTTACTTGGGATTAAGCCCAATTTAACGAAGTAGAACTTTCATCCAAGTAAACATGCACAGGATTAGGCTGCAGGAGATCTGTGAAAGTTGCAAACAAGCTAATTTTGACCCTGCTGGCACTCTGTAGCTGCTACAAATGCCATCCTCCACTTCCCCAATTGTTTTAACCAATTTTGGGGGGCAGTGGCAAAGGCTGCAGTGGCAGGCACATATAGCCAATGGGCCATGGGTTGCCTATCCCTGCTCTAAATACAGTCATCTGCAAATTCCTACTGTTGCATTTCCAGGGCCTTTTCTGATGATAAAGAAATGGAAGAGTAGGAACTGAAAGATGACTGTATCTCGCTTACTTAAAAGTATGTTCCATTTAAATCAATGGGACTTAGTTCAGAGTAAACATGGTGAAGATTGGAATGCTAATGTTAGGACCGGGCCTGCCCTGCTCCCTACCTTTGGACACTGTCCTGATAGATTCTTCCACCCCAGAAAGCACTGGCCTGCCATACTACATACAAGTTTTTACTACTGGCTGTTTCAAGTTAAAGCTGAGTCTTATATTAATGCCATATAAATAGCTAACAATGGAAGAAGGCTACTGCATGTTGTGTTCGGAAATTCTTGATAAAGATGTATCACTGACCCCTAAAGCAGAGGTGGGGAACCTCTTTCAGCCCGAGGACCGAATTCAATTCCAGAGAAACTCTTGGGGCTTGCATTTCAGTGGTGGGCTGGGCCAAAGACAAAGGGGTGGGGCCAAACACACAAACGATCTTAGCATATTATAGGTTAATGTTCTTACTGCCAGAAACTAAGCCTTAGGAGAGGCATTCCAACCTTTTAGGATTGTGGGGGGAACCGTACAAAAGCCTGGAAACCACCAAATGATTGGTGGCTGGAGGAAAGGGGGCATGGCCAGGGAAAGGGGTGTGGCCAGGGAAAGGGTGTGTGGCCATCTGGGGAACTCCAGGGGGGCAGATTCGGATCCCACACTTGGGCCTGAGGTTCCCCACCCCTGCTCTAAAGGATAGCACACATGACATTAGCTTAATTATTGCAAGCAAGCAGTCTTGTTATATCACCATCAGTATTCAGAAAACAGAAGAAACTATTAATGGGCCGAACGTATGGGATTCATTATCGCTGAGAATGTGCTGGACCTTACGCTGTCTTCCAATTTATAGAGCAATTATAGAGCAAGGATTTGGCCAGAGGGAGAGAGGGAAAATTGTGATTACAGCAATGGGAGGACCAAATCTGATAATAGGTCTTTTGCTAAAGCATGATGTATTCTGTCACTTGGGTGTCACTGTTTTCTCATTGCAACAGTTTTGTCAAAAAGTAGAATTTTAGGAAAGGTAAAAAGAAAAAGAAAATCTAGTGCAAGCCCTTTCAGCATCAGAACGCAAGTTAGCATCCACCCATCAGAAAGTTCTGGTGCCTGTGGAAGGAGCGGCAGCATGGAGAGATGAGAAGACGGTCAGAAGAAAGAAGAGAGCCAGCTGCAGTCTGGCCAAAGTTATAAGCACAAAGGAGAACTGGAGGCAAAGTCAGGAGTTGTCAGGGCAAAGAATAGCCCAGTGGAGATGTCGTGAGGGCAGGAACCGGGGAGCAAAGGATGATGTAGTTCTAGAACGTGGGCCAGGAGGAAAGGTAGGTTGTGGAACACAAAGCCAGATAGACTGTTGTTCAGATGAAGTTGTGGGTCTGACTAAGACGTTTTTTATCCTCAGGGTGGTCACCAGCGTTCAGGCAGGAGAGTCTAGACCAGTGTTCTCCAACCTTGGGCCCCCAGATGTTTTTGGCCTACAACTCCCAATATGCCCCAGCTAGCATAGCTGGCTGGGGCATGTTGGGAGTTGTAGGCCAAAAACATCTGGGGACCCAAGGTTGGAGAACACTGGTCTAGAGGCTTCTCTACACGAGGCATTTATTGTGCACTTGTGATTCCTCACTCACTGTAGTTTGTTGCAGGTGCTTTGCATGATGTCATCCTCTTCCAGGGCCTCTCCCATGCTTTGCAAACATTTCCACAGCTTATTTTAGAGTGAGGAAAGTGTAGTGTTATCTGAAAATGGCAGAATGAACTGCAATGAGAAGTTCGTGTATTTTTGTGATTCCGTTATACCACAGTGCCACCTTGTGCTTGTGTAATAGAAAATATAGATTCCCCCCCCCCCCCGGAGAGGAAACACATGTAAAGGAGTTAATCTTAATCCCACAAAGAATCCAGAAGCAGAAGTCTCAGTAAAGTGGCAGGTTAAACGCCTCCTGTAGAGAAGATGAAGCTGACTAGGCAGATATGTAAGGGAGAACAGATCTGGGAAAGACCTTTAGGTCTTGATGGTTCCGTCTGCTAGGAATTAGCTACTAGAGCCAATGAGGCTTTGTCAAGGCCCTTCTCTGCCCCACCCACCCCAAAAGGTCTGGCAAGTATTTTGCCAGAGCTTTGGTTCAGGCAGATTCTTTTAAAATGATTTTTGCCAAATGGCTTTTTGGGAGACAATCTTTCTAAATTCCCCCAAGACAGTCAGAAGCTGCATATTTACGATCACTTAAAGCAAATTAATTTTCTCAACACCCTTTAGTCATCCTATCTTATGTACAAGCAGGATGGTTAAAGGGTTCTATTTCCCAAATTTTCAGTGCATGATCAGATGATGATGATGATGATGATGATGATGATGATGATGATGGACTTTTTAGTGCATCCTTAATGGGGATACTAATCTTCATAAGTGATTGTGAATACAGGACAGCAAAAGTGAATATTAATCATTCAGGTTTAATTATCACAGTGCTTGGCCAGAGGGGTTTTTAACTTAGTGCTATCTGGGAAGGCCTACTGCATTGAGGCCACAATCCTGTGCACACTTCTTTAGAGTAAGCCCCATTGAATTCAGTGGGGGTTACTTCTGAGTAGACATAATAGGGTTGTATTGTAAGACTTCTAGAGGACAGACCAGTCTTTAAAGAGAGGAGGGCTCTCACTCTCGCTCTCACTCTCAAATCTTCCCAGGTTCAACCTCTTTCACTGCTGATACATATGTGTACATTGCACTGCTAGTGAATGTGGGGGTGTATATATGGCCACCAGTTGCTTTTTGCAGACTGTGAAATATGCTGACAAAATAAGCTTCCATAAGAACACGAAGAAGGCATCATCTGCCAAAGTGGAGGAAAGAGGGTTGGAGAGCATCAGCTCTGGTTGCAGCACCCCAAGAAACTTAACACCAAGATTTAGTCCCCATTCTGAAATCTGTGCTCCCAAGTACTTAACTGCACTCAGTTAAGTAAGTCTCTCTCCCAGCCCCCCAGGACTTACTTTCCACTATTCCCAGGAAAGCGGGTACAGGATCACAGCCCCAGAGGTCTCATTGCTCTGCTGCCTCTGTACACTGTGGGGTTCTTTTGGAATATGCCTTGGAAAGGGGAGCAGGTGTAGATTACATATTTATGCTTAATTATCTGTTTTATTTATATCCTCCCCCTAACAAAAAGTTCTCAGAGTGGTTCACACAATAGAACGGATTAAAAACAGATACAATCTAAAGTGTCTGGGAGAAGAGGAATGTCTTCATCTGGTGCTGAAAAGATAGCTGTGTGGGTGCCAGGTGAGGCTCCTTGGAGAGGGCATTCCATAATAAGGGTGCCACAACTGAGAAGGCCCTCTCTCTTGTAGCCACCCACCTGACTTCATTTGGTGGGAGCACCTGGAGGAGGCCCTCAAAAGGGCCATGGCAGGGCTGTTGAACCTCTTTCAGGCTGAGGGCCAAATTCAATTTTGGAGAAGCTCTCCGGGCAGGCATTTCAGTAGTGGGCAGGGCTGAAGGCAAAGGGGGCGAGGCCAAAAATACAACAAATACCGGCATAGTTTAGCATAAAACTTTTAGTGCGGATAACCATGCCTTAGGAGAGGCATTTCATCCTTTTAGAATGGTGAAAAAACTACACAAAAGCTGAGAAACCCACCAATCAGTGGTTGGGGGAAAGGGGTGGGGCTGGGGAAAGGGGGTGTGGCCATCCAGGGAACTCTGGAGGGCTGGATTTGACCCCCAGGCCAGGCCTGTGGCTCACGCTGGCTCAGCTTGTCTGAGTGTGGAAAACTAAGCAGGGTCAAGCCTGGTTATTACTTGGATGGGAGACCCCTCCTCTAGTTCCCTGCACTGAGCAGGGGGTTGGACTTGATGGCCTTGTAGGCCCCTTCCAACTCTATGATCTATGAATCCCTGATATAGGGTCGCTATTGGAACTTTCCCTTGATTTTCTATGAACTGGTACTCAAAAGTGCCTGGATGAGTGGGACCTGCAAGGTTTCTTCTTTGTTGACATCTCTCTCTGGGTTCTCAGATGCCTAGAGAATACTACAAGGGGCCCCTTGGCAATGCAACCCTCTGTCCGCATTATAGCTGCCTCTTGCCTGACGTCTACATTAGCCAAAACAAACAGACAGACAAACAAACAAACACCATCTTGCTCCCAGCAGCGTTCATCCTTGTTGTATGGCACGATGAACATTTAGCAACGTACAAAAAACGGGCAAAGTAAGGCAGACGACCCTAGAGGAAGCGCAGCTTCTTGCAAAATTGCACGATCAGCCTGAACAACCACCAGAGGGCGTTGTTGTGCTCCTTCTAAGCTGGCCTGGACGGTAAGGTTGCTGGAGATCGGGGCACTGAATTATGTAATTCCGGAGCTATCGCTGCCCTCCCCGTGACTTTCAGCGCTTGCTATGGATGCTGGTTGAATCCCCTCCTCTTATGCTTTGCAGCCCTGTCAATTTGAGTCTGGTTTTGTGTGTGTGTGTTTCAAATGTGTTTTTATTGATTTTAATAATATAAAAATGCAAGCTTACAAAATAAACTGAAACAAAGCCGTAGCTCCCTCCAAACCCCCCCCCCCCGCTATGCTGAAGTCACTGCATTACAATCAAACTCTAATGATAATATTGTACATGTCCTGGGAAACACTTGTAAAACTTGAGGAAATCTCCTGTTACTCAAAGAGTTTTAAGAAACTGTCCCATGTTTTGTTGAAAAGTGATCTGATTTCTCTACAGACCACTACTCAGGAGGCATCACAAATCTGTCAAAAGGATCATGCATATGTTATGTTGGACATCAGAGAGAGCTCAACAGAAAGTGTCTGGGTTCATCCAGCAGCCTTCCAGCACAGGTGATTCCCCCCATTCTAGTGGGAAAGGGAAAGGTTCAGTCTCCCTTTCCCTCCCTATGCATTGTGGTCCCGATCCAGATTGGTTGTGCGCGCGCACACGCACACACATAGTTTAATATATTTTTTAACCCTGACATTGCTGCAAGCCCTGCATTTCACGCCACATGTAGCCAGGCCCGAAGCCAGGACAGGCGAGTCGCATTTCTTTCAGGATTAATGCCCTGTGCATTGTCCAGCCGGTGCCATTTATGCATAATGATTGCATTGAGTTGTCAGTTTTCTTTCCCTGAGATTGACACAGTTCATCCTCATTGTTTTCTTTTCTTTTTTTGATACTGAGCCTCGCCCAGTCCTTAATTATTTTAGCCGCACTCTTTCTTGCAGCCTCAAATACTGGCCTCACAGAAGCAGACACCCCCCCACACACACATACTGATTCCCCCTCTCCCTTGAGATGCTGGCCCCCCAGGGTCACTCTTCTATCTGGTTTAATGTTTTGTGCCATTTTCATCACCAGTTTGGGGTGATCAACTCCAGACTTGTTGAAACTCTGGCTTACACTCGTACATTTGACAAAACAGGATGAGGGGGAAAGCGTTGTGTTTCTCATCATTGCTGGCTATTGGCAGGATCCCATAGGTCAGCCTTCTCCAACTGGGTGCTCGCCAGACGTGCTGGACTACAAATCCCATTAGCCCAGCCATCATGAGATGATGGGAGTTGAAGTCCAACATATCTGGAGGGCACCTGGTTGAGGAAGGCTGCTGCAGACGACCCAGAGGCTTGTACAACCCGCGTTCCATGTAGCATTTGCAGTGGCGATGGGAGCCAAGAGTTGGGGAAGGAATGCATTTTGCCAGTGACAAGACATGGCAGTCTGGATGCTTCGACAATATGATAGTCCCCCCCCCCCCCGAAGTATTACCTCGAGGCAAGATGTCTGGACCATGCGGAGGAAAGCAGCTAACTACTGTGAAAATATTGTGTAACAGTCCGATCATCTGGAAAAGCCCTAAATAATGCGAGAAGCTTGGGCAATTGTTCCACAAGCCCTGTCCTAAATAGATGAGAGCAGGGGGGGGACTGCAATGGGGGTGGGGGTGGGGGACTGATCTGGCTTTAATACTCAGTAGGGCCTGGGCATTGTTTGTCTCTCCATAGAAGACATACAAAAACATACAAAAACAAATTCTATGGATTTGTCTCTCCATAGAATCATAGAATACTATAGAATAGTTGGAAAGGGCCTATAAGGCCATGGAGTCCAAACCCCACCCCACCCCGCTCAATGCAGGAATCCAAGTCAAAGCATCCCTGACAGATGGCTGTCCAGCTGCACCTTGAATGCCTCCAGAGTAGGAGAGCCCACCACCTCCGTAGGTAGTTGGTTCCATTGTCTTATTGCTCTGACAGTCAGGAAGTTTTTTCCTGATGTCCAGGCGGAATCTGGCTTCATAGAATCATAGAAAAGTAGAGTTGGAAGGGGCCTACAAGGCCATCGAGTCCAACCCCCTGCTCAATGCAGGAATCTAGGTCAAAGCATCCCTGACAGATGGCTGTCCAGCTGCACCTTGAATGCCTCCAGAGTGGGAGAGCCCACAATCTCCCTAGGTAGTTGATTCCATTGTCTTATTGCTCTGACAGTCAGGAAATTTTTCCTGATGTTTAGGTGGAATCTAGGTTCCTGTAACTTGAGCCCATTATTCCGTGTCCTGCAAACTGGGATGATCGAGAAGAGATCTTTGCCCTCCTCTGTGTGACATCCCTTCAAATACTGGAAGAGTGCGATCATATCTCCCCTCAGTCTCCTCTTCTGAAGGCTAAACATGCCCAGTTCTTTCAGTCTCTCCTCATAGGGCCTTGTTTCCAGTCCCTTTATCATCTTTGTTGCCCTCCTCTGAACCCTCTCCAGTTTGTCTACATCCTTCTGAAAGTGTGGTGCCCAGAACTGGACGCAGTACTCAAGATGAGGCCTAACCAGTGCCGAGTAAAGGGGAATTATCACTTCCCGCGATTTGGAAGCTATACTTCTATTAATACAGCCCAAAATTGCATTTGCCTTCTTTGCAGCCACATCGCATTGCTGGCTCATATTCAGTTTGTGATCTACCACAATTCCAAGATCCTTCTCACTTGTAGTATTGTTGAGCCAAGTGTCCTCCATTCTGTAACTCTGCATTTGGTTTCCTCTCCCTAGGTGCAGCACTTGGCATTTATCCCTATTAAATTTCATTCTGTTGTTTTCGGCCCAGCGCTCCAGCCTATCGAGGTCACTTTGAATTTTGTTTCTGTCTTCCAGAGTATTAGCTGTTCCACCCAACTTTGTGTCATCTGCAAATTTGATAAGCATTCCCCGTACCTCCTGATCCAAGTCATTAATAAAAATGTTGAAGAGCACCGGGCCCAGGACCGAGCCCTGTGGTACCCCGCTCGTTACCTCTCCCCAGTTTGAGAAGGAACCATTGATAAGCACTCTTTGAGTCCGATTCTGTAGCCAGTTGTGGATCCACCTGATAGTTGTTCCATCTAGCCCACTCTTAGCTAGCTTACTAATCAGGATATCATGAGGCACTTTGTCGAAAGCTTTGCTGAAGTCCAGATATATAATGTCCACAGCATTCCCACAGTCCACAAGGGAGGTTACCCGATCAAAAAATGAGATCAGATTAGTCTGACAGGATTTGTTCTTGACAAATCCATGCTGGCTTCTAGTAATCACTGCATTGTTTTCAAGGTGCTTGCAGACTGACTTCTTTATAATCTGCTCAAAAATCTTCCCGGGGATTGATGTCAGACTGACTGGCCTATAGTTCCCAGGTTCCTCCTTCTTGCCCTTTTTGAAGATGGGAACAACATTTGCCCTCCTCCAGTCGTCTGGCACTTCACCTGTCCTCCATGATTTCTCAAAGATAATAGACAGTGGTTCTGAGAGTTCTTCTGCCAGTTCCTTTATTACTCTAGGATGCAGCTCATCAGGCCCTGGAGATTTAAACTCGTTCAGAGTAATCAGGTGCTCCTTGACCATTTGCCTATTAATCTCAAGCTGCAATCCTGCCCCTTCAGTCTGCACTTCAGGTTTGCCAGGGGGGTCATAGACCCTCTTTTGGGAGAAGACCGAGCCGAAGTAGGAATTGAACACTTCTGCCTTTTCTTTGTCTTCTGTTATCAATTTGCCATCCTCATTGCGTAGTTGAACCACCAGTTCTTTCTTCTGTCTTTTACTGTGCATGTATCTGAAGAAAGCTTTTTTGTTGCTTTTAGCATTCCTCGCTAACCTTAGCTCATTCTCAGCTTTAGCCTTCCTGACACTATTCCTGCAGTTCTGTGCTACCTGCCTGTACTCTTCACTTGTAGCCTGTCCTTCCTTCCACTTCCTATACGTGTCCTTTTTTGTTTTCAGGTCGTCTTTGAGTTTATTGTGAAGCCACATTGGCTTCTTCTGTTGCCCTCTGCCTTTTTTCCTTTTGGGAATTGTTTGCAATTGTGCCTTTAAAATTTCCTTTTTTAAAAACTCCCACCCCTCCTGGGCTCCCTTTCTCGTGAGAGTCACTTGCCATGGGATCTTACTAATCATTGTTCTGAGTTTGTTAAAATTGGCTTTCCTAAAATCCAGGGTACGTGTTTGGCTACACTCAGCTTTTGCTTCCGTTAGAATCAAGAACTCAAGTATAACATGGTCACTTTCCCCCAGAGTTCCCGAAACTGCCACTTTATCCACTAACTCGTCTCTGTTGGTTAGAATCAGGTCAAGGATAGCCGATCCTCTAGTTCCTTCCTCCACTTTCTGTAGGAGGAAGTTATCAGCAGCACAGCTCAGGAATTTCTTGGAGGGGCCATGTTTGGCTGAAAAAGTCTCCCAACAGATATCAGGGAAATTGAAGTCTCCCATTACTACCACATTGTGCCTCCTTGAAACACTGGCAATTTGTTTTTCAAAAGTTCCATCCTCGTCTTCTCCTTGATTGGGTGGTCGGTAGTAGACTCCAACCGCCATGTTCGTTTTATTCTTTGCCCCCTTTATTTTAACCCAGATGCTCTCAATGGGGCTGCCAAGCTCCTCTTCCTGTATCTCTGTGCAGAGATACGTATTTTTAACATACAGTGCAACTCCACCTCCCTTTCTGTTGCTTCTGTTCCTTTTGAACAAGTTATACCCTTCAATTGCTGTATTCCAGTCATGGGAGTCATCCCACCAGGTTTCAGTTATCCCTATCAAGTCGTACTTGCCCTCATGTATCAAGAGTTCAAGTTCGTCTTGTTTGTTGCCCATACTCTGGGCATTAGTATAAAGACATCGAAGACTATGTGCTTTATAGTCCGACTTTCCCCCTACATTTTGTGGTAGACTATCAATGGGCACCGCTGGAGCTGTTCTCTCCATTGTGGCATAGAGGCCTTCTTCCATTGGTACCCCCGAGTTTATGTCTCCCTCCCCTGTTGGATTCAGTTTAAAGCCCTCCTGATTAAGTTCCTCATGCTGTGGCCAAACACATTCTTCCCAGTCCTTGTGAGGTGCAACCCATCCTTTGCCAGCAGTCCATCTTCCAGGAAGTGTAGCCCGTGGTCCCAGAATCCAAATCCCTCACGTCGGCTCCACCTTCGTAGCCAGTCATTCACTCGGAGTATTTTTCTTTCCCTTTCTATGCCTCTTCCAAGTACTGGAAGGATGGATGAGAAAACTATCTGGGCCCCGAAGTTCTTGAGTTCCCTTCCCAGCTCTTCAAAGTCTGCCGTGATTTCTTTGTAACTCCGCTTGGCAGTATCATTTGTACCCACGTGGAAGAGAAGAAAGGGGTATGTGTCGGTGGGCTGCATGAGCCTCGGCAGCTGCTCTGACACATCCTTAATCCGTGCTCCGGGGAGACAGCACACCTGGCGAGTCCATGGGTCTTCGCGACATACTTTGGCTTCGATCCCCCGCAGGAGGGAGTCTCCCACTATGAGTACTCTTCTCTTCCTCTTGCTGTAGGCCTTGGTTTGATTGCCTCCACTCGACTGACCCTCAGCCTCTTGCTCGCTATCACGTTGGGTGCCCGGTAATCCGTCCTCTGCAGGCTGTCCTCTGCTCTCGTCCTCAAGTACATGGAAGCGGTTCCATAGCTCCACTGCTTCCACAGGCGCAGAGTGTCTTGTAGTTCTTGTGCTCCTAACAGTCACCCTTTTCCAGGGAGTTCCCCCTGCGTTATTTTCCCTTGCCTCAGCAGTCTCCGACTCCGCCTCATCCTGCCGTTGCCCTTCTGGCTCCTGTACTGTGCTTTGGTGCTGTAGATCCACCGTTCTGTCTAAGAACTCCTCGCTTTCTCTTATGCTCCTGAGGGTTGACACTTGCTGCTCCAGTCCTCTGACCTTTTCTTCCAACAGCGTGACCAGCTTGCACTTGTTGCACGTGTAGGCCATGTCGATCTCCGGCAGGAAAACAAACATAGCACACCCCTTGCAGGTCACCACCACTGCTGAGTCCTTTCCTTCCATAGTGCTCGGTTTCTGTCTTCCTAGATTTTTTTTTTTTTTTTTTTTTTTAGGGACCTCCCCCTTGACCTCCCCTGCCGAACTCCGCTGCCAAACTCCTGTTTTCTCTCCCTGTGCGCTCGCTCTGTTCGCTCGCTCTCTGGGAGCCTGCTTGCCTTATCACAGCCCCAAAAACAGCTGGAGCCTCTCTCCTGTTGTGCTCCTGCTCAGCTGGGAGTCAGGAACAGAATGAGCTGTCAGGCCACACCCTTCCTTTTAAGCTCTCAGACCACACCCTTCCCTTTCAGCTCTCAGGCCACACCCTTCCCTTTCAGCTCTCAGGCCACACCCTTCCCTTTCAGCTCTCAGGCCACACCCTTCCCTTGCAGCACTAGAAGTTGTTGTTTGTACAGCAGCACTTGCTGTTGCAGCACTTGTCGTTCTACTCCGCTGCCAAACTCCTGTTTTCTCTCCCTGTTCGCTCGCTCTGTTCGCTCGCTCTCTGGGAGCCTGCTTGCCTTATCACAGCCCCCAAAACAGCTGGAGCCTCTCTCCTGTTGTGCTCCTGCTCAGCTGGGAGTCAGGAACAGGAACTTCCTCTAACTCGAGCCCATTATTCCATGTCCTGCACTCTGGGATGGTCGAGAAGAGATCCTGGCCCTCCTCTGTGTGACAACCTTTCAAGTACTTGAAGAGCGCTATCATATCTCCCCTCAGTCTCCTCTTCTGAAGGCTAAACATGCCCAGTTCGGTCTCTGCTCATCGGGCACTTAATTCAAAATGACCAGTAATGAAAAGGCCCAATGAATGTGTTGTGGACCTACACAGTGAAGCCTGGTGTCCTTCTAACCTGTTACTCTTCTCCCAGTACTGGGACCCTTCTCTGCTTGGGCCACAGCATGCATGTCCAGACAGCCCAGGTGCTGCCCTGGGAACTGCACCCCTTGGGGACCACAGCAAAAGGGAAGAGAGGAATGCTGTCCACATCTGCTAACTGCAGGGTTAACTCTGTGATCACTGAATTATGCCTGCATACATACAGAAAGAAGGCCGAAGGTTAGGAAAGACTTCCAAATGGAGTTGAAGGTGGACTTCTTGAATTGCTGATTTTGTCAGTCAGGGGTGGGCAACATGTGGACTATGGGGCATGCAGCCCCCACGGCTGTTTCTGTGGCCCCCTGCCCTGCCCCCACTGCATTTGCTCTGGAGCAGCAAAAAAAGCAGCGCTGTTGCAAAGAAATGGGGAGTGCATGCTTTGTTTGCAAGCAGAATCATGCTCCTGGAAGCCTCCCAAGTGTGTGATTCGGTGAGCAAACAAGGCAGACGCTCCTCACGCACCTTGTTTCCTTGCAAAATCCCTGCCTTTTTTTGCAGCTGCTGCCACTGCAGCAACAATAAATTCAGCAGGAACGGCAGAGGGAGCTCTGGCAGTTTCGGAGGGGTGGGGGTCCAGCCCCCAGTGGGTTCTGGGGGAGAAATTCAGCCCCCCAACTCCCTAGAAGTTGCCCACCCCTCTCCTAGACAGCTAGAGAAGGAAGACATAACTGAGAATACAGATGGACCCTTGTCCAGGAAAGGAACATCCATCAGTGGTAGAGTACATGCTGTGCATTCAGAAGGCCACTGGTTTATTTTTGTATGTCTTTCCTTTCCTCCAAGGAGCTCAAGGTGGCATACAACAGGGCTGGGCAGAAAGTAGATCTCCAGATGTTTTGGACTTCAACCCCCAGCATTTTTGACTATTGGCCATGCTGACAGGGGCTTCTGGGAACTAAAGTCCAAAACATCTGATGATCTACCTTCTGCCCACCGCTGGCACACAAGGTTTTCTCCCCACCATCTTATCCTCACAACAACCCTGTGAGGTTCAGCTGAGAGATAGCGACTAATCCAAGGCGACCCAGTGGGCTTCGTGGCTAAGTGGGAATCTGGATGTGGGTTTCTACATTCCACTCCAACTACTCCACCACCCTGGCTCTCCAAGTTCAGTCCCTGGCATCTGCAGTTAAAAGGATCAGGGAGCAGGTGATATAAAAGCTGACTGAGCGAGACGGACAGATTGACCTGATATAAAGCAGCTTCTTCTAACTCACTTCCATTCCGGTTAGTGCAGGGCCAGGCCCCTCGTGCACAGGGCACACAGCCAACTGCACTTATGCATCTCTTTTACAGAGACATGGAATTTGGATGTGGAGACTGCAGAACGGAGCATCCACTCCCGCCCTGGACCATTGGTGTCAGATGTTAAAAGCCCTCTCTGTTTTAAAGAAGCTAGGGTATTCCTAAAATTAACCTGTCTGTATTTTACACCCAACCACCAGTTATGGTATTGCTCCTCCATGCTCAATGAAAGCGCTCTTTAGTGCCAAGTGGCTCGCAGCACCCAACTCTGCCGGCCTCTGGCCAAGTTCCTATGAGGCCAGTCCTGAGCAGGCAGGCATTATTAGGGTGACCAGATATAAAGAACAAGGCTCCCGTACCACCAATAGGTGTAACAACAAGGAGTCCCTGTGGCAGCTTAAATACTAGCAGATTTCTTGTGGCATAAATGTTTGTGGACCAGAAACCACATTATCAGGTGTGTGGTAGATTCTCAGTAGATACACACACATGGTTATGGAGGGGGAAATGATAAACTGTAGGGTCAACAGGCTGTGAAATGCAAGAAGGAGAATTACTGCTGTTGTGAAAGATCAATGTGCTTGTCTTGTATATATCTGAGCTTTGCATAAAACGTCACAGATTCTACTTCTTGCACTCCATGGCTTTTTGGCCCCACTGTTTACAGAGTTTCCCTCCTCTTATACGTGTGTGTGTGTGTGTGTGTGTGTGATATATATAACCTGCCAACTGAGAATACACTTCATGAATCTGAAGTGGGCTTCTGTCAATGAAAGCTTGTGCCACAATTAACTGGTTAGTCAAAAGAACCACAAGACTCATTTTGTGTGTGTGTGTGGCTGCAATAGACTAACACGGTTACCCATTTGGAATTCAGTACTTACTACTTATATAGTGCCATCAGTGTGCATAGTGTCTTACAGAGTACAAGAGAACAGCTCTCTTCCCTGAGGAGCTTCCAATCTAAAAATCAACACAAGGGAAGGGGAGGGAAGAGGAGGCACAGTAAACTGGGAAGCAATATGCGGCTGTTTCAGTTGTGCGTGCTTAGGCTTCCAGATACAGGCTGAGTTACTAGGGGGTTGTGCCAAAGGCTTCATGGGGGGGAAAAGGTTTTTTTTTTTTAGGAGGGATTGGAACGAAGTAAGAGAAGTGGCATCACACAGGTGTTCCGGGAGACAGTTCCAAACACACAGGGCAGCAAGGGAGAGTTGTGTAGACACATGCTGCTGTTGGTATCCCTGCATGACAAGCTGAACATGCCAAGTTTCCCTCTTGTACACAACTATTAAAAGTGGATTCGTTCTGTCCTCTTTTGCACCTGGTCACCCAATGTCCTGCAAGGAAGGGTTGACCACTCTGTTGTGGGTGGTGAGATGGTGTGGAGGGAGATACTTCCCCCTATTGGAGAGCTGTGGTACTTCAGAAACCCAGCCTGATCCGAGCTGCAGACGTAAGATGCCGCAGTAAGAAAGAGAGGAAGTGCTTCTGGGGTGTGTGTGTGTGAGCATATTCAGAAGATATTTTGATCAATATGAATTCTCCTTAGATCATATAGCCTGATCACCCTTTTTGTTCGCACAGTCAGAACAGTTAGGAAATGATTCTGAAGTATTTAAAGCATGGGTAGGCAACTTGTGGTCCTCCAGATGTTGCTGGGCTGCAACTGCTGGCAGCCCTGTCCAGTGTGGCCAATACTGAAAGATGATGGGGGCCTGCGGTCCAGCAACATCTGGAGAGCCACAAGTTGTCCACCCCTGACTTAAAGGGTGGGATGAGTTTAAATTGGTGCTGTCAGGCTCACATTGGCTTTGTTAAGACTGTTACAGGTTCATTAATCTAGAACAGGGCTCTCCAACCTTGGGTCCCCAGATGTTGCTGGCCTATAGCTCCCAGCATGGCTAATGGCAAGGGATTCTGGGAGCTGTAGTCCAGCAACATCTGGGGACCCAAGGTTGGAGAGCCCTGATCTAGAATTAGACATATTCTTACATGATTTACATGATTTTGAGAATTCTGTCTTAATTGCTCTTTAAAAGGGTGGGGGGATTCACCTTTTAGCTTGTTTTTAAAAAAACAAAAACAAAAAACATCAAATGCATATCAAATTATCTTGAGAATAGACCCGTAAATGTGGGGGTGATTTATTCTTATCCTCGTCATCATAAAGAACAGAACCAGAGAGTGGATTTTTTTCTGGGTTATTTACAATGAAATAAAAGAAGAGCAACCCTTGAGAGAGACCCAGGATCTGACTGCAGTTTCCCCCCATAAAGGGCCACAGAGCTGCTGCATAGGCACGTCCCTTCCCTACACTTGGCCAAGTGGACCTGGTCACAACCATAAATCTACCAGGGTAATTAGCCCCAGTTGCCAGCCCAGCTCAGTTGCCTTGCCCCAGCTGCTGTGCCCCCTTTGAGGCCCTGTCACAAGATAGCACTGCACTGGTTGGAGGTTATTTTGGGTAACTACGGACAACTCAGCTGCTGTGCTTCTCATAGCAGGCAGAACAAGAATACACGACCATCCTACTCACGGTGGCTGAATTTTCCTTAGTTTGTGGCAGCTTCCTGCTCATGGTAAACGCTAGCAGAGGTTGCAAAACTCTGCAGGCTGCCTAGCCATTCAATCCACATTTAAGAGGTGCCCTGCAGACTTGAATGAATCAGGCAGTCCATTGGACAGATGCAGAAAACTGCCATGAGCAAAGTAAGAAGGGTCACAATTTGAACTGCTGTGTAACTGGGGCAAGGCTCCTACATTTTTAGCAGCCTTGAGATGAGCAAAAATTCCAAAGGTGCATCTTTCCATGACACATACCGGTAGATGCTGAGAGGGTAACTACAGCCACTCATTTTCTGCCTGTTGCATAGTTATTAAAAGTTGGGGGATCCTGCCAGAAAAAAATATGGAACCTCTAGCCTCGATGAGGCAGGGCTGTCCTCTGCATTGAATGGCTCTTCATAGTGGCCCATCCTGTGTAAAAGGGGCAATCACAGATTATGACACTCTTAGTGGACGGTTGCCTTTCTTGGCTGTTATGGTTCCTCATGAAGCAGCCTCACTGGGAGACCCAAACTGTGGTTCCCTTGCGGAGTGCTCTGCTCATCTTCTGCCCTCTGAGCCAGCTGCTTCTCTTCCCTTTGCCAGCAGAGGGCATCAGAGAACATCAAGCCATGATGGGTCTCTACCTAGGATCATGGGGGTAAAGAGAGCATTTCTTCGCCCCTATGATCCCAGGTAGAGACCTATCCTGGCTTGATGTAAAGAAAGGGTGTAAAGATGTATCTTTTCAATTTAGGCTTTTAAAATGTGTAGTTTTTAACAGTGCTGTGCCAAAAATCTCTTCCACATTCTTTTTTTTTTTTTTTTTTTTTTTTTTACCATTCTCATTGAATTTGACAGAAAAGAAATTGCTTTGGAAAAGAAATTCAAAGGAGAAGAACATTTTGGAGAAATTCTCATGGGGTGGGTTCGGGGTTCTTGTACTTACCTTACCTAGGAGGTGGTTGAGGAATGTGCGTGACTGTTCTGTCTTTCATTGTACAAGCATCTCTCTGGCAGCCGGCAGCCTCCTCGGCTTCCCTCACTTTAATTAGTTTTATATGGTGGCTACCTTCCCTCTCTTCCCCGACAATGCCCCGGAGTGAGGCTAGGGATGGGACATTGTGGAGGATGTAAAATGGGGGCCAGGTTCCCAACACAGTTGCTGCTGCTGCCATTTGCAGGGGCAGTGCAACCCCCCCAAAAAAAACCTTAGGAAAGGAGAAATAAGCTGTGCTACAACCCCAGCCCATGGTGAGCCCTACCTGTGACAAACGGTAGGGAAAGTTCTCCTCCCACCCACCCCGGAGAAATTCGGTGAAATTGTCCCCTTCAATTTTTCTGCCAACAAAAAGGGTGGAGAATTTTGAGAGGCCATTTCTGCACAGCTCTAGTTTTTAAGGTTTTCCTTTTTTTCTTTTTAATGTTCTTGCTTTTATTGTTTTACAGTTATATGTTTTAGATTATTGTACACCACCTTGGTGGCTTTTTAGCAGATAAGGCAGTATATAAATGTTAATAATAAATAAATATCTCTACTCCAGCATAATGAATGATTTTGTTTATACACACACACACACACACACACACACACACACGTGTGTGTGTGTGTGTGTGTCCTGACAGCTCACAAATCAGAGCCCTTCTGAAGTGAAATAGTGTACCAGGGCTACCCAGCACCCTGCCTCTCAGAGAAGCTTTCTGCCTTAGAATCATAGAATAGTAGAGTTGGAAGGGGCCTGTAAGGCCATCAAGTCCAACCCCCTCCTCAATGCAGGAATCCAAGTCAAAGCATCCCTGACAGATGGCTGTCCAGCTGCACCTTGAATGCCTCCAGTGTGGGAGAGCCCACTACCTCCCTAGATAGTTGGTTCCATTGTCCTATTGCTCTAACAGTCAGGAAGTTTTTCCTGACGTCCAGGCGGAATCTGGCTTCCTCTAACTTGAGCCCATTATTCTGTGTCCTGCACTCTGGGATGGTCTAAAAGAGATCCTGGCCCTCCTCTGTGTGACAACCTTTCAAGTACTTGATGAGCGCTATCATATCCCCCCTCAGTCTTCTCTTCTGAAGGCTAAACATGCCCAGTTCCTTCAGTCTCTCCTCATAGGGCTTTGTTTCCAGTCTCCTGATCATCTTTGTTGCCCTCCTCTGAACCCTTTCCTGTATGTCTGCATCCTTCTTAAAGTGTGGTGCCCAGAACTGGATGCAGTACTCAAGATTAGGCCTAACCAGGCCTGAGTAGAGGGGAATTAGTTTCCTTTTACATGCCATAGGGAGCCAGAGTGCATAGAGTGCTGGACTAAGACTGGGAAGACCCGGGTTCAAATCCCTACTCATCCCTAAAGCTCATTGGGGTCTCAGCCTAACCTACTTCTCAGGGTTGTTGTGAGAACAAAATAGTGCAGCCTTTCCAACTTGGCGCTTTCCAGATGTGTTGAATTACACATTGACCTTGCTGGCTGGGGATGATGGTTCTTCTAGTCCAACATATCCAGAAGGTGCCTAGTTGGGGAAGTGCTTCAGTCTCCCATTCTGGATCCTGCACCTTCATCTTGCTCCTTATGCTACTAAAACTGTGATCCTGTTCCCACTTACTTGGGAGTAAGTACCCTTGAACTCAATGGCATTTACTTCTAAGTAGACATGTATAGTTTTGTAAGTCTCCTGGCCTTGGTCTTGAGTAACCTCCACCTTTCTGGCTCCCAATGGAGTTCTGACTTCTTCTGGGCCCCTGACAGAATGAACCAGTCATGCACTCTTTTCAGTTTGCATTCCATGTTTCTGTTAGTTGTTACCCAGTCATGGTTATACAAGCAGAATGAGAAGCACGTGCTGCAGATAAAAGCATTTGAAATTTCCATTAAAAGCGGTAGTTTAACAATCCACAGTAGGGTGAGGCTGCCATAGAATGAAAGCTGGAAATTCTGTAGTGTTGCAATAGACTGTGTTTAGGAGCATTGCCTTATCCAGCCAGTTAGGAACTGTTCAGTCCTGCTCTGCATATTTATTTATTTATTCATTCATTCATTTTCTATACCGCTCAATAGCCGAAGCTCTCTGGGCGGTGTGCAACAATAATTAAAAACAAACAATAAAATACAGTTAAAAATATAAATAATAAAAATTATGAAATTTTAAAAAACCAATTTTAAACGTATCTCTAAAACAAGTTAATAAAACACGACCGCAAAAACCGCAAAAACAGTTTACCACCCCACCATATACCATTTAATTATTAAAAGCCTCAACATAGAGGGCAGTCTTAACCTGGCGCTGAAAAGAGTTGGCGCCAGGCGGGCCTCAGGGGGAAGTTTGTTCCACAGTTGGGGGGCTACCACAGAAAAGGCCCTCCCTTGCTGCCCTCCCCCTTGTTGCTGCCCTCCTAGCCTCACGTGGAAGAAGGTCCCAGATGTTGAACATAGTGTACGGGTAGATTGTGGTTGGGAGAGGCGTTCCGTCAGGTAAAGTCATGCCTTGGATTGAGAGCATAATTCGTTCCAGAAACGTGCTTGTAATCCAAAACACTACGCCAGTGTGGTGTAGTGGTGAGAGTGTTGGACTGGGACTCGGGAGATCCGGGTTCTAGTCCCCACTTGGCCATGAAACTCACTGGGTGACTTTGGGCCAGTCATTGACTCTCAGCGTAACCTACTTCACAGGGTTGTTGTGAGGATAAAATGGAGAGTAGGAGGATTATGTAAGCCGCCTTGGGTTCCTTGCAGGAAAAAAGGCGGGGTATAAATATAATAAATAAATAAATAAATAAATAAATCAAAATGAAATTCCCCCCAAAAAAATTGTACAGAGATTTTTAATTTAAGCCGTACTACAGTACTTGTATTGCAGGATGTCGCTTGTATATCAAGTCAAATTTTTTAAAATAAATATTTAAAAATTCGCTTGTCTTGCAAAACGCTCTCAAACCAAGTTACTTGCAATCCAAGGTGTGGAGGAAGGGGGGCTGGCAGACCCGCCACAACCCACCCTTACCTACCCAAAGGACCCAAGACCCCCAGAGATCTCAAGGTGCCAGACTGCTAGCCTCAGCTCTGCAATCCTACTTGAATCTCTGTTCAGGGACTTGCCTTTGACTATAACCTGGATTTAGCTGCTGAACCAACAGAGCAATCACAAACACCATGTGGGGTAAAAACCAAGAAGGTTTATTCAGGTAGCATATTACAACAAAAGGTGGGAAATGAGGGAAGGACACAAAAATAGAGAGACGCTTTGGTACACACAGTAAAGCTGCAAAATAACAAAACCTGATTCCTTATATCTCCCAGGCACACGCTAGTTACCTGGGGGTCAGTTCTCTTCAGGGTTGGTTCCAGCACAGCCCTGCCGCCCGAGGAGACTACCACACCTACCCTAAGGTCCAAGATGGTTGGCCTCCACAGGGCTTGCCTTCGCCCCAGCCCTCATTCACCCCAGCCCTCATTCAGCTAATTTCACCAGGAGCCACCTGGGGCCGGATCCTGAGGCCAGCCCGAAGGCTGGGACCTCTGCGTAGCTTGCCGCCATTGATCCACAGCAACCACGCGACGACCAAAGACAAAAGACAAAAGCCACACCTTGGCAATATATCTTTTTCCCCTCCCCTCCTCCTTTCTGTAGCTCTGCTGCCTCTAGCCAATCAGGATGCACTTCACCTGGCCAGGCAGGGGAGGGATGACTCATGACTTACCGGGCCTGAACCACATTTGCATATGAAAGCCGGGTCACTGTAGACTAGACCAGCTTTTCAGGACTTTCAGGCGACATGCTTTATCAGATACTTTATGCACATTTCTCCTCCTCCCAGCCTCCAGCCGGGACCACCTGGTTTACACATGAGGAGGTGTGCGCGTGTGTGTGCAGGCCTCTTCTCCACACAAGGTATTACTGTATTGTGGTCCCAAGCCATGTAGGGCTGTTCAAGTTACAAATAAGAAACTCCCAAAAGAAACCAATGAGCTTTTCTACACAAGGCTGTTAATCACTGTATCTATGTTTGGTTTCGTCGCCGAATTGAGATCTGAGCTCTACACAAAGAGCTTTTCCTTTCCTGCTTTTCCACTATATAAGCTCTAGGTGGCACTGTTATAACAAAATTGCACAAATACACAAGTAGGAAAATACCTTTTCTTTCACTTTCAGAAATAATACACCATTTTCCCCACTCTAAAAAGAACCCCAGGAAAGTGCTCTTAAAAAACAGAAGTGAAAAGGGAGGATCACGTTGTTGTCTAAAGAACCCGTAAATAACCATGAGTAAGGAATCACAAGAGCACAATAAATGCCTCGTTTAGAAAAGCTCATTATTAAAGGGCTGCATGATCCAAGAAGTTCAGAAGAACTGAAATTATGTAGCTTCATTAAAACCAGCTGCTGCATTGAAAGGAAGGTGGGGTGCTGTTGTTGTTGTTTTGTCATTTTTCTCATAAGCAGCCTCTGATGGGCATGCCTGAGAATTGCATAGCTCAGAGCCTCGATTTAGGAACCAGGCTAAAACTAGGACTTACAAGTATCTTGATCACCTGGATAGGGTGATTTGGACTAGCCATGATAGTCTCGGCACAAAACATTTTGATTGATGGAGTGCTAGAATTCCTGGCTGTGCTACTACAAAGATTAAGATGGTGGTAGGCAAGCCTAATGTAGATTCCTCTTGTACATAATCCTTCCCAAAGAGCTAGGGAAGACAGAGGAAATATGTTAGCACAGATCCTACTCATCTGCAAAAGAGCAGACCTGCTTTCCTGCATGGCAGTAAAACCAGGAGGTTCCTAGTCTGGGCCAGTGATTGTGATCCAGACATTAGTGTGACCAAGCTGTGCAGATGATGGAAATGAGCTGAGAGGAATTAAAACTTCTGCGAGGGAATTTCGGAGGGACCTAACCAAGCTCAGGGAATGAGCTGCATGATGACAAATGCAATTCAGTGTTAACAAATACAGAGCAATGCACATCAGAGGGCATATTAAGAACTACTCGTGCGCATCACTGGCTCCTAAATTAATCAGAGCCAATCAGGGGGAAAGACCTGAGCATCTTTGTAGGCAGTTCAGTAATATGGAGATGCAGATGGAAATATGAAGAGGCAACAAGGAGGGGACAGTGGAAAGGTTTGTTAAGCCTACAGAACCACTGTCATGGGTTCTTTATTTCAGGAGGGTGGCAGAAGAAATAGTAGACAGAGAGAGGTTACCCCCAGCATGACAGGCAGAACAATCACAGATGTTAACGTCTCAGAACATTTTAGTTTGATTCCAGGTCTGTTTAACTGGGAGAGTAGGGTCCATTGACATCAACAGACTGAATGGTTTAGTATGGGGAGAGGTGAATGGATTCCCATCATTCTGCTTGTAGGTCCAGGCAAGGCTTCTGATAAGAGACACTAGTCAAATAAAGATACCGTGTTTCCCTGAAAATAAGACACTGTCTTATATCTTTTTTGGCTCAGAAAAGCACACTAGGTCTTATTTTCAGGGTAGGTCTTATACTTCAAATTGCCCTTTGCTGCCACCACCAGACCATGGGAATGGTCACAATAGGTCTTATTTTCGGGGTAGGTCTTATACTTTAGCAATTCCCAAAAATAGTACTAGGTCTTATTTTCGGGGTAGGTCTTATTTTTGGGGAAACACGGTAAGTGGGTTTGACCCAGTGCCACCAGAAAGCAGTATGTATGTCTGAACTTTGCATGTAAAACAGAGACGTTGGTGATAAACAAATACCAAATATCAGGCTAAAGCTGCCTTCCGCAACCTGACACCCTCCAGATATGTTGGATTACAACTCCCATAACACATAGGAATGGGAAAACCTGGGTTCAAATCTCTACTCAGCCATGAAGCTCATTGGGGTCTTAGCCTAACCTACTTCACAGGGTTGTTGTGAGGATAAAATAGTGCAGCCTTCCCAAACTGGTGCCTTCCAGATGTGTTGGATTACACATTGGCCCTGCTCACTGGGGATGATGGGTGTTCTAGTCCAACACAGCTGGAGGGTGCCAAGTTGGGGAAGGCTGCCTGAAAAGCGCAACGTCAAGTGACAATTTGTGTGTATAAAACTTGCACCGCAGTTCAAATGTTACAAGCTGAGCTTTCATATTACCCAATCAGCTCAAACCCAATACTTGTCAATGAAGGCAATTGATATAATCAAGAGATGAACTGCCAAGCTTCATCCGTTGACTGGACTGTGATGCCCTGCAATGCTCCTCGGGGATTCAATATGTACCTCTGTCACTCCAAACATTAACCACCCAGGACTCATTCCAGATCGGCAGTAACAGGACAAACCAATCCTTTGTTCTTATCATCCAAGGAAGTGAATAACCATTCCAAAAGCCCCAGCTGACAGGAGCATTTATCAGAGGACTGGCATGTCTATATGGCTATGCCAAAGTGAGTAGGGGACATGGCTGGACTGGACTGATCGATTTGACTGTGAACATTTTTAAAGCCAGAGGTAAGGATGTTCTCAAATCCACAGGTTAAGAAGTTTGGGGGGGGGGGGGGAATCACCATCACTTCCTTTGGACAGGTGTAAGGCAGGGATCATCATGATGCAAAAGTGGACCCTCTCTCTCTCTCTCTCTCTCTCTCTCACACACACACACACACACACCTGATACAGCAGATTGTCTTTCTAGTCTAGGAACCAAGTGTTCATTAGAATTGCATTCAGGTTTCATTTTGCTGTGCAGCTGTCCCATTTTGCTATGCAGCTGTTTACCCTAGGAACAGAGGAAGCTGCTAGTCAGGCCATTGGTTCATCCGGCCCACTATTGTCTATAGCACAGGGGTGTTGGACTTCAGGCTCAGGGGCTGGATCTGGCCCTCCAAGGTTCTGCAGATGGCTACACCCCTTCTCCTGCCTGCACCCAACTTTCCCCAACTCCGGCTTTTGTGCAGTTTCCCCCATTCTAAAAGATGGAGATGCTTCTCCCAAGGCTTTGTTCCTGGCAGTAAGAGCTTTAAGCTAAAACACGCTGGTACTTTGGGTATCCATTCTGCAGGAAAGGGTGGAGTCCGGAACTGTAGCATAAAAGGCTTTAGTTTGGTCTCAGACTTTGTCAGAGCAAGTTGCTCACTCGGAGCTCTTCTGGGTGCTGCAGCTTCTGGCCTGCCTGGTCTCCTGCCTCATACTGAGCCCCGTGGGCTTCTGCTCAGAACAGGACACCCACGTACTGAGAAAACCAAAGCCAAAGGCTGATAGTAGTTTGCTCTGTGCAGGTGTGCCAAGGTGCTGCATTAAAAACCACACCACAAAACACAAAGCGGCTGACCTGATAGGCTCTGGGCTCCAGCACAGATGCCCATTTTCAAGCCAAACTGCTGGGTCCTCAGCTGAGCTGGATCAGGACCCACATTTGGAAGTGAAGGGGCGCAGTCCTCCGGCCACCCTGCCTCACTGTCTGAGTGCCTCTGACTCACGCTGAGCCCGACTGTTTTCTGTCAGTCTCCTCTTCTTTTGCTCCAGATTGCTGGCTGGATATGGCACAATTACGGTAAGCGTCTCGGTCATTGCCGTTTAAGACAAAGAGTTAGCCGTGCGTAGCTGACTTTGTTGACACGTACAGTACAGGTGAAAGTTACTTTTTATAGGGTGGTGCAATTATTGCAAGTTTGCATCTGTAGCAGCCCAGTTTTCTGTGCACCTCCAGTGAAGAGCCTGTTGCTGCAGCATGTCGGCCCCTCTCCAGTTTAGATTGCTTGCCCTGCGCTCTGGGAAGGCTGGTGTTGCTGAAGTCCGTCAGAGTGGGTAGATGTGACTGTTCTCTAAACTCTTATCTGGCCTGGAACAGCTCTCTCTCCCCCATCAAGTATGCAAAAGGGGGTGTGGGGAAGAGAGGTCAGGGTTGCATTGAATACATCCAAACCTTGCACTCACTAGACACTGGAGCACCCAGCAAACTGGTTCTTCTGCATTCAGACCCTGCTCCTGGGAGTTGGCATGTGGGGATTGGGTTGCACTGAGCTGGGGAATCTGCTCACCTGCCTGACATGTCAGCCAGTGTGCTACAGAGCTGGGTGTGAACCTCCTTCCTGGGCCAGTAAGCACCTCTCGGGAGCTGGCACCCAACCCACCAAATCTCGGAAGGCGGCAGCACAATACCAGCCCAGAGAGTAGGGGCAACGTTCTAGCAAAGCGAGGCAGCTCCGTCTGCATCCAGCAGCCATGGACTGATCCAGGTTGTGGCAGGTCTGGGCACTCCCTGGGACCACAGTCAGAGTCAGCCTACACAGTGACCCGCCTCTTTTGTTTTCTCAGCGTTTTGTACTGGAAGGAAGTGCAAATGTCGATGCAGATTGGCCCAGAGATGCTGGGGTGTGGATGGCTGGATGCTGAGCATTTGCATGTCTTTCTCTCTTATTCCAATGTGGCTGCGCTGAGAAAAAGCTGCCCATGTGCTTGGGAGGCAAAGTGGAGCAGAATGACAAAGAGAGCTCATTGGTGATGTCCCTCTTTCTTTGCTTTTTGGGCACCTCTTTTCCAGTCAGGGTCTGTGATCCCCATTCAAAGAAGTAATTTTATTATACAAAATAAGGACATTATGCTCCATCATCATCATCATCATCATCATCATCATCATCATCATCATCATCATCATCCATACAGCAACATCATCCATACAGCATCCATTATGCTGTATGGATGGTGTTGGTTTTGACCCACTCACCCGCAGTGATTCTGATACAGGTAGCTCTTTCTTCACTGGTAGCAGCAATGAGGCGAGCACAGTCTGTTTCAGGATCACTGGGGGAGGGAGAGAAGAGAAGGATTTCCACTCCCTCCCCCAGAGAAGCTTAACCAGATTGCTCTTTTACTGCTACTAGAAGAGAGGAAAGAGTGGATCTGTATCAGCATTGCCAGGATGTGCGCACATGCACGGTGTACATGCATGCATGAGGCTCCCAACCCACATGTGGCCCTTGGGGGCGGAAAAGGTTGTGTATTCCTGCAGTAAATGTACTGGAGTAACTCCAACTAACCAAGTTGGCTATTGGCTGTCCTCAACAGAAAAGCTATTAAGGGCTTCCTGTTCAGGCTGGGATTTTGCCTGGACGATGATATTCTTTACTGACTCTTGGCTTGATCGCTGGTTTTGACCTCGTAGACCCCTAATGATGGCTGCCTACAGCTCAGCTCTAACACTGAGTCATGGATGTGGCAGGCTCTAGTCCACAAAAACATATGCCACAATAAACCTATTGGTCTTTTAAGATGCCACAAGACTCTTTGTGCACAGAATAAGTTCATTACTGAAGTAAAAGCCAGCCCTGGTCATAAACCCTTCTTGACCCCAGGTTTGATTCATTTCACCAGCTAGGTGGGGCTGGACTCACTGCTCTCTGGTTATAACTATTGGTAAATTACTTGGCAAGTGGAGCACTAGGACATAGAGATTCTGACCATATTCCTGGATCTGCCATGCTGGCTGGCAATTAACTACTATCCTCTTTATAGCCTCAGTATTTCTTTTTGCTACAATTATCTCCCTAATCTTGTCCAGATAATGTTTATGTGGGCTCTTAGCACTATACGAATTAGAGAAATGTTTCTAGTTCTGGGCCTTGCAGTTAATAATAACATGGGAAAACTGCAGAAGGTGCAGTAAGGATCTTCAAGAGGGATTCAAGGCCTGGAAGATAAGCTTTGTGAGAAGACACTTAGTGCTTTGTATATTACAAGAGGCAGTGAGTGCATTCATGCTTCTGCATTCTGCTGCTGCTTATACAGTACTGTGTTAAGGAGCCTTTCAATTACGGAGCCAGTGTGGATTTTCAAAAGCCTAATCAATGCAAACAGACATCTGAACATAAGCAGAACACCCCCTGTGTCTTAACTCTTCTTTACAGTGTCCGTAGAACCTTACATTTTTGCTGTACAGCTTTTTCAGCATTTCAACACTGATCAGAAGTTAAAACATTTATGTGGGAGATCTTTAAATTCCTGGGGTTTTGCACCACAAGAAAAGGAAGAATGTCTCTGTGCTATGCATATACTTTCTTCGTTTTTGCCTGTACTCAGGCCCCTAACACAGGAAGGATATAAACTTGGGTATGTGTTCATATTTTGTATGCCTTACTCTGCTTACAATAGCTGCCAATTGACATGGTCAGCAGCGGCACCTCCCAAGTCCTCGGGATTATCACCTTCAGGTTGTTGTGCAACTTTAGCCCATGTTGTTGCAACTGTAAAAGCATCCTGCATATTCAGCACATGCCCACAGGTTTTCAGTTCATCCTGGCAAGTGGAGAGAGTGAGAGTGGGATACTGATGAAAGTTGATATCTTTTACAGGCCAAGTTAGTAGTTTCCATACTTGTGTGCTGCAGGAATGGTGGTGTATAATAAGACATAACCCTGCAGTACATTTCTGACTTGAAAATTTTAGTCTTCCAATTGTGAAGAAAGACGCGGAAATGAATGTGGGTGAAGCAGAAAGAAAGAAAGAAAGAAAGAAAGATCGATCACTGGTGTTGATTGCTAGTGGCATAAACTCCTATGCTTGGACATATCCAAGTACCGTTGCTGGCACTGTGGGGTGAATTCTGCCATGTGCAAAACTAGCAGAACTGCCCTGTGGCAATCAACAGGAAACCCTCAATTTCCTCAGATGCACTGGAGATTTTTAAACACACCCATTACAAAAAAGAATCCCCCCTTCTGCTGGAGTTCCCTAGTTTTGATATTCATCTTCCTGCTCCCTCCTTTCCTTCTGCAACCTCTCCTTTCAGGTGGTGACAATCCATTCATCCTAAGGACCAAATCTGCCACCTCGTTTCCTAGGCAACCAGCAAGCAGTTATTGGTATAATGGAGAGACGGCAGTAACACTGCAGTAGAGAGACCCTTTTCCTGATAAGTGTCTGAGGTGCATGTGTCATTGTGTCTGCAGCACAATAGAAAACAAAACCCCGCAGAAAAGAAAACAAACCCAGGGACAATAGGCAATGAGGCAGCATGTGGGAAGGAACGTGACTTGCATATAGCCCCTCCTTACTTCCTGTCCTCTCTACAAAATTGAGATGGCAAATGGGAGCTGTAACAGCATGACAGACTGCCATGACTTTTTCTTTCAACATGCTGCCTTTCTGGAGAAATGAGTAGATTAGAACCCTCATCCAGGCTGTGGGGCAAAAAAACTACCCTGGGTACACACTTTGTTGGAGAATTTACATAGCAGTAGACCTACAATGTGTGGTCCTCCTAGCACCGGGGTGCAGAACCTCTTTCAGCCCGAGGGCCAAATTCCATTTTGCTGAAGCTCTCAGGGGCTGCATCCCAGTGGTGGGGTGGGGCCAAAGGCGGCTTGCGAAAATTACCAAAAATACCAGCATATTTTAGTGTAAAGCTCTTACTGCTAGTTACTAAGCCTTAGGAGAGGCATTTGAACTTTTAGAATGCGGAAAAAAGTTGCACAAAAGCCAGGAAACCACCAAATGACCGGTGGCTGGAGGGAAAGGGATGGGGCTAGTGGGAGGGGTCATGACCCTCTGGGGAATCCCAGAGGGCCGGACTTAGCCCCCAGACCTGACGTTCTGCATTCCTGTTCTAGGATATGTCACCTGCACAGTAGTAAACTCTGTCTCCAAGTTTCAGCCACTTACAGTTTTCTTTTTGTAAACGAAAAGGTGCCTGGGACATACAAATACCAAGACACCTTTTGAGTTTTACCTTTGGGGTGTCTTTTGGTTCCAAATAACATAGGGGTTAAAATTTTCAAACAACTGATCTAGGGAAGTAGGTTTAAGTGCCCATACAGAGTTTTATTCTGTAAACAAAACAATAACTCCAGAACATAAAACATCCCAAGAAATCTATTGATTTTTACCATTGGGGTACTTTTTTGTCCCAGTCAATGTAACGTGTTGGGATCATAATAATTTTAAAAGTCCCATGGGATTTTTCAGTCAAAAACTGATCCAGGGAAGCAGATTTAACTGTTTTTCTTCTGACACTACATACAGTACATGGATTTGTCTGGGGAAATACTGCCCAGAGATACATTGGAATCTGGCTTGGGATAATAAGACTGCCCCCCAACAGTGTGATTGGGGGGGGGGAGGATTGGATTAGCAACAGTGTTTGCACCAAGTGCACCAACAAATCACCCTGGTATATGACAGCCATGATTTCTGTTCATTGCCATCACTCCATGTTCTGCATGCAGGTGCCTCTTGTTGCCATGAAATAAATGACCACTGAAAAATCCTTTAGCTCAGGCCTGCATCCTGAACACTCCGCAGGAGCAAAGCTGAACCATGAGTAATGAAATCCTCATCACATTATGCCAGTGGAAAGTCTGCATCAATATGGTTTCGCTGCAGGCTCAGTGAAAGACGAGATTACACCTCGTGTAATCTCATGTAAATCGTGTAAAAGCATAAATGGTTTTTACAGAGCCAGTGTGGCGTAGTGGTGAGAGTGTTGGACTGGGACTTGGGAGATCCGGGTTCTACGTAGTCCCCGCTCGGCCATGAAACTCACTGGGTGACTTTGGGCCAGTCACTGACTCTTAGCCTAACCTACCTCACAGGGTTGTTGTGAGGATAAAATGGAGAGGAGGAGGAGGAGAACTAGGTATGTAAGCCGCCTTGGGTTCCTTGCAGGAAAAAAGGCGGGGTATAAATATAATAACTGAAACTGAACTGAAATGGTAGTATGCTTTTGATTTATGTATTCTATTTTAAGGATCATCCTGTGTTCTAAATAGTCTGTGAATATATAATAAAATGATGAGAATGATATTACTAATTTTATTATTGAGTACCCAAATTGTTCTGCTGTTGTAATTTATAATCATAACTTACTGTTTTAATAACTCTTTTAACAATAACTGTTCTAAAAACTGTTTTTTAATGTATTATTCATTGTTTTAATACCATTTTTTAAAAACAATTGTCTAAATACTTGTTTTTATGTATTAAGTGTCTGTGGACTAAATAAACAATTAAGTATAAGATTACACCTGCATTGCTTCTTCAGGCCTAGATTTTTGATATTGCTCCCTGCTATCCAAATTTGTCTAGGGAAGAGGAGAGATATGCAGGAGGGATGTTTGATCAGGGTAAAACAGGTAAGTGCTGCAAGGCACACATGCAAACCTCCACCCTTGATATTCCACCACAATCTGGGCCCCTACTGCCTATGTTAGCTAGGATCCTGTGGCCCCTCTATAAACCAGACGCCAGTGATGCCCGGTTGCATTTTTGTTCCACGCCACTGGATCTGAAGGGGAAGGAATGCTTCACTCAGTTTCAGTTCTTTCCCTCTCTGCAGCACCCCTTGTTATGGCAAGCGCATGCACACCTAGTGCCAAGCACAGGACACTCTGGGATTATAGAGGAGACGATAATTCCAGAGAGAATGGGTTCACAATCCTTTCACTTGGAAGGCAGACACATGGCAGTGCTCCTGGGCATTGGGCTTGCAGCAGAGAATGTGCCAGGGCTCACGACGCACCCGCACCGTCTGTCATCACCAGAGGGCAGCGCTCAACTCTCCGTGCAGCCTTGGCAGTGGGCAGGGGGAGATGCGGCCTGGAGAACATTGCTATGACAGGCCAGTGGATGGAGGATCTATGAGCAATCCCGAAAAGTCTGTTTGGTGTGGGGGAGACCTTGAGAAATCCAGGTTTGGACCATTTGCAGAACAAGGGGAGGCCAGGAACAAGGGGCGGGGTCCAGATGCTGCTATAATTAGATGAGGTAAGACAAGTACTTTTACTGGGTCAGCTTCCAAGGGTAAGAGTACACAAACAGTAAAACCTTACAGTGCCCTTCTATAGGCAGAATGGGAAGACAAAAGCTAGCTTTTACTTTTCATAGGATCTTTTAGCAAACAAGGATTTAAGTTTTTAGGCAACTTAAATCCTGTCAGGTAAATCAGATCCTTACAGCAAGCTATAAGGGCAGCTGAAAAACACAGTACTTTCCTGTCCCAGTAATAATAACATAATAATTAGAACTGACACAATGTTTTTCCTGAGCACTCAATGTGGTTTACATAAATTGTCGCAGAAATCCTTACAACAACCTAGTATTTATTTATTTATTTATTATTGTTATTCATTTGATTTATACCCCACCTTTCTATCAAGAAAATGGCACCCAAGGTGGCTTGCAATCACAGATAAATAGAAAATTTGATTAAAACAATAATAAAACAAATGCATTAAAATACAATTAAAAACACAACAATAACAGAATAAAATCAGCACCCAACCCAATGGATCCACTTACATGCCAAAGGCCTGCTTGAATAAAAATGTCTTTGCCTGCCAGCAGAAGGACAACAGAATGGGAGCCAACCTGGCCTCCCTTGGCAGGGAGTTCCTCAGCCTGGGAGCAGCTGCCAAGAAGGCCCTCTCTCACGTTATCACCAACATGCCTCTGAAGGCGGCAGTACCAAAAGAAGGGCATCTCCCTAATATCTTAAAACCCAGACAGGCTTGTATGGCAGAAGGTGGAATTTCAGGTAACCTGGTCCCAAGCCATATAGAGCTTTATAGGTCAAGGTAGGCCATTACCAGTGGAGGCTCATGGCACCAATGTCAGCACGGCTGTGTATCCACTCTGGATGTTACCCCAAACTTTAAAGGAGCTATCTGTGGTACTGAACCCTACCAACAAATTTTTTTTAGGTTTAGCACCACGGATAGCTCCTTAAAAGTTCAGAGTAAAATCCAGAGTGGATACACGGCCCTGCTGACACTGGAACCATCAGCCTCCACCGGCCATTACTATCCCATTTTACAGATGAGGTGCTGAGACTGGGAGAACATAGCTCATTATGGCCACTCAACGTCTCAAGTTCATGGCTGAGCTGAAATTTGAACCAGGGATGGTGATTACAGTATTTTTCCATGTATAAGACTATACTTTTTCCTAAAATCGTTAGACTAAAAATTGAGGGTCATCTTATACACAGAAGTAAGCCAAGGAGAGAACCGCGTGGTTGCGAAACTGCCCAGTGGGGGGTGTCTTATACATGGGGGCGTCTTATAGACGGAAAAATACGGTATATCATCATCCTTTGGCTGGGTGAACATGGCCACTCAACTTTACTCCCAAAGAAGAAATTGTGCATTTTATTGAAATAGCACAAAAGTGTTTCCCTCTCCTTCTTCCTGATATTCACTCAGAGGAAATAATGGGTTGGATCCAGACTTGATTATACTTAAAGTAGACCCAATGAAATTAATGGGACTTACCCATTGGTTTCAATAGGTCTACTCTACATATGACTAAGTCTGGATCCAACCCAATGTGTAAAATTCTCAGATATGTAACACTATATACTGGGCAGGATAAGGTGTGATCAGGCCTCAGCCCCAGAATGGTGTGTGTGTGTGTGTGTATTATTATTATTATTATTATTATTATTATTATTATTATTATTAAATAAAACAAATAAACATACACAACCATATAACTCCAAAGTGCACCTGTCACCACGGGGCCAAAAAGTACTTTTATCCACATAATCCATTATTCAATATTCCAAAAATACATCATATCTTGACATGGCTTACTCCCCTTTATTATTTATTATATTTATACCCCACCTTTTTTCCTGAAAGGAACCCAAGGCGGCTTACATAATCCTCCTCCTCCTCTCCATTTTATCCTCACAACAACCCTGTGAGGTAGGTTAGGCTGAGTCGAGAGTCAGTGACTGGCCCAAAGTCACCCAGTGAGTTTCATGGCCGAGCAGGGACTAGAACCCGGATCTCCCGAGTCCCAGTCCAACACTCTAACTACTACGCCACACTGGCTCTACGCCACACACAATATTAGGATATGTGAATTAAAGCATCTCCGAGCAATGTGCAGAGTTCTTTTCTCTGACCACTGTGTAATCATAGCCTGTTCCCTTCCCACACAGGATTAAAGAACAGCAGTGCATCCATGGAAGATGGCATGGCTCCTAGGCAGTCTTGATCCCTGTGCCTTAAAAAAACAAAAACAAAAAGATAAAGAAATGTTTGTGAAGTGGTGCTGGGTATCAGTCATTCATGTCCTAGTTATGTCCAGGCTGGACTATGGCTATGGTCTCGGCATGGTGTTAGCTTTAGAAAGAATTTGAAAACTACAAATGGTTCAAAATGTGCTCATCCGATTGTTATCTGGAGCCTGACAATCAGAGCATGTAACGGTAACTCTGGTCCTATTCCAGCTGCACTGTTACTTTTCCAAGCTCAATTTAAGGCACTGGTGTTAGCCTCTAAAGTCCTTAACAGCCTAAAACAGAGGTGGGCAACTTCAGGTGGTCTGGGAGCCAGTTTCCAGCCCCTGGACTCCCCTAGGGACCACACTTCTGCCACCACACCATCCACAGTGGCAAAAAAGAAGGGTTTGTGGCTGAAATTTGATGGCAAACCAGAACAGAGACTCAAAAGAGTCATATTTAGCTTGAAAACAAGCTACATTTGGCACTTCTGAGTCTCCATGGTGGTTTGCCACTGAATTTGGGGGGCAAACTGCCAATTCTTTTGCTGCTGCATTGCGAGATTTCAGCAGTGTGGTGGCGGCAGCAGAGGCTGCACTCAAGGTCATGGGTGGGTGGGTGGGCTGCATGCCCACCCTTGATCTAGGACCAGTTTACCTAAAGAACTGTCTTCTCCTATACAAAATTGCCCGCGCTTTGGTATTGGTATCAGAGACCCTGCTCTTTATCCCATTGTCACGTGAGATCAGTCAGCTTGTGTATGTTTTATTTATTTTATTTAATAGACTTATATAACATTGAACTTATTTAAAAATATCTCTAAGTGGTTTACAAGAAAATTAAATACATTAAAATACATTATGATATACATTAAAATACAGTTAAAACACATAATTGCTAAAACATTTATATAAAACATTAAGGGCACAATCCTATGGCCAGTAGATGCTGTCTGGCCAGCCATAGGAAAAATCGGAGTCCCAGTTCCAACCTCGCAAAAGCCCTCCAAGGTCACAGCGGGGATTCCGCCTTCAGAGGGCCCTCCCTCTGCCCTCGCAGCCTGCACTGTTCTTTCCACGCTCCGAAGATGGAAAACTGTCTTTGGAAGCAGGTGCTGGGGGAGGGGGGAGGGAAGAGTGAGGCACTGCCGTCCTCTGAAGAATCCAGGCGGTGCCTCAGCCCCTCCTCCTTGCGAGCAGGGGCAAAAGGCTAAATAAATAAATTAAATAAACAGACAGCCGAAATCTACTGTCTACATCTTTTTCAGGGCAGGGGAAGTGCAGAGGCAATCCTTGCCTCTGCACTTCTCCTGCACTCGATTGGATGCCCATAACCCTCCAAGTTTGGAAGGGTTACGAGCAGCCACATTGGATGGCACCGTAAACCAGTTAAAACCAATACAACAACATGATTACAAACAAACAGACTGGGCAGCGCATTCACTCAGGGAAGGCCTGCGTAAAGAAATGGGTCTTTAATTGGTGCCTAAAGCATGCTATAGTTGGTTGGCACCTCCCGAATACTAGCGGCAGGTCATTTGATAAGGTGTGCATCACCACGGAGAAGACTGGCTTCCTGGTGGCTGTGAGATGGCAATCTGCAGGTCATGTGGTCCAACCAGCAAGGCCTTGTCCGATGATCCTGATGCTCACACAGCACTGGTCTGTATTGGGGAAGGCGTCAGGCGATCTGACATGGAAACTTGGTCACAGGTTGTTCAGGGCTTTATATGCCAGCAGCAAGACATTGTACTTGGCTTGGTAGGTAGCTAATGGATAGCCAGTGCAGTTGCTTTATCACTGGTGTAATATGTGCATGGCCAGGCACTCCACTCAGCATCCTGGGTGCTGTATTCTGCACCAGTGGCAGCTTCCGGACCAAGCATAAGCGTAGCCCCACATAAACCGCATTACAGTAATCTAAATGTGAGGTTACCAATGCATGGACTGCAGTGGCCAGGCTATCCCTGTAGAACTGGAGTGGGGAGGAGGGTCTTCTTATCCTCTGTCTCAGGAAGCAGAATATCTTGGGTCAGCTCTACCACCTCTATGCTCATCTCCCTGTGTCTCGTTTTGCCTTCAGTTATGTTTATTTTAAAAAGCAAGCTTCTAGCCCCTTCACATAAGAAGATATAAGGAAAAGCAGGTAGGCAACATTCTGCCCAAGTGGGCAGTATCCAGCACACCCAGGGGCCATTTCCATGGGAGAGCCAGTGGGATACTGGGTGTCTCATGGATGTTTAAAACCTCTTCCCTGAATGATCAGCTTTTGCTCTGAGAAAAGTTAGTTTCTTGCCCGTTTACTTAAGGAAATACTTGAGGAAATGCTATTCTACCCAATAGCTCAATATTAGGTATTAAGATTGTACTGATGTCTCCAAGCTTAGAGAATGCCAAGGGGGAAACCTTTCTTGCTTCAATGTTATCATATACAATTTAACCTTAATTGGAGCAGTGTGCTGCAAAAAATATTGAACAATCTTTCCAGGAGCAAAGATGAAAAGGTCAACATTGTTTGTACTGCAAGACCTCTCAAATAATAGGTAAAGTCCAACCATGCCAATATGCGTCATCCAGTACTTTGCAGTTGATCAATGATCACTATTTGTAGTATACTCCCAGAAAACATTGGGTTGGATCCAGACTTAGTCATTCTTAGAGTAGACCCATTGAAATCAATGGGATGTAATTAGTCATCGCTAAATTAAGTGCCATTGGTTTCAATGGGTCTACTCTAAGTATGACTATGTCTGGATTTAACCCATTGTATTTTTGCCTATAGCATTCTGAAGCGTGGTGATGTTGCCTCTGCTATCTGAAAAGGGGCTTCTGCCTGCCAGTGCTGCTACTGCTCCTCCTATTAGCCTAAAAAAATGTTTTTAAGGAGGTGGGGGGGCATGAGTGATAATCTGATGCCCTCTAATGGTGGGGACAGAGCTTAAACTGGCTCTGTCCCCACCACCTCCACCACCATTCAAGCAATTGCCCAAGTACCTGCCCGATATGCCTGTTGACCTCTGCTTGAGTGCGTATTGCACGCCCATGTAGTGAACGCCTTCTGAAGGGGGGATGTATCTATACAAACATGTCTTCTTCCAAGCACTGCAGTATTCATTGCAAGGCATGCAGTGTTTACCCAGGAAAGATGTCTGCCATATCAAGTGTGGCAATGAACATGCCATTGGCCGCCTTGCTAAGTACCATGATGTGCCTGGCCTGCATATCTGATCCTCCTAGGACCGAGGAGAAGTGACAAGAATTATTTGGATTGTTTTGCTGTTTCTATTTTGCCCTCTAATACAGTGCAAGGGGTATGAGGCAGAAGCTACTCACTAAGGCAAACTTTGTGGCACCTTAAACACTAACAAATGCATTCTGGTAGAAGGATGTACTTCATCAGATGCATAAAAATTTGTCAATGAGGTGCATGTTTGATAAGAAAAAAAGCACTTTCTGGCTTGGAGACCTGGCAGGCATTTTCCATAATTGCCAGTTTATTTGGTAGTTAACATGTGTCAGAGATAGCCTATTTAAACATACTCATGCCTTATGGGAGAGAAAGAGGAGAATAGGCTCTCTCAATAGACTACTGCATCCCGCTTCACCACCACCTCTCTTTTGGTCATGTTCCCTCTGTTTCTCAAGGAAACAGTTCCAGACTTCTGCTTCACAAATGCTCCCCCTGGTCTATTCCTGAGGTAAACCTTGCAAGGAACAATGCCATTCAGCTTGAATAAAGATGTACAGAGGAGGGCTATTCCAGACAATCATTCTATTGTGCAATAAAAAATGTAGGTTACAGTTGCTGAAAAGGATCCGGAGACTTCCCCCCAGCTTGCGTACTCATTGAGGGGAAATCTCACTTTCCAAACAATGAACTCTAATATTTGTCACTTGGGGAAAATGGACTCTCCCTCCCAAGTTTGCATATCCGTTGTAAGAAAACCATATATTCCAAGCAATGAACTGTATATTTTTTTTATTTAAGAAATTGCTGTGGCCACCCACCTCCTCCTCAGCATGTCCATGGCTGTTCAGGATGTCATGCATATACCATGGTTGCACTAGTGATACATGTACTCAGGTCCTTGTCAATACTGACGACCGACCCGTTATACACATCTCCTCCCCTGGCTATGCCATTTTGAAAACTATTTATTTGTTGTGCGTGTGTGTGGCCTTTTTTAACATCTGCGGGAAGAACCCTGGTAGACTTGCTCATGCTTATCACCTCCCCTGCAGCAATGTTATGCTATCTTATGAACCGTTTCTCTTCTCCCGCTTTTAAATTTTGTTTTTGGCTGTGCCCTCCCCCTCTCCAGTGCTGCAGCCTTGTTTAATTCAAAGAAAAGAAATGAAGGGGGAACCTCCCTACAGAATGGTGGAAAAAACCCCGCCGCCCCCCAATTCTTTGCTGGGAGGAGGACAGGCTATTTCAAGCTAGCAGTTTAGAGCTAGTAGTGAAATTCTCACCCCCTTTTCTTTTTGGTCATCATCTGGAAAGGCCCTGAGAGACTCTAATCTTGGCTTTTTAAGGATTTCAGGAGTACAATAACTTGAAGCACTGCAATATTAATCCCTATTTCTTTGCCTAGTGAATGCAGTTGCCAATTCTGCTAATGTGTTCCAAGCACCTGGTTAAACAGTTTCCTGAGATTAAGATCTTATCTTTCCCACTCATACAAATAATCATTATCGATCCCATTAGTTGTTCTTGAACCACTAGGGCTCCATTATTTGTATTGCTGCAAGGTTTGTAGGCATCCTTTGGAGATCTTCCAACAGGTTAGGTGAACATCTAGTGGACAGCAATAGATCCTATTGAAGGAGCAGTAGATCATAACATTCCTAACATATATGAATCTAGAACAGTCATATCTAAGAACGCAGGAAAGGATATTATGAAATAAGCCATGGAAAAGGCATTGGCTGATGTGGAGGCTGATCAGAAATATGGACTGGTTGCTGATCCATTTGCTGCTTCATTGGTTGCCCATTTGTAGCATGCCTTGATTTCAATAGAGCCTAGTCATGTCAATATAGGCATCCTCAACTCCCATTATGTATGTGTATGTGTGTTTGGAATGTCATGCATATATTATGGTTGTGCTAGTGATACATCAGTCCTTGACATCACTGATGACCAGTCAAACCTTCTGATAGCTGCTATTGTTTCCGATGAACATCCTTGTCCTTTGTTTCAGTATGGGAATAAGTGTTGCCAGCCAGCCACTTACCCTGGAAACTCCCTACCATCATCAGGTCTGTAGGACAAAGAAGCCTCACATGCACACTCCCCACCCCCACCCCACGGACACACACATGGCCATCGCTTTTTCACTTTGTGCAAAAGGTGGAAGAACAAAGTGAAAATGAGGAAGTGAGGAGGAGGAGGAGGAGGAGGAGGAGGAGGAGGAGGAGGAGGAGGAGGAAGAGGAGAGAACACAGATCTGCAGAACTGGAAAAGGTGATAAATTAAAATGGGCTACTCCAAACAGCTGCTAATGGAGGGATTTCTGGGCATTTCCGTCACATACTGAAATTTAGGGTGGTGCCTCTTCCTCTCCACTTTCACTTTATAGTAATACCTTGGACTGCGTAACTTGGTTTGAGAGCGTTTTGCAAGACAAGCAAATTTTTAAATATTTATGTAATATTTTTTTTACTTGATATACAAGCGACGTCTTGCAATACAAGTGCTGTAGTACGGCTTAAATTAAAAATCTCTGTACAAATTTTTTTTGGGGGGGATTTTGTTTTGATATAAGAGTGTTTTGGATTACAAGCACGTTTCCGGAACGAATTATGCTCTCAATCCAAGGCATGACTGTATTTATTTATGTGGAGGAAGGGGGCCTGGCTGACCTGCCACAACCCACCCTTTCCTACCCAAAGGACCCAAGACCCCCAGAGATCTCAAGGTGCCAGACTGCTAGCCTCAGCTCTTTGCAATCCTACTTGAATCTCTGTTCAGGGACTTGCCTTTGACTATAACCTGGATTTAGCTGCTGAACCAACAGAGCAATCACAAACACCATGTGGGGTAAAAACCAAGAAGGTTTATTCAGGTAGCATATTACAACAAAAGGTGGGAAATGAGGGAAGGACACAAAAATAGAGAGACGCTTTGGTACACACAGTAAAGCTGCAAAATAACAAAACCTGATTCCTTATATCTCCCAGGCACACGCTAGTTACCTGGGGGTCAGTTCTCTTCAGGGTTGGTTCCAGCACAGCCCTGCCGCCCGAGGAGACTACCACACCTACCCTAAGGTCCAAGATGGTTGGCCTCCACAGGGCTTGCCTTCGCCCCAGCCCTCATTCACCCCAGCCCTCATTCAGCTAATTTCACCAGGAGCCACCTGGGGCCGGATCCTGAGGCCAGCCCGAAGGCTGGGACCTCTGCGTAGCTTGCCGCCATTGATCCACAGCAACCACGCGACGACCAAAGACAAAAGACAAAAGCCACACCTTGGCAATATATCTTTTTCCCCTCCCCTCCTCCTTTCTGTAGCTCCGCTGCCTCTAGCCAATCAGGATGCACTTCACCTGGCCAGACAGGGGAGGGATGACTCATGACTTACCGGGCCTGAACCACATTTGCATATGAACACTGGGTCACTGTAGACTAGACCGGCTTTTCAGGACTTTCAGGCGCCATGCTTTATCAGATACTTTATGCACATTTCGCCTCCTCCCAGCCTCCGGGACCACCTGGTTTACACATGAGGAGGTGTGAGTGTGCCTGTGCAGGAATCTTTAGAGGCTCTTTTCTTCACAATTTATTTATTTATTACATTTCTATACTGTCCAATAGCCAAAGCTCTCTGGGTGGTTCACAACAATTAAAACCATAAAATACAGCATGATAAAATACAATATAAATGTTTAAAATTACAGTATACTGTAAAATAAAAATAAAACCTTTTTAGAGTAAAGGTACAGAGACCTGTTTGTGCATATGTCTTACTCATTTTCTCTAGAACTATCAGGCATGTAAACAAGCAGCTGCTACAAGTTTCTGCATGCAGCATGTACTACAGATGAACAATGTGCATGCTGAGCTATTTGCTCAGAAAACACAAGTGCAGTCACAGGTTTTACTTTCATGATTCCTGTACACAAGGACAGAGTTAGGGGTATTTGAGCATGCCAAGCACTCCCATTATCTGTGCATGTGCGCACACAGCTTTGAAACCTCAACTCATAAGCTCCCTTTCTCACACACACACGCACTCACTGGCTGTCAGAACTTGGCTCTTAGAGAGCATATTAAATCTCTTAATACAGATTAGGCATCTCTTAACACCCAGCCATTATTCTCTTGTACTTGCAACTGGGTGATTAAAGCGTAGTAATAGGGTGGATTTCCCACCTTTCCGATGTATGCTTAAGCTGGGATTCTTCTAACCCAGGGTCTCCAGCCTTTTTGGATCTGCTGTGGGCACCACCAAAAATGGCTCCCATGGAGGATATGGCTAGTATGGCTGTTGTGAGGGCCTGACTAGTCAAAAGTGAGCTACAGAGGTGTGTGTGTGTGTGTGTGTGTGTGTGTGAGAGAGAGAGAGAGAGAGAGAGAGAGGGAGGCTAGAGGCTGGGAGGGAAGGAGAAATAGCAAAGGGTTAGAGGGGAGAGAAAGAGCAAGGTTAGAGGCTAGAAAGGGAGAGAAAGATGACTGCCCTAACATTTCCCAAAGTTTTAATTTAAAAAAAAATGTTTTTGAAAGGGGCAGGGAGTGGAGAGCTCCGTGGGCACCGTTGGAGGTCCCTGCTGGCACCACTTTGAAGACCCCAGTTCTAACCTATACCAGGGCTTGTGAGTCCAGATGCAAGGGTGGAAACTATTCTGCATAAGGTAGAAGAAGCACACACAGCATTAGACTCCCACAGCCCAAGCCTAGCGAGTGTTTATTCAGAAGTCATCAAACTATGTTCAGACAGACAGACTTAGGGTTCTTCCAGATGAGGTTTTTATTGTGCGATCACACTGCCTCATTCACAGAAATTTACAGGGGGTCCAGACTACATTGCCTTCTTCCATTTGTAGCCCTCACATGTTTCCCCACCACTTCTTCCATCTTTTTTCTTGCCAGAAAAAAATAATCTGTTACGGATCAAAGGGAGAATAGCTGCACAACGCCTTTTGAGAGTTAACACTAGGAGCCCTCCAACTGAAGCACCCTTGCTCCCGTGCATAGGATTGCAGCCCAAACCACTATCTTAGCCAGTTTGCTGATTTCCACCAGCACCCTCAAAGGGAGTAATAGTTCTCAGCATCCAGAATAGCACTTGCTGGACATAAGTTGCTTCTTATCATGAGTACTGGAGTATCAGATTAATCGCAAGCATGTTTGCACATGTGCCCAAATAGGACTTTTCCTGTCCTGTTATCCCTGCTAGGGCCTTGATTGCGTAGAATATAAGAAGAGCTCTATTGGTTTGACCACCAAGTCCAGCATCCTGTTTTCAACAGTGGCCGCCAGCCTGATGCTTCTGGGAAAGCCACAAGCAAGGAATGAAGGCAACAGTCCCGCCCAGCAGTTTGTCCCAGCTACTGGGATTCAGATGCATTTCAGAGCAAACTGCCTCTGAACCCGGAGGTGTCATTGAGCTGTCATGGCTAATAATAATTGATAGTCATGTTCGCTAAATGGAACACGCAGATCCTAAATGTAGAAGGAAGATCTTTAAATAGAATAAGCTCTACAGTGGAGCTGAAGCTCAGTGGTAGAGCACAGGCATTGCGTGCCAAAGGTCCTGGGTTCAATCCCTGGCATCTCCAGGTAGGGCTGGGGAAAACCCTGTCTCATGCCCTGGGGAGCTGCTGCCAGTCAATGCCCTAGTCAGACTCAGTATAAGGCAGTTCCTGGTGTTCCATTGGGTGACGGGACGAAATGGAGGCATCCCCTCTATCAGCCGTCCCTCACCTGGTGCCCTGGAGATGTATCGGACAGCAACTCCCACCATTCCCTGCCAGCATGGCTATTCATGACCATTCATGACAGAGCCAGTGTGGTGTAGTGGTTAGTGTTGGACTGGGACTTGGGAGATCCGGGTTCTAGTCCCCGCTCAGCCATGAAGCTCACTGGGTGACTTTGGGACAGTCACTGACTCTCAGCCTAACCTACCTCACAGGGTTGTTGTGAGGATAAAATGGAGGAGGAGGAGGAGGAGGAGGAGGAGGAGGAGGAGGAGGAGGATTATGTAAGCCGCCTTGGGTTCCTTGCAGGAAAAAAGACGGGGTATAAATATAAATAAATAAAATTCAGTTCCCCTCCTTCCTGAATAGCTTAGCTCACCTTCCTTTGCCTTCTTCCTCTCTCTTTATCTTCCCACCACTGATTTCAGAAGAACTGGGCTGGGGACAACAGTGGCAGTGGGTCCCCAGGAGTTGCTTACTAGGATTCCCCTCTGTAGCTCATCCCTGTGACAACTGTCGTTTTTTGTTCAACAGCTGAGTCAGTCCTGCCTGCAAATGGATTTTGCATTCTGCATGGAACAGAAGGAGAGAAAGACGCCTCCCTGCTCTCCCAATAGATGTACCTATGATGCAACAAGATGCATCTTTATCTATTAAGCAAACTCGTCTTCAATCACTTCTTAAGGAACATCTACCTACGGAACCTCCTGACAACATTGAGGACCATTGGTCTAAGCTGAAAACCTCCATTACTGCAGCTTGTGAACAAACTATTGGATATGAAACTAAGAAACATCAGGATTGGTTTGATGAAAATGATAATGAGATTAAATATATAATTGACCAAAAAAGGAAAGCCTTCCAAATATGGCAAAATGATATTAACTGCGCTGCCAAGAAAAAAACCTACGCTAGCGCAAAGGCTGAGGTCCAAAGAAGAACAAGAGAACTTAAGAACGCTTGGTGGAAAAAGAAAGCTGAGGAAATTCAACAACTTGCAGAATCTCATGATGCACGGGGCTTTTTTAAGGCCACAAGGGCCATTTATGGACCAAAAACCTATGGTACAAACCCTTAACAATCAAAAGATGGCACCAAACTCTTAAAAGACAAAGAGTCTATTGCACTGCAGTTGGAAAGAGCATTATTATGACCTTTTAAATCGTAAATCTAAGGTGGATAATGAGATTTTTTCGCAAATCCCACAAAAACAAATTAAAGAGGAACTTGCAATACTCCCCACTTTGGATGAAGTTATAAAAGCCATTAATCAAATGAAGAATAACAAAGCTAGTGGACCAGATGGGATTCCTGCTGAAATCTTTAAAGAAGGGGGCCCCGAACTTGTACAACATCTTCATAAACTCATTGAAAAAATCTGGATAAGAGAAGAGATCCCAGAAGACTTCAGGGATGCCATAATTATCACCCTCTTTAAGAAGGGTGATAGAACAGACTGTGGAAACTATCGGGGCATTTCTCTCTTAGCAACCGCAGGTAAAATATTTGCTAGGATTCTCGCAAACCGTCTTCTATCTATTTCAGAAGAGATCCTCCCTGAAACTCAATATGGTTTCCGCCCCTCTAGAGGGACAGTAGACATGATTTTTACTGCACGTCAGCTCCAAGAAAAATGCCGGGAGCAAAATCAACCCCTTTATATGGCATTTATCGATTTGGCTAAGGCCTTTGATACTGTAGACCGTACAGCTCTCTGGACTATCCTTATGAAAATTGGATGCCCCAATAAATTTGTGAATATCTTGCGACTTCTCCATGACAACATGACGGCAACGGTTTTGGACAACAACGGCTCTCATGGTGCTCCATTTAAAGTGGGATCAGGTGTTAAACAGGGATGTGTTATCGCCCCAACATTATTTGCCATTTTCATCGCCATGGTTTTACATCTTGTCAAGGGGAAACTTCCCACTGGTGTGGGAATTATATATCGAACAGATGGAAAGCTTTTTAATCTCAGCAGGCTGAAAGCAAAAAGTAAGGTAATTACAACCTCCGTTGTGGAACTTCAGTATGCTGATGATAATGTGGTCTCCGCACATTCAGAGGATGATCTCCAAACTATCCTAAATGCTTTTGCAGAAGCATACGAAAAACTTGGTCTCTCACTTAACATCAAAAAGACCAAAGTGCTTCATCAGCAAGTGCAAGCTAACCCTTAGGTGATGCCATCTATCCAGCTTGGCGGGACAATACTGGAAAATGTCGATCATTTTCTCTATCTTGGCAGCTATCTTTCTGTTACAGCTAACATCGACAGTGAAATCCAGCATCGTCTGAGCTCCGCAAGTGCCGCATTTTCTCGAATGAAACATAGAGTGTTCGAGGATCGGGATATTTGTAAGAAGACCAAAACACTGGTTTATGAAGCCATTGTATTACCAACTTTATTGTATGCCTGCGAAACATGGACTATCTATAAACGTCACTTCCACCTCCTTGAAAGGTTTCATCAACGTTGCCTCCGGAAAATCCTGCGAATTACTTGGGAAGATAGACGAACAAATGTCAGTGTACTGGAAGAAGCAAAGACTACTAGCATTGAAAAAATGATCCTTCAACGCCAACTTCAGTGGACCGGACATGTTGTTCGAATGCCTGACTGCCGTCTCCCAAAGCAGTTACTTTACTCCCAACTCAAGAATGGAAAGCGGAATATCGGTGGTCAATATAAGAGGTTTAAAGATGTTCATAAGGCTAATCTAAAAAAATGCAATATAAACATCGAAAACTGGGAAGCTCTGGCCCATGAACGATCTAAATGGAGGTTGGCCTTTCACAAAGGTTCCATGGACTTTGAAGAAGCCCGAGTGCAAGGTGAAAGGGAGAAACGTGCTAAGCGAAAAGCACGTCAAATGAATCCTTTACAGGACCATCTTCTATCTGGTAACCTGTGTCCTCACTGTGGGAAGCTGTGTGGATCTAGAATTGGCCTCCACAGTCACTTACGGACCCATCGCTAGAGTCTACACAATCTTCTTTAGAATTTCCTCCTTTTATCCCGGAAGACAATCTTACTCGGTCACGAGTGATCGCCTGATGATGATGATGCTATCTGCGTCGGCGAGGCAGGTGTTCTCTTCTTAGACAAGGAGCTACTGTGATGCTAAAGAAACTGGGAGCATAGTGAAGATGTAAAGCAAAACAATCATAAACGAAGAGCAATGCCATGAGTCAGCTGGGCTGCCACAGAGCGCTTCCCAGAACAATCGCACCAGCTACCTCACTGCAGTAGCGTTTGGAAGATGAATGTAGGCTTCCCCTAAGTACAGTAGCATTGACTACAGACCAGAGAGGTTGGAACTGGAAAGAAAAATGCTCATTCCAAGACTAAATGGAATGACTGTACTGAAGGGAGGGGGGTGAGCAAGAAAAGCCCTCTACTCCAGCGCCTCCAAAATGAAGAGAAACCCAAGAGAAAATTATTTCTTCTGGCTTCCAGCATGCCCATTTACATGCACCCTAAACCCTGGAGTGTGTGTGTGTGTCCGGTGTGGGGGAGACCTACCACAGTGGAACTCACTTCCTGGTAAACATGAGTAGGGTCAAGCTGCAAGTGTAAATCAACACAGGCTTAGAACGGGAATGAGATGGAGGAACAGAAACAGTCATTGCCGCAATCTGTTGGATTCGTCATTTGCACTTGTGGAGTCTGTCCTAAGAAAGAAATGTCGATGCAAAACTGGCGTTTGCCTTTGCCAGGGAAGAAGAGTCACACGCACAAGTGCATTTCCTGCATCGGAGCAAAATGCTACTTGTCTTTTGGGGACAAACCATGGCTAGTTGCATCTCGCTCCAGATTAAGAGAGGGGTTGCCTACGAGCGGGCACTGAAAGGCAGCCAAACCCCCAAATCGATCCTGGAATCGATTGGATCTGCGCTATTTGCAGGATCCTCGGGCAGCTGCGGTCTGTTCCCTGCCCCAAAGTCCTCGCCCGGCCAGCAGGGTGAAGGTGTGCCGGCAGGGGGCGCCAGCGCGCAAAATCCTGAGGTTCTCAGGCATAGATTGAAAAATGAATGCCACGTAGCAAAACCCAAATCTAGACCAAATTCTGTGGACCAAGTGAAGTGTGTGTGTGTGTGTGTGTGTGTGTGTGAGAGAGAGAGAGAGAGAGAGAGAGAGAGAGGTGGTGGTGCGGATTCACGCACCTTGGGGCAAAAGTAGAAATGCCAGGCTCAGACTGGGGAGAGCCCTTCTGCTCCTTCCCTCCCACCCCAGGCTCTATCACGTGGCTGATTAACAAGTGTTGATGAAGCGGGCGGGGCGCCGTGTGTGGGGAGGGAAGCTCGGCGTGTGTCTGAGGCGCAGACCCAGCCTGGGAAATGCCACCCCCCTTCCTTACGCCACACACCAAGCCAGCCAGATGCATTCGCTCTTTGGCGAGCAGCAGAAGATCGAAAGGCCCCAGGAAGAGAGTGGATCCAAGAGAGAGCAGGCAGGGCGCGGCGGACACTATGCGAAGGCACTGAGAGCCGAGGCGGAGTGGCCAGAGGGGTGGTGACCGTCAGGTATGATGGTGGTGAGACGAAAGACGACCAAAGTTGCAGCACCTTAAAGACTAACAAGTTTTTGTTGCAGGCGAGAGCCTACAGATGCAGGATTGGTGTAATGCGGGTTAGGACCGGGGCATACAGAGCTGCTGTGAGGTGGCCAACCAAGCCGTGTGTGTGTGTGTGTGTGTGTTTTCTCTAGGGTGTGACTGACTGTCCATGGTGCTGCTTGGAGGTGAGCCCCGCGGATCTTCGTGGTTTCCCCCCTACCCCCGCCGCTTTTATTTTTTTTTAAACGCGCTCTTATGCTCGCGTGAGCGCCAGAAAGTGTGCGTGTGTGCGCGCGCCTTTGTGACTGCGCATCTCTACGCTGCCGAGAGTACGACACAGGTTGCCACGACGAAATGTGCGTGCGCCCTTGGCTCTGTATGTGTGTGCTTCTCTGTGTGTACGTGCGCGCGCAATACGCCTGTGCCCCTAGACTAGGGTCTAGAGTATGCGCGTGGCGACGGCTTTATGTTTGCCCGGATCGATCCCTTTGCAAGCCCCCCCACGCCCCGTATCTGTGCGCGCGTGCGCACGGACCCCACTTGTATGGCCAAGCAAACCGGAGCACACCCCGGTTTATACGTTTCCCTTGTGTGGGTTTTATTGACACGCCGAGGGGGGGACGGAGGAATGTGGTCCTCGCAAACCCTCTTTCTCTCCTGCCCGCCGCCGCCGCAAGCCAGCCTCCCTGCAGCCCCCTCCCCGGGCGCAGCCAGACGGAGGCGGCAAGGAGGCGGGTGTCTCGGAGAAGAAACGAAGTTGTCCCAATCACGAAGCTGGGCGGGATCGGCTGGGCGGAGCCGACGCGGGGAAGGCGGGACGCGTCTGTCTGCTGCTGCTGCCCCTCGGGATCCTACACCAAAACTTTCATTAAAGTCGCTGCCCCCCGAAGCCGCGGCAAGGAGCGAACGGTGAGTGTCGGGCTTGGCTACCACGCGCGGACACACTCGCCCTTGACGCGCCGACGGTCTCGGAGGGAGCGCAGCGCAGCGCCTGCAGGTCGCAGAGGCGAGGCCAACGGACAGGAGTACGGGGCAGGCTGATGCAATTTTCCCGCTGAGAAGGATCCACCTTGACAGTCCGCGTGCGTGAAAACCCCGAACGAGGAGCAAGCAGGCGGAAACCGGAGGATCGGCATGGAGGGGGTAAGCGGCGGCGGCAAGCGAGCCGAGGGCTCCTTCGAGCCCAGCGGCGCGCGTGTGTGTGTGTGTGTGGGGGGAGCCTGGCACTTTACGGGAAGTGTTGAAGAAAAACGTGCTGCTCGCGAACGAAGGCGAAAGTCCCGACTCCGGAGCGATCTAGCCACCTCCGTCGCTCCTTTTCCGAGACGCTCCATCTGCCGCTGTCACTGGTCAGCTCGGAGCTGCCCCGAGCCTTAGTCCTGAAAGGGTGGCCGCAGCAGCCCAGGGGCTTGGGAGTCGGGACCCTGCGGCTCAGTGAGGCAGCGCCGGCGGGAGGGCGGGGGTGGAGCCGTTGCTCGGCCCAACAACACCGCGTCGTCGTAGGGGGTATCGCCTGGGCTGCGGAAGGTGGAGCCACGGGTCGCTCCTTGGGGCCAGGGCGGGGGCGGGGGGGTGTCCGCGCGCTGTAATTTTCCACCCCGGCATGTGCCGGGGCGGAGCGTGGAGCAGCTCCCACGTGGCAGCTGATGTAACCCCCCACCTTTTCTTCCCCCCTCCTCTGCTTTTAAAGCGATCGTGCTTACACCCTCTTGGGGGCATTTCTCCAGCCGCTGCGACGGAGGGCTCAGTACTGGGACATCAGTCATACCATGATGAGCACAGAGAGTGGAGAAGGGTGCGTAGGGTTTGGCTGGAGGGCTGGCTTAGTAGCGCTGCATTATCAGTTTAGGACATTATCAGTGAGATAAGTTTGCCAGGCCCTGGCAAGACAGAAATACCATGCCATTATTTCTCTCTCTCTTTCTTTCTCTCTCTCTCTCTCTCTCTCTCTCACACACACACTATGCGGTCTCCTTTGTTTGTGTAGCTGACCAATCTATAGAAAAAGAAGTTTCGGTTCCTTTTGCCAACTTGGGTAACCCAAACTTGCCTCTCAATACTACATTCTCCCTCTACTGTGGCCACACTAGTAGTAGTATACATAAACACACCTTGAACTGTAGAGCTAGCAGTCTAAAAGTGAATGATGTTCAAACAAATGGAAAACAGATGCGATGGCCGCAGACCTCTTCACTGAATAAGCGCAGTAGTTAATATCTTGTAGTAGTTAATATCTTGCCCTAATGAAGTGTGTAAAAGTCTAAAAGAGTCTAAAAATTATAGATTCAGTAATGAGCATTGACTGAGAAGACCAAAGGGCACTCTAGTCCAGACTCAGAAATAGAAATTGGTCTTTTAGAAGGAAAGCATGCAACAGAAAATTTCTGTTCATGAAATTACTCCTTCAAAATGTTCAGAACAGCAAAGTATCTTGTGACACCTTAAAGGCTAACACATTTATTGCAGCATAAGCTTTTGTGGGACAGAGCTCACTTTGTCATTTGCATGATGTGATCACCTAAGGCAGATGTGTTGTGTTGGACCTCGCTTGGGGGTGGGGGTTGAGTAGGTGGGGCCAAAGGCAAAAGGGACGAGGCCAAAATTTAAAACAACAAGTACAACAACAGTTTTAGTACAAGTAAAAATTTATTGAATAAATAAATAAATAAACAACCCAGCATATCTATCGCAGCTTAAAGCACTTACTGACAGTAACTAAGCGTTAGGAGAGGCAGTTCAAACTTTTAGAAGGGGGGGGACTGCACAAAAGCCTGGAAACTACCAAATGATTGGTGGTCTTGAAAAGGGGGTGTGGTGAACCCTGGAAGGCCGGATTGGGACCACAGGAGGGCTGGATTGGGACCTTGGGTCTGAGGTTCAACCCTGAGAGAGAAAGGGGGGAAATCCCCCCCCCCCATTTTTGTGTGTGTTTATGCTGCAACAAATCTAACATGGCTACCCATCTAGAATTCTAAATAAACAGAATTTGTACAAGGCTTTATTTCCAAATATAAGGAGTAAAATTCCACCAGACCCCACTGCATGTTCCACTGCAGCCTGCCAGCAGGACAGCACCAACAATCATGAGCTGGGATGAACAAGAGTCACTAGATCAAATCCCAAATGCAACCTTCATCCTGAGATGATCATACCCCTCCTTGAGAAGATACCAGTGCAGCTGCACAAGTATGATACAGGATCATACTTGTGCAACACATTAAAGCGACAAGCTGTTTGCACCTCTTTGATGTGGATGTTGCCAGTGTGGGTGGGCTGCTCCCCAAATTCCCAGGGCTCAGCAGCTCAAATAGCCTGATAGACACATCATCATAGAGCAGCATTCATTGCACTGTGCCAGCCCCCCCCCCCCCCCGAGTAGTGAATCAGTAGCAAGTGCAGAGATTTGATTATTCTTAATGTAACGCTTTGGCTGAGCTGGGGCAAGGATTCCACACACATACCCTGCCCAGTATCAGGTGTGATATATTCCCACATGCTTTCAAAAGTCTCCTCCCAAAAGTCAGTGCTGACTCTTCCAAGGTAACTTTGTTAGCATTCCCGCAGGACTTCTGACCCCCTTACAATTGTGATGTGCAGCTCCCAAAGTCTATTCAGTTGGTGTAGGCATTGTTGGCAGGAGAGCTCCATAGTCCAGGCCAAAATGCAGGGGCAGGGTGGGCATTCCACTTGAGTGTGTGTGTGGGGTCTGTGACAAAGTGGCTCTGAGACACAGTGCCATCCCTGTGCACCATTTCCCCGTGCCCCTTTGTAAGTTGTCCCTGCTTTTTTGAGGGATCCTTATTGCACTTCCTTGTTTTTGGCATGCCAGAGCAGAAATCTTTTCTGCATCCCAATGCACTTGGAGTTTGTTGGCAGGACAAGGACTGCTCAAGTATGAAAGGGGAAACATCATTCCGGTCTCTGTCCAGTGTGGGGGCAACTCAATCAAGCTTAGAGGTGGGGTTAGATCCCATATCACATAATATCTTCTGTGTCACCTCTTTCCTGCCTTCCTGTGTAGGATAAAAAATTTATTGCCTAATCCTTGACAGCCAGAGGGAGTATCTTTCACGTACTTCCTCACATTCAGGACACCGGAGCAGAAAGGGCCTCTGTTCCACTGTCTCCTCAGTGTCCCTTTGGTTGCACAACTTCTTCTCTGGCTTCAGTGTTCTTCCTTGTGCTTGCTGCATTTCCACCTTGGTTCCTTGGCCAGTCACCTTGCTGCAGAAGAGTGTGCTTACCATATCCTCCTCCCTTGAAGCAAAAAGCACATATCTTCTCAAGCTTGTTCTGGGCAGGATCTTAAGCGGGGGTTTTTTGGGTTTTTTTTAATTGGGGGAAATCTGTTTTCTGGACTGGCATTTTGAACTTCTTTCCAGTTGTGAGAGTTGGGGTGTGATAGTAGCAGAGAGAATTGCTACTCACAGCTCATATTTTTGACAAGACTTATTTCCTGATTGCAATGTTATGGAGACTTTACCTTAAACAGGGCTGGTGATGAAAACTCCTATATGCTTAGCAGCGGCTGCTGCACACCCAGGGCTGTATGTACTCTCTGCTTTTTAAAGCGAGATCTACACCAAGGTTACCTACATGTTGTGTTAAGAAGTGCTGCATAAAGCATGTAAATCAGATTTGCAACTGTTCACCTCTTTTGCATCATCCCCCCCCCCCCCCAGTTCCTGTTAGTCATGGGGAGGAGCAAAAAACTTTGTAGGGCACTAGAGCCCTTCTACCTGGGCATGAGAAATCCTGCTTATTTCCCCTTCTGGTTTCTCAGATTTTGCCAAACACTTTCAAGCTTATCTTTGCATCCAAACGTGCTAGAAATGTATGAGGGGTTTTGGCGGCGGCAGCTTAAGATTCGCAGGATGCTGAATTTTCTGCCCAGTCCTAGTGTCTGCACTCATGCTTGCTGTGTACATTTAACCTTCCTCCACAGCAGGTTTCCTCCCTCTCCTGCTGTATCTCTCTTCCCTTCCTCAATATACAGTTGTTCAGGAATTCACTACTCTGGGGCCTACAAACTGCACTGCACTTTCTTTTTGTGTTCCCTTGCCCGACCTTGGTATATGGATAGTGCGATGCACACAGGATCACTGATTATAATTTGTGTTAACCTGGAGTGACTAGTACACCTTTGCCCCATACTAATAATCTCTAATACAGAGGGTGTTTCCAGATGTGCAGCTCCTAGCACAATCAGTCAAAGGGCCTTGTGCAGCTATTCTTGCTTTCCCTCCTTAATGGATTTTTTGTGGTAATGGAAACATCAGAAGAAGTGGTAGGAAAACATGGGAGGGTTAGAAATAGAAGACGACAATGTCCCGTCCCCCCCTAAATTTCTGTGAATGAGGAAGGGCAATTGCACGATAAAAACCACCTCATTTGGAAGAAACCTGAGTAGAATCCCCACTCCACCCATAACGACTAGTAGACTAGTACCATTTGTGGTACCGTCAGGGTAGGACTTTGAGGCAGGGCTCTACTTAGTTGAATGAGCAGAAGGGTCCCCAAATACAGCAGGACTGGCTTGTCATATTTTGAAGTAAGTGAAGTAATATAAATTACCATCTAAAGAGGGCCTCCCTATCATGTCCAGAGTGTAAAATCACCTAACTGCACCACTGAGTGCAGTGCAGTGACTAAGAGGCAACAGTGAATAAAGAGGTCCCTGGTTCAAATCTCACTCAGTGGAGAATGGTTGGCAAGCCATCATCAGTCTTCTCCAGTCTCCAATACAGGGCAGATAAAATTGACCTACATCAGAGAGTTGTTGTAAGGGCAACTGACAATGTATATTAAGTTCTTTGAAAACTGTGAAATGCCAAGTATTATTATACTTGTGAAATGCCAAGTATTATTATTATAAGCATGCATCAACATGGCAAATGCCCTGGATATGAGTATAATTAATATTAGGTAACTAACCCATGAGAAGATGATCTGGAGAGGGGATGGGATGAGAAGGGCAAATCTATTATATGCCTCTGGTGCACACACACATGCTTGAAGCATTTGTTCCAGTGCTGTTAAGGAGCCACACTTTGAAGTTTCCAGGAACCAAATGTGCCTCATAGCCTACTGTGTGGTTACCTCTGCCCTAGAGATTTGAAAGATATGGCAGTGCATGCCCCCTATTTTTCCCATACTGTATACCAGCTGGTAGTTGTTGCTCCACAATAAGATATATCCAGGGCCCTCTGGATTTTGCAGTTTTGCAAAAGGATCTGGCCATTTCTTGACGCTGAAATGGAGCCCTAGCCCACACAGTCTGCTCCCATGGCTCTCTGTGTTTCCATGGAATTTGAGTGTTTACCACATTATCCATAAGTGCCCCTGTCTTAGACCCACTCCCTGCCCCCAAATCTGCAAGTTCACAGAAAACCCAAATTACACACATTTGCATCATTATATTGGTTTGCTTAATGATATTTGATCATAGAATAGTAGAATTGGAAGAGGCCTATAAGGCCATCAAGTCCAACCCCCTGCTCAATGCAGGAATCTAAGTCAAAGCATCCCTGACAGATGGCTGTCCAGCTGCATAGAAATCATAGAATCATAGAAAAGTAGAGTTGGAAGGGGCCTACAAGGCCATCGAGTCCAACCCCCTGCTCAATGCAGGAATCCAGGTCAAAGCATCCCTGACAGATGACTGTCCAGCCGCACCTTGAATGCCTCCAGAGTGGGAGAGCTCACCACCTCCCTAGGTAGTAGGTTCCATTGTCTTATTGCTCTGACCGTCAGGAAATTTTTCCTGATATTTAGGTGGAATCTGGGTTCCTGTAATTTGAGCCCATTATTCCGTGTCCTGCAAACTGGGATGATCTAGAAGAGATCCTGGCCCTCCTCTGTGTGACAACCCTTCAAGTACTGGAAGAGTGCGATCATATCTCCCCTCAGTCTCCTCTTCTGAAGGCTAAACATGCCCAGTTCTTTCAGTCTCTCCTCATAGGGCCTTGTTTCCAGTCCCTTTATCATCCTTGTTGCCCTCCTCTGAACCCTCTCCAGTTTGTCTGCATCCTTCTTAAGGTGTGGTGCCCAGAACTGGGCGCAGTACTCAAGATGAGGCCTAACCAGTGCTGAGTAAAGGGGAATGATCACTTCCCGCTATTTGGAAGCTATACTTCTATTAATGCAGTCCAAAATAGCATTTGCCTTCTTTGCAGCCGCACCACATTGTTGGCTCATATTCAGCTTGTGATCTACAATTCCAAAACCCTTCTCGCTTGTAGTATTGTTGAGCCAGGTATCCCCCATCCTGTAACTATACATTTGGTTCCTTTTTCCTAAGTGCAGAACTTGGCATTTGTCCCTATTAAATTTCATTCTGGGATGTTTTCATCCCAGCACCCTAGCCTATTGAGATCCCTTTGAATTTTGTTTCTATCTTCCAGAGTATTAGCTGTTCCACCTAATTTTGTGTCATCTGCAAATTTGATAAGCATTCCCAGCACCTCCTCATCCAAGCCATTAATAAAAATGTTGAAGAGCACTGGGCCCAGGACTGAGCCCTGTGGTACCCTGCTCGTTACTTCTCCCCAGTTTGAGAAGGTACCATTGATAAGCACTCTTTGAGTCTGATTCTGTAGGCAACACCTGATAATTGTTCCATCTAGCCCACTTTTAGCCAGTTTGCTAATCAGGATGTCAGGTATTTTGTTGAAAGCTTTGCTGAAGTCAAGATATATTATGTCCACAGCATTCCCACCGTCCACAAGGCAGGTTACCTGATCAAAAAATGAGATCACATTAGTGTGGCAGGATTTGTTCTTGACAAATCCATGTTGGCTTCTAGTAATCACTGCCTTGTTTTCAAGGTGCTTGCAGATTGACTGCTTTATAATCTGCTCCAGAATTTTCCCTGGGATTGATGTCAGACTGACTGATCTATAGTTCCCAGGTTCCTCCTTCTTGCCCTTTTTGAAGATAGGAACAACATTAGCCCTCCTCCAGTCATCTGGCACCTCACCTGTCCTCCATGATTTCTCAATGATAATAGACAGTAGTTCTGAATGTTCTTCTGCCAGTTCCTTTATTACTCTAGGATGCAGTTCATCGGGCCCTGGAGATTTGAACTCGTTCAAAGTAATTAGGTGTTTCTTGACCATTTGCCTATCAATCTCAAGCTGCAATCCTGCCCCTTCAGTCTGCACTTCAGGTTTGCCAGGGGGCTCATAGACCCTCTTTCACAAGACTGAGCCAAAGTAGGAATTGAACACTTCTGCCTTTTATTTGTCATCTGTTATCATTTTGCCATCCTCATTGAGCAGTTGAACCACCATTTCTTTCCTCTGTCTTTTACTATGCACATATCTGAAGAAAGTGTTTTTGTTGCTTTTAGCATCCCTCGCTAACCTCAACTCATTCTCAGCTTTAGCCTTCCTGACACCATCCCTGCAATTCTGTGCTACCTGCCTGTACTCTTCCTCTGTGGTCTGGCCTTTCTTCCACTTCCTGTATGTGTCTTTTTTTTCCCTTTCAGGTCATCCCTAAGCTTCTTGTGAAGCCACAATGGCTTCTTCTGTTGTCATCTACCTTTTTTCCTTGTTGTAATTGCTTGTAATTGTGCCTATAGAATTTCCTTTTTTAAAAGCTCCCACCCATCTTGGACTCCTTTTCTCATTAGAGTCGCTTGCCATGGGACCTTACTTATTGTTCTGAGTTTATTAAAATTGGCTTTCCTAAAATCCAGGGTACGTGTTTGGCTACACTCAGCGTTTGCTTCCTTTAGAATCAAGAACTCAAGTATAACATGGTCACTTTCCCCCAGAGTTCCCGTAACTGCCACTTTATCCTCTAAGTCATCTCTGTTGGTTAGAATCAAGTCAAGGATAGCCGATCCTCTAGTACCTTCCTCCACTTTCTGTAGGAGGAAGTTATCAGCAACACAGGTCAAGAATTTTTTGGTGGGGCCATGTTTGGCAGAACTTGTCTCCCAACAGATATTGGGGAAATTGAAGTCCCCCATTACTATTACATCATGCCTCCATGAAACATTGGCAGTTTGCTTTTCAAAAGTTTCATCCTCGACTTCTCCTTGATTGGGTGGTTGGTAGTAGACTCCAACCACCATGTTCCTTTTATTCTTTGCCTCATTTATTTTAATCCAGATGCTCTCAATGGGCGTCTGTCAAGCTCATCCTCCTGTATTTCTGTGCAGAGATATGTATTTTTAACATATAGTGCAACTCCACCTCCCTTTCTGTTCCTCCTTTTTTTAACAAGTTATCCTTCAATTGCTGTATTTCAGTCATGGGAGTCATCCCACCAAGTTTCAGTTATACCTATCAAGTCGTATTTGCCCTCCTGTATTAAGAGTTCAAGTTCGTTCTGTTTGTTTCCCATTCTCTGGGCATTAGTATATATATAGACATCAAAGACCATGTGCTTTATAGTCTGGCTTTCTTCCTACATTTTTTTTTTAAGACCCCGATGGATCCCATAGTGTAATTAATCAATTGATTTTACATTTACAATTAATTAATTTTATATATATTATTTAGAAACTTACAAAATTACATACAACATAGAAGTGACACATTATTTCATAACATTAGGTCAATTGGGCTTACCCCCCCCCCAAAAAAAACCCAATTATATTAATCCTAACAATATATATGGCTGAAGTTTGTCCTGAATGTTTTTTATTTAGTTTGCCATGTTTCAGAATTCGTACTTTTTAAGCTTAATAGTTTTTTGGGACTTAATGATGGTCCTGTGTCTTCTGACTGCCCCCCCCCCCCCAATTCTGCTTCTCCTGGTACTCAGAGCTGAGCATATTATGGAAGCGAGGAGAAGAGCAGGACTCTAATTTCCATGCTGACATAAGTGCATTCCCCAGGCTGGAGCCCAGGTGAGGAGGATGAGATGATGTTTGGTCCCTGATGATCAGAAATGTCTGATGCAGTCAAGTAGGCCCCCTGGAGCAAGGCGGGGCACCTGGTGCCCACCATTATAAGTCAAATGGGGAAGCAGGGGATACTTACAGTATGTAGGTTTGCATAGGATCTGGGAAGACAGAACTCTCAGGGCCTGTTCCTTGCAAAAGCCATGATCTTGGGGTGTCTGTTAAGTGCAGAGGTTAAAAGTGCAATCATGTACATGTTTACTCAGAAGTAAGTGCTATTAAGTTCAACGGGACTTACTTCCAGGAAAATGGGTATAGAATTGCACTGTAAGAAGAGCCTGTAGCATCTGTGTGTTGAGCAAGGGGATAGCTTCTGTCTCCAGCTGGGGTTGACCCCAAAAGGAGATGAAGCTGGGCACTTGGGCCACTTGAGTTGAGAGCCTGAACAAGGGATAACTCAGGGTTGTTTTCTCTATGTCACTTTCTCCAGAATCACATCATCACAGCAGAGAGAACATATCCAGGTTTGGGTCCCCCACCCAGAGACTTCTGTGTGAGATGGTGGGGAAATGCTCAAGCATTTGACTCGACTCCTTATCTCACTGGCTCAGGCTCAGCTAGCGGGCTCCCCAAACATCCACCCACCCACTGTGCCCTCCCCAATCCACCCTATCCCCATGTGCTACAATGTAAAGACATTTCTTATGCTCCATCTCTAGTAGCCATGCTGTGCCCCATCGCAACCATCGCACATTTCAGTTTTGCTGTATATTACAAACTGTCTTCAGCACTGTTCTTCCCTGCCATGGACAGACACACACATACATGCCATGTCTGAACAGGAAGATGCTTCCTTAAACACCTTTGCACTGCACCAGGGAGAGGGTGGGCAATGTTCTGTCCCCTTTTCATGGCCTGGCAGTACCACCTGGTCTCAAGCACAATGGTTGAGCTGACTGACCTGGCACGTGACTCGGTGCACTGGGGTGGAAAGCAATTGCCTCCCATCTGTGTCCTTAATGGCAGCTGTGCCCCTGTGCGTGCTCAGTGCCCTGAAGACTCCCCCTGCCCTGAGCGCTAGTTATGCTCTTTTCAGCCACATGTCATTCTGGCGGGCTCATCCTGCTTCAGAGATGGCAGTAGTGGACTAAAAGAAACAGGAACAATGGGGCAGATATAGCCCATGTTAACCCTCTGCGTTGCCTCCCAGTGCTGCTGACATTTCTCATTTTACCATCTTTGGGCAAATGCTGACTATAGACTGTGAAACAATAGTATATTTTTTTTAACCAAAAAGAGATGGTCTTTAGTAGCTAACCAAACTGGGCTTGCAAATACTCCAGTCTTGGTGAAGTCCCCAGTGTGTGTGTGCACTTCCTTATTGAAGATTTAGCATGTAGGAGGCAAAGTTCCTCCTCCATTGTTGTTGTTTCTTTTCTCTAACCTGTGTCCTTTTTCTTCTCCGCAGCTTGCTGTCTCTTTGGTCTAATTTGTGCTGCCCTATGATCTGAGCTCTCTGTGTATCCTGGGAAGTGTAGCCAGCAAGACGGGACAGCGGGCAGGTGGGCGCCCACATCACAGCCCCCAGCTATGGCAGAAAAGTGCAGTGAGGGGTTACTGGTGAGTCTGTGGGGATCCCTTGGGGATTCTGGAATATCATGCCTGGATTGTTGGCATAAGACAGATGCTGTCTCTTGGGAATGGGGGAATCCATGGGGATGGGTGGAAGAAGCAGTCGCTAGACCTTCCAGCTACTGCTTAATGTTTCTTAAAAGCCAGCCCTCTGTGTGCCTCAGTTTCCCCATCTGGGCTGAGCCTTGGGAATTTGCTGACTGTGTTATACCAACCTGCACCTCCAGCTGGGCTCCTCTATTTCACTGGAATGCATAGTGCCATTGTGCTTGGAGGCAACATGTTATCTGTGAAGGTCCCCCTGCTAATCACTGTTCCCAGCTTCTGTGCCCCACCTTATCAGGACTGCCACAGAGCCAGCAGGTGGATAGGAAAGTTCCTGGGCACAATAACCAGCATTTACCCTGAGTCCAAATGATGGCTGTTGGAAGGAATGGAGAGGAAAAATGAAGGAAGCTCTCCTGACTGCAGGTCTTGTCTGTACTGGGTGTTAATTACTGCTGCTTTAGGGGACTGCCATGGACAGGTTGATGTGGTCTGTGCAGATGTAGACATGTAGGAAGCTGGGCTGAGTACTGGGGCATGCCCAGACCAGATGTGGATAGGTGGGAGTGCATTAGGTTGCTTGCATTTTTCCTGGACTGTGTACTGTGCCGCTGGAGACTGAGACAGTTGCTTTGCTGTCTTGTTGCCCCTTGCTTCTGTCCTTCTCCTCTCCCCCAAATAGTATGGGAAGGGGGAGGTAGGATGTGCCTTCCTCAGGCATACTTCACCAGAAGTGATGTCACATCCCCTAAAGTGCTGTAAGGTCACCAGGCACTGCCAGAGAAACTTGCCGAGTTCAGCAGGTGGGAAAAATTTGGCTCCGCCATGCCGCTACTTTGTTTGTGTTTTGGATGTCTACATTTGCAGAGAACGAGGCTCCCAAGAGACGCCTGAAATAGCCTGCACCCCAGCCAGGGGGCACCGCGCCAGTTTCAGGCCTGGAACGTTTGGGGGAAGGCGAGCTCAGATAGCTGCAATGCACACACGCACGCACAACGTAGAGCCCCTTGTATTCCATCCATAAAGAACATTGGTCTTCTCTTCTGCAGTGTTTCATGGGCACATTTGTATAGTCCTTTGCATGCTTCCTCTCATGCATTGTTTTTTGTTTTTTCTTCACATTGTCTGAACAGCATCACTTATGCAAACAAAGCACATAGAGCACATTGCATTTCAGTCTGAAACACACACGCACACACACACACACACACACACACTGCATTTTCCCGCACACCTTTTTCAATCCAGGGGGTTATATAAACAGGACGCTACCCTCCATGGTGCTGCTTTCTGAACCATCCCCATTCAACTGAATGTGATTCAACTGACTGGGAAACAACCCAGATTAGCCAGCATCAGTCTAAATGAAAAGAGGTCATCACAAAGAAGTACTGGTCCACTGCTAGTCTATGTTTTATTGCAATCCTGATTGGCTGAATCTGGGCAGCAAAAGGTGTGTGTGTGAAGCCAGTCAGATTCACATGCTTGCTTGGCAGCAGGCTACTTTGGACTGCACACACTGCTTTATGAGCATCCCAGCAGGCCTACAAATTGTGTGAAAGTTTGCACATGCACAAACACAAAGAGCACTGCTCCTGCTGCACTGCATCACATTGCTCCTTGTATGCATGATGCACATTCTTGCTTTCTTCCCTTGATACCACTTTTATGCTGTCCTACCTAGAGCCCTTTGTTAGTGCCACTTTGTCCCCTGGGGTAGGGGTGGGAATGATGGGTTGTACAGCAGGGATGCTCCAGTGAGCCTTAGCAACAACTATTTTATGAATGGCCACTGTCAATAACACGATTGTCACTGTCAGTCAGTACTTTCTGCATTTCATTTCCCTCTGACCTCAGGATAACACTTCATGCATCTGATTCACGGTGGACTGTAGTTCACAACAGCTTATGCCATAAGAATTATGTTAATCTTTAAGGTGCCACAAGACTCTTTGCTGTTTTAAATCTATTCTGAGTCAATCTTTAACCAATTCTGGGAGCCAAATGTTGTTTTGGGAAAGAGGATGTTTGTAGAAGTCACTATGACAGGAATAGAAGGGGCAAATCAGAAATGCCCTTTAGTTCTATCCTGCAGCCCCCTTTCCTTCACCTGACGTTGGAGCCCTTGGTTGGTCCCATGCAGAATGTGTGGTGTCTAGGTCACTGGGGCAGCCACCTAGAGCTTTCTGGCCACAGGGAAGATGCTAATCCCCTCATTGAGCTTTCTAGATGTCATTGAAATAGCATCATAAACCCATGTTACCCATCACCCTCTAATCCCCTATCCCAAGACAGGAATAGCATCTCCTGAGCCAACAGCTTCTGCTTGAGGATCCGGGAAAGAATGGAACAGCTCCCTCAGACCTTTCTTTTTGGGGGTATTATTATTATTAGGCAGATTTCTTACTAGGATCTCCTCTCCTCCTTCTTGCCATGGTCTGTGCCTAAACAAACTTAACAAGCCCTGGCACAGGATGTTCCAGTCTGAGAACCATCAACATTTTCCAGGAAGAGAGACACAGTAAGGTGGTGAGAGGTTCATAAGAACCTGTTGACCATCCTCCCTCCCACCTCATTGTGCTCTGTTCTCCATACCTCATACATCTTCTTAGGTAGTTCTCTTTCCCCAGGTGAATATTGGCCCAGTTGAGGTTGTGTGGGTGGGATTTCCCACCAGAAGCAAATCCTCCCTGGCCCTTTTAGGAATTCTCTATTATGAAGATATTTTCATATCCCATTAAACACAACACTTGTCAGAAAGCCCATTTCTGATGTTTAAATGTGGATAGTGCAGAGCAAGATAATGATGGGGTTGTGGGTGGGCAAATAACTTTTGGTTGGATTTTTTTTTTTCTTCCTGGAGTGAGATTAGCCTCCTGTTCCCTGTGTCATTGCATCTTTACATGTGTTATGGAACTGTCCCAGGAACATTTATTCTGAGCCATTTGGGACTGATTCTGTGACCTGCAAAGCTACATGTGTACAGCTGCCCAGTCCCTTTGTTCTGCATTGGCTTTGGATGGGCAGCTGCTGCATGGAGAAAAAAGAAGGTTTGGGAGGTCATAAAAGCCATAGAGGCTGGAAGGCTTTGTAGGCACATGCAGTGAGATCCATCTGCCTTGGATGGTCATTTCAGTCCTGTATTACTTTGGAAAACAAGGATGCTTTTTGTGTCAAAAATCAGACAACAGTGTCCGGAGGCTGCTGTTTGGATGGATAGCTATAATGACCAGGTACATCCCGTGCCCAAAGGTGCCAACTTTGGTCTATTTACTTTTTGCCCAAACTGACATTGCCTGTGTAAGTCTGATGTTGCAGAAAATTACCGGGTTTTTGAGTCTCTGTGGGAGATAGAGCAAGCTGGGCACAGAGCCATAAGAGTGATAATCTGTGTCAGCTATATCATCCCCCATTACCCAGTACTTACCGGTACATCCATTTTTGTGGAATTGGTCAATGTTTTCAAAGCCAGGTTTGCAGGTGTCTGTGGTGCAACCTCTGCCCAACTCAGTCAGCTACTGGGTTATCCAATTAGTACAAGGTGTTTCTGCTACTGGAGTTAAGGTGTACTTGCTGCTTCCATACACCCAATCTAGAAGATGAAAAGAAGGAATCATTCCTTCAAGACAGTAAGGAGGAGGAAGGCAGGTCATTGAGGAACGTCTAGGACGGAGGTCTGCCAAGCCATTGGTGAATTATGTACTTACTCAAAGCTCTGTGTTTATTAGACTCCCCTCTGGTATTCCAGGTCAGCCTCACTACTCCTTAAAACTAGCATGAAGAAATTTCCCCTTGCATTTGTTTGGCATTAGCACTCTGATTCCAGCCATTCCGAGCTGCACACGTGGTACCTCAGCCCTTTACCTGGCTTGATGTTACAATCTCAAGGTCCGCAGCAGTGCCTGTCTCAAGCCCAGAGCCCAGCACGGTGCATAAGAAGAGTTAGAAAAATTATTATTGACTCATATATATCCTTAAACATTATCCATTACTTGTCTCACATTTTCATATTTAGCCTGACTCCAAAAAACAATAAAATTTTGATTACCTCTCTCTGTCTCTCTTGCTCTCTCTCTCTCTCTCTCTCTCTCTCTCTGTGTGTGTGTGAACAATTGGTTCCTCAGAACTGACCAGTTCACTTTAGTGTCCTACCCACTAGACAGTTTGTCCCATTATAATAAACTAACAAGTAGCTTATCATGGGTGGTAAAAAGAGAAAATGGAACAGATGTGCAGCAAAAAAGAAAAAAAGTGTCTAACCTACACTTGATTTCTGGTCTCAAATTGCAGTAATTATCTTCCAGCATATCAGCATGGGGACATCCTCCCATTTCAAGAATTGAGACCTGCTAAAACATGAGTGATAGATCCCGAATCCTTGTGGGTGTGTCCAAACCAGATAATCTATCTCCTGGCTAGAGAAATTCTGCCACAATAAACCCAGTCCAGTTCATTCCTGCCTAAGGGCTGAATACACACCCTGGTCCCTGCAGGATTAAGCCCATGTGCTGACTTCAAGACATCTTCCATATGATGAATAGCTGCTAGAAGAAAAAGATAATCAGATAGGGGGGAGTACTGGCTTAACTCAGGTACTGGGGAACAGAGGTTATCCTACCAATAAATGCTTTGGGGAGACAAAATATGAGGAGTCTGAGGCAGAAAATGGTCTCACCAAACAAACTTCAATGTTGTGTATATTTAGAGCATAGCTGTGTCTACATGCTTTAACCATTGTAGTTGAGCACTCAGAGATCATAGAAAGGCAACAATGGTGGGGTGGGATTATGGGAAACCGTTTTCTTTTGGATGTTAGTCTGCTTCTGGGCACTGTGCTATGAGCTGAGGTTTGGAGCACTTTGTTTCTGGTCTTGCTGAGATTTGGGAATTAATCCACAGAGAAACCTGATACAAGATTTCTCCTTTTCAAAGGCTTGCAGCAGGGGTGGGAAAAGCTTTCAAGTGCCTAGGTGATAAGCAGTATCAACATTTTAGGAGCCCTATGCAGGGGTGGAGGCAAAATGCCAAAACTTTCAGGTGCCAGCAGGACATTTTCAGATGACTCGGGACCTGGTTCTCCCCCCCCCCCACCCACCCAAGCCTTGCAAATGGGGCCATCTTAGTACAGCTTGTTGCAAATACCCGGATGTGCGGCGAGCTGGACCTGAGAAAAATAGCTCTGTCCCACTGCTTCCTGAGTCCGGATGGACAAGACTTGGGCTCCAGCCAGCTACAGCATCCCTCCAGGCTGTCCACAGTGGGATTGGAGCTCAGATAGTGCATGGAAGAATGACCAGTTATTGAGGTGGTGCAGACTGAAAGGTTGTGGTGGACTGCAGAACCTTTGATACCTTTGGGATTCCTCAAGTAGCTGTCAGAAAACAAAGGATGCCAAGTATAAAGTGAGAGGGCGCTGAGCTCTTGATGCACCTGCCTTTTTTCACTGGCGCTGAGATCCATTCACAAATTCCCTTTACTGCCCTGACACTGCCTTGAGGTGTGTGTGTGTGTGTGTGATTTTTTCTCCAGAGGGGAGGGGGCATTTTCCAACCCCTCCAGCACAAGTCAGTGCCAGACACTCTCACTTGCTCGTTTTAAGGACATTATGTTTTGTCCTTGGATTTGCCATTGCCTTTGTTTGCACAGCAGCCCCTGCCAGCCGCTCCTGACTCTTGGGCAGCTTCCCTGGCTGCTTGGGGGCTTGCAGCATCTGTTGGGGGATTTGTAGGCAGATAGGGCAAAGGGAAATCCAGGATGCATGCTCCAGTGACAAAACAGGGGGGTTCTGCTCTGTTTAGCTGTGGGGCTACAGGGATGAGCTGGGGTGGTGGTGGTTCTCTTGGGTGTCGAAGTTTAAGAAGCAGCCTCTGGCTCATGCATGCTGGCCATTGGCCAAGCCACCCCCTGCTGTGGGTGCTGATTCTTTACTGGGCTGCGGAAGCGCGTCTGCCTGGAATAATAAGGGGGAGCAGAGGAAGGGGGGTTGATGAGGATTTTCTGCCTGAGCAGCCCTGGAGAATTGAGGCTGAGCCGTCAGCGGGGCCTGAGAAAGTCGCCTGAGGATGTGTGTGTCTGGCACAGGCCTCTTCCCCCGCCTGTTACCCCATGTTCTCCCCCAGAATGGCAGAGACAAGAGCTACCACCTGTGAATGGGGTAGCTAGATAGGATCTCATCACGTACTTGGGAAATGGGCCTAACATCCTCTGGAGACGGGTATCAGTACCTGACCTACTTCCCCTGTTCCTGCTGCCTGTGGTGTAATCCAGGGGAGAGTAGGCTCAGCAGAGGCCCAAGACATTTTGACGCCTGAGGCAGAGCAGCAAATTACGCCCCCTTCTGCTTCCCGGACAAAATGCATAGCACCCCAAGTTGGTCAAGTTATTTTGGCACCTGAGGCAGAAAATACCACAAGTGCCTCTCCCCCCACCCCACAGCAGTAAAAACACATTAATAATAAATGAAATAACTAACAATGTTTTCTGCCCCCTTATGAAACCCAAAATCAGCTGCCTGGGGCAGTGCCTCACTTTGCCTAATGGTAGGGCCAGATAGGACTACACTGGGTCAGGCAGCAGGGGGCAAGGGGCTTGGCACAACAAGTCCTGAACGCCTCAGTTTTGTGGCCTAGCATGATTGTTAAAGCCTTACATCATTGGCAGTTCTTACTTCAGTGTTCGCTCCCATGCTGCAGTGTTGTTCCAGGGGGTCCCTGGGGGTGGAGGGAGAATATTAGGGAGAATCTCTCCCCTCTGATCATCTGAATGGAAATGTAGAGACAGAAGTGTAATCTGGTGTTTGATGCTATGTCATAAAATTCCTAATCTACCTATTTACCTCTTATCTATCTGTGCCGGTGGTCAGTGTCCCACCATGTATTCTCATCACCCTTGGCATTCTAGCTGGAGGTTCTGCAAATATGCTTGGCTGCTGTGATGAGTACAGAATAAACATTTAACATGGAGTTCAACAACTAGAGTAAAATCCCAGAATCCTAGCTTGCTTAAGACTGCAACCCTAAACATTCTTATCGGGGAGTAAGCCCGTTTGAACACAGAGGGATTTTTAATTCTGAATTTAAAATGCATAGGGTTGCATGGTTGATTTTTGAAAATGATGTTCAGGAAAAATGACTGCTGTATGTATGAACTGCCAATAAAGAGTCTATGGCTTGAAAGACTTTGGGATTATAAAGATTTCCATACACAGTAGACTTTTAAAGATTAGAAACTTCAGACATTAAGACTTCTTTTGTTTCTGTATTGCAACTACCGGTAGCTTTTTCTCTGCTAGACTTCTCTGCTACATTTTTCATTTGCAAATACTGCTTTTAATTTCTTGGGGGGGGGGAGCAAAGTACTTGGTTGTTGTCCAGCATTCTCATTAGGGTTCTTGTTTCCTTCTGGTTGGGGGCAGGGGGGTGGGGGGAGAGGGAGATTCATTGAACTAAGTGGACTTACTCTAACAGACCAAGCACATGGAGATTGTGCCACTAGTGGTACAAATGAATATCTGGAAAGCAGAGTATATAGTTCCATTAGCTTGCCACAAGCCAATATGATACAATACTACTTTTGACACAATCCCCAATCCTTTAAGGTACACACAAGGTTAAAAGCTACATGAGGCCATCTAGACTAGACGTGTATATGTGCAGGAAGAGCCATGTTCCTTTCCTTATATGTTGCTTAGCTTGTTCTGTATATTTATTTTTGGTGTTTCTCTTGACTTAATTATATCAATTTTTGTCACTTTATACTTAGTAGATCTGAATATTACACTTTCAGCTTGCCATGCTCCTTTATCTAGATGTGTATTGTATAAAATCTGTACCCATTCAGTTTTTCTGTTAGCAGTTATTTTAAAACTTATGTTTATTTAATTGTGTAATAATGAATGCTTCCAAGCTCATGGTCTCAGTAATTAAATTTGATTGATTGCTGTTAGACAGACATCCGTTCCAGATGTTCTCTGCCAGATACTCTCTGTTGATACCCTCTGGGACAATTGCCCTATTTAGTTTTTCATGATAACTAATTCTACAGCCTTTGTTCAATTTGAAATATAACCAAAATGCTTTTCATTGGTTCATAAACTATCTGACTCATGAAGTCATGAGCTACACCTGAAACTGGGAACTTTTTCTCCTATAAAAGAAAGCTTCTGGAGAAAACAGAGTGGATTCCTGTTTGGAGTCCAGCTTGTAAAGTGCTCTAAAAGAGGTTTGTTTTCTGTCTAAGGGTGCTTCCAGACGAGCCTATTATCCTGCAGTTGCCTTATCTTATTCATGGAATTTTATGGGGGGGTGTGTGTCCAGTTGATACCATCTTCATCTTGTAACCCTCCCGTGTTTTCCTACCACTTCCTCCATCTCTTTTCTTTCTACAGAAAAATAAAATACCTGTTAAGGAAGAAAAGATGGAATAGGTGCACAATGCCTTTTGACTGGTAATGCTAGGAGCTTTCCATCTGGAAACACCCTAACTAAGGCATAACCCTATGCATATTTACTTTGGAGTGAGTCCCGTTGAACTCAGTGGGGCTTATTTCTATTTCAGTATGCATCAGATCATATAGAATAGTCCCTGTCTTTTCAACAGCCAAGGGTCAAACTGTAGACATTATGACACATGATCTGCTCATTACTATGCAGATTGTGGTCATTTACTATAAAGTGGGTTGTGGTCGATTTGGACAGATGTGCAGGAAGATTCCTTGAAAAGTTTCTCTAGAGAAAGGAGTGCTTTTTTTTCTGCTGGCAGAGCTCCAAGGCTGGAAGTTCCACCCACCCTTGGAGAAAAACAGCTGGGGAGTAGCGGTTTCAGATTCTGTCTTGCCTCCCCTCCTGCTTGCACTTTAAATGGGCCCCAACCCCCTGCTTTGTGGGAAATTGGCACAATTTGAATTGTAACACTTGTGTCAAGCTGCCATAATGTCTAGTTTAGCATGATATTTTCTCTTTGTTTTCTTATATGCCTGATTCCAAGACATTCTTTTTTTCCTTGAATAAACTTTATTTAACATCACCCTTTTGCTCTGGGTTATTTGAAATGTTTTTGCCTTATCCACATACAGTATATGCAATTATCACAGTATCCTTCTTCAGGAAGGTGGGAGATGAGATTGGAAAGCCCCCTGTGTTATAGCAGAAAAGGATGCATAGACTTCATCCAGCTCCATAGGATCAGTTCCAAATACTCCTGCTTTGGTATCCAATCCATCAGATATCTTTATCTGACTAGATTCACTACTAGAGACAGTAGTAACAACTACCCTGGGTTAAGAACCAAAGTGGAATTTGGTTAGCTTATTGTCTCCTGTGTTAAAAGTCATGCCAGAGCTGGCTCTGTGTATGACAAGCATGACCATGCTAGCTGGGGATGATGGGAGTTGTAAGCTAACACATCGGGAGGGTGCAAGAACTGGGAAGACTGGCACAGATGGTCAGGGCTTACAGAATGGAGTGTTTATCCAAAGGACCAGATCTTCAAGCACCAACAGGACTGGGTTGTCCGATGTTGCATGTTTAAGGTGTGTTTAAGGACAGAAAGCTAGCATCCCTAGTCCTCCTTTCCTTTGACATGTTTTCACGAAGTAGAGACATCTAGTATACTGGGGGTCTCCAACATGGTGCCCATCAGCACCTGCAAGAAAAAATTCTTCATTTCCCCCGTTTTTAAAAAATATACATACATGGATTTGTATATGTCCGTAGCAATGAATACATATGAAACACATACAGCTTTCTAGCAACTATACATAAACAAAAATGGACCAAATATCCAAACAGGTATCAATTTGAAGGTGGCATCTATATGCCACCCATTCAAATATTGAAAGCATTGTAAGGTTCTCAATCCATTGCATTATAGGAGGTGAGTGTTTATCCTTCCAGTGTTGTAAAATATCAGTCTTTTAGCTGTCAAAGGGGTGCAGAGAATCCATTAACACTGACCATTTGTTAATTTCCATGAAGCAGGTAAATAATTTAAAAGAGTGTGCACATCAGTGAATATTAAAGACTGTTCCAGGACGAAATTTATCTGTGTAATAACCTCCTCCCCAAAAGACGCAACTGTTGGACATTTCCAAAACATATGTTTAAAAGAAGCATTAGCTGTATTGCACCGCCACCAATTAGCCAAATTAGACAATCCCTCATTAATGAGATATTGCAGTGTCCAGTAGACACGAAACAAACATTTTTGCTGAAGAAGGCACAACCTAAGATCCATAGATGTGACAGGTAGACGCCAATGCGGCAGTCCACTGATTAGGCATTTTGTGGTGGTGCCCACAGCAGTTTCTCAAATTCCCAATGTGGCCACAGGTCCAAAAAGGTTGGGGACCCCTGTACTATACCTTCCCAGTCCCACCCCTACAGTTTTATTGACTTAGGGCAGTGATGGTGAACCTATGGCACGGGTGCCACAGCTGGCACGCAGGGACCTCTCTGTGGGCACTCGAGCCATTGTTCACCAGATCGCGAAAAGACCGTCCCCTTCTGCAAAACACTAATGATCTTGTTCTTTCTCACAGTGTGGAACAGAATGATTTTATTCTAGAATTCCTGTTACAGAATTCTTTTCTACATTGTTATCATATTTAAAAGATTTTGAAGAATGATGCACAGAGCATGGCTTGGATGTAAAGCCCTAACAGTTGACCTGCGTGCTGCATGTGTTGCTCTCAAACTAACGGAGTATGAGCCAAGGTTTGACAAATTATCAGCATGCATGCAATAGCAAAAATCACATTAATTGTGCAAAAGCATGCCCAATGCAAACTTTTACCTAATGCAGTGTTTGCAGTCCAAGACATAAAGTGTTTAAAATGTGTTAAGCCCATTTAGTTTTCTTGTTTATCTTGCTCATCCTAGTACAGGTTGACTTTAACTTTTACTAATCCGACACCTGTAGAAGCAGGGAAAGGACCCAGAGTAAAGCTTGCCCCATACAATTTCAGTCTAGCATATAATCATATTACAAGTTGAGAATCCCTTATCCAAAAATACATGTGCCTAATTATTTAAAAAGTTTGTATAAATTCCCTTCAGGCTATGTGTACAATGTAGTACGATAATAATTTTTTGAGTTGTTTTTTTTTCCCAACAAAAAACTGTATCATTGAAAGGTCTGTTATTGTGTTTTTCTTTAAAGACAAAAGATGTTAATTAGTCCGGACAACTGTATGAGTTGTTTTTCTAAAACTAAAACCTCGGTATGCAGGTTTAATTGCAGTGTTGGCACTTTGAAATAAATAAGTTGGTTTTGTGTTGCAGTTTGGGCACTCGGGCTCAAAAAGGTTCGCCATCACTGACTTAGGGTAATACACAGACTGCACTGGAATAGTAGTTTACCTTGATGTCTTTTTTTCATCTTCCATGATTGAGCACACAGTGTGCTCTTTGAGCTTTACATTATGAAGTTATATGAAAACCCTGATAGCTTGAAGAGGTTTCTTTCACACATGTCCTCATAGAGGAGACCTGGAACAGAAAGTGCAGCTTTGTTTCACTCTTTCCTGATGAAAGTAAAATAGATGCGAGTCACTATTCTTTGGTGCAAAGGGCAAAAAGCATCTTGGGCATATTAAATATCTTCAAGCTGTTAAAGGTTTATAATAGTCCGAAATATGAGTGGAAGATATTTTAAGAAATACAGATCTGTCACTGTTTATTTTGGCATAAATGTTCAATGCAAGGTTCCTCTCAGAGAATTTAAAATACGTAAAAGCAGATAACTTTTAATGGAGCAGTTTTGTTGGTGTAGCAGGCAGGCTTTAAATTACGCAGAACTCTTCATCTGCTTAAGAAGAATGTTATGCTAATTCTAAAGTTTGCATACTTTTTATTACAAAAGGTTGGTCTATTACACCTTATTCACCACGCTAACTCTGGTACTACGAAACTTGACTGAATATAGTTGTACCGGTACTTATATGTGGTTTAACTAATATCCATATCTGACTTTAAATTTACATATTTTTAGTCTTCCTAAACTATTCATATATTATCAACATTATACTTTAAAAATAACTGAAGATGTAAAGCTATCCCTTTCTTTCCCCCACCCCCCTTAAATATGCATATTTGTTTGTTTTTTCATTAAAGAGTTAGATGGATACGTACAGTTTACTTATGAACTAAAAACCACCATAGCTGGCTAGAGCCATCCCCTGTTGTTTGTTCCCAGCAACTGGTAATTGAAGGTATTCTACCCTTGAACATGGAGGCTCCATGCTTAGCCATTGATAGACCCTGTCCCGACTCCCGAATGGATTTTCCAGCTCTTTTTTTTTTTTTAAGCTGTTTAAACTTTTGGCCATTATCACATCCTGTGACAAAGATTTTTAGAAGTTAATTGTACGTTAATTGTACGTTAAGGTCACAATCCTATGACAACTTCTGGAGAGTAAGCACCATTGAACATAGTGGGACTTACTTCTGAGTAATCATGCTTAAATTTGTACTTCCTGGCCAATACTGTAGAGATCAATCCTTCTAGTGTACTTTGGAAAAATGTGGCATGGCAATGAAATATCTCTGAACTGAAATAGAGCAAAGGTTGGGACGTCCTAGCCCATGTTTACCCACAAGAGGTTACACATACAAGGGTTCCATGGCAGCCAAGCTTGTGGATAGGTTGGTATTTGCTTCATTCCATTGTTACCTGTTACTTTCTGTATTGATTGGGGGTTGAATGTTCGAGCATCTTCCCGTCCAATTTTCACCATGGATCAGGAAGGCTGTGATTCACAGGTTGGGAGAATGTTTGCATTTGTTTTTTTGGGGTTTCAATTTTCCAGTACATTGCTGGCCGCTTTGTTAAAGCTGCATCAGAAACGGACAACTCTGCTTTGTGTTGTGTAGTTGTGTTGACAGGAAACGTCTTGGGTCTCATCGTAGCTGCTGTTGCTGGAGTTCCTGTATATTCAGCAAAGCGATTGCATAAGTTTATTCAAATAGTCCCTGGATTTCACAGCCATGAAGTAGTAAAGCTGGCAGGATGGTGCTTGTCCTAACACCAATGTTAGGATGAAATGTGTGTGCATTCAATCAAATATTTAATTCCAGAAAAAAATCACGGTTGTGTTTTATTCTGATGGTGCCTGGACTTTTCCGAGTGTATTCAGTCCTCTCTTCAATGGAAAGGTTCTCTCTTTTGCATCTTCTGTTTTGGACTGCCCCCCGCCCCCTGTACAGATTGTGCAACAGACCTGGCAGCCCTACTTCCTCTCTTAGGGCACCATCCTATGCACATTTAGACAGAAAAAAAGTCCTACAGTTCCCAGCATTCCCCAGCCAGCATGGCTGGTTGGGGAATGCTGGGAGTTGTAGGATTTTCTTTCTGTCTAAACATGCATAGGATTGTGCCCTTTGTGATGTAGGTGAAATTATGGCCAGATTTTCACTTCACAGTAGGCATTTGATTTCTGAGGGATTTATTTGAAGCCTGGCTATAATAAAAGGTGAACTGAAATTGCATGCCCATCTTTCTTGTGTGTTTACTCAGCTATGACCCATGTTTATTTTGTTTGTTCATTTTATGGTAAAATGTGTGTCCTGCCTTTCCATTTCATAATATACAGTATTTTTCCATGTATAAGACTATACTTTTTCCTAAAATCGCTAGACTAAAAATTGAGGGTCGTCTTATACATGGAAGTAAGCCAAGGAGAGAACCGTGCGGTTGCAAAACTGCCCAGTGGGGGGCGTCTTATACATGGGGGCGTCTTATAGACGGAAAAATACGGTAACATTTTTTGACTAACATATTGAATTACAAACAAAACAAATAACAATTTAAGAATAACAACACCCCTTCAAAAGAAATAGCATCAAAATTACAAAAAAACAATTTCTGGGGGAACAAAAAAAAAAAATCACATAAAAAGCAGACCAAAGGCCTGCTGGAACAAAACACTCTTTTAAAAGGTAATAGAAAACAAGTAAAGAGAGGGCAAGTCAAATCTCCCAGAGAAGAGAGAGGTGCATATCCTGGACACTGCAACAAAAAAGGACCTTTCTCTTGTTCCTACCAGTACCAGCTATAGTTCTGAAGGTGAAGTAGGTTCATATGGGAGCAGCAGGAGACGGTCCTTTAAGTCACATAGTCACAAGTCATTTGGGGCAGTTTAAAGGTAATAATCAGAACTTTGAATTGTGCCTGGTAGCCAGTTTGGCTGGTACAAAAGAAGGAGTCACATGCTCCAAAATCCCTGTCTCTGGTTAAGTCTAGCTGCTGCATTTTGAACCAGCTAGCATTTCCAGCCACTCTTCAGTTCCGTGTACACATTACCTTAATCCAGTCTAGATGGGACTAAGATGTGTGAGTGTGACCAGATCCCTTCCCTTCCAACTCTTCCATGGAAATCCTTTGCCTTTGGCCAGGGACAATCCTCAGTCTTCATGTCCTAGGCCTGGAAAACTATGTGGTGCCTCGGAATTTGAAACAGTCTCCACCCTTTCTGGATCCCTGCAAGCAGTATGTATCCATCTTCTGGACATGACTGGAAAACTGAGTCATAGGGAAGAAGGGTTTGCCCAAAACAGTGTCCTGTGACATACTAACACAGGGCATCAGGGGAGATGTGGTGTGCTTGAATTCCTGCTAAGTCTAAGTTGGAGGGTGTGCCCAGTTGTTGGTGCATGGAAGTCAAAAGGTTCAAGCCACATGTGTCTGCGTCTGCAAATGTAAGGGATGAGATAGTAGTTCTAAGCAACTGTGTACTGCCCGCAGAGTTTCAGTTACGTTCATATAATTTTAATGTATTTTGTCTAGCAGAGGACAGACACGTCATTAGCAGCTGACACACAGAAGCACAACCATTGCCCCAGTCACACACACAAAACCCCATACATGTGTATTATAGTCCAGAGGCAAATGCTACTATTTGGCCCTACAGCGCAGTTATTGTGGTACAGATTGTAAAATACATGCTGTGACTCTGGGGAGCTTCTTGGACTAGAGAGAATAGCAAAGAGCACCATTATTCTGAGCAATGATAATTTTTGACATGGACCTGTACATAATGACTCCCATTTTACATCTGCCTCCAAGGTGAAGATGGAAAGTGACAGCAGATGGGCTCAGATATGGAACCCCAACTCTGCATGATAACAATGTGAATACCTGTGTGGTTGTTTTAAATCAGACGTATCTCTCTTTCTGGCTTTATGTTTGTTTTTTTAATTAATGCTTTAAGTAGAAGGAGCCCAATGTCCACTTTGCCATTTTTGGAGGAAAGACTAAGTTTTCAGTTTGGCTCAAGATTTTAAGCCAGGCTGGATTCTTCTAGACTGGTCCATCCAGGATCAGTATAACCCTTCTGCGCCAAAGTCATGCACAGTTTGAGTTATTTGGGCATGTTCCTTCTGTGTGGTGGTCATAGGTATCTCCTATCTCATAGGATGCTATCTTCAAGGTGTCACCTTGTGTTTGGTGGCAGGATAACTGCATTTCTGAAATGTAAAAAGTCTGTCTTCCCACAGTTCTTTGCACGTTGTATATGAAAGCATTTTCATTCTGCGGACTATACTTTCCCTTCTTCATATGATAATGTGCATACGGTGATGAACACATCACCCTTGGCATTTGCTTCTGTTTTTGACATTGGATGTATCCTGCCTAGCCTATCTAGCTCCACCTTCTGGCTGAATTAGAATCTGCTGCTGGCATGCCCTTGACTCTGCCTTTCCGGCAGCAGTGGTGGCGAGTAGGTTTTGCAGAGTGGGGGACTGGTTCTAAGCTAGCATTGCGTGTTGTCTGCCCCCACGTGTGGCAGCAAGTGGCAGCTCATCGCTGGACTATGCCATCCATGTGTAGCTATGGCAGGCCCCAAACCCCATCTGGACTCCACTCCCCCTTTCCTCTTTTCCACACTTCGCTGCCATGTTCTGCTGTCTCATTCACGCCTCATTGGGCTCCTCGGACGTTGATGCTCAGGAAACAGCTGGGGCGCTTGAAGCCATAGTAGGGAGGCAGGGATGCTTAGAATTCTATCACAAGCAGTAGTAGGGGCAGGAGCATCCCAAAAGGGAAAGACAAGGCAGGCAGCGCTGAGAGGCCGAGGATCAAGTTCTTGCTGCTCTTAGAAGGAACCCAAGTTAGTGGGGGAATATATCAAGTATTTGGTGTGCCATCTTCACTCACCTTCCTTTCCGCTGCTCATTGTTGTCACCAGATGGTCTAGTCAGTGCCTGGTGACCTCATAATTGGTTTCCATGGAGATGGCTCTGATGGCGTCAAGAGGGAGAGCAGCAGGAGGACTTGGCACGTGGCCCCCGGAGGGAGAGCAACCTGGGATGGCTCAGTGGGATCACATGGCACTAAGGAATAGGCTCCCTTTCCCACTGAGATAACTCTGAGGATCATGCGTCTTGCTCTTCTTTCCTCCCACCTCAGTCAGGACTTCTGCAGCTCAAGATGGTAGGATGGGGGTGGTGGTTCAGAATGAAGAAACTGTACCCATCTAAGCATTTCTGTTTCATCCATCTAGAGACCCAGAACCAACTAAGGAGGAGGCTCTGTTTGAACACAGGGGTTTAGGACGTACTTAGCAGCCCTGTGCATACACAGGGAGGATTTCACTCTGCCTTTCTGCACTCTGGTACCCAGGGCCGGTGCAAGGCAGTTTGGTGCCCTAGGCAAGATCAGATATTTAGCGCCCCCCCTTCCCACTTGAGCCCTCCCTATTTCTGGCACCCCCTTTAGCCCTGCGCCCTAGGCAGCTGCCTAGTTGGCCTAATGGTAGCACCGGCCCTGCTGGTACCACTGTCCAGGGAATCTCATTGTGTTGAGTGGAAAAGACAGAAGTGATTACTAGGCAGGATACATGGCTAGTCAAGTCTAACATAGAAAAATCATTGGTCCGTCTAGCTCAGTATTGTTGACATTGACTAGCAGCAGCTCTCCAGTAATTCAGGCTTACCCAGTCCTACCTGGAGATGCCGTGTGCACTACCACTGACCTACGGCCCTTCCCTAGAGAAAGGAGAAGCTGTAGCTCAGGGGTAGGCAACCTTTTTGGGCTGTGGGCTCATCTGGCCATTTGAGAAACTGGCCTGGGCACCATCACAAAATGACTGCCACAAAATGGAGGCATAGCAAAGGACAGGTAACCTGCCCAAATGACTGACTACAAGGCAGAGGTGAGGTCTGATCCCCAACACACTAAACAACTCCTTGAAACCACAGCTTTCAGCACCAGCACAGCTTTCTTACTGGCAATCCCAGTTGCCAGTAAGAAAATGTGTTATTTATTTTTTTTAAGTGGGAGGGGTAGGGTACCTTGGTGGACACCAAGTAAGGTGTCCAGGGGTGCATTTGTGCCCGTGGGCACCACATTGCCTATCCCTGGCTTAGTTTCTATCCATCCTTCCCACCCCCCATGATTTGAAACCCACAGCCTTGGCGTTATTAGCAACGTGCTCTGACCAGTCGAGTTAGCCAGCCAGGACGTGGCTAATAGAACACATGCACACATGTCCAAGAGTGGCTGGAGGAATGGGTGCGAGGTGTTGGCTCTCACAGTCAGGCCTCTGGTGTTTACTTCTGTCAGCATATTGTGGTGCTCTCTACATACAAGCCACTGAGCTGTCTCTCTACCGCACCAGCTATGTCTCAGCTGTGTGACTGGTTGGGCTTTTCGGGATGCCCTGCAACAGGTGTGTGCAGGCAAAAGTTCCCTGTGAGGCCAGTGTGCACCAGGCCAAGACTTAAATAGCCTAGTGAGGAGCGGGGGATGTGAGTGCCGTGAATGAGATGTTATGAAATCGGATCAGGCCCAGGATGGCTGTCTCTGCAGAATCCAGTGAGGCTGTGACTGTGCCAGGTATTCCTGTCTCCAAGGAGCCAGGCCAGGCTGCATGCGCAGGCATGGAGCCTGCAGTGGGCGAGGGAGGGGGAGAAAGTCTCCATCACAGCCTAAGCAGAAGGATAGACAGAGCCCTTCGTGGCTGCATTCCCGTCCTGGTTCCCGGCTCCTTGCCCAGGCACTGTGGGGTCTGAGCCCATCCTTGAGGCAGAGCCCCCCCCTCCCCATGCTAGCTAAGGAGAGGGCGGGACTGCCAACAGCTGGATGCTGCTAATGAGGCCTCATTAGGATGAGGTCAGGCTGAGCTGGCTCTTTCACCACTGTGGGTGCCTGCTGAGCCGATGGGAAATGGCCCAGCCAGTGCTGGATGCAAAGTGGAACAAAAGGTCCCACTTATAACTTCAGCCTGATATCCCAGAGTTCTGATTCTCTCCGTCTGAGCTTCCAGCTGGTTTGAGAGAGGCAGGGTGAACAATTAGTTGCATGTGCATGTGTCAGAGTTGTGATGTTGGCATGAAGACTTCAGGTAAGCCAGATGCCTGCCTTGGTGTTATTTCCTGATGGTGCTGATTGCCCCAATGCTGTCAACTCCACAGACCTGCATTCTGTTCAATATAATGGGAGTTGTAGCTCAGTGGTAGCGCTTATGCTTTGCATACAGAAGGGTCCCAGGTTCAGTCCCTGTCCGAAAGACTCCTGTCTGAAACTGTGGAGAAGCACTGCCAGTCAGTGTAGACCAGACTTCCCCAATCTAGTGCCCTCCAGATGCTTTGGATTACAATTCCCTTACCATTGGCCATGCTGGCTATTGCTGATGGGAGTTGGAAGTCCAAAACATCTAGAGCGCTCCAGATTGGAGAAGGCCGGTGTAGACAGTACTGAGCTAGATGGACCAGTGGTCTGTCTGGCTAGCCAGGGGCATAGCTGGGAAGGAATGAGCCACACCCTTGGAAGTTGGGGTGTGTCAGTGCCTTTTGAGAGCAACTCAACACAGTGCTCTTGGAGAGCCAATGGGATGAGCTACACACTGGGGACAAATTCCTATGTAGGTCCCCGTTCATTTTGCATGTTCTTGGCATGAGACCCAGATCTATCTGGGTAGTGTAGGGTGGCCATATGTTCTACTTTATAGAGGATAGTCCTTCATTTGTAGAGCTGCCCAGTCCAATTCCAGTTTAAGGATAAAGAACCCTAAGAAGAGCAGCCAGGGACCAGGGCCTTGAAGTTGCCAACCAGCAGTCAGCAGCTGGACAGCAGACTGTGCAACACACAGGCCACCTGGTCACACCGTGGTCCCCACTGCAGTGAGATGGATTATATTTCTGTTTAAATGAAAGTAATTATTTCTAAATTCACATCTGTACATATAAATGAACGTATGCAAATTTTATGGAAGTCAGTGTCTTCTTTTGTCCTCCTTTTTGATGATGCATTTCGTCTTTTTTGAGGAAGTGTAAATGGCCATCCTGCCTGCCACTGCCTTGCCCAGCCCCAGCCTGGAAGTGTGTGGGTTTTGTTGGGATCTCACACTGCCTTGTCACCCTCTGAGCTTCCTTTACATTTGTTCCTGGCCAAATTACACGTTACGCATTTAACATGTACGTTTTCTCCAGCGCAGCAAATAACCTGCGTGTGGATGATTTAGATCAGGAAAATCGTGTGTGTGAGAAGGGTTCAAGTCTCCCTCCCACAGTGTCTCTGCTTTGATCCAATTTGGGGGGGAAAGTGAAGAGAAAATCAAAACACCAGAGGATCCAATCGCAGAGCTCCCAGAAAATGTATAGTTTGGCCGTATGAGTTTTCCGTGTCTAGATTAGCACTTGTAGGGAGAAGCCCCCTTTTGACCATGAGAGTGGAGTCTTAATAGCAGAGAAAATGGGTGTGGATAGGTTCTCCAGAGAATGAGGCTTTCTGCCCTCAGTGAGAGTGGGAGTGCGGGGAGATAGCAGCGGTGGAACCATGAGGCTGGGTAGAGAATGTTGACGGGCACTGGGCAGGGCGGTACTGGGCACTGGGCAGGCGGGGGCAGCCTGGTGCTGGAGGAACTGAGCTGAAAGTAATGCCAAGTTCATGAGCAAGAGGCGAGCACATTATCGCCCCAGTAGCAGCAGGGCTGGATGTGAAGAAAGCAGCAAACAGCAGCCGCTCTAGCAACGCCCCAAGATATCAGGGATGAGCAGCCAAGGGGTTTCCTGCCCCCAAGAGCAGGTCAGTGGGAAATCTTTCCTAAAGCCCCAAGTTGGGGGGGGGGAGCTATTTTTGGATGGGGAGGAAGGACTGGTGAATGTGTGTGTGTGAGCCACAAAGAGGGGCACCCAGCAAAGGGGTGCCGGTGCCGCTGCTGCCACAACAACTTACCAAGGGGGGGGAAAGGGGAGAAGTTAATGCTGGAGGTTCAATGAAAGCTGGTAGCCGCACTCTTTCAAAGCCTCTTTGTGTTGGCTCCCGGGGAGACAGCGGCAGGAGGTGAGGAATTGCCAGGCTCAATGTGTCTCGGGCATCCCTGCCAGGCTGTTTGTCATGAGGGTGGAGATGCAGGGCTCCGGCACGTAAACACCCTGGGGGGGGGGCTCCTGGGCTGCTGTGCCACCTGCTTTATGAAGCCAGGAGGCTGGCATTAAAGGCTGGATGAGCATGCAGATGTGAGGAAATAACTTCTGGCATGGGTTCCTCCACTGTGGGCTCTCATGAGGTGGCCTGCCCATTCTTGAGGGCTCTAGCGCTTGCCTCCTGATATCGATCCCTGCCATCACCTGGTGGAATCTGTGCGTGTTGTTTGGACGCAGGAAGTACTCACCACCATCACAGCTCAGGCCCCACACTTTTGGATTCATCCTTGTATCCTTATAGCCTATACATTACATTAGATTTGCTAATCTAGAGATGTAAGGGCCTGCTGTGTTCTTCCTTGTCCCCTAGAGAGAGCCAGAGAGCAGCGCAAGAAAATTGGTGGGCTAAAAAATTAAATGAATGGATTTATTACAGCCATAGGTTAGGCATTTCCTGCCAAAATTTGTGTGCAAGTCCTCCGCTTCACGGGCTGTCTGGGAAAAGCGGACCCCTTTGTATCTATTCTGTATCTAAATGTAATCTCTCCTCAAACTAGTTCCCTTTTTAGAGTTGGCTGTATTGGCAATTTGCCTGTCCCTCCCTTAGGTAAATTAGAAGAAAGAAAGCATAGAAGAAACACCGGGATGACTGTATGAGTGACCCATTCATCCATTCTCACTTTTCAACAGTCAGAGGATTAGGAGTGCCTTCAGAATGATGGATGACTCTGCTTAATATATACTGAAACCAGTTTTTCTCTTGATCTTGACATTTTCCTGTGTCAGTGAGTTCCAACGGTGAACTGCATGCCATGTTCATAGGTACCCCTTTGTTTCATGTTTTGAACTGGCTGCATGATAAGCAAAAAATTCCGCAAATGCAGCTTTCCCCAACGTGCAGATGTGGGGGATGGAGGGGGAACTTCACCTGCTGAATTTCTTCTTGTCCAAACAGCTGTTAAAGGCAAGGGATTCCTTCTTGGAAGGAAAATAACTACCCTAAGAAGTGAGTCAAAATCTGTAAGGTCACAATCTGTATGGTCACAGATTACATAGTGCTGTATGGAAATATGGCTATTTTGGATTCTAGGTTCTCCAGAGTTTGGTGTGTATGAGTGATCACCCCCCCACCCACCCCCATTCAGGAGCTGTACTTGCATTGCCTTCCCTCTGTCCCACTTTGCAAATGCTGCTGCAGCAGGTTTTTCCTAGGATGAAGGGTGTTATATGGTAAGCTCTGGAGCATCTGCTTCACCTTCCGAGGCCCCCTAACCTATTTATGTACAGCCCCACCAACTGTCTTAAATATTTCGTGTAGGGCTGCCAATCTCCTCTCTGCGTTTGTAAGTTTGATGAGCGCAGATTCTTACCCCCATGCCCAAAGGCCGCTGATGCGCCACAAGCAGCTAACGTTTGTGAGCATTAGCAGGTGGACTAGTAAAAGTTTTTTCTGAGCTACTAACTTATTTGTGGACTTATTTGTTAGGTTGCCCTAAACAAACTATAATGAATTAAATTGAACTGAGGGAGAAAGTGCAACTAGACAAAACGGGAGGTGAATTGAGAAAGAAGACGACTCCAGCACCCTCCTCGTTGTGGAAATGGATCACTTCACTACCTTGTACAGTGACCAGTTTCAACTCTTGCTGTCAGAGGGTTTTAAAAATGGCATCACTTGGAAAAAGAATTCTATCTCCCTATCCAATATATAAATATATAAAATTTAATGAATCTTATAATTTAGATATGTACTCTTTGAACCTAGGTACCATAGGCACAGAGGAAGCTTGCACACTTTTGTGGCATTTTGGTTTGTCCTAAGAAAAGTATTGCCCAACTCTGGATTTTGGATTTTCTTTTCCTCATGGACCAGCACAGCTCTCTTTGGGCTTTTGTTTTTGTTTTATGTACATAGGAATGTAGGTTTTTCCTCTCCTGTTAAATGTGAACAATCAAATCATAAGTGTGAGAGGGTGCATAAAACCCACCCTAATGCACCCCAGTCCAGTATTTACTATACAAAGTATAGTATTTACTCATACAAAGCTGTATGAAGGGCTGTGGCTGCCGTGCCAATGACCCTACCAAGCCATAGCTCAGTGGTAGAGCACCTGCTTGGCATGCAGAAGGTCCCAGGTTCGATCCCTGGCATCTCTGGTTAAGGCTGGAAAATCTCCTGCCTGAAATACTGGAAGTAGATGGGCCCATGGTCTGACTCAGTATAAGGCAGCTTCCTATGTTCCACTTCCTTCTCACCTTAGCAGCGCCTCTCAAGAGCTTTTGATGTTCTGCATGGGGCGCAGAGCATGATGGCTCTGCTGTGCCAGTGCCTGGGGTCAGGTCTGAGCCTTTGAAGAGGGGCACTTCCTTAACTAGATTGCAGGATCCATGCTCTCACTTGTAGAAAGGGAAAATGAAACAAACATTTAAAAAAGCAAACAATGTTGTTTGTTTGTTTGTTTGTTTAAATGCATGGCTTCTCTCCCACATTACGGCGTAAGTTTGATGATGCTTTTGGTAGTTTACCGACCAGCAAAGATAAAGGAAGGGAATAAACCTATTTAGAATGTATTAAATACTGACTTGGTCATACTATCACTTTCCCACAAGACACAACCAAGAAACCTCAAGTGGTAGCAATCAGTTGCAAGTTATATGCTGTACAAATTGGCTTTAGGAAAACACACACACACACTTTAACTTCTATAAGAAGCCCCAGAGCCACCAAGTATGTGTCTGTGTGTCTGTGTGTGTGTGTGCATGTGCGTGTGCGCGCGCGTGCACTCTCAGTTTTGGGTATAACAAGAAATACACCAGGAAACTTTGAATAAACTGTCTGAACTAAAACACACCCAGAAGTAAAAAACACTAATTAGTTAAAATTCCTCACAGGAAAATTGTTTTTCAATTCTTTTGACAGTGCCTTCCAACCAATTCACCTACATGGGAATTAAATCTAGTGTCTGTAACAATAGGTAATGCAAACTTCACTAAATCCCCACACCTGTAGTCTGCAACAGAATGTCAGTCAGTCAGGCGATCACTCGTGACCAAGTAAGATTGTCTTCCAGGATAAAAAAGAAAATTTACAAAAAGGAGATTTTAAAAAGAGGAAAATTCTAAAGAAAATTGTGTAGACTCTAGCGATGGGTCCGTAAGTGACTGTGGAGGCCAATTCTAGATTCACACAGCTTCAAGAACAAGAGAGTTAACAGAATTAGCTTTCATCTGCCTAAACCCTAGAGAAGATCCCCTATCCTAGATAATCACAATGTATATTTCTTGCCACCTGACTTGTAGGGCTGTAATGCTGCAATGGATTTTCCTGCTGTCTCCCTGGAAGTAATGACAGTAGAAACAGCTATACAGAAATTTAAGGGAAGTCTTAGTCCAGATGGGTTGCATTTTGAGGCTGGGTAGGGGAGCGGAGGGTTGAGTAGAGATGCATCCCCAGATAACTCAGTTTGCCTGTTTATTTTTATCCTGCATTTGATGGGTTGATGCATAGATTTAATCAGGTCATATGTCCCCCACCCAGTTGCTTTGTGTAGCAATTTAAGGTTCAGCCCTGGGTGCCAGATGGAGTCCAAAGCGCTATTGCAGTCAGTGAAGCAGACAAATCATTTCCCATGATTTTTCTTTTTTAAATGTTTGCTAATGAGTACATACAGAAGGGGTGGGGGCATAAACAGCACAATTGGTGGCTTATTTTCCAGCAAGGGTGCTATTTTTTTGGTTTTCAAAGATTTATCTAGAATGGGATTTCTGATTTGGTGAAGATGCTACAATTCAAGTACAGATGCTTCTGTAGCTGCTGAATTGAGGGGTGCTCTTTGGGGTAATCAGTTGTGTGGGCAGAAGGTAGATTGGGATCTACTGGTAGATCTCCAGATGATTTGCAGTAGATCTGCAACAGTTTCTGGTTCCCAATTGCTTGACTGCAGCAAAAACAAAAAGCCCCCCCCCCCCAAAACCCTGACTTCTGAAGAAAGCTTGTGGGGAAACCAGGAGTGGACTTTTGCATGAAAATCTATGGATTTTTGTATTTTGCATCTGACTCCAGTTGGTGGACCTGACATTCTAGTAAAAAGCAAAGCAGATTCTGGAAGGCTAACATCTGTCCACCTCTAGTGTAATGAATTCACTATGTCCCTGTTCTCTGGCTCAAATGGATCTCCCTGAGAGAGCCTCTTCGTAATCGCTCCCAATTCCATTAAATTGACAACAGAACTTGGACCAATAGTGCATTTTTGTTCATTTTGTTCTTGGAAGTGCTGCTTCCTGCCCCAAGAGGAGGCCATCTAGGTGCAGGGGGAGTGAAGAAGCGCACACACAGCTCAGGCTTGTTCCCATCTTGTTGCTACTTGGGAGAATGGTGTAGGCAACTGAAAGTTTTTTACTTTAGCAAAAAAAAAAAAAAAGGTCAAGATCAGCCCTGCCCATAAAATACTAAAGATTGTTTTTAATGTGTTCCTTGGATTCAGAATGCTCAATGTTAACTTCTCACCAGCATAACAATCCATTCTCAGTCACAACATCAGGGATCTGATCAGGGATCTGTCATTAAAGGTAGAAACCATCACATGTTTTTAATAGCGTTTAATTGTGTTTAATGTATTTGTTTTATCAAGTTTTATTAGTGATTGTAAGCCGCCTTGAGTGCCATTTTTTGTAGAAAGGCAGAGTACAATTCGGATAGATAGATAGATACCGTAGATAGATTTCTGTGACTGACCTATTTGTGGACTTCTTGCTAGCAGTGCCTCTACCGGATGTCCCATGTGACCTTGGCTAAAGTGTATGGGCTTAAGACTCACATGTGAAACCCTCACTCAGGAAGAAAAAGAAAGGAAACCTACCCATGTCTCAAAAAAGTCTCAATGTTTTTCTTTTTTAACCATTCCCTGGGGGCTGGGGGTGGAATGGCTCACGCTGGCTCAGCTTGTCTGAGCGTGGAAAGCTAAGCAGGGTCAAGCCTGGTTGTTACTTGGATGGGAGACCCCTCCTCTAGTTTCCTGCACTGAGCAGGGGGTTGGACTCGATAGCCTTGTAGGCTCCTTCCAACTCTATGATCTATGAAATCTATGAATTTTGGCATGAAAACAAAGGGGTTAAATCCCCCCCCCCCTGAATCACCATGGTCCCGAATTGGGGGTGTGCACACTTACCCAGAGGTAAGTCTATCATGCATACAGGCATAGCTGTGCTAGGAAGAGGAAAGGGCTGTGAGGAGCAACCAAGAAGGCTTTTATTTTAAAGGATTAATGAAAGAAAATAAATAAAACTCCCAGCCACCTTACCTTAAAAAGTAAGGTAAGCCCCACCCAACTCTGAAGATATGGCATATATATGTCGATGCAGGTGTTTCACAAGGCAAGAAAGGGGTGGGGGAGAATCTCAACACAGCAAGAGTATAGAAGAGTTGTGCAGCAAAGGCCCCTGGGATACATGCAGGGAGCAGGCGGGAGGAGAAAGTAAGAAACAAGCCACGACAAGCCTCGGGGAGGCTGATTGTCTATCGGCACCATCATGGGTTAGCGATCGAATATCCAACCCATGGTGGTTTGTTCTCAGGGTGGCTTATTATGATGTGCAAAGCAGTCCATTATCTCTCAGGTGCAATACTATACATAAGGGCAAGCGTGGAAGCACTTTGGCCAGCAAGTGCTCCTAGCCAGAGCAAACTAGGAAAATTTTCTTTCGAAAGGCAGTCTGCTGCTGTCTCTTTTCCTTTTGAATCTCATGGGAAACTGGGTATTTGGAGACATTGAATTAATATATATTAATATATATAATATATTAACAACAATATTGTGAAGAAAGGACTGCCAACCGGTCCTTCTTTCAAGACCAGAGATCTAAGGTGCAAGACTGCCAGCCTTAGCTCTGCAGTCTTGACTTGATTCTCTCAGGGACTTGCCCTTGTCTATACTCTGGATTTAGCGCTGAACCACAGAGGAACCACACACGCCGTGTGGGGTAAACCAGGAAAGTTTATTTCAGGTAAACAGATTACAACAAAAGGTGGGAAATGAGGGAAGGAGACAAGGTGGGGACACTTTGGTATACACAGTAGAGCTATAAAACAACAAAGCTAGTTCCTTCACTATATCACTACCCAGGCCTTACTCTTTACCTGGGGGTTGGTTGGTCCTCTCCAGAGCTTGCCTCAGCCAAAGCCCTACCCCGTGCTTCTTCACGTGCAGACCCCAACAACAACCAAAACGCATGCCATGGCAGGCAGTATAGATTCTTCCCCCCCCCCCTCCTCTCAGTAGCCCAGCTGTCTTTAGCCAATCAGGATGAACTTCACCTGGCCCAGGCAGAGGGGAGGGGTGGCTCATGACTAGAGAGGGCTTGCATTTGCATACGAATGGCTGGGGCATGTAGACATAAAGATGGGGAGCCTCTGAGGCGCCATCTAAGCTATGTACATTTCGTATTTCCAAGCCCCCAGCTGGAATTATACTTGTTTACATATGAGGAGGTGTGTGTGTGGTGCAGGAAACTCTGAGGCTTTTTCCTTCACAAATATATATATAATATATTAGCAACATCAAGTAGGCCGCTCAACAAGATCTGCCACGGACAGCCTTCTCCCTGTCCCATCAGCCAGAGAAACCAGGATGGTGGGGACTAGGAGGAGGGCCTTTTCTGTGGCAGCCCCCAATTTATGGAACTCCCCAGTGACCTCCGCCATGCCCCTTTCTTGATCAGCTTCCACTGCGCATTAAAAACGTGGCTTTTCAGGCGGGAATATGGGGTGGGTTAGGATTTTTAAGTTTTGTACTGTTTTTTGTTTGTTTTGTTGTAAATTGTGTTTTACACTCTGTTTTTTCTTGTATTTTATTGCGCTGTACATCGCTCAGAGTGGCTGGATGACTGGCCAGATGGACGATTCAAAATATTATATATATATATATATATATATATATATATCTGTCTCCCAGCAGCTAGTTGGGGTGCAGTTGTTCTACCCATAGCATATCAAAGACACTCCCAACTGATGCCTCCCCAGACCCTTTGATACTGAGAGCATCGTCCTGTGAACAGAATGGATCCAGCAAACTCTAGTCTTTTTCTTGCTGATATAAACTGAGCTACTTGTTGTCTTCCTGCCTACGCTGCTCCAGCGTTGGAGGCTTTTGTGGTGATGTGCGGGGTCAAGTGAGGCTCCAGTCGACCCAAAAAATTTGTGAGTTGCGATCAAAAGAAGGATTTCCCTTGGCTGCAAGCGAACCCCTACTTGCCACCTGGCTCCTAGCCCAGGCTTGCTCCTCTTCTCTTGCCACTGCTAGGGCAGCATGTCCCTTGGAAACCGCTTACCGGAAGGGGTCGTGCAGCCGACAGGAGCTTCTCAAGCATAAATCTGGTTCCTGGTTGAAGTCTCCATCGGGAAGCAGCCCAATGATCTACAAGCTCAGCGGTGAGGCTTACCAGTTGAGCCAGCAGGTGAATTAGCATGAGAAAGATGGCGCTGCCAATGAGCCCTGATGGATTAGTGTGGGGTAGTATAAACACTTCCTTCCCCTTCATGCCTACAAAACACTGCTGTGCCTCTGGGAGAGACACTGGCGGCAGCTCTCTGATCCGTGTCATCACCTGGGTCGCACTCAATATGAATTCATACCACATTTTGGATGCATTTGATTTCAAGTGGATGCTAGTCCATGAGAGCTTACACTGTCATAAATGTATTAACCTTTAAGGTTGCACAAGACTCTTTGTTGGCTTTGCTGGAACAGATGAACACAGCTGTTGCTCTGGAAGTTGCTACGTTTTTGTGATCTCTAATTTATGAGTGTATATATGTAAATGTAGATTGGGGTGGGCAACCTTTGGGGGTTAAGTGGCCGCATTCCCCCCCCATTCCACACTAGGGGCCACACCCCTACCTTCTATTGCCACTGCTCCCTGTGCACCTTGTTTTAAAGAAAAGTCACTGTTTGGGGGGGGGTACCACTGCCAGCAGCGGCATATTAAGCAGTGGTGGTAGGATGGTGGGCAGCACAAAGGCTAGGGGGCTGCATGTGAGCAACATAGACTCTGTGTTGCTCACTCCTGATGTAGACAGAAAAGAGGGACTCTTTGTTGTGTAAATGGATGGAAACACATACATGTGATTGCAGATATGGATGCGTGCGCACACGCACACACACACGTACACACACAAACAGATACACAGACACACATCCTAAGCTGGTTCTGAAATGTGGGGTGTGCTTGTCTTAGGTTTTTCATTTTTATCCCATGTATGTGTCCTTATATATGCCTTCACTGTTAGGTCTTCTAAGCTAAAAGTTGGATAAGAGCCAGAATTCCTCATTAAGCTGGAATTGCTGCTTGGCCTTGACATCCCAGCAGTGGTGGTTGTGTGTGTACAAATGAGTTAGAAGGAACTTACATGTGTATGTGTACAGTATACAGTTTGGCCCTAATGTTAATAAGGTTCTCAGCCTGTGTGTGTGTCTTTTAACCTTTAGTAGACTGTGGATTATGGGCAGGAATGATTGTGTGCATGATGCACATTCACAGACATAGGATGGTCATAGAATCATAGAGTTGGAAGGGGCCTATAAGGCCATCGAGTCCAACCCCCTGCTTAATGCAGGAAACTAGAGGAGGGGTCTCCCATCCAAGTAATAACCAGGCCTGACCCTGCTTAGCTTTCCATGCTCAGACAAGCTGAGCCAGCGTGAGCCACAGGCCAGAACTCTGATCTCTGAGAAACTGGCATCCTGAAAAGATTAGAACTTTTAAGGATCCCCCCCCCCTTCATGGTTGCAGAGGAAAGAAATAGGGAGATACATGCAGAAAACTTGCATGTACATATATATGTGCCTCCTATGATCAGCCAAGGGGCCATACTCATAGCACCAGTGCTGCCTTTTGTCTCATTAGATATGGGTACACACCTCATCTGCCACAAGAAGCATTCAATATCACTCAGAAGACAATGGATCAGTACGGATGTAAATAAATATCCTAGTCCAACAAATGGTTGGGCATTTCAGCATTAGCCACATACAGCAGTGAGGAATGGTTTGTTGAACCGGAAACAAGCCATGTGCCCACATGCTCCCACTTCCCTTCCCATCTTCCTTCCTCCCCTTTCTCACAGGCTTTAACTTAATACATCCCCACTTTCTTAAAACTAGTGATATCTGAACTGAGACATCCGAACTTGGAAAGAGTTGCTACAAAACCAGGGTATTAAACCATGGTTTGATTCTGGTTTGATATACTGGTTGGTAGAGCTCGCCCAAACCACAGTTTCCCAGTTTAGATATCACTAGAACCTATGCTTTAAGAAACCAGAGAGTATGAAATTAAGGTGAGAGGGAAGGAGGGGGGTGCGTGTGGGCATACAGTTCATCCTCTGGTTTGTTGGACCAGGATTGTTATGTCTGAACGAAGACAATGAGTGGAATCCTCCTGACTGCACATGTGTAGAACAGTGTGTGGAACCTCCCCCGCAGAAGCTAGTATAGCCCTCCCCTTCCCCATTAGATTGACTTGCTGACCACTGCAGATTATACAGCCAAGCACATAAACTCGCAAGGCAAGGGATTCCATGCTGCCCCTGGGAACATCCAGCAGCTCACTCTTCCCCAAGGCCCTGCACATGGCTCTACTCCTGTTTTTTTCCAGGAGCAGCCTGTGCACTGGGGCCTGAGGAAAGAAGAAGCTGCTGCAGGCTCCTGGACCCGGAGGGCACCTGGAAGGCCTTGCTTTGGAATGTATGGGTGGGTCACATTGACATTGCTCAGTGCCCTGGCAATGTGGGAGAAGACTGTTGCAGAGGAGACCAGGTGGCAAAATGATCAAACAATTGCTTTAAAAAAAATCAACCCCCAGACAAAATAACCAGAGCCAGTGTGGCGTAGTGGTGAGAGTGTTGGACTGGGACTCAGGAGATCCGGGTTCTAGTCCCTGCTCGGCCATGAAAGTCACTGGGTGACTTTGGGCCAGTCACTGACTCTCAGCCTAACCTACCTCACAGGGTTGTTGTGAGGATAAAATGGAGAGGAGGAGGAGGAGGAGGAGGAGGATTATGTAAACCGCCTTGGGTTCCTTGCAGGAAAAAAGGCGGGGTATAAATATATATAATAAATAAATAAATAAACCATGGTGAAGCACTGTTCAGCCCAGTAGCTACCAGCCCTTGCTTCTGGAAAGTTATGGAGGCAAGTCTTCAAGTAAGTGGCCTTGCTTCGTGTGCTTACACATGTACAGAGAGTGCCAAACAGGAATCCTTAATTTCACCATTGCTCCCGTAAGCAAATATAGATTCTCTAGTGGTGTAGGCTGCATGGGCAGGTTTTTTAGATTATGTTCCTAGGTAGTATAAAAACAGTATGTGTGTGTGTGTGTGTGTGTGTGTGTATATATATATATATATATATATCGGTTTTCATCCAATTAGTAATTGAGAGACAGAAAATGGTGTGGTGCACCCACCTCTGGCCCTGTCCACTGCTGGCATGCGGCCCCCAACAGGTTACCCTCAAGGGAATGTGGCTCTCAACAGAAAGAAGGTTGCCCGCTCATAGTATAAGCCATGCTTCAAATCATTGATTTAAATCATCTTGATTTAAATCAATCCATCCTGCCTAAACAGAAAGGAAGAGTTTGCACACTGTTCTAGTCAGCAGGATAGCATCTTATGCTAATATAAGACTTCCGGTCTGGTGAGAAGTCCTAGCTTGGTGCTGCCACAGAACAAGAGGACAGGCCTCTGGAGTCTTGGTGAAATGGCTGGCACCAAGACATGATTTGGCTACACCCTCCCAGTCATTCGTTTTCTTGCCAAGAGGTTTTTACTTTATGGGGAAATTGCAGCAGTTTCTTTCAGTGGAAAATATTGGCCCCAATTGGCTAAATACCAAAATCCACCTGTTCGGCAAAGAAACTGATCACCCTGTTTCAGGTTAGGCCAGATGGCAATTCTAGGCCAAGTCTGTCTTTCCCTTGTTGCTTATGACAGAGTCATCTATTATGTTATGTGAATATTTAAAGAGAGACACTACAAGGTCATGTCTCTGGGACGGTGGTCTTGCGACGCAGTGAGGTGCCAATGCTGTACTTAGGGTGGCCACATGCATTGCCAAAAAAGGGGACAAAAGAGGACATTCACATAGCACCTGCATTTATGTGTATAGATGCAAATTTAAAAATACTGTAATTTAAATAGAAATACAATCCACCTCCCCACCATGGGGAAGACTGTGACCAGTTGATGTGTGTCCCTCTCCACCAGGGCCAGCATCAAAGGTAAGCATGGCTGGGCTCATGCCAAGGGCCCACACTCCAGCAAGGGCCCACTGAGAAGAGCTCCCTGGTCTTGCTCCTCCTCTTCACCATTGCAGCCTGCTTGTTCGCCTGCCTCTCACTCTCGCCCAGACAATGGTGGTGGTGGTGAGGAGGAGGAGGAGGAGGAGGAGGAGGAGGAGGAGGAGGAGGAGGAGGAGGAGGTGCCTTCTTGCTTGCTGGCTCTCTGCCTGTCAAGCAAGCAGGTGGTAACGAGGAGGAGGAGGAGGAGGAGGAGGAGGAGGAGGAGGAGGAGCTGGTGACAATGGTGTGAAAAGGTAGACTCACTGAGGGAGGGGGCACACTGAGGGTGTCTTGCCGAAGAGCCCCCCAAAACATGCAGCCAGCACTGCTTTCCAGTCTGCTGTGCAGGTGCTAATTCTTGATGGGCAACTTCAAGGCCCCTGCTGGTCTCCTTTCTTAGGGTTCTTGGTCTTTAAACCAGGCTGCTTTTCAAATAGAGGACACCTTCAAATGGAGGACTGAGGTTCGACGGCCCTCCAAATGTCCTCTGTAAATTAGGACATATGGCCACCCCATGTGAAGTGGGGTTGGTAGAAATAGGGTTGTCCAACAGATACCTTAACTATTTTCATCCCGGATCCTCTCTGGGAGCCAGTTTCCATGATTTCCTCTAGTAAGGAAATGTATGGAAACAATCTCCAACCACTAAACTAAAGTCACCTCTGTGCCTTGACTGCTGAAATAGGCTGTGGGGTGCTAGTTTCTTCCAGTAGCTGACAAAAGGTGGCAGGGAGGGGGCGGGCTGAGGATTGGTCCTCGTATTCATCTCCCCCTGCCAAGTAGCAGCAGCAATGGAGGACTGATTCCATGACTGATTTCCTCATTAAGAGAATAAGGTGAATTGATCCCAAGTTTCCATATTTTCATGGCCTGTTCCCGTGCATGCTGTGAGCTTCCCAGCTCCGTGGGCTAGCTCCATAAGTGTCACTCCAGCCCCTTATTGAGCTCCTGTTGGGTTGGAGTCCTCTGCCTACATGGCCATAGTGAGCCATGCTCCCATTAATTAAGCAGAACAGAGACCTCATTAGTGCTCACTTTGCAATTCAGTCGATTAGCCTACTCAGTGTGAGCAGCCTGCTTTGAGAAGCCACCCATGGAGGATCTGGCCTGCAGCCGACATTAGAACAGCCCTGACTCTTGAGACCCTGTTCCTGAATGGAGATGTCAAACATTGACACTGTTTCTTCTGTGCCTCACATAGGGCCGGTTCACACGACCCAGGCTGCCGGCGGGGGAGGAACCACGGGGCTGTCCGCGGGGTCCAGAGGGGCGCCGCACACGACCGGCACCCCGCGTGCGTGGGCAGACCCCGTAGTCCCCGCACCGCAGTGCGGGCGTCCCGGCGCTAGGGGGTGGGGCCCCGGGATGCCCAGAGGGGCCGTTTGCCCCTACAGGCTGGAGCGGCTGCGGCTGCGGCCGCTCTGGGCTGCCATCTCTGTGGGGACCCCGCGGGACGGCCACCCGCTGTTCGGATGGCACGGTGACCCCACGTGGTAGGGGCTTACCCCTCTACCGACCATGGTCACTTTGCGTGCGTCCCGCCCGCGGCTGTCCCGCGGGGGCACCCCCGGTCAGGGTGCACACGACAGGGGAACCGCGGGGGACTTGCGGTTCCCGTGTCGTGCGAACAAGCCCATAGAGTCATGGTTTGATGCTTCAGTTCAGCTGGCCAAGCTGGCACACAATGGAAAATCCAAGAGCAGAGGTGCTTGCCGGACACCCTGAGGCTTCTTGTTAGAGTACTACCACATCATCATGGCTCTTTATGGGGAAGGCTACCAGGCCGTGTACCTAATTCCACTCAAAGCGCTGTGTAGCCAGGCTGGCGACCCCATTCATCATGCCGGTGAACGTGCCACTCAGGTCACATGTGGCTGCTGCCTGAACATCTCGTCCTGAGCCCGTGCTCAGGGAACACGAATGGCCGCGAGCACCCGGGGGAGGGACTCAATCAATGCAGGAGGAATGGGGGACATCGTGGGAGGGGAGCTGGGAATGCACTAGTTGCTTGATTTATAGCATCTGGGCTCCCTGCTTCTGCGGGTGAGGGAAAGGGAGGGGGGACCAGCACTTCCTCTCTTTGCCCCAGATTCCCTGCTGTGCCATGGTGAAAGGCCAATTGGGTTGAGGGAAAAAGCACTGGGGACCCTTTGCTCCCTGTTGTTATAGGCATCCTACAGAGCCAAAGAAAGAAGCTGCTTTCAGGTGGGCACGGATCTAGGACTAGAAGAACCTTCATGATTAGGGTGTTAAACCCAGGAGTGAGTATCATATTATTTCTCCAAAAGCCAAAGGTTGTGGGGACTCTTTGAGAGAAAGCACCGCCCCTCCTGATAATGCCAATTTATTTCTGCCTATTCTCCCTGAGCCAGACTGAAGTTATGCTAAATACCCAAGTGAACTGGGTTTGCTAGCTCAGGGCTGATCTGGAAAAGTGTGATGGGATGGGATATCTGTATTTTTATCAGAAACCAGTGGAAGAAATGTCCAGATCTCCCAGGACACTTCATGGCTCCCCTGAAAGTTGCCATTCTTCAACAAAGGAACTTTAAGAGGAAACTCCAACATAAAATCCCCAAATTAGAACTTATCCAGAAATTTGATTCCCTCCCCCCATTTGGGCATGAATAAAGACTGTGGTTTCCTTTCCCACTGTAAGTGTTAATTAACTTAGCAATAGTAATTGCTAATAGCAATGATTATGTTATCATCAGTTCCTGCTGTTATGAATGCTTCTTTTGCATACATTTGAGCTTCAATTGAATTGTCATAGATTATATGTAAATGCAAAAACTGCAGTCTGTGACCGTGTACACACACATACATCCTGCCAACCGAGGATAACAATTATTTTAATTGATTGATTGGTTGATTTGATTTATATAGTACTTAACTGACAAATGCCTTCAGAGCAGTTTACAATCATCAAACCCAAAATAACGACCAGTGCTATAATACAGTCAATTAAAATGTTAAAAAAAAAAGATATTCATGTCTGATCTAATTCATAGAAGCTTATGCCATAATACATTTGTTAGTCTTTAAGATGCCATAAGACTCTTTGTTGTTTTTACCTCAACAAACGAACACGGGCTAACCCTCTGGAAGCTGCATTTTATGGAATAATGACTTGGATGGAGCTGGAGAGAGAAGGTCGTTTTGCTCAAAGTAGTCACCCAGATTAAAGGCCTGACATGGCCAAACTGACTGAGCTTTACCTAAAGGCATGAGAGAGTTGCTAGCAATGTTAGATTGTTAGCCTTATCCCTCTGCAGGTAGACCTCAAGAGATGTTGTTTGCACATGCATATGTGCCCATATACATATGCTTACATGCATGTCTGCAACATGTACACACATACATTTGTGTCAACAAGCTTTCAGAGAAGAAGCCTTGGACAGCTAAATACACACACATGTACACTGCTATTCTGCTTGAGACCCTCTAGGGCAGCCTTCCCCAACCTGGCGCCCTCCAGTTGTGTTGAACTACAACTCTCAGAATCCCTGTCAGCTGGGGAATTCTGGGAGTTGTAGGCCAACACATCTGGAGGGCGCCAGGTTGGGGAAGGCTCGCCCTAGGGATCTGCTCATATTCCGAATTGATGGAGGAGAGACAAAATCTCCTAAAGGCCCTGTTGTGCCAGAGCTCTTTCAGTAAAAGAGTCAGATTTTCTGCCCCTAAAACACAAATTGCACCCTTAAGGGTAGCGGCTAGAACTGCTGGGTTCAACCTAGCCATGGTCAGGACTATCTCTTGGGATGCTGGGCTAAGGGCCTGAGTGCTTTATCTCCCAACATTATGTAGGGTGCATACTGGACATATAGAGAATTCACTGATATCTCCTGCTTGCCCTCCTCTTCCAAGATTTTGATCATCATGGGGAAAAGCATCAAGCCACTGGTGTGTCGGGTAGAAAGAGACAGGAGTACAGACTGTGGAGAAAGATCGGGATACTTTTTTTCATTGTTAAATGTACGAGTTCTTGAGCTCCCAGGAGGAAAGGTGGGGTATGAATGTGTTAAAATTAAAACATCATGATGATGATGATGATGACGACGACGGCAACGACAACGATGATGATGATGATGTGGTCCTATTCTGACTTTGCCAAGGGTGAATACTTTCATTTGGAAGCAAAGTGATAGGATAAGGAGACAACAAGGTTCTTCCCCATGATCTACAGATGAGCAGATCCAGGGATTTGATCCTGGAGGTCATCTGTGACTCTTGTTTCCTTGCTCCCACCAGGCTCCAGGCTCTGAGTCCCCATCACACTGCAGTCACCTCAGGCTTCCACAGCCAGGGGTCACAGCAAGGGTCAGCTCTAGAAGGCGTGGCTCTGTGGCTCTCCTGCACCCTGCCAGTGTCGTCCCGGTCCCGTCCCCCCGCAGTTAGCGCAGCAGATGGCTCCTTGGCAGCGCTGTGCCAGAGCGGCTGCTGTCTCTAATTGAATGACACGGTTAGGTGCACAACTCGCCGGTTGCCAGCCCCCAGCCCTCCCCCCCCCCCCCGGTCCATCCCAGTGGCAGGAGGCAGAACTGACACAACAGCTTCCATTTGCTGAGTGCTTACTGCATTTGTTAGTGATCCGAGGCGGCCGGCCATGTGTGTGTACAAGGAGTGTGTGCTGCATGCAAAAGGGGAACTTCCACAGGGGACCCTGGGAAATGGCCCATAGGTCTTTCCAGCAGCTTGTTCATCTCAACCCCCCTGAGACACAATGGGGCCAGGAAGCCACGTCTTCTGCCTGGCCTACGTGAAGCTGGGGCAGTGGCTGGCCACTGGACCCTCAACTAGGCAGCGGAGGACCCCCACACAAGACACATACATATTCCCATGACACCCACTTTTCTCCCTTCCCCTAAAGAAGTCCCGGCTGGCCTCTCTCGTAGGAAGAGGATGCTGCACTTGAGTGCCTAACATAGCAACAACTGTGGGTATAGTTGACTGGGCATGAGACACACTATGGAAGTCAATACTTTTTATTAGATCAACATGAGTTTCTCGGAAGGTAAAAGTAAATGCTTTGGACCCTCATTAGCACAGCTGCATTTGCTTGGTTAGGTTTAAACAGGCAAGATCCAAAAGCTGTTACTTCAGGACTAGCCACCCAGCTACACAGCCAAAGAACTACAAGGTGCTTCAACCACATCAGTAAGTCACTTTGCTTCTCCACTTCTTCTGCTGGAGATAACTCCAACATGGTTTATTTGAGAGGAGAGATTCAGGAGCCCTTGGGCAGGGCCGCCAGGCCTCAAGGGTAGGCATGGATGGACACATGCCAAGGACCCACATTCTAGTAGGGCCTAGTGACAAGAGCCCCCTGGAGCTACTCCTCTTCAGCATTGCAGCCAGCTTGTTCACTTGCCTCTCTCCTTGACCCAAACAACAATGGTAGTGAGGAGGAGGAGCAGTAGATGCCACTGCCTACTTGCTCACTGCCTACTTGCTCCCTCCAGTCAAGTGAGCAAGAAGGAGGATGAGGAGCAATAGCAGCTGGCGAGAATGGTGGTGAGAAGGTAGACTCACTGAGGGGATCCCATTGAAGTTGTCTTACCCAAGGACCCTCAGAAACCTGAAGCTGGCACTGCAGGGCCTTGTCACAAGTCACTGACCATCTTCCAGTTCACTTCAGCTTCCAGTTTGTACCCCTTTGAGTATGTAAACAAGAGGTTGAAGTGAACTCACAGGGACTGATAAATCTTAAGTCGGCACTTAAGTCTCTCAGGCAGGAAAAATGAATAGTCCAGGCCCCAGGAGCATTGGCAAATGAGGAGCCCAGCTTCTGATAGGAGGAGGGGGCAAAGCGGGAGCAGGAGTCACCAGGGCTCTATTGCTCCAGCACAGGGTCTGATGTTCACCATCTGCTCGGAGTGGAAAAGCCAGGGGGTGTTGTTGAGAGGCCCTGCCCCTCCCTTTGATCTGAAAGCTACTATTGTTGCTGTTAGGGCCGTACAGGGAACTGGCGGTGCCAGGAAGGAACTAGAACTAGATAGACAAAAGCACCATTTTTGTCCTAGGGAGAGTGTTCGTGCTTGTGGTCCGAAGCCTGCCCTATCTGGTGTTTGGGCTTCCATAGGAGGCTGAGTGCTTCCAACCAGGCTTGGAACTAGCACTGTTCCAGAGGTAACTCGGAGTGTGGCTCTGTCAGTCCTGTAGTAGGTATCAAGCAAGTAGTCTCTGTCCCTCCTTTTTAATTCCCCATGGCATGGCGAAATTGGGAGTATGTGTTTATGTCTCTCTGGGGCTTGGGATAGCAGTGGACTCATTTGGAAGGAGAATTCAAGAGGTATGGGTCAAGATTGCTCAATGTCATTTATTTGACAGAACTTACCCTACTTGGCACAGCGCTAGACTGTACCCTAGAGCTGGCGTGATTAATGAGGAGTGAGGCTCCCTCTTCTGGCTATGTCCTATCACTACAACCTGTTACAAACTTCCTGGGCTGGTCACAGATTCATTGGGTGCATCTAGACAAGTGGCTCCTAGAGCTTCATTTACGGACCCATCGCTAGAGTCTACACAATTTTCTTTAGAATTTCCTCCTTTTAAAATTTTCTTTTTGTAAATTTTTATCCTGGAAGACAATCTTACTCGGTCACGAGTGATCGCCTGATGCTGATGATGGATTTTCTGTGGTCAGAAAAAAGTCAGATGAAGCAGTGGGAAGCATGTGAGGGTTACAAGTGGAAGGTGACAAATCTGCCTGCATCTCCTCCTAAAATTCTGTGAATTAAGCAGGGCAGTGGCAAAACAAAGGCCTCATCTGGAAGCACCCACTGTAACTTTGTGTTGGTGCCAGTGGATTGTTTTTGCGGGGACGGAGCATGGTGGAAAGGGTTAAGCTCTTCACCTTGGATCCAGAATTGTTCTGCCAGTGGAAGGATACTGCTGGTGGAACAGGACTTCTGTGTCCTCTCCTTCTATCTGGAGCCCCCTGTGCACCCTTCAGATCTGTTCCAGAGGGTTGGGTGTGTGTGTGGGGGGGGGATGGCTTCAATGGGCTTCAGTGGGGAGGGGATGTGGAAATCCCGTTCTTCTGGCAGCATCCTTCCACTGGCAGAGTAATCCAGAGTTCTGGATCCAACCCTCCCTCCTCCCCACCCCCTTTGGTCCTGCTGCTGCTGCTTGGTCCTTCTCTGGCTGCCATTTACATCTTTTAAAAAACAACAACTGCGCAACTCATCTGGCCCTCTGGTAACTACTCTGGTCTCATGGGGTTGGAGAACTGAAGGAAGGAAGGAAATCCATTGAATACTCCATTATCGAGGCACTAAAGAGAATTCCACATTGCTTACCACTTATCTTTCTGTTCTTCCCACTGCTCCTTTGGGGAACAGTATCTCCCCCCCCCCCCAGTAACCTCTCTCTTCTGGGTATGCATACATATAAGGGTTATACTACTCTTTAACTTCAGTTTAATCAAGCTGGTGTAGCATAGTGTAGCTAAGAGACTGAGCTATGAATCGAGAAAGCCCTGCTTTGAATTTTGTATTTGCCATGAACTCATTAGGTAGCCTTAGGCAAGCCACTGTTTCTCAGCCTGAGCACACACACACACACCCATCTGCAATTTGTGGGCAAATACTATAATCCACCTACCCTAAAGTGAAGGGCCGTAGCTCAGTGGTAGAGCAGCACCTGCTTTGCATGCCAGAGGTCTCGGTTCAGTCCCTGGCTGGCATCTCCAGGTGAGGCTAGGAAAGACTGCTTCCTGCTGCCAGTGAGTGTAGATCAGTGTTCTCCAACCTTGGGTCCCCAGATGTTTTTGGCCTACAACTCCCAGCATGCCCCAGCCAGCGTAGCTTTGGAGTTGTGGGCCAAAAACATCTGGGGACCCAAGGTTGGAGAACACTGGTGTAGATGATACTGAGTTAGATGGACCAATGGTCCGGTAGAAGGCCCTTCCTATGTTCCTAAGGGCTGTTACATTTATTTATTTATTTATTTATTATACTTATTAATCGCCCATCTGGCCGGTCACCCGGCCACCCTGGGCGATGTACAATTAAAATACAGTAAAAACACAATAAAATATAATGATTAAAACAATAAAACAATTCTTATTAAAAACCTAACCCACCCCATATTCCCGCCTGAACAGCCATGTTTTTAATGCACGGCGGAAGCTCATCACGGAGGGGGCATGGCGAAGGTCACTAGGGAGGGAGTTCCATAATGTGGGGGCCGCCACAGAGAAGGCCCTCTTCCTAGTCCCCACCAGCCTGGCTGCTCTGGCTGATGGGATAAGGAGAAGGCCATCCGTGGCAGACCTTGTTGAGCGGCCCACTTGATGTTGCTGGAGGCGCTCCTTGAGATAAGCTGGGCCGGAGCCGTGTAGGGTTTTAAAGGTCAAAACCAACACCTTGAATTCGGCTCGGCAAGCAACTGGTAGCCAGTGCAACTCTTTAAGCACTGGCGTGATGTGATCACGCCGGCGGCTGCCCTTAATCAGGCGAGCCGCCGCGTTCTGTACCAGCTGAAGCTTCCGGACCGTCTTCAAGGGTAACCCCACGTAGAGCGCATTACAGTAGTCTAGGCGAGAGGAGACCAAGGCATGAACCACTGATGGGAGCAGGTGATTAGGAAGGTAGGGGCGCAGCTGCCGTATCAGATGGAGTTGATACAGCGCTGCCCGGCTCACAGCTGACACCTGAGCCTCCATGGACAGCTGGGAGTCTAGAATGACCCCCAAGCTGCGGACCTGGTCCTTCAGGGGTAGATGTACCCCATTCAGCACCAGGTCAACATCCCCTAACCTTCCCTTGTCCCCCACCAGAAGTACCTCGGTCTTGTCGGGGTTCAGTTTCAGCATGTTCCTTCCCATCCAGCCAGCCACTGACTCCAGGCACTTGGACAGGGTCTCAACGGCCAACCTTGGTGAGGAATTAAAACAGAGGTAGAGCTGCGTGTCATCTGCATATTGATGACACTGCACCCCAAACCTCCTGATGATAGCTCCCAGCGGCTTGAGGTAGATGTTGAATAACATCGGGGAGAGGATGGAGCCCTGCGGCACTCCACAAGTGAGCAGCCGAGGGTCCGAAGCCTCTTCCCCGAGAACTACCCTCTGATACCTTCCAGAGAGGAAGGACCGGAACCACTGCAATACAGTGCCTCCCAAGCCCAACCCCTCCAGACGGTCCAGGAGGATACCGTGGTCAACGGTATCAAAAGCCGCCGAGAGATCGAGGAGGACTAGAAAGGAGCATTCGCCCCTATCCAAAGCCCTCCTCATATCATCCACCAAGGCGACCAAGGCCGTCTCCGTCCCATGTCCAGACCTGAAGCCCGACTGGCACGGATCTAAATAATCGGCTTCATCCAAGTGTGCCTTCAACTGAGCACCCACCACCCGCTCGATCACCTTGCCCAGAAATGGTAAATTGGAGACTGGGCGAAAGTTGTTTAAATCCTGGGGATCCAAGGAGGGCTTCTTTAGAAGCGGTCTTATTACTGCCTCCTTGAGGGCTGATGGCAGCACTCCCTCCTCGAGGGAGGCATTCACCACCGCCTTGATCCCCTCACCCAGTCTCTCCCTGCAGCTCATTATGAGCCAGGACGGGCAAGGGTCAAGCAAGCAGGTGGTCGGCCTCACAGATGAAAGCACCTTGTCCACTTCATCAGAAGGAAGAAGCCGAAACCGATCCCACAAAACCGGTCTGCCATTGGCCTCCTCCCGCTCACTCCCTGTGTCCACGACGTACGATATCCCACTCCTAATCCGATCGATTTTATCTGCGAAGTGCTTCGCTAAAGCCTCACAGGAGGCTTTAGACTGTTCCAGTGGGTCCGGAGCGACTGGACCGACCAGACTCCGGACCACTTGGAACAGCCTCCTGGGGCAGCACTCCGCAGACGCAATGGAGGCAGCATAGAAATTCTTTTTTGCTGCCTTCACCGCCACCCGGTAGGCTGAAGATGCAGCTCTAACCCGTGTTCGATCGTCTTCGGAGCGGGAATTTCGCCATCGGCGCTCTAGCCTTCTCACCTCTTGTTTCAGAGCTCGCAGCGACGGAGTGAACCATGGCGCCGCGCGAGCTCTGTTTAGGCGAAGAGGGCGCTTCGGGGCAACTCGGTCTAATGCCCTGGTGATTGCAGCATTCCAGTCATCCACCAGGGTCTCGACCGAGCTACCGTTTGTGTGCTCCAATTCCCCAAGCGCGTTCAGGAATCCATCCGGATCCATAAGACGCCTGGGGCGGACCATCCTAATAGGTCCCTCACCCCTGCAGAGGGGTTGTGGCACCGAGAAATCCAACCCCACCAGATAGTGATCTGACCATGACAAGGGGGTGGTGGATATACCCCCGATCTCCAGATCATTTCCCCCCTCTCCAGAAACAAAAACCAAGTCCAGCGCATGACCGGCTACATGGGTAGGTCCAGTTAATACAGGGTGCAGCTCCCAGGAAGCCATGGTCTCCATGAAGTCCCGAGGTGCCCCCATGAGGGCAGCCCCCGAATGCACGTTAAAGTCCCCCAACACCAGTAGCCTGGGGGACAAGACACGCACATCAGAGACCACCTCCAGCACCTCGGCCAGGGAGTCTGTCGTGCAGCGGGGTGGACGGTACACGAGCAGAATCCCCATACTGCCCTTTGGACCCAACCTCCAGTACATGCACTCAATAAACTTGGTCTCCCGGAGAGGGAGTCTGGTGAGGACCAAGGACTCCCGGTAGATAACAGCCACTCCCCCTCCCCGTCCCCCAACCCTTGGCTGCTGGGCATACGAGAAACCAGCCGGACACAAGGCCGCCAGAGTTGGAGCAGCGGCCTCGTCCAGCCAGGTTTCCGTAATACATGCCAGGTCCGCACCCTCATCCAGGATCATGTCATGGATTACCGATGTTTTTTGGGTAACGGACCTGGCATTACACAGCAGCAAATGCAAGGGTGGGGAAGGAGCCACACCCCCCCCCAGTTATCCCTTGGCTCTGGGCAGGCCCGGAACAAGGGATAGATATTAAGCATCGATCCCCTGTTCCCCTTAATCGGCATGGCCTGCCCCTAGCACTCTGCCACTCTACATGGATTACAACAAGATCATGAACAGGAACACTTTGAACACTTGAAAGCACTATGTAAAATGTGTGTTCATGTTAAGTTAATCATCCCTGATTCCAAATAGCAATCACTAATAGATTATGTTCATTTCTGAGTAGGTTAGACTCTCCATTTCAGTAACTGTGTGTACTGAAAAGGCAAAACAATTAATTCCACCACTTTCCCTATGAGTAAGGAGGAATTTAACATCCTAAAAAAGGCACTTTAAATGATGTCATATATGTCCCCTTAGACCAGCCTTCCATAACCTGGTGTCCTCCAGAAATGTTGGGTGGGAATAATGGGACTTGTAGTCTGACACAGCTGGAAGGTGCCAGGTTGTGGAAGGTTGTCTTAGATTGCGCACGCAGTGGTCAGAGACCACGTTCTGAATTCCATCTCAAGAGCTGATAAGAGGTTCCAGGAGCTCTAGTTTGCCAGGGACAAACTTGGTTGTAGTTAACCTGTAGTTAACATAGTTAACCTGTGGAATTCACTGCCACAGGATATGGTGATGGTCACTGGCATAAATGGCTTTAAAAGTGGATCCTGGAGGATGGGTCTCTGACCAGCGTTTGGTCATGTGATAGCCTAAATAGAACCTCCAGATGGAGAGGCCATTCATAAAGCAATTCAACAGATGAATATTCAGGAGGCAGTATACCTGTACATCCCAGGTGTTGGGGACAGACAACAAGGAAGGGTTGTTGTCTTCATGCCTTGCTTGTTGACTTCCCAAAGGAACCTTGCTGGCCACTGTTGGAAACAGTAAACTGGATCAGATGCAGTCTGGTCTGATCTAGCAGGGCTTTTCTGATGTTTGGATGGGCTGGGTAGGGCTGGACTGCACTGTGGATGAGTTGAGGGATCTGCTGCCTGCCTTGCCTGGGGCCTCATGTGCTAGAGCAGTGGGCAGGCAAGGGGTGCGGGAGAGAACAGAAGCCTCCTTTGTGCTGACTCCTCTTCTGCCTGTTTTGTATGTGTTGCAGCTGCCAGCTTCCCTACAGCCTGACCCAGGACTATTCATCTGGTCAGGCAGGGGGTAGCAGCCCCATTAGCATAATCAAACTCTCCGCCCCTGCCTGCTTCTTCCTCCAGCTGAGGAAGGGGAGAGACTTAAAGCAGAGCAGTGCAAGTGTCCTGAGTTGCAGTGGGGGGTGTACATGACACATTGGGGTATCATCCGGCTGTTGCCTTTCTTAGCCCCCTTTCCTTGGGTTGTAAGTTCAGCGTCCGGAAGATCTTATCACGGAGACGCAGCAGAAGGCACGGGCAGGGGAACCGAGCCCACCCACCCACCCCCACCCATCCCTATGACCCTTCTTCAGTCACTGACTGTCCTCTTTTGGCAGAATGGTGCTGTGCCTGGCGAGACGGGTAAGCGAGACGAGAACATCAAACGCGGCAACTGGGGCAACCAGATCGAGTTTGTTCTCACGAGCGTTGGCTACGCCGTCGGACTCGGCAATGTGTGGCGCTTCCCTTACCTCTGCTACCGCAATGGGGGAGGTGAGTATCGACTGGGGAGGAAGGGGGCATACAGTGTGTGAGGGTATGCTTAAGAGGGAGCCCCTCCTGTCATGGCCTGGTGCTAAAGTGTGCCATGTTGCAAGTAGTGGGGGTAGATGCTCAATAACTCCCCCAGCCAGTGTTGAACTCAGTGCTCCAGCAATGCACTGCCCAGGAAGGGAGGGCGGATGCCCTTTATGCTGCTGCATCCTGATCATTCCGGAGATTCGGATCTGTTTTTTATTGTGCCAGCCTCAGGATGCATGTGTTAGCCTGTGTTTTGCATACACTGGTATCCAGTGAGTATAGAGCTCCCCCTGCAGGAAAGGACTGGGATTCCTGATCACAAACTGGGAAACTTCTTCCCCATCCAGAATATGATATCCAGGGCATATCCCTACATTTCTTAATGGTCTTGAAGTTCCACTGCTACTCATTTTCAACATAGGAACGCATCCTCATTCTAGGCCAGACTGTTTGTCCATCTAGCCCAGGATCGCCTGATTGTCCAGGGTCTCAGGCAGAGGTCTTTCCTATCATTTTATTTATTTATTTATTTATTATATTTATACCCTGCCTTTTTTCCTGAAAGGAACCCAAGGCGGCTGACATAATCCTCCTCCTCTCCATTTTACCCTCACAACAACCCTGTGAGGTAGGTTAGGTTGAGAGTCAGTGACTGGCCCAAAGTCACCCAGTGAATTTCATGGCCGAGCGGGGATTTGAACCCGGATCTCCCGAGTCCCAGTCCAACACTCAAACCACTGCGCCACACTGGCTCCCAGCCACACACATCTCCCAGCCACATCCTTTTTAACTGGAGATGCTGGGGACTGAACCTCAGACCTTCTGCATAGAAAGCGTTCACTCTAACTACCGCTGAGCTGTGGCCCCTCCCGAGTGCTCATCACTTCCTCTTCTCCTGTCCTCCAGGTGCTTTCATGTTCCCCTATTTCATCATGCTGGTGTTCTGTGGGATCCCGCTCTTCTTCATGGAACTCTCATTCGGACAGTTTGCCAGCCAGGGCTGCCTCGGCGTCTGGAGGGTTAGCCCCATGTTCAAAGGTGAGAGGCAGCAATCAGTGCACCCCGCCTCTGGTTACTGCCACATACACATTCCTCATCTGTATCCTCTTCTTCCTCATGCCATTCTCAGCAGGGTCAGCAGTGCTGTAGCAGAGCCAGAGTTTGCAGGGATGCAACGCCAGTGCGTTTTGATGAGCAGGGGCACTGCCATCATCTGCCACCCCACCCCACCCCACCCCACCCCCACCCCCACGCCTTGTTCCCTCTGAATTTAGAGGCAGTCTTCACAGTAGCTGGGGGAAATTGATTTTTCCAGTAACAGTATATTGTTGTGAGCCATGCCTGTTGTAATGCAAAGTACTTTGGGCTGGCATGGTGTCGAATGGGCAACTAAGAGCCATTAGCTTTACAAAAGACCTGCTCCTGCTGGAGATGAGAAGACTGCTGGAAGTGGTGTGTTGATATGAATCAACATGGCTGCCTGACGTTTTGGACTTTCCTTGGGGGGTGGGGGTGGCCGTGGGGACTGTCACACTGAGTGTCTCCACTTCAAAATTTACCACTAAGCCACTGAGGGTCAGCCCTACCATTGGGCAGAGTGAGACAGCTGCCTTAGGTGCAGGTGCTGAGGGGTGGGGAGTGGTGGCAAGGTGTTGGAGGACAGAGCAGTGTGTGTGCGCCACCTGGCCTGCGCCCCCTACACTAGCCTCCTGCCCTCAGGTGCGCATGGAATGTGTATTGGGGCGTGGCGGAGTGAGGGGGAGGCAGCATCTTGTCCTTCACCTCAGGCAGCAAAATGTCTTCGGCCTGACCTGATTTTAAGACACATTTTGTCTTTAGAGGTAGACACACCTGTACAAAGGCATTGCCTTGTTGGTAAAGAGCCTGTTTGAAGGACTGGTGGTGTTTGAATCTGTATTTGCATTTCAGCAAGCCAGAGTTGTTAGGAGCAAAACCATTACAAACAAAGAGACAGTTGGTATTTTGAGGCAGAAAAACTTTGGGCCCTCTGGGCAAGAGGAATTCTAAAGTAAAATACAGAGCAGATCAAATACAGCAGCATCTCATTGCCTTTTTGTCACGCTTACTCTCTCCAGTTGTACATGTATGAGACAGTGGCACTCTACACAGGGGGCATGCAGCCCCTCTGCCCCCCCAAGTTTTACCTATGTTTTCATGAACCATGGAGCAACATAATGTGTGAGAGGGGTAGGCAGGAATGCAGACCTGACTGCTGTCCAGGTATGCCACAAACCAGAGCTGCCTGTGCCACTTGTGGCATGGAGGCTGCAGGTTGGCCACCCATGCAGAATTCCATACTTGCATGCTTCATGTATTCTGTTCAGCTGCGAATGCTCATACCCAGAGGTCTTAGAACTCTCTTCCTTTTCAGTGGTCCTCACAGTTTACTTTCCCTCCAGGTGTTGGGTATGGTATGATGGTTGTGTCCAGCTACATCGGAATCTACTACAATGTTGTGATCTGCATCGCCTTCTATTATTTCTTCTCATCAATGACACGGGTGTTACCCTGGACATACTGCACCAATCCCTGGAACACAGCGGATTGCACCGGTGTGTTGGACTTTACCAATGGCTCAGATGGGTCATCACTCAACCTCACACAGAACTTCAACCAGACAATCAAGCGCACTAGCCCCAGTGAGGAATACTGGAGGTGATGATGGAGGGGTGCACATGGGTATGGGATGAAGTGGGAACTTACTTATTCGTGGGAATGGAGGGCTTGCCTCAGGACCGGTGCAAGGGAGTTTGGTGCCCTAGGCAAGATCAGATATTTAGCGCCCCCCTTCCCACTTGAGAGCGCTGTATTTTTTTAAAAGGCGTTTCTGGCGCCCCCTTTAGCCCTGCGCCCTAGGCAGCTGCCTAGTTGGCCTAATGGTAGCACCGGCCCTGGCTTGCCTCACAGATGATGAGCTGACCATCTAGGCAGGAGTGGGCAACTTGAGACCTTCTGAATGTTTTGGCTTACAACTCCCATCATCCCTCACCACTGGCTATGCTGGCTAGGGCTAATGGGAGTTGTAGGCCAAAACATCTGAAGGGCCAAAAGTTGCCCACCCTGACCTAGGAGGAGCACCCTAGCTTGAATATGGCGGATTGAGAGCATGACCCTGGCTTATTCTGTCCCTAAGTTCTTAGGGAGGCCACCCCAACCCTCAGTGCTTAAGATCGCCGCCAGGTCCTTCTGATGTGGATGGTGTTTCTGAGGCAGATTGCGTATTGGAAAGATGTTGTCCCAAAGTTTCATTTGTCACCAGCATGAATGTGGGGGAAATCCTTCATAGGTAATAAATGACAGGAGAGTGTCTTGGGATTTGCAATCAGAGGTAGGGGCCTCTGGATCACTAGAAGGCAGGTTCTTTATTGCTAAAAACCTAAGAAGAGCCCTGCTAGAACAGACCAAAGGCCTATCTAGTCCAGCATTGTGTTCCTATAGTGGCCAGCCAGATGTCCATGGAAAGCCCACAAGAAGGACATGAGTGCAATAGCACCTGCTGGACCAAGTGATGGAGATAGAGGGTGAGAAAAGGAGCTTGCAATATTGTCACTTTGAAACTTTAAAAACTAATGTACTTTGCCCCTTGAATGATGAGATTAGATAGAAAATAATAAATGTTGCAGCGGGGGCAGGGTTTCATATTCGTCTTCTGATTGACCCATGTTGCAATTGTACTCTGAAACATTTCTTACTCTCTGAGCAAGTTTATCAATTGACTTTTTCCATAGGAATCTGAGAATGCTAGTGATTATTATTATTATTATTTTTGCATGCAAGTCTTAGGATTTCAGTTGTCTAGAAATAACTGAAACCTTGAGGCTAGTTAGTGCTGAATTTGTGTGCAACTATTTATTTACTTACTTTTACTTACTTACTCACAGGTTCCTATCTCCCATCCCCAACAGTCTGTTCAAATCAGCTAACAACACAAGACCATTACTCCAACATTTAAAATAATAGATTGGCATCCCAGGCGTTGCTGGAGGCCATGCTTTCCGGGGTAGGGGTTTTGGGTGGGGACAGATCGGGGTAGGTGAGTGCAGATCTGCATGGTGTGTTTGCTAGAGCTGGGCGCGATGAGGCACCTGTGAACTCTTCCTTATGCTTCTGTCTTCTGTCCCAGGCGGTATGTGTTGAAGCTGTCTGATGACATCGGGAACCTGGGCGAGGTGCGGCTTCCTCTCCTGGGTTGCTTGGGCATCTCTTGGGTTGTCGTCTTCCTCTGCCTCATCAAGGGCGTCAAGTCCTCAGGAAAAGCAAGTAGCATTCCTTCTCCCCTAGCTTGTCCATGTTCACCCAGTGGTGCAGCTAGGGCTAGACTGTAAGGCCAAAGTCCACGGCCCCAGCCCACCCGCCTCCAGATAAACGCTTGGAGAGTGACAGGTGCAGAAGCAAGCCCCATTCTATTCCTGTAGTCATTATGGTGCTATGATTTAAGTGAGTTTAAAATGAAAGACTGCACATGCTCAAGAGTATTTATATATATATATACATACCAGGCTTGGCAAACATTCGGTAGTTGTTCTTCTAACATATCAGGAATGTAGATGCAGTTTTAAAGCATGGAAAGGCAGTCGGAGGGGAAGGAAAGAGAAATGTCAGTGGTGTGCTTTGCAGCTGAATACACAATACCATCGAAGGCAAACACACACACACACACTCATCAGACCATTAAGTCCAGGGTCTAAAATTACCTAGCTGCACCGTTGTGTCCACCCCTAAAGTACACAGGTCCCTCACTGCCTCCAACGTGGCCTACCCAGCCACCCACAAACACTGTGCCCCTCCTCTCTCCCCCAGGCCTAGTCAGTCTCCTGTGCAGGAGCCTGTGCGGGAGCTCTGTGGAGATTTACTTCAGAACTGCTCTCCTGGATTCTGAAGGGGAGGGCTGTGCTGCGTGTATGATCCTTAGACATGGACCATGGGTTTAGGGATGGAGCCTGGATGTGTGATATGCTCAGAATATTACAGTGCCTAGCAAACTGGTGGTACTAACGACATGTTAAACAATAGTGACCACAACAGTGAAGAGTTTGCCGGGAGAGGGGGAGGGAGTAGGAGTTCTGGTGCAAGGCAAGGCCAACACCGAAGTCTTGGGGGAGGTGGACCTCTCTGTGGCCGGCTTGCCATCTTCAGTGAATCTGAGCTCTTGTCCAACTTTCCCTTTGACAGGTTGTATATTTCACGGCAACCTTCCCGTACGTGGTGCTGACAATCTTATTTGTGCGGGGGATAACCCTTGAAGGAGCCGTTACTGGGATCATGTATTATCTGACACCGCAGTGGGACAAAATCCTCGATGCAAAGGTACTTGTGTGGAAGGCCTTGGCAGACTTGGCTTGTTTCCCCAGGGCCAGAATGCCTGGGGTTTCACAGCCACAACCATATAACACCCCTCCTTCTTCTCCCAACCTTAGGAGTTTGGGACTAGTGTAAGCTGAGTGAGGAGCTGTGCTGCTAGTAACCCCCTTTCCTCAGTGACTTCTTTGTCTTTGGTAGGTATGGGGAGATGCTGCCTCCCAGATCTTCTATTCACTGGGCTGTGCCTGGGGTGGGCTTATCACCATGGCATCGTATAACAAGTTCCACAACAACTGCTATAGGTAAGATTCATTCTAGAAGCGGTGGGGAAAGGATGTACAGAGAATTTGTTGAGGTGGCATAGTTCTTGTCTCTGGCAAGTTGTCTACAGGGAAAATACTGGAATCACAACAGATATCAGAAGTCACGATCCATGGCTACTAGAAACCTTGGCCCTTTGATTTTGGGGGCACTTGATTTTAGACACTGCACATTTTCAAACTGAAAACATGAGGGCTAGAAACTTGATTGCTTCTTAGAGTGAATCCTGAGGCATGCCACCAGAGTGTTGACTAACCAATGCATGGCATGTGTTCAAAATTAAATAAGGAGGATTACTTACCCCTTGCATTTTTCAACCACGCTTTGGTACTGACAGCTTTCCCCCATCTATTCAGTGATGTTCATGGCTAAAATAGTACAGCACAGTCCAGTCTCCTTGCCACCACCTCCAATCCTCCATGATGTGACCCTTCCTTTGGTGCCTCACTACATGGTGTCCCCTCCTACTTCCTACAGGGACAGCATCATCATCAGCATCACCAACTGCGCCACAAGTGTCTACGCAGGCTTTGTCATCTTCTCCATCCTTGGCTTCATGGCCAACCACCTAGGTGTGGATGTTTCAAAGGTGGCTGACCACGGTCCTGGCTTGGCCTTTGTGGCTTATCCCGAGGCATTGACACTACTTCCAATCTCCCCTCTTTGGTCGGTGCTCTTCTTTTTCATGCTCATCCTGCTGGGGCTGGGCACACAGGTAATCATAGAAATGGGTACATAGGACACTGGGAGCTGGGGGGGGGCACAAGAACCTATGGGGAAGAAGCACACTCAAAATCATGGCAATTGGGTGCATCAGTAACCACAGAGAATGACAGTGTGGCTAGTTTCACAAATTCTCAAGCCGGACTGAGCTGCGGACAGCTTTGGGTCTGGTCATGAATACACCCTAGTCATGGAGTGATGGGCACATGGATTCTCCGTGTGAGGGTGGGCACACTGGCATATCTAGACTATATGTGTTAAGGGGCAGCATGCACAATATACAGCTAGATACACAGGAACTTTCCAAACTTGGTTCATTGAGCTCAGTGGGAAGGATGAGTGAGCAGCACCAGAGAAGAGGCAGTGCTGAGTGATGGAGACTTCAGTGGGCTTGAAAATCACAGGGGACCACCCCATGAAGAATGATTTCTCCTATTCCAGGCTGGGCAAAGCAAGGCAAACACTCAAAAGTCCCTTTAGGGCAGGGGTGTTGAACCTCTTTCAGTCTGAGGGCCAAATTCAATTTCAGAGAAGTTCTCAGAGGCCTGTGTCCCAGTGGTGGGCGGGGCCGAAGGCAAAAGAGATGGGGCCAAAATACAAAAGATGCCTGCATATTTTAGCTTAATGCTCTTGCTGCTAGTAACTAAGCCTTAGAAATAAGTATTTCTAAGAATGGAGAAAAAACTGTGCAAAAGCCAGGAAACCACCAAACTATTGCTGATTGGGGGAAAGCGGGTGGAGCCATCTGGGGAACCCCTGAGGGCCAGATTGGGACCCCAGGTGGGCCAAATTTGGCACACATCCCTGAGGTTCAGCATCCCTGCTTTAGGGCAAGCTGAGTCACATTGGAGCTATGATTCCAGAGACAGATCAAGCTTAAACATTAGCACCCAGGTTGTCAAAGGAAGCATCCTTGCCCATGGGCTGGGGCTGGGCTGCTTTCCAAGCAGGTCCTGACACTGGAATTGATATAAATGGCGGAGAAAGAGAGCAGGCCCTATTGCTAACAGAGGAGGGATGGAGAAGCTGGAGCCATCACAGCCTTCTCATCGCCTGCTTCTCCTCAATCAATTCTCAGTTCTGCCTCCTGGAAACTCTAGTCACGGCCATTGTGGATGAAATCGGAAACGACTGGATCATCCGTCGGAAAACCTTTGTGACTCTAGGTGTGGCTGTGGTGGGCTTTCTGCTAGGTGTTCCACTCACTACACAGGTATGAGGCACAGGGAAAAGGTTTGTGCAGAGCGGGGAAATGGCACCTTACCAGGGTCCTGAGGCTGAAGGGAAGAGGACTTGCCCCAATCTCTATTGACTGCTTTTCTTCCCTCCACCCCGCAGGCTGGTATCTACTGGCTATTGCTGATGGACAACTATGCAGCAAGCTTCTCACTTGTCGTTATTTCATGCATCATGTGTGTCTCCATCATGTACATTTATGGTAAGTACTCTTCTATTTGCATGCAAACCTCTGGAGTAGCCAATCACAGTGCTGCTCATTCAGGAGCTAAGCGAAGTGTGGGCCAAGGTGGGCTTTGATTGGCTGGACTGCCTAATCAGAATTCAGTAGGGAAGCCACTCACAATGCCATAGGTTGAACCTCTCACTGCTGATCAGAACTGCCAGGACCTCTGCCTTCTGTCTCCAGTGTGACAGACAGCCAGGAACCCTGGGTTGATTGAAAAATGGACTTGATTAAATTGGAACAAGAGTAGGGGGCACTAGTAGCTCCAGGTACCATCTCCAGATGCAGGAATGAGAGGCAGAGTTAGAGTGCAGAGCGGGAGAGGCAGGGAATCAGCAAGTCCTGCTCATTCTTGGCTTTTGAAGACTCTGCCACTGCTCAACTAGTGATGTAGACCATGTTTTCACCTGGCCCCCAAGCCTATGTAGAATTAATGTTATTCAGGCAGGGCAGTCTGGAGGTCGTTGAAGATGATGTGTCCAAACCATCAGTGGTTGGTTTGGTGGGGCACCCACCAAGGGCCAGAGCTCAGAAGAGGGATCCCATTACTGACCCAAGATGCTGGACACATAGGCAGTATGCCTCTGTACTCCAGTTGCTGGGGAACATGGGCGGGAGGGTGCTGTGGCACTCATGTCCAACATGCTCATGCTTGTGGGTTTCCCGTGGGCAGCTGGTTGGCCACTGTGTGAACAGAGTGCTGGACTAGATGGACCCTTGGTCTGATCCAGCAGGGCTCTTCTTACGTTCTTATGACACTATCCCATTTTCCAGTGAGAGAAGTGCTTGTAAGCAGCTAAAGAAACAGAGAGCAAGAGCAGGCCCAGCATCAGAACCCAGCATAACTGCTGAGGCTCCAGCACCCTGACAGAGCCCACCAGCAGTGAGCACCCATGTCAGCCAGCTGGGTCTGCAAGCAGCCATTTTAATTTCCCACAATGCCTGGACCCACAATGATGGAGGGGGACAGGAGAGAGAGCAAGAGAGAGAGAGAGAGAGAGTGGGCGAAGGAGGGAGTTACAGTGTGAAAGGCCCATAGACACCATTTGCCAGAGGACCCACAAGAACCTGCAATGACCCCCACGACCAGTTAATGTCCTTGGTTCACTCTACTCCACTGACCACCATCTTTTGCCTCTGCTCCACACAGGGCACCGGAACTACTTCAAGGACATTGAGATGATGCTGGGTTTCCCACCCCCAATCTTCTTCCAGATCTGTTGGCGGTTTATCTCTCCTGTTATCATCTTTGTGAGTGTGTGAAGGGAACAATGGGGGTGGGAGAGGGGAGGGGGAATGGGGCAGCTGCGTGAGGCAGGACTGGGTGTGAGGGGCTGTTACCAGCCACATGAGTGTGGGTGGGTGTAAGCAGTAGGGCTACCAATACAGACCAGTGGCAAGAAAGGGGCCAAGAGAGATGCAAGGGAATGCCAAGGTGCCTCCCACCTACAAGGAGCAAGAACTGCCACACCTGCCAAGGGAACTGGGCCTCCGAAGGGGCTGCGGGTGGAACACTGGGAATGAATCCCGCCTGTATGTGGGCTTTGTTTCAATCGGTCTCCTTCCCCCTTTTCTCCCAGTTCATCCTCGTGTTCACAGTGATCCAGTACCGACCCATCTCCTACAATACGTATGTGTACCCCAACTGGGCTATCGCCATCGGCTTCCTCATGGCCCTCTCGTCGGTCATCTGCATCCCCATCTATGCCGTGTTCTGCGTATTGCGCTCCGAAGGGGACTCGCTGCTGCAGGTGGGGCTGTGCGGGGCTGGCTGGGCGGAGGGGCAGGGGGTGCTTTCCCTAGATGTGCAGGGCCAGTGTGCCTGCCTGCCTGCCTCGGATCGCAGTGGGAGGCAAGGGGCTCGAAACCACTAACCTCTCCCGCGCCTTCTGTCTCTGCAGCGTTTGAAAAACGCTACCCGGCCGAGCCGTGAGTGGGGCCCAGCCCTTGCGGAGCACCGGACAGGCCGCTATGCACCGGCGCTCAGCTCCTCCACAGAGTCACAGCTGGAGGTGCAGTTGCTGAACCCTGAAAAACCCAAGAGCGATGAGGCTGGCGTGGCTGTTGCCATCACCGTCGGAAGCAACGGCTCTACTCACAGCCAGGACTCCAAGATCTGAACCTTAGCCGGGGAGGCAGGGCAGGGAGCCCTCCTTGTGCCTCCCCTTTCCCACCTGCCCTGGTCCTCCAAACCTTACTCTGCTCAGATATACTACAGCGCCCCCCACTGGGTGGGGGAGCCCTGGCTCCCAGGCTGTGCCGGACTCTGGGGGAGGGGGCCGTGAGTTCCCACCCCACCCCACCTCATTAGTGCCCCCTGTGCCATCTCGTAATCCTCATGTTTACAATAATGTGCAGATGGCCCCAATTCACAGCCAGGACCAGGGTCGAGAGGTGGGGAGGGTGAGCACTGGCCGAAGAGTTGGGGGTGCCTTGGAGGGTACCAGGAGTGGGGGGTTCGGTTGGAGCCTTATTTGCTCCACAGTCCCTTCGGGGTGGATTCTGGCAGCTGCACCTGGGCTCAGGGGTGGTGGGGTCTGCAATCTATTGGGGATGGATGGTATGCCCCTTACTGCCCTGGATCGGGTCTGTGGGGACTGGCCCCACACAGAAGCAAATGGGGAATCGGGGAGGGATGAGGGCAGGGGAGGTGGTAGTAGTTGTAAATGTGATCCAGAGATTCTAGGCGAAGCTTGGCCCTGGACTAGGCAGCCTGCAGCTTGGCTGTTGCCGCTGCCCGGACTCTTCCAGAGATGTATTGAAGACTGCACGCCACCCTCCAAGGCTGATACCTTCCCAGCTTCCCCGCCTCTCTTGATTCTAGGAAAAGCGAGGGAGCTTTCCCAACACTATCAACATGCAGTTCTAGTCGTGCTTCCCATCAGAAGAAATCTTAGAAACGATTGAGTGGGTTGTGACAGATTAATAATTTGAGGGGAGTGGCAGGAGCGCTCACCCTAACTGGATTACAGCAGGAAAGAGGTGGGAACATCGCCAAACTAGGAACACAAGCATGCACAAGTCGACAACTTGATCTCAGATCTAGCCTTACTTGCACATGCATCCAGTCTCTCTCTCTCTCTCTCTCTCTCTCACACACACACACACACACACACACACACCCAACACCTATATCTATAGACATAAACACACAGCATCTCCCACATGTGCATATGCACAGCTGAGAAACTGGATGCACCATGTTACTGTGATTCAAATCTATGGCAGTCCCACAGGCTCTGGGTGGCATGTACAAGCCACTACCCACACTGTGCACAAGGTGTGCACTGTTGGTCCATAGAGCATCTTCTGGATGCTCAGCCAAGCCCATTGCTCTTGGTACTGAGCCTGGGGGGGTGATGCTTGAGGCCTGAGCATCTGGAAGCACCATTCTACACCCTTCCCCTGAAAAGGAGCAAATGCATTTCAATACGGTCTCTCTGTTCGCAAGAGACCATTGGGACCTAGCCCTGCCCCATCCTCTAGGGAAAGGAGCAGAGCCAACCATGGTGCTAAGAGCAGGTGATGTGCCAAGACCTGTCCACACCATTTGGGGGAAGCACAAAAGACAAAAAGCACAACCTTCCCTAAAAGCGATCCCTAGCTAAGCCTGGGCTCCATGTGGCCCACTTCTCCAGTATTAGTGGGGGCTGGAAGCTGCCAGCCCCATGCTGCTGGCATAGAGGGGTTGGTCAGAGGCATCAGCACCATATCTGGTTGCAAGACCTCACCCTAACACCAAGTCGGGCCCATGCCGGCTCAGATGGGTATGACTTACTAATGGTTCTGTCTTCCGGCCTCATCACCCCTTGTTTCCGTTTCAGTGTTGCCACCTGCACTTTACCCTTAGAAATGCCTGGGAGGAGGAGATGACAGGAGGCCCTGGCAGCCACTATCCTGCCCTCTACCCTATGGCAACGACGCCAAGTCACTTACCAATGTCAAACTGTGCGTGTAGGGGGCACCCCTCAGCTCCCAGTCATGCACGATTGCTGTGGTGTAGCCATGGTGCCAACAGCAAGGGCACACATCTGGTTCCTACCCACGTGGTACCTGCCCCAGCCAGTGGCATGGGCACAGTGGCCAGTGTTTAAGTGCCAAATGTCTGCATCACGAGCAGATAGAGGGGGGGTGGACAGATGGCTCCATGCCATGATGGTACTTTTGCCCCAAGCCTCCAGTACCCCATCCTTCCCTATGCTGCGCCGAAGATGCACTATTTAATGCATGGTTCCAAGTCTGTCCTTCCCTCCCGTGTAGAGCATGGCAACTACCATTGCCATCTCTCATTGTTCATAGCAATAATTGTGACGCGTCTCCCATACTGTGACTCTCCCAGATGTAGATTTTTAAAGTCTGATAGATTTTAATGAAATTTATATTCCTGAACCTAGGATGGTACAGTCCTTTTTGTGGTGGGGGGGCTTGAGGGGTCGTATCCTCCCTGCAATGCTAACGTGAGGCCCATTGCACCAGGTTGCGGATGGGAAGGACCTTGCGGGCATTGTGCTTGCAGGAGGATTATCTGTGTTGAAGGGGGTTGATTTCTGTCTTTTCACTTACCCTGGAACCCCATGACCCTGTATACAAGGATGGGCAAAGGCAACAGCAGCCAGTCAGCACACCGGAGACACTGCAAGATGGGAGCAGAAAAGGAGGTGACAAAGGGAACAGGAAGGCCTCCTTGCCCTAGCTGGGCCCTTTACATCGCAGCAGCCTAGTGCGGGTGCAAAAACGGGGCAGTGGGCATGGTTCTGGAGGAGGCATGGGGTGAAAGGCAGGGTCCAAGCCTGGTACTGCAGTCCTGTAAGCTGAAGCAATCCTGCCTCCCTTGGGAGGTGTCGGAATCACAGGCCTGGATAGCTGAGCGTCATTGTCCTTCCTGGTGTGCTTGGGTTCCTCACCATCTTGGTGCATCCATCCCAATGGTCCTTTTGCTGAATGGCCCCACCAGAGTGGTATGTGAGGACATAAAGGAGAAGTTTGATCTCTGGGATTCAGTGAAGGAGCCACATTTGAAGCAGGACTGATCTCCCCAAAGTTTGGTCCATTGGCAGAGCCTCTTGGACGACTGCAAGATGAAGAGAAGGGGTTACAGGGAAGCCAGAGGCATTGCAGAAACATTCCTCCAAGCCAGGGTTGGGGAATGTGTGGCCCCCCAGTTGACATTGGACTGCAGATCCCATTATCCCTCACCATTGGCTATGCTGGCTAGGGCTAATGGGATTTGCAGTTCAACAACATTTGGAGGGCCAGACATTCCCCATCCCTGCTCCAAGTAAAGCGTCAAGAACAAAGAAGTCACTGCAGCAGAACTAATAGGTCTCCGATGGGTCCTGCATTGAACAAACTCCAGAAACTTTACTTAAATGTGGCAGAAATGCTGTGGACAATACAATAATAAGCCAACCTTGAACTGTGCTTGCTATTCTCTGCTACAGGCTCATGTTCCTTACAACTGTACAGATGCCCCTCAGTTGTAATCTACAGCTTTATGGTGTTTTAGCTCTAGGTGTTTGCCTGCTATGGAAGGACCATAGCTCAGTGGTAGGGCTCAGGCTTTGCATGCAGAAGGTCCCAGGTTCAGTTTCCAAGCAGGGCTGGAAAGCCTCCTGCCTGAAACCCTGGAGAGCTGTTGCTGCCAACCAGTGCTGACAATACTGGGCTAGATGCACCAATGTTCTGACAATATAAGGCAGCTTCCTATGTACCTGGGCTGGTAGCTACTGCTCCCCAGCTGCTGTGACATCAGGGAAGGGCTAGGGCATGGCTGGCTCAGCTGCAGATCCCGCTCCATAGCACGCTTCTCTTCTTGTAGTTCTGAGGGGAGAAGACTGCTTTCAGGTGGGGACAGCATCAATCATGCAGGGCACAGACGCGCTCACAAAGAGATCATGCCCCTTTGCAAGTACCACTCCTTGGAAACACCTGTCTCAAGAGGACGACTATAGCCACCATGATGCTATATCCCTTCCCCACTCTCCAGCATTCACAAGGGCATGAGACCTGGGCTCCGCATACCTGCCATGGTGGGCTCATGTGTTGCCTCCAGCAGCTCTGTGGCCTGCTGATGTGCCTCCTCCAGATGGCCCTGCAGAACAAGGAAAATGTTTACAGCAGACAACACTGAAGAAGCTGCTCCAGTTGCACAATATCCACAAAGGCGTACGTGTCTCATGGAAAAGGCTCCAGCATTGGGAACCCTCCCCACGTGAGAGACATTAATTTTCCTCCCAGTCTTCTAGCTGTCCCAGTCCACTGCAGAAAGCTAACTGTGATAAGCAGCAGTGCATCCAGCCACTTAATTGAAGACACTAATTTCATGTGCCACAGGGAGATAGTTCATTCCACTCTTCTGCCATCACAAGTCATTGTGGCAGAATTTTCCAGCTCTCCGAACTACTGCAGCAAAGCTAGTTTTGCTCAGCAGACGTGACAGCAGGAGGTAGTAGTCTGAAGCCCAATGTGATGGGATTTTCACAGGATGCTGTACAGCTCTCCTTCCACTCACCTCATTCCATGCACAGCCACACACACACCCCTTCAGATTTGGAAATGGGGTGGGGGGAGAATGGCAGCTATTTGGACAGCTATAGAACTGGGATAGAAGCCAAACACACACCCATTCAGCATCACTCAAACCCAGGAGTTCTGGCTCACAGCCCACCCATACTCCTTTCTAACCCAGCAGACAGCCCTAGCCATGGGACCTGCTGTGTCTGTCTCATGGTCAAACTCCCATCTATACAGACATGAAGGAAGACATTAGAGCAATAGGGATATTCTAGGTGGAGGAAAAGTTGCCCCAGAAATCTGGCCTAAGACTAGAGTACAAACCAGTCTCACAGACCTGTTGAAGCAGACTCTTGGGAGTGTGTGGGATAAACTCTGCACATGAGGAAGAGCATGACTCTAGAGCAGTGTGCTCCAACCTTGGGTCCCCAGATGTTTTTGGCCTACAACTCCCGCTGGCTGGGGAATGCTGGGAGTTGTAGGCCAAAAACATCTGGGAACCCAAGGTTGGAGAACACTGCTCTAGAGAGTCCCTACTACTTGGGAGTGGGGGAGGGGTTCAGTCCTTACCTGTAAATAAGGGATGTATCTTTCCAGAGCATGGCACTCCTCCTCTAGCAGGGTTCTAGGAGAAATGGGACTGCCAGTGAGATCCACGGTGCGAGAGAGATCAGAAACAAGCACACAAGCAACTGCCAGCTTTGCAGCCTTAAAAGGGGAGGGGTGCCTCCATCGTTTCCTCACTTCTTCTTTCCCTTGCCATTGCACGGACTGGCAATTCAAAAGTGAATTAAACAAGAGTGTGCCCACTGCTTCTTTACAGTGGCAACTTGCTGTGCTTGAGATGAGATGACTGGCCCACTTTCGAAGCACTTCCTGAGAGGGCTCTCCTTATGCAAAGGCACAAGCATTCCTGGCCATGGCCAACATCTGATAGTGTTATTCAACCTCATCGCGTCCTCTGCTGGTTTGGAATTTCCCAAGCTGCTGACTGGCAAACTCTTTCCGGGATGCCTTGGCTCCATGGGGCTGGGTGCCCCGTGGTGTGGCAAAGTTTGGAAGGATCCCCACAAAGCCCTTCGTGTGATCCTTACTTGATGCTCGGCTGCGAGCCGAGATTGTGCCCACTCTCAAACACCACACTCCTGTATTCTGCCCTGCCTGCAGGGTCATGCTCTAGAAGGCATCTGCTTCTTGACCTTCCCCAGAGGGCCCCACCCTCACATTCCATAACGCTATGGAGCAGAAAGAGATGCCTCGCTCTGCTCTTGTGTGTGTATGGAAGGAATGAAAGCTCACAAACAGTGGTACATTCAGGGAAGGACTTTCAGGCAGAAGTCCAGGGCGCCATTCAACAGATTTGGGGGGGACGGGGACAAAGCAGGGTCCAGAGTTTGAAATTACCTAACTCTACCAGTGTTCATAAACTCTGCCACAATCAATGCTTGATGTGATCCAGTGGTTTACTGGAGCCAAGACTTTCAGGGACACAGCACCAGCACTTTTTGATAAGCAGGGACCCTGATGTAATCTGCCACCCCCTTCAGAATTCCGATCCCTCTGAGCTTAGCTGCAATCTTCACAGTAGCAGGAGGTGGGAAATGAATTTTCTCAACAACAATATATAGTTGCGAGCTATCCCTGTTGTAATGCAAAGTATTTTGAGGGTTGGCCTGGCCTTGAATGGGCAATTAAGACCCAATAGCTTTATAAAAGACCTGCTCCTGGTAGAGATGAAAACTGCTAGAATTGGTCTGTTGATATGGATGAACACAGCTGCCTGCATTTGGGGCCTTGCTATGGGAACTGTCAAAATGAACACCTGTACAGTAATACCTTGGATTGCAAGTAACTTGGTCTGAGAGCGTTTTGCAAGACAAGCAAAAAAAATTAATAAATTTTGACTTGATAAACAAGTGACGTCTTGCAAGACCAGTATCGTAGGGATGTAACCGCTCGCCTCGAGCAGGCGTAGCGGGCCGAAATCGGCCCCGCTCACGCCTGCCAGAGACTCGCTTTGATATAAGAGTGTTTTGGATTACAAGCATGCTTCCGGAACGAATTATGCTCTCAATCCAAGGTATTACTGTACTTCCATTTTTTCCACTACGCCACTGAACTGATCCAGTCTTTGCACCTACACAGAGCAAAATGTGCAGCAACTGCCTGTGAGCCCACAGGAAGTTTGGAAAGGGGCTCCTGCAAATCTCTCTGTGCTCCTCCTTGTTCTCATGTTTGTGGCATGGGCCAGACTAGGAGGGAACAGATAGGGAAGCTTAGAATATTTATTTATTTATTAAATATTTTTTAATAAATATTTAAAAAATTTCCTGCAAGGAACCCACCATTTTTCCTGCAAGGAACCCAAGGCGGCTTACATAATCCTCCTCTCCATTTTATCCTCACAACAACCCTGTGAGGTAGGTTAGGCTGAGAGTCAGTGACTGGCCCAAAGTCACCCAGTGAGTTTCATGGCTGAGCGAGGAATAGAACCCAGATCTCCTGAGTCCCAGTCCAACACTCTCACCACTATGCCACACTGGCTCTATACAGAGTACAGAGTGCCTGGGCTCTTCTGCACACATTTCCACATGCGGCCACTCCCAGCCCTCCTATCTTTGCAATGAGTTTAAGTACACTTCATCACCAAGGGTTTTATTATATCTCTTCCAGACCCACAATAGGCACCTGTAACCCTCTTATACCTCCTTCCCTCTTACAACATCTGTCCCAAGAAGAGAAAGTTGGAGCAGAGGGAAAAGGTATTGTCTAGCAAAAACTTACCGAAGCTGAGAGGATACCTCGCCAATATGGGCAATATTCAGTTTATTACAAAGGGGTCCCAAGTCGTTAGTACTTCTGGAGGACAGCGGCCTGGGGAAACAGACTGGGTGAGCTACAACCTGAAAAGGTCTAACTGATCCCTGTAGCCAGGTGGACTGTCACTTAGTGCCTACAACTGGGCATCCCTGCACTTGGCAAAGAATGGAATGGAACACTCACACCAGGATCGGCTGGAGGATTTGGCTGGAGATATCAACTTTCTTTCTATCTCCCCTGCTCTCAATGGTTTCTTGCATTCCCGCCCCCACTGTGTGGATGTCACAGGGCAGAGGTTGATCAAGGTAAATCAGCCTGCTTCTCAGAACTCAAACCCAGCCCTGGAATTGCTGGGTCACAAAGGGGTGACCATTCTTCGTACAGACACCTAAAATCAGAGTAGCTATCACCATCTTGCCACAGATTTGGATCTAGATAGGAAAGCATACTTGGTAGATACACAGCTGGTAGATAAGCAGGAGTACTTGGAAATGACATTTAGGATGCAGTCCTAAATACACTTACTCGGGTGTAAGATCCATTGAAGAGAGTGGGACTAATTTCTGAATAATATGCATAGGATTGCACTGTAAGGGTGCAATCCTATGCCTGTTTAGACAACTCCCAGCATGCCCCAGCCAGCCATGCTGGGAATTGTAGGCCTTTTTCCTATCTAAACATGCATAGGATTGCACTGTAAGTCTATGAGCCCTTAATACACAGGACTTCCAAATTCATCTCTCCTGTACACTACCATCTATGAGTGTAGAGCTAAGCAGTACATTATACAGGTTTAGGCCTGAGATCTTGAATCCTCAAGATTAAGTATATTCTTAAACAAAAGGAAATCTGTATTTGGGAAAACAAAACCATAAAAATCAGACAAAGAAAACACAAGAAAAACATGCTAACTAATCAATGGTTATAGGCTGAGCAATCGGATACAGTTTTTATTGTCAGAAAAAGTTATTATAGTGCAATCCTACTGAGTTCAATGCAGCCTCAGGTTGATCTTTAAGCTGCTCGTAGTAAACCATTCAGCTCAGGAATCAGAGAGAAAATAACCAAAGCATCTCAAATTGGAGCAAAAACTTAATATGCAAATCTGATCCCAGTGGGTCATCAGGAAAAAGGGAGGTACAAGTATGGGAATCTGGTTGGGGCAAAATCAGGGTTGTATCCAATCCTTTCTCCCAGTGGAATGGAAATAGCTGGTGGAACGATTTGCCCCTCCCCCCCTGCAGCCTCCCAGGCATCCCCCAAATTTGCTTCAGAGGGTTCGGGGAGGCACACGGAGAGGAGAACAAGGGAAAATCCGCTTGCAAGACATTGGATTTAACTCTCAGTCTATAACTTCAAAAAATATTTGAAGACCTGCCAGAAAAGATGGAAAGGCTTGAAATGATGGTGATGATTATGACAACATAATCCTAGCTTCAGGCTATGGAAACAGTGGATGTGATGTGGTGTCAGTATCCATCTTTGTTGACAACACTTTTGGCAGGACTTTAAGGTTCCATTCAAATTGAGAGTTAAAATTAAAGTGGATTAATATTACCAATACAATCATATATCTAGATCAGGACCACAGCAGGGATTAAAAGAAGCATGGACAGCTACTTGTAAGCCTCCAGTCTGTGTGATGTTCAAAAATTGGAGAGCAGTGCTGAGCACCAAAACTGCCCATAGAAACAGCAAGAACCAATCACTGATAGGTTTCAAAGTGTATGGCATTCTGGGGTGTTAGACTTTTCTGCAGACAGAGAATTGTGGGGAATTGTGGGACAACCTGTGATGACACAAAGGCCAGTCATAGTGGGCAAGGTGTTCTGGGTAGAAATGAGTCATAGCCTAGGGACTCACTGTGTGGAGTTCCAACTTTCCCACAGACAGAGTTGTTCTGAGGTCTTACCTGATGAGGGCATTGCTCCCAGATGGCCAGCCACTGCCAGTATTTGCCTTTAAAGCAAAGGTGACCACGTGTGGGCTGTATTTAGCAATGGCATAATCTTGGTCCCTGTAAAAAGAAGCAGTAGAGGCATAAGACAGTGCCCCATGCCCAGTCTTTGGATGATAGGCAGGGGCATTGCTAGGCCTGGGCCCATTTCTCAGTGTCCCAGATTTATTCCACAGTGCCCTGAGTGTCCATTGGTGCCAATGGAAGGTTTCCTGCCCCTCAGCTTAATTGCCATGTAGGGAGCAATTTTCAAGGGGGATTGTAGCTGGAGAGGGAAAGTTAACTCTTCCCTTCCCACATGCTGCAACACCACCATCTCTCCAAAAAAAAATCCCTGCATGGCAATTAAGTCAGGAAAAAAAAAATATTTCCATTGGTTTAGGATGACCTGGGGCAGGGTGCAAGTTATAATTGAAATTTTTTATTTTATTTGAGATTATTTGGAAGAAAAATTAATTGCCTAGCTTTGCCTCCTGTGAAATTTAAATATATACTAGAAATTATTTCTAAATTTGCATATATAAACAAACATATCCAGATTTTATGTAGATTTGTGTCCAGTGTGCTTGGGCCCTGAATCTTTTACATACCTAGCAACACACTCTCCTGACAGGGACAGCAGAAGGCTAGTCTCCTCTATGACCCAGCACTGCTGCCATCCGGTAGCTGGAACGAATACAAGCCAGACAAACCTCTTCAGCCTAGATGTCCATCCCTTGCTGGCCAGTCCATTCTGACTGGTCCATCATGGAGCTTTCCATTGTTTTCACAGGAGCAAGGCAGTAATCTCCTGCCAAGTGTTCCAGGAGCAGGTGCTGATCCTGGTTCTCACTTGGATGAATGTCCCCTTTGAACTTGGAGGTGTAGGAACATAATCCCAGCCTCAGGCTATGGAAACAGCACACCAGAGAAACAAAAGCACCAGCTAGACTGGCATTCCTGATGGGGAGGGGGGTGCTCACCTATGATAGGCCAGCTTGGAGTGGAGCTAGGGGGAAGACAAAAGGCTGACCCCAGAAGGAGATCATGTAAGGTTGGGATGAATCACAAGAGATAAGGAAATGACTAGAGTGAAATACAGCCCTGAACTTCTGGAAACAAATTACAAAGCTGCATTTGAATGTCAGGACAATGGTATCGGCAGAAGAATCACTCAACAGCGCACATCTTCCTGGTGCAAGCTCTGTTTGCACTCAATTAGACTTCCTTGGCACTGGGATCCCTTGGGAAGCATCTCTGGAACAGTCACCCTGAGAGACTGAAGGGAGAAACAATACCTTTCTGGCTCCCCCTGCCTAGACTGCCATGGACACAAATCTGTCACCAGCCACATCAGTTGGAGGCTTATAGTGGAATCCTATACATGTCTACACAGAGGTAAATCCCATTGAGTTCAGCCCCAGGTAATTGGGTATATGACTGCAGCCTAACAGACTCATTCTTTCCTCAAAGAGGCTTCAGGACTTAGGATGTTCTGGTTCCCCTTGTTCCATCCCCAGAACCCGCTCCTCTGCAATGTCCTGGAACCTGCCCCCAATTCAGCCCTTAACCCTCTTGAGTGTCTTCCCTCCAGAGCTCCAGAATACCTGCCCTCCTGCAATGCCTTTTGCTGCAGACCAATCAGAAGAAGGCGGATCTCCTCCCGCACCAGCTCCTTGAGGTGGGGAGGAGCAGCCAGCAAGGCCCAGCTGTCAGCCGCTTGTACAGGGCTCTGCTCCAGTCTAAGGTGGCCCGACTGCAGTTCCTGATAGAATTCCAACAGGGTCTGCACCTGTAAACAGAGGAGGGGTTAGATTGGATTAGGAACAGTGCATAGCCAGATAGATGATAGATAGATAGATAGATAGATAGATAGATAGATAGATCTCACAATGGCACACCTTCACAAACTACAAGAATGTTCTCCTGGAAATCTTACTCTGCTCACTCTCCACCACCCTAACTGACAAGAGGCACACAACTTGGAAAGACAAACTGCAATCCCACTCCTTCTATACAACCACCTATATCCCTGCCTGCCCACAGAGATGTGGTTTCAAACCATGTCTGCAAATCAAGCCAGGTGCCTCTTCGCCAAAGGACACTTACACCAAACTAAAGCAAGCAAATGTTCAGAAACTCTCCAATATTAGGACAAACAATGGACATGTGTGAGTCAAAACCTAGCCTGGATAATCCCTAACACAGGAGCGGGAAATTATATTTCATGAAGGATGCAAGACTTCATGAAGGGGTCTGGGAGCTGAACACATTCCTGAAGTATGTCATGCATCAAGTGAAGCAAGGAAGTACACCATCCATCAACTTGGTAGTCATTTATTAGAAGGGAAGGAAGGGATATTGGTTGAAATGTGATATCACAATCATGCATTTGCTTCTCCAACACATTCCCTTTGCACAGAGGTTGGGAACCTCAGGCCTGGGGGCCAAACCTGGCCCTCCAGGGTTCCATAGATGCTCATGCCCCCTCCCCCCCCATTTGGTTTTCCCCCAGGTGGAAATGCCCCTCTTAAGGCTTAGTTACTGGCCTTAAGAGCTTTAAGCTGAAATATGCAGGTATTTTTGAACCCACTCCTTTTGCCCCTCCCACTGCTGGCATATAGCCCCCAAGAGCTTCTCCAAAACTGAATCCAGCCCTTGGGCTGAAAGAGGTTCTCCACCCCTACCTTAGCACATTATTACTTCGCCCAATGGGTGCATTTCCTTGCTTGCCTTCAGATGTGCCTCTTTTTGCAGGACCTCCACTTAGACAGTCTTTGCCTGTTCTACGCTATTTCCCCCTGTCCGCTATCCCTAGCTCTGTACTTCTTTGCTGTAAGAAACTCTTTTAAGCCTGCCTGAATGAAACTGCATAATCTGAGTGAGTAAATGTTACTTTTAACTTTTACAAGACTGTGTCTCTGATTATTGTTCTGAGGGAGAGAAAAGGGGGCAAAACCAGGGAAATCCAGTCTGCCTTAAAGCATCCTGGATTACCAAATGCTAACTGGCTAACACTAGCCAAATCTAAGCTTCTTTTAAGCTGGAAAGGGACTCTACTCTGCTGATCTCACTAATGTGAGATAGGAAGGATATTACTCCACAATATATCCTCTCCCAGTATCTTTTTCAAGTCCCAACAGATAGTAGTACCAGCCCATACCAACTCAGTAGACATCCATGCTCGCCACTTAGGCAAGCCCAGAACACTTGTCATTCCACAGTAATTGGCAAGAAGGCACTGCATTGTGGCTGTCTCTGTCACTAGCACTCCATAAAAGGTGCAAAGCTGAGGACATGCCCCCACCCAGTCATCCCCCACCCCCTGTGAGGAAAGTCAAGGTCATGCATCAAAAATATCCCCAGCTACAATTGAAATAATGCAGGACATTTGGAAGCTGAGCAAGCTCCAGAACTCCCTTTCTGGCCCCACACTTCCACAAGGGGATTGCTATGGTACAACTGCTCCCCTGGGCAGCCTCTCAGATATCCTAGCTGGGGAGGGGGCACATAGACAAGAGGAGAGACAGGCTGCATTCTCGGGACACATTCGTCAGGCTTGAAATGAAGAGGTAGCAGAAAGCCAGGTGAGAGGGGTGGTGGGCTCCCGTTCACGATGGGGAAGGGGGAATCTGAACGCTCAGCTTTGGAGACATGGACCGTAAGCAAAGCCCTGAACATGAAGAGGTGGGTAGAGAAAAGGGTGCCAGCTGGTCAGGGTGTGCTGCTGTTCTGGTTTCAGGGAGAGGTAAGGCAATTACCATGTGAAAAGACTCCGGGATGTTTACTGTTCTTCTCAGCCCCAGTCAGGACCATGCTGAATAAAGGAAGGGCATGAATGGCTGGAGGAGAACAAAGGGCCTGGAACGGCATGGATTAGAGACTCTGGCCAAGCGTTAGGAACCAGCTGAGAGGGGGTGTGTGGCAAATGGAGACCCTGCAGACAAGGGAGGAGGCAACTGCATCATTTCACTCCCCACCATTATGTCTTCACAAAACAGGGATACTTTCCCTTTCACAGGGTCCAAACTGGACTCAGAGAATAGCTGGGGTGGCAAACGACTAAATGGCAAACTTGCTAATGCAGACTTCCCCAACCATCTAGGCATGTTGGACTACAACCCCCATCAGCTCCTGCCAGCATGGCCACCTACTTTATACAAGTTGATTTTCCTACATGAATATCACTCTTTGTAGAAAAATGCCATGGTACACACACGGGGTGGAGGAGGTATGGCAGCCCTCAATGCAATTCACAAGTCCCACCCTTTAGCTCCAAACAATTTTAGTCAAATCACAGTCCCCCTGTAGCCTTTTAAAAACAGTAGGTAAGGGACAGTGCAAAACGAACAAACAAACAAACAAACAAAAATGGGGAACTTTGCTTTCTAGCCCCCTATAATTTGAACACTACAAATGTGCCTATTTTGCCACAAGTACACAGTGGGATCTCACAACAGATTAGTTTCCCACCACACATATATGAAATGTACACATTTTCATATCTTACGATGTACACAAGGTGGCCTTCATTGATACCAGTATTAGAAACAGTCTCTGTTGAATAACCTCTAATGTTTCTCATGTAACTTTAAAAAAACAACATGCACCTTCTTTACAATTTTTTCAGGGATGTGTCACTTGTGAATGTTGTTTGTGAAAGGCAGAAAGCAAAACAACCATTCACAACTAGTGGTACTGCTCTTAAACATTTCTGTAGTACCAATGATGTGCTTCTAGCTGTACCAGACAGGTAACCAGACAGGTTAAGTGATCAAGAACCAAATAAGGACGGAGGAGGATCACACTAGAAGCATCACATGGCAATGGAGGAGTAGGCAAATCAAGGTGTCACTAAGGAAAGGCTTTATTTGAAAAGTGAGAGTATTGAGGGAGGATTTGGAGTCAGAGGTAACCTGATGAGTAGAGAGGGAAAAGCTGTTCCAAGTACAAGGAAAAGCAGACAGAAGAGGAGGGAGTAAAAATCAGGGAGATCAAGAAATTTGTAGCAGGGGTGGGCAACCTGCAGCCTATGGGTGGCAAGTAGCCCTCAACCACTCTCAAGCCTGGGGAAGACCCACCCACTTTCCTCCCACAGCTTAGCTGATCAGCAGAGTTGCAGGGGAAAGACTGCTGCTCTGGTGCTGCTATTAAGAGTGCAGGGACAACAACCCCAATCAGGGTCATTGAGGGGCTGAGGAGGCTTTAGCTTTCCCCTTCTTCAACAACTCTGATAGTGATGGGAGAGAAAGAGGAGTTCTGAACAAAATAGAAAGGATATGATATGCAGGAAAGCCAGCAAGGATGAGTTTATGGTATGGTGAGAACTGGGGGACAAGAATGTGTCCAATATTAGCAAGATTAGGGATGCAGAACTGAACTAGAACAGTACACTAGTCAAGCTAGCTTCTTCATTCAATTTACAGATAAATGAAATGCAAAAACCAGCCTAAGCATCCATTGTGCAAATGACTTACCAGTAACTACCCTGTCACAACAAGTCACAACAGGTCCTCTTTCAGAAACAACTGTGCATATTATAGTTCTCAGATTACATTTGCATAAAAAATTAGACATCTGAGTCATTCACAACAGTATATATATATATATATATATATAGTAACACAAAAAGGCACATTGTGAAGGTATGGCATCTTCTACACAGAGTTCAGCAAAGCTATAGCATTTTTATAGACAGGAAATGAAAAACAAAATGCACCAAGAGTATGGAGTCTAGTACTGGCAAAACATCATACACATTTTAATCAAACATATAGCTCATTTTCATAATTGCATATCATTAAAATGCATTGAGCCCTCAGCTAGAGATGGTGCTTATTGTATGGATCTTTATCCTATACATAAACATCAAATGGAAGGTGTGATCATCAGGGCCGGTGCTACCATTAGGCCAACTAGGCAGCTGCCTAGGGCACAGGGCTAAAGGGGGTGCCAGAAATAGGGAGGGAGGGCTCAAGTGGGAAGGGTGTGTGTGCTAAATATCTGATCTTGCCTAGGGCACCAAACTGCCTTGCACTGGTGATCATCTTAGTGTGTGTGTGTGTGTGTGTGTGTGTGTGTGTGCCATGCCTCTAGACATGAGGGGCGATCCCTTTAATCTATCAAGCCCCTTTGCCCAAAATGGTGCAGACTCTTTAGCTCATGTGAGTTTTGATGCTTCATTCAGATATCACTTTGGCATGAGCCACTACTAAGCTACCTGTGCAGAGTGGCAAGGGTTTTTTTTTGTTGTCTCTCCTGTGTGTCTTCTGAAGTAAGAAAACTAAAGGCACACAACTCTGTGTCATACATTTGGCTTGTAGCCCCCGTTCAGAGGTGGCCCAGTATCCCTGTACTTAACCTCTGCATGAAGCTCCAAGCTCCGTTCCACAGCATCCTCACCCAAGATAGCCTTCACCTCAAGCCTCTCACTGGGTGCCAATTGTTCTTCAACCATCCTCCAGAGCGACGGCACAGGCTGCAAGGGCTCCCCAGATGCACCAGACAAGGGCAACATGGGGGCACGGTCCAACTCCAGCATAAAGGCCTAATCCTTTAACGGGGAGAGAGAGAGAGATGGTGCAGATGAGACAGCAAATGGAAAGTCCACAGTACAGGGGACCCAGCCAGCGGCGCATGGCATGTTACTCCCACAGATATTTCCCAGATCATCCACAGCAAGATTCGGGGGGCTAATTTCCCTGCAGGCTTTGTACAAACCCATCACACGACACATACATTCAGAAGACGATGCTAACCCCCATCGATCCGTATAGCTAGTAAACATGGTGCCTACTTCTCACTGCCCCGCAGCGTGCCCCATCTACCTCTTCGGCTCCACGCATCACTGCCCCGCCCACGATCTCCCCTACTCTTGACCCATCGACGCATCTCCCCAGTGGGCCTAGCTCTACCCCAGATTCCTCGCCCCCGTCACGCTTTTGTCCGCAGATCCGCAAGCACCGCTCCGCACCCCTTACACGCAGCGCCGGGGGAGGGGGGATGCCGGCCGCGCCAAGTCTTGCTCTCTCCCCGACCCATCCCCCCCCCGCCGCGGCCCTCACGAACATAAACTCGCCGTCTCCATGGAAACGCCCCACCCCGTCCCTCTCGGAACCCTCGCCTCTTAAAGGAGCCGCATCCAGGAGGCTGAAAGGAAGTCTGTCCAATGTGGAGGCAGGAATCCCAGGACACCGTGTGGCAAAGCTCTTGGCACGGGTGTCTTATGTGCGCGTACACCTGTGTGTGTGTGTGTGTATATAAAATATGTATTATTCATGGGGGGGGGGGTGTCCCACCTCATTTACGCTTTGGCAACATAGTTCATAAACTTCTTCCCCGGTCAGTCAATGTTTCTAGGACAGAAAAGGACCGAAATTCTAGGTTTCTAGGACCGAAAATCAATGGCCGCGCGCGCGCGGCAAGCGACCGAGGCTGGGAACTGGAGGTGAAAGCCAACGGTAGTCCCACTTCGAGTGGACCCATTGAAACGAATGGGGCTTGCGTCATGACTTTTCCGGATCCCATTCGTTTCAATGGCTCTACTCTAAGTAGGACTAACGTTGGCTTTCAGCCTGGGGAGGCGCAGCGTTCGCTGCCGGGGCGAGTGCTGAAGTTGGAGGAAAGGGAATTGGCCACGAGCAGGCCCTGGGGACTATGTCGCTTGGAGCGCGCTGGCAGGCTTCGCGGGAGGTGCCGGGGGGGGGGGGCGATACGGCTGGCCCCTCCGCCCCGCCCAGGTTCCGCCCGCACGGTTGGGGAGGGGGCGCTGGCTGTGCCCCTGGGCGGGCACGGATCCTATTAAGGGCGGGCCGGGGCGGGAGGAGGAGGAGGCGGCCGCGCCACAAAGGCCGAGGCGCGCTGTAGCTGCTGGCCAGGGCGGTTCTCAGCCGCAGCTCCAGCAAGCGCCTTCAGGCGGGACCCTCCGGCCGGGGCAGACTGGCTGCCCACTTCACCCCGGCGTCTCCTCTGCTGCGTTTCGCTCCCCTTCTTCTGCTGCGCTTCTCCACTCCCGCATCCCCCAGCTTATGCCCCTTGGCGCGGTCCCTGGAGTTTAGCGATGCCCTTTCCTCTGGCACAGCTGAGCCTGGCGCTGCTGCTTCTTCTGCTGCCCACGCCAGGGCTGGCGGGGCCAGTGAGCACCTGCGATGCCAACGGGAGCCTGTACTACGTGGGCGAGTGGTATTTCCTGGACAGTGACCACTGCACCCAGTGCGAGTGCACGGCCGAAGGACCAGCTTGCGCCCGCACGGACTGCACCGCTTTGCCACCTGCCTGCATTCACGTCAGCCACTACCCCAGCGACTGCTGTCCACGCTGCGAACGGGTTGGCTGCGAGCACCGTGGGCAGGTGTATGAGTTGGGGCAGCACTTCCAGGTAAGGCTTCCATCCACATGAACATTAGGTAGAGAGGCAGTAAGGGGATGGCGTGAGAAGTAACTAGCAGCAGGACGGATGGGTGATGGTGGGCAGGAACCCTGCACGTGAGAAACTTCCTAACCAGGTGAATCTTGCTAAGAAAGGAACGATTTAAGAGCCACAAACAGTCACTTCTTCCCTTTGCATCTTGTCCTCAAAGGGAGACAGACCTAGGTGGGACAGTAAGGGATTAACAGCAGGAATCCTGACTCACTCCACCACCACCCCTTCCTCTGCCTTTGATATTTCTTCGCTATTTGGCTGAAGCAAAAGAAAACGAAACTGAGAAATGTTTTTTTGAGATAGTGTGGATGAGAAGCACCTGGTCAAGAGAGAGCTCTGTGAATCTGGAGGACTTATAGGGATGCTCCCTTAAAGCCAAGGTCCTTTGATTACGTTGAAGTTAAAAGGGAGTATTATTGGCCATAGTAGCTAGCTGCCTCCTTGGACCTTTCATCTCTATCTGTTTCTTAGGCCTGACACTGGCCAGTTCAGCAGCCTTCTTCTGGCTATTGTCAATCACAATTGTATTTTAGGGACTGAGTCAGACCAAACAATTTCTGGCATGGCTGAGTTGGGTAATGGGGGGAGTTTTTGGCACAAAGCCTGCACTAGCCTAAAGGAGTGCCCCAGAGGTTGCAGGTGGAAGATCAAAGCCTGCTCCATTCCTGGGCTCCATGTGTTTAGTGTAAATTTAGTGTTTGCAAAAATAAATGCATTGAAGAGGAAAGGGCCAATCCTTGTAGCTAGCCAGAGAGTGGGCGGGAGGGGTGCAGCTGGCCTTTCTAGATGAATTGTCCCTGTTATCCAGAAGCCCACACTGACTCAGTGTTCCTTGTGCTCTGTCTTTGAAGACTAGATATCCCGTGGCCTGTCCCATCTACCTGCTGTCTTATTCACACTTAAATTCCTTTGAAAGGCAGAAATTCTGCAATGAACATCTGGGACCTAACTTGCCTTAAGACAATTGTTTCCCCTCCCATTAATTCTCCGCTCCCACACCCTAGTGATGGCCAGATTTGGCTGATCCAGGTCCCAGACTCTGGGATGTGGATACAGCATCACATGGCTGCCTTTTAACACAGCAGTTCCTGGAACCAGGATACACAAGGGATACACTTGCACAAGGGAGGATAATGGGATTTGGATTCCAGTGGATTAAACAAACAAACAAATGAAAAAAAAAAACATTATCTGAGGAAAACTGTGGTTAGGCCTGCAAACCTAAGCACATTTACCTTGGAGTAAATCCTAATCCACTGCAAGGAAGAAAGGGACACATTAGGAAGGGAAAACCTTAGTGTGTGTGTGTGTGTGTGTATACACACACACACACACACACTGTATTCACGGTAAGAAAAAGGCAACAACTCGCAAAGTAGTTGTGGAATGCTCTTTGGAGTTTTAAGAAGATTCTGGACAATTTAGATACTTTCTAAGTTGCAGCCTCTTCCAGCTTTGTGATTCTATATAGTGAGAAATGACCTGTAACAACAAGTCTCCAATATTTTTACTACCAACCACTTGAACAAGCCTAATTTAATGAATTCACAGACTTGGTCATCACCCAAACTGGAGGTGTGAGTTCAGACAACCATCCTATTGGTTCTGGAGAGAGGGAATTTCACGAGGAGGTGGAATCTGGAAACATTCCCCTTCAGTGGGAATGCCCACCAGCAGGAAGGGGGCAAAGGGGACCAGAGAATAGGATCTGAGACTAGATGGGATTGTGGCATTGGTAACTGCTCTCCTATTTCTCATTATTAATAGTTTGGCTTGGTTAGTATTGGCCTCAGGTTCTGCTAGCGAACAGGTAAAGGGGGTTGAACTTGAAATTATGGTATATTTGTGGTATATTTTAAGCAAGAGTTTGCTCTGGTGATGGATTCTTGGAGGGCTTAATCCCTACAGTCATGGGCCTTTTTTGCACATTTCAATTCCTGATGGTTCATCTGCCTTATTTGGGAGCGTTATCCCTGACCCCCATGTTCACAATAGGAACACTATTTTGGCTCTTCAGCCTTTTCTAATAATCAGATTTCTTCAGCGGTCAGCCATAAAGATTGATAGTGTGAGGTACTGACTAAAGCCTCAACTAGCCAGATAGATACATGGACAGGACAGAAGCTTTAATTTCACATCAGTGGAATCAGTAAAGTCTTGGTTGATAGCACCCTCTGATGGTATAATCCTAGTACTGTCATGATATGCATTCAGTTGGGAATGCTTCACACATCAGTGATCTATTGAACATAAGAGCCATGCTGGATCAGACCAAGGGTCCATTTAGTCCAGCCTTCTGTTCACACAGTGGCTGACCAGATGCCCATGGGAAGCCCACAAGCAGGACATGAGTGCAACAGCACCCTCCCAGGTGCATTTCCCAGCAACTGGCACACGCAAGCAGGCTACCCCTAATCCTGGAGGCAATATATAGTCATCATAACCTGTAGCCATTGATAACCTGATCTTTCATGCATTTGTCTAGTCCTCCTTAAAGCTATTTAGGTTAGTGGCCATCACTACATCTTGTGGCTGCTATCTCCATAGTTTAACTATGCACTGTGTGAAGTACTTCCTTTTATATGTCCTGAATCTTCCACCATTCAGCTTCATTGGATGACCCTGGGTTTCATAGATTTCTCTAAGCTAAAATTGGATTTCCTTTGTGCACCAAGTTCCTTTTCCCTGGTACTTGAGGCAGAGACACAGGTATGCAAACGTGAGGCCAAAAGCCTCAGGTGATCATGTCTCTCAGGCATGTGATTCCCACCCGCTTGTATACACACATCTCCCTTTTTCCAAGTTACAGGAAAAAGACATGGTCAACAGTGACATGGCAGAATCTGGTCTAATCTGTAACATGCGAATCAGTCCTTGTGCCAATTTGTGTGAAGATGCCTATTGCGAAACACTGTGCAGGGATAAATGTGTCCTGGGAATAACAGTCCAGCTTCATCATGGTGTGCACTGTGGCTTTGTATATAGAAGTGCAATTGAACGAGGCCTTGCCTCGTTGACCAACCTATGTCTCCCACAGCCCTCGGAGTGTGAGCAGTGTACCTGTGACCTAGATGGCATTGCCCGCTGCCTAGTGGCAGACTGCGCCCCTCCGCCCTGCGTCAATCCCATCTATGAGAAGGGCCACTGCTGCCCCACCTGCAAGGATGGTGAGAAACGGCGTCTATGGATCAAAGGATAGAAAGGGGGGTGGGGGATACGTCTCCCTCTTTGACATGCTGAGGTCCTCTGGCCTAACAGAGCAGGGGAGGGGAGGACTTAGCACTGGCCAGGGACATCTGCAGGCACCTCATCTTAAAGGAATCAGCAGACATTTTGCCACTGCTCCTGCTGTGAATGAAAAATGCCTGCCTGACACAATGAAAGAACAGCCCCTAGCACAGAGTCTGGGCTGAGACAGACTCTGGGTGAGATCAAATTTGGGGGTGGGAGCAGGGTTGAAGTGCAGTTACTGGAGAATCATCCCTCCAAACTCTTAAGCTGCCTGCCATCTCTGTTTCTAGGATTCCACGAAACTTCTGCAAAGTAAACGGTGACCAGATTCTAACACACACTCCTATCTCCACAGGGCCCAACTGCTACATGGATGGGAGCCAGCGCCGCGTCATTCCTGCTGGAGAGAGCATCTGGGTGGGGCCCTGCACCCGTTGCCGTTGCCATGATGGCCAGGATGCTGGCTACTGGGAAGGAAACCGCTTGGCCAAATGTGAGCGGCTACGGGGATGCCGGGCTACACCTGGACACCATGCCTGAGTTTCATTGAACTCAGCAGTTCCTCAGCTACTCCTCAATCCCTTGAAGCCTCTGATCTTACAAACAAGCCTCAGCAAAGCCTCAACCAACCCCAACCCCCTTCAAACCACATGCAATCCTAGCCTCTAATCCAGATCTGCTCTCTTTCTCCTGGGCATGTCTAGAGCAGCTGTTCCCAACCTGGAGCCCTTCAGATGTGTTGGACTGCAACTCCCAGCATTGGCCATGCTGGCTGGGATTGCTGAGAATTGCAGGCCAACACATCTGGAGGGCTCCAGGTTGGGGAAGGCTGCTCTAGAGCTTGGGGGAGGGGGTAGCTCATAGGACATGCAGATTGCCAGGCCCCTTGAGGCAGCACCCCTTCACGTTTCTATTTCTTTAAGGAATCACCCTCCCAGGACTCCCATCAGTTCTACTCCAGCTCTGACCAAGCATAGCATCTTTTGCAGAGCACTCCTCTCTCGAACAGATTCACCTGCGTGTAGTCCTGGAAAATTAGACAATAAAGGATCCTTGTAGAGTACTTTTCTCTCGTCTCTTGGGCTGAACAGTTATGCACACAGCTTCCTGGGCCAGATGACCCAGGCTCTGCTGCAAGTAAACCAGATGGGCACGTGTGATAAGTTGCAACTAAGTTTGGAAGGGCCTTGCCTTTAATTCTGCAGTTTGAGACTTGCCAAGACGAGTATGAGAAGGGAAGCATGTCGATGGCATAAACCTGCCCCCCTGTCATGATGTCCCTCTATCCCGCCATCCCCATCCAAATTCCATGCACAAGGAGTCTCCAAGTTTTGAAACTTTACTGAATACAAAAGTCTGATCAGAGTGACCAGTGCTGCATTCACCATAGGCTTGAAAAGGGATCAAAACATTCAAATGTACAAAAGTCACCAACACCAGGGCTGTGCAACAGGCTGGTGCCTGGCTTCAAGCCTGGCCCAGCTGCCACCCCGAAGTGGACAGATGCAGGAGATTCTACCTGCCAGGCACCATAACCAGAATCAAGGGACGCCAGTAACTTTCTAGCTGCAGGTACTAAGCACAGGGCCGCCATGTGTCATGAGCAGACAGTCAGACCCAGGGTCCTGGCCTGAGGTGGTGGCAGCTGGACAAAGAGGGCACTATCAGAGGATGAGGGCCAGTCGCTTGGCAGATGGTGGAGAGATGGTAGGACTGCTGGGTGAGCTGGGGGAGGGGGTGGTTGGTATGGTAGTGGATCGGGGGGAACAGCAGGAAGCCAACTCCGCCTTCCTCTGTTCTGAAGTGATGGCCAGAGATCCATAGTGCCTATGAAAAGGAGAAATAAGCCCACCCTGGAGTAGCCAAGACACACCATGAATCCACCTTGCTTAGAAGGACAACAGCACTGCCCAACCAACCTGCCCCACCCACAGGCAGAAGAGCAAGCACGGCTAGGAAGAAGCGCCTGTTGCACCCCTTGCCAGACAGGCTGCATGCCACACGAACCCAGGAAGCACTCAAGTATTCTGATGAGGGTTTGTATAAAACACCCCTGTGTTACTGGAGCCAGAAGTGACATCCAGGGCCCAGCAGGGGACAGCACCAAGCCATGAATGGAGGTGGGCAGTGGCCAGACCCATTAGAGCTTCTCCTCGGATGGAGTTCTCCTCAGCTGAGCACAAGTGAACCACCTTTACCACTTGCAAGCTGGCAGTTGTCATAAGAACAGGCCATGCCCTGGAAGGAAGGCTCAAAAGGCAGTAGTCTTGCAGGCTGCAAGGGGGAAGAAAAGAGCAACTACTGTCCTCCTGGAATCCTTTCGGGACGCAGCCCAGTGAAGAGTCCAGCGGGGGGATGGGCTCTGCCAGAGTGATACGGAGAGTCAAGAACCTGCCCTAGGCTTCCTCTGCTCTTGGCACCTTCCAGCCAGGAATGGGGCTTGGCTGAGGCCAGAACCCCGAAGCCCTGAGCCAGGCACCATAACACACATTCATTCCCCAACCTGTGAAGGGCACTGTGGAGAACAGACTGCTGATAAGGAGATGGGCTTCAGCCAAAGATGCATTCTTGGCCTTTTCCCCCATCCCCACGAAGGAGGCAGACGTCCTCCAAGCCAGGACACAGTCCTCTGAACCAGTCAGGGCTGGGATCCACACAGCTCCTCATGCATGGGGCCATGGGCCGGGCCAAGCAGCAAGGAGTCAACCGCGAGGGGGGCGTGGCGGCGGCCTGCCAATCTCCACAGTTACGTTGGTGTACATGGGACGGCGAAACATCTCCACCAGGCGGTACTGCAGTGAGCCAATGCCATCGCGCTTCATGGTCACCTTGGTATTCTGGATTTTGGTGAACCTGCCAGGAGAACCAAAGAGAATCTCACCTTACAGATAAAACTAGACCTTAACAGTTAAGCTAACTCCAATGCAGGCTAAATTTATCAACTATCCCTGGAATGAAATGGAAGATCTAACAGGACCTCAGGTCATTGGAGGGACATTTTGAGTTAGTGCCTTACAGAAGAGATTATGTATTGAGGAACTATATAATAATTTTTATGTAACTTTTCCAGTATAAAAAGCACTTTCTGATTATTATCTCATTTCCACTGCATGGGACTGGTGAAAACAAAATTGTTTGTTCTGAACACATGGAGAGAATCACTATCCACAGTCCTTCAGGCTGAATGGCTCAGGTAACACATTTACTGCCAAGACCTAGGAACGTAGGAAGCTGCCTTAGATCATGGGTCCATCTAGCCCAGTGTTGTCAACACCGACTGGCAGTGGCTCTCCAGGAATTCAGGCAGGAATTTTTCTACCCTATTTGGAGATGCCAGGGATTGAACCTGGGACCTTCTCATGCAAAGCATGTGCTCTACCACTGAGGTATGGCCCCTCAGACCTGTGGGAAGGAGCTAAAACAAGAGTCCCTGTTAAGTAATACCCTGTGCTTGGAAGGCATGGCATAATGGGAGCCTGGAAGGTTTAGGATAGTGACATTTAGAGCACCAAGGCAGACAGGAAGTTGCTCCCTGCACCTCCATTTTCAAGTGTACATTTATGTGCTACTGATAGCCAGGGTCTCATGAAGATGTGGGAAATGTATTGCCCTCAAATGACTCAAAAAGCAGAATACATGCACTGCTAGGTATGGCATGTCTCTGGTTCTAGATCAGAGGTGGGCAACTTCTGGGGGGTCTCAGAGCCACAGCCTTGCCCCCTCCATCATACTGGTGAATTTGCTGCCAAAGGGGTTGATTTTTTCGCACCGACCCGTTTTTGCTGCTGTGCTGCTGAATTTCTGCAGCAAACCCTGGCCTGTTTTCTGGAACACAAAAATCTGCCCTTTTTCTTGCCACACTGCCAAATTTTGGTTGCAAGAAAGGCCAGGGGGCTGCATGTAGCCCACCCCTATTGTAGATAATAAATGCAAGGGCACAGGAACCTTTCTCCATCCCTGCCTAGCATCCATAAAGCGTGGGTTTAATCAAACACATCCGGTGCAGGGCTGAGATTCATGTCTGTGGTTACTGGGAGTAAGGGGTGCCAGAGGGCAGAATTGGAAAGAGGAGAATGCACCGCAATAGAAAGCTGTGGGGGACATTGGTCTCATGCGCATGCTATAGAGAAGGAACACAAAAGAATGCGTCTTCTGGTACCTTAAAGACTAACACATTTATTATGGCATAAGCTTTTGTGGACACTGTCCACTTCATCCTAATATATTTGTTCATCTTTAAGGTGTCCCAAGACTCTTCACTGTTTCTGCTGCAACAGACTAACATGGCTATCCCTCTGGGAATAGTATGCACTGCACACATCTCATTTTGAGGTGTGTTGTGTGTAGGATGCGACAAAGGGCAGATGAATTTGGAAAATGATTCTCCCGCTGAAGATTGGGCTCGTGGGCTGTATGTGGACTGGACGATGATCACCCTCCCAGGAGAGAGATTTTGTGGACACTTGCAGGGAACCAACCATGTAAGGAGCCAGCATGCACACTCTCTCTCTTACCGCTGGGGATTGGGCTCGTTGTGCCGGTCACGCTCATGCTTGATCATGCGGTAGCGCCCAATGCGGGCATCAGGACGTGACACCTTCATGCTATTAAGCGAGATCCTGTGCAAAGAAAAATTACAGCTCAGATATCAACACAAAGGTGAGTTTCAAACACAAAAAGGTGGGTTTCAAACCTTTGCTCTGACCTCTCTCTAAATAAAGCAGGAAGGAGTCCTTACTCTCCACTCATCATACCCCCACCCCACCCACTTGTGGTTTTCAGAGCTCTGGCTCCACAGATGATGGACGCAAATCTTCTATTTGGCCCTGTTATGTGCTACTGAACTGCTGCCTCCTGTGCCCTCCTCTGTCAAATTTGGAAATGTAGTTACAGAAAAGGTAGTTATTATTTACCAGCAGTTGTCATTTGCACAGCTATCCCACCCCTGCCAGTCCACGCATTCCCAGCAGACACCACATGGAAAGACAGACTACATGACTACTGCAACGAGCGTTGGCTAGGCTTGGCCCAACATCCCAGCCTCTCACGCACCGGTTAAAGATGTCGTCATCTTCCCCACCCCAGCCCCAGTACTCGTTAGGGAAGCCATTGATCTTCAGAAACTGTGTCTTGCTCAGGCCAGAGACACCTCCAAAGTAGCCAGAGTATGGCAGCCTGCAGGGGACAAGCAGGAGAGATGGGGATCAGTCAAGCTAGGAATGGGTTCAAGAGCACAGAACGTGGATGGTCCAAGCCAGTCCTGCTGCAATTTAAACCCCTGCTTCCAAGTCAACCATGTGATGTCAAGCACGTCATCCATTGCTCCCTCTGTATCATGCCCACCCTAAATCCTTCCCAGCTTCCCATCTCCTTAGCCTAGCCTTCCCCACCTGGTGTCCTCCAGATGTGTTGGACCACAACCGTCGTAATACACAGCCAGAATGGCTGGAGGGTACCAGGCTGGGGAAAGCTGCCTTAGCTGAACTCCAAGATACCATTTTATGCACAGTGTGCCCCCATCAATCTTATTTTGCTTAGTTTGGCAGGTAAGAGACCCCAGCAGGGTTTCTCAAGTGTGCACTCCATAATGCGGTATCACAAGTCCATCCCTGGAATGCTCCAGCAACTCACATGAGAGGCAGCAAAGAATATATACTTCGAATCACAGAAAACCTGTAAATGCTATAGAGAAATGTAATATGCAGGTCATAAGAATGAGAAAGGTCCTATACACTGCATTTGAGATGAGAGGTAGGGGTCACAGCCTGCAGGCCTCCACAAGGCCCAGACCACAAGGAGAACAAGAAAGCACCCTCTGCAGGAGGGATCCTTGGAAAATCTCCAAGGAAGCAGATTTAAGTGTGCTACACTGGAAAGGTAAGCTATATGTGCAAAAAGATCAGATCCCTCTTTTCATTTTCCCCCTGACTCTGAACAATTTCAAAGGGTCACTGGCATCTCAGAAAAGATTGAAGTGCATGAAGCTACACCTTCAATTTCCCATTAAGAAGATCTTATGTAGCAGACTGCAAGAAGTCCTCTGGACAAGAACCTAAGGTAAGGAGCTGGTTTTGAAACTAACTACTGGGCAGACAGAGCAGGATCCATGAATTGTTGGCATCACTCAGAATAAGATGACAGATAAGGTAAGCCAGTCATTGGAGTAGGATAGTGCAATTCTCAACACAACTCAGTGCAGTAGAGAGCATTTGGGAAGGAGACATCCAGTCCACTCACTCACCGGAAACCAAACTTATCCATGGCAACAGCAAAGTGCCGGGGCTGATCATAACAGCGATAGAGATTCCGGTCATCCATGGGCACAAGATCAACATCGCTGAAGATGAAGCAGTCATAGCTCTCATCATCTCGCAGGGCTTCCAGGAAGCCCACATTCAAAAGCTTGGCTCGGTTAAAGGTATCTTCCCCAAACTGTATGGAATAATGATCAAGGAAAGGGTCATCCCAACTGCCATATTACTCTTATGTGGCATATCTGGCCTGCCTCTCTCTAGTTATTTTCATTATAAGGAACATCCTGGAATTCCCCCCAATTTTTCTAAAACTGTTCAACCTTCCTTAATTGATTTTGCAAAGAACCACCTACTATATTTCAGATCTGTCATCACATCAGACAGGAGGCCTGAAACAGGCCTGTGGCTCACGCTGGCTCAGCTTGTCTGAGCGTGGAAAGCTAAGCAGGGTCAAGCCTGGTTGTTACTTGGATGGGAGACCCCTCCTCTAGTTTCCTGCCTTGAGCAGGGGGTTGGACTCGATGGCCTTGTAGGCTCCTTCCAACTCTATGATCTATGAACTTTTGCAAAATGAGGAGCAAGTGAGAAGCATATATTTGACACTCCACACTTACCCTGAAGTGCAATGGCCATGGCCCATAGTAAGGAATCAAACTCATAGTAAGGAATCAAAGGCCACGCACTGCTTCCCCAAAAGGCAGGAAGCCTCTACTTCAGGGGTGGGGACCCATTTTGGTGTGAGAGCCACCTTCCCTCTGGGGCAGTCTGTTGGAGTCACATGCCAGCTATGGACAAGGAGAAGCCAGCGATGGACAGGGGCCAAAGTAAAAACTGGGCTTTGGGCTTTTCTCTCTTTCTGACACCCCCTTTTCTCTCTCTCTGTATGTCTGACATCCCTTTTTTCTCTCTCTTTCCAATTATTACTTCCTTCGCTCTCTTTCCCTCCTTGGGGAAGGGACATAGCTCTCTTGTCAGGTCAATATGGATTGTTTCAGGAGGCTTTTGAAATTAGGTTGAGGGCTGCAGGTTGCCTACCCTTGCTCATTTCTAGTCAGGGCAGGTTTTCATGAAGAACAATCTACCTCTCTTCCTCTGTCAGGTTCCTCCTGGACAGCACTACGTTCTAAACCAGGAATGCAGAACCTCTTTCAGCCCAAGGGCCAAATTCAATTTTGGAGAAGCTCTCGGGGGCCGCATTCCAGTGGTGAGCAGGGCTGAAGGCAAAATGGGTGGGGCCAAAGGCAAAAGGGTCGGGCCCAAAATATACCAGCATATTTTAGCTTAAAGCTCTTACTGCCAGTAACTGGGCCTTAGGAGAGGCATTTCAACCTTTTAGAATGCAGGGAAAGCTGCACAAAAGCTGGGAAACCTCCACGTGATTGGGGAAGAGGGAGAAAGAGTTGATGTGTTGATGTGGGCAGAGGCATGGGAACCCAGGGGTGGGGGTTGGATTGGGACCCCAGGAAAGCCAGATTTGGCCCCCGGGCTCAAGGTTCAACCCCTCTGTTCTAAACTCAATCATCTTGCTCTATCCCATGTCATCTCTCCCCACATACCTGGTTAATTATATAGATACCATAGGACACCTTCTGGCGTCGTAGGATTGGGTGCAGGTAGTGCAGCCAGTACTTGAGGTGGTGCTCGCGGTGGCGGAAAGGGATCAGGATGGCCACCTTCTGGTGAGGCACACAGTCTGGGGGTGAGTACTTGCCACCCTCCTGCACATCTGGGTTCTCCCGCTGCACCCTCTCCATGCTCATGGGAGAGCTGAATTCGATCAGGAGCCGGCCCACTGCAGGAGAAAAAATTCCACTATCCGTGTAACAGCCTCCCAAGTTCAGAACGGCCTCAAGGAGGCCGTGCCACTTCCATTAGCCAAGGTGACAGGGCATTGTCTAGAAAAGTTCAGCAAAGACATCTGAGGACCCAAACTTATCAGGCCTGCATAGAGGCAGCAGATAGCCCAAGCACAGTTAACCCAAACAAGACCCTGATATACATGTATAACCTTGCAAGCTGACCCACTGTGAGTAGCCCAAGTAACTCAAGGTCCTGAGAACCAGGCAGGATTATCAACAGGCACAGGAATGGGTATGGGGCAGAGGACAATCACATATTCCAAGAAGAAAGTGCCAAGGAAACCCTGAATGGCTTGACCAACTTCGAGAAAAGGTTGGCCTGTAGGGCTTGAAGGTACAGCTTGCTTTCTGATAATGGCAGGACCCATTTCTTAGGCAAGGGTGGGAAGAAATATAATCACTGGCCACTACCTCTGTTTCTGAGAATGGGAGGGCAGAAAATGTAGGAAGACAGGAACTAGGAACTATTGGAGGAGGGGGAGGCCAGTGAGGGAAGTGGGGAGAGACAGGGAGTTGTCTAAGGCAGGGGCGGGCAGAAGGTAGATCTCCAGATGTTCTGTTCTTAAACTCTTAGGAGCCCCTGCCAGCATAGCCAATGGTCAGGAATGCTGGGAGTTGAAGTCCAAATTATCCAGAGATCTGCTTTCTGCCCACCCAGGGCCTAAGGTAAAAAGTTTCCACTATCTGATAATTGAAAATGTCACTCAAAGCATTCCTTAATTTGAAACCTTCCAACAAATGTGGCCCATATATTTTCAACTGTGCCTTCACTACAGGGCTGGGTTTTCTGTTAGAGGGCAGAGGGTCCATGATTTGCAGTACCAAGCCTGTCCTGCAGATTCCTGGATCTTCCAGTTCCTTCCTGTGTCTGAAGCCAGAGGCTACTTGTCATACTGCACTGACAGGAAGCAGAGAGAGAGAGAGAGAGAGAGAGAGAGAGAGAGAGAGAGAGACAGGCGACAAGTGGGGCAAAGATATGCCTGATTACTGTAATGCTGGGTCACCACTGAAGGGGAGCAAGGTACAAGGCAGGGAAGGTTCCTCTGCAATCTCACCTAGGCCAGGAGGCATCTCTGGGCAGGGCGGTAAGGGCTTCTCGGTGATGGCGCTGTTGCTGCTGACAGACTTGGCACTCGGGGCCAGGAGCTCAGGGCCCAGAGGCCCAGCGGTGCTGTTAGGCCGAGAAACATTGACGTAGGACAGAGTGCGGGAGGAATTGCGCACATTAAATCGGATGAAAAAGTCCAGACGCTGGGCGTAGACATCAAAGTAGAGGATCATGATGATGAGGAAGTGCAGTAAACATAGGAGCAGAACGGCTTTGCAGATCCTCTCCAGGGTCACCCCCACCAGCAATCTGCTCATCTTCTGGGCACAGGCCAGCCAGCATCAGGGGGGCACAGCGAAGGGGGCTCTGGCCCAGGCACCAAGCCTACTGGGGGGAAAGACGAGGGAGTCAGGAAACACAACTTCCCCACTAATATCATTCACCCGCTCCTCTAAGATGTATTGCTTTAAGGAGTGCAATAAAAGTAATCAAACACTATTCCCTCTATCATCCCCAACAATTTGGACAGCACTTTCTGGGGAAAGGATGACCATACCACCACCACCCTTCTGCAGAATGACTATGCATGCTTATACTATGGATATTGATTCTAACCTATGTAGATGAGCTCTTTCAATCTAATGACTCTCCAGACAGTCTGTCTCCCTCTATAAAGCAATATTGGCAGTTGGTCAGAAGGAAACCCAGCCCAAGGACCAAAAAGAAAGGGCTGGAGGATTGGCTCTTGACAGGGACATACATAGCCAGTGTGGCGTAGTGGTGAGAGTGTTGGACTGGGACTCAGGAAATCTGGGTTCTAGTCCCCGCTTGGCCATGAAACTCACTGGGTGACTTTGGGCCAGTCACTGACTCTCAGCCTAACCTACCTCACAGGGTTGTTGTGAGGATAAAATGGAGAGGAGGAGAAGGATTATGTAAGCCGCCTTGGGTTCCTTGCAGGGAAAAAATGTGGGGTATAAATATAATACAATAAATAAATAAATAAATAAATCCATCCAAGGGGCTATTAAGGCAGAAAGAGATGGCATCCCACTTACCAGCAGCGATATCCTAATCCTCCTGCCTTTAACAGCAAAAATGAAAGAAAGGGAGATGTCCCTTGAGCATTGGGAAGGGGACACATAAGAATCACATGGAGAATAAACCAAGTTAGACACTGTGTGCCTTTCCAGTAAACCAAGATTTCCCAGGAAGCAGGACCTCTCTTATTTCTCCAGTGACAGCTCAGACATTAACCAGACCCATCTCCTAACACTTCATGAATGAGACACACACACACACGCACACGCACACACGCACCAGACCCAGCCACTCTCCCCTTTCCATATTCAGTCATCTCTTTAAGCCCTTAGCTCCTTCAAAGATCTGTGGGGGGGGGGGGCACACACATGCATATGACACAACACAGACCAATCACCCTTCACTTATTAACAGAAAAGGGACCAGTTCTGCAGCATTTGGAAGAGAATAATTCTCAACATGAGCCATAGTTAAGAGGGGCTGTTCTACTTTCACTTTGAAATCCTGCTGTCCCAAGCTGTGAGTCCCACATTTTTGCAGAGGAAAAAAAAGGTAAGCTGGAACTAAGACACAATTGCACATGTGTGGAGAGTGTCTGATCCTGTCAGCAGGACACCCTCCCACTTCAATGAATTTACATGATAATAGCAGAAAGCAGGCAAACAGAACAGAAAACACAGCAGGCTAAAACTGCCCAAGGATTCTTTTGCCTCAACCTGCCCCATCTCCCACCTGCAGTGATTTGACCATGGGTTGCAAGCCATGGTCAAGTCTCTGTAGGTGAGGCATCAGCATCTTTGAATAATTTGCTCCTTCGGCCATCTTTGGCAATCTGAAATGTTAGGAGGTGGGGGGGGGGGAAGATGCATCCTGGCAGGATTGTGTTAGATGGAGAAAGGAGCTTCCATAACAATAGATTACATAAAATACAAGACCACTAAAATGAAAAAAGTTTCACTGGACTTACTACCATTGATAAAAGGGAATTGGGGCGTTCAAGTAACACCAAGCAACATGGAAAGGCATCCGATTCTCAGCTGAATACAGAGGAAAGTTATAATAAGCTGTTTCATTCTGGCAAATAGTGGGCTGGTCACAAAGCATCTGGCATGTCAAATAGCTGCACATACTACAATACATTAGCCAGCATACCTTAACCCCATGAAATCTCTTCCATTCTTTGGGAATAAAATAGCAGACTCTTTCTATGCCTAACTACTATAGAGGTTTCTGTGACCATTGCAAATGGGGAGAAAGCAATAGCCATCTCCCTGTCTGGAGGCAGGGAGGGGCACTGAGAAAGGGCAGTGGCGTTTCGGCTCTCTAAGGAGAAATTGTAAGGATGGATTTGGCAGCACCCACTCTTTTAGAAAGCTGTATTGCCAAGGTCACATCTCCATATCTATTTTATATTAATCAGTTGATCACCACCACCACCACCACCACCGCCTACTCCTCTGGCTCCAAATTCACAATTACTAACTGATTCACTTCACTCAGGTCTAGTTCACACAAACAGCAGATGAAATGATAAAACTGCTCCTAAACTGTATCACTCGACCTGCAGGTTGGGGGTAAGGTTGCTTTCCCAGGGAGGGAGGGAGGGAGGCAATCCATACACAGAGAGATGTACATGTCAGAGCAGCCTTCCTTAACCTGATGCCCCCTAAATGTGTGGGACTAGGGGATGCTGGCTGGCTGGGGATGCTGGGAGTTGTCATCCAACACATTTGGAGGGCGCCAGGTTAGAGAAAGCTGTGTCAGGGAGAGCACAGCCTTCCCCTTGACATCCAAATTTCCCACGTACAGGGAATGTCTATATCTACTGTGAACTAGGAGACTAAAAGGGTGGGGCAAAAGCAACAAGAACACCTCTGACAGACTACAGCTTTTTACAACTCTTGAACTATGTAGCTTGTGAGTACAACAGAATGGCATAAGGATTTAAGGAATTCTTTCTTAATTCTAACCTCCTGAGTCCCAAGCATCCTTCTACATTTGCAGGACACAGTGAGGTAGGTCCAAGGACAAGAGGAACAATATAAACATGGTGGTGGGGGGGAATAAAGCATCTGGCATCACTACGCCTGTCAAGTCTTCACATATTTTAGCTGCCAGTACTATGGCACAGCCAACAAGAAAGAGGAGAGTTTAACAGTAGAAGACAATAAAGCCAGCAGTATTCTGATGTAGTAGAGGAGGAATAAAGCCCCGTTTCAAAATGTGCAGCTTCTTTGTACTATACTCTAGGGCAGAGCTCTCCAACCTTGGGTCCCCAGATGTTGCTGGACTACAGCTCCCAGAATCCCTTGCCATTAGCCATGCTGGCTGGCATGCTGGGAGCTGTAGGCCAGCAACATCTGGGGACCCAAGGTTGGAGAGCCCTGCTCTAGGGCCTTGCCAAACTCACTGACCTCCTGTACCACAGTTGCACAAGGGCCATGCTCCAAGTGGAAGCAGGTGGCTGGGAACATCATACCTGCATCAGGGCCATGTAGCTAACTAGGAGCTAGCAACAGACTGGTCATCCTTGCCCACCGACATTGCAGAGCTGCATTCTGAAATCTCAGCCCTAGCAATTTCTTATGATGATTGCCAGAATGGCATCCCAGTGCGTTTTTCTGAACCTTCCAGAGGAACAAACTGGCCTCCCTCATATTATCAGGTGGTGCGCCCAGCAAGACATTATAGCAAGAAAGACCCCTGGCGAAGCTAATGCACAAAGCAGGGGGCCCTTAGCTACCATCCCATCCCTTGAACGTTATCTGCAGAAGCCTCTTAAATGAGCTGGAGAAACTGAAACATGAAAGAGTTAAAAACATCCCAGGTCTCACTGTGTTTCCCCCCACAGGAGTCTCTCCACTCCTTTCCCCCTTAATTAAGTATATAGCTGGATATCCCATTGTACAAACAGAGTGCAGGCAAGATGTGCACAACGTGAGTTAGCATGGCTGGAGAGAGGGGCTTTTTGCAATGTTAACAATCCACTAATGGAGCCAGGCTGCAGCTGGGCTGCTCCATGGCTGTGAATAATTTAACTGGAAATTCAGTCCTCTCTTCTGTCTGGTGATCACCAGAGAGCAGACACCAATGTTTAGCTAATTTGTTGGCATGTTGAAAAATTCATTTTTCATAGAAGTCAAAAACATAGCCGCGGCTCAATGATGTTCCTTGCAATCCCTACTTGGTTGGCACATGCATTTCAACCGGTTACCTGTCTGGAAAGGTACCTGGAAAGGTACCTACCTGTGAAAACAGGAGAGTGACACATGTCTGCAGGAAAACACAGGCAGTGCAGAACCCTCTGCTTTCTAGATATACACTTTTCCAGGCTATCTAAGGATACAATAGTCTCCAGGGAAACGGATTCAGACCAGGCACTGTAATGCTGGCCCCCCTTCTCATGTGGGCTCTCAAGGGGCACAAAAACATTTGGCTTGGGAGAAACCCATGGGCAAGGGGCAATGCCAGGAAAGGTAAGCTGCTGCTGGCTAAGTGTTTTGCTCAACCAATCCAAATGCCAGCAACAAGGCCATACTACTCCATACGGAGCACACAGCCTGGTAAACATACACATGCTCTATTATTTCCCCCTCCAGGTTGCCTTCACTATGAGGCCCCTTGCTCCTAAAAGCAGCTGCCCCATGCCTTTTCCTAAGATAAAGGCTGCTTTGTTTCCCCAGGGATCCCCTCCTGCCTGGAACAGGAAATCCCGTATTGTCAAAAATCTATAGGGAGAAGAACCCCAAAGTGATCCTGCCAAAAACGGTGGGGGAGAGAATAAGTCTGAGTAGCAGGTGCCAGAGCGCACCCCCACTCCTGGGCAGCCCAGACACAACCCCAGCCTTTCTCTGCTAGGAGAAGCGCCTTGGGGATTGCGCAGGAGCCATCTTGGGGGAGGAAGGGGGGAGGGAGGGAGGCTGGCTGGCTGGCTGAGGGGCTCGAGTGTGAGCATCTTAGAAAAACGCACAGGGAGACTGAGGCACACCTTTACTCTCACACACATACCTGCCTGTAAATATACATCAATGCATAACTGTGTCCCTAGCAACACCCATTTATACTGAACGCACTCAAGAACTTGTAACCATAGGAGCATCCATCTACACCCCGGTTAAACACCTATGTACAAATCACAGGTCAGCGCACAACGCCAAGGGAGGCATCCTACCCAAACACAGCCGAGGTGCCCGAAGGATACGCCCGCCTGGGGATGCGCCCCAGAGCCCAGGGGATGGGCGCAGTGGATGGAGCACTCGAAAGGTTCAGTGTGGGAACCAGAAAGACAGACATGGTGGGAACACACCCAGTCCCCTTCTCTGGCGACAACAAAAGGAGGGTGCCGGGATGGAAAGGAAGGGGCAGGGCAGGGTCTCTTCCCCTCGCCGCGGTTGGCTCGGCCCTCCCACCCCCACCCTCAGGAGCCGGTTTAATCCTCTCCCCCCCCCCCCGCTCGCTCCCGCTCACCGCCTGCTCGTTCCCGGCCGTGCCGCTGTGTCTCGGCGCCCGGGCCGGGCGGCACAGGGGACGGCGCGGCGACTCCACCGGCCCCAGCCCAGCCCGGCCCGGCCTCAGAGCGGGAGGCTGCTCGGCCAGCAGCAACAGCGGCCCCTGCGCCCCATCCCGGGCAGCACAGCGGAGCCGGGGAGGGCGGGCTGTCGGCCAGACGGGGCAATGGATCAGGCCTGCTTGGGCGCGCCAGCAGCAGCTCCGCCTCTTGCACGCTCAGCGCCGCCCAGGCCAACCCCTGCCAACCATTCCCATCAAGGCGGCCGCCGCCGCCGCCGCCGCCCCCTTCAGCCCCATTTAGTGCAACAGGACTGGGGGCTTCTCTCCAAGAAGTCACATGGGAGGAGATCGAAATCTACACGAGCGTCCTCGGGATTGGTGGAGTGCCAGATTCATCACAGGATCTCCGTCCCGGTCACAAGCGGGTCGGTAACAGGAAAGGATCCGTGGAAGCCAGCCACCCACTCGTGTCACACGCACGCACCCCGGGGAGGCATGATGGGGATGGGATTTTCTGGCTGAAGGATCCAGCAGGGCTTAATGGAGTTAGAGCGCCGCTTCAAATGAGGCGAGTCAGTCCCGTGGAATAGATTTTCAAAGCCTGCCTCTCTGGAGGCTCCGAGTAGACAAAGACGCCACAGAGAGTGCCTTTGAACGCAGGAAGAGTGTCTTTCCCTCGCTTCTGAATAACCCCGCCCCTCCTCTCGTCCCTGTAATTAAAGGCCAGAGCTCCCAGGTTCTGCTTGGCCCAAACTTTGGGCCTCTTCCCCGCACCCCAGAAATTAACCACTGCCTGGGTCACAAAGACATACGGAACGTATGGAATGTGGCGGGAAGCCGCTGCCAATTTTGAAAGCGGAAGGGACACTGAGCTTGGTATTCTGAAATTGTTGGTGTTCCATGGGGCTTTGACGTTCGGGAATTAGAGCGGTTAGTGGCCATCTTTTCCATTTCCAGTGTGGCACAGATCTTGCTAGCCTGATCAATTCCCGTGGCATGGGGGGGGGGACCTTTGAGGGCCCCTCTGACCATGGCCTGACCCAAGACTGCTCTGCTTTTGGCACATGGTGCAGCTGAACTAGCACTGATCACAGCCTTCTCTACATGGACGAGGTGCACTACTAACTAGTCCTGGCTGCCATGTTTTAGCTTGAAGGTGATGTTGCCATGGGGAACCAACATCAACAGGGAGTTTGGGCCATCTGGTGAAATGCAATGAAGAGGGAGGTTTTGGCTTTCTACCAACCTCCACTCTGTAGAATTAAAGGGAATCTCACAGCACCCTATAGGGAAGGGGGGGGGAGCCATTCAGGCTCCCACTGTTTCTTCTCTACTCTGTATTTGACCTTCAAATGAACACATAGCTGTAGGTGGGAGTGACAGCAGGAGCCCCCCCACCCCCAGCACTACTGCAGTGCTTCCTCTAAACATGGCCTGACAGCCACCCTCCCTCATATCCTTCTCTGGGCAGGATATGTTGAGTGTGTCTATCACCAGCACCTGGAAAGGAAATGGAGATTTGAGGAGTTTTCTTGTCACCAAAGGCAGGATGGGGTCATGCCAATGCATCTCACACAAGGGATACATGGAGCTTAAAGTCTTAATTCTAGGCCAGCTAGAGAATACCACCAGGAAGGAATATTTGCTGCCAATTCCCAAAGTGCCCTCTGTATTGAGGGAGCCTTGGGCTATCCATTGGGTAACTACAAATTGAGCACATCAAGGAAAACGAAATAAACCATTTGGGGCATAATCCAGGGAAAGCTCTTCAGAGCCATAGATTGAGGTGGGATCTAGGTGTGTCCAATGACACTCTGGTCTGTGTGCTTCATTTCTGACATCTGTAAACCACCATATCAGCATGACTTGAGGGGAAGATATTAACAATTAAAATGTGCAAAAATATATAAAGCATACAACTACTATAATTCATTATCCACAGTAATCGGGCAGTAACTGGTATGAGGTGTCCCAAACTTTCTCTGTATGTAGGAGGCTGTCATTGCACACTATGTCCAATAAGGATGCTATATCTTCCCATCTGGTGGCCCAAGCAACTTGGTTTTTATACTTCATCTTATTCCTCCCTCCCACCCCCACCAGTTTAACTTGATTTGCTGCACCGTTCCCTAAGTTTCTCTTTCCAGCCACGCTGTACAATGCTTCTGCGTTGAAGTGGAAACAGTGTTTAAAATATTTCCAGGTATCTTGTGCAAATAATTAAGCTATCATAAGGGACAGTCTAGGAGCAAAAGGTCCTCCTCTGGAGGGGTAAGAAGCTGCACTACTAGAAATCATGGTTTGGAAGAGAGAGATGGTAATGTTTACAATGGCAAGAGACCCGTGGAATCTGAATGCTGAACTTTGGTCATCATACATGAGTTAAGGATACTAGTCTTTAGCATGTTAAGTATAGATTGTTCTCATGTATTTATAAACCAGTACTGCTTCCCCTTTATTTCATCTTTAGCTATTTATATAAATGTGATTGCATCGTGACTTAGTTTGCCCAAGGCAGGGCTGATGAAATGCTACCTGAATCCCAGAACTCTTTGAGTCGAGTCAAGCAAAGAAATACAGTAACTCTTTTATATGTTAAGCTTACACAGGAAGGTATGTTCTTGCTGCTAGCTAGGCCGTAGGAAAGATTCACCCAATTGCACATAACAGGAAGCCCCAATGAAAAATGAATATATGAAACTCAGCTGCCTTATATAGAATCTGTTCATTGGTCCAGCTAATTTTGTATTGTCTACTCTGGCAGCGGATTTCTAAGGTTTGGCACTACCTGAGCTTTTTAGAAAGAGATGCTAATAACTGAACCTGCAACCTTATGCATGCAAAGCATGTGCTCTGCCACTGAGAGCGACAGCCCCTGCCAAAGGGTATCAAATGAGACCATACTGCTGTTGTCAAGGCAAGTTGGCCTCCAAAGCCACTTCACCCCAATATCCTCAGGAATCAGCTATCGCATAAGTGCATTCTAGGCGTTGATAGGATTTACAGTACCTTCCTAGTTAAATGTCTGCAGGCTGCAAATTCTGAACAAAGGAATGTGTGTGTGTTTCCTCTGAGCCACCCAGCCCCAGTTTGCACTGCAGCTTTCTCCTCCGTCATGTAACCTGATGAGCACAGTAGCTCCAGGCACTTTGCTGCAGACCATGCCAACATTCCTGCCCAAGCACATCTGAGCTGCCTCGGTCCCAGTGCAATATCATTGGGCTCATGTGTTTATTATTTTCTCTCTCCCCATGCTGTCAGGCTCCTCAGCTCTTCTTTCCAGCTTTGCTTGCCAGCCCACTGCCTTGGCCCAACAATCTTACCTTCCTACCATACCCAGCAACTTGCATGCTTACTAAGTGGGAGTGGGGATACAAACACCCTGGAAGACCTACCGGTAATTCTTTTCCAACACCCACCCACTATGCTAGCCGGATCCCTGCCAGCTCATTAGGCTGATGAGCCAGCTGGGCTCCTCATGCTGGGCACTCTGCAAACATCCAAAATGAATGGATTTGCTGCATCTTAGAGCAGATTTGCAGGAATGTGGCAGAATCACCCAGGGAGCAGACACTAAGCCAGCAAAAGCACCGCAGTTGCGTTTAAGCCTCCTGGAGGGGGAAATTGGAGGACTTCATTCCCTTTGCAGGCTCAGGCCCAGTCTACACTGCCTCAAAGCTCATCCACATGGCACAGACAGACTACCAAGTGCAGAGCTGAGAGATGGGGCCTCATTATATGTAGCAAACAACACCCTCAGAAAAGTGCTGACTGGATCCCTGAGCACAACAGCTCCTGTGGGCATAAATCACAAAAAAGCAAGATGTGCGATGAGGCAGGTGGGGATAGGGAAAAGGGCCTTCTCCATTGCAGCACCTCACTGCCGGAATGCTCTCCCCAACAAGGCACACTTCGTGCTGGTTATGATCTCATTATTGGCATCAAGCACAAACCTTTTAAATGCTGGTTGAAGTGATGGAGGAAGGAGAAGAAGCAGTCAGGCACCTCTCCATCATGCCTGAATACAGCTCAGGCTGAGACACACACCCCTTCCCTCCTGCTGCCAATTGTTGCTGCTGCATCAGAGGGAGCAGAAGTAGCAGCTCTTCCACTGTGCCCATGACTTGCTGAACCTTTCAACTAAGAATCTAGTACATGAATTTGTTTTCCCCCCTCTTCCCTACCAGACCCCTTTCCTTTTGTGTAGCATCTTTTAGATTGTAGGCCTGCAAGCGGGGACTGTCTTATCTCTGTAAGCCACCTTGGAAGCCTTTTTGGCTAAAGGGCAGGATTAAAATATTATACATATAATAAATAAAGTCAATGTTTTTAATCCTGCTGCTGCAATTTTTATACTTCTGTATTTAACTAAACTGCCCACTGTTATTGTTTCCTGGCCCTGGTCAGTTATTATCTTAATTTGCTTTTTTTCCTGGCCCTGATCAGTTATTATCTTAATTTGCTTTTTTCAACATCAGCCACAATGCAGAAACTGTGGGATATATATTTCTAAAACAGAATAAATGTAGCAGAGGAGCAGCCAAGCCAAAGGAGATCACTTTGCAGAGTGCTGCACCCCAGCAGGAGGTGATGGGCTTGTCAGGGTCATCAAAGCAAAACAGACGAACAAGATAATACATCCCCACAAAACAAACACATGCAATAAAAGAATTAGAATAAATGAACTGGTGAAAGTACAAGATATTTCCCAAACAAGACAATTTTATCTGTACATTTGCAGGCTTACAAACATAAACAATGAACAAGAATGTGAAGCTGCTGTGCTTTAATTCCAGTGTAACAAACAGGAACCAAAACCAAATGCATTTCAACCAAACAGGTCTTCAGTGGTCTAAGTTATTAAAATACCAGGGATGTTGAAGAGTCCTTGGTCTCGAGTCACGAGTCGAGTCTCGAGTCCTTGAACCCGAGTCTCGAGTCCGAGTCCTTGGTCCAAAATGGTGACTCACGAGTCACGAGTCCTGAGTCACTCCCAAAACTGACTCCACGAGTCCCTATTAAAATCAATGGGGGGTTTTCCCAACAAAATAAGGCTACTTCAGATGTGTGGCTTAAATAAATTCTAGGCACAAGTGTGCCTTTTTATTTCAAAACTCTGCCACTGATTTTGGCAAGAACAGACCAGGCAGACAAACCCAAAATAACCAGGCAGGCAGAGGAGGCAGGGAACCCCAAAGCAGGCAGGCAGAGGCCTTTGTCTTGGACAATTCAAACTGTGGGACTGGTTAAGAAGAGACCAGGCAGGCAGAGGAGGCAGGGAACCCCAAACAGGCAGGCAGAGGCAGCCAAACCCAAAATGTCTGACCCTAACCCAAACCCCCCACAACAACACATCAATCAAAATAAATCTCAACAAATCATTGGGGCTGCGCTTCTGGTAGCTGTCCATAGTGGCCGAGCAGCGGCGCGCCTCGCTTCCATGCGCTCTTCACCGGTGATCGTGCTCCTTCTGGCACAGCCAGAAGACTCGTCAACAGCCCAGGGATGTTGACGAGTCCTTGATCTCGAGTCCCGAGTCGAGTCTCGAGTCCCATTAAAAATATTGGGACTCGAGTCCAAGTCGAGTCAGAGGGGGGACTCAGTCCGACTCACGAGTCGAGTCCTCGAGTCCGAGTCCCCATCCCTGTAAAATACTAATGCTTATATGCACACATTATCTATCATCAATCTAGTAATCCAAACCTCTCATTTTACATAATAGTTCTCCATTATGTAAAATGATGGTATCCCCACCTGTAATTAAAAAGTTTTGTTAAAAGATAAAATTTAGAAATCAACTTGTAAGACTGGAGATTTAGCCTTTAGGGAATAAATCCAGTAAAGTTCCCTCTGTAAAAACCTCCAGTGCAGCTGTTGTCCTTGAAATAAAGCAAATGTTGTACAAGAGGGGCTTGTGAATACAAAAGCTTTATTAGAAACTGGAGGGCACACGCCCCTCTTGTACAACATTTCCTCAATTCCTGTTGTGGACATAACTTGACTGATCTGAAGTTCTGCTGTTTGGAGAAAGGTGAAGCTCAAGGACAACAGCAGCACTGGAGGCTTTTACAGAGGGAACTTTACTGGATTTATTCCCTAAAGACCAAATCTCCAGTCAGTTTTTGGCCATTGTGTTTTATTTAGCTTTGGTTTACTGGTGAAATTGTCATTATAATTTCCTGACAATAGGTTTTACTAGATGGGTGCCCTTTAAGGAACTTAAATCTAGTTCCTTAAGGCTTCATCCACCATATTGGTAGTGGAGCCCAAGACTTTGCTTGGCCTCACAATATTCTGGTGTGCACCTGTTTTGGTAGGCACGCACAACTTTTTTTGTCAGGTATGCTCTATCACTTGGGAGTCTGATATGGTATGTGTATATATATATATATATATATATATATATATATAAAACACACACACACACACACACACACACACACACTTAAATGTTTTTCTTACACATCTTACAATTCTAAATTTTATCTTTTAATAAAACATGTTTTTTAATTACAGGTGGGGACACCATCATTTTATGTAATGGAGAACTGTGAGAGGCTTGGATTACTCTATCTAGTAAAGTATGTGTGCATAGAAGCCTTAGTATTTTAATAACTAGACCACTGAAGACCAGTTTGGTCGAAATGCGTTTGGCTTTGGTTCTTGTTTGTTACATTTGAATTGACATCATATTCATGTTTGTAAGCCTGTAAGTGTACAGATAAAATCATATTGTTTAGACTTGTTTGGGAAATATTTTCTACTTTCACCAGTTCATTTATCCCAATACTTTTATTGCACTTGTCAGGGTCATGCCTCTGTAGGCCAGATCTCAGCCAGTAGCCTCAACGTGTTTTGACTAAGAGCAAATGCAGGTCTACTGGCTAGTAGGGCCTGCTTATGTCACAGAACTGCAACCTATCCAAGGGGACTGTGAGGGTTCCTGAAAAGTTCCTAGCAGTGTTTCCAGTGAGAATCAAATCAGACTGTAGCCCACTACTTTGGAACAGTGACATAGTGAGTAAGATCCCATATATGGAAGAAGTACAGGCACACTTTTCAGATTAGGCTGCATGTAACAGTAGCCACTTCACAAAAAAGTGTATCTGAATACATTGAACTGGGATGCTCAAATCCAGACTAGAGGCACATGTAAAAGGCCAGATTTTAAGTCCTTATCTACATAAAGCAAGGCCTTCTTCCCTGCAATTACAATGGGAAGAAATTACAAGTATGAACTGCATGGAATGGAAGCCATTGCAAGTAATTTAGATGCAGGCCTTAAAATGACTTGTTAGACCTAGCTAACTCAGTGGAAAAAGAAATGAACTGCAGGGGCCATTGGCCTGCATCCAAAAGCAGATAAGGCATGTAGTGTAGCATAAGGTGAGGAACAATAAATCCATCATCCCTGACTAGTAGTTCCAGTTTGGGCAAAGCAACTCTAGGCTTACTGCTATAAATATGTTTTAAATGGGCAATCAAGATTTTTATTAATACAGCACCAGGATAGTGATATGTACCAGATAAATTATAAAGCAGACTGTTGTAAATTATAAAGTAAACTCTGCCCCACAGTAAGAGGTTAGTTTGCCATTTATCTAACCACACTGAAATTGGAAGCTAGATGTGCTCTAAATATACAAAGGCCATCACCATCTAGCTATAAAATATGTAAATATCTAAATTGAGGGGACTTGTCCTTGACATGAGCAGTTACTGAAGTGAGGCTTCCCCCACCATTTTCCCTACTAAAAGTACTAGGGTGCAATCTTATCGATTGCACCCTTGATGACTGGAAGACCCTGAACTCAGAGGCTTCCGATCATCCAATGCAGGGTGGGAGGAGCCATGGAGATGATCTTTGCCTCCCTGCACTGCAGATTTCACTAGATGGGCTTTTTAGCTGGGTGCTTGCTTTGGGGGGGGGGGGGAGGCTGGCAGAAGCTCAGGATAACTCATATCCTGGCCTCTCCAGTCTCCTCCCCTTCCTGCTCATCAAAATGCCCTTTACCCCCTCTCCAAAGTCTCTTTTCCAACCTTGGAGGGCAGCTCGTCCAGCTCTTTCTGCACCGGCTGCAAGGGGGAAGGGGTTGGATATCTGACTCCCCCTTCGAGAGTGCTGTCTCCAACCTTGGAGGGAGGAAACCCCATTATCCTATGTCTAGGGGCAATAGGAATGCTCTCTTAGTATCATCCAATTAGTAATATAGTCAGGAAATGAACAAAATGAATCCATTACACTCAGTTTAGGAGAGAATATCAGGGTGCCAGCAGCATAAAGATTGTTCTTTAACATTTGATGCTTTTTATATCCACACCTTGATATCTAGCTAAAGCTAGCAGTTCAACAATCAAATTAGAAAGAAGTGGGGAAACGGGCAATCCTATCTGGTAATATCTTTCCGTTGAGAACAAACAGCAGAAAGATTCCAAAATGTAAATTGTAAGTATTTTTACTCAAGGTAATAATATACTGTTTCAAGGAACGTTTCAGGAAATCTCTCAAGGCTGGGCTCTGTACCAGCAGGAAGCCAAAAGGTGGCATTAGCAACCTGCTGTATATTTGGTCAGCTCCTGCAGGAATGTAAGAACTGATTTTGTCTCTCCAAAAGTGCTGAGCCAATCAGAGCAAGGAAATCTTGCCATAAATAATGAAATAACTGACATCTGAAAGGAGGTGCTGGAAGAGGTAGACAGAACAGTGCTGGCCTCTTGTCTATAACCTTTTAAAAGGGGGGGGCATCACTGTGCCCTGTACAGAGTTTTCAGATAGTTAAGGACAGACTATTAGGATTCCAGCTCCAGCGTTACAAGATTATGGTGTAGATAGGGTGGCAACTATCTCCACATTGGCTTTCTGTGCTTGTTGCTGCCTGGGGTTCAGCTCTTTTCTCCCCCTCAGCAGCTATCAGGAAAGGCATTTAAAAAGCTATAGAACTGGATTACAGATGACAAATCCTGCTCAGCACAAGGGCTTAAACTCCCAAGATCCTCAAAGTCTCATCAAACCCTAACAACTATTTTGTTTTCCCCCTTCCACGATCTGAATAACTGACATCTGGTTTTAAAACTTAAACTGTTTAGTCTCTCATTTCATGGATGGTATATAATTGATGTTGCAATCCACCTTGGAGGCCACAGAACAGGATATAAATTAAATAAATAGGCTTTATGATCCTTGGGATGCCAGCTACCCACACCTGAGACGAAGTTGCAGGAGTATGCTGGAAGCGTATGCATGCTACTTGATGGGTCTCTGCAACTGGTTTGGTGATCACTACTTCCACAGGGCAAGTGGGTCTACCTCAACTTTCCTGGAGTCATGCATTTGTTTGGGCAGTGCACTCCGGCATCCTAGCTTAACGTTAAACTGGTGTTCGCCTACCTACCACAGAACAGCTTGTAGCTGTTAGGAAATGTCATGCTCGGGACACAAGCCCAGAATGTTTAGGTATACAGTGATTCCAGAAGTTCTTGAGGGTACTGAGTTTGTTAACTGCACTCTTGTCCTCAATTAAAACATGTAAAAACGACTCCTTTGCCTTAGTCAGTTTGGCTTGCACGAGGAAGTTGACCACCTCATAGTAGAGCGCCTCCTATCTTCTTTTTCCACCAAGAGCCCAGCTCATGCACTTACCTGTTATTGCTGAAAATACAGAGGGATATGTTCTAAAATTAGGGGTTGAACCGATGTCTCATTGCAATTGATAAGGGTAAGCCATTACTTGAGTCCCACTAATTTCAATGGGAAGCGAGTTCAACTAACTTAGCCTGGATCCAACTCAGTGTCTTTATTACATTTATAGCAATCCTCTCCTCCACACAGCTCAAAGCAGCACAAATTGCTTTTCACCCATTTTATCCTCACAAGAATTCAGTGAGGTAGGTTAGGCTGAGGGATAGTGAACTGCCCAGTCACCCAATTAGCTTCATGGTTGAATGGGGATTTGAATGTAGGTCTCTCCAGCCCTAGTCCAACCACTACACCCCACTGGCACATTTTACTAAATGTCTGAATTGTGTTTTTCACATGTGAAAATCTATTCTCTTTACACAGTGGGGCATAAGCAAGTACTTATACTAATTCAGGTCTAACTGGCTCAGGAGAGAATAGCAGGACAGAAGACATACTTGCGGTAGAGGTTTTGAAATTCTGGAGTGATGGGGAGATTAGGGCCTTCAAAGAAAGCAGCAGTCTGCTAACTATAATTCAAGCACCTCTAAACACACCACAGAAATTAAATGGAACAGTGTGACCCTATAAATATGAGGCTTGTCAATACCCACCCACTCTTGGAGTTGTGCCAAGGAGAGCCCTTTCTTTCAAGCTGATGACTCTGCAAACAGGAAGTCACACAGGAATTGGTCTATGTGAAAATTAGCAATGGTTTGGGTTGGACAGAAACTCACAATAGACATAGTTCCTGAAGACTCCTCATGCAAGTGCTCCTAGAATTCACTAAGCAAAGGATGAGAGCAAGCACTTGGACAAGAAAATAGGTTATTGCAATGGGCTAACAGGACGAGAATCCAGCTTGGTCTATAAAGCCACATACTACATGTTCCAGATATACAACCAAGATATTTTAAGTGCACGCCAATACACCTAAAAAATGCAAAACGTGAATACAACAAAGACATGCATCATACAAGCACACTTACCAGGGACTCATGATTAGCTACAGCTCCCTGTTGAGCATACAGTCAATGGCAAACTTAGGTTTGCTTCTGTATAATGTGTGAAAGGTAAATCATGTATCTCAAATAACTGGCAACTAAGACCTATTAAAAATCAGTCTGTCCTAATAGTTTAGAAAGACAAATTAAAAACCCAAGCTGATTTTTAATAGATCTTAGAAGCCAGTTATTTGAGATACTCAGGGCCATTTCACACATTATGCAGTTCAAATAAGCTCATTCAGTGCTTGAGGTAAATGTTTTGCCTCTTTCTTTTGTTTTCCATTGTGGCTCTGTGCATAATCCATAAGTGTGTATTTCCCAATTTTACTTTATGCCATGGAACAACTGCTCTGCATGCTCTAAGCAATTCAAGGAACAGCGGGCATTCTAGAGAAATAGCAATTATTAGTCACAGTACAAGATGTTTTCATTATCATTTATTTTAATAACCAATCATTTGTGATGCTGCACAGAACTCCAAAAATTACACCTTCCAACTCCCATGTGCCCCTTCAGTATGAAGCAGGTGTGTCTCGGGCATCTCCCACAGCCTGCAGTGCCAAGACTTCAGCCAGTGCCACCCGTTATTCAGGGGGGGAAATGGGCCGTCAGAGCCAGCAGGAGCTGGGGTAGTGGGAAGGGCACAGCAGCAGGGGGCACACAAAGAGGGGCAACTAATTGGGACATGAACGAGTTTCTTTCACAGGACATGGCATTGCAGTTGGCAGTGATTTGCCGCAAGAGTGCAAGGGCTGGAGCATGCTAGGCTCCTTCCACCTTGGCATCCAGCCCCTTTCTTCTGGGGAAGTGGAGCAGAAAATGGATGGGGGAAGAGGAGGATAGATTCTCACACATACACATCAATTGGTCAGGTTCTTCCATGGCCCAGGAGGCGAAGATCACAGGAATAACTTTATACACCAAGCTCCGCCCCAAGTCAACAGGAGACATTAAATAAGTATGTACAGAATCTGCAGTTGGCAGACAGACAGACAGACAGGGGGCAAAGGGCTTAGTCACCCATTTTCACTTTAGACGTCTGCAAAATACAAAAAGGGCAAAAGGTCAGAAAATTTCTGAGCTTCATTAATTATACTCCCCTACATATCCCTTGCCGCTCCAGCAATAGCACTGGGAGCAGAATGTGGATTCCCCCCATAGTACCCCTATGGCCCAGCGTTCATTAAGTTGCTAGGAAGGGAGAGGCATCCCCCACCCCTGCATTGCCGGGGTGACCACCTACCCCATACCTGCTCTTCCTAGCAATCACCAGCATCCCCAAGTCCTGGCTGTCATGTTCTCTTATGTACTTGGTAATGGTACCAAATTTGTTTACACGAAGTAGATTTTTAAAAAACATGCAACACTGCAAATGCATCCACCTATGCATGATCATGAGAAATGCAGCAATCCAGGACAGGAGTACAGAGCAGCAGAGGAACATGCAGGGCCATTAGTAGTGGTGTGGAGGCGGGGGGAGTTGAAGAGCCACATCAGCGGGCTTGATGTGACCTGAAGGCTACTTTCCAAGTAAGTGGGCTGAAGCCAATCAAGGCTCAAGAACATACTGTGAAAAGGCAATGTCTTATCTCATCCTAAACTTGAAGCAGGGCTGGCTGGGAGTTCCTTAAAACCATACCAGCACTGGGGACTACCACCTTTCCTTCTGGAACAGGCCTTCCAATACTCAAATGCAACCAAAAGGTTCTCGATTAAGAGCAGATGCACACCCCTTTGTGCAAACTACAAAGGAGTTCTGTATCACTATATTTTGTTTTCTTAACCCCTAAAGCAGGGATAGAGAAACTTGGAGACCCACAAATGTTGTTGGATTGCAATTGCCATCATCCCTCACTAGGCTGATGGGAGTTACAGTCCAACACCATCTAGAGGGCCACAAGTTGCCCACCCCTAGTCTAGAGTGCAGGCTAGACCCGACTGCTAGTGTTTCCACCCCCACCCCCAACATCTATTCTTCATTCTGCCCTTGCTTAGGGAGAAGAGGGGGGCTGTAAATCAGTCAAACCTGTCAGTGTTTTAGTGAACAGCAGCCTTTCCCTTCTACACAATGGTTGGGAATTAGAGAAGTTCCCAGGGTGATCATCAACTCTGTGTCTAACTATAGGATTCTCCTGGAGCAACACCAGGTGTGGCAAGGAAGGGCTCACCTGCAGGATAGCCACAATGACTCCAAAGAGCCCAATGGCACTGCCAAAGATTTCCACGATGAGGATCTTGACAAAGAGGCTGGCATTCTGGGCATCTGCCAGTGCGGCACCACTGCCCACAATGCCCACGCATACACCGCAGAAGAGGTTGGAAAGGCCCACAGTCAAGCCTGCCCCAAACATGGAGTAACCTGTAGGAGGAAAGTGCGTTAGGAATAGGTAGCTCCTAGTTGTAACTTCAGTTTATCCCAACCTTCAATTTTCGTTGGCAGCAAAATACGGAAGATGATACCTTGGTCCAGCTCATGCCTCACAAAACCATGCCTCTGTGGCACACCACAAGAACAGCGCTGCTGTTACAGCCATCCAAGAGAACAGCCTGTGCCAACACAAACTTCAGGTAGTACCGGTCTCTTCTGCGATGACAAAGCCTAGGCACCCACCACACCAGGGAGATGGCACAGGCATAGCTGGCATATCAGACATAGCTACTACAATAAGGGGTAGGGAGAAAGGAGTGTTGCAAAGCCAGTGGGCAGGATCCGTGAGTTCCCTGCTTATTGCATACTGTTTGACAGCCTATTGGGGGAAGAGCTCAGTCTTGGTGGAGTTGTGCCAAGACACAATCCAACTAGGGGAAGGGCCGTAGCTCAGTAGTAAAGCACATGCTTTGTATGCAGAAAGTGCAGGGTTCAATCCCTGGCAACTCCAGAAAGGGCTGGGAAAGACTCCTGTTGAAACCATGCCTCTGCCAGTCAGTGTAGACAACACTGCGCTCGATGGAGCAACGGTTTGAGTTGGTCTAAGAAGGCACCCTACGTTTCCTGTGTAGCAAGGACACCTGATGATCTCACAAGGACAAGAGCAGTTCTGTCTGCCTATCCCCAGTATCTACAAACACAGCCTACCTGCATGATAGTTATTGGAATGAATCTCCTCAGGTGTTCTGCCAGTAAATTGCTGTAAGAAAAGGAAGCATTTTAGGAAGCAAAGAGGCACAAACCCAATTAGTGCCCCAACAGATTGGAATAACTCTCTGCCACAGAGAACAGATGCAGTATACCCAAGCTGGTGTTTAGACCATACCTTTGGCAGCATTTCAGGAAGGGGGCCAAGGTAATTGAGGGGTGACAGACAGTGTCCACCTAAGCTCCTCATCTTTCACCAGCTTATAACTCTAGGCACAAGCCAGAGGCAGCCTAACTCCACCCAGAGCCTCTTGGAATGACAATAAAGCAATCAATAGCCCAGGAGTCACATTTTCTCTGGACATGTGGAGGAGCGTCTGCTCTCAAAAGTAGGATTTATTCCAGAGGAAGGGAGCACTTCTTCCTCCTTGTTGCCTTGCAGCAATACCATTCCAGGTTTCATGAGCAATTAGCCAAGTGTCTCTCTGCCCTATCAGGATTGGAAATTTCACCATAAGAGCTTGAACCAGGCTTGCTTCCTGCAACCAGGCTTCTAGCATAGCACTTCACCACAGCTGCCTCGACTTGATCAGTACCTCTCTCTTTGGCAAATGATCGCCTTCTTTGCTCTCTCCTGCTTGGCAATAGCTGGGTTAGGCTACCTTCAAATCAGATATACCAGCAACTGGCAGAGCTAGTCTTGCACACAAATCTGTCCCTCCCACACACAGGCCAGATACCCCCCATTACCTCAGCCATGTTGGTGATCACAATAGCCATGATGATCCCATAGATAGCCACGGCTTCACAAAAGATGATGCTGCCAGAAGAAAGGACAGATTAGCTGCTGGGCGACAAATCTGGATGCGGGGACGGGGTAGAGAGTGAATGGAATAGGCTGGCCTCTAAAGGGGAATCCATCAATCGAAACCCTACTTTTCTAAAAAGGCAAAGTGGCATGCTCAATACTAAAGGTTCCATGTTGAATATCAAGGTGACAGCTGGCTTCACTACTGGAATTTGCACCACAGAATAACTGATCATGTATGTCTTTTTGCTTACTGACAAGCATACTTTGCCTCTCTTTAAGCAGTCTCATTCCATTTAGCACTAAGCCAGCCTGCATAGTGACCTGATCCCACTCCTGTCAGGAGTGTTTTGCCAAGGAGCAGTGCCACTTATGGCTGTTCTGGTGAAAGAACTCCACTTATTTGCCCTTCATAGAGCATCACATTAGTTGCAGCAAGGCAGATAAGGAGCCAACATTTTGGAAGATGGGTTTCTCCGGCTTGCTTTCCCTTATCAAATTATTATTTTTTATTTATCAAAGTATGATACATCAGAATCTCATACCTCAGCCCAGAGCCAGTGTGGCGTAGTGGTAAGAGCGTTGGACTGGGACTCAGGAGATCTGGGTTCTAGTCCCTGCTCGGCCATGAAACTCACTGGGTGACTTTGGGCCAGTCACTGACTCTCAGCCTAACCTATCTCACAGGGTTGTTGTGAGGATAAAATGGAGAGGAGGAGGATTATGTAAGCCGCCTTAGGTTCCTTGCAGGAAAAAAGGCAGGGTATACATATAATAAATAATATAAATATAATCTAATATAAACTGTGTTTTGCATTTCAGCAGAATACGATCGAATACGGGTGTAAAGGATTGAGGCCTACTCAGGCTTGAGTTTGTTGAAGCCTGAAGGCCCAAACACTTCCCTCGAGTAGTGAAGCCTGAAGGCCCAAACACTTGGATGGGAGGGGGAGTTTGAGAGTTTTAAGTTACCCAATAGAAGTTAAGAATTAGATCTCCAATTCAAGGTCACATGATTATAACCTTCCATTCCTGGAAAGGCTATATATGTGGGATGTGGCCAGCTAGCAGTTAGAGTGCTGGGAGAGAGCTAGAAGCAGAAGCAGTGAAACAGCAGAGAGAAGCAGAGAGAGAGAAAGAGAAACTGGCTGCATAGGATATAGGTAGTCTGAAGTTAACTAGAGAACATTGGATTGTTTGTTTGTTTGTTTTATTTTATCATACTTGCTTTTGAATTATAACCACTCTATTAAGTAAAGACCCTAATATTATAAGTAAAGTGCTGTTGTTTACCCTGGAGTTTGGAGTGACTTATTCACCACGTCTACAGCCTACACCCATGCTATTGGAAGCTGTAAAAGGACTTGATCTCCTGGAACGGGAGGGGCTTTGAGGAGAGGCATAAATCTCCCAAAGGAAGGTTAAGGGGTCCATGCAGTAGCGGAACCTTGACAACGGGTTAGAGCTGCATCTTCAGCCTACCGGGTGGCGATGGAGGCAGCAAAAAAGAATTTCTATGCTGCCTCCATTGCATCTGCGGAGTGCTGCCCCAGGAGGCTGTTCCAAGTGGTCCGGAGTCTGGTCGGTCCAGCCGCTCCGGACCCAATGGAACAGTCTAAAGCCTCCTGTGAGGCTTTGGCGAAGCACTTTGCAGATAAAATCGATCGGATTAGGAGTGGGATATCGTGCGTCGTGGACACAGGGAGTGAGCGGGAGGAGGCCAATGGCAGACTGGTTTTGTGGGATCGGTTCCAGCTTCTTCCTTCTGATGAAGTGGACAAGGTGCTTTCATCTGTGAGGCCGACCACCTGCTTGCTTGATCCTTGCCCGTCCTGGCTCATCATGAGCTGTAGGGAGAGACTGGGTGAGGGGATCAAGGCGGTGGTGAATGCCTCCCTCGAGGAGGGAGTGATGCCATCAGCTCTCAAGGAGGCAGTAATAAGACTGCTTCTAAAGAAGCCCTCCTTGGATCCCCAGGATCTAAACAACTTTCGCCCAGTCTCCAATTTACCATTTCTGGGCAAGGTGATCGAGCGGGTGGTGGGTGCTCAGTTGAAAGCACACTTGGATGAAGCCGATTATTTAGATCCGTGCCTGTCGGGCTTCAGGCCAGGACATGGGACGGAGACGGCCTTGGTGGATGATATGAGGAGGGCTTTGGATAGGGGCGAATGCTCCTTTCTAGTCCTCCTCGATCTCTCAGCGGCTTTTGATACCGTTGACCACGGTATCCTCCTGGACCGCCTGGAGGGGTTGAGCATGGGAGGCACTGTATTGCAGTGGTTCCGGTCCTTCCTCTCTGGAAGTTACCAAAGGGTAGTTCTCGGGGAGGAGGCTTCAGACCCTCGGCCGCTCACTTGTGGGGTTCCATCCTCTCCCCGATGTTATTCGACATCTACCTAAAGCTGCTGGGAGCTATCATCAGGAGGTTTGGGGTGCGGTGTCATCCGTATGCGGATGACACGCAGCTCCCTCTGTTTCAAGTCCTCACCGAGGTTGGCCGTTGAGACCCTGTCCAAGTGCCTGGAGTCAGTGGGTGGCTGGATGGGAAGGAACATGCTGAAGCTGAACCCCGACAAGACCGAGGTACTTCTGGTGGGGGACAAGGGGAGGCTAGGGGATGTTGACCTGGTGCTGAATGGGGTACATTTACCCCTGAAGAACCAGGTCCGCAGCTTGGGGGTCATTCTAGACTCCCAGCTGTCCATGGAGGCTCAGGTGGCAGCTGTGAACCGGGCAGCACTGTATCAACTCCATCTGATACGGCAAGCTGTGCCCCTACCTTCCTAATCACCTGCTCCCATCAGTGGTTCATGCCTTGGTCTCCTCTCGCCTAGACTACTGTAATGCGCTCTACGTGGGGTTACCCTTGAAGACGGTTCGGAAGCTACAGCTGGTACAGAACGCAGCGGCTCGCCTGGTTAAAGGCAACTGCCTGCGAGATCACACCACACCAGTGCTCAAGGAGTTGCACTGGCTACCAGTTGCTTGCCGGGCCGAATTCAAGGTGTTGGTTTTGACCTTTAAAACCCTATACGGCTCCGGTCCAGTCTATCTCAAGGAGCGTCTCCAGCAACACCAAGTAGGCTGCTCAACAAGATCTGCAACAGACGGCCTTCTCCTTGTCCCGTCAGCCAGAGCAGCTAGACTGGTGGGGACGAGGAAGAGGGCCTTTTCTGTGGCGGCCCCCGTATTGTGGAACTCTCCCGAGTGACCTCCGCCATGCCCCCTCTCTGTTGAGCTTCCGTCGCTCATTAAAAACCTGGCTGTTCAGGAAAAAATGTATATTGTTTTAAATGTATTTTATCTTGTTTTTATCCTTTGTACATTGCCCAGGGTGGCTGGTGGCCGGTTGCCGGCCAGATGGGCGATAAATAAATATAAATAATAATAAAAATAAAAATACCCAATATAGTTCCCAGCCCCACATTGATAACCCATGAGGATAGTAGATTCTTCAGCAGAGGACCATGCTGTGAAACAAGGTTTCAAAAAAATAAATACAATTGCCTTGGCAAAGTGACTCAGTAGAAGTTAGCTATCTTCTCATTTTGGAGACAAGAGCTGTATTTAGCATTTTATTTCTGTTCATCCCCTTTTGCTTTGCTCTAACCTCATTCCATCTTAGATTGCCCTCACTTATAGACAGTGAATTCTGAACATTTCTACAAGGTTTAGCAATCAGGACAAATCCCAAAGGTTTCAGACCCAGGGAAACAAACATGGATTATGGCAGTTCAAGAGGAGCCCATTTGTTGCTTGAAGCTGCTGGGTATGCCTTGATGCCCACCTGTCACAACAATTTTAGGGCACATAGAAGACAATCTTTTTAATGGGTTATGTTGCATTAATTTGTTTTAGCTATTTGTGTCATTTTAAACTTGGTTTTAAATTTTTATAATGTTTTCATTGTGTATATTTTATGCTATGCTGTATTGTGTGTGTCTTTTATTGATTGTTGTGAACCACCCAGAGAGCTTCGGCTGTTGGGTGGTATATTATTATTATTATTATTAATAATAATAACAGCAGCAGCAGCAGCAGCAGCAGCAGCAGCTCAGACATTTTCACAGCTAAACAGGGCAACTTGATCTGCCAAGCAGGAAAAAAAGGCACATTAAGAAGTCTCTATCTACAGCTAAGGTTATAAAGAAGATGGACAAGGGAGCTTTTTGATTTGTAGAGTTTTTGTCTGTAGCACACACTGAGAAAAGGGTTCCTCTTACCTGACTAGATTTTTGGTTTTGATCCTAGGTGCTTTGACACCACCACCAATGATGCTGGATCCAGTGATGTAAATGCCCCTGAAAGCATAACCACAGAAGGGTTAGATGAGTGGCACTCAGCAGTATGTGATCCAAATGCCACACTAAATGCTCAGAGGCAGAGCCTGCTGGAAGCAAAGGGAGAAATAACTTTTTAAATTGTGCCCGGCACCTAATTTTATTTATTCATGCATTAAGGTCACATTCCTATGCATGTTTAGACAGAAAAAAGTCCTACAACTCCCAGCATTCACCATCCAGCCATGCATAGAATTGCACCCTTAGTTAAGTACATTATGCTTGGGACAAGCCTTAAGAAGAAGACACCAAAGCAACAGTACTGGGAGAGACGGGTGATGTCAGCCAGCAGGCGATGGGGGGGGGGCACTCACCAGGCAGCACCCACCACTGACAGCGAGATGGACAGCCCAATGCCCAGGTTGGACCACATGTACGGCGAAGTCTCGGTGAGGAACCTGTATACAGAGGAATATCTTATGAATCCTATATGCTTCTAACCATCACAGCATCTGAAGTCATCGTTCCCACAGAGAAGGAGCACCCCTAGTCTGGACAATCTGGTGGGATCTTCCCCTTTGTGGACAGAATTCAGGTCAGTCTACTCCTCCAGCTCAGGAGTCATAGAGAATCAACATCCTCTCCCCAGTGCAGCAGCCATAAGGCTTCACTCCTGCAAGAGGAATGGGGAGACTCCGTAGGAAGTGGATACTTGTTATGGGATGGGCAGGAGAAGAGCATTGCAGAAAAGCTGTGCTGCGCCAGAGTGGCACTAGGCTGACGTAGACAGCAGTCCAGGCAGGGAGGCCATGAAAGCAGGGTGGGTAATAGACCTGCTTGACACACCACCCAACAGGGCACTCTTGGGTCAGCTCTAGACCTAGCAGAAGCAGGATATGGGTCGTGACAACTCCTCTGGATTCTTAAACCTTTAGCACAGACTGGGACACACATCGAGAAGCATCTACAGTAATACCTTGGGTTGCAAGTAACTTGGTTTGAGAGCGTTTTGCAAGACAAGCAAATTTTAAAATATTTATTTAATATTTTTTTTTACTTGATATACAAGCGACGTCTTGCAATACAAGTACTGCAGTATGGCTTAAATTAAAAATCTCTGTACAAATTTTTTTGGGGGGATTTCATTTTGATATAAGAGTGTTTTGGATTACAAGCACGTTTCCGGAACAAATTATGCTCTCAATCCAAGGCATGACTGTATCACTCTTTGCAGACCCTTCAGGAACACAAAGAAGAGCCAAGCGCTTCAGAGGGAAGAGAGGGGGAGAGCTCAAGATGCCTGCGCAGATAAGCCACCAAAATCTGAGCAGCACAAGGCCTGTAAAACCTAACCTAATGAAGAGGAGGGGCAGCCAGCTGACCAGCAGGCAAAGTGATGCGATTAGCAGAATTGATTGGTGAAAGGGAACACCACCATCAATACTGTTCTCACCAAAGGGGGCAAGGGAGGGAAGGCAGTCTGCCTGCAGAGGCAACCAGACCAAGCCCTGCCTACCCACCACCACCACCCCTTGAGGCAGAGCACTATCAGGCCTTCAGTGATCCACAAGCCCAGAAGAGGAGAGCTGCGCCGGAAAGTTACTGTCATTCCCCATGCTCCGTTCCCTGCCTGACTGTGGGAAACATCCATAAGCCACTTTCCCTCATGCTACTCCAGCCCCAGCCTCGGGGAGAATGAGTGCCATCTTACCACGCCACATCGAAACGGAAGCCCAGGCCAAATATGGTGTAGCAGATTCCTGGAAAATAAGAGCAACACTGAATGTTTCTGCCCCTTGATCTTTCCTTCTTCAAAGCCAGAGTTGTGACCAGTTGGCAGCACTGATGCCATCATCCTCATGCTGGGCAACTACTGCCAGATCTCCCACAGGAAAAACAGAAAGGGAGGGGGCTTACCTTTTAAAATCATCTTCATACATACAGCTGACATACATAAAGCTCTTGAGAGCCAGTGTGGCGTAGTGGTGAGAGTGCTGGACTGGGACTTGGGAGATCCGGGTTCTAGTCCCCGCTCGGCCATGAAACTCACTGGGTGACTTTGGGCCAGTCATTGACTCTCAGTCTTACCTACCTCACAGGGTTGTTGTGAGGATAAAATGGAGGAGTGGAGGAGGATTATGTAAGCCGCCTTGGGTTCCTTTCAGGAAAAAAGGCGGGGTATAAATATAATAAATAAATAAATATCACAAAGGTCCATGGTGCTAAGTCACCTTTTTACAGTAAAGCTAACACTTTCCCCTTTCTGTAGTGCTCCGCTGTGAAGGGACTATGTTAAAGTGGATCCATATACTACAGCAGGGGTGGGGAACCTCTTTTAGTCCGAAGGTAGAATTCAATTTTGGAGAAGCTCCTGGGGGCTGCATTGCAGTGGTGGGTGGGGGCTGAAGGCAAAAGTGGTAGACCAAAAACACCAACATATTGTAGCTTAAAGCTCTTACTGCCAGTAACTAAGGCTTAGGAGAGGCATTTCAACCTTTTAGAATGGGGAAAACACACACAAAAGCTGGGAAACCACCAAGTGATCAGTGGTTGTGGGAAAGGGGGTGAGGGCAGGGCTGTCTGGGGAACCCCAGAAGGCTGGATTTGGCCCTCAGACCTGAGGTTCCCCACCCTGTTCAGCAGGCTTCCCATTATACACCAGCAAAGTTTTTTTTAAAAAAAACCCCAAAACAAATTCATAACACTCGCAGAAAATCTTGCCTTTCTCTTTATTTCCTCTGAATGCTGCAGTACTGACCCATGTTAGAATATAATGCCTTGGACCTAAAATCATCAACTACAATTTCTGTTGACCCCATACAAAGTAGCTATAATGAAAGCTCCCTAAATGTCACATTTGGCAGTTATAGAAGGAATGAGAAGTGAGAGACACCCATCATATTATTAACACAGGGTTGGATCTAGACTTTGTGTTCTGCAAGTGGAAGGGCTCCTTCCATGCATAAAAGGAGTTTGATCAAGCGGCAGGGGAGGTCCTGCTGGCAGAAGAGAGGTGGTGACTTTTGCCACTTCCCCCAAGCCACCTTCAGCCTTCAAAAATCTAGTGCAGGCCCACCCCCCATAGAGATTTTCAGAGGGCACAAGCAGCTGCAAGTGGGGGAAACTGGTAAAAGTCACATCTCCCCTCCTTCTGATGGCAGCAGTGGAATTCTTGCTGGTGGGAACAAAGTCTGGATCCAACTCATATTGGTGGAGTCCTGGGATAAATATAGACAAAAGACAGCTCCTGACATATCACCATTAGCTTCTGTAATAACTGGTTTAGATTTTAATTTTGATCAACATTTAGGAAATTTCAGTTTATTAGAAAAGCACACAGTGGATGAAGACAAAGCTATATATTAATATGGTAATCTCCCATAATGAAATTACAGGTGTTGTGGAAGGAGAGCATGTCCCCTTTTACCGATATAGTCAGGTTAGATCTTGTCTGAATATAAAGAAAGAAAATGCACTATCCAGAGATAATAAAGTTTTTTTTAAAAATGGCTGAGAGCACAAGTAAGGAAAATAAAAAATCTTCTGTCACCTACAGTTAGAAGATGAGTACCCATTGCCAAACAAGATGTTGACCAGGTGGAAACATTTTTTGTTGAGGTACAACACTTTTTATTTATTAAAGGCTCACTGTTTTTGGTATGCTTGAGTTTAAGGGAGATCTGCTTTAAAAAAACAGCAGTCCAGGGGCACCTTACGCCATGGAAAACTCTATAAATGGAATATTGGAACATTTTGGTAACGTTAGAACAAGGGAGATTTGATCAAGCAGAGGGGGAATGCCATTCTTACTATTATTCAAGAACAGAATTCTTGAATAATAAGTCTGATTTGAATATTATGTGTATTGCAGTATTAGAAAACCTCTCTTCTCCTTTTCATTGTATGTAAAAGTGCAAACCTTTGTCACCTGAATATTAGCCAAATCTTTTAAATAAATTGTATATATGTATAAAAGTAAGGTGACCATGTCCACTGAAAGCCCTGCAAGGCAGGGCCTCTCCTCATTAGCACTAATGGGCATTACTGTGAAAAAAATTGAAGTCACTGCAGTAAGAGAAGCACACCCATGTGCGAGACTGTGTGGCTATGCTGAAGAAAAATTACCTTTTGAGCTACCACATAAAATGATTGCTTTAGACGTATTTAAGTTGAATACTCGAAACTAGCCACTGCTCAACACCAGCTGCACATGTACACCCCACCACAAAGCCTCAGACATAAGTGTGCACACTCTTTCTAAAAGAGATAAGGCAGCATGCAGCAGACTGATCACAGCCGCTTTCATTCTTAGATCAACATGGCAACTAATCTGCACCTTCATGTCCACAAAGGCTGGCTCTAGGCAACTTCGTTACCCGAACTATTTCCTACTTTTAAAGGTACGGATAATGGATATGGAGAGAGACCCCACCAGTTGTGAATAGTTCACTGCATCATATACAACACATAGGAAAGAAAGTCACATGCACAACCTCAGAGTGGAAGATCAGGATGGGAGCACCTCACAAAATGAGTCAGTGACACCATTACAGGAAAAGTATTTCGGGATATACGAAAAGAAGATGACAATGCAGCCACAGGATACAAGTGTTCCACTCCATTCACTATCAGACTCAAACAGAAGCTTTCTATTGTGAACAGAACAATTTGAGAAAAGACAAAGAAAGAAGACAGAGTTTGGAAAGGGCTTAGAAGAAATAGCAAGGATGAAGAAATGAGTTTCTTGGGGCAGAAGGTAGCGCAAATAAGCCACTGAATCAGGGAAGACAGGGTATATTGATTTCTATGGAAGATTACTAAAGACAAAAGGCGGTAGGTAACCTGATTTTTTTTTTAAAGTGTTAACATTAGGAAAAATTGGACAATGGAACAGTTCAAGGGAGGATAGCAGTCCCTATCAGCAGACATTTAAACTTTAGATACAAGCCTCAACTAGGATTAACCCTGTATGGCTAAGGAGAAGCGGAAGGAAATGGGTCAGGAAACTGGAGACAGCACTAATGGCTCAGAGCTTATCCTTAAGCAGCATGGGGCTGCATGTAGGGTCACATTCAGCTCCCCAGAAGCACAAGCCTCTGCTCACAGGTGTGCAGCCTGTTTCATGTGACAGCTTTAAGCCATAGGCACTGCCAGTTCCAGACCCTTCACTCAGCAGCAGGCTCTGATCACAAAAATGGTAGCACCAAGAGCTGACCGCCTGCTGCCTCACTCTGCCCATGCAGGCTTTGAAAACCAAACTGGAGACAGAGATAATGAGCACACACCCCTCTTCCTCCACATACCCAGGGAGTACGCAAGCCTTCCTGGCATTTAGAGAAGAATGAGGAGCAGAAAATACTCAAACTGGCAGGCTGCGTAGGGGCTAATCCCAACCTGCCCAAAGGAAAGAGCCCCAGCCTTTGTTTCTAGCAGCCAGCAAGCCAAGGCTCTTTCACTTCCTGATCAGGCTTACTAGTGCATCCCTTTTGCAATTGCTGTCCAGTGAAGACATTTTACTGGAGAAGAGAGGTGTGCGGTTTGTGAGCCCATGGAGGAGTGTGCGCGCGTACACACACACACACACACACACACACGTACGGCAACGCTTCCCCTCTCCAGTCCATGTCACCAACACCGAGAGCTGGCACAAGATGCAGCCTGGTGCCATTCTGAAAGAGGCTCTCTCTGCTTCCTTATGTTGCCAGCAGCTTAAGAAACTGCCACTCCTGTAGCAGAATATCCTGCCAGCCTTCCCCGTCAGTCATCAGAACTCAATTTCTAATCACTGCAGGCAACCTGGTGACTGTATGTGTGGACCCCTACCAAAGGAGCTGTCAAACCAGAAAGTGACCGTACAGTATAAGGAACAAATTGTTCTGTTTTGGACATGGGATATCCAGATTCAAATTCCTCCTCAACCATGCTGTGGACAGAATATAGTGCCCATAGATAAGTCATTTTCTCATAGCCTTATCTTCCTCATAGGGGCTTATTTATAACCTTTGTATGCCACCTTTCCCAAACTTACAGCAGCTTACAATAAACCACCGCGGCACTTGCGGAGCTCAAACGATGCTGGATTTCACTGTCGATGTTAGCTGTAACAGAAAGATAGCTGCCAAGATAGAGAAAATGATCGACATTTTCCAGTATTGTCCCGCCAAGCTGGATAGATGGCATCACCAAAGGATTGGCTTGCACTTGCTGATGAAGCACTTTGGTTTTTTTGATGTTAAGTGAGAGACCAAGTTTTTCGTATGCTTCTGCAAAAGCATTTAGGATAATTTGGAGATCATCCTCTGAATGTGCGGAGACCACATTATCATCAGCATACTGAAGTTCCACAACGGAGGTTGTAATTACCTTACTTTTTGCTTTCAGCCTGCTGAGATTAAAAAGCTTTCCATCTGTTCGGTATATAATTCCCACACCAGTGGGAAGTTTCCCCTCGACAAGATGTAAAATCATGGCGATGAAGAGTGTTCGAGGATCGGGATATTTGTAAGAAGACCAAAACACTGGTTTATGAAGCCATTGTATTACCAACTTTATTGTATGCCTGCAAAACATGGACTATCTATAAACGTCACTTCCACCTCCTTGAAAGATTTCACCAACATTGCCTCCGGAAAATCCTGCAAATTACTTGGGAAGATAGGTGAACAAATGTCAGTGTACTGGAAGAAGCAAAGACTACTAGCGTTGAAAAAATGATCCTTCAACGCCAACTTCAGTGGACCGGTCATGTTGTTCGAATGCCTGACTGCCGTCTCCCAAAGCAGTTACTTTATTCCCAACTCAAGGATGGAAAGCGGAATATCGGTGGTCGATAGAAGAGGTTTAAAGATGCTCACAAGGCTAATCTAAAAAAATGCAATATAAACATCGAAAACTGGGAAGCTCTGGCCCATGAACAATCTAAATGGAGGTTGGCCTTTCACAAAGGTTCCACTGGACTTTGAAGAAGCCCGGGTGCAAGGTGAAAGGAAGAAACGTGCTAAGCGAAAAGCACGTCAAACAAATCCTTTACAGGACCACCTTCCATCTGGTAACCTATGTCCTCACTGTGGGAAGCTGTGTGGATCTAGAATTGGCCTCCACAGTCACTTACGGACCCACTGCTAGAGTCTACACAATCTTCTTTAGAATTTCCTCCTTTTATCCTGGAAGACAATCTTACTCAGTCACGAGTGATCGCCTGATGATGATGACAATAAACCACCAACCATCAAAACAGCAACACTTTCAGATACCAAAGGCCTTCTGAAAGATGACTTTTGCACCTTTTGGATGGCCACTACAGAAGAACAGCTCCATAGAACTCTTCAGGGTGGTCACTCCAAAGCACTGGAGCAATTGCAATGAAGGCCCTGCTCTTCACCATATAGGCACTCCCCTCACATGTTGTAGGCACACAGACCTGCAAATCATAAACAACATCACACATTGAGAAAGGCAGTCTGAGGATGGAGGTCACACGCCATGAAGGGCTTTAGAGGCAAGAACCAGTGTCTGGAGGTGAGCCTAAAAGCTAACAGCAACCAGTGCAGCTTCTACTGGAGAAGATAAGCCTCCTGATGTTGAGACAAGAAGCAGGTGGCAGCATTTTGTAACTGAAGCTTCCAAATAGTCTTCAAGGGCAGCCGTACATAGAACTCTTTATAGTAGTCAAACCTAGAGGTTACAGAACTACAGAGCAGCTTGGCTAGATCCTTCCTCTCCAGAGAGGGACAGAGCTTACACAATAGATATCCCTGGGGAAGCCTGCACAGCAGTACCAGGGGGCCAAGCTAGCATCTGCAACACCCACTGAGTACCCCTACTAAAATGAGGGGTTGTTGTAATCCATCCCAAGTCTTTGTAGTAGGGTGGGAAAACATCTTAGTAGTTCTAGCTTTCCCCACCCACTACAAGGACATCATTCACAGTAGTGGTTTACGCCAAGTCAGTGCAAACTCAGCAGTCCAGTATCTGAAAGAATCACCTTCCCAACAATGGAGGAGCACAGGAATGAAAATGAACAGGAACACAGACCAGAATTGAATGATAGCTTCTGCACACTTGTTCCAAGGATCTTCTTCACACATTACAGGAGAATGTAAGGGCAAAAAATGAACAGTAGGGGGCATCCCTACTCTTCTGTTAACAAGAAAAGTATGGAGCAAACTGCAAAAAGAAGCTTCTAGTAGTCTCTATGTGGATGGTGGGGGTTTTGGTTTGCTGCTTTCTTGCTGAGTGCTGCTGGCTGGGACAGCCTACCACAAAGCTACCAGATCGAGTTGCACTGTAAGCAATACAGAATGTACCGGTACTCAATAGACAGGAGAGTCTTTCTGTAGTGGCAGGAACTGCGGGTGTCCGAAGGGGAGAAAACCACATGGTACCCCATGAGGCCCAGCAGACTGAAGTTTCCCACCCAGAAGGAAACTTGACTGCCTTGACTTGACAGATCCAATCCAGTGGCCTTGATACAACTCCTGACATGGCCAGTTCCAGATTCTTGAGGCTTGACTAAAGGGCCACAACCAATGGGTTTTGTCCTTCCAGCAGTCCAATCCTTCCGGTCACTTTTCTCCTCCCTGCCTTTCAATCACACGTTGCATGGTGAGGGTGGAAGATGCCATGACAAAGGAAGGTAGTCAAATACCACTTTCACCCCCTGCCCCCTTTGCAATGTGTTCTTTCAGGATCCCTCTATCTTTAAGTGTTGGGAAGAACAAAACACTGCTCTTTGTGCGTTACAGTGCTGCAATAACAGGTAAAGCTACACCTGATGAAATGTTGCTTTCTGTGAAACTTCTAAAGGTACATGAACCATTTCAAAATTTGGATCAGGCAATACCAAGCAGGGAGATAAAGGTGTTAACTCCCCAAAACCTTCCATTTCCAGAGGGAAATAATCCTCTGTAGGTCCAAACCCCAACTGTTTCACCACCCTCACAATGGTCACACAGAAGGACAAACTACAGTGATATTTGGGAATAGAAGTGTGCCTTTTACCTCAGCCAACCCAAACTAAGATCCAAGATGGGGGGACGACAGGACACTATAGGTATCTGGGCTAGAGAGAGGTTTGGGACACCAATCAAGTGACTTCAGTCAAATACTCCATGAAGCTATGTTGCTGCTGCTGCTTTCATTGTTTCACAGCAACAGTTGCCCAACTCTATTATAAAGAAGAGACAAAACAGCGAAGGAACTTTACAGGATCCCATTCACATTACTTGTTCGCTACTGTTTTATGGTCAAATTACAATCTATGCCTCCTGAGTAAGTTCAAACAGCAGTGGTGTACCATTTAAAATAATTCAAGTGACTGTGCTGCTATTCCTCCTCTCAAGTAAGTTTATGCAAGAGAACAACACACTGACATATTGCAACAGGAAGGAGATCTCCCTGTTCTTTCCTCTGCTGTCTGCAAGCCAGAAATATCCCAGGACAGATTGAAGGATTTCTACCCTGCATCCTTTGGTCAAACAGCGGCTCATTTTACTGGACAAAGAGCAGGTACCAACCGACTGTTCTATGACTTGAGGCACATTCTTTCCTGCCCCCTATACCCATCATTCAATTTGGCAAACTCCAGGTCCCAGGGACATGAATGTTCCCAAGCAGTAACAGGAACATGGTCAGTTCAGGGTCCACAGCAACTAAGTTGGGCTGAGACTAAGAGACCCACCATAAATGAGCTATGCTCAAATCCTACTGAAAAGAAAGGAAGACAGTAACTTCCTCCCAGGCACTGCTGTGGCAATCATGCTCTGAAAAGGAGCTTTATTCTTCCTAGGCCACCCTGATTGGAAAGAGGAACTAAGAGTCCCTCTTGTTAGCCAACAAGCAGCATAAGAACAGTGGGAGGGGAGACCCTGGCAGCAAATGGACATCAGAGGGATGGAAATGGAGCACCACTGAGTAGAGCAGTACAGCTGAGTGCACCAGCTAGCCCCGGCAGGAACCAGTAAGAAATTTCCTCTGCTTCCCAGCATGACCTGTGCCCATCTGGTAAAATGACCTTAAAGAACAGAGAGCTTGAGTCACAAGGTCAGAACCGAGTTTGCTGTTTGTCATTCCTTAACCCTGACTGGTGGAGACGGAACCAAATCAGCTGGATGAATCCAGTTGCAGCTACCAACGGATCCCAGGTAGCTGGCACAGGACTCTTGCTTGCTAGGACAGTCGTTCCAAAGCCTGTTGACAAAACAAATTGGAGGGAATGGAGTCCACTGTGCACCCTCTGTGTGGACTGAGTGGGGTAAATGGCAATTCCTCAAGTCTCCCCAGCAATGTTACTACTGTTGGTTCCCAAGAAATCACAAGCACATAGCATAAGAAAAAACAAAACAAAACCATGCAACTAATTATTATTATTATTATTTACATTTATTAATCGCCCATCTGGCCAGCAACTAACACAGCAGAGGGCAAACATACTTGCCCGGGCTCACCAAAGCGGTCTTTCCTCATCACCTCTGAACAACTGTGGAGACTGCCAGGTTTAAAACCTGCAGAAAAGGCAGGCTCTTCCAGCAAGAATGAAGTATCCAGGGCTTTCACTGACCCAGTTTTCACATGTGTAACCTCTTATCAATACTATACCTAGACATTTTCTCAAGAGACCATTTTGTGTCTGTCTAGTGCTCAGTTTTACAAGGACGGCTCAGAATGAAACTGCTTGGTAGTGAGGACAAAGCTGGCCTGTAAGACTTCTGCCCGTAAGACTTCAGGAAAGCTGCTGGCAGTCAGGGATTCACTGAGCACTGGTAGCTCATTAACCAAGCTACAAAGAATAGATATATATTTTAAAATCTCTGGGGCTTCATCTAGATGGTAGTTTTCCTCCACAGCTGATCTTGCAACTCACCACTAAATGCAAAGTGAGGAAAAAGTTATGCATGAGAGATGCATCAAGTGTGTGGGTGTGGGTGTGTGGGGGGGGGGGGAGGTTGTACAACAGCCACTCCTCAGGATGGTGCCACCTACAACGATCCTACTGGTCCTAGTTTGCCTTTAAGACTAGCAGGCTCAGCTAATGGAAAAACCACTGAATCAGTACATGCAGTACTGAAATCCCTCATCCTGAAAGCACTGCATCCAGTTACTAATGCAACATCCCTCCAAACTGAGGAAAGGATGTTCTTATTTAAACATTCTCTGAATGAGCTGGGGAAGAACACCAACGTGTCAGTGGCACCTAAAAATCCATTCAATTTATTGTGGGATGGGGGCTCTAGCCTTCAAAAGTGAACACAGAAGAACACAGTTGCCCAACTAGCTCAGTTTTGTCAACTTTGACTGGCTTCTCCAGGGTCTCTGCTGCCTGCCACAGGGCTTAGAGGGAGAGTGTTACTGTGACAGACCGACAGTTTTTACCTTTCTGGTTAAGAAGAGGGATTGCTAGTCTCAGCAAGACTCATAGTCCAGGACACCACCAGCTTGCTGCAGTAGTAATAATAGCCAGACATACGGAGTAAAAATCTTTGGGATGCCCGCCTCCCTCCTGCCCCCACTCCCAATAGTAGTTCAAAGGTAGCCCTTCAGAAAAACAAAGCTGAAAAAATCCCAGGCAGCTTGGAAATTTGTTATTGATGTATGTGAACTGGAAACATTCCTTGGGCACAGCTAGTGTCTAAAATTGTGATGCTGGAATAGCTTTCCCTAACCTGGTGCCCTCCAGATGTGTTGGTCTACAATTCCCATCATTTTTAGCCAGCATAGTGGCCATGCTCACTGAAGGATGATGGGAACTGCAGACCAACAGATCTGGAGGTCACCAGGCTAGGGAAGGCTGTGCTAGAACCTAAAATAATTGTACAGGAACTTAAGATGACAAAAATAAACACATTCAATCAATGTGGGAACACAGGCCCTAGACCAGTGTTCTCCAACCTTGGGTCCCCAGATGTTTTTGGCCTACAACTCCCAGCATGCCCCAGCCAGGGCATGCTGGGAGTTGTAGGCCAAAAACATCTGGGGACCCAAGGTTGGAGAACACTGGTCTAGACCCTTCTGGATATATCTTCATGCCCTACCTCAACAAATGCGTCAAAGACCAAATAACCTTGTCTATATATAAACAACATTTACACTTCATGAGAGTACCTTTGATTTGATACCAAGGGTAACAAAGAGGAAGCAACTGTACATGCTCTGTCATGAATCTCATGGTGCCCTGGCTACTCTCGTCTAGGAATCTGTAGCACTAGTTCAAACCAGATCAAGCAGAGAAAAGATCTGAAACTGCACCTTACAAAGTTCCTCTACGTGCCCTCCACAGATACCCAGAATCAAAATTCAAAGCAAGAACTCCACAGCTACTAAGAAAGCCTGACACACACGCACACACACTTTTTCTTTGCCACCACCACTTAAAGAGGAAGCAAACCCTGAGCTTATTAGATTAGGTGGGAAACCCCTTTTAAATTATTCTTATTTTTAGCGACATTGCTCCAGCAAATTCTTAGGATGGGGGAGATGACACGAGGTGGGGGTGGGGTGGGATGGGAAGACACACATACATCTCTAAAACAGCCTTTCACAACCAGGTGCACTCAGATGTTTTGCAGAACTCCCATCATCCCCGACTACTGGCAATGCTGGCTGGGGCTGATCGGAGTTGAAGTCCAAAATATCTAGAGGGCACCAGGTTGCGGAAGGCTGTCCTAGCAGAATCCTTCCTGTAAGGAGGGTTGACAGAAGGTCAGCGTCAAGGAGAACCAAGCGTCACTCAAGCCCGGAAACAGACAACTGGGGGGCACTTAAGGCAACAGAACGCGATTCCCCCCAACCCGAGAATAGTTTGACAGGGCGACCGGGATAAGGCAAGACAGCGTAGAGGCAGCCCCGTAGGCAAGTGGCCTGGCGTGCTCTGTCGCGGGCGCTCTCAATACCCCTTCGCCCGCCTCCCCCAGGATAAGGGGTTTCGCAGCGACCTACTCACTCACTCACACACACACACACACACACAGGCACGGCTAAAGGGAGGGAAATGAGCATTACGCGAGACGGGGGCGCGGCACGGGCGGCAGCAGCAGCAGCCTTCAGATCGCCCTACTCAACCACTAACCAATGCCGGTGATGGCGGCAGCCGCGCTCAGCCCCAGCCCCGAATACAGCAGCGCGAGCCCCGACATGGCGACGGCGGAGGCGACGAGCCCTCAACACTGACTGCACCCGACCGGGAATCACCTGACCCTGCGAATAGCAGCCCCACGCCACGTGACCGGATCCCCAGTCCCTCACGCGGTCCTCGCCGGCTCGGTTGATTGGTTAGGTCGGGAAGAGAGCCAAACTACAACCCCCAGCATGCACCACGCCGGCAAAGTTCCCGTTTGTTTCACTCTCTTACTTTTCCGGCAGCCTTTCTGTGTCGGGATTTTTTATTGGTTGCAACGGTCCCCGCTGATTACGTAAGAGAGAGCTAGGCAGAGATCTATTCCTACATGGAAGTAGGTCCGGCGCTGTCACTGGGTGGCCTTAATCCCCGCCCCGGAAGTAAGAGTGTGGGGTGTCCATGTGGTCGGTGTTGGGGCTTCTTCCAGGTGAGTAGCTGGCAGTAGTGGGGCTGGGTGTTTGATGCCTCGCATTTCAGGAGATGATTCGTAACTCCGCGGTGCTTCTCTACTTGTCTGCCCATCCCCTCTCGGTGCATACTTCTGAATGAAGGGAACTTCTAATTCCATTTAGTGATTGCGATTATGGAAACTGTTTTATTGATTAACAGTTTACTCTGGAATAAGCTTCGTGGACTGTAGCCCACTTCATCAGATGAAGTCGAATATAGTTCACGAAAGGAGACGGCTTGAGTGCAGATGGAGAAAAACTCCTAGTAGGTGCAATCGAGCCCTGCTATGTACCTGGCCACAATCAGGTATTGTGAAGGACCAGCACCTGGGTCCTTTGCGTGAGTTCGGCGCTTAACGAGTTAACCAGTGCCGCGTTACAGCCCGTACAAGCAAGAGGAACCACCTAGGAGGTTTCTAAACGCACAAAAGGAAACTCCGCCTTTAAACTACCAAATAAGGCTTTTATTTGTTTACACAAGATATGGATCGGAACTAACAGCTCTCTAGGAATTACTACAAGGTCAATAAGACCTGACGTGACCTTTAAGTTTATCAATGAACAGGCTCAGGCTAGCGCATTTGGATTAGTCAGTTACCTTAGATCAGAGACATCACGTTAGTCAGTTTCAGCCTAGCTCCGGGTCTGTCCAATCCGGGGAAAGAAACAGCTTACTCCAGCCGCTGCTGGAGGGTGGTTCGTGCTCAAAGCACCCTGGGTTCCCAACAATCAACAGAGGGAGGGGAGAGGGGTTTTCTACCCCTGGGTTTCCCACTCTCCCGCCCCTTAGGTCAGGTGGGGCTTATTGCCTGCCCCTTCGTGTCAGATGGGCTTATTCCTGCCCGGGAAGAAGGTGACGTATTGGATACTTTACAGCTCTTTGAGACTGCCCTGTCAGGTTGATGGTCCTTTCCTGGGTTTTGTGGATTACAAGCGAGATCCTCCTTTGTTGGAATGCCGGTCTGTCTGGCTGCTTCCCTGTAACCCAATCCCCCCTTCTCGCCCCCCTCCCCTGGAAGACGGAGACTGGGGTGTGCGTGTACATGTATACTCATGTCAGGCTTTCTCCACAGGTATATTTAGAGTGAGGGTGGCAAAGAGACAACATCCCACTGCCTCTATCCAATCTCCTATTTGCCGCCCAGTGGAGCTTTTTAGGGTTGTCCGGGGCCTGTTATGTACTGGCCCAAAGGACATTCTGGACCCCTCTGAGGCCCGCTGTAATATATTTGCCAGGCACTTCCAGGAAAAAATCTCTTGCATCTGCCGGGACTTGGACTCCAATGTTATCAGGCAGCTGGATCAGATGAGGTTCTCAGAGCACAGCCTGGTCAAATTTTCTTGGATGAGTTTCAGTTGGTACAGCTCGATGTTGACAAGGTGCTTGGACAGGTGCATGCAATGCAACTACCTCCGCACTGGATCCTTGCCCCTCTTGGCTCATAAAAGCTAGCAGGGAAGGAACAGCCAGCTGGGCCAGGGAGGTGATCAATGCCTCTTTGCAAGAGGGAGTGGTCCCATGCTGCTTGAAAGAAGTGGTGGTGAGGCCACTCCTGAAGAAACCCTCCCTGGATGCAGAAGATCTTAATAACTTTAGGCCAATAGTGAATGTTCCTTTCCTGGGCAAGGTCCTTGAGCGGGTGGTGGCCAACCAGCTCCAGGCGCTCTTGGATGAGACTGATTATCTGGATCCATTTCAGTCGGGGTTCAGGCCTGATTTTGGCACGGAAATAGCTTTGGTCACCCTGTATGATGACCTTTGTCGGGAGAGAGGGGGAGTATGACCCTGTTGATACTCCTGGATCGCTCGGCAGCTTTCAATACCATCAACCATGGTATCCTTCTGGGGTGGCTGTCTGAGTTGGGTGTGGGGGTACTGCATTGCAGTGGTTCCGCTCCTACTTGGATGGCCGGCTCCAGAAGGTGGTGCTTGGGGAATATTGCTCGGCCCCATGGATTCTGCAGTATGGAGTTCCTCAGGGGTCAGTCGTATCCCCCATGCTATTTAACATCTACATGAAACTGCTGAGTGGGGTCATTGGAGTTTTGGAGTGCATTGCCATCAGTACGCTGATGATACGCTCTATTTCTCCTTTTCATCTTCAGCAGGTGAGGCTGTGGATGTGCTAAACTGATGCCTGACTACGACAATGGACTGGATGAGGGCTAACAAACTGAAGCTCAATCCAGACAAGACTGAGATGCTGTTAGTGGGTGGTTCCTCTGACCGGATGGAGGGAGTTCAACCTGTTCTGGATGGGGTTGCACTCCCCTTGAAGGAGCAGGTCCATAGCTTGGGGGTTCTCCTTGAGCCATCTTTGTCACTTGAGGTTTCAGTAATCCACAAGCTAGACTACTGCAATGCACTTTACGTGGGGCTGCTCTTGAAGACTGTTCGGAAGCTGCAACTTGTGCAAAATGCGGCAGCCAGCCTCATTACTGGGACCAGAAGGTCCAAACACATAACACCAGTTCTAGCACGCTTACACTGGCTGCCTGTATGCGTCCGAGCCCGATTCAAGGTGCTGGTCTTAACCTTTAAAGCCCTACATGGCTTGGGACCGCAATACTTGACGGAACGCCTCTCCCAACCACAATCTACCTGGACACTACGCTCAACATCTGGGGCCTTCCTCCGACGGCCACCTCCAAGGGGGGCTTGGAGGGTGGCAACAAGGGGGAGGGCCTTTTCTGTGGTAGCCCCCCAACTCTGGAACAAGCTCCCCCGAGGCCCGCTTGGCACCTACTCTGTCATCTTTTCAGCACCAGGTTAAGACTGCCCTCTATGTCGAGGCTTTTAACAATTCTAAATAGTGCATGGTGGTAGGTGGGTTATTTTTAACTTTTCTACTGGTCACGTATTAACTTGTTTTTAGCTATTTATGTTATTTTAAATTTGGTTTTTAAATTTTTCATGTTTCATTGTGTATTTTATATTGTATTTTTTAATTGTTGTAAACCGCCCAGAGAGCTTCGGCTGTTGGGCGGCATAGAAATAAAATTATTAATAATAATAATCTTTAAGGTCCCACAAGATTCTTTGTTGTTTTTACTGCAATAGACTAACACAGCTATCCTCTGGAAAGTGTTTTATTGATGTGCATGTACCCCACCCTGGGACAGTAAAGGGAAGGGTGGGCTATACATTTAAATAATAGACAAAGGGTTTTCGTTATCAGCCATTTCTATACTAATTTACACAGAATATACGTAAGGGGCTATCAGCCATTTCCATGCTGATTCACACAGAATATAAGGGGCTCATCACGCGTATGTGGCATTATAGGGCTGAAACTCAATGTAATCCTCGCCTTGTATTATTGCTAGTTGTGCCAATATTGGGATATCACCATACAGCTAAACATCACCCTGCTCTTTCATAGTTTGTATTTAGGTCATCATGGCAACAGCATTCAGCAGTGATGGAACTGAGGTGATGCAGCGGGCCCTGATTCCTGCAGGAGCAGGTGGGTGTCCCCCAAACATGGAGCTGGAAGAATTCTATGAGCTGGAGAGAGCTGCTGCATTTGTATCGGATAATGGCTTCACCAAGGTAAGTTGGTCCCTTGCATTCTGGCAGAAAACTCCAGAAATGAATGTCAGTCCTTTCCTGGAGTTGGGAGTCATATATTTTTGTTACAGAATAATATAATTGTCATGAAAATATTGTTTTGCATATTGGGAAGTCTTTACTGGTAGAAATGTGTGGGAGAGAGAACAGAAATATGTTAAGTTTCTCTAGGCCAGGGGGGTGTTGAACCTCAGGCCTGCAGGTCAAATCCGTCCCACCTGGGGTCCCAGTCTGGCACTCTGGGGTTCCTTAGACAGCCATGCCCTTTTCCCTTGACTGCCAATAGTTTGGTAGTTTCCCAGCTTTTGCAGTTTTTTCCCATTCTAAAAGGTTGAAATGCTTCTCCTGAGACTTAGTTTCTAGCAGTAAGGGCTTTGAGCTATAATATGGTGGTATCCCTCCCCCGCGCCTCACCCACCACTAGGATGTGGTTCCCATAGAGCTTCTCTGAAAATGAATTTGGCCCTCATGCTGAAAGAGGTGCAACACCCATGCTCTAGGCTGTGCATGGTAGATATGTTTTGAATAATTATCTCGGGCTGTTGTCATAGGTTGCTCTTCAGTTCCCTGATAAACTCCTACCAGATTCAGTAGGTATTGCTACCAGGATGGAAGCAGCAACTGGTGCCAAAATGTACATCCTGGGGGACACATCATATGGCAGGTGAGAACACAGGAGGATCCCCCTCCTACACAAACACGCCATGGATATGTGTTTGTAAGTGTCCTATAAACACTTACATGGGGGTGAGACTCATTGAACACAGTGGGAGTGACTGCTGAGTAAACATGCATACGATTGTGCTGTCATTTTCCATTTTCTAGAGATCTTGAAATAAAATGTCAGTCTCTGTCTGCTCAGTAGTATCTCTCCTCTCTTGATAGGCTACCTCAGCTTGTTTTGGGGGCGGGGTTCCTTACAAAAGGAGACTTAGGACCTAGGGATTATTGATTGCTTCCTCTTCTTATATCTTGTATGCCATTAACAGAGAAATGTTCCCTGGCACTGTCAGGCTTGGGGCTCCTACCATATTGAGCGGGCTGGCTACAAGGGCAATTCAGTCTGTACACTGGCAACTACTTTAATATAAGGCAAAGGTGGGAAACCTGTAGCCTTCCAGATGTTGGATCGCAACTCCCATCATCCCTGGCTGGGGCTCATGGGAGTTGGAGTCCCAACATCTGGAGGGGCACAGGTGTGTCCCCCCAACATAAAGGAAGCATATTGCTGTATTACCACCATCTAGGGGTGGTAGATGCTTGATGAAGGTTGCCCTTGGATTTCCATAGCTAACGCTGTTGCTTCTTTCTAGCTGTTGTGTGGATGAGGTGGCAGCGGAGCATGTGGGGGCTGAGGCAGTGGTGCACTATGGCCCCGCCTGCTTGAGCCCCTGTGACAAACTGCCAGTGCTACATGTGTTTGGGCGAGAGCAGCTGGATGTGATGCGCTGTGCAGAAGTCTTTCAAGAATTGTATCCTGACCTCCAAGCTCATGTGGTTGTGCTGAGTGAAGTGGCCTATTCTCATGCCATTGGTGAGATGACGTGGATTGCAATGTGGAATCTAAGCAGAAACACATTCCAGTGTTCCAATGGGGTTGGCAGGGCGTGGGGGGGATGGCAGCATTGGTGTGGAAAATATCCCTCAGGCCAGGGTAGGGAAGTGCTATGGTGATTCTATGCACATGCTCAAATCCCAAACAATGCACTCCGCCCCCCAGTCCTGCCTGTGTTACCTCTCAGCTTCGTCAGAGCCTGCAGCCCTTCAGGGCTGGGTTAACCACAAATAACATACCCGTGTCCATTTCTCTCTGTGTCCCTACCCCATTTGCCACTCAGAGGCTGATTTGCTGTTCCACTAACAAGAGCATTCCCTACAGCAAAGTTAATAGCACCACCTGCTAATATTAAAAGACAAACACACACCACCACAGGCACCAATGCAGTTTCCTCTTTGTCACTCGAATGGAACCAGGAAGGGGGCCAGTTAACATTTAAATAGCTGCCAAAGGGGCCTTAATGGGAAATGTGTGGGCCCCCAGAGGGTTGTTGGACTTCAGCTCCCATCATCCCTCACCATTGGCTAGGGCTGATGGGAGTTGCAGGCCACGAACATTTGAAGGGCCACACATTCCCCACCACTTCCTTAATAGTTTCTGCACAGGTAGCGTATGGCACAGGGAAAGTTAAAATGAGATTACCGTAAGTATGCTCAGTGTTCCAGTTCATATTTCTGGATGGGGGCCCAGAGGGGTTGCCATTTTCTAAAGGACCTCTGAAATCATCTTTGCCACACAACTCCGATCAGTCTTGATCTGCCCTTGGCTACTCCAGCCTTCAGCTCTGCTTGTGTATTTTACGGTGTGTTATGTTTCTCAAACCCAGTCTCTAGCCTGCTCAGCCTCTGGAATAAAGGGCTCCTTCCCTATCCCTGGAAGAGGCCTGCTGGGTATTTGGGGCAGTGAGAAAATGCTAGGTTGGGTCATAATCTCTTAATGGCTGCATGTGGGTGATCTTTCATTGAATCTTTTCTCTCAGATGACCTGGCTTCTCAGCTGCACCCCATTTATCCCAATGTGGCATTCTCCCAATTGGATAGCAAACAACATCCTGATTTAGCCCATCCAGTTTCTGGGCTGATGCAGCAATTTGGGCGGCACTTTGTAGTAAATGAACAGCACCGTCTTGAAAACTACATGATGTTCTATGTGGGTCATGAAGGGCCAGAACTCACCAACTTCATGCTGAGCTGGAACCAGTGCTCCTTCAGTTCGTTCGATCCAAAGACAGGGCAAGGCCGATGGGAAACGCTGGATGTGAACCGGGCCCTGCGACGGCGCCTCTATCTAGTGGAGCGGGCACGGGATGCCCAAGTCGTGGGTATTGTGGTGGGCACTCTTGGTGTGGCTGACTACTTGTCTGTTTTGCAGCATCTGCGAGAAATCATTCACCGGGCTGGCAAATGTGCATATACCCTAGCGGTGGGTAAACCTAACCCTGCAAAGCTGGCAAACTTTCTAGAGGTGGATATCTTTGTGTTGGTAGCCTGCCCACAGAACTCCTTACTTGACTCCACTGACTTCTACCGGCCCCTGATCACACCCTATGAGATGGAAATAGCATGCAATCCAGCACGGACTTGGACAGGCAGCTATGTCACTGACTTCCGCCACCTCCTACCAGGTAATGCTGGAGAAATGGGCATGAGCAACAAGCAGTGAGTCCTGATCCTTGCACAGCTCTTGCTGGGAGACTCTCAAACCCACTCCTTCTGAACACTGGAAAGCCTGCATGGTCACATCTTTAAGCTTCTCTTTGCAGGCATAAAGATTTGAAACTTGTTGTATTACAACAATAGCTGAGATTCTCAGGATGATGAATTGTGATTTCAGACGCATGAGATCTGCATAACCCTGCCACTACCCTTGGTCCTGACATATAGGCATAGTCTGCTGCTAAAGCAGCACTGACCAAAGTTGCCTTGCTGCCACCCTAACTCCCCTTTACCCACATAGAGGCAATTAGCAGGGACTTTTCAGCAGGAGGCATTGAAATAGATATTCCCTCCACGCTTGCAGACTGAAGTGGTACAGTCCAGGAAGGACTGTACCACCTACGGTACTATTTCTGAATCAGTCTTTAGATAGGTGACACAAAGGGCATAATTCTACAAGGGACTAATTTAGATACCTTCATCTTCTGATGTCTGCAGGAGCATGTGACCACACCCCTTTCCCAGATAAGGTGGCAGAGGCCAACGATGAACCTGGTATTTCACTAATCACTGGAGAGATGCGTTCAACTTGCCTCTACAAGTCACCAGAGCCGGAGCCAACCTCTGGCACTGCTGTGGCCTGCCGCAGCCATATGCAGACTGTGGCTCCAATCAGCCCAGCAGGTATGTTGCCAAGAGCAATGCTCCATGAACTAGAAAAAGGTGGTTTATATATTAGGAGTCCACTCATACAGTGATAAAATCTCATCAAACATGACTCTTCTTCCAATTGATGGCTGTTAATGTTGGGAGATAACTGACTTAAACATTACCTTTTTATGTGATGAAGGCTTCAAAGGTTTAGGCCACTAATTGATAAAAGCAATCCACAAGAGACTAACCTGGTCCTCTGAATCCATTCACTGTTGCCATTAGGTGACTAATTGGGGAGGGGCAGAGCAACATGCAGTGGTCCCCTATTGGATCTCTCATTCATAAAATGGACAGCCTTCCCCAACCTGGGCCCCTCTAGATGTTTTAGACTACGATTCCTAGCTTTCCTGACTATTGGCCATGCTAGCTGGGGCTCATAGACCATGTGGTGTGCTCTGTTCCCTTGTGAAGTACTGTCTGGAATCTAGTTTCATTTCTGCCATGATAATGGCTCTTCCTTTCTGTCTTAGCCTCATTCCTGGAGTCACGCAGCTGGCGGGGGCTAGAGCAACAGCTGGGCCAGACAGCTGTCACAAAAGCTGTGGTGGGACGGCGAGGCATTGCCATTGCTTATGAAGATGAGCCCTGTGGATGACAATTGCAGAGTGTAAGAGACAGTGGGACAGAGAATGAAGGTGCCTTCCCTTGCTGATGGTGTAGGCGAACATGACTTTGATTGCAGTGCCTCAATCTGAAAGTCCTTTGCTTGTGAACCTCACCCTCCTCCCTGGACACACCTGTGAGGCAACAGATAACATGCTCAATGTGGCCTGGCCTAACACTCCTCTCAGCAGAGGGACAGATCAACATATCAAATGTAGTGCTGTCGCATACTGTACTTCAAATTCCCTGGGAGTTTGCTCTTCTGATTAGGGTTTCTGCCAGCTTGGGAAGCCAAGTAAAACTATTCTTGCTGTGCTGTCAATTTCACTCACAATAAGTGAAACATAAAACTGCTCTTTGGTCCTCGGGTAAGGGTAGTGGTGGCAAACTGAACCTGGGTTATGTTGTGGGAACTAGATCTTGTCTCTGTGGTTGGGTTGGCAAGGGACTCAAGAGTACTCTTTGACAAGGAATAGGTAAGGAAGAGAAGCATGGTAGGTTACTGGATAAACATTTGACATGTACAAGACAAGAATGACATATCTGATTTCCTTTTTCTAATGACTACTGTGTTTCATTTGCTCCAGTTGAGGAAGGTCCTAATTCAGTGGCTACTACATTAGGAATGCAAGGACTAATTGGTAAAGAGGAAAGTAAGTTAGAGGGAGCTGTAGAAGATACATGTGAAGTCTAAAATTCATAGCAGAAATTTGAGGAGTATGAAAGCTGATGTCCTTCTAGTGTGCTCAGATATACTGAAGAACACCTTGACCAATAAATATATTGCCTAAGATGAATCACCTAGTAGGGATGGGTTGGAGAGTTTGAACATCCACACACAAAATTAGAAAACATGCCCTTATTAATCCATCTTGCACTAACAGCCATGATGTAGAGAGCCCTTAGAAGCAGATCATGCACTTACATACCCAGGATCAACCTCTGCCAAACTCATACTGGGTGGGGGAAAGTGGGGGTGTTGATCCTGACTGAGGATGGCTTCCAGTGCCTGGCTGAATCTTGGGTTTATCCACTCCATACTGATGATAGATATATGAAGGAAGGTTTCAGGAGTGATTGGAAGTCTAGACAAGGTATCCCATTGTAACTGGGACTTAGGATCCCAAAAGAAGTTTTCCTAATGGCTTTTAAAGTACCCTGACAGGGAGGTAGCACTAGAAATTGAAGAATTTGGAGCCAGGCCAGAATTTTCAACAAGTGGACCTTGAATGGTTGGGGTAGGATCCTGTGGTGACAAATGAAAATTGAACCCAGTTCTCTTCAGTTATGCTCCTGAGACATGGGTGGCCTCTATGTACAGTGGGTGGTTTCATATTTTGCATTCTTTGAACATTAATGGAGACACAAAATGAAAGAAGGAAAGGGTGTTGATTTGTGTCTGTTCAATACAGTTTTGTACTGAAGTTTCTTCCCCAATGGCAGGCTAGGAGATGTTTACCTAGGCAAATTATGCATTCATAGATGTATGTACACCTGTCTAAGCTAGTGCTCAATAGATGTTTTTGTTCATCACAGACACCTTCTAAAATCTAGCACACCTCCCAGTGTTGTGTAGGCACCTGCCATCTAATAAAAAATCAGTGGCACTGAGCACAAGTTACAGAATACAAACACCAGATATGGGACATACATGCAAGTCAAGATCCTGCCTCATATAAACCTAGCAACATTTTTATCAGTTTAAATATTTTGTAATTTGAAAAAAAAGGGCTTTAAAACAAAAGCCCTGATTATGCCAAGTAAAATTACCTTTGGAGTCAATTAGTGTCAATCCTTTCCTGCTACTTTTGATGAGCAGGGAAGGCCTGCACGAGGAAGGATTTATACATCCCAATCAACTTTCATAATTGGTTCACCTGATGTTAGGTCAGGGCCATTCCCAACCCAAGGAACTCATTCAACCCAGAACTGAAACTCTAGAAGCATGGTCTAAGTTTGCTTTAAAAAGGACTCCATGCAGTAGATGGGCTGAACCTCACAAGAACTGGGAAAAATGTGTCTAGAAGCAGCATGGTGAACATGATCATGAGTGAAGGTTTTAAACTAAATCCTGTAGTCATGGAGACAATAGCCTAAAGTACAAGCATACATACTAAAAAAGGACTTGAGTGCTAAAGAAGAAACTGGGGGCATTGTGGGGTGCCTAGTAAACCCCACAATAAAACAGATACTGGAATAGCTTATCCAAAGCTTTAAATGTCTATACACTAATGCACAGAGTATGGGAAATAAGATGAGCTTGAACTAGTACAGGAAAGTAGCTACAACTTGTTAGGTATAACAGAGACCCAGTGGGTTGATGTCCATGATGGGAATGTAGCAACTGAAGAATATAGCTCGTTCCATCATAGATGCAACAGAAAGTGGTGGTGGAGAGTAGAATGGAGGGGCAAAAATGTGCTTGTCGATGGTTCCTCATCTAATGGAGGGAGATTTCTAGCGGGATACTACAGGACTCTGGCCTTGGCCTGGTACTCAACATTTTTATGAATTACTTCAATTAAGGGGTATCAGGAATCCATATCAAATCTGTAGATGGCACAGAACTGTGAGGAATAGGCAGCACCTCAGAGGACAGGAATACAATTCAATATTACCTTGGTAAAATAGAAAACTGGAAAATAAAATTATGTCCAGTGGATGTTGGACAGCTATCTGTTGGGGATTCTCTAGCTCTGAATTTCTTGCAAGATGGGGGTTGGACTAGGTGGCCCACAAGGCTCCCTCCAACACATTATGACTCTTAACACCCACATGTGGAGCTTTGGCAAACAAAGTAAGCCATTTAAAACATAATTTGCATATTCTCACTTCCTAATCACAGTGCTTCTGTTCAGGGTTCCAGCCCACCATGCTCTCCTCTAAGATTCCCCATTCTATTTTCCACTCTACCTGTTTGCTAATTGGCATTCAACATTTCATGGCTATTGAACTTGCTCGATCCTGACTGGGCTCTTTTGGGGAGGGTTGCCCCCTTAGGCTTGGGGTTTTTTTTGTATTTCTGCAAACCTTGGGGTTCCCTGAGCATGTTGATACCACTCTTATTTCTCAGTCCACCTGTTTAGGCTACAGTCCTGTTGGCACCCACCTGAATTTGCTACTAGCAGGAATTAGCATGTTTGTGCATGTACATGCCTGTGTAAATATATACATATACACATGCACACAGACACATAACATGCATCTCTGTCATTCGTATTTCTCCCTGCTTCACTTTTTCAAGCAATTCCCTTTCCCCCTATTGCATCATTAATATATTTACCATAAAGCCCCATTAGCTGGTTTTCAAGAGACTGCACCAAACCATTGAGGCTTTGGCACACTTCTGCTATGCTGTAACAACTGCTGGGGAGTTGTCTCATCAACTATCATTGCCCTCAAAAGGTGAAATTGCAGGCAAACTGCAGGATCCTAATTACCATGGATATGCACCACTGTTTTGCCATGATAGTGCCACTCTATGCTGTGCAAAACACAACACACCTGGTCAATGCTCTAGCATCTAGCAGAGTGTGGGTACAGCAGGGGAAGTGAATACAAAATATACCTGGTGCCAGCAGGGAAGAAATTTGGCAGTGGGTGGGGGAGAGAGCAGCAAGTGGGAGCTTTCTGCAGAATGAAGACTAGTTAGAGCATGAAATAATGCAGGTGAGTAAATTTGGGGGAAGAAAGTCTGTAGAAACTTTTGTGGGCTTATGGCCAAGGAATGCTACTAAACTCTAAACCCCACAGGTGTTCATTATCCAGTACCAGCAACTGGAGAAGGGATAATGGAATGAGAAATAAGACACTGGCAGGCTCGTATCTTGTACCAGTTCACAGCCACTTACAGTACTTGCCCTTGCTCATCATCTGCTGCTATGCAGTGACTGGGGCATCCTGTCATGGAGTCAAGACCTGGAACACTGCTAGAGAAGTAATTTTACATCAAGAATGTGGAAAGTGTGGCCCTCCAGATATTGGACTGAAACTCCCATCATCCCTCACCATTGGCTATGCTGGCTAGTGCTGATGGGATTTGCAGTTCAACAATACCTGGAGGGCCACATATTCCCCACCCTGTTTTACATGGTGTTCTATTATATGAGTAGGGGGACTCATAATGATGGCAGGAAACCTTTACCCTCCACATATGGTCAACCAAGTAAAGCAAGAGGCCACCATACAGCAAGGGCTTAAGGTTCAGTTCTGGAGCTCAAACTAAATGACAATGTGTACATGTACAAATATGCACGCACCATTTCCTGGACAAAGTGCAGAGAAAACTAGACACGTTGAGATCAGTGGGACCCCCCTCCCCAAAGGAACAGTGATACATCACATGCCCCACTGAACCTAGAAGGCACACTCCACACTTTGTTCCTACCAGGGGTTGTAAAGGATGGGGGGAAAGGAATTTCACCCACCCGGTTATCTCCAGTGATAGATTGGAGCACAGCGCAGCTGGGGCAGAGCCAACTGAATCCCCTTTGCTTCTCCATCACAAGAGCAAAAGGGACTTGATTGGCTCGGCTTCACCCACCCTGCCTCCTTCCCCCATTGCAAGGAGGCGGCGGGGTGGGTGAAAACAGGGCTGAGCTTACCACGTCCCCTTTGCTTCCCCTATTTTCAATACAGAAAAATAACAGACCCCAACTTTCTTCCTAATACACCTAACTGTCCTACCCATGTGTATTCTGAAGCTGAATTCAGTTATTCAAGACATCCCATCAATCCAACTCACAGACCTTACTAAAGAAGTGCTAATCACTAATCCTCTTTCTGCTCATAATTAGAATCATAGAAAAGTAGAGTTGGAAGGGGCCTACAAGGCCATCGAGTCTAACCCCCTGCTCAATGCAGGAATCCAGGTCAAAGCATCCCTGACAGATGGCTGTCCAGCCGCACCTTGAATGCCTCCAGAGTGGGAGAGCTCACCACCTCCCTAGGTAGTTGGTTCCATTGTCTTATTGCTCTGACAGTCAGGAAATTTTCCCTGATGTTTAGGTGGAATCTGGGTTCCTGTAACTTGAGCCCATTATTCCGTGTCCTGCAATCTGGGATGATCGAGAAGAGATTCTGGCCCTCCTCTGTGTGACAACCCTTCAAGTACTGGAAGAGTACTATCATATCTCCCCTCAGTCTCCTCTTCTGAAGGCTAAACATGCCCAGTTCTTTCAGTCTCTCCTCATAGGGCCTTGTTTCCAGTCCCTTTATCATCCTTGTTGCCCTCCTCTGAACCCTCTCCAGTTTGTCTACGTCCTTCTTAAAGTGTGGTGCCCAGAACTGGACGCAGTACTCAAGATGAGGCCTAACCAGTGCAGAGTAAAGGGGAATTATCACTTCACGCGATTTGGAAGCTATGCTTCTATTAATGCAGCCCAAAATAGCATTTGCCTTCTTTGCAGCCATATCACATTGCTGGCTCATACTCAGTTCAATTCAGTTCATATTCAGTTCAGTTCAGTTACCCAGCTCTAAACTTCTTTGTTCTGATCTGAACCATTAGATCAGAAATTTAAATACCTTAAATCAGTTAAAAATCAACCTGAGTAGATTACTAATGACACCTGATCTGCAGATTTCTCATCTAATTGAAGAGTGTTTTTTTTCCAGTGAAAGCAGCATCTAAGAAGCCAGGCTTGCGCAAAAATCTTATGTTGCTTGCCAGGTTTACAGTAAACTACATGTACCTAAATTGGAGCTGGCCTTTGGCGGGGGTTAAGATTGCTCTGCCCGTTTGATTTGCATAGGTGCCAAATTTAGTTCATCTTCTGTTGTCCCAGAATAAGCCTGTTCCCTCTGGTACCCTCCAGATGTTTTGGACTACAACTTCTGTAAGCACCAGCCAGGATGGGCAATGGTAAGAAATTATGGGAGTTGTAATCCAAAAGATCTGAAAGGCACCTGGTTGCCTACCTCTGCTCTAGTACAAATCATGCTGTTATCCAGATAGTGTTTAGACAGCTCAGTGGTGAAGTTGGTATGGTCTTATTAAACAGACGGGGGTGATTAGAGTCCACACTACACCAAGTCACTTTTATGAATGTTAAGTTTTACCTGGAATTGGACAGCGCAGCAGCAAACCCTGAGTTAGGACCCTGTATGAAAGCTGCTTAAGTTATTCCTGTGGGGAGGGAGAGGTTGCATTAAAATTGTCCCTGGAATGGATCCAAGCTGCACATTTGGTTCAACTCTATCAGTCTCTAGTTCTGTGACACCAACAGTTCCCCACATGAAAATGAGTGCTTCCTCTTCCTGGTCCATCCCCACCCACCCTCAATAGCTGTAGCACTCTCCCAGAATCACTGCTGCATTTTGATCTTCAGTTGCAGAGGTAACCAGGAGCATTTCCCATCAAATCCCATGAAGGCGGCTGCAACTCTTTCACCTGTAGTGGACCTAGTGACAATCATTCACATCTTCATAACTTTGAAGAGACGAATGTAATATGATCTATGCAGGATGGCCCTATAGGCTGTTCAGAGGATGCAACAGGAGAATTTGAAGAGGTAATAGCAGTAGACCTCACTTTGCCAGGGCTCCAAGGAAGGATGAAAGGGATGCTTGCTTCTTAGAAGCTGCCCTTGTGTCCTTCTGATACCTTGTTGCAGAATTTGGATTTCTTTTTTTCAGAAGGGCATCATAGTGTTATTTATTACCCCAGTTTGGCTAGGGCAGCAAGAAGTGTATAATTGCCAGTGCCACAACATCAGCCCTCCCCTACCCATATTGCCCCCAAATTATACCTCCCTCCCACAATTCACCAACAACCACAGTTTAGAAATAGCCTTAATATAATTCAAGGCTGCAGAGCCTTCCACTTCAGTCAGACACAAGCTGCCTCATGCAGGGCAAGGGCAGACTCTTTAGGAACAGACAATACCACAGATATGTCTACAGGATTGTGCCAGGGAGGCAAGGGGCAATCATTGCACCAGTTCGTAGGGAGAGGGTCGGTCCTCAGCTCCAGCCTCTGCTTCCTTGCAGCTTGCTGCCTCTGAACATGCGAGAAGGATGGAGAATAGCCCATTCTTAAGAGGAGCAGTCTCAGCAGGTTAGTTGTAGAGTTATCATCATATGAGTCAATTCAGTAGCAGCATCGGGCAGTGGCAGGTAGTCGCAGTTCTGTTCATGCTCCAGTTTCTTGCTACATGGCCCCTCAGTAGTCTGCTGTGTATTCAGTACCATGCAGTCCCCGACAAAGCAGTGTGAACTCCTTCACCATCTCCTTCACACGTCGTTTGTTCACACGTTCTCTGCTAGCACAGAGGAAAGATGATGAAAGACTGACACAGAAAACTAATAGATGGTGGAGAATGGAGGGCTTGAGACACATAAGGTGACCGTTGTAGGTCAGAGATTTCTGTACATAAAGATACCTCCCAGTGCTATGTTCGTGAAGATCCCAGCACCCAGAGCTGCCCACTGCAAGCACATTCCAAGTAGGTATTATGCTCACTGCTGTGCTCCTGCTGTGTATTGAACTACCTATGTGTTCCTGTCCCGCAAATGATAATTGGTCAAGAATTCATCTCAGCTCATCAATGGCTGGATTAATGCAGTGTCTCTCCTCATCTTGTAACCTTCTTTGCCAGCTCAGGCAAGCAAGTAGCCTGTATAAAAGTGGTGTTATTATCAAGATTACAGAGAGCAGGCAAAGAGGTCTTTTTGACAGTGGGTGAAATTTGAGCCAGACTGAAGTAGACTGGGAGAGTTTGGTAGTGGAATTCTCAAAGGGAGGTGATCAAGTGATTGAAGTACATGGGCAGCCTAAAGAGAGGAGGGATTCTGAATTTCAGGTATGAGAACAGTGTTGGTGTACTCATGGCTCCTCACATGGAATAAAAGTTGCTTAAAGGGGAAACTGAAACAACAACTTGTCATCTCACTACAAATATGAAAACCTGAATATTACCTTACAAACTATAATCAGGTTGGCTTTCTGTGCAACCTTTCTCCATTTACCTCTATTTTATCTAACTACTTTGTGCTTTTTTGAACATCTTAATTTGTTTTAGTTAAGAAAATGTAAGTGCTGTTTCCTTTGTGGAATATTAGACTGAGGTAAATGAATTAGCTTTAAGACACTTGGCTATATGGAGCCAATGAAGCCTTAGTATTTCCCATCAGATCTTCAAGGATCCTGGGCTTCTTTACTGCAAGGCAATCTGGGGCAGGACTGTTGAGAACCTGAAGAATTCGTATAGAATACCTGAAGTAGGCATTTTTAGGGCCTAGTAGGCGATCACTCGCGACCGAGTAAGATTGTCTTCCAGGATAAAAATTACAAAAAGAAAATTATATAAAAAGGAAATTGTACTAAATTGTGTAGACTCTAGCGATGGGTCCATAAGTGACTGTGGAGGCCAATTCTAGATCCACACAGCTTCCCACAGTGAGGACACCAGATGGAAGATGGTCCTGTAAAGGATTTGTTTGACGTGCTTTTCACTTAGCACGTTTCTCCCTTTCACCTTGCACTCGGGCTTCTTCAAAGTCCATGGAACTTTTGTGAAAGGCCAACCTCTGTTTAGATCGTTCATGGGCCAGAGCTTCCCAGTTTTCGATGTTTATATTGCATTTTTTTAGATTAGTCTTAAGAACATCTTTAAACCTCTTATACTGACCACCGATATTCCGCTTTCCAGAGGGTATGTAAGGCTCACTCGCATCAATTTAGGGGCCCAGAGGAACATGCAAGAACTGGGGAACACCCTCACCACTACGCACATGCACACACTTCTTCCCCAATTCTGTTTCTCAGAAAAGGCATAAGAGGGAACACACCTAAGAATTTGCTGGCTGAAGATTTCCTTCTGCTCAGGGCTGACACGGGCTGATGGAAAGCCATCCTGCTGCATCACTTCCTTGATCCAGATGCTCAAGTAACTGAAGCAATGCTTGTTGAGAGCAAAGAGGATTTCAGCAAAGTGATCCATCAAATTGCGTGAGGCTTGACCACCTACACCCTGCATGGATGGAGCAAATTCAATTAACCCTTTCAGGAGACTGCACTGCAGGAGGGAGCTTTACATTACAGATTAGGAAGGCTCCAGCAGAGTGCACCAAGGGCCTGGTTAAGGGCTTCAGTGTATTTAAGGAAGTGGCTAACAGGCAGTCAGATTCACACTTACTTGGAAGTAAGCCCCACTGAATTTAGTAGAATTTACTTATTAGTAAATATGGACAGGATCAAGTTGCAAGGCAGCCAGGGATATTTTCTTGTAACATGAGAGCTGAATAAATAATACACATTGGGATAAGTGCAGCATACCTGTGAGCAATGCACCTCCCAATAATCCCCTCTAATTGTTCCCAAACCTAGCCTGAAAAGCTCCATTCCTTACCTCAAGCACAGCCTGCAGCAGCATTTTTCCATTCTCATGTACTACTTGTCCCACAGGTAGAATCTCCCCACAGCGTGGCAACAATTCAGTCTATAAGAAACAACCGGTGAGAAAGAGGTGCTGCAAACTGTCTTGCTGTTACTTGACAAAAGAAAAAATCCATTCCCAAGTGGGAGATTTCCCCTTTCTTGTACACATGACCCAACCAAATAGAGTGGAGGCATATACAGATGGGAGAAGATGTCTCCCTATTCCACCAAAGTACACAAAAATCCACTACAAAAGAAGAGAGATGCCCCCAAGTGGCAATTTATAAAAGAGAAGCACCTTCCTGGAGCTTGGGGACGGGTTTCTCTCACCAGTTCTGGGTGCTCTTCCACCCTGTCCAAACCACCAGCCCAAACACAGCTCTGCATGTACCATCAGCCAATCATAAATCTAACGAAGGCAAAATACTCACAAAAAAGCCACAAGTGGCTTTGACAGTTGGTGCTTCAGGGAATTTCAGGGAGATCACACCTAGAGGGAAAGCAACAGGTCAGGAGTCAGCTAGCACAACTCATAGCTTTCCATATGCGCAGGAAGAAAAGTAGCCTTCCCTTCTCCAAGCATGGGGACATTACATGGGGCTTTAGCCTGATTTGGGGGATGTTTCCACATCAAGGTCTTTGCTCCATTTCTTATATTCCTCTGAACCTGTAAGGAGCATAACTAAAGCACCTTCCCCAATCACTGCAAGGAAGCTAAGTTTGATGGGGCCTGCCTACTCACCACAGTGGAACACTGCTTTGACATCCAGGCTGCTGCACAGGAACAAGTCAGGTTTCCGTTTGAGCGCCTGCAAGGTACACACAGATACACAGAGAATAAACACAGCTCTGGCAAGCCAGGGGCAAGCAAGTGCCACAGAGCAGCCCCCTGGCCAAGGCCTGCATGTGCACTTATCTGGCCATCAGCCATGGTGCACATTAAGCCAGATATGGGAGAAAGGGAAAGGATATAAGCTGGGCACTTCTGAAGTCAAGGGCATATAGGACCCCAGGTAATCAGAAGACTCTGAAGAGACATGTCATTGAAGCATTACCTACCAAACAGCCTCCTACTTTGCTACAAATGAAGATATATACAGGTGTGGGAATTTTATTCTGGACCACAAGGAAAAAGGAAAAATGTAGTTGCAGAATCCTTATAAAGACAGTCACTTGATATCTGGTTTTACTTGTGAGATAATATATTCTGTCTTGCAATTTATTTCAGCACCATAGACAGCAAGTACAGGCTAGAACTTTACAAGCTGTGATTTCAGCACCATGGACAGCATTCTCTCCCCCCCCCCCATTTCTAAAAGACAAGGAAAGACATTCCCAAACTCAAAGTCTTAGTCCAGCTTTCCCCAAACTGGTGACCTCTGGATATTTTCAACTTCAACTCTCATCAGCCCCAGACAGCATGGCCAATGGTCAGTAATGCTGGGAACTGTAGTACAAAAAATCTGGAGTACTAGTTTGGGGAAGACTGCCTCAGCCTATTAGCAAGCAGGCCCCTAACCAACTTCTACCTCCCCTGAACTATGTGAAGTATTTGTTCTATCACTAAAGCATCTTCTCCAGAGACGGTTGAACACTTGCTTGTTGTACCTGCAACTGGACCCCCATGACGACAGTCATAGCTGTAATGATTGGTTTCAATAATTTTGCCTTCCCAGTTCTGATTTTTCCTGCCCTCACTGTTCAGTGCTTTCACACCCAGAGACAGAAGGAACGAAGAGTTATGTCCCTTTCCATCAGGCTATAGTAAGCTGAGCAACAACTGAACCAAACCTCAAGCTTGTCTATGCTACTGCTTACCTCTTCCCAAAACTTGCCTGGTGCTAATTTGCAGGGTTCACAACAGTTAGAATAATAGAAAAGTAGAGTTGGAAGGGGCCTACAAGGCCACTGAGTCCAACCCCCTGCTCAATGCAGGAATCCAGGTCAAAGCATCCCTGACAGATGGCGGTCCAGCTGCACCTTAAATGCCTCCAGATTGGGAGAGCCCACCACCTCCCTAGGTAGTTGATTCCATTGTCTTATTGCTCTGACAGTCAGGAAATTTTTCCTGATGTTTAGGTGGAATCTGAGTTCCTGTAACTTGAGCCCATTATTCTGTGTCCTGCAAACTGAGATGATCGAGAAGAGATCCTGGCCCTCCTCTGTGTGACATCCCTTCAAGTACTGGAAGAGTGCGATCATATCTCCCCTCAGTTCTATGTTGCAAAGGCTATGCTTAATATTCCACTGAATATTCCACACACTCTCCAAAGTTTTTTTTAATGCATTTTCTTCCACTGCTTTACAAGAAAAGTTTTGCTTCTTTACCACCCTCTAAGTACACCTTTTTACATATATATATATATATAAAACTTACTGCAAACGTAAATGGAAAATAGGTATGCCTGGCACATAATTGCCTTTTGTGCCATACAGCATAGAAAAAGGTAGCAAGGTCAAGTAGAGGATTAAATCAAATGTCTGACCCTGAACATCTTCATAAACTGTTATAGAAGCATTCAGAGCAGTGCAACATGAACTATGCAGAATGAACTTCTATGAATGCCTATAGATATATACCGTACTGCAAATTGGCTTCTCTTTCTCTCAGTCCTAGCTCACAATATGCTCATAATTTAAAATTAACCCTTTAGGTCCCTTAAGAATTGCCTTCAACTCAAAGCAGCCTTATGACAGTGACAGTGCACCAAAACTAGGACCTGTAAGCACACATGAAGAAGAAATCCTTTATGGCTCAACATTTTGACATTTTAAGCAATTAGAGTTGATACAATAAAATATCCCTTTATTTCTCTCACTCTTCTTCCCCACGTTTTTCTAAGCACTACCAAAACAACACCCCTCAAATGGAAGGAAAATGGAAGTGCTGGAAATACGTACGCCTAGTGAGAGAGTTTTCTGATTTAGGCCTTACATAGGTGTTAATACAAATATTTCTCTCTATGCTCCACAATATACCAGTCCACTTGACTGGGAAGGCAACTTTATTGCATGCTTAATGATCTCATTCTAGCAAACTGACTCTTCTGCTAATCTCTGTATGTTGGCTTCTACGTAGAAGCATACCAGATGCTGCTGATGCTGTGAAGAATCTTCCTACTGATCTGTTTTCACTCTGCAAATGTTAGGGGGGGACACATTGCCCTAGGATAAGAGACCTCTCTCATACCAATATAACCAAGCCCTTTTAACTCAACTGCTTAGAGAGAATGAGCCTGGAGAGGAGACACCAGTTGTGCAGTTCAGCTGAACAGCAAATGTTAATACAGGTCTTCTAGAGTCTTTTGCCAACTGAGGCTATCCGACTCCAAAAGAGAAGGGCCCAGTGAGATTCAACAGGTCTCTGCCCATCACGTGCCTGCAAATGTGGGAGAGCTGTCAAGCTTCAGGAAATGCCTGTTCAAATCCAGCCCAGTCCTCTTTGTCTCATCTAGAATCCAGAAGAATAAATAGTTTGGGACCACACTACCTTCTCCTACATTAATACAGTCTTCCTCATTCACTTAGAACATCAGATGAGTCCCTGCTCCAAATGCCAGACACATAAAAAAGGTAGGCTGGCGGTCAGAAGGAGCAGGGCTTTCTCAGTGATGACACCCATCCTTTGGAATCCCTCTCTAGGAGTCTTCCAAGCTCCATTGCTGCATTTGGATGCACGGTCCACATCTTTTTAGCAAGGCATTTGGAGGATGAAGATGTTAGGTGCTGACTGCTGTAATGAATCTTTTAGTTTTAAGTGTTTTAAAAGTGGTTTTCAAATTAATTTTATTGTATCTTGTTATTGTAAGCTGCTTTGTAGGTCTGCAAGATTGGGAGGTGGGGTACTTAATAGATAGTTACTTTGTTTTCTACCAGGGAATGAGCAAAGGCCTAAAGGCTATATAGGAAGTCATAGGCATGTCAGTTGCCTCTTGCCATACTAAGTGAATATCTGAGTCTTCCACATTCAGCTCCACTATGGAGTGCAGCATGAAAACCATTTGAATGGTGCTGAAACTTTGGCTTTAGATGTGGCTAGGGCTGAGGTTTTGCAGTCATGCAGGCATCCAATGAGACTTTAGTTTGGCAGGCAGGAAAACAAGTTGTTCTACATGCATTCGTAAGTGATCTTTTGAAGGACCCACATACCCTTGACAGCTCCTGGGTCTTTTGAGGAATTTGCTTCTTTATTACAACCATTTTGGAAAGAACTGCTATCTCAGTGAAGGAGGGTGGGGCCAACACATCTCTTCGGAAGAAAGCTCCCGTCCTGCAGGTTGTTTGAGACCCCACAAAGCTATGCACAGTGCTCTAGAATGAAGTTTCACAGGCAATGTAAAATTGCAAGCTGGGTTAGCCAGCAAGAGGACAGCTGGTATGTTCTTCTGCAATCAGTTGTCAATGAATCCTTCTCTCTCTTGGAAGCAGCACAGAATAAGACTTCAATGAAATGGCACTAACTAGGCTTGGGAAGGGAGGCACAAGGACCTTTGGGACATGAGGGGGCATTAATCTGTTGAGGAAGAAGTTTGAGTTGTCCCTACTGGAAGAGACCAGTATCTCCTATAGTGGAACCAGGTCACTGGATACAATCGGGGGGGGGGGGGGGGGGATGTACATGCAATCACTGTTTACATGGCTGCCAGTCAGGGACTGAACATTGACTAGGAGACAGGAATGCTTAAAAGCTGTCAGTGGGGATTGAAAATTAGGACTTTAAGAAGCATGGTCACAATGCAAATGTCAGAGCTGAAGCATATTTGCTTCCAAAAATTCTCTGCAAGTTTGTTGACCAATATTCTCTGAATATATGACTATTCACTGAATATCTTTTGTTAACACCAGTATGACATCTGTGTGATCCTTTTTTCTCCCCCAACCCTGTTGGGAGGGGCATGAGTTTAAGAGAAAGGGTGCAGTGGGACCTAGATTCATAGATGACATAGAAGGAGACGAGGGTGCCTGTGGACCAAAGATGGAGCGCAGTGTCTCAAGACCACTAGCTTTCACATCTCCTAAACAAGGGGTGAAAGAAAACAGTGGGCAACCATATGCAGTCCCAGAGTTGCTAAATCAGCCAAACCCAGACAATTCTTAATCTGAGCTTCTCACAAACTGCACAGGGCTAAAGGAACAACATTTATTCAACCAAGAAGGAAAAGGTGTGAATGGGGAAGGGACACACTGACACATACAACAATAGAAACAATATAGGGAAGCATTAGCAGCATTGTTCTGAGTCCACTGAAACACCACCCCTTTAAGCTCCAATCTGGGCCTTGTTAAAATAACCATCACTGTCCTCGATACAGTACTCATCTTTTTCAGGAACAATGTAGGCTGCAGATTAATACTTATTTTCTTCAGCCCCTCTCATTCTGAACTCTAGGAAGCTTCTTGATTTGTGGCAGGACCTCAGGCTGAATGTGGGCAGCCTGAAGATTAGGAGTCCCAAGTTGCTCCCTGTCTAGCTGCAGAGAGCTTGAGCTGCTGGAGGCCTTCAGTTGGCTGTGTGCGGGTACCCAAGTAGGCCTCTGTTGGCTTCTCACAGCTCCCACTCTGACTGCATTTTTTCAAAATTTTCTAAAAGCTCACTTCAATTTTACAGAAAAGTGTGAGATGTACTGTATTAGTATTATTACTTGCCAAATCTGTGAGCTATATAACTGCCACAAGGGGGAGCTAAGTGCTCAGGCATTTCTCACATCACAGTATACAGAAACCTCATTAGGGAACAATAAGCCAGAGCCATCAAGAGAGCATCTTGCTGTAGTTGTAAGAGCTGGGTGGTACCAAAGATCCCACCCCTCTCTGCTTCATCATTTCCTAGCATTGCAGCTTGTTTCCAGCCTAGGAACTACTCATCCAAATCCAGTCAGGGTTTATCCTTCACTTACTCCAAAGATTAACAGCCTCCAGCCCCTTATGCAGTTTGTATTCCACCATCACTGCCTTTCCCAGGATGTCATTTACAGCTTTAGAGACAGGGCTGCATGAAAAATTCTCAACCTGAAAGAAACCAGACCTACAAAGCCTTGGCAGGAGTACTGAGGGATGGAGCGCAGAAGGACTTTGAAATCAAACAGGTAGACAAGTCAAGGTTCATTTACTATCCCTGCCTTGCTTTACTCCCATTAGATCAGCTGCCCCACCCCCAGGTTTGTAGATACCCACCAAGCTACTGAATATAACATTCCTACGCAACAATTTGTCTGCATTTGTCAAGAGCTCAGAATCACTGCACGTGTGCACACGCACACACACGGGCTGGAATGATACTGCTATAGCTCTTGAACCGAGTTTGCTATTTTGCAGCAGTCCCATTCTGTACCAGATCACAGCATGTGACCTGAAGACAAACCCAACCTACAAGCCATGTTGCATCACTAGGTACTGCCCCTCGGGGAGAGGAAGGGGCCAACTCACACCTATGAAAAAGGAGAATGTTTTGTTTTCAACTTCCACGGAAACAGATGGAGAAACTCGATATTCAACTAAAAGGAAAAAACGTTGTCAACAGAAAGCTAAAAATAGGTTTAAATTGAATTAAAAAAGAGAAAGAGAGAGAACAGAAAGTGAATGAATAAGAAACTAAAACACACCTGTGCCAGGAGTTGCATAAATGAATCAACAATATCAGGATGATCCCTGGGCCCTAAAAATATAATAAAGATGTAACTGAAGAGAAAAATCATACAAACAGCAACTCAACATCATATAGTTATGTGATACAGAAAGAATTTACAAGTGAAAACAGGAGTAAGGGAAGGAAGGGTGCAAGGGGTGGGGGGTTGAAGAGGGCAGGCACATGAGCAGCTTGAAGCAAGTTAAAGAAACAAAACATACAAAAATCATGGAGCTTGGAAACCCAAGAACAGAAAGAAAGTGCAAAGGAATAGGCCTGTTGCCCAGAGTCCCCTGCCAAGCACCAAGGATAGGAAGGGGGAGCTCATTGCACCCTAGCAAGGAAGGAAAGGAGAAGCAGGAGCTAACGGGACACCAGCTTCATGTGGAAAGCTAGCACATTTGCACTGGAGACATGTTATCATAAAATGCTTGGTCCTGAAAGGCAACTCCAGAGTCAAAAGACAAATCCAGTATTGATGTGGACTGGCACAACATCCTGGCAACCCATTAGCGCTCCTGATGGGCAGTCTGAACACAATAGTTTCCTTTCACCCAAGTCCAGAGGCCTGTCTGGATGGAAAGAACTCAATTCTGAAACATTTTCTGTAGGGGAAGGCCAACATGGCTGCTAGTAACCATACTTCCCTTCAGCAGTGATTGTATCAAACACTATGAGAATCTTCTTCCTATGTATTGATATTATAGCTATCTATGCCTGACAGTTGACACAGCCAGGCAGTAACAGGGCAACACTCCAAGCAATGGTGGTTCCACAGCAGTTCCGATTTGAAACAAGCTCCAAGAAAAGGGAGCAGACACCGTACTACCCATGCTATGGCTTATTGATTTGACTGGAACTGTACACAGACTTCGAGCTTGTCCCCTCAACTGGGGCTAACCTGATGTCTGTACGGCAGTTCCACAGAAGCAAGCCCAAACACTTGCTAGGCACTCAGCAGAGCTGTAAGAGGAATCATCTGAGCAGGAGAACAGAGGAGATGGGATGCAGAGCCTGCAGGCAAATATTTTATTTGGGCCACAGAAAGAGACTGATGGATATGGATGACTCCAGTGAGCAGAGGGGTGGTGGTGGTGGGTGTTAAGTTGAAAGATGTAGCAACATACTCCCTAGTGATTCCCTGATCCCTACTCAAAGTCAAGCATTAAGTGAAGGAGGCTACTCACGCCACCTTCCTTCAGAGTTCTAAAATGAGAGTCTGATAGGTGAAGGGCACAGTTTCAGCCTTGAAAGGCTGGGAGTGAGGGGAGACACAAGACAGCACTACTGCCCACTCAGGCACCAATACAAAGGGAGGAGCATGCCAGATAGTCCACCTCAGCAAGAGCTTCTCATTAACCATTACCATGATTTGTACAAGCTGAAGACCTTTGGAGCTCAACAGGCATTACCATGATTTGTGGGAGGGGCTTCTGCCTACCTCCACACACCCTACAGGCCAATCCAAACAGCCGAGACCAGGAAGAGCTGTTCCCAATGTGGCAGCCCCACAAAAGTGAGGGTGCCAAAGCACACGTACCTTGCTGAAAGAGTGTTAGTGTAACTGATGTGACGAGCAGAAAGAGCGCCTTGATGGGTGGGAAGTGGGCCGGCTCATGGGCAAAGATGTGAACCAGCTGGAGATATAAGAGACAAGGGAAATTGAAGCCAGAATAATCTGGTATACCCCATCCTATCCCACATCCTTAGCCCCTACCTCCCCACCCCACTGGGTAAGTTACTGGTGCTCAAGCTAACTAGCTGTCACTGGCCACTAACATCAGCAAGACCTTTACTGCTAACACAGCAAAGGAGACAGAGACCAGCTAGTTCAGGGACACTGCAGTGTTTCTCACTTGTGTGTCCACATGCACATACACAACCTGTCTGCATGGAGGCTGAAGTGGGAGAAGGGATCACCTTTTGAGCAATATCTATACTGGAAGAAGAGGCAAGTCAAGGGTACTAGGTAGGCAAGAACTGCTCAACAGGTATCAGCTTCCATTCTGAACTTAGCATATGCCAAGAATTCTTGTGCTTAGACTTACCTGCCGGGTGAGATCTATGGCAGATGCCTGAGGAATGGTGCTATACATCTGGCCCAGCATCTCACACAGCTGAGGCACCATGGGTGCAAAGTCATCCAGGAGGGTCTTCACAGACTTCTCAAAAATGGAGCACACAGACTGTGGGGACAGGAGGGGCTGTGTCAAGGGAAGAGTGGCTAAATAACCTGCCCTTCAGCTAAAGTTCTGTTTTGCTAAAGAGCTATTTATTTATTTTGTATCCTGCCCTTCCTCAAAGAAGCTTGAGGCGGCTTAGGTGGTTCTCCCCCTACTATCCTGTGATGTCTAGGGCTCTCCAACCTTGGGTCCCCAGATGCTGCTGCACTACAGCTCCTAGAATCCCTTGCCATTAGCCATGCTGGCTGGGTATGCTGGGAGCTGTAGGCCAGCAACATCTGGGGACCCAAGCTTGGAGAGCCCTGAGAGAGACTGCCCCAAGGTCACCCACACTCTAGACCCTAGAATACGCTGGCTTGCATAAGCTGATATTCGGGGCTCAGCTCCAGTGATTAGCTATCCTGTTGCCCTCACTGCTTTAGAACACTGTTTTGTTTTCATGAATAGAGCTCTGATGGGACATCCCTGTATTTCAAACTGCAGTTGTGATATTTCTCCAATACCTAAGGTTGTAGGGAAGCCTGCTACTCCCTAAACAAGGTATAAACAGCTGATACCTGATTAAGCATCAGGTCTCTGATCCCAGCATCTTTATGCATCAAGCTGGTCTCTCCCAGGCAGCTGTTTGCATGCACCCATCTCTATGGGACAAGTAGCTTACATCTCCCAACCTCAGAGCCTTTTGAGTCATACCCTTGCTATTTGCCCAACATTCATCCTCATACCTACACAGGGCCCACATTTCTGCTCCCAATGTGCAAGCTCCCATCTGATTAACGTTCCTTAGAAATGTGAAGAGTTTCACTCAAATTGTTGGCGAAAATAAAAGGGTAATTTTATTAGGGAAATGGTTGAGGATTCGGTGTCGGGACGAGATTGAAAACAGTAAATCATCATTACAATGTTTCTGCAAGCAAATGAAAAAGGCATTTGCTTTACATTCTTACTTTTTACTAGCCTACTAAGTCAGAACTCAATGTGCTTCTCTGTTGAACCTTGAACTCCCCAACCACAGATCCTTCTGCCCTTTCTCCCTCCACCCAAACATTCCATTGCTCCTTTATCCTCAGCGCAATAGGAACTCTCACAACAGAAATCTGACTACATCAAGGAGAATCTATAGCCCTTACCTTAATATAGTAACAAACTGAACAGAATGTGGAGGGTCAACAAGTGATACTCACACATCCCTTTCATTAACATCCCAGATAAACATACCTACTTCCCTCAGTGCTGACCTGTGATTCTACTAGTCAACTGTGGGTTCTCCCCAAACCTGCCTGTACCCTAGAATCCAAAAATGAAGCCTTCCCATACACACACACACACACACACACACACACACAAATATATATTAGTTGTTCTTTCATCCCTTCTGCATAAAGTTTTTATTATCTCATGGATGAGGAAAATAATTCAATGTAGAGCCACAATAATGGCTCAAATAAGAAAAATTCACTTTTAGTGTGGTATCTAGCATGTGTTTTAGATTCCTACAAATCACAGCTATATATTTTTTTAAAACCCCAACACATTTCTTGTTCTAATCTGTGATATAAACCTAAAGAAAATAAAGACAGAACGTTGAAAATTCAAACTAGAGTGGTTAGAGTGGTGCATGAAAAGGGTTTTTAGTGATTAGGAAAAGACACTCACATGTTGCATCTTCCCTTTCCCTCCCCCATAAGCCTCAGGTCCAACTTCCCTGCCTCTGTTTACTGCCCACCAATATTCCAGAGCCCCATTCCTTCTCCCCTCTGTATTACTGCACTATTTGCAGCAAAGACAGGGTGCTTAAGCTAGCATGATACTGAAAAGTGTTAACTCTAGAATCAAAGATACAGGTACTGTTTCCTATTTTCAGTCACAAATTCTAAATATTGGGCTTCTGGAACAAGTAGTATTAAAGGTGCATCACCCACCCCTATTTGGAACATAGCTAAAGCATTCAGCTAGGAATTAAAAAAAAGAAGCTTATATTTTGTAGTGATCAGAAGTATCTTTGAAGCTAGTATTTCCTATGGACAGAATTTACTATGACATTAATTGCTACTAAGAGGCTGGGCAGCCTGCCCAACTATCTACATAAAGTGCATGTGGATCAAGTTCAGCTCCTCCTTTGAACTGACTACCATCCACCCATTGGTTTAGACCCCATCTGCCTCAAAGGATCTTACACATCTACCTATATTTCAGTATCCCTTCCCAAAAATGTAAGAGGGCAGACACTTACACAGAAAAAGAAAAAGAAAAGGCAGAGGGGGGGAGGGGGGGAGAAGTTCTGATGGCAGCTTCTTTGAGGCAGTGACAGTGACTGCAGCTTTCCTGTCTCTGAAGGGCACAGTGATGCTCACTGGTGGGAAATGTAACTGCAGGATGGCTGGGCATGTACATCTGTTTCCTTCATTTATATATGCACATGCAGAGTAGCATACCTATCACTTTCTCAGACAGGCAATCTGCCTGCCTTCTCTTTCCTCCCCTGCTGCACAGGACAGCTTGGAGGTGTCTAAAATTGTACTACTGATTAATCATGGGAAAGATTTTAACTGCACAAAAATGCCTAAATTAACTGTGTAGATTTAAATAAATTAAAATCTGTAGGCCTATACAGTCATGCCTTGGATTGAGAGCATAATTCGTTCCGGAAACGTGCTTGTAATCCAAAACACTCTTATATCAAAACGAAATCCCCCCAAAAAAATTTGTACAGAGATTTTTAATTTAAGCCGTACTACAGTACTTGTATTGCAAGACGTTGCTTGTATATCAAGTCAAAAATAAATAAATAAATATTTAAAAATTTGCTTGTCTTGCAAAACGCTCTCAAACCAAGTTACTTGCAATCCAAGGTATTACTGTAATAAAAATGGCTACCACTTCTGCTAAATGGAGTTTGTGCTTATCAAAATCAAATCAGACTGATCTTAGATAATATTTTGAAAATCTTTGCATAATCGATTCTGCTCATAGCGAACTTGTGAAAGTTGCTGATAGGATAGCAGAAATTTGCAGTTTAACTTGTTGCAAAGCAAGATGCCACTTTGCCAACTTCTCATTCACAAACGCCACATACAATACAAACAGCACCATTGCTGTATAGATGGTGGCAACTCTGGATAACTTACCTGCGGCATCACTTTTTAGCTCTGTCTGCTGGGCTCACCACACCAGTCTAATAGGGTATTCGAGAAAGGGGACATGGTCCCATGGAGCTTGGCAACTCCCAGCCAGTTATGAGGAGCAAGACCAGATCCAATGCTAGGGAACACACTAGCATGGTCTGGGGTGGGTGGGCGCTCAAGAACACATCAGATTCCTGCCCAGATTCAGAGGTGTTAGCAGCATCAGCAAGGCTCTGGGTTTCTTCCTCTTGCATAGAGGAGGATCTTCCTCAATCATGTGCTTTTAAATAGAATGCCTTGTTGTTGGCAGGTACCTTAAGACCAAGAATCAGAGCACCAAGTCCAACTTGTCAGCCACTATAGCCACCTGGGCAAAATGGCCTGACTGGGCCCATGAGTATGGTTGTTGTCTTTTAATCTGAAAGAAGCATTACCTCTACAACCTGGGCATCATTCAACCACTTGCTGAGCACTTTCTGGATAAGCTGGAAGACTTGCTGCAGCACTACCACTACCTACAGGAATAGAAGAAGTAAAAGATGATTTGGGAAGTAGTCTGCTCCACCCCAGTTCTGGCAGGTGGAAGGCATTCATAACCATTTAGACCCAGGGACAGAAGAAATTCGAGCCATCTCTAGAGACCAGAAATTGTCCTACATCAGGGATGGACAATTTGTGGTCCTACAGATATTTTGGCCTACAACTCCCATCAGCCCTAACCAGCATAGCCAATGATGAGGGAAGATGGGAGTTGTAGGCTAAAACATCTGGAGGGCCACAAGTTGCGCACCCCAGTCCTACAACCTTTATGCCAGGCTGGCCTGCAAAAGAGTCACATTGCTAGATGTGCAGCTCCTCTCCCTGCTTTTCAAAGGCCCATGCAAGGGAAGTTTACACCTCTCTCTGAAGGGTTGTTCTAAGTACTCTTCTGATCATTCAGCAGTCATGTCTACAGCTCATGCTCTGGGGTGGCTAATCTGAAGAGGGACATTCAGACATTTAAGGGAATACAAACACATATGTTGTGCACTATATTGTGCACCAGCCATTTTTCACCACTCTTGAGGGCACTATATGATACCTCCCTTATAGAGTTAGAAGAAGTTACCTGTAGTTACATGGCAGGGAAGACAGGAAGCCACCTAACCTACCCAGATATACTGCAACACCTACCGGATTGGGGCCCTGAGGCACTGGCAGCTTCTTGACCTCTGTGGTCTCATGATCATCATCATGGTGGCTGATGTCCAATGTAGTGAAGAGGTTGGAGAGCAGGCCCAGGATATGGATGATGGCCAGCTTGTTGGAGGGGTTCGGCTGCAAGGCAAGACATCACTGTAGTTTTCACACTGGATCCATGATATGGGCCATTGACATAAGATGTATCCAGGATGGCAGCAAGAATTGAGAGCAGAACTAGGAAGCACACTCTGATATTTCATTCCCACTAGATTCTCACTCACTCAGTTCTTAGTCCCAGGAATAGAATTGGGGAATTGAATTGTGTGTGTTGGGGTGGGAAGAATAGAAACTGAAGGGCAACTTAGGAATCAGAAGAAAAAAGGGAAGCAATGGAAGGCCTGCAAAGCCAAGTAGAGATGGCAAGGACTAGGCATTGCTTGTAACAAAGAAGGCAGCATCTTGCACACAACAGGCCTCATCCTTCCTTAAGAGAACACAGCCAGCCATCATTAGGTAAGTGATGCAGCTCACCGTTTCATCAGCCAACTTCTCCAGTTGCTGGATGTAAGGAGTAATAAGTGAGTGCAGGTTCTTCAAGATCTCCTCCACTTGGAGGGCAGACAGCAAAAAGCCCAGAGCTTGCATCAGCCACATGCACTGACTTGTCTGGGGGAAGAGAACAAGATGGACAAGATTCTCAAATTCACCAGCGTCCTCAGAAACCTACACTACATTACATTTCAACTGTAGTTCACCTTCCCTCCATACCTTTAGTCAACCCCAAGGCTTGAATCCAAATTGTGCTTTGTGCGGGCTTAGCCCAGAAACCTGTTTTTAATACCAGAGCACCAGAATAGTCAATGTCAGAGTCCTGAGACACAGGTAAACACAAGCAAGGCTCTTTCAGGCTACTTTAGGAAACAGGAAAAAATCGTAATGGCCACCTCTATCTAAGCTCTCTGGGAACTTGGCACCTCATTTCATCAATCTCTCTTATTCTCCTCTCATTGGCTGTAATGCTCAGGTTAGCTGAAATAATAGCCTGATAGGTAACCAAGTCTTCTGTATACTCTTTGACCTTCTGTACCACAGAAAGAACAAACATCTTACCTTGTGAATCTGCTTCATTAGCACATCCTACAGAGGGAAAGATATGTGAAAGTGAATACACTCCTTACAGTAGAGATTACTTTCAACAATGCTCAGTCTAACCACATCATCAGCTGACAAATCTGGGAGGCAAACATGGGTCCAGAACACTTGGGCCCTCATGTTTGCCTCACAGAGGTTTCAAGGAGTAATGGATTAGCAAGTGAAGAATTGGCCCCTCTTGTGGATGATTTGCAATAGAGAAAGGGACAGTAGAGATTGTAGGCAATTGGTTACATATAATTTGCCCCCAAGTTCCATCATGCCAGCAACAAGAGTCATAGCAAGAGCCACAGCTCTGCTCCTCTACACACCATACAAGTATATATTTCCTTTTTCAGTGTGAGGGAAATACCACAGACTGCATTCAGGCAAGCAGAGGGCTGAGCCTTATCTTGACCAAATTCCCACTGCAAGAATAGCTTAAAGTCCTCCACTTCCCCAACTGCCAGGATGAGTGAGCAGATACCTTGATATAATAGATTCAAGTAATTCTTATTGATTCTTGCCTTCAGAAACTTGTAGGCCTGAACAAAATGAAATAGACGTTTACCCTATTGAATCTCACACATACATACCCTCCCTCCTTAGAATATTCTTACTGTTTTGACCACTGTTCTAAGTACTCCTGCACATAACTAGAGTCAAATCACTTTGACTCTAAAGCTCAAAACTAGAGTTAATCACTTAAAATTCCCTTGGGGAAAATGGTTGGGGGATGCTATTATTTTATTAATTAATTTATGACATTTTTATACCTCCCAATAGCCAAAGCTCTTCACAAAGCAGTTCACAACCTATGGTGAGCAGGGCCAAAGCGCACGCGCGCACACGCACGCACGCACACACACACACACACACACACACACTCCACCCATTCATTCATCAATTCATCACATATCCATACATTTCCCCATCCACCTGCACACATGTACAACACATACACATACCCCTTCTTCCTTGTTTTTTTCACATTTGAAGAAGCTCTCTGGCAGATGAGGAAGGAGGGACAGGAGGTGGTTGGTGAAGCCACAGTAGGACAGGGGTGAGGGAACACCTGAGTAGTGGGTAAGATGGGACTAGGCTACAGAGAAAATTAAACTTTATTTGCAGGCCCACCCCCATTTCTCCACTGCTTAGGTGTTCCCTGCCAATCAGCGTAGCAGTGGGGGATGGGAAAAGGATCATGGGGAGTGGAGCACTGGAGAAGAAGTGGGGCTGCAAACAGTGAAACCTTGGCAGAGGAAGGGGCACAGTTGACAAAGTGGAAGCTGCAGGCCACATTGAAAGGTGCTGCAGGCTGCATCCAGCCCACTGACTGGAAGTTCCCCACCCCTGTATTCTTTCAGTTACCTGAGAGACAGCAACAATGTTGGCAGCATAGGGAGGCAAGTCATATTTGCATTCACGGCAGATCTTCTTAAGGGTGGAGACACTAGAGATAGATAGCTCAGGATTGCCCAAAGCCTGCAACACCAGGGGCAGGACGTTGTTGATCATGACAGGGTGGTCAGCCAGCCACTCGGAGAGGGCCCCTAGGCAGACACAGAATGCACAGTCAGGACTGCTCTGCTTACTGCACCGAACACTACCAGTGCAGCTGATAAAAAGCACAGGAATCCCTTCCTTACCTTGCAACAGTGCATGGCTAACAACTCACACAGAAGCACACATTCTTACACTTACTGGGCACTAGGGCCCAGCCGCTACTTCATCAATAGAGCCCAGCATTAGTATTGCAAGAGTTAAACAGCCTCAGGATCTCTGGGGTCAACCTCTTCTTTCAACACCACCTCCCCTCCCTTCCGCTTGCCCAGTCTCCTTACCAATAGTGAACATAACTGTATCTGCAAGCTGCACATTGCTAATGCTGATGTGGGGGATGAGCCCGATGAGGCCAGGCACCACGTCTGAGTAGTTTACATCTATGGTCTCTGCGATGGATTGGAACCCGTAAAGCAAAGCTTCCGTGTGCTATCAGAGAGAAAGAGTTGCCTGTTCAGCCCATGCTCCCTCCAATACCCCACACAGATGTGGGTAAGGTAGAGCCAGCTCTGGTGCCAAGATTTGCAGGGTGGTTCAGACTCCACTGTGCAATGAGGGCAGAGATAAAATATGATACAGCATGTTCAAACAGCCCCTACCCTAGATACCATTTTGACAAAAGATGATCATAGAAAAGTATGATGTCTCAAATTTCCTTACAGTTTCCTTATTTCCTTACAGTTAATATGATACCAATTGTTTCACCAGTATGCTTTTTTGTAGGGGCATCCTATCTAGTGAGCCGATTCTACAGGACAAAGTTCACCATTCCCCAGAAACACTCACTATTCTTGTCTAGCACATCCCCAGCCTACCATCCTGAATAGTACTTAGCTATATAATACACAATATGGCCTCCCCCTGCTGCCACTACCACCAAGGGCAGTGGGGAGATGGGGGAATAGAGAACACACCTGCACTCATGCTCCCTCTCGCCGAAGGCCATTCTACTAGGGCCTGTACTGCTGAGGCTACAGCATGTTCAGTATGCTGAGTGTTGGCATGATTGCTACTGTGTTAAGGCTTCCAGGTGCGTGGACTGTAAATCAGGGCCCAGGCTGGGTTCTTGCTTGGCTGTCACAGTGATGAACGAGGAGCCCCTGCGGTCACTGGTGCTTGACGGCCATCACTATTTGCTGTGCCAACAGCATGCTGACAACACACTGTGAGCAGATACATGCTGATTAGCTGCCATACAGGGACCTTTGGCCCAGCATGTGTCACAGCACAGCAGACATATAAGCATCTTTCTCCAAACTGAAGAGATAGGTGTCTCTAACACTGCAAAAAATGTTACAACTAGACTCCCTCAATTTTCCCAGTACAGGAACCCATATCTTACTCTTATAAACCTCTATAACACAAACCCTATGACTAGTTCCCATGCTGCAGACGTTGTCCAAGGATCCCCCTATTTGGACTGAAGCCGGTCAGCCGCTGGCATCACTTGACTGAACATGTATTTGTGGATTCTGCAATCCTGCTATCAGACATTTTTGCAGAATTTGGTCACTGCTGCAGAATGATGTGAGCTGTGCCAAAACGCCTGCAGAAGACACCAACAACAGTGTGTCAAACTTTAGGACAGGAATTAGCAAATGGTGTGTTGGGGTTCCAATGCAAACCAGTCTGTTTTATAAATCACCAACTGAGGTGTACGCTATAAGGATGACATTACCATAATTCAGACCTGACCAACACTAACAACTTTTCAGACCTTTTGAAATTCAATTGTCCTTCCACACACACACTGCTCTGCGATTTAACAGATGTTTTCTCTAACCAAGATTCTCTGCACCTTCACTCCACTCCAACACCTCTTCCATAATGCTCTCTAACTAGTTCTGGCCACAACTATTCCCATCCATTTCTATAAAAATCTACAGCACCTCCTCTACTTGTTGCCTCTCTCCATAAGGGCAATTAGTGCAAGGTTTCCATTTTGGGGTGGAGCTCCCCACTCACCTGCCATGAAGATGGCTGCTCTGTGTTGGTCAGGAGGCGACCCAGCTTGTCATATAAGCTGCTCAGCAGCTCTGCTCCAAGCATTTCATACACATACATCAAGGTGTCTGAGATGTCCACTCTAAGGGCCAAAAGACAAAAGAATCATAGAGCACTCCCACTCTACAGAACAGCAGCTGGACAGAAACTGCTGATACAGCCCCTAGCCAACCCATGGCAAGTTCAATGTAGCACAATCAACTTCCCCTTTTGCAGATCACAAGCTGTGTGCAGTATTAAGGGATATTGTCAGTCAAAAGGCCATTACCGGTATATCCGAAACTGCTCCTTTTCATCAGAGGACCAGCAGCTGTATTCTTCATCAGAAGGAAACTGAGCCTTGTGCAGCAGCACATCCACCAGCTGGAAGTAAACAGGCCGATATACCTGCTGATACATGGCCTGTTTTTCTGGATCAAAAGAGAGGATGTCATCCTGCAAAGAAAGAGATTGTTCCTCAAGTGGAGGTTGAAAAAGCTCAGTCTAGAACTCCAGCTCTCATGTTGATGTAACACAATCAATCCCCCAACTTTTCGATGTGATAAGAAGAAATGACCTCTCACTTTTGTTGAATTTTCTATATGGGGAACATAGAAATAACATTCTGAAGTCAAGCTACGCAAATAGTCTAGTCTGTCGAATATCATCTGGCCTATGTGCCAGTCATCCCAGGGCTCCTCTCCCAGCATTCCAAGCTCCAAAAACCTGCCCAGCTTCTATGTACAAATCAGGTGGCAAGAGGCTACAACAGTCTCAAAACAAGGGCCACAGATTTCCCTTACATCCAGTTAGGAACTTAACATATCTGGGTTCTCCATACTGAGCTAAGTATTCCCCTCACCTCTAAATCTATATATATAAAAGAAAGTGTCCTGACTGACTGACTCATCAATGCCCAGCTCAAACTGTTTAATCTAGGAACGTGAAATTTTGAAAGGACATTGTTTTATGACGTAGACACCCACTAAGGAAGGATTTTTGGAAATTCCGTCCCTACGGGGGTGAAAAAGGGGGGGGAAATCGCCCCACTCTCATGCTATGGGCAAAACAACAGGGGAGCAGTTATGCAAATCAGCCTCACCTCAGAATTGCTGCAGGAGCCAATGGGAGCAGTTATGCAAATAGCCCATACGACACTTAGAATGTTCGTATGAATTCCTGCAGGGGCCAATAGGAGTGGGTATGCAAATCTCCCCTAGGCCATTTAGAATGTAAAATGGCGTGAAAAGGGAGGGAAACTTTTTAAATGACTGAATGGCTATTGTGTGTGGGGCATCGTCGCATAGGCTCCACTCCATCACGTTTTGATGGATCTACCCCAAACTTGGCACAGTCACTCTTCATCACCTGTAGACTCTCAGGATTAACCTGATTTTTCTTTAAGATCTGATATTTCTTTTCTTTTTTTTAATTTGTTTATTTGAATTTTAACATATACAAAACAACCGAACAACCAACAAAACATCTAATCCATTACAGAAATTGTATTAGATCAGAACAAAGTAAATCCCCCCCACCCCCCGAACCAAAATTCAAAGGAACAAATCTGGCTGGGCGCCTTTTCCGGAGTCTTTTTCGTCCATAAAGTAGTCAGTTTTGTGATAGGTGGATATTTGTAAGTTTATTGCATCCAAATGTGCTGGAAGGCTTGAGGTATTTTTGTTGTAGATGTTCTGTATGAAAATTGGATAAAAGGCCACCATTCTGCTTCAAAAGAGTTTGTTTTCTTTTCCCCCCCTGCAATTCTCAATTTTTGAGTTAGTTTTTCAATTAATGCAATTTCCCATACCACATTTTGGCATCTTTCCATCCTCTTGCTATTAATAATTTAGCAGCTTGTAATAGAAATCTTATTAGGTTCTTGTATAATAAATTTTTATTATCTCTTTGAAAGATGTTTAATATTGCTAATTCTGGAGTTTTATTTATCTATGTCCCTACAATTTTAGATATTTCTTTGAAAACTATTGTCCAGAAGCGGGATACTTGCTTGCAGGACCACCACATATGTTTTGTGTGATCTGATTTCTCCACAGGCTCTCCAACATAGGGGAGAGTAGTTTTTATTAATATGAGAGATTTTGTGAGGAGTCCAGTGCCATTTTTTGTATTATTTTCAGTGAGAGTTCTTTGAATTTTGTTGAAATCGCTTTAAATGGGAATTCATCCCATATATTTTCCCATTCTTCATCTTCTATTTGCATTCCCCATTCTCTTTCCCATTTTCTTTTAAGAGGAAGGCTATTTCCCATGTCTGTTTTTATCAGAAGTGCATATAAGTCTGACATTAATCCTTTTTCCTGATCTGTAAAAGTTAATAAAATCTTTTCAAATTGTGTCAGATCTCTGGTGCCTTGTTTTTTCACATTCTCTAGTCTAATGAATGAGCTTATTTGGAACCATTGTAACCAAGTAATTGCCGTATTTCGTAATGTGTTTCTCCATGTGTCTCTTGGTAGTGGTTGTGAGTTATTATATAAGTCTCGTAATATCAATAGGTTATTATTTTTCAGTGATTCTCTAGATATCTGTATGTCTTTAATGGGAAAATTTGGGTGTGCATAGAGTGGTATTAATGGTGAAATTCCTGGCATCAGTGTCTCCTTTCTTCGTTTCCATATCTTTAATATTATTTCCATGTTGGAGTGTTGATTTTGTATACCTTGTGTTATTCGTTTTTTGACAAAGGGTATTGTGTGTGGATTATCTTGTGCTAACAAAAAAAATTCTATTTTGACCCAATGTTTATTTTTATTATCTGCCATGAATGATAATAGATGTCTCAGTTGGTAAGCTTCATAGTATAATTTTAGTGATGGAATTCCCCACCCTCCATCAATGGTGGGTCTGTATCTGAGATTTCTTGCCATACGTGGTTTTTTACCATTAAATATAAATTTTTCTAGGGTGTCTTGCCATGATTTAAGCCATCTCATAGGTACTTCTATGGGTAGAACATAAAATAAGTATGTGAATTTAGGTATGACTATCATTTTGATGGTGGCTAATTTGTTCATTGTGGTTAAGTTCAATCTTTTCCATCTTTTGAGGTCTTTCTTGATATTTTCCCATAATTTGGAATAGTTTAGTGTGAAGGTTTTGTTTGGGTATTTTGCGACTTGAACTCCTAGGTATCTAAAGGCTTTGTGAACTATAGGAATCTGTAGATTTTTAGAAATGTCAAGTTGATTGTTTGCCCCTATATTATAACTCATGAAGTCAGATTTGTCGTAATTTACTTTTAAGCTAGACGCTGCTTGGAAATCTTGCAGTTCTTGGCGTAATGGTTGCAATGCCTCTATTGGGTTTTGTATTGTTAATATCAAATCATCAGCATACATGCTGAGTAAATATGGTTGATCTTGAATTTGTATACCTTGTATAGCGTCATTATGTCTGAGTCTGTCTGCTAGAAATTCTATAACTAAATTGAATAACAGAGGGGATAGGGGGCAGCCCTGTTTGGTTCCTGCATTTAGTTGAAAAGGGCGTGAATCATAAGAATTGAATCGTATATTTGCTGTTGTTTTGTTATATATGGCATTGAGAATGTGAGAGAAATTTGGGCCAAAGATCTGATATTTCTGTCAGAAAAGTTTTCTGCTGCCAGCACCCAGCCTAAACGTTACACTTTCAGTCAGAGAATGACTGTTGTGTGTGGGGCGTCCCAAATTTTATTTATTTATTTATTGCATTTATACCCCGCTCTTCAGCCAGAAAAGGCTCCCAGAGTGGCTTACAAAGATTAATAATAAGACAGTCCCTGCCCTCAGGCTCACAATCTAAAAAACATGACACAAAAGGAAAAGGGATTGTGTCCGTGTGCGTGTGTATGGGTGTTTGCATGCGTCACATAGGCTCCTACACGGTTGGACGGATCCGCCCCAAACCTGGCACGCATACTCTCCATCACCCAAGGACAAAGACTGGTGGGTTCAAATCTCCGAAAAAGCCATCACTGCGTCTGTACGGCCCAAAATAGATGATAGCCAATGGCATCACTTGGAATGTTTGCAGGGGCCATTCAGGAGCGGTTATGCAAATCACTCCAACAACATTTAGAATGTTCGTATGAACTGCCACCACAGGGGCCCAATCAGGAGTGGATATGCAAATCTCTTCTACGTCAAAACAGAATGTTCATATGCACTGCAGCTGGGGCCTACATGGGGGGGGGACACAAGGATTTCATTGCTGTGTAGTCCCGGGGGGGGGGGCAAGCTGGGATTTCATTTTTGCGTAGTCCTGGGGGGGGGGGAGAGCAGGGATTTAATTGTGTAGTCCCGGGGGGGGGGAGCAGGAATTTCATGGTGTGGTCCCAGGGGAGCAGGAATTTCATTGTTGTGTAGTCTCGGGGGCGGGGGGAAGCAAGGATTTCACTGTTGTCTAGTTCTGTGCGGGAGAGCTCGGATTTCATTGTGAAGTCCCGGGGGGGGGGGGGGAGCAGGGATTTCATTGTTGTGCAGTCCCGGGGGTGGGGAGGAGGGATTTCACTGTGTAGTCCCAGGGGAACAGGGATTTCATTGTGTAGTCCCGGGATTTCACTGTGCAGTCCCTGGGGAAAGGGAACAGGGATTTCATTGTGTAGTCCGGGGGGGGGGGAGCTGGGATTTCATTGTGCAGTCCCGGGGGAGCTGGTAGTCCTGGGGGAGCTGGGATTTCATTGTTTCTTTTTAAAACAATTGTGCCAAATCCTAAAATCAAGGGCAACAGCTAGTCAGAGCATAAAGCAGAGGTGAACATCTACAGCCCACTTTGTCGGTCCATTATTAGCCATGTCATCCCATCTCAAGCCACAATCACCAACTAGGCTGGAAGAGAAGCCATCACATGCCAGCAAAGTAGCTGGCCAAATGTGACAGCTTCTATTTTCAGTGACCAACACCTTGTTCCCACCTCCAGACACTTCTTTTATATATATATGTATGTATGTTTTATTAATTTTTTTCAAATCTTACATCTACTAATGAATACAACAAAAGTACAACATAAACATTGAGCACACACACCCCACCTCTTGGGACCAAGTGATATTTCTTCCCCAATATATATATATATATATATATATGATATTATTCTATATTCCAAAAAGATAACAAATCTTGACAAGGTTTGTTCCCCTTCCCCTTCACCAACACATAATCCAAAAATTTACCCCATATGTTCACAAAAGTGTCTTTCTCCAATTGTCCTTTTTGACACTTAATATTACAAGTTAATTTATCATTCAGCGCGATATCCCATACTTCTTTATACCATTCAATAATTGAAAAGACATGTTGAACCTTCCACTTCCTAGCTATCATTAATTTAGCTGCTGTTAACAAATTCACAATCAATTATTTTGTATTTTTTAAACAAACTAACTTTTCTGTAATTGTTAACAATGCTAATTTTGGGCAGACTTCTAATTCCATTCCAATTATTTCTGATATTTCTGCAAATATTTTCTGCCAAAATTCCAGAACATTTTTACAGCTCCACCACATGTGGGCATATGTACCTTTTACATTACATCCTCTCCAACACAATGCGGAGCAATTGTTATCTATCCGATTTAATCTTACTGGAGTTAAATACCATCTCCATACCACTTTATAAAAATTCTCCTTTATCCTAGTTGACATAACTCTTACAATATGTCTATCCCAAATATTTTTCCAACTTTGTTTCGATATTTCCTCATCAAATTCATTATCCCATAACAGTTTAAGAGAATCTTTATGCTCTTCTTCTTTTTGTAACATCGTATATAAAACCTTTGTTGTACCTCTTGTTGAAACATTACCTTCTATAGCTTCTCTAGTCAAAACTGTCTTTTCAAAATTGGTTAGTTCTCTTTCACTGTCCATTCTTGTCCTCCACTTCTTTAACCACAGTTCCATTGCATTGAATTTAACCATGAAATTCTCCCTCTTCTTACTATTTCTATTATATGTTCTCTAGTCTTCAATTTTTCCACCCAATCCATTAATTTAATCACCTTTTTTCTCCTTAGTATAGCTTCTATATGTCTTACATTTTCTGGAAAGTCCTCCATGACCACTACCGGAGTTAACGGGGATACCTCTGGTGTAAAAATTTTCCTCGTGCTATTCCAACTCCTCAAAAAGGAGTTTTTCTAATCCTTTTATAATACTATTTATATTTTTCTTAAATAATATATTCACCATCATGTTTCCTAATTCTCGTGATTCTAATTCCAACCACATTTTGTCTTTCCCTGCTATAATATCCAAAATATGTCTTACTTGGTTGGCTAAATAATACCACTTTATATTAGGAAGACCTAAACCACCTATTTTTTGCGCTTTATACCAACTGTATTTATTAATCCTTGATCTTTTCCTTCCATTACAATATTCATTAATAATTGATTGCCAGTCTTTAATTTCTTTTTCTGTAAGCTTTACTGGTAACATCCTAAACAAAAAGTTTATTTTAGGCAATACAGTAATACCTTGGATTGCAAGTAACTTGGTTTGAGAGCGTTTTGCAAGACAAGCAAATTTTTAACTATTTATTTAATTTTTTTTTTTACTTGATATACAAGCAACATCTTGCAATACAAGTACTGTAGTATGGCTTAAATTAAAAATCTCTGTACAAATTTTTTTTGGGGGATTTCGTTTTGATATAAGAGTGTTTTGGATTACAACCACGTTTCCGGAACGAATTATGCTCTCAATCCAAGGCATGACTGTATCTTCATTTTTACCAACGCTATTCTACCAAACCATGAAAGTCCAGTTTTTTTATACTCCTCCATTTTATTTTTAACCTCTGTCTTTAACTTTCTAAAATTTTGTTCTTCTACTTTATCAATATCTTGTGTAATTTCTATTCCTAAATATTTAATTACATTTGTAATTTTAATGTTATATTTTTTTTCTTTAACATTTCATTCTCCTCTTTTTTACTATAATTAAACAATAAAATCTTGGATTTACCCCAATTCATCTGAAGCCCAGTTATTTCTCCAAATTCTTTCAAGTGGTTCTCCAACCTATCCATTGTTTCAATAGGATTTTTAATTGTTAATAAAGTATCATCTGCAAATAGATTTATTTTAGTTTTATCTCCAACCCCCATCCCTATTCTGTCTTCTCTTACTACATTTGCTAGTATTTCCATCACTAATGCAAACAAAATAGGGGAAAGGGGACATCCTTGTCTAGTTCCTCGGTCTAAGGAAATTTGTTCTGTAATACCATCATTTACCACTACATTTGTAATATTATGGGCATATAGTTGATTAATTACTCCTTTAAATCTTGTTCCAAACCCCATATTTTTAATTATCATTTTTAACGTAGGCCATTCCACACAATCAAAAGCCTGGAAAATATCTAATGCTAATACTCCCGCTTTAACATTATTTTTCTTTATACTATATATTTAATACTCTTCTAGTTAAATCGGCCATTTGCTGACCTGCAATAAATCCGCATTGGTCCACCCCTACATATTTACTCATAAACCTATTCATTCGTCTCACTAGTATTGCAGTGAATAATTTTGCGTCTTGATTTATTAACGAAATTGATTTATATATTTATTTATTATATTTATACCCCGCCTTTTTTCCTCTTGCAAGGAACCCAAGGCGGCTTACATAATCCTCCTGGCTCCTCTCCATTTTATCCTCACAACAACCCTGGGTCTATACGAGTCTGGTTCTGTTAAATCCTTTCCTGGTTTTGGAATTACTATAATCATAGATTGTTTCCATGAGGGGGGAATTTCTCCCCCTTCCATTATTTTATTATATAATACCTTCAGCCTTGGAATTAACATATGTTTAAAAACCTTGTAATATTCCACCCCTAATCCATCTACTCCTGGGGTCTTGCCCTCTTTTAATTTATTTATAGCAAAATCTATCTCCAAATCTGAGAATGGTCTCTTTATTGTCTCTTTATCTTCTTCCTGTATTCTCATTTTCATGTTTTTCAATATATTCTTTAATCCTATCTTCATCACCTATTCCTGCTTTATATAATTCTGAATAAAATTCATGAAATTTTTAAAATTTTCCTTCATCAAATTACTGTATTTTCCGGCGTATAAGGCGACTTTTTAACCCTGGAAAATCTTTTCAAAAGTCGGGAGTCGCCTTATACGCCGGGTGTCGTCTTATAGGGCAGGTGCTGAAACTATCTGCGGTCGCCGCATATGGTGGGGGGAGCTCAAAAACGGCCATGGGGACCGTATGAAAGCAGTATGAAAGTACGGAGCAAGTTGCAGCCGTCAGGGACGCCCGGGGTATGGAGAAAAAAGAGAGAGCAGCGCTGTGCCCAGAAAGCTGAAGAGAAAACCAGTTGCAAAACTGCCCATACCTTGCCTCTGCAAACAGGCTTCTTCCAATGAATCTGCTTTTACACGGAAGTAAGCCGAGGAGAGAACCGCGTGGTTGCAAAACTGCCCATAAAACAAACAGGCTTCTTCCAGTCAGGAGCGAGACTCTGCAAACAGGCTTCTTCCAATCAGGAGCGAGAAAGACTCTGCAAACAGGCTTCTTCCAATCAGGAGCAAGACTCTGCAAACAGGCTTCTTCCAATCAGGAGCAAGACTCTGCAAACAGGCTTCTTCCAATCAGGAGCAAGACTCTGCAAACAGGCTTCTTCCAATCACGAGCGAGACTGACGATAGCTTGTATGTACCTAAATGTTGCCTAATTACTAAATAAGAATGTGTTCTGTTTTATGTTTAAAATATTGATTTCTGTATTTTGGGTATGTAAATGTTGCCTAATTACTAAATAAAAATGTGTTCTGTTTCATGTTTAAAATATTGATTTCTGAATTTTGGGTTAGAAAAGTGGGGGTTGTCTTATACGCCCAGTTGTCTTATACGCCGGAAAATACAGTATGTCCTTTCCCTTTTTTATCCTTTATTATTCCAACAATATTCCCCACCCCCTTTTTTGTGTGTGGATCTAGCTAGCATTTTAGAATTCTTGTTACTATTTTCAAAGTAAGCTCTTTTCATATAAATCAAATTTCTCTGTGTCCTTTTAATATCTTTGTTTTCTAACTCTTTCCTCTTAGCTTGTAGTTCTGCATAAATCTGCTTTCCCCTTTTCTTTAAAAACTTAGCTTCTAACTCCCTTATCTCCTCTTCAAGCTTTTTATTAAATGCCTCCTGTTGTTTCCTTAATATACATCCTTCTCTTATACTAATACCCCTCATAACAGCTTTCATTGTGTCCCAAACTACTGCGTCGCTACAAACTCCTGTATCATTAATCTCCCAAATCTCTCTTAATTCCTTCTCTATCTTATCTGTTATATGTTTGTACTGGAAAATATTACCACTCAGCCTCCATCTTTTAGCTTCTTTATAATCCTTATTTATCTTAACATCCATATTATGTATTGCATGATCCGACACTTTTATAATACCAATTTCCGTGTTCAATACTCTTGAAATCAGATTTTTAGAAACAAATATATAGTCAATCCTAGCAAAATTCTTTGTGACAGGTGAATAATATGTATAACTTCTTTCATCTCCTTTTACTCCCCTCCATACATCTACCATTCCCTCTTTGTTGATTACTGTATTTAATGCCGTTATATTATTTTTCCTCTTCTACTGTAGGATTAGATCTATCTATCTTTTTGTCCATCACCATGTTGAAATCACCAGCTATTATAACTAACTCGTTTTGTTTTTTACCCAATTTCCTTTAATACTTATTGGTAAAATTCTGCTTGATTTATATTTGGGGCATATACATTAACTAATATATATTCTTCCCCTCCTAATGCCCCATATACCATTATATATCTCCCCCTAGTATCCTTTTTGACCTTACTCACACAATAAAACCACATTTTTTAGAAATAATAATTGCAACACCTCTTGACTTGGTGGATCCATATGCTTTCTCATATATCATAGACCAGTGATGGCGAACCTTTTTGAGCCCGAGTGCCCAAACTGCAACACAAAACCAACTTATTTATTTCAAAGTGCCAACACTGAAATTAAACCTGAATACCGAGGTTTTAGTTTTAGAAAAACAACTCATACAGTTGTCTGAACTAATTAACATCTTTTGTCTTTAAAGAAAAACACAATAACAGAGCTTTCAATGATACAAACAGTTTTTTGTTGAAAAAAAATCAACTCAAAACATTATTATCGTACTACATTGTACACATAGCCTGAAGGGAATTTATACAAACTTTTAAAATAATTAGGCACATGTATTTTTGGATAAGGGATTCTCAATTTGTAATATGATTATATGCCAGACTGAAACTGTATGGGGCAAGCTTTACCCCGGGTCCTTTCCCTGCTTCTACAGGTGTCGGATTAGTAAAAGTAAAAGTCAACCTGTACTAGGATGAGCAAGATAAACAAGAAAACTAAACGTGCTTAACACATTTTAAACACTTTATATCTTGGACTGGAAACACTGCATTAGGTAAAAGTTTGCATTGGGCATGCTTTTGCACAATTAATGTGATTTTTGCTATTGCATGCATGCTGATAATTTGTCAAACCTTGGCTCATACTCCGTTAGGTTGAAAGCAACACATGCAGCACTCAGGTCAACTGTTAGGGCTTTACATCCAAGCCATGCTCTGTGCATCATTCTTCAAAATCTTTTAAATGTGATAACAATGTAGAAAAGAATTCTGTAACAGGAATTCTAGAATAAAATCATTCTGTTCCACACTGTGAGAAAGAACAAGATCATTAGTGTTTTGCAGAAGGGGACGGTCTTTTCGTGATCTAGTGCCCACAGAGAGGTCCCCGCGTGCCAGCTGTGGCACCCATGCCATAGGTTCGCCATCACTGTCATAGACCATCGTAGTTTAAGTTCATTTACTCCCTCTTTTTTTTTATTGATGTGTCTCTTGTAAAAATATTATGTCCGCCTTATCTTTATTTAGAAGTGCTTCAATCCGTCTTCTTTTCAGAATAGATCCCAGACCTTTGACATTCAATGTTGAGACTCTTAACTTTGGGTCCATCTTATTATATTGTTGCTCAAAAAACCTTGGTCCCTGTGCATAAACATATATAACCCCAAATCCCTCCACCCCCCACCCAAACATTTAATTTTATTTCCCCCCCTCTTACCCCAGGGATAATCACCCCGCCCACGGCTTCTGGAACCTTTGGGGGGGGGGAGGCTGAGACTCCCGCCCACGGACACCAACCATAATATTCATTCCGGTCTCTAAACTATATCCCCCTCTATTCCCCCCCCCTTTTTTATTCCTTACTTTTTTATTTTATTTTATTATTTTTTTTAAAGTTAAAGAAAGCAAAATTAAAAATTAAAAAATCCTCCAACTGCGCCGAAAAATCTTGTATATCTGTATTTCCAACTGACCCTGGCATTTCTTATCCAGCTGCTCCATCTTCTCCTTGTAAGCCCAGTTGTTTCAACAACTCCATACCTTGCTCCAGCGATGTTATCTTGTGAGATTTCTTCTAAAAAAAAAATCTCAAAAAGACAGATAACCCCAGGTGTAGGAGATCCCATTTTTAGTCAGAACTGCTGTGCAAGGTTTCACGCTCCTATGCCAATTTGTTGTTTGGGCACACAGATCGTTGTAAACTTGAACTGGGGCTGAAAAAAACATCAGTTGGCCAGGGATTTGCCTGATCGCTTTCATGAGAATCTCCTTCCTGTTGTAATATGTAAGTCGTAAGATAATGTCTCTGGGACTCATTCCTCCTCTTTTGAAAGTGACTCTGTGGATCCTTTCGATGTCCCCTTGCTCCCATTTAACATCTGGGACTAGGACCTGCAGCCATTCAATCACTCTATCTCTCAGCTTTTTTGGAGTTTCGCCACTCTGTTCTGGGAGACCGCGTAAACGTATATTAGATCTACGTTCCCAATCTTGCAAATCAATCATTTTTAGCTCAATCTGATCAAACCTGATATTGTGTGCTTGTAATTCAAGTTTATTTGCTGTTATCCCTTTTTCCATCTCAGCCATTTTCAGATTTACAGTCTTTATTTCTGCTTTAATTTCAGCAATTGACTTTTGTAACTCCACAGCCACTTCTGCTACTATCTGTTTGTTATTTGCTCTCATCTGTTCTTTCATCTCATTTGAAATTGCTTCATTGTTTTCTTTCAACATTTGGCTGAACTGAACCAGCACTTCGCTCGTTGCCATTTCTTCTGCTTGTTTGTTTTTTTATTTCACCACAGCAACAGTAGTGCCCTCCTTCTGGTGTATCCGGTTTAAACTTAGCACTTCCTGGCTGCAATGACTCCACACTCAGACTGAGTTTATCTCTTCCTTTAATCTCCGGTTTATTTATTGCCTGGTCAGATTGAACTCTTTCCAGCCGTGAGGCTATGTTGTCACTAGGATGGGTTCTTTTCTTCTCCCAAGACAATATTGACTGTTTACATTTGCATTCCCGAGACATTTGGCATCCAGCCCAGAAATACCAAGAGGGTGTTTAGAAAACAATCTTCCACTTTTGGTTTATAAAATAAACCTGTGCTTTGATTCAACCCTCCGTATACGCAAACATACTCACACAGAGACTTTCTTCCAGGGGGATTTGACACTTTTACAATTTTTCAGACCGGAGCTGTTTCAATGTCCGACCTACTCCATTCGGCTAGAAGCCACCCCCCCCCCTCCAGACACTTCTGGCCAGGTGAGAAATGAATTTGTTTGCACAATGTAGCAATGTCTGCTCTGAGGAGGATGTTGGATACTCTCATGCTGCTCAAAGGCCTGGCATGGACAAGACTGTATTGGCGGCTGGGCTGATATAGAACAAAAGATGTAGAACTGGAAGGGACTCTGGGCCATTGAGTTCACCACCAGAGCTTCACAAGGACCAGATTCATGCCTAGCAATAGGGCGTGGAGGATTCAGTTTTCACTTCCACTAGGCAGAGTCCATGAAGGAAATATGGAAGGATGCTAATGAAAGCCTTCACAGAGCACTCTTTGCAGCTGAATCCATGCTGCCTGGCACAAAAGTAGTCAATGCTCAGGTGAACATTTTGGGAAGACAGGGACGGAGTGGGAACGGCAAGTGCATGTGTTGGTGTGGGGTAGACATTGCAGAAAACCCCCTCTGCTCTCCAGTAGCATACACAAGATGCTGCTCCAGTTCTGTTCCCTTCACTAGTAATGATATGCCTGTGGACTCAAGTATTGAACCAGTCACACACTGAGACAATGCATGACCTCATCCCATTTCAAGCTGGCACCCAGAGAAGCAGAAGCTCAACAGCTAGCCTTGCTCTTGGGCAGTGCAGGAGTGTGTCAGGCTAATCTACCATGCTAATGATGCTGCTGGGCTCCAAGGAAGGGTGGGGGTGGGGAGGACAAGTCAGAACAGGCTGCACTGCTTCTAGCATTGTATCTCAATGTAGCAGCAAAGATACATCACAACAGACACATCCAAATCAGCATCTGCACTAAATGTACTTGGAACTGGGAATAGCAGCAGCTCAAACAAGTTTGCTCTTCTTCTGTTGCCAAGCAAAGCTATTATCTATAAGGCTCTCCCCGATAAGGCCACTGACAGAAGATGAAGTATTCTAGGAACTCTCATTGCCATGAAGAAGGAAAAAGGACACCCCACCACCCACTCTGAACAATGGATGGAGCTTTGTTCACATCAAAACAGAATACTGATAGTTAAGGTACTTCTAGCAAGAAGAGAAAGGCTGGGCTCTACAGGAAGATGGCAAATGTCTCCAAGAGTAAGTAGTTTGGTCCTTGTGGCTCTATGATAAAGTGAGAAGTCTACCCCAAACTATTATGAGAAGCTAGATTTTCAGCTGCTAACCAAATGCCTTTAGCACCCTGGAGAAGCTTAGAGAGGCAATGCACTCAAGTATAGCTTGAGTATCTTGGACATCTTCTCCACTGCCAGAAAGCACACTACTAGAACAAAATCAGGTTGGCATACATCTCCAATACCATGTCTATAGATTGCAACATATATAGAGGCCCTAGTGAGCAGCATAATGACAGTAGAGCCTGGTCACGCAGTCTAGCTTTCAATCGACGCATGGAGAAACAAGATTTTCCGCTTTTCTAAGCACAGAGCTTAGTCTGGCTTTAGAGCTCATGATGGAGGGATCCAGAATATTGCATTATACTCAGTCCAGAGCTATGTGTTATGTGTTTACATATGGAGAACAGTTGGTGCAAGCACACATGTGGCACTCAACAGGGAACAAGCTATACCAAGCTAGGAAAATGTCAATGTGGAAATCCACTTCAGAAAGTTAGTTAACACTTACCTGTAAGGTATACCAGAAGGTGAGAGTAAGTGAACTTGTGGTCTCATTGACAGGATAGTGTCCTGGGATCCCAGTACAGAACATGATCATGTTGACAAGCGCCAGGAAACTCTGCCAGTGATCCATCTGATCCAAGAGGGCTCTGTGGGAGATAGTAGTCATGCAGCATCAGGAATCTGCTTTGCCATGGCAGGTCCATGGGAATAGCTGTTACCCCACACTCAGGATAATACAGCATATGGGTTTACTGAGCCCTCTGCAGCAAATTGGGTCAGGAAGCATGGTGAGAAGGACCCAGCAATTTATGAAGCAAGACTTACCAGCAGACTAATCAGTTAAGAGTTGGTTTAACATCTCCAAAGGCTTTCACATGGAGACAGGGGTTTGAGGCTCTGTATAGCCTCCCCAGGCAGAGGTACATTAGTGCTCAGATTACCCTTTGGAACTTTGAGCTATGGGAGATCTATAGGCTGCTTAGCTGTAAGGAAACCTAGTTGGGCACAGGAAAGACACCCCACCCCCCCAACCTGTCCCCTAGTGAGCAGTATAGAGACCTCAAGGGCTAGCTCCATTTTCTAACAATCATCACTACCAGTTTCCATCACCAAGCTCCTCACCGGGAATGATTCTCTCCCAGGGCCACAGCAATACGGCAGATCCCATGAGACGTCTCCATGTCCCTGCTCTGAACTGCTTGACGTAGCTGTTCCTGGAGTCCCAGCACAGGTGGGATGAGCTTCAGAAGAGTATTCACATACCTGCCAAGGGAGAAAAGAGATGGGGGTGGGTAGCTTTATGTCCCCCATGAACTCTCCCTTATTTAAGAATGTAAGATGACTCCTGCTGGATCAGACCAAAGATCCATTTAGTCCTGCCTTCTGTTTCTTACGGTCTACTCAGATTCTTCAGGAAGCTCACAAGCAGGAAATGAAGGCAACAGCCTTGACCTGCTCCCAAGCAACTGGTATTCAGAGGCATACTGCCTCTGAACATGGAGGCTGCATTTAACTATCATGACTAATAGCCATTAATAGATCTCTCCTCCAGGAATTTGTCTTATCCCTTTCATGCCATCTAAGCTAGGAGCCATCACCATGTCTTGTACCAGTGAACTCCAGAAGTCAATTGTGCAGTGTATGAAAAACTTTATTTTTGTCTGACCTGAACCTATTGGCAATCAGTAGACTGGGTGAACCTGCGTTATTATTATTTACAGTATTTGTATACCGCTCCACATCAAGCAGATTCCGGAACAGTGAACAATAAAAAGACAAAAACAAATTAAAGAAACAAAAACAATGCATTGAAAACAAACTAAAATTACATTGGTGGTTGAGGAGCAGAGAAGGCTTCCCGGAACAAGGAGGTCCTCAGTAGGCACTGAAAGCAGCACAATGTTGGAGCCTGCCTGACCTCCAGAGGCAGGGAGTTCCACAGAAATGGAGCCACCACACTGAAGGCCCTTCTCCCGGTGGACTCCAATCGGGCCAAAGGTCCATGAGGAACCACCAGGAGCATGCCATCTGATGACCTCAGTGACTGGGCAGGTTGGTATGGGAGGAGGCGCTCTCTCAGGTAATCTGGTCCCAAGTTGTTTCGGGCTTTGTACACAAGTACCAGAACCTTAAACCTGACCCAGTAGTGAATAGGTAGCCAGTGCAAAGAAAGAAAAAAGCCTCTACTCACTTTCTCCACATCATTCATGATTTTATAAAGCTCCATCATGCCCCCCCCGCCCGTTGTCCTTTATCTACATTAAAAGCACCTAGCCTTTCATTTCAGGGAATGACCACCAGCCCCTTAACCATTATGTCTGCCCTTTCTTTAGATATTCAAGCAATGTTGTATGGTCTGAGGCCTTGCGTTTGCCAAGAGAGGCTCTCTCCACCCTGTGCAAGCTTTTTGCAATTCTTGTTTGCTGTGAGAAAAGAATTGTGATAATGGCAATATATGTACTTCTGTTAATATACGACCTACAGCTAGGGATGGCATTATGGGTCAACATCTTCAGGCACCTGCCAAGCTATCTGGGCCACCGTCTCCTTACTGTTGCTGCCTGCTCAAGCGTGCAAACAGTGACAAAAGAAAGGAGAAGGAGCAGTATAAGGAGCAGTAGTCTCCACTTGCCTTTATCCTCTCCCTCTGGGCATGGGGTGGATTGAGCCCAGTGGGAGAGGGAAGGCAAATGGGTAGTAGTGGCATGGAGGTGGGCCCACTAAGGGCATCTTGCACAAGCCACCCAACCCCCAAATCTTGAACCAACGCTGCCTACATCAGCCCAATAAATCCAATCTAACTGTATAGCAACTCTTTTTGTCATCTCTAGGCTTGTCACATGCAAACTATTATTCTATTAACCAACATGTCAATGTCCATTCCCCTTATTTGCTACACCCCTTAATGATTCTTCCTGGCACATAAGATTCTGATAACTTGCATTAATGGCCTTACTCCTCAACAGCAAACCTTTCAAAATCTCCAGTCTACAAATCCTGCTAGGAAAATGAACCTTGCACATTCATGACAGAGTTCTGTGGAACCTTAAAGGCTAATAAACATATTGCAACATGAGGAATTTCAATTTAGAGTCTACATAAGATACGTGAAAGCAACCCAGAGAAGTGGTAGTGGGAGAAAAAATAGTGCACAGTAAGGCTAAAACACAAAAACATAAGAGAAAAAAAAATGCATGATTAACATATCCTGGTCCGAATGAAGCCTAGGAACACTGCTGAGCGCAGATGAACACATGGCACATCTATGTGTGTTATTTTCCTAGATGAACGCCAAAGAGACCAGCTCACACCAAGTGATGTTCTAACTGCAGGAGCTGAAACCATGATGGTAACTATTCATAGGATGCAAGTTTCCTTCTGTAATGTGATAGCCACCAATAATCCCTGTTCACACCAAAAGATAGTGTCAAATTTACTAACAAACAACCATTTCCAGCCAGGCTTTGAACCTTCTTTATTTAAGTATGGTGCATGTCCCAGGACACTGAAACATTTACTCCCTAGTTCTGTAAGAGGACATTTTTAATACCTGATTTGTATCCACTTATTCCCTATGTAAGATCATAAACTGTTTGGCCTACAGAATCAGTACAGTGCTGCAGGACAAATGATAAACAAAAAACAGAAGGGAGGCACCTGGGATGAATGGAAAGCAAGAAGAGAACAGTTCTCAAAGGTTCCAAATGTGAAACACCATGGTGTATGAAGGATAGCCACCACTTTAGTAAGCTGGCTGAGTTTGTTTGCAGCATTTCCATTTTATTGGATTGCCCCTGATGAAGGAGCCTCAGTCTCTGAAACGTTGGGCTTAAATTTCACTTTGCATCTCTGAGAACTCGTTCTCTTCTTGTTTTCCATGCAAGCAAATGATAGCATATATCACACTGGGGGTGAACACCAGGTGAATGAGTCCTTGATGGTATGGCCATTATTTGATCCAGTAATAATGATTAGATATAGGGCACATGGATCAGCCAATTTGGAGGGATTTGAGGTTTGACAATTTTATGAGCCAGAGGAAAGGTTTAGGCCTGCATCTGGAAGATCACTGTAAGTTGACATGGCAGACTTTTGTTAGGGAGGAATAATTCATCTTCAGCAAAAAGCCTTTAAAAAAAACTTTTAGAAACTTTACCCTTGCAATGTTTTTTTTTTAAAACAAGGCAGCCAAGCTCACACCTATGGCAAATGTAATCTAAAATAAAAGGTAAAAAGTAGTGTATTATTTAGATTAACTATTATCATATATGGAAACAAATATGTGTATACGAAAAGTTAAAATTAATTTTACTTTTTAATATTGCAAGTTGAATTATGATCTCCTTGATTTCTAAAGACACATGTGGTTTTAGCCAATAAAAATGAAAGTACAACACCTAGTCAGGTAGATACTCCAAGGAGCAACTCAACTCCCTAGGTCAGCTCTCTGTGATGGTACCAGAAAATAATGCCTGCCTCTGTCTGACTGAGGTAAGATTCAGTCTCACCTTTGAAATTTTAAAACCTATTTTCTTGTTCTCCAAGGATAACCTATATATTCTTATCATTAGCACACTTGCTTTTATCAATTTAGATGATCTTATCTTTGTTTCTGTAACTTATCAATGCCTTACCTTCTGTTGAAAGAAATAACTTATTATTCATCACTATTATAATATTGCAAGAGGCATGCTTCAAAATATAAGTCTAGTCCAGAAATAGGCAGCCTAGTGCCCTCCAGGTGTTTTGGACTACAACTCCCATCATACCCAGTCAGCATAGCCAATGGTCATGGATTATGGAAATTGTAGTCCAAAACATCTGGAGGGTACCAGGTTGCCTACCCTTGCTTTAATCTAACCTGATACCGATAGGTTGATTATCGATCAATCTATCTTGCATGCTGGGAAACTAAGTAACTGGGAGTTTAAGATACATACCTAGAAAACAGGACACCTAACAGGGTTGGAGCCCCCAGATCAACACTGATTTTCTGAATTAATTTCATTTTGTTTTCCAGCATGGTTTTGGCACTGAAACAGCACTTGTTGCCCTGATGCCAGGAGAAGGACAGGGGAAATGTGACCCCGCCAATTGTCCTTGATCTCTCATGACTTTCAATACCATCAACTATTGTATCCTTCTAGACAGGCCATCATGGATGGGATTGGAGGCACTGTTTTAGTGGTTCCATTCCTACTTGGACAGTCAGTTCTAGTGATGCTAGGGGATTGTTGCTCTGTCCCATGGCAGTTATGCAATGGTGTTCTGCAGAGCTCTATTATATCTCCCATGCTGTTCATCATCTACACAAAAACACTGAGCGAGATCATCTAGGGATTTGGGGTGCAGTTGACACCCAACACTTTCTCATTTTCATCTAATTCAACTGATGCTGTGGAAGTGAAGAGCCCTGAATCAGTAATGGACTGCGGGTTGAACTGAAGCTCAGTCATGATGACAAGACAGATATGTTAGTGCATGCTGTAAAAGTAGCTTGATGTGTTGTTTATGTTTTGATATGTTTTTGCAATGGCTTATTGCTGCTTATCTGGGAACTTCCCAGACAGGGTGAAACATGGCTTTCTATGTTTACAGAGCTATTCTTGTCTGCGGCCTCACCAGGCATGGGAAATGCTAACCATGGGACAAGAGGTCATGTGGTGTACATAGGCCAATGACGTGTAGTGGCCAGGCTTTGGCTATATGTATCATGCTTGTATGATTCTGAGCTGCACATGCTTGCACTTGCTTTTTGCTGAGCTGGATGCACCATCAAGGTTTTGTACTTTGCACATGGACTCTGTATATAGAATGTAAAGTAACCTGTAGTGATACTTTGTAATAAGTTAATAAAACAGTTAGAATAGAACAGTTTTGGCTACAGAGTGATTCCTGAGTCTTGGATGGAATGCTGGAAAGGCTGAAGCTGACTGCTGTGTGGGGAGAGTACTCTGCTGCTGTGTGTGGACAGCCAGGGCTTCATTTAGCTTGCTAGCACACAGACCACTTTTCACTCCAACCCCAACAGGTTATGGGCCCAGCTTGCCTTAACCAGCTTGCTTTAACCAGCAGGTCAAGTATTCCAGCCACCCAGTCTGCAAAGCCTGATGAAGGAGGAGATTGTAGCTGACCCAGCCGGCTCCAGACAAAAAACCTCGTGTTAAAGCAAAGTCTCGCATGGGTGCAACCTCTTCATCTAAGTCCACATGGAAAGAAGCTGCTAGTTCGGGTGCTGAAATGGCTGGAATGCCAGGCATGCAGCAGCAAGTCTTTGAAAAACTGAATAACCGTAACTGAATAACCATAATAAAACAGTTAGAATAGAACTGTTTTGGCTACAGAGTGATTCCTGAGTCCTGGATGGAATGCTGGAAAGGCTGAAGCTGACTGCTGTGTGGGGAGAGTACTCTGTTGCTGTGTGTGGACAGCCAGGGCTTCTTTTAGCTTGCTAGCACACAGACCACTTTTCACTCCAACCCCAACAAGATACTGTTGGGTAGGTGGTCTGTCTAACTTGGGAGATGGTGTGCTGCCTTTTCTGGACCAGGCACTCCTCCTTAAGGATCAGGTTCAGAGTTTGGGGGTGCTATTAGATCTTGACTCATTTTTGGAAGCCCAAGCAGCCACGGTGGCATAAAGTACCTTTTACTAACTGAGGCTGGTGCAGCAGCTGTTGCCTCACCTAGACAGAAATAGTCTAGCCACAATTATTCATGCTCTGGTAAAGTCCCATTTGAATTATTGCAATGTGTTGGACATGGAGATGACCTTGAAGATGGTTCAGCAAGTACAGTTAGTACAAAATATGGCATTAAACTTACTAATGGGGATCAGACATATGGAATACACTGACAGTCTTAAACTGATTGCAATGGCTCCTGCACTGGTTTCCAGACCCAATTCAAGTCCTAAACATCTTGGGATGAAGATGGCTCAAGAACTACCTCTTCCCACATTAATTAAGATGTTCAGAGGCTATTCTGCAGGTTTTTACAATCATCATCTGAAGCAAGGCAGGTGATAATCCATGATCGGACCTTTACTGTTGTGGTGCCCTGTTTCTGGAATGCTCTCCCCAGGGAGGTTCACCAGCTGCTGACTCTACTTTCTTTTCAGTGACAGGTGAAGATCTTATTCACCCAGGCTTTTTAGTAATTTTTAGTCTCAACTGATTTTTATCTAGCTCCCCCCCCCCGGCTCGCTGTTCTTTTTTTCACTGTATTTTCACTGTATTTTATTGTACTTTAACTGACGAATGTTGTTTTAAATGGTTTATGGAAACTACTTTGTAAGGTTAATATAAAAAGCATTATAGAAATTCTTACAATATTACACTAATTCAGATGCTACAAAAAAAGCAGGATATGTATGGGCACCTATGTAAAACAGCTGTTATATAATGTTGTGTGCATGGAGGAGGGTGGAATACCTGCCCGCTCATTTACCACAGGAATAAGATATTTAACCTGTGTCATCACCTGCCTACAAACACACTGAGCTTGGAACCAGATTTTTCAGTCTCTCTATTCATTGACCCATTAATCTACCTAAGAAACATTATTACTGGTTTAATCAACATTAGCCTGCCCAACAATTCCTCCAAGTCCAGACCTGTACTTCATAATCTCTCTGAATATGTCTCCTATGATGCAGGAATAGCCCGGGAAGACATAAGGCAACATGGAGATCACTATGCCCAAAACAGCATGGTACCTCCAGATCTTGGGTTGCCAAGAATGTGGGAGCACCAGAACAGCAGTAGCTACACTCAAGCAGTCTTGGAGTACCTTAAAAAAAGACTAACACATATTGTGGCCCGAGGCTTCATCTGATACATCAATGCACACAATTTTTGTTTCTGCTGAAGACTAGTCATAATTTCTTTCCTGGAATTTACCTGCTACACTCAGGTAAAATCAAAATCTAAATGCTGCATCAGAACTCAGAAAAGGTCTGATTTTATTTTAAAATAGTATAGGTTTGCAGGGTGAGTAGGTTCTGCTCAGACTTCAGGAAAAATATGGATACCGTTCCCCTGCCCTCAGTCCTTGTTCCTCCTTCTGTATAGTTCTACCATTCCTCAACATTTTACAAAGTCCATATTTTCATCCATTCTAGGTAGAACATGTTCTGAAATGGAATAAAAATTTGAAAATGTCTGCCACTCACATAATTTATTCCACTTGAAGAATCTGTTGGTGGGGGAGGGGGAGTTTGAAGGAGTCAAGACACTTGAATATCCATTTCCTCAAATCAAATGTACAATGCTCACACACTGCTCTCCTGGGGGCATCCAGACAACTACTGCCTCCCTGTGCACAGCAGCATTCCAGAACCATATAAGCAATTTCATGCCTGTCAATCTCCCTGCTGCTGCCAATAAGTGATTGTAACCATGACAACAAGCACAGAGGAAATGGAGAGGAAGAGCAAAGGATGGCCCCCAGAGAGAGGCTGTGCTGGCGGCTAATCGGCCAGCTGTCAGTTACCTGGCTACTGAGGCATATTATCTGGAGACATAGCTATTCTGCACTCGCCTGCCTGCCCCCACCGCACATGCAGTCCACAGATACAGGTGGAACACCACACCAAGGCACATGCATACAGTACTACAAAGGCCATCTGCCTTCTATCACCATTTTTGAGGCTGGGCTCTGCACTGGAGGAGGATACCTAATCCTGCTATTCAATTCTTTTTTAAACCCTCACGGATGAGTGGGACCACCATCATATTGGTTTACTTGGGTCATTTCACAGAATGCCTGATTTTGATGTGAAGGAAGCTTAAGTGTATTGAGCAATGCCCTGGGAGACCCATCCGCAGTTACTGTGCTTATAGTATGGTCCTGCAAACTGAAAAGCATTTGGTCAAGTCAATGGTATTTAGTAACTTGGGGTAGGGTTGCAGTCTGGCTGGTGAAAAGGCTGCAAGTGCAGAATCGGAGGGAAGGGAAGAAACAGAGCAGCAGCATGTATGCCCTAAAGGGCAACTCAAATGAATCCAGTGCTGCATTGCTGTAAGAATGGTCGTGGAGGAGGAGAAGTATGCCAGCTTCAGCGGATGCTGGGAAAAGACAGAAGAGTGTGCACTGAGGCTGCCAGCAAGAATCCACAGACAGCACAGTGGGGGAAGGGGGCTGCTGCAGCAGCAACAGCAGCTCATTCCAAGCAACTGCCATGAACAAGAGAGTGGTCGAGTAAGATTCTTAGGAGCAGCAGAGGCTGGAGGGAGACAACAGAGTCTAATCCTGTTGGTCCAGCCAGGATCCCATTGCTATTGCCTCCCTCTACATATCAGCTTCCCTAACAGCTACAATGGTGTTCTGACAGACATGGTATTCAATGGTGTTTTCAACAGCAACCAGGCTGTTTGCTCAGCCACCTACCCCATTTTACAGTGGCTGAAACAAAAGGACCTGCTCCTTTGCCTTGCATCCCTCCTTAACATGCTACTAGCCATCTACACTCTATTACGATGGATCCAGTTACATAGAGAATACAGCTATCTTGAGCCCCCTCCTTCCCTCACCAACTCTCCATCAAAAATACATACACAACTCTTGTTCTGGAGATGCTTCTTAGGAAGCATAGAGCCACTACCTTGTCCAGAAGCCACAACAAGCAGTCAGTCATTGGCACCAACTTCTCAAACCAGTCAACCACATCACATTCTCCCTTGTGTCTGCCTGTTACTGCCCCAATATCTATCATTTGGGACAATCACAGTCAACTCCCTTACTATTTTATATGGTGGCCAGAGTTATTCCTTTTTCTGGGTTCTGATCCCATTATATTTATGATACAAACATTGCTGGAGCAATGACAACTACTGAAACAATGTTAAACAATGCAAATGAGGCAAAATGATGTATTTGAGTGGGTCACTAGGAGCATAGCTTGCCCTAGCGAAATCAAGGGCAAGTAATGGTGAATTAGCTAGTGATGTCTTTGACAGTTGCCTTGGGGGCCCTATTGAGCTAAAAGGAGACTCAAAATTTATAAATCTACTATATAAATGTGAAAGTTTGTCCGCACGGATTGCGTGCCTCACATTAGCTCCTACGCGGTTGGACAGATCCACCCCAAACTTGGCACGCATACTCTCCATCACCCAAGGACAAAGACTGGCGGGTTCAAATCTCCGAAAAACCCTCGCCGTGCCTGTACGGCCCAAAATAGATGAAAGTCAATGGCGTCACTTGGAATGCTCGCAGGGGCCATTCAGGAGCAGTTATGCAAATCAGTTCAATGGCATTTAGAATGCTGGTATGCACTGCCACAGGGGCCCAATCAGCAGCGGATATGCAAATCTCTCCTACGTCCAAACAGAATGTTCATATGAACTGCAGCCGGGGCCTACACCGGGGGGGGGGGGATTTTGAACAAACAGTGCCTAGGAAAATGACAACCCGTGCAACGCCATTGTGTAGCCCCAGGGGGGAGAGCAGGGATTTCATTGTGTGGTCCTGGGGGGGCAGCAGGGAATTCATTGTTGTGTGGTCCCGGGGGGGGGGGAGCTGGGATTTCATTGTGTGGTCCCGGATGGGGGAAGCAGGGATTTCATTTCAGTCCCGGGGGGGGGGAAGCAGGGATTTCATTGTGAAGTCCCGGGGGTAGCAGGAAGTCCCGGGGGAGCTGGGATTTCATTGTGCAGTCCTGCGGGAGCTGGTAGTCCCAGGGGAGCTGGAATTCCAAAGGATTCCAAACAGTGGACAGCTACCTTAAGGAATTTCAAACAAAAGTGCCTATAGGAAAATGACGACCTGTGCAATGCCAGGTAAAAAAAGCTAGTGTACTTATAAGAATGGAAGAAGCCTGAACATTAATTGAGCCAGAGCCCAATAACTTTCATAGGCTCATTTATCCTGCCTCAAGGCAGGGATTTGATTGCGTAGTCCCGGGGGGGGGGGGGAAGCAGGGATTAAATTGTGTGGTCCGGGGGGAGGGAAGCAGGGATTAAATTGTGTAGTCCTGGAACAGCAGGGATTTCATTGTGCAGTACCGGGGGAAAGGGAGCAGGGATTTCATTGTGTAGTCCCGGGGGAGCAGGGATTTCTTTGTGCAGTCCCACGGGAGCTGGTAGTCCCGGGGGAGCAGGGATTTCAAGGGATTCTAAACAGCGGACAGCTACCTTAAGGAATTTCGAACAAATAGTGTCTATAGGAAAATGACGACCCATGCAACGCTGGGTAAAAAAAGCTAGTAAAGAAATAAAAGTTTATTTTCACTGTGCCTAGACTCTGATGCCTCTCAGGTAAACAAGCTTCTTTTGAATCAAATATTCTGCCTTTTAACTATTCTGAAATAGCTGGACTACACAAATCATCTTATTGCTGCTCAATCTACAGCAGAGGGTAAAATATAGTAACTGTGGAGTGGCAGGAAAGAAACTGGGTACCCTCAGGATCAGAGTATGAAAATACAGCTTTTTCTAGGCAGAGTAGTTATCCCAGCTGTACATCTGTTCTATATGAATTAAAAAGCCATCCGTAGTACAGATAATGCCCAGAACCAAGGACTAATCAATATTCAGCTTCCCCCTTATTAAACTATGTATAGTAAACGTTCTCTAGGGCCTGAGTCCAAATGGAGTCCTCCACTAAGTCAACTTGATTCTGTGATAACCATTCTGTAGTTCGATGTCTTGTTCTGAATGCAAGGGCATCCAGGCTTCCCAAACCTCTATGAAGAGGGGTGCTGTTTCCGATAATCAAATTATGCCAGTTCAAATGCCAGCTCTATAGTCACAACTTTTCCTGTTTTAGTATTTTACCCTCAAACCATTGTAGACCACTATTCTGGTTTGCTTGCCCTTTGTGGTCTATTATCATTTCCTTTCAATTAAACTCTGTGTTCTGAAGCTGCCAAACTAATGCAGTGGTAAAAAGAACTACTAGATAGCAAGTTGATATTGCTATATTTGTGCATGCTCAGTCTATGTCACTGAGGCATTTGTCCATCAGGACACTACTATTCAAGGCCAAGGACTCTTTTCTTTCTTTGCATGTGTTTGGTACTGCTGTGCTGGGGGGTAGAAAGTGTTTTAATTTGGTATACGTGTATGTTCTGAAAAAGGCTTTCTGTATTTTCATCTGTTATTTTCATGTGGACTTGCAGACTATACTAAGAATCACTGTCTTAAGAGATCCTAACTGTAAAACACTTTCCAGACTAAGTAGTTTGTTTACGTATTAGCATGTTTAATTGAACAGTTGATCCAGTAGGAAATTAATTTTAGCTCCTACACCATCTACATAGGAAATGTATTATGACTGGCCCTGGATCAATGATGTAAGCCATATCAAATTTTAGAAGGCAGATGAACATAAAGGAAGGTTCCTAGAGCATTCATGTAGAATTATTTCTGCATAATGACTGACCAGTTGCAAGTCTGTTTTTTGGGATCAGAAGGTAGATTCACTTTCTAACCCAAAGCAAGTAAGTCTAATCCAAGCACAGATCTGCCATCAGTTCTGTGGTATCTAAGTATTTGATATGCTGCTTCCTAAATGGACCAGGAGAATAAGGACAGTGAATATATTTTTTTAAATGAATGATTTATAAGTTCTATTTCCAGTGTTTGAAATACTTTTGTTGTCGTATGTGCTCTTTAAATTAAATGGTTCTATGTCTAATTGTACTTACATTTGGTCAGGGATAAGCTGTCCACCTTGCATCTGAATAAACTTTGGTGAAGCTAGTGGAGCAATATACGGTACACATTCAGGAATGGCTGGAAGGGATTGGACTGCCCTGAGTCCAGTAACTTGGACCAGTAATAATCTTGCCTGACCTAAATTATTATAGGTTTGTGGTTTTCAGGTTCTTCATCATACTAGGTTTTAAATAAATGGTGGACAGTAGCAGTAAACATAACCCAGAATTTAGCACCAGCAGTAAAGTTGATTAGCAAATTCCCTTTCTGATGAAGTTTAAACATCATGGTCAGGATATGCTTGAGCAAAAGAAGTGAAGCAATTATTTTGCCAGCACACCTGGTTTTATAATGCAAACTTGGCAACCACTTTCTAGAAAAAAAGATACTGGAAAAGATCAAGATCTAAAATAACTGATGCACAGGCAAGAGTGAGTGCTAAACCATTCCCAGCCAATGCTTAGCCACCCCCTCAAACATTCCGAGAATGAGGTTCCATTCTACAACAACACTAGATAATTTGTTCCAGGACACCTTTATTCTTATGGAGAGCATCTTCCTGAAATCCAGCCCAAGTCTATTCTATTGCAGCTTGTCCAATGTTTCTCTTTCCTTCAGTGGCACTGATAAATAGTAGTTTACACTGTCACCCTTTTAGATACTTGAAAACTGCTATCATGTTCCCTGTAATTTTCTTTTCTCTAGGTTGAACACACTATAAGTTTCCAAAGCTATAATATTTGTTGCCATACATAGTTCAACCATCTAAGAAACCACAACAAAAGTTTCCAGAGTAACACACTTTGCTGATGAGCCTCTGGGCAAAGCATCTATCTCCTGAACCTCAAGTACCACATCTTTACTATGAGCAAGAAGGGGAGGGAGGCATGTGAGGATGAAGGGAGGAGACAGGAGGCAAACTATATCACAGGCTCTGTTTGCTAAATGAACTGTCCTAGCCTTCCAAGTTTGTGCATTATGTTTACTCCCTCTGAACCACAACAATGTAATCACAGCAAGTGCTGTTCCTACTAGCCATACCCATATTTTGAAATGGATCAATAGTCCTGGACATCTTCCCAACTGACCTAGCTCCCATACTGTGCCCAAAGAAATTACTGAATTCATGCAGTAAACCTCTGGGAAGAAAGGTTGAGTTTATCCTTTTCCCTCCAGTGGCCCCTAAATTCCTCCGTTAGTGTCTAGCTTTCTCCCATATTGTACAAGGCAAGGAACTACAAACAACAGCCACTGCAAATGAGCTAACAGAGAGATGACTTAAGACCTTTATGAAGGCAGAAGGTAGTACATACCAGAGCTGAGGGCTATGATGACGCAAGAGGGAAGATGGCTGGAACGCAGGTGAAGGAGAACTCGTGCTGAATTTGACCAAACACAGGTTAGAGCTCATTATCGAGCCTACTCTGTGGCAGCGAGGGTGGCAAAGAGAGAATTCTTTTCCACCACCATTACATCTTCTCAGTGCCATCCAGTGGCGCTTTTCCGAGTGGTCTGTGGCCTTTTACACTCTGGGCCAGCGAGAGAAATGGTAGAACCCTCAGCTGCACGCTGTGATGAGTTTGTACTGCACTTTGAAGATAAAGTTGCTCAAATTCGTAATGAATTGGACACCACAATTAGTGCAGCTCCATTAGTAGAGGTGTCCAGAGCACCGTCTGGTTCAGTTTCATTGGATGAATATCAGTTATTGAGGCCTGAGGATGCGGACAAGATGCTTGGCCAAGTCTGGTTGACCACCTGTGTGCTTGACCCTTGCCCGTCATGGCTTATTACATCAAATAAGGAGGGGATAGCCGGCTGGGTCCAGGAGGTTGTAAACGCCTCCTTGAGAGAGGGAGTGGTGCTGGCCTCTTTGAAAGAGGCGGTGATTAGGCCACTTCTGAAAAAGCCTAACCTGGACCTGGATGATGTTAATAACTACAGGCCGGTAGCTAATATCCCATTCCTGGGCAAGGTGCTTGAGCGGGTGGTTGCTGGTCAACTCCAGGCACTCTTGGATGAAACGGACTATCTAGATCCATTTCAATCCGGCTTCAGGCCTGGTTTTGGAACAGAAACTGCCTTGGTCGCCCTGTGGGGTGACCTTTGCCGGGAGAAGGACAGGGGGAGTGCGACCCTGTTGATTCTCTTGGACCTCTCAGAGGCTTTCAATATCATCGACCATGGTATCCTCCTGGATAGGTTGTCTGGGTTGGGAGTTGGAGGCACTGTGCTCCAGTGGTTCCGATCCTACTTGGGCGGCCGATTCCAGAAGGTGGTGCTGGGGGATTACTGCTCTGTCCCTTGGCAGTTATGCCATGGGGTGCCACAGGGCTCTATTTTATCCCCCATGCTGTTTAACATCTACATGAAACCACTAGGAGAGGTTATCCGGAGGTGTAGGCTGAGGTGTCATCAATATGCAGATGACACCTAGCTCTATCTCTCCTATTCATCTAATCCAGGTGAGGCAGTGGCTGTTCTGAATCAGTGCCTGGGCACGGTAATGGACTGGATGAGGGCTAATAAACTGAGACTCAATCCAGATAAGATGGAGGTACTGTTAGTGGGTGGTTTGTCTGCCCGGTGATATTCAACCAGTTCCGGGTGGGGTTGCACTCCCCCTGAAGGATCAGGTTCGTAGTTTTGGGGTGCTCTTGGATCCACAACTGTCACTCGAGGCACAGGTGAACTCGGTGGCACGGAGCACCTTTTATCAGCTTAGGCTGATATACCAACTACGTCCTTATCTGGACAGAGATAGCCTAGCTACAGTTATCCATGTTCTGGTAACCTCTAATTTGGATTACTGCAATGCGTTATACGTGGGGACTGCCTTTGAAAATGGTCCTGAAACTTCAGCTGGTCCAAAATAGGGCAGCGAGATTATTAACAGGGACTGGCTGATGTGAACATATTATGCCAGTGCTTTCTCATCTGCACTGGCTGCCAGTCTGTTTCCGGGTCCAATTCAAAGTGCTGGTACTAACATTCAAAGCCCTAAACAGCTTGGGGCCAGGGTATCTGTAGGATCGTCTCCTCCCATATGTACCTGCCCGGACACTAAGATCTTCTTCAGTGGTCCTTCTCCAAGAGCCCCTGCCAAAGGAAGTGAGGCAGGTGGCTACCAGGAGGAGGGCCTTTTCTGTTGTGGCACCCCAGTTGTGGAATGAGCTCCCCAAAGAGGCTCACCTGGCACCTACATTGTACTCTTTCCAGTGCCAGGTGAAGACTATTTCTATTCTCCCAGGCATTTTAATCATTTTAATCTTGTATTTGTTTTAACTCTGTTATTATAATTTAAACTGCTGCTAGCTTTGTTGTTGTTTTTAATCTGTAGTTTTAAATCTTATATTTATATTTTATTGTATTTTATGGTTTTAACTGTTGTGAACCGCCCAGAGAGCTTCGGCTATTGGGCGGTATAAAAATGTATTAAATAAATAAATTACTTAAGAACTTTATGAAGGCAGAAGGTAAGATTCTAACAGGACAGGGGCCCAAAGATGGGCTCTCTGGCCACACTGTAAACTTGTATGACATTCTTCTCTAGCGGCCAGATTAAAACATAACTGTGAAAAGCAGACAGAGTCTGGGTATCCTCCACCACACACATGTAAACAAGTGAAATCCCAGCTAGAGGCTGGGAACCTCATGCGAATGTACATAGTTCCTCTGATGGCTCTGGGCCACCTCAGAATCTCCTGGGAATGTACATAGTTTTATTTGATGGCTCTGTGCCGACTCAGAGTCTCCCATGTATTCACATGATGAAACATAGAGTGTTCGAGGATCGGGATATTTGTAAGAAGACCAAAACACTGGTTTACGAAGCCATTGTAGTACCAACTTTATTGTATGCCTGCGAAACATGGACTATCTATAAACGTCACTTCCACCTCCTTGAAAGGTTTCATCAACGTTGCCTCCGGAAAATCCTGCAAATTACTTGGGAAGACAGGCGAACAAATGTCAGTGTACTGGAAGAAGCAAAGACTACTAGCATTGAAAAAATGATCCTTCAACGCCAACTTCAGTGGACCGGTCATGTTGTTCGAATGCCTGACTGCCGTCTCCCAAAGCAGTTACTCTACTCCCAACTCAAGGATGGAAAGCGGAATCTCGGTGGTCAATATAAGAGGTTTAAAGATGTTCATAAGGCAAATCTAAAAAAATGCAATATAAACATCAAAAACTGGGAAGCTCTGGCCCATGAACGATCTAAATGGAGGTTGGCCTTTCACAAAGGTTCCATGGACTTTGAAGAAGCCCGAGTGCAAGGTGAAAGGGAGAAACGTGCTAAGCGAAAAGCACGTCAAATGAATCCTTTACAGGACCATCTTCCATCTGGTAACCTGTGTCCTCACTGTGGGAAGCTGTGTGGATCTAGAATTGGCCTCCACAGTCACTTACGGACCCATCGCTAGAGTCTACACAATCTTCTTTAGAATTTCCTCCTTTTATCCCAGAAGACAATCTTACTCGGTCACGAGTGATCGCCTGATGATGATGATGACCCCTCCCCTGCCTAGCCCAGATGAAATTCATCCTGATTGGCCAAAGACAGCTGGGCTACTGAAAGGAGGGGGGCGGGGGAAATCGATCCTGCCAGTCCTGACTTCTGGGTTTGGTTGTTGTTGTCTGGACGCGGCAGAGTAGGGCTGTTGCTGAGGCAGGCCTTAAGAAGAGTAAGTGCCTGGGTGTTTATATAGTAAAGGAACTAGTTTTGTTGTTTTGTAGCTCTACTTGTGTATACCAAAGTGTCTCCCCACCGTTTCCCTTTCCCTCATTTCCCACCTTTTATTGTAAACGGTTTACCTTAAATAAACTTTCCTGGTTTTACCCCACACGGTGTGTGTAGTAGTTCCCTTGTGGTTCAGTGCTCAATCCAGTGTATAGACCAAGGGCAAAGCCCTGAGAGAATTAGTGTCAAGACGGCAGAGCCAAGGCCAGCAGTTTTGCACCTTTGATCTCTCATCTTGAGATAAAGGACCGGTTGCAGTCCTTCACAATAACCAACAGATGATTGTGTAGATTAGTTGTGGCTGCAGAATATCAGTGTTTGATGCTCAATAGTTCACATCTCACAGGCCCCAATGGCTCATGATTATTTAAAAATTAATAAGACTGGTATTTCTCAGCCCCAATTTGGGCACTAGGTAATTCTGTTTTTATGGGTTAATATATTCTACTGGGGGGGGGGGGGGATAGGTGCCAGCAAAGGATGTTAATGCTTGCTCACAAAGGGTTGTTCCAACTACACAGTTCTTCACTCTGACCAAGTCTTTTCTCCTTCAAGAAAACCTACAAACCTCATGCACTACTAGCTTCCTCTCCTGGCATTCTCTGTTCAAGCAACCTTCTATAGATATGAAATTCTTCTCCCCAACCAAAACACACACACACTCTAACTTCTGAGCTGGACTCTTGAGTGTTACAGCTGAGGGCTGATTAAAGTTCTGTTAATACAGGACACACACACTGCTTGATAGCTGCATATAGAAGCAACTCCTGTATAACCACAACTGATCCACAGTGTGAAACTAGCACTTACCTCTGAGCATCAGGCTGAGAAATTGCATTGACAATGGCCTCCACAGCTGTGTCAAACAGTTCTGGATCATGCAGGGAGGAGAAGGCTGTCTGGATCAAGTTCTCACACTCCATTAAGGGAATCTCCAGCTGCACCCAGCTGGAGAAGCACTTCAGCACCTTCTGTTTAATGAAGCTGGGAGAGTCTTGCTGCTGCAGCAATTGCTCTAGCAGGGGGAACACAGAACTGCACTCCTGTGCCAAGACACTACGCACCTGTCCCTTACGATACTGAGGCAGACGGCTGGTTTGGAACTCCTCAGGTAGGACAGTCAGCAGCTCTAGGAGTGCAAGGCAGCGTGCTCGCCCATCTACATTAGAGTCCTCTGCCTGGAACATGCGCACCATGTCAGCAACAGCACATGGCCAGGCCTCTGGCATCATGTTTAGTGCCAATGAAGCCAGTGCCACACAGAGCCGAGTCAGCACAATCTTGGAACCACTAGCAAAACGGGTTATATGGCTGAAGAGCTGCGATTTGAGGCTCTCATATTGGTCAGCTGGGATGTCATTCCAGTACCGTGAAATCTTGATGTGGAGGGCGCTGGCCCCAAAGTATTGGATCTCAGGCACCTTATCCATATCGAGGAGCAGCCAACTGAAGTGCCAGGCTTGCGGTGACACCTGGGCTTGCATCAGCCATTTCTGAGCCAGGTTCTTGTTTTCAATGTTGGGGTCATAATACAATTGGTGGAGTGCCTGCAAGGCAGAAGATAGCAACTTATTTAGCATTTTCTGCATTCTCACAAGGCACAAGACAGTAAGAAGTCAAGCTCAGATCCTATGCCATCAGTACCTGGGCTCTGAAATATTAACCATCTCCATATTATGGATAGCTCAGTTCAACAACCCTAACGGGTTGTCTACAGACTTATTTCTATCACTCCCCACCACAGATAAATCTCTAGATATAAGCTCTATTTTACAAAAGAATAACATCTCTGCTCATTCCTCTTTGGAATGAGGGCAAAAATGGGGGCAATACTACAGACACTGGAATTAATACAACTGAGGACAATCCAGGGGTCACAGACTAGGAAAAGACTCAAATGTACACAATAGAAGAGGATAAAAATGCTCCAGAACTGTTGATGTGGAAAACTATGATCTGGAATGGAAAGGGTTAATTAAAATTTCACACTTTGTGAGAGAAAAGTAGCAGCTTTTTATTTTAATAATATCCTGCCTCAATGAAAGTCTAAACTAGATGCAAAAACATCAGCTGTGTTTTAAAACCTGGCTTGGCACTGAACAGATATAAAGCAGAGGGCAGGAGAGGCAATTTCATGTGGAAAAGAGCTGAGTGGGAGGAGAGTGATGAACTCTTCCCCCTGCCCCAGCTGCTTTTCTGTAAGTTGTGTTCCAAGGTTTGAATCAAGCCACACTAGAAGAAAAGCAGCTGGGTGGCAATTTCAGAGCAGAAGATTCAGAGCCCCCTTCCTATCCACTGCTTTTCCATTTTAGAATCACCTTGCTTTATACTTGCTTAGCACAACCAAGAATGCACAAACAGCTCATACAGCCATCACATCTAGGGTAGTTCAACCCTGAATTCGATACACTTGCTGAACACAAAATGCAACATTCTCATTCAACTAAATAAAATGCCCCTTTGCTTCTGTATTTTACACACAGGAATAACATTCTGACTTGCCTTGGTTCTGGCTCTGGATATATTCTGTTCTACTGAGATTCAAGACTGAAGATGAAACCCTGCAAACTTAGCCTAGTTAGGGTTCTCTCATTCTCTTTATGTAACTAGTAAATTCTTGTTGGTCTCTCACTTAGAAGGGATTTAAATGCTAATTTTAAAATTTCAACATCTGTGGTGCCGAAGCCTGCACAGTAGAGCTCTCTAGACAATGCACAATGTTTTACAGCAGAGATTAGATGGCAGATCAGTTTAGCAGATACAAATAAAACAACACCACAGAAAGACTAGAAACATACATGCAAAGATTTTAATGGGTGGGTTTGACAAAGGAAAATACTATGAACATGCACCTCCAGATGTTGGTTTTGAACAATGCCTACAAAAGAATGTATCAGGCTGCAGATTAAGGAGAGCACTGCACAGCCATGGCCTGACTTTGTGACAGGTTACACACATGCAAGCTGGAGACTAAACAGTGACATATCCGAAGATGCAGCATGGACTGCATCCCTCCTCATATGAACATGTAGCAGACCACAGACCACACACACAGAGTAGTCTATATACTACTGAGCTTCATAGTAGGCCTCTATCCACACAGAACTCTATCCGTTGTGGAACTTCAGTATGCTGATGATAATGTGGTCTCCGCACATTCAGAGGATGATCTCCAAACTATCCTAAATGCTTTTGCAGAAGCATACGGAAAACTTGGTCTCTCACTTAACATCAAAAAAACCAAAGTGCTTCATCAGCAAGTGCAAGCTAACCCTTTGGTGATGCCATCTATCCAGCTTGGTGGGACAATACTGGAAAATGTCGATCATTTTCTCTATCTTGGCAGCTATCTTTCTGTTACAGCTAACATCGACAGTGAAATCCAGCATCGTCTGAGCTCCGCAAGTGCCGCGTTTTCTCGATTGAAACAGAGTGTTCGAGGATCGGGATATTTGTAAGAAGACCAAAACACTGGTTTATGAAGCCATTGTATTACCAACTTTATTGTATGCCTGCGAAACATGGACTATCTATAAACGTCACCTCCAACTCCTTGAAATATTTCATCAACGTTGCCTCCGGAAAATCCTGCAAATTACTTGGGAAGATAGGCGAACAAATGTCAGTGTACTGGAAGAAGCAAAGACTACTAGCGTTGAAAAAATGATCCTTCAACGCCAACTTCAGTGGACCGGTCATGTTGTTCGAATGCCTGACTGCCGTCTCCCAAAGCAGTTACTTTATTCCCAACTCAAGGATGGAAAGCGGAATATCGGTGGTCAATATAAGAGGTTTAAAGATGTTCTTAAGGCTAATCTAAAAAAATGCAATATAAACATCAAAAACTGGGAAGCTCTGGCCCATGAACGATCTAACTGGAGGTTGGCCTTTCACAAAGGTTCTATGGACTTTGAAGAAGCCCGAGTGCAAGGTGAAAGGGAGAAACGTGCTAAGCGAAAAGCACGTCAAATGAATCCTTTACAGGACCATCTTCCATCTGGTAACCTGTGTCCTCACTGTGGGAAGCTGTGTGGATCTAGAATTGGCCTCTGTGGAGGAAGAGGGGGGGCTGGCTGACCCACCAGACCTCCACCCTTTCCTACTCCAAAGGAAACCCAGCACTTGACACCATGTGGCCCGGAAGGGGGGGCTGGCTGACCCGCCACCACCCCACCCTTGCCTACTGGCAAAGGAACCAAGACCCTCTGAGATCTCAAGATACCAGACTGCCAGCCTCAGCTGTCTGCAATCCTACTTGGATCTCTGTTTAGGGACTCGCCTTCCATTTCTGTAACCTGGATTTAGATACTGAACTCACAGAGCACTACAAAACCCATGTGGGGTAAAACCAAAATAAGGTTTATTTCTGGTAGCATCTTACAACAAGATTAGGGAAATGAGAGAAGCACACAAAATAGAGAGACACACTTTAGTACACAGTAAAGCTGCAAAACAATAATAGAACCTGATTCCTTAAGATCTCTCAGGCACACACCTGTTACCTGAGGGTGTCTTCTTCAAGGGTTAGATCCAGCACAGCCTTGCCGCCCAGGGGGAACTATTTTATCTACCCGCAGGTCCGAGATAAATAGCCCTCCACAAGAGCATGCATTCACCAGAGCCCTCAAACCAGCCAATTTTTACCAGGGCTGCCTGGGGTCGATTCCTGAGGGGGGCCCCCCTAAAGGCTTGGGCCCCTTGCTGGCGCGCTGCCATGCCGGGCACACTACCAAAAGGACTAAGACCAAGAACAAAGGCTACACGTGGGGAAATAGCTCTTCCCCCTCCCCTTTTCTGTAACCTTCTTGCTTCAGCCAATCAATTTGAACTTCACCTGGCCAGGCAGGGGGGAGGGAACTGGCCAGGCAGGGGGAAGGGAACTCCTGAGTCATGGCTTGAACTATTTGAATTACATCTGCATATGAACGCTTTCAGCCTGGCTCCTCCAGACCTCCGGGCGCCAGGCCCCATCCTATGTTCCATGCACCTTTCACTTCCTCCCAGCCCCCACTTGGTTCACACATGAGGTGTGTGTGTGTACCCCCAAAGGCTCGTTTCTCCACAGCCTCCACAGTCACTTACGGACCCATCACTAGAGTCTACACAATTTTCTTTAGAATTTCCTCCTTTTAAAATTTTCTTTTGTAAATTTTTATCCTGGAAGACAATCTTACTCGGTCACGAGTGATCGCCTGACTGACTGACTATCCACACAGAACCTGTGGACTTAAATTGTTTAGTCCCTATGGTTTTGCATAAGGGCTGATATCAGGCGATCATAAGACTCCTAGGAACCAACAACATAAACAGGAAGCAATTTTTGGATTTTCACAAGGGAGGAAAATAAAGAGAAACCTCACTTTATATTTGGATTGGTGCTATTTATCTTGTTCATAAATGGTCTGGAGTCAGAGGCAAACAGGCAGCCAAATCTGTAGATGATATCAAATTATTCAGGATGGTGAAATCCTAGCAAGCTTGTGAAAAGATCCAGAGTGATCGCTCCAAAGTGGATGAATGGTCAACAAAATGGCAGATGAGATTCAATATAAATAAGATGCACATATGAACAAAACAAAACAAAAAAAATCTTAACCACATATGCATTGATGGGACCAAGCAAAGACTACACCACCTGGACTTGATCATCTCTCATACAGTTAGTCATCACATAGGTGAAGCAGACAGTCACAGAAAAACATCTAAGTTGAATTCCTGCTTAAGCTAATCACATTTCAACCTCCCCACACACGTGTCTAGTGACCTTCTAGCTGGGACCTCAAACCTCCAGAGTCTGTAGGCTGTCAATGCTCAAATCTACATAATGCTTGCTCAGCTAGCAACATGTGCCTTTGCCCCTAGGCAGGGGAAACAAAGCCATCATGGAGCCCTTGTAAAAGAGCACTTTGCACTGGCACCAGCTGCTGCTCAATTCTCAGACCAGCTTTATGGGTTCAACACCACAAGGAGCTGGCATGCACCATGTTAAGTCCTGTGACTGAGAAGATGGACGGAGAATGGAGCATCACAAGGAGGCCTGGAATGCTGTACTATTCTTGTGCCAATAGCAGAGAGCGTAAAGCATGTAACATTATATCTTGTAAGCAGCCCAGCATACAGGATGATGTCTCTCCAGCTCATGAATACCACTGGGACAGCATTAACTGGATGAGCACCAGGCCACATGGTATTTCAGCTGCTCAGGCAACACTCTTGATATTTGGAACCTTAACAAGAGATCCAAACCAGGGTAGATCTCTTTTCTCAAAACTCTCGAACAGATTGCACTGGGTACCACAGCTTGTTTAAGGAGAACAAATGCAAATTTATAGGCTCAGGGTTGGGTGCTCAAGAAAACAGACTAGTAGCAAACAGCTGCCACAAGTTTAGTGTCCCTGGTGCAGTGCCTCCTCCTTCCAGGCTTCCTCCGAGCTTTTGTAGAGCAAGAAAGTAGCAGTTTGTCTCCTTGACAGCACTAAGTAAATAACAGCAAGCTGAATTCTCAAATTCCCAGAGACAGAGGAATAAGAGAGAGGGTATTCCAGAAGAGATCTACAATGAAAGATAGCATGGATACATGAGGCCACTCCAGATCAGCCCCCCAACCCCATCCTATGTTCCTATACAATGCGTCTCCTTGGAATTGCATGAAAATGAGAGGCAGCCATCGGAGACATACTGCTGCTTGCTCAGCCAAACTGAAGTTAATATGAACTTAGGAGACGAACAACACACTGCTCACATTTGGGCATTGCCTCATAACTTGCTGACCTATCCCTAGAAGTACCAATGGGCCAAAGAGGAACTGTGATCGCCACTCACTTCCTGGAAAGTATTCTGGGTTGCTTTCATTTCTACCCTGCCCAACCCATCCATCATCCTGATCTTCTCAGCAGCACAGACAATTGCCACCAAGCAACAGACACTATAGCAACAAGAGCATCATCTGCTCATTCAGGCTTGTTAGAGATATTTTACAGGTGTTTTACAGGTCCTAGACCTCCCCGCCTTGGCATGGAGGGGGCAGGCAATCTGAATAGGAGGAAGAAAGGTTGCGGAGCAAAGCTCTGGCTCCACACCATTAAGCTCAGTCAGCTGCCACCACAGTCTCTCTCACTCCTGTCACAATTTAAGTCTTCTCTGGGACTCAGACATAGACATCTTCCTCCCACACACCTGAGCCAAATATTGACAGACTCATATTATATATCTCTGTGCCAACCAAGCTGCCAGACATGTTTGTCAGCAGCCAGTACCACCCTCAAATAAATCCAAAAATATTGTTGGCACTATCCCCTGTCTTCTATCCCCACAGTACACAGTATACTCCTATCACTCCACAGGTAGCACAGCATATCACAGAGTATGTGAACAAATTCAAACATACACTTCAGCAACAATGGAACTCCAACAGCTCAAGGACATTGGGGAGGTTATTAAGAAAACTAATTAAGTAGCAAAATAGCACTTTTACTATGGCCTCTATTACTGAGGTCCTCAACAGAACTTGGGGGGGGGGAGCATGGGTGAGCACCCAGAACTGAACATCTGAATGGAGGAGTGTTCAAATAATGCAGATGCTTGGGAGAAAGAAAGCCTAAGGTTAGATCAGCAGTTGAAGATCAAGACCGAGGAGCACCATAAGGATTCACCCTCTCTACCTACGAGTACTAGGGTCTATTTCCTAGTGAGTGGGAAGAAGTACTAGACATGCTTGATGCTTTTCCGTACCTGTTGATTTACAGGTAGAAAGAGGTCACTTTGTCATCTTTTTGAACATAATGATCCTGGATTCCTGCTTAAAGACCTTCTTAAGCACTTGTATACAGCTGAAAAGTCATGTATAGTGTGTAATTGGAAGTCTCCAAAGCAACCAATTAAAGAGTAGTGGTAAAATTTGATAAAATTTGGGCAACTATGGCTATGTATAAACTTATTCAGCAACTGCAGCAAGCAAGGAATCCTAACTTTAAGATAGATATTATGGTACCATCGTTTCCATTTATTTCCTGTGTTGAAGTCCTTCAAACATTTGATCAAATTCCAACCAAGTACAGTTGCTTATATTTTTCCTGACTAATACACACAAAATAACACACACTTCTTTTATATGCTGTATAAATTGTATTTTTATTCTTTCATTAGATATTGAGCTCCTCCTTAAGCAGTTTTACTGTAGATGTTCCACAAACAGATCTGTTATAGACTAAGAATTATAATTAGTGAATTTCTTTGTTTCTTTAGTGATCTTGTTATATTATTATGTCCTCTTTGTTGCCTTTATTTTGTTAACTTTATTTAAAAATAAAATAAAATTTCATGAAAGAAAGAGGTCACACAAATTACCAGTGATAGCCCTAGAACAACATAATCCCCAAAAGTCACAGAAGTACCATGGCAGCCCACCTCCAAGATTGCTTCTTGCTAGCCAATTAAAAAAAAAACACCTGTAAAATTCAAAACCACACAAACTATTCCTTTCAAATGCTTTCTATAATAGGTTTTTAGATAAAGACTACCATGGCTGGCCATCTGTGGTAATTAAGGAAACACCTATTGTTCACCAACAACTAGGAAGCTATACAGGAACAGCATAAGATATGGTTGACTCTTTGCTTGGCACCACAGACTAGCATGGCCAATAACAACAACCATGAGACCAGCCTGCACAGTCTCCTTTGTGAGCAAATTCAAACATACATTTAAAAGATAGAAGCCCCATTGTCTATGAGCACTGGCATCTTGTAACACAAGAACAAAAAAATATCTCTAACAAGCCCAGAACCAAGGAAACAATTCAGGTGCCACCAACAATGTATATGAGACTTTCTGTAACACAATGCATAATGAGTGGTGCAAATCATGCCTGCAAAGCCACAATATGCACAATCTGCTGCAGATGCTCCAGCATCCTATCCCTGAAGCAATCAAGCAGACCCATGGTTTTGGGAATGATGCCTGCCCAAGGTTGTGGCATGCTACCTAGAACTGCTGAAGCCAAAGATGCCATTAGGAAGGTGCGCTCCTGGACCTGCCTCTTTGCTGTTCCCAACAACGCTATTCCAGGTCAGGCTTTGCACTAGTAAGAAGGCCATGTGCCTGATTATTGTCAGGCATAAGACAATAATCCAGCCACCAGCTGACAACACACAGACAATGGAACTTCAATAAAGATTTACACTAGTGGCTATTAGCGTTCCTCAGGAATTTAGATTTTCTTTTGCACTGAAATGCCAGTATGCCCTGAACATCCTAGGAAACCCTTAACTTCTCATCAGTCATACTGAAGCTTACTGGAAAAGGAGGTAGGTCAGGAAAACTACTCCCAATTGCATAAAAGGAAGGGACTCTTCAGACTGTTTTGGCAACAGTAAATCAGCAAGAGCATTTTTAAAGAGTCAAACAGGCAGATTCGCTTGTATTTGTATTCTACAATATCTTAGTCTGAAGGCAGCTGTCTCAGCTGTCACATTGCCCAGCTCAGCAGCTCACCACCTCAAATTAGAAGTGATGGAAACCAAACCTGATTATCCAGGAGAGTGTCTCAGTGTCAGTTCCTAGATGATCTAGCCCTCACCTCAAATATACACACATACTCATGCATACACATGCCCACAAAGAAAAGGGGAACAGGGATCCTTCAAGGATAGTGAGAGCCCAGAAGGAGGCACAGAAGAAAGGAAGAACAGAACAATGAGCCATGAACAGAGATGGAAGTTCCTTTGGGGAGAAAATAGAGCAAGTGAAACTTGAGTTAGCACCAAAACTTAAACTGCATACAACTCCTTTATGCAGGCCTTTGAATAGAAATATTATAAAGGTAGCAAACAGGAAAATGCAGGCTCATGTCTCCCGGCACCATGTTGCTGAATTTAATCTGGGTTTTCCAAACTACTCAGCTTTATTCAGTCCTACCAATATTACTTCTACAGGGAGAGAAGTGCAGGCACATATGATAGTTGGACAAATATATTTTGTCCAACTACTTAGGACATTCCATCATAAGCCAAGGCCATGCAGCAAAGCAGAAGAAACTCTCTCTCTCAAGCCATTCCTCTTATAAGAAGTAAAACATCTACTGCAAGTCAGATGAGCTGTTGGCTGGGCAAGATAAATTGTTTCTGTTCTCCCTGCTTATATAATTGGGATATGTAATCTTGGCAATGCAAGCTTTAGACACTGGAAGAATTTCCCTGCATCTCCTCAACCAGAACTCCAAGAGAAGATAGCTGCAACTAGATCTTGGCAAAGTTGCTGAACTAGAACACCAGAAGCTCAAAATACCGTATTGAGAGGAAAAGCAATCCCAGCCCATCACCATTCCAAGGTGCACACAATAGCTTGGGATTTTGTGCTAGACCAGGGATCTCCAACCTTGAGTCCCCAGATGTTGCTGGCCTACAGCTCCCAGCAGACCCAGCCAGCATGGGAATGGCAAGGGATTCTGGGAGCTGTAGTCCAACATCATCTGGGGACCCAAGGTTGGAGAGCCCTGCGCTAGACTAATGGGCTGAATTATATCCCCTTTGTAGGAGACGTACCTGTGTTAATTGTTGTCATAACCAGGGAGGGGAGGAGGGAAAGCTCCATTCAGCCCATCTAATTGGCTACTATACTATGCTTACAAGGGTGACACACAGATCATGAAGTATTGCACCAGCCAAGTGATATATAGGGTTATCAACTTTGTTTCTGACAGATTCTTGTGCCTTTAACAGATATATGACAGGAGCAAACACATCGAATGAAGGTTTCCGCATCACTTCATCTCCATGCTAGGAAAAGTTTCACCAGCACACTTTCTGGACCTACAAAAGGGTAGAAATCATTAGTTAATGACTGGGTTTGCACAACATAACAACCCATCATGGGCAACTAGCCACAGTGGGTTGTCATGCCGTGCTAACCCAGATCACTTCCTGAAGGGTGGCTTGTTTGTGGGCAACAAGCCAGGCGACCAACACCATCATGGGTCTGGGGAAACAGCAAGCAAGCCACTCGGCAAGAGTGGCAAAAACTCCTTGCTGTCCTTGCCATGCTTGCCCGAGCAACTGCCAGTATCAGCTGCTCCACCAAGTGTCCAAGTGGAACTCTAGTGGTTAGAATGTTGGACTGGGACTCGGGAGATCCGGGTTCTAGTCCTCACTTGGCCATGAAGCTCACTTGGGTGACTTTGGGCCAGTCATTGACTCTCAGCCTAACCTACCTCACAGGGTTGTTGTGAGGATAAAATGGAGAGGAGCAGGAGGATTATGTAAGCCGCCTTGAGTTTCTTGCAGGAAAAAAGGCAGGGTATAAATATAATAAATAAATAATAAAATGATAAACTTTGGAGCGACCATCACTGGCTCACTCTCCCCAGCTGTGATTGCAAGGCCTTTTGAGCTTGCCGTCGCTTCCCCCCCTTTTTTTCTTTCGGAGCACTCTTTTCACAATCTCTGAAGTGACAGCCACTGACAGACCCTCCGAAGTGCCCAAGCACTTTGTTTTTTGACAGTGAAATATGCAGCCATGACTCTGCATAGATTTCCCTGTCAAAGAACAAAGGTGGGGATTTGCCAGAGAGTTTCAAAAAGAAAAGTCTTCTTGGTCAGGAAGTGTTTGCGAAAAGGGGGCGGCCTCATGATTTTTGCTTTCCTGAGTAGCTGGAAACTTGAGAAAGTGAGGAAAAGGTGGGGGCACTGGGAACTATGGGGGGGACACTAAAAAGTCCAAAGATCTCACTGCTAAGGGGGGGAAGTCACCACACCCCCTTTTGTGAGCAAAGATCCCTCACGGCTTTGCTTTCCCTTGACAAAATAACCTATTTGCAGGTTCTTTTGGTCAATGGCTATGGTTGGTGCCTTCTACACTTTGACAGCAAGCACTTACCAGGAAATTGCTCAGGCAAACCTTCCCATTTCAGCTATTCAGAGTTGCACAGTTGTGCAACTCCAAAAAATTGGCCAAAATTTTTCTTTAAAAGAGTTCCAACAATATTTGAGCACATTCAGTTGTGGGAGAAAAAAAGCATACCTATATTTTGCATGCTATCCTTTTTACCTATAGAGGGAATGTATTTAAAGTATTCCCATATGGGTTGTTTTTTTTTAATGACCAGCACCCATGACAGTTTGAGGTTAACAGCACAATCCTATATATGTCCCCTCAGAAATAAGTTCCACTGATTCAATGGGACTTACTCCCAGGTAAGTGGAGATAGGAAAGCAGCCTTAGTATGAGAATACAGGAAGATGTATTCCTGGACAATTTGTCTTCTCTTTTTCTCTCTAGTGTTGCACCATTCTTCTTCACTCTGTCTTGTCCCAGCCTTGCCCTCACAAAAAACAAAGTAGCAAAAAAAAAAAAAAAAAATGAAATTCCTGCAACTGATACAGGAGATCAAAGATAGTTACTGAGGTGAAAAAAGCCAATTTTAATTTTTTAAAATCCATTTTTTAAAATTTATTTTAAGCATCCATTCTTATCCATCCTGCTATCTTGTCTTTCTGTCTTAACCAATTCCTTTGCCTTGCTTGGCCCAACTCCACACCCACATAAGCACAGAACAACAATCATGTTTAGCCTGAATCTTTGCACATTGACTTTAGTCAGAGAAACTGAAAGCCCAGAACTTTCAAGAAGCAAGCACTGTTAATTAGTTTGGACAGAACTATTTCCATGAAATGAAAAACTGAAATTAATGTCCATGTTTGATTGGTAGGTTTCATTTTTATGAGACTAAGTGTAGACTTAGCATGTTTATGATGAGATTTAATTGTAACTATGTTATTTTTAAGAGAGAAATTTAGTATTTTATTTATGATAAAAAATAAAAAATCCAATTTAAATTTTAAAAAATCCAATTTAAAAATCTGTTTTAAATTTTATTTTTTAAATCATTGATTTTTATCCATTAGGGCTGGCTCTCAGACTATCCAAATGGGGAAGCAAAAGAGTTTATACCTACTGAAATATTATATTTCAAACAACAGCTTAGCAGGGACTGTTGCCTAAACTACCACCAAGATAGAAGTGGAAGGGTGTAGTGTGGTGTAGTGGTGAGAGTGTTGGACTGGGAATCGGGAGATCCGGGTTCTAGTCCCCGCTTGGCCATGAAACTCACTGGGTGACTTTGGGCCAGTCACTGACTCTCAGCCTAACCTACCTCACAGGGTTGTTGTGAGGATAAAATGGAGAGGAGGAGGAGGATTATGTAAGCCGCCTTGGGTTCCTTACAGGAAAAAAGGCGGGGTATAAATGTAATAAATAAATAAATAAAGGGTGAGGAGAGTGTGTGTTTCTGGTCAGATTTAGCCTGATATTATGCGGATGAAGTGTTCCTAATTCCATGCCCACAACCTTCAAGTGCAGTTTTCCCAGTTTTTACCAGCTTTTTGAAGTTAGGGAAATACATTGCTCTGAATATCATTTTGGCATGTCTCTTATTGAAAGTGCAGCCATGTCATCTGTATGCCAAATAATATTTGTGTTATGGCATTAGAGCCAACAACATACATCTATATGCATATGTACTGCTTGACCAGTTACATCCTGCAGGTTCCCATAAAAAGTGTAGATTGACACCTACTGGGCAACCTCATGACTCTGACCTGAATCCTTTGTCCAAGAAGAAATGTAACCAAAATACTGGATTGGCTCTAGATTATCTAGATCCATTTCAGTAGGGGTTTAGGCCTGGTTTTGGCACGGAAACAGCTTTGGTCGCCCTGTATGATGACGTATGTCAGGAGAGAAACAGGGGGAGTGTGACCCTGTTGATACTCCTAGATCTCTTGGGGGCTTTCGATACCAACGACCATGGTATCCTTTTGGGGCAGCTGTCTGAGTTGGGAGTGGGGGTGCTGCATTGCAGTGGTTCCGCTCCTACTTGGATGGCCAGCTCCAGAAGGTGGTGCTTGGGAGATATTGTTCGGCCCCGTGAACTCTCCAGTATGGAGTTCCTCAGGGGTCGGTCTTATCTCCTTGCTTTTCAACATCTACATGAAACCGCTGAGTGGGGTCATCCGGAGTTTTGGAATGCATTGCCATCAGTACACTGATGACACACAGCTCTATCTCTCCTTTTCATCTTCAGCAGGTGAGGCTGTGGATGTGCTAAACTGGTGCCTGACTGTGACAATGGACTGGATGAGGGCTAACAAACTGAGGCTCAATCCAGACAAGACTGAGATGCTGTTAGTGGGTGGTTCCTCTGACCAGATGGAGGGAGTTCAACCTGTTCTGGATGGGGTTGCACTCCCCTTGAAAGAGCAGGTTCATAGCTTGGGGGTCCTCCTTGAGCCATCTTTGTCACTTGAGGCTCAGTTGGCCTCAGTGGCAAAGAGTGCCTTCTACCAGCTCTGGCTGGTGGCCCAGCTACGCCCCTATCTGGCCAGGGATAGCAATGCACTGCACTCTACGTGGGGCTGCCCTTGCCTTGAAGACTGTTCAGAAGCTGCAGCTTGTGCAAAATGAGGCAGCCAGATTGTGAAGAAAAGCATACAGGGTCTCTGTATTCTTCCCCACTACACAGATGTAAATAAGGGTAATCCCATCCGGAGGCTGGGAATCTCCTGCAAATGTACATAGTTTCTCCTGAGGGCTCTGTGTCACCTCAGAGTCTACGACATATTCGCATACAAATGTTCCCCAAGCACTCTAAGTTATGGTCAGGAATTCACCTTTCTGACATCTAGGAGCCACCCCCCTCCCCTGCCTAGCCCAGATGAAATTCACCCTGATTGGCCAAGTGACAGCCAGGCTACCGAAGGGAGGGGCGGGAGAAAATCGATACGGTCAGGCGTGGCTTCTGTTGTTCTGGACGCGAGGAAGCGCGGAGTGGGGGACTGTGGCTGAGGCAAGTCCAGGGAAGAGCAACCTCCAAGCTAATGTGTAAGTGCTTGGGTTCTCTAGTGTGAGATTTAGTTTTGTTGTTTTGTAGTTGTGTGTGCAACAAAAGTAATCCATTCTGTCAGTTTCACTTCCTTTATCTCCCCACCTAATTTGTAACTGACTAACCCAAAATAAACTTTCTTTCACTTTTCCCTATACAGTCATGCCTTGGATTGAGAGCATAATTCGTTCTGGAAACATGCTTGTAATCCAAAACACTCTTATATCAAAACGAAATCCCCCCAAAAAAAATTGTACAGAGATTTTTAATTTAAGCCGTACTACAGTACTTGTATTGCAAGACGTCGCTTGTATATCAAGTAATAAATAAATAAATAAATATTTAAAAATTTGCTTGTCTTGCAAAACGCTCTCAAACCAAGTTACTTGCAATCCAAGGTATTACTGTACAGTGTGGGTGTAGTAGGTTCTCTGTTGGTTGGGGCCAGGTTTGAGGCTAGGTGATTTGGGAACGGCAGAATCAAGGCTAGCAGTTTGTAGCCTCTGATCTCTCGTTCAGAATCAAAGGACTGGCCGCAGTCCTTCACACAGATTAATAACTGGGACCAGGAGGTCTGAACATATAACACCTGTTCTAGCCCACTTGCATTGGTTACTTATATGCTACCGAGCCCGACTCAAGGTGCTGGTTTTAACCTATAAAGCCCTACATGGCTTGGGACCGCAATACCTGACGGAACGTCTCTCCCAACAACAATCTACCCAGACACTATGCTCAACATCTGGGGCCTTCCTCCAACTGCCACCCCTGAGGGAGGCTCGGAAGGCAGCAACAAGGGGAGGGCCTTTTCTGTGATAGCCCCCCAACTGTGGAACAGGCTCCCCACTGAGGCCCGCCTGGCACCAACTTTACTATCCTTTCGGCGCCAGGTTAAGACTGCCCTCTATGCTGAGGCATTTAACAGCTCCAAATAGTACACGGGGTGGTGGTTATGTCACCTTTTTTAACCAGTCTACTTTTTATAATCTTGTCTTAGCTATTTAAGTAATTTTAAAATTGTTTTTAAAATGTCTCGTGAATTTTGATGTTTTTATTGTTTGTATTTTACTATATTGTATTTTATTGTGTTTTATAATTGTTGTAAACTGCCCAGAGAGCTTCAGCTATTGGGCGGCATAGAAATGAAATAAATAAATAAATAGATGATGATGATGATGATGATGATGATGATGATGATAATTAAATGGGTTTGTGTTATCATGAGACCCCAAAAACACAGACATTTTAAAAATAAAGGCATGCATCTAGTTTCATGGACTTTTCTTCCAGTCTATATACCTGTGGAAAAGCCGGCTTGTCTAGGCTGAGGCATAGAAAGGCCTGGTTTTCTCTCTGGCTGAGAGGAAGAAAGCCCTTTTTAAAAAAGGAACAACAATATCTTGGTAATTGTAACATAAATATATCATTCCCTGCTCCTTGGCTTCAGCATCTAAATTAGGAGTGCATATCAGCTGGTAACCTGTTTTGCGTTTATTTTTTTGTGCGCCTGGTTTTATGTCGTTTTCCCTAACCCACCCCGCTCCTTCTTTGAAACAAATTCTGAAGTTTTCTACAGGGTAATTCAAAGCTTCAGGTCCAGTTAAGCCTCTATCTTTGTTCTATACTACTGGTATAATATTGATTCACAGAGTGAAGTGTGAGGCTGGACAGCGCTACTTTGAATAAGAAAGGAGTACATAGTGTTAGTTCAACTCCTACCACCCATAACTATTGGGTCTAATTATGAAGTGCAATGAGAGTAACAAATCAAAAATTAGGAGCTAGGTCAACAGGCTGGTTAGCCTATTCCTACTCAGTCTCCTCAAAGCAGAGTCTGAGTGTGAGCATGTTGGCACAATTAGATCAATCCCTATATCAGTGACACCTGCCATGCAGCGAGGGAGCCCCAGGCCCATAGTGGAGTATTATGACAAGAATACTCACAAAATATATAAGGAGGGAAAAGTCTTAAGGTATCTGAATCTGCTCTGGCAGAGCATCACTTTCTGCCACTTGCAGCAAAAAAACCCTCAGGCCAAAGAGCAGATGCATGGCAGATTCAGCAGAATCTGCCACAGTCAAAGACTTGTACAGTCATGCCTTGGATTGAGAGCATAATTCGTTCCGGAAAGGTGATTGTAATCCAAAACACTCTTATATCAAAACGAAATCCCCCCAAAAAAATTTGTACAGAGATTTTTAATTTAAGCCGTACTACAGTACTTGTATTGCAAGACGACGCTTGTATATCAAGTAAAAAAAAAATTAAATAAATATTAAAATTTTTGCTTGTCTTGCAAAACGCTCTCAAACCAAGTTACTTGTAATCCAAGATATTACTGTATCTTGACCCCAAACTTCTAATGCTTTCTGCAGCATGGACAGGGCATTGAATTCAGTCTACTATGGCACAGTTTCCTGCAGCAGGAGCTCACACGGTCACACCCTTCCCTCAGCCAGCCAGCTGATCTCCACCCTTATAGCACAACACTGCATCTTATGGGAAAGCTTGATATAGGCAGTGCTAGACAGCAAAACGTAGAAGGGCTGAAACAGACTGGGGGGATGGGGAGCCAAAGCATCTTTCAGAGGCTGCTGCTGCCCTTCCCAGCCCAGCCAGGGCGGGAGCCATTCTGGCATACCCCTGATGGCTCTAACTTCTAGATACCCACCTCCCCCAGCACTTGCTGAGCTAATCACCACCTGGGGCGTGCTGACCTTTCCAGATGTCAACATTTGCTCTATTGTAGGTGCACACAAAGAAGCTGCCTGTGTGTTCCCTCCAGGGGAAATTATAAAGCAGCATTACCCAGTAGCAGATTAGTCCACAGAAGCCAGCACTGCTGCATAACTTTGCAGAAAGGAGTCAACCCTTATTTTACATACATTGTGAAAATGGGGGAGGTCTTAGCATCATGTTGTCAGTGCTTAGACTATGGTTACTTTGTAATGGAGGGCTCCTAGCGCTAACGATCAAAAGGCATTGTGCAGCTATTCCATCTTCCCTTCTTTAAGACAGTTTTGCTGGTAAGAAAAAAGACAGAAGCAGGGGTGAGAGAACACAAGGGTTATGAAATGAAGATAATGTTGTCTGGACCCCCTGTAAAAATTCTTTGAACCAAGCAGGGTAATTACATAATAAAAGCCTTTCTGGAAGCACCCTAAGAGCTGACTCTCACAATCAAAATAAGCCACCATGGCTTATTTTTCTTATTTAAGCCACAGTGGTTTATTTAAATCATGGTGCTGCATACGAGGCACGATTTGAATAATCTCTGCCCAGACGCGGCTTGTCGTATCGTCCAAACTCAGGTGTCATGGCTTGTTGGAGGGGGAAACAACCCTCCAACAGCCCATGGGCAATTTAAATAAGCCATCGTGGCTTATTTTGATCATGCAAACCAGGTCTAAGAGTCTGCCATCCCTGACCATCTACCTATTAACACAGAAGGGGAAGTAAGTAAGGCATATGCAGCTACAGGGTGCCTCTTAGTGAAAAACCAATATCTGGGCTTTGCTAGGATGGGAGATGAAAACAGAATCCCTACTAGGGAACCTGTCTGATGGCCTGCACTAGCAGAATGATACAATTCAGGGTGCAAAATGGAGTGGTTACTCTAGTGCTGCAAGAAACACAATGAGCACCAAAGACAGGTTAAAGCTGCCTGAATAGTGACAGGTACAGCACATAGTACCCCTCAAAGCCATAAGGGGAAAGAGGATATGGTCTTTCTTTCAAAGAATGCACAATTTCCATCTTGCAGAGTCATTATTTACAGGAGAGGGAAGAAGAGTAAAGTGTTCGGAGCTGACCCTGTGCGTAACTTGCCTGATTTTTTAAAAATCTGCACCAAGTTTGCAACTTGTATAAGTTATTCTGCTTCTGCTAGACATGGGAAGAGTCAAAGAGTTGTGCAGGGCACTGAACTGCAACTCCTGATCCCTGGGAAACTTACTGTAGAAATTGCCTTTTAATTTAAAGAAAACTGAAATTCTCATGATGAGTTCTACATACACTCAACAAACTGGTTTGTACAATCACCATGGGCCACAGCGCATGCCAGGTGTCATTTGTCTAATCACCCACCCGGGCATGGCTTGTCATGTCATCTGAACCCGGGCGGCATGGCTTGTTGGAGGGGGAACAAATTACCCAACAACTACGCATGGGTCATTTGAGGGCTGTTTCCCCCTCAAACAAGCCATGCAGCCTGGGTTCGGGCAACACAACAAGCTGCGCCTGGGCAGGTGATTAGGCAAATGGTGCCCAGCATGCACTGCAGCTTAAACAAGCCACCATGGCTTGTTTAACCCACAATGATTGCCCAAACTGCCTCAATGCCATGTTTTAGTTGTTGTTTTCCCTTGCACTTGGAGTGGAATTACAGAATACACATAGGCCTGCTGGTATTTTTCAAAAGAATGTTCTTGAAGAACCTCTCTCAATATTAGCACTGAACTTGTGCTTTTCTAACTTCTAAGTATAGAATTTAACTCTTTACAAGCAGGCAAGACCATCTCCCTTTCTGGTTTTTTGGTACCAAGCAACAGTTAAGACAACAGCCATCATCTGGCAAGGTGGAATCTCAGCTATTATTGTTCCACTAGTTAAGATTGGACCTTAAGGGAGAAGTGTATCCTTTCACCAGTATCCATAGTGTTTGTCCTTTCTCCTTCTCTCTATTCATCCATCACAGTCTAGGGAGGATGACAGGCATCTTTTTCCATTTCGATGCAGTTAAAGAGCTGGTCTAGTGCTATGACTGTGAGCTTTGAAATTCTCAATCTCACTTCAACCATGAACTCACTAGGCAACCTTAAACAAGCCACCATTTCTCTCAGTTTCAGCATCCCATTTGCAACACAGGAATAATAATACTTGCCTGCCTCACAGGGCTGCTTCTGAATTCTCAGGAAAGCATTGTATGTGTTAATTATAGTTAATTTTTTAATTAGCATCCAGTCTCCAACAACAGCAACACACAGGATTTGAGAAATATATGTGCAAAAGCACCACAGTGGAGGACTGTGGAACAAGTGTACAGGCATATTCCTCTTTAAACTTCAATCAAATGGTGGCACTCACACTAGATGAAACTGTACATGCTTACAATGAGTATGTGAACTAGGAAACACAGGAAGCAACCTTACCAGGTCAAACTATTTATATGCCTAGCAGTATTGTCTACTCTGATTGGCAGTGGCTCTCCATGGTATCAGGCAAAGGTGTTTCACATCACATCTTACATCAAACCCCTTTCAGCCCGAGGGACTAATTCAATTTCTGAGAAGCTCTCAGGGGCTACATTCCAATGGTGGGCAGAGCCAAATGTGAAAGGCACCCCCCACCCACCATTAGAATACCAAAATACAAAAAAAAAACCCAATGTATTTTAGCGTAAAGCTCTTACTGCCAGTAACTACGCCTTAAGAGAGGCATTTCAACCTTTTAGAATGAGAAGAAAATTAAACAAAAGCCAAGAAACCACCAAATGTTCTGCTGTCAGGAGAAAGTGGGTATGGTCATCTCCAGAACCTCAGAGGTCTGGATTTGGACTGAGGTTCTACACCCTTGTCCTACCTGATCATTTTAACTGGAGATACCAAGGATTGAACCTAGACCCCTATGTCTGCAAAGCATGTGCTCTACCCCTGAGCTGTGGTTCCTTCCCCAAAATGCTACTGAAGCTTTGCTTCCAGTGGCATCACACAGCATAGTCTTCATATCCCTTGGCTGTCAGAAAGAGATGGGTGAGGGTAGAGTAGGAGATGGCAGAGAGATATGTACGTACTCTTCTATAGTACCATAGATCCCTCCTGCCCTTCCTTTGCCATTCTTTAAAAATAGGCTTCAAACATTTGAGGAGGGACCATGCTCTCTCCACTCCCATGTTTACTCACCTAGGAGCTGGAGCACAGGTCAAAGAAGTGAACTTCTTGAGAGACAGTTTGAAGCTGGTAAAGAAACTTTCTGTTGAGATAGTTTGCAGCCTTCATTAAATCTCACTTTTGCCTTGAACAAGTCATGCTGCAATGTCTACTTTGATATCCCCTCTTCAGAGGACCAAACCTAGCCTACTTCATGGGGCTGGATGTGAAAAGATGACATGGCAACTGTAAGGCACAATTTTCCTGGTACACAATGCATGGCTCCCAACACATAATCTCTTTGGATTGTATTATAAACAAGGCCCAGTGAGGAACAAGCGCTCACAGCAGCAGCATCCACAGGAACTCCTCAGATGTCAATAGCAGTTAGTGCCTTTACCAGTGTATAAGAAAAGCACACACATATCCATGCTCATGTTGCTGTCACCCCCAACCCCTTAGCATTGCAATGCTATTTAAATGATTCCTGTGGACTGGAGAACACTTTATATGCACAGTAAAGGGAGAAAAGAGGCAGGTGATAACATATTTGCAGAAGACTAAAGCTACAGGCCTGTGGCTTACGCTGGCTCAGCATGTCTGAGTGTGGAAAGCTAAGTAGGGTCAGGCCTGGTTATTACTTGGATGGGAGACCCCTCCTCTAGTTTCCTGCATTGAGCAGGGGGTTGGACTCGATAGCCTTGTAGGCTCCTTCCAACTCTATGATCTATGAAATCTATCTATGAAATCTATGCCAGAAGGGAAGCATGTCTAGTTCTTCCCATACAAAAGTTCACCTTCCAGGTGAGTTTCTAAAAGTCCCTCTGCTTTCCACAACTTTAGGATACTGCCTGAGGAGCAAAGCTGAAGGGCAAAGTCCAAAGCACCAGAAGGCACAGAGTATGACATGCTATGGGTTCAAGGGAGGGAGTGGCAGGATACACCCAGAGCATCACTTCTGCAAATACTACCCCAAGCATCATTCCCCTACCAGGCCCATCACAATACTCCCCCAGGAGGAAGTGGCAGGGTGGGAAGGATCCCAAATCCTCACAAAAGGACCAAGAGTACCCCCACTCCAAGTTGGGCAGCCCAGTGGATTTCAGGGGTCACAGTGCTGCAAATGAAACTGTGAACAATGTCAGGAACCAATAACATGCCAAGGGCAGCTTTGATCTCTAGAAGAAGATCAAAATGGATCAGCTATGCCCAATTAACAGATGAAGTAGAAGTCTGTGGCACGCTTTATTGGAAGTCAAGCAGGATTGCCAGTGACAGGGGTGGGTACAATGGAACCTTTCCTAAACCCAAGCCTGGACACACATTAAAATATCCTGGGATGAAGGATCAGCCACTCCCTTCTGCTCCAACCAAGGCACAACAACCCAAACCGCACCTGGCAGATGAAAACAGCGACTCCACTCCCCACCCCCCACGCAGCGCTGCCCTCACCTTCTCGACATTCTCCACCGTGAATTCCAGGTTCTGCTGGAGGGCCGTCTCCCCTCGGCGCTCCATGGTGCTTGCACGTTGACGGTCTGAGCCTCGCCCTCACCCTGCACTGGGGCTCAGCTACAGTGGGGCAGGCGGCAGAAATAGCAGCATCTTGAGTAGGGGGTGCAGGGGAGGGAGAAAAGAAGACGACAGCCGCCCCCAATGAGGCGGCAGTCTGTCCCTAACAGACGAAAAGGGCGATTCCGGTCTGTCTCCACAGGAAGGGGGGGGCAGGAGTGCGTGTGGCTCAACCGGTCAATGGAGTTTTTAAAAGGAGCTGCTGGCCTGATTCTGTCCTCATGGATTCTTGGGGGGGGGGGGGTTCTATCAGCTTTTCTGCAATAGGGGGAGGGGCAAGTCTATCCCGGTGGGGCTATGAGTGATGTGTGTGTATGGGGGGGGGGGGAGGAGAGAGAGAGTCGGTTTCTACCTGCCTATCCTCAACTAGGGAAGGAGGAGGGAATACTCCGCCTGCTCCGAACAAGATTCAGGTTGCATTAAAACTACCTGCCTCAGACCCAACAGAGAGGGCAGTCTATCTCTGTGCTCTCACCAAGCGGGATTTCTTGAGGCGGAGGAGCAAAGGGGTCCGCGGAGAACCGGAAAAACTGCCGCTAATTTTCTTGGGGGCGGGCGGGAGAGTAGGAAATCTGTCTGTCCTTCTGCCCTTAATGGCGGAGAAGGTGCCTGTCCGTCGCTCGCCGGAGGAAAGGGGGGGACAGGGCTTCTGCCTGTTTCCCACTAGCCCGACCCCTCCGCTCTGCGCGCAGCTCTCCCGAGGAAGGTCGGTGTATCTGCCTGAGGCGGCAACCGCTGCCGCCGAGCCGGCCGCGCAATCGGACTAATTGACTGACAGTTGGGCCGGGCACCCAGAGAGAGAGGGGGCCTCACGCGCTACCGGGTTGTCCACGCCAAAGGCCCGCCTACCGGCTCGCTCGCTTCCCTTCTCTTCAGGCGCCTAGAACACCCCCTCTCGCTGAGGACCAGCGTCGTTTTGTGGGATCATGGGAGTTGTGGTTCCAAGCCCCAGCGGCGTAATAAAACACAGGGCAAGGCCGAGGAACGTTCACGGGAGTCGTAGTTCCTGTAGTGGCAAGTCTCTGTTACACCCCCTGGTGGGAGAAATGGCGAATATCCGCTCAGTGAGGAGATCCTGTGCGATTGAGAAGACAGAATTTGCGAACCGGCCATTCAGTAGTGGAGACGGGTCAATCAAGGTTTGCAGGTGAGATAGAATTACATTATAGCCGCAGCCGAGCTGTTAACCCCTGAGCCCTCCAGATGTGTTGGACTACAACTCCCATCACCCCGGCTGGGGATGATGAGTTGTAGTCCAACACACCTGGAGGACACCAGGGTGAGGAATACTGCCCTAAGCCTACCAGTCCTCAGGCAGGAGGCAATGGGTGCTGAGCTCCCTTAACAACTGCTTGAGCTCTCCAGCACAACCATTCATCATCCTCAAACTGTCCAAAATCTGCCAATAATATTATAACGACATTGCTAAGCAGGGTCAGGCCTGGTTATTACTTGGATGGAGACCCCTCCTCTAGTTTCCTGCATTGAGCAGAGGGTTGGACTCGATAGCTTTGTAGGCGCCTTCCAACTCTATAAAAATCTATGAAATCACAGGTGGATCGCACCCAGTAGTGTCGTGTTACATTTTGAAGTGCAGATGCTCACAATGACAGCCTTGCCACACCCCCAAGGAGAGTCCGGAAACGCAGGCAGCATTTTAAGAAACTCTAAAAGTTTTCATCTCCACTGGGAGCAAGTCTTTTAGAAGGCTAATGGGTCTCAATTGTCCATTCAAGACCAAGGCACCCCAAAATATTGTGCACTACAATAGGGATAGCTTGCAACAATATATTTTTGCTGGGAAAATCCATTCTCCACTCCATGCTCCCCTGTTAGGATTGCCACTAACCTCAAAGGGACCAGGAAAGCCTGAGGGGTGTGGCAGATGGCAGAATTGTCCCTGCTAATCAAAAAGTCCCCGTGCTTTATGGTGAGCTCTGGCTCCACTGAACCACTGATTGCACCCCAACTTTATTTATTTATTTATTATATTTATACCCCACCTTTTTTCCTGCAAGGAACCCAAGGCGGCTTACATAACCCTCCTCCTCTCCATTTTATCCTCACAACAACCCTGTGAGGTAGGTTAGGCTGAGAGTCAGTGACTGGCCCAAAGTCACCCAGTGAGTTTCATGGCTTTAAGTGGGTCACACCAGGACTTGTGGCACTGCCCATTTTTTGTCTGCTTGTTTTTGGCTTTTATTTTAAAGAGGAGAGAGGCAAAAAGCGAGATGATGAAAAGGATGACCAAATGTAAAGGAGCACAGCGTTCCTTTAACAGTGGTATAGAAGATATTTGGTAGGCATGGCTTTTGCTCCCCTGCATGCGAAGATTCACCTGCAAAAAGATTCTCTCCTATGTAATTCTTAAATATACAGCAGCCCTGCCTTCCTTTATCCTTGGTCACCCTAAAGAGAAGCGGAGCAATCAGAGCAGATCATGATGAAGTGGCTCCCATGTTGCAGCCTAGGGTTGAAGTGGGTGCTGGCACTGAAACAACTGAAGATCACTTGTCAAGAACAGTGGGAGAGTATCTTTTGCACTGATTAGTTGCATTGATTAACAGAATCAAAAGTATATTTTGCTCTGACTTCTGTTTAGAATAATAATTTTGTCTTGGCTCACTATACGAGTTTGTAAATATACTATACTGACAGGTATTAATCATTGCATAAACAGAAAAGGAAAGGTCACCTATAAATCATTCAAAGAATTTTACACAAAACATTTCCATGGTTATGCTGTTCTAAACATTTAAAGCGTATTTTTAGTCAGTCCCAAGTACTCCTTTAAAAACATCAACACTAGGTTTCTTCAGGTGTGCAACAAGTGCAAGCTGGTCACGCTGTTGGAAGAAAAGGTCAGAGGACTGGAGCAGCAAGTGTCAACCCTCAGGAGTATAAGAGGAAGTGAAGAGTTCTTAGACAGAATGGTGGAACTACAGCAGCAAAGCATAGAACAGGAGCCAGAAGGGCAACAGCAGGATGAGGCGGAGGTGGAGACTGCTGAGGAAAGGGAAAATAATGCAGGGGGAACTCCCTGGAAAAGGGTGACTGTTAGGAGCAGAAGAACTAGAAGACATTCTGCGCCTGTGGAAGCAGTGGAGCTATGGAACCGCTTCCAAGTACTTGAGGACGAGAGCAGAGGACAGCCTGCAGAGGACAAATTACCGGGCACCCAACGTGACAGTGAGCAAGAGGCTGAAGGTCAGTCAAGTGGAGGCAATCAAACCAAGGCCTACAGCAAGAGAAAGAGAAGATTACTAGTTGTGGGAGACTCCCTCCTGCGGGGGATTGAAGCCAAAGTATGTCGCGAAGACCCATGGACTCGTCAGGTGTGCTGTCTGCCCGGGGCACGGAAATAAGGATGTGACAGAGCAGCTGCTGAGGCTCGTACAGCCCACCGACACATACCCCTTTCTTCTCTTCCTAGTGGGTACAAATGATACTGCCAAGCGGAGTTACAAAGAAATCACGGCAGACTTTGAAGAGTTGGGAAGGAAACTCAAGAACTTTGGGGCCCAGATAGTTTTCTCATCCATCCTTCCAGTACTTGGAAGAGGCATAGAAAGGGAAAGAAAAATACTCCGAGTGAATGACTGGCTACGAAGGTGGTGCCGACGTGAGAGATTTGGATTCTGGGACCACGGGCTACACTTCCTGGAAGATGGATTGCTGGCAAAGGATGGGTTGCACCTCACAAGGACTGGGAAGAATGTGTTTGGCCACAGCATAAGGAACTTAATCAAGAGGGCTTTAAACTGAATCCAACAGGGGAGGGAGACAAACTCGGGGGTAACAATGAAAGAAGGCCTCTGTGCCACAACGGAGAGAACAGCTCCAGCAGTGCCCATTGATAGTCTACCACAAAATGTAGGGAAAAAGTCGAACTATAAAGCACATAGTCTTCGATGTCTCTATACTAATGCCCAGAGTATGGGCAACAAACAAGACGAACTTGAACTCTTGATACATGAGGGCAAGTACGACTTGATAGGGATAACTGAAACCTGGTGGGATGACTCCCATGACTGGAATACAGCAATTGAAGGGTATAACTTGTTCAAAAGAAACAGAAGCAACAGAAAGGGAGGTGGAGTTGCGCTGTATGTTAAAGATACGTATCTCTGCACAGAGATACAGGAAGAGGAGCTTGGCAGCCCCATTGAGAGCATCTGGGTTAAAATAAAGGGGGCAAAGAATAAAACTAACATGGCAGTTGGAGTCTACTACCGACCACCCAATCAAGGAGAAGACGAGGATGAAACTTTTGAAAAGCAAATTGCCATTGTTTCAAGGAGGCACAATGTGGTAGTAATGGGTGACTTCAATTTCCCTGGTATCTGTTGGGAGACTTATTCAGCCAAACATGGCCCCTCCAAGAAATTCCTGAGCTGTGTTGCTGATAACTTTCTCCTACAGAAAGTGGAGGAAGGAACTAGAGGATCAGCTATCCTTGACCTGATTCTAACCAACAGACGAGTTAGTGGATAGAGTGGCAGTTTCGGGAACTCTGGGGGAAAGTGACCATGTTATACTTGAGTTCTTGATTCTAAGGGGAGCAAAAGCTGAGTGTAGCCAAACACGTACCCTGGATTTTAGGAAAGCCAATTTTAACAAACTCAGAACAATGATTAGTAAGAGCCCATGGCAAGCGACTCTCATGAGAAAAGGAGCCCAGGAGGGGTGGGAGTTTTTAAAAAAGGAAATTTTAAAGGCACAATTGCAAACAATTCCCACAAGGAAAAAAGGCAGAGGGCAACAGAAGAAGCCAATGTGGCTTCACAATAAACTCAAAGATGACCTGAAAACAAAAAAGGACACATATAGGAAGTGGAAGGAAGGACAGGCTACAAGGGAAGAGTACAGGCAGGTAGCACAGAACTGCAGGAATAGTGTCAGGAAGGCTAAAGCTGAGAATGAGCTAAGGTTAGCGAGGGATGCTAAAAACAAGAAAGCTTTCTTCAGATACATGCACAGTAAAAGACAGAGGAAAGAAATGGTGGTTCAACTACGCAATGAAGATGGCAAATTGATAACAGAAGACAAAGAAAAGGCAGAAGTGTTCAATTCCTACTTCGGCTCGGTCTTCTCCCAAAAGAGGGTCTATGACCCCCCTGGCAAACCTGAAGTGCAGACTGAAGGGGCAGGATTGCAGCTTGAGATTGATAGGCAAATGGTCAAGGAGCACCTGATTACTCTGAACGAGCTTAAATCTCCAGGGCCTGATGAGCTGCATCCTAGACTAGAGTAATAAAGGAACTGGCAGAAGAACTCTCAGAACCACTGTCTATTATCTTCGAGAAATCATGGAGGACAGGTGAAGTGCCAGATGACTGGAGGAGGGCAAATGTTGTTCCCATCTTCAAAAAGGGCAAAAAGGAGGAACCTGGGAACTATAGGCCAGTCAGTCTGACATCAATCCCTGGGAAAAATTTGGAGCAGATTATAAAGAAGTCAGTCTGCAAGTCCTTGAAAACAATGCAGTGATTACTAGAAACCAGCATGGATTTGTCAAGAACAAATCCTGCCAGACTAATCTGATCTCATTTTTTGATCGGGTAACCTCCCTTGTGGACTGTGGGAATGCGGTGGACATAATATATCTGGACTTCAGCAAAGCTTTCGACAAAGTGCCTCATGATATCCTGATTAGCAAGATAGCTAAAAGTGGGCTAGATGGAACAACTATCAGGTGGGTCCACAATTGGCTACAGAATCGGACTCAAAGAGTGCTTATCAATGGTTCCTTCTCAAACTGGGGAGAGGTAACGAGCGGGGTACCACAGGGCTCAGTCCTGGGCCCAGTGCTCTTCAACATTTTTATTAATGACTTGGATCAGGAGGTACAGGGAATGCTTATCAAATTTGCAGATGACACAAAGTTGGGTGGAACAGCTAATACTCTGGAAGACAGAAACAAAATTCAAAGTGACCTCGATAGGCTGGAGCGCTGGGCCGAAAACAACAGAATGAAATTTAATAGGGATAAATGCCAAGTGCTGCACCTAGGGAGAGGAAACCAAATGCAGAGTTACAGAATGGGGGACACTTGGCTCAGCAATACTACAAGTGAGAAGGATCTTGGAATTGTGGTAGATCACAAACTGAATATGAGCCAGCAATGCGATGTGGCTGCAAAGAAGGCAAATGCTATTTTGGGCTGCATTAATAGAAGTATAGCTTCCAAATTGCAGGAAGTGATAATTCCCCTTTACTCAGCACTGGTTAGGCCTCATCTTGAGTACTGCGTCCAGTTCTGGGCACCACACTTTAAGAAGGATGTAGACAAACTGGAGAGGGTTCAGAGGAGGGCAACAAGGATGATAAAGGGACTGGAAACAAGGCCCTATGAGGAGAGACTGAGGAACTGGGCATGTTTAGCCTTCAGAAGAGGAGACTGAGGGGAGATATGATCGCACTCTTCCAGTACTTGAAGGGATGTCACACAGAGGAGGGCCAGGATCTCTTCTCGATCATCCCAGTTTGCAGGACACGGAATAATGGGCTCAAGTTACAGGAACCTAGATTCCACCTAAACATCAGGAAAAATTTCCTGACTGTCAGAGCAATAAGACAATGGAATCAACTACCTAGCGAGGTGATGGGCTCTCCCACTCTGGAGGCATTCAAGGTGAAGCTGGACAGACATCTGTCAGGGATGCTTTGACCTGGATTCCTGCATTGAGCAGGGGGTTGGACTCGATGGCCTTGTAGGCCCCTTCCAACTCTACTTTTCTATGATTCTATGATTCATGTACCTGAGCTTAGAGGGGCTGGTAGTTTACCTTACAGCTGCAAGCCTATGCACCCTTACACAGAAGTTGCTGGGACTAATGTCTCAGTAAACATGGATGATGCAGTCTTGCTGTACAGTAGATGCCAGCATAAACACTGCTTAAGCTACTTGCGTGGTAACAGCCAGACCAGGATTTAGTAGGAGTGTGAAAAGTGTTTACTTAACTAGCAACCTGATCCTGCAGTTAGGCATGCCTAAACCCACTGATTGTATCAGCTTAGGGACACCAGTCCCTCGATCCATAATTTGTTTATTTATTTATTTATTACATTTGTTAATCGCCCATCTGGCCGGTCACCCGGCCACCCTGGGCAATGTACAATTAAAACAATGCAATAAAACATGACAATTAAAACAGTATTAAAAAATTCTTTTAAAATCCTTACCCACCTCATTTTCCCGCCTGAAATACCACGTTTTTAATGCGTGGCAGAAGCTCATCACGGAGGGGGCATGGCGAAGGTCACTAGGGAGGGAGTTCCATAACTTGGGGATCGCCACAGAAAAGGCCCTCTTCCTAGTCCCCACCAGCCTGGCTGCTCTAGCTGATGGGATAAGGAGAAGGCTGTCCGTGGCAGATCTTGTTGAGTGGCTTACTTGATGTTGCTGGACTGGGCCGGAGCTGTGTAGGGTTTTAAAGGTCAAAACCAACACCTTGAATTCGGCTTGGCAAGCAACTGGTAGCCAGTGCAACTCCTGGCTTGTGATCACGCTGGTGGCTGCCCTTAACCAGGTGAGCCGCCACGTTCTGTACCAGCTGTAGCTTCCGAACCGTCTTCCAGGGTAACCCCACGTGGAGCGCATTACAGTAGTCTAGGCATGAACCACTGATGGGAGCAGATGATTAGGAAGGTAGGGGTGCAGCTGCCGTATCAGATGGAGTTGATACAGCGCCGCCCAGCTCACAGCTGACACCTGAGCCTCCATGGACAGCTGGGAGTCTAGAATGACCCCCAAGCTGCAGACCTGGTACTTCAGGGGAAGATGTACCCCATTCAGCACCAGGTCAACATCCCCTAACCTTCCCTTGTCTCCCACCAGAAGTACCTTGGTCTTGTCGGGGTTCAGTTTCAACATGTTCCTTCCCATCCAGCCACCCACTGCCTCCAGGCACTTGGACAGGGTCTCAACGGCCAACCTCAGTGAGGACTTGAAGGAGAGGTAGAGCTGCGTGTCATCCGCATATTGATGACATCGCACCCCAAACCTCCTGATGATAGACCCCAGCGGCTTTAGGTTGTTGAATAGATGTTGAATTGAATAGCATCAGGGAGAGGATGGAACCCTGCGGCACCCCACAAGTGAGCAGCCGAGGGTCCGAAACCTCCTCCCCAAGAACTACCCCCTGGTACCTTCCAGAGAGGAAGGACCGGTACCACTGTAATACAGTGCCTCCGATACCCAACCCCTCCAGGCAGTCCAGGAGGATACCGTGGTCCATGGTGTCAAAAGCCGCTGAGAAATCGAGGACTAGAAAGGAGCCCCTATCCAAGGCCCTCCTCATATACAGTGTACAATACTTGGTCTATATTGTGCCACTTATTGTTTGCTACAACAGACTAACACAGCTACCTTTCTAGAAATCAGGGAGGTTGTCTTTTGAATGAATGGAATGGCAGCATTGACTTTTAAGCAGCAATCCCATGACCAGATCCAAAACAGCAGCATGGAGATGGTTTTGTCATGGTTTACACAGGGACAGGCAAACTCTCCTACCATCCTTCCCCTGACTGAGCTGCTTTTGCCCAAGCTCCAAGAAGGGAAGCTATTTTAAATCTAGACACACCTCTGGAAAAAGGGAGGTACATCCATTAAAATGGCTCTTCATATATTCTGTGTGTGTTTGTGAAAGATAACTTTTGCGAAATTCTTTACCATTGGCATTTACCATCTGCCAGGTTTTAAAAAAATGTCCCAGATTGTTCTGACTAGTGTTGGAGATGTTGCTTGTGTCATGCAGGGAATGTTTATTCAACTGTGGTGGTCCGGTAAAAAAAGAAAAAAGAAAAAAAAAGAATCACAGCCTGGTGGTCAATAGAGTCTAAATTGGGTCTTACATTTTCACTTTTTCCTCTTGTAGGAACAAATTTTTGTTCCACAAAAATTCTTTTCCTCTTTGAGTAATGTGTTGATAGCTGCCAGTTTAACCCCAAATTGGAAAAGTACAAGAGCACCATTGATAGTAGGGGTGGGGAATGGGTGCTCCTCCAGATGTTGGTGGACTGCAACTCCGATCAGCCTTAGCCATGGCAAAGGATGGGAGCTGCACTCTAAGAACATCTGGAGCATCCCTGATTTATAGAAACTGGGGTCCACAAAACTGGTGTTAAAAGTGAATAAAAAATCATATTCTAAGCATTTCAGAGAAGGAGGCTTCTAGAGCCTTTTTTTTTTTTTTTTTTACAGTATTTGGTCGTCATTCATAATACTTTACCAATATCGAATACCCCAAAAGAGCATCTGACTCACATTTCCTACAGGAACTATATTTATGAATTGAGTTTGTATGCATAATTTTTGTTATTGTTTTCTTCCCTCCCCCACCGGTACACACATCAAGCCAATTTTGCACTGCCTTATCAGGCTTTATTGCTACAGGAAGTTGCTGCTGTACAAAAATAGAGTTTATCCAAATGCAAATAAAGGGTAGCGAATATAAAATCAGGAGAGGAGGGAGAGGAAATGCCTTTGCTCAGGCCAAGTGGGGAAATGGGGAGCAGGAACTGCTGGTCACAGGCCAGGGCATAACATCAGTATCCGCCTTAAATGTACACCGGGCCCAGCTCTCAGCATCATAAATAGGTGCCACCGAGGTGGGGTGACTGGGGGGGCAAACAAATAAATAAATAAGTTAGAGAATAAATAAACTTTGTTCAGAAAGTGTCACTTCAAGGGCAGGGAAGTCTCCACCCTGCTGGTACCAAGTGATGATTGACTCCCAGGACTCCGGGAACAGCTGGGGCAATTGCTGCTTCTGATGCCAGCCTGACAAGTGATGTTGCTGATGCATTAGGGAATGTTGCAAACCAATGTGTTAACACCCTTGCTGGCTTTATACGACAAGCCCCTTCTCTAGATGCAGATGTCTGGACTATGCGGTGGAAGCACAGACTTCATCAGCTGTGCCACCGTGGGCCAGATCTGTTTGTGGCTGGAAAGAGAGGGGGGCCAGGAGGATGGCCGACCCTGTGCTGTGGCAGGCCATGTAGACAAACCAAGAAAGGAGCGATGAACCGCACATGGGACAGTTTTATCTCCGGCCACCGCCACAGCTGTCAGTCAGCCACAGCTGTTCAGACCCCAGCCTCCACCTGACAAGGGCCTGTTCTCATCAGGAGAAACTCCCCAACCAGGTTGAAGGCTCTAGGAATGAAGACCATACCAGAACAAAACCAGGAAGTTCTCAGCAAATGTGCTGGCTATCCTAACACAGGATCAATGGTGGTAACAATCACTGGACCACCAGGGCACACAGAGGGTGTAGAGTAGCTACTACAGGCTGGCCCTAAAACTCCTACTAATGGTTGCAAAACTGTCTTTCATGCTTAACTGCATCTGCTCCCTGGTGGAGCTAGACCATGTTGCTAGGGAAAAGGGCGGCTGTGGGCCTGGAAAAAAGGCCGGGGGGGGGGGGGAGAAGGGAACATGAGTCTTGCAACTGATGGGGCTGGGTGACCCTAGCAAGCGGCCTTCTTTCAGCTGCATGAAGGACTAGTGTTAAGGAGGGGCACTTAAAGAGCTACCCATTAGCACCACAGGTCTCTCAGGCTACATCCCTACCTGCCGTCTGACTCAGTGGATGAGCAAATTCATAACCCTGTTGACAGGCCAACCCCAGAAGGAAAAAGATCCACCCAGAATGCTGCCCTCCCAGGTCTGACCAGCCTCGGTCTCGCCATCTCATTGCTGGTCTGAGGAGGCTACCCTGCAAAGATGAAGGCCCAGGCACTTTGGAGCCAAGAACACATTTCCCTCCTGCTTGTGGTTCCCTCGCCACTTCTTCCTGGCCTGGAAAGCCCCATCACGGGCTGTGTCCTCGTCCCGTGATTCACAGACCAGGCAGGCTTTTGGCATGCCTGCCACACAAGCATGGACGCCGGTTACCTCACGGATGCTGCAAGCTCCAAGCAGACAGCACCCTCAGCCCACACAGCCACACCGGGATGCTGAGATTTGGCTCGCAGTCTGCCAGTCACTGTTCACGTCCATGAAGGAGAAGGTTTCATATCGGGTGGGGCGGCAGCAGGGGTGGGCAGAGGGGCGGTCATGTGGCCCAGGCACGATGGCTTGCTGCTGCAGCAGGCGGCTCAAGCTCAGGTCGTAGTTTGTGCGGGTGTGTTGGCATGTGCCACTGCAGTATCGGAACCTCACAATCTCGTCCGAGTCGTAGCCAAGTCCCAGCTCCCGCACCTTCACCGTAAGGCTGTGCAGGCGGCACTGGCTGCGACTCCCCTGCCCAGGCTTCCGGGGTCCTTTCCTGCCCTTGCCGTGGCCTGGTGGGGAGCGCTCAGTCCGGAGCAGTTCCGCTGCACTCAGCCCTCGTACAGTCACGTTTTCCCCTGAAGGAAACAGAGGGGGGTGGGGTGAGTCACAAGGGGGTGCCCAACCCTGCCTCCCAAGGGGAGGAGAAGGCCCCGGGGAGAACACTAGGCCCCAAACAACAGGGAATTGGGGCCACAGAGCATGGATGGGTCACACAGCCATCTCCACAGCCCTCCTGTCCAGCCCCGAGGTCTGTTTTCACTTGCTCCCCAAACGGACTGCCCGCCTCTAGGGACTGGGGCAAGTTAACAAAAGAGTAGAGCATCAGGCTAGATCGCATGAAGAAGCGTTGTGTGGACATGAAGGAAGAGCCTTGTGGCTGAGGATCCAAATAGGAAAAGTTCAGACACCACCCCCTGGGCCCCATTCCCTTTCCCCGGGGACACGCTGTGTTCCTACCATGCCAGTGCCTCCACGCGGCCCCTGATGGTGCTTCCCTGCTGCTTTCCTCCACAGGGGCGGGGCTGGCAGTGCCCAAGCTTCCCGAGGCTGCTCCCAAGGTCCGGTTATGATGCCAGCTCTCTGGGCTTGCCATGACTGCCCCAGCAAACAGTGATAGTAGGGTGATGGTACCCCACAAACCCCACTCCTAGGAAAGAGAGGACAGCTCATTCCAGGATGTATGCTCATGGATACTGGGAAGGGAGGAGGCGGCCCTCATGGAAATGAGGGTGGGGCAAGGGGGAGACGCGACATGCCAGCAGAGTCTCAGGGTCACCTCAGATATGATGAGCGTCTTACACGGACATCCCATCTGTGTTGAAAAATGTGTTTTGGACACACACAGATTGTCATGTGCAAAGATAAGAATGCAGTTTGTCATGTGTACACCCAGTAAGAAGCTACAGCCATATACGTATACACATGCAACAAAATAGAGACATGTGAGTTCATCATACATGAGCAGTGTACAAGTGATGTGTAAAAAACCAACCAACGCGGCCCTTGCCATGTGGCCCTCTGAGGCATGGCTCCCAGAAGGGGAGAGGCGAGACAAACCGAAGGAAGCAAAGAACCAGACCCATGTCCTAGAGACCAAAGGCAAGTGACGTACAAAGAAAGAAGCTACCCCCCCTTTCATAGATTGGAGAGGTATGGGATCCTCTCCTAGGCAAGGGGCTCTCTAGCTGTCCATTGCTTCTGTAGCGCCTGCTCCCATGCCAAAAACACTCCCTGGCAAGGCTAACTCACCCTGTATTGTACTTGTTGGGCAGGCAAACTCCTGTAGGCAGAGGGAGGTCTGTCTGATCTGTGCCTTGGTCCCTCCACTCTCCACTCCATCCTACCTGCAACACAAAGACACAGTTCAAGAACTGGAGCCCACGTTCCTGCTTGGATCGCCTCGTTCCTACTCCTACAACCTACACCCTTTCCCAGCTCTGTGCCTCTGAGCACGCGTTCCTACACAGCAAGATTCTCTGAATAAATGAGTCAGTCCAATTAAATAAAGGCAGTGCAGATTACCCTTGCAGGATACAACTCTTCTTGGCCTGACCATTTTGTATTTTGGGGTCTGGGAGGGGCCCATCTAACAGGAATGGGGCTGGGATGGGTTAGGGAACATTCCCATGGCCCTGTCCCAATAATGTCTCTGGCTGTCAATAAAAATGAATAACAAGCAGTTTCCTTGACATCGACTAAGAGCATCAACATCCACAATAAGCAGCTATCTTGCAACAGGGAAGAGCCCTGTAACACCATGTGCTGAGCTGTTCCAGCTGCATCCAGAGAGGGGTTTCAATGCAGTGACTGGGCACCCTCCCCTTACTGGGACAACAGGGCTTCATAACCAACTCCAATTCTGAGAGGATTCAGCTTGAAGAGTAATAATCTCTGAAGACTGTGGACTGGTTCACGCTTATGGTGGCATGCACACACAAGTGCCTTGGAGGGCTTGTAAGGGCTGGCAACAACGTAACACTCATGCAGAAGAGCCCATTTATGAGCATGAGTGCCTCCACATGGGGCTGTATGTGCAGCTACTATGACTGGGGTGATTCCAGCAACCCCCCATTTTTACAGACAGTTCTGTTCCCTCTCTCCACTTTCCCATGTCATATTTTAGACTGTAAGTTCCTTGGGGCAGGGGCCTGCCCTATTGAGCTCTGTAAAGTGCATGCAAACTGGTGGCACAAACGTTATGCCAATCCAAGAGCTTTGAGACAGATCCCTGCCTCAGAAATAAATACTCACCCCCAAAAAACATCTTCAGCTACAGAGCTCGTTGACTATTTCTACTCACCCAGTGCACGCATGCGTGAGCATTCACGCACGTGCGCACACACTTTTTATCATTCTGCATCTGCATTAACTATTTCTGCTGTACCCCTTCTTAGCTGCATAGGAAAGAGGACCTCTCACAGTCAGAGCTATCATGGGGAGTGAGGCATCAGAAATCTGGGGGCCCATGCTGCCCTCACACTACCCTCTGACCTGCAACCACATGGAGCAGTTCCCTAGGATCCTAGAAAGAGACAGAGCATTCTCTTATGCTCTGAGCGCTTCTAGAGCAGAAGCTGGAAGCAGAGGTCCACAGAAGAGACAGTGAACCCTTGAAGTTGCCAGCACCTTCCAGATATTGGTTTGTCGGTCTGTCTTGTCTTTGACCAGCACAAAGCAGCCCCTGACTGGGCAGGAGTTATCTCCCTACACTGGGGAACATCTGGGGTCCCTTCTTGAGTGTGGAGAGATGCGCTTCCTCAGGCCCCCACAAGGTGGCAACACACAACCAGAGTTTTGCTGCTGCTTATATTGGTCACACAGAGGGGAAACCTGTTACCCCCATCCTAATGGCTGAGATATCCTAGGCCTGCTTCTCCAGAGTGTGACACAGAGGAATCTAAACTGATTTAGGGCACAACCCTATGACACGTTTGGACAGAAAAAAGTCCTACAACTCCCAGCATTCCCCAGCCAGTACAGCTGGTTGGGGAATGCTGGGAATTGTAGGATTTTTTTCTGTCTAAACGTGCATAAGATTGTGCCCTTAGAGACACAGCAGCTGCTAGGAATGTCTCAATGTTTCCTTGAGGATAGCTGTGAAAAAGAATGAAGCCTCTGAAAACAGAAGAGGTGCTGCAATCCATAAGCTCTCTAGGATGCCCACGTCTGTCCTGTGGTTTATCAATGCCCATGCAGGGAAAGGAACATCTTCTGAGGCTCAACCTGTGGAACATGGACCATTGAATCCCCTTTGCTCCAGCACGACTGGGTCCCTACATCCAGACACATCCTAGTGGATGCTACTGAACTCCAGAATTCAGACTTCTGTTTATTTTCATTATTCACCATCCAGGCAACCATACATAGAAAGCACTGCAGACTTCCCAGCCATACAGAAGTCACAGCACAGTGGACATCTGCTTCCATATCTTGAAAGCCAGCATAGACTAATAATCACGCTGATTGCACAGCTTCTGGGAGTCATCAGTTTCCAGCAACAGACGAAGGCTTCAGACGAAGACATATTTCCCCTTTCCCAAGACCTTTGGGTGGAAAAGCTATGCTTCACCCTGGCCGTTATGCAAAGACCACTTGTTCTCAGTTTGACTCATATGCATTAGTGCAAGTACTGGAGACCTGGATCTGAACTGGTATCACCACACAAGTGTGTGGGGGGGGGACGTGACGTGTTGGGCTGGGACTCGGGAGATCCGGGTTCTAGTCCCTGCTCGGCCATGAAACTCACTGGGTGACTTTGGGCCAGTCACTGACTCTCAGCCTAACCTTACTCACAGGGTTGTTGTGAGGATAAAATGGAGAGGAGGAGGATTATGTAAGCCGCCTTGGGTCCTTGCAGGAAAAAAGGCGGGGTATAAATATAATAAATAAATAAATAAATACTGTTTCAATTCCCAGGCAAAGCCAAGGGGGCCGAGAGTAACTTCCCTGGAATGGGTACGGGTGCATAGGCTCATCCACTGAAATGTTAGCTACAAATTGAATTGAGGGGTTGGATCAGATGGACATGAATGAATATATACGGGGGCAAGAGGAGATAATCTCCCCTCTCTGGTGCCTTGGACTGTCATAACAAGCCGAAATGGCAACTCTAAGGCAATCCATTGCAAGGCTGCAGGTTTGAAGACTGATGTTTAATTTCCAAAACAAAGAGATGTTGGCAGCAAACAAAGAGATGTTGGCAGCAAAGCCTGCCTTGGAGCTGGTGAGCAGTCAATACACGCCTCCACCTCCACCATCCTGAACATCCTGCTCACCTTGTAAAGCATCCCATGCATATGCTCACTCAGACCCCTAGTGGCCAGAAACACAAGGACTCATCTCCGGCCACCCAGCCACTGGCGGTGCAGCCCTCTGTGTCTATTTTGTATACAGGGCCGGTGCAAGGCAGTTTGGTGCCCTAGGCAAGGTCAGATATTTAGCGCCCCCCCTTCCCACTTGAGCCCTCCCTCCAGCCCTATGCCCATTATGAAATAAAAGTCAATTGGCAAAACCTAAAAAAATTATTATCATAATAAATTATTATCCTCCTCCTTAGCATATTTGATCACTGGGATTCTCTGGTCTGTCTTCCCTCTCTTTCTCCCCCCCTCTCCTTTTCTTTTCTTACCCCTTCTCTCTCTTTCGTTCTCTCTCTCTCTCTCTCTTCTTTTTGTTCCCCTCCCCCTTTACCTTCCTTTTTGTGTGTATGTGCAAAATTTATCTCTCCCCCCCCCACACCCCATCTCCTCTCCTGCAAGCTCCTCTTCCCCCCACCCTCTCCAATTTCTACTTTCGCGTGCATGCAAAATTCTGGTTTATTTTTTGCTTCTGATATTTATTATTAAATAAAAATTTATTATTATTATTTTTGCTCCCCCAGCCCCCCCTTCCTCTTCCTCCCCCACCCCCACTCCTTTTATCATTCTCCCTGGCTAGGGGTAGGGGCTCCTCAGCTTGGGGAAGAGTTCACTCTGGTTACCCCCTCTTTCTTTCTGCCTCCCTCCCCCCACCCACCCAACCACCTCCTCCAGCACCGCCTCCTCCTCCCTCCCTAACCGCCCCCCAGGGCCGGTGCTACCATTAGGCGAACTAGGCTGCTGCCTAGGGTGCTGGGCTTAATAGGGCGCCAGAAACGCCTTTGAAAAATGCATATTTTACTAAGTTTGTTTTACCAATCATGTCCTGTGGCGGGGAAGCGAAAGAAGCGCGCCTCTCCCTCTCTCCCCTCCACCTCAGGGCTCGGTCTCCGCGCCTCTCCCTCTCTCTCCTCCACCTCAGGGCTCGGTCTCCGCGCCTCTCCCTCTCTCTCCTCCACCTCAGGGCTCGGTCTCCGCGCGCTCTCCCTCTCTCTCCTCCACCTCAGGGCTCGGTCTCCGCGCGCTCTCCCTCTCTCTCCTCCACCTCAGGGCTCGGTCTCCGCTGTTACCAGGAACAGCAGCTGACAGGTTAGAGGAGGCGGAGGCGGGCAGGGGCCAATGATGGGAGACTGGTGGGCGGGTGGGAAGGGTGCACCTGCAAACACCTCCTTCGCCTTCCCTCCCTCCAGCGCACGCCTCAGGTTCCTCAGCTCAATGTCCCCTGAAAGCAGTTATCTTCAGCAACCAGGGAGGGAGGGAAAGGTATTTTAAGCTAGCTGGGGCTCCAATGTTTTAATTATTTACCATGCTGTTTCTGTGTTTTGGTTTTAAATGCTTTTAGGATGCAATCCTACCCGTGTTTGGAGGGGGGGGGAAGTCCTACAATTCCCAGCATTCCAACAGCCAGCCATGCTGGCTGGGGAATGCTGGGAGTTGCAGGGCTTTTTTCTGCCTCAACGTGTTTAGGATTGTGCTCTGAGCTGTTGATGTTTGCTTTACTGTACTTTGAATATTGTTGTCTGCCTTGAGCACTAGGCTGGTAAAAGGAAAGACAGGATAATATACATTATTCTGATAAAGAAATATTGCAACAAAGTGATAGAGAGAGGAGGAGGAGCAGAAATTTGAACCAGATGATCCACGGGCTCTCTCTTTGCTATGTTTCTACTACACCCCCACCCCCCACAACCCAGAAGGTGTATGAGTCAAACCGGTGTCTCTGCACCTCCACCCTGCGAGGTAGGACAGGCTGCAAGACGCCCTTTTGTCTCTATTCCTCACAGGTAGCGCCACCACACCTCTCTCACATCCTTTTTTCATATCCCTTGTGCTGCCCGCAGGAGGAGACAGGCTTTTACATATATATGGAGTAGGAGAAGGCCCTTGGGAGTTCCTGGCATAGCTGGGCTGATGTTGCCTCTTTGCTTTCTGCATGAACACAAAGGAAAAGTCTCAAAGTCCACAAAGTTTTTCTATGGGGCTGGGCAGTTCCCAGGGAGGGAAATTTATTTCATAATGGGCATAGGGCTGGAGGGAGGGAGGGCTCAAGTGGGAAGGGGGGGCGCTAAATATCTGATCTTGCCTAGGGCACCAAACTGCCTTTCACTGGCCCTGCCGCCCCCCCTTCTCCTCCCCTTATCGCCCCATGTGCTGTACGAGAAAGCAGCTTTGCTAAAGAGACCCACTTGCGAAAGAAACAGGAGCGGCATAAGGCTTGGGCAAGCGGCAGTAGCAGCAGCAGGAGGACGGCGAAAAAAAGGAGAGAGCCGAAGTAGCCATAGCGGGGAAAGAAAAGGAGGAAGGGGAGAGAGGGGGGGAGAAAGAAAGAAAGACAGAAAGAGAAAGCAAGCCTGGGGACAACAAAAACAGAAGAAGAGACCGGCACACGGAGAGAGAAAGAAGCGAAGCGAAGGGGGGAAAACCAGGGAGGCTTCTGATTTGGTGTGGTTTCTGCGCCCCATTTAGCCATGCGCCCTAGGCAGCCGCCTAGTTGGCCTAATGGTAGCACCAGCCCTGTTTGTATACAATGAACACAGCCTAAATCGCACCAACAGGAGCCACCAGACTCAGTGAGCAAACAGGCTAAGGCGGGAATTGCAACCTGACGCCACATTCCCCTGAACAGAGCCTGAGCAGGAGTGATCTGCTAGGAAGTGACAGAGAACTCACTCCAAGATCGGCACCACTGCAGAAAGGAAGAGTGGACCTGCTTATTCCGGTGATGGTGGGCGTGGAAAACAGGCTTGTGGCGCAGACCTAGGCACGTTTACTCAGAAGTAAGTCCACTGTGTTCAGTGATGCCGACTGCCAGTAAGTGTGCGCAGAAGGGCAGCCTCAGAGACTGAGGTGGAAGAGTTTCTCAAGTGATCAAGGTGCCAGGAACTGCGTGCAACTCCTTGTCTCTCTCCCCTGTGAAGCTGGACCGAGCATGTCCTGGAAGTGCCTGGGGCACCGGAAAAACCAGAGGCAGTCCTGCCTAAAAGCCCCACAGAGCTTGGAAGAAGCCCGGGGAAACTACTGGAGAAGGCCCAGCTCTCTGGACCACGAAGAGAAGCCGCCAGGACTCAGGCCAAGATCTGGGGCCCTTTATACACAGGAGCCTGCTCGCCTCCCCCGCCCCCATCGGTTCTCAGCTCCCGCGCCTGGACAATTTGGGCCATCCACGAGGCAGACCTGGCTGGTGGGGTGAGGCTAGGTGCGGGGACACCGAGATGAGCCAGCCCCTGGAGAATGCAATGGGTTCGCGGCTCCCACCGCAAGAGTGGAGCATTGCCCCTGCCTGCCTGCCTGCCTGCGCCGCAAGTTGCTCTTCGAAACCACCCGATCCGCTGGCCGCGTTCAATCCTACCGCCCGCTCGCAGCAGTTGCCCCGGCCTCTCCTCCCACACCCAGGTCTGGAAGGAGCTCTCACTTTCCAGCCCAGCTCCACTCACCGTGCGCTCCGTCTCGGCAGATCGGGCGCCTGCTGCTGCTGCTGCGCGCGGCTCTCCGGAGACCATGCTCCGAGGATCCGGGCCGGGAAGCGCCTCCCTCTGCCCTCGGGTACCGGCCCTTCCAGGGCATCGAATCCGTTCCCTGCGCCGGAGATACACGGTCACCGGGGGCCAGGTTAGCGCGGCGACAGGACAGACCCTCGCCATGAACGGCCATGGAGCGGGAGGGGGGCTCCCCCCTTCGAGACGGCCACGGATTTAGCTTCTTCCCCCTTTGGGACAGAAACACACCGAGACCCCTTTCCCGCGAGGGACCAACAGCCCGCCCGGCCGCCTCTTCCCTTCTTCCCTTACCTCCCGGCGGCGGCGGCGGCGGCTCCTCGGCAGCTCCTGCGCTCAGCCGGCCCCGGGGGCCATGGCCCGACCCCGCCGCCGGGATCGCTCCCCTGGGCGCCCGACGCTCACGTCGTCCGCATGGCCAGCAGGTGCCCGGCGGGCTCAGCGCCCCCCTGCGGGGAGAGAACGCGTTAGAGCGGCTGGCGTCGGGAGGGCAGCCCCTATCCAGGGATCCCCAGCCGGGCCGGGCCGGGCCGGACTCACCGCACACGGCAAGGGAAGAAGCCAAGGGGGCGCGCAGCCCGCGGGGCTCGGACCTGTGGCCGGCGCGACTCCGGGGCAGGCGGCCTCTGGCAGGGAGAAACGCACCGGCTCCATCGCCGCGCCTGGCAGAGTCTGGTGTCAAATTCCAGCCTCCGCCGTCACCTGATCCCCAAGGCGGGGCGGGGCTGGGACAGGCAGGCAGATCCGCGGATGATGGGACAACACCGCCATCTCCCCCCCGCGCCGGTCCCGTCCCCCGGCTGCTCCTTGCCACTGTTGCTTGTAGGGGAGGCACAGAGCAGCCCCCAAACCGCCCAGGAGCTCTTGCACCAGAGTAGCAGTTGGCGCCAGTGGACCTTCTGGTGGTGTTGGTACCCCAACAGCTGCCCAACCATGCTGATCCCTGACACCAGTCTGGCCTACAGTGATGGAATCATGGCTGTGGTCTCCTTTGGGTAAGGTGACAGGCAGGCTCACGATGATGATGCTCTGCCTACCCCCGCTAGAGCTACTCCAGTTCCTAGTTCCAGGTGCTCTGGGGAGCCCGTGCAGAGGGAGAGGCTGGGGGCCTGGAACATTCTGGGTTGCAGGGTACTGTGGTTTGCTGGAGAGCAGCCAAGCCCCTTTGAAATGGGGATCTTTTTCTTTCTCTGATTTCATGGAGTAAGTCCTGGACTCAGGCAGGGCCAGTGCAGCAAGTGTACATCCATTCCCCTCCATTCAGAGGCACATACAGCTCCAAATGCAACAAAGAAGATTTTTTTAAAAGACTAGCTGTAAAGGCCAAAACAAAAGTCAGTTGCACCAATGTTTATCGTTCCCAATGTGTTTTGAGATCCTTCTCTTTATCAAGTGCAGTTGATTTCTCCAAAACTTCCAAATCATGCTTCGAACTCCGAACTCACTGATAGAAGCCAGGAATAGTAAGCATGCTTTGGAAGTTTTGGAGAAATCAATTGCCCTTGATAAAGAGAAGGATCTTGAAACATGTTGGGAACTATAAATATTGGTGCAGCTGTGAGCTGTCTCTTGCTTTGTTTTGCGCATATAGCTCCCTTATTTCCTTTGTTTTTTTCTAGACTAGGGCCTGTTCTGGTTCTGTTCTTGTTGGGAACCCAACACAAATCAAATGTAAAGCAGCCGTGCCACTCTGAATTTTACCTTTGCCTTAGTTCTCTCTGACGAATCCTCTCTCCCCAGTGTTTTAGATGCCTGTGCCAGGCCAGGCCATCGGTCCATCAAGCTCAGTATCGATCACACTGACTCCCAGTGACTCTCCAGGGTTTCAGGCAGCAGCGCCTTTCCTGGGCTTACCTGGAAACGGTAGGGATTGAACCTGGGACCTTTTGCCGTCACAGCATGTGCTCTGCCACTGAGCCACGGCCCCCTCCCTTGCTGGCGGAGAGCTGCAGGGACACGGCTGGGTCTTTGCTGGAAATCACCGCTGGAATTCCCCACACATTCTGTGAACCCCCTCCCCATGCCAGCTGGATCATAGATTAGCTCCCACATAGCCACTGAGGGTATATACCATGCTAATCTGTTTGTGGGCAGTGGGCACACAGCCCAGTTCTTACCTCCAACCCTCTGTTCTTCTCTCCTTCTGGTGAGGGACTGAGAGGGCTCAGCAGAACCCCCCCTTGGGCCCTCAATGGCCTTTCCCCCAGGAGGCCTTGGAAGGGCATGTGTCCCCTGTGTCTTTCAGGCTCCCCTGGCACCAGGCAGCTCTCAAGGGCACCAGCCTGCCTCCAGCTCTCCCCTCCCCTCGCCGGCCTGCTGCTGTGCATAAGCCCCTTTGCTCGGTTTCTTGCTAGCACTTGCCCTCAGCTGCTCTCTCTTGCCTCTGATTAGCTCTTCCAACGGAGTGAACCAAACGGGGTGCTGCTCTTGGTACAGGATCTGAACTGGCATCGCTTGATAAATTGCCAACCCAATCTCTTTGGGCTTATATAATAATTATTTGCGCAGGAGAGGAACTGGATGCTCTTTCGTGGTTTCTACTGCTGGGCTGCAAATGGACCTGGGGTATGCCTCTCCACCTGGCCCTTCCCCCTTGCCCTGGGCCAGCTATATATAGGCCTGGCATTATTTACTCTTAGCACGTAGGATCTTGCCCCTGAGCTCATTTGCTTAAATCCTTGGATTATCCTGTGTGACAGCTCCATTTCATTAAAAGTGTAGCCATTCCTCCCTTGCTTACACTCGAGGTGAGGTGATCTTAGTATTGTAGCTTCAAGTAAACCTCCGGTTAAAACAGCCCTGTTCATGGCAATCTCCGCAGGATAACACTAGAGAGGTCCAGTCCAGCCTCATTTTTAGACCCAGCCAGGATGTCATTCTCAGTGGAGTCCCAGTCTCATTCAGCAGTGAGGATCTGGAATCCTTCACAGACTGTGGAGGAGGAGGAGGAGGAGGAGGAGGAGGAGGAGGAGGAGGAGGAGGGAGGGGACTGAATCTTTGTTTACCCTGTGCCAGCACAAGACATGTTTCTCTCTGTGCATATCTGAAAAGTGATGCACAGGGACCATGACATCCTTATTTAACTGCTTTCATTGCAAGGAGGCTGCTCAAGCACAATCCATTCCGTAGCCTTCTGGCTACAAGCCCCAGGCTTATTCCTGCAGCTTAATTTTGAAGAATGTTTATTGTTCAGCCTTAAGTCATAAGGTTAATTTACTGTGCAATCCTATGCATACTTACTTGGAGGTCCAACTGCATTTTTGGCTCTTCCCCTCTCTGAGCTGTTTCCATTCAAGTTGGTCCTTATAAGAAAAACGATGTCTTTCAGAACTGGTGCCTGCGTGTTTTCATCTTCCCTCCTTTCCCCTTTCCCTTTGCATTATGTCTTTTAAATTGAAGCCCCCGGGTAGGGAGTAGGGACTGTCTTGTTTATAATCTGTGTACAGTACATAGTAAATTTTAGGTGCTTTATACATGAATAACAACAATCACCCAAAGGAAAGAGTATCAGGAGCAAGAATCTGAAGGATTATTCAGAGGGTGGGATGTGCAACAGTTAGGCTAAAACCATCTTCCCAGGCTTTTAACTGAGCTTTGTGTATTAGTTTTCATTAATTGACATCATGCTGTTATGCCCTTTTTGAACTGTCACGTTTACATTTTGCTGCCGATTTATTTCAGTTTTAATTTCTGTATTGAGTTGCTATTATGGTGTTGTTGTTTTATTTTTTGTTTTTAATGTAAGCCATCTTTTGGATTCTACAAATGGAAAGAAGGAGATGAAATAATATGCCCAAGTAATGTGTGGAGTGAAACCCGGAAAAGCCCTTTAAAAAAGAAGGTATGGTTCTCCTCATTTTGGTAGCAAAAGGCTGGTTGTGTGCAGATTGTGTAGCCTGTGCTAAATCTTGAATTATCTCTTTCTGTGGTGCAGACTACCAGGGGGCACCTAGGACACTAGTGCAAAAAGCAGCACTAGTGTTTGCAGTACCAAGCTTAAGACAAAACATCAAACATCTATGGCAAAACATCAAAATAACATATACACCCTCTCCAGGACTAGAGCACATTTTTATTTTCAATTGATGTAGAAAGATGGATACTGGAGGAAGGAAAATGGCATTCCCTCTGCAATGTGTGGCCTAAGCAGACAGTTTCATATTCCGTCATGGTGAGGCCGGCCTTGTCTGTGTGACTGTACAACAAGGTTCAGAAGGTCTTTGGACCCTTTAAATTTTCATGGCAGAAATTATCTGAAAGTATGAGAAAACTAGAAAGCATCCAAAATAGATCCAAAAAGAGAGAGCTAGTCTCAAGAAGCTGAAAAAGTAATTTTATTCTTTGAGAAGCCCAACGCTTTTCGACCCAATATATTATTAATGGCCTTCCTCAGGGGAATTCTTTAAAAAGCCTTCAGAGAACTCTGTCAGGACTGTCTCATACATTTGAAAATAGACCCACCTCTTTAAATGTATGAGGCAGTCCTGACAGAGTTCTTCAAAGGCTTTTAAAAGAAGTCCCTATGGAAGCCATAAATACTGTAGTATATTGGGCCAAAACACATTGGGCTTCTTAAAGAATAAAACTATTTCTTCAGCATCTTGAAACTAATTCTCTCTTTTTTGGAGGAATTATCTGAAGCCTAGCTGTGTTTCTAAAGAGTGACTGGGTTTGCACGACACAGCAACCCACCTGTTGGGCTTTTTTTATACTCTTGGCTTTTTTTATACTCTTCTGTCAGACGACAGTGTTCAAATTATTTGTTGTTACTCTTCCTTCCCACATGTCTCAGCAATCCCAAGTTATTTTTTATTAATTTCCTATGCTGCACACCATTCAAGGATGAGGATATGACTGCCATTTTTTAAATAAAATGATTGTTTCCCACCATGGGATAAGGTTTCCTGCCACCCATGAGATAAGGGGGACTAAAAATAAAACGAAGTAAATTGCTTACAATCAGCCAACTTGACCTTCTGAAGAAAGAAATACCACAGCTTCAAACAAGCCTCAGCTAAAGCTAAGTTCTCCTTCAGGTGGAGGTGAGGTAGAGGAATGGAGTGAAGGATTAGAGAACTTGGAGACAAGCTACCCAGGCAGCTTCAAAAGCAACATTGCTCCTTAAAACACTATGACACAGGCAAGGTGATCTCTTTGTGCGGTCACTTGTCTTCCTTGCCAGAGCAGAAATTCTTAGATCCCCACAGAACCACCTGAGAGAAGGTGGTTCAGCTTGGAGGTATATGACTATAGTATTCCATTTCAGAGTGAATTATTCCGTTGTCCTTTGCCAGCTCGGAGAACATTTTGGTGCCTTTTTTAGATGGCGGTGGTCCCCCACCCCTGCCATATGCTAGGAATGCACAGAGTGTATCCGGTTGGTCTGCATAGGATTTGGACGGCATTTGGAAATCTCAGCCAAATTATCACTTGTGTTGTGGGGAAATAATCTTTTCCCAGAAAGAAATAGCTTTCTGTTACTGTTATTGCTGGTAAAAAGTACCTTTTCTTCTAGACAGCATGTCAGCTGCAGCCATATGTAAGGTGCAGAATGCGGTTCCAGCATGTCAGAGGCACTTTTTGACTAGTGCTAGTGATGTCACTGGTGACAAGCACTCCCCTCCTGCCCTCTCCATGCTTCTTTAAACATTCTTTTAAAAATAAAAAAAAACTCTTTAAGGAGGCTGTGCACTTCCTGCTGTAGCATGGTTAATTAAATCATGAAGACTGGCAGAATGTTTAATTAAGAGATGCCAGACAATGCAGAGTCTGTTTGGACTTCATGAAGAGAAGGCACAATTGAAACAGTGACCTGTTTAAGACTTTTTCTTTGTTGTAATTTAAAAAATATATATTCTATGTGTGAAGATCCCATAGATTGTTATTTACTTTTTTTTAAAACACCCCCTACCCACAGCACAGCAATTCCTGCTTGCAGCAAAGCTGCCTTGCCGTATCCTTCCCATGGAGACAAGCTATCGCACTGCTAGCCCTTTCAGCAACTGCATCTAAAGTGCTATCTTTAGCACTAGGAGTTTATGCAATTTATTTTCGCCTCACTCTAATGACTCTGTTAGGAGAGTATTAATTCTTCTTCATTATCAGTTCATGTCCACTGGTGATTTGGACAGCCATTACAAAGAAGCTTCATGCCATTTAAAACATTGCATATATGGTGAACAAATGTTTGGAGTACTTATTTTGTTATATAGACAGCTGATGGAGTGTGGTGGTATAATGACTCAGCTGCAAATGAGGAAGTCCCCTGGTTGAATCTTGCATCTGCTATAAACTCACAGGATGGCCTTAGCAAGTCACTCTCAGCCTCAGTCTCCCCATGTGCAATATGGGGAATAGTAATACTGATTTACCTTGTAGGGTTGTAAGGATTACAGCTAGATTATGCATGTGAATTGCTTCTGACAACTGTTTGCCAGAAATTTTTAGTGGCTGGTTATTTTTATGATGATGTGTTCAATTGATTTTATGTAACTGGTCTTATGTAACCAGAATCTTGCTTTGTTCTGACCAATAATCTAAACAAATAAAACCAATTCTGATCCTGATCTCATCTGGAAAGGCCCTTGAACTGAGTAACTGCTAACTGCTTAGTGGGCTGGGCTCAGTATATGAGTAGGCTGTCAAGAAACATACTGGATAGATGTTCTAATGAGTGCCACCTTCCTATAGACTTGGAATGGCACACATATTGTGTGAAGAAAAGCAAGGCAGGCTAGTTGCAAGGGTAGAACAGTCCCCTATGATGGCAGTATGATGAAGTTATTGCATCATGATGGACAACTTTTGAGATCCCTGTTTAATATGAGTGAGCATCTGTTGAGATGCTGGGAGAGTCTTTCAGTGATGTGTGGAGATGAACATGTGTAGTCCCTCATCATTAAGGACATCCAGAGGATATGACTGTATCTTGTGTCACCTAGTATATCCAATGAATGCTGCTGGGAAAGCAGCAATCACTAACCAACCATTACATTACACTCCCCCCCCCCCGGGTGATTGTTTTTTAAATGCATTTATATCCCACCTTTCTTCTTCAATTTGTGGGACTTCATGCAGCTCACATGATAAAAAATAAATTAATTAAAAAACACAGATTGTTACTCTTTTGTGGAGAGGGATCTCTATCTCTTCCTTCAATGCAGTGTTTTTGTTGCAAGTGTGTATTTTCCTAGTATCCAAGCTGCAATATGTAAAGGAGTAGCTATGCTAGCCTGTTGTAGCAAAAACAGTAAACTCCTGTGGGACCTTTAAAATGAACAGATTTATTGTGGCATAAGCTTTAGTGAACTAGAGTTCACTTCAACGATGCATGCAGGAAGTCCCCATCTATCTGACAAAGTGGGTTTTGTCCACCAAACCTTATGCCGCAGTAAATCTGTTTGTCTAAGGCACCACGAGCCTCTTTGTTGTTTAAACCACAGTACACAGTTGCTGAGGAAAAATATTTTTTCTCATAGCATTAGTTGCTGTTGACTTTTAGAAGGTGGCTGCACAAGAGTTAAATCACCTATTGGATAATGCCCAGCATGTGAATGATGACCAGCATCATAACTTCTCTTGTCACCTTCCCATGTAATTTCCTGATCTTCAAATGAGGAGTGAGTGAGGAGTAGAAGATGGATTCCTTCCCCTTGTCCCACCACATCATCAACACCATGGTTTGTTGTTTTCTTTCTTTCCTTTTCCCTCTCCCCCACTTTTCTCTCTTCTTATCCTTTCTTCAGTTTTATATACTTCCGGAATAGACAAGTTAATTCATGTGTAAGCTACAACTTCAAATTTTTTGATATGTAATTGTAAAGACACAGAATTTAACAAATCAGTGATCTGAGGGGAGGAGTGTGTGTGTGTGTGTGTGTGTGTGTGTGTGTGTGTGTGTAGAAATCATGGGACTGGGAAATGTATTGATATATGCCCTGATTCACCAATTGTATACTTGGGAAGGGAGTTCTTCTATTTTAAAGATGTTGAAAACTTTTCAAGAAACTGTAACAGCAGCAGCAGCAGCAACAACAACAACAAGAAAATACTACTTACATACCTTGGGAATGCTCATCTATGTCTCTAGTATGACTGGCAGTCTCTCCCACAGCTCAGTGGCTCGTATGCTGCTCTTCAGTGTTGAGTGTGAAGTCATGTAGTGGGGAGCCAACAGAGGCATAGTTCTCCACCCCACCCCCACTGTTACAGTATAGAAAGGCTACTGCTCTTCCTCAAACATGTTTGAGGATTTGCATGGTATTGTGCTATTAACAACGACATGTAGTTGGGGCATACCTTGATGGATCACCTGGATAAGCATACAGGGTTTCAACTTTTTTATTATTCAATTTAAAAACAAAACAAAATCAGCCTAGGATGTGTAACACCATAAGATAGCAACATCAAAAACGTAAGTAGTTATTTAAAAACAACCTCCCCCCCCACAAAAAAACAATCATATGCCAACCTGTGTTTTGTGCTATTCAGTTTCTACTACACGTATAATTCTAAATATGCAGACCAAATGTCTGTTGCTGACAGTATGTTTTTTCATAAGTTGCTGGAATCATGAGACTTCTTTCCATATGGATGGGGTGAATTTTTCTTTCCATTCTTGAAGGACCATGCTCTTGGCTGTCATGAAGGCTTGTAAGATCCATTTCCTTTTACCTTCAGAGAGTTTCCACACGATTAGAACATAATTAAGGAGTACATGAACATTCTTGATTTCTAATGATGCACTGAGTACAAAATTAATTTGAATAATAGTATCTAGCTGAAAAGGGGCCACCATTGGACATGCCCACATCCACATCATGTGGACCAATGATGCCCCTGTTGTACCACAGCACCAGCTCTTATCTGAGGTAGCTAGTTTTTTTTTCATCAAGCACTGTGGCGTCTAGTATGTGCAATGCATCAGTTTTTGCTGAATTAAGCACACTTTTAGATTTGATAAAGATATTTCAAGATTCACAGGACCTAGGTAGCATGTCTCAGCTCTCCTATTATTCAATAGGTTTCCCCAAACATTTTACTGTCTAAAATTTACATCTGTTGCCTCTTGCATTTACATCGATTGCCTACTCCAATGCAAATGGTATATCAGGAAACATTCAGCTTGGACAAAGCCTCAAGGTCCTATTGCGACAGTGAGTTACTGGAAATTGTTGCAATAAAAACAACAAAATGTCTTGTGACATTTTAAACACTAACGATTTGTTATGACAAACTTTCATGGACTAGAATCCACTTCTATCAGATGCAAGCCCCCTCAATTGCCTAGGAATCAGGCTGGCATTCTACTACCTTTGATAGAGCCACATGGAAAGAAAGGAAGCTGCTTTATACCAAGTCAGATGATTTGTCCATCTAGTCTGGTATTGTTCCTATAGTGCAATTTAAGCAGCAAATGTTCAAGTGGGCTTATAGCTAAGAATGTTAATTACACCTGTGCTTTGTGTTTCTTTCTGGTATCTCTCCCCCCCCCCTTTTCCTTTCAAGCTGTTTGAATCATGCAGTAATTTTATTTTAAAGAGCTACTTCTCAGTGGAATGAAGTTTTCATAATGAGCCATACCAAGAAATCCACTCTGGTAACAAACAAACAAAATAAAATTCACACCAACTCTCTGAATAGGTAACATCAAACTGGTTGCCCGTGTGCTTGAACTGGCCATGCAGATTCTCCAGTATTTAACAAAAGGCTAAAACAGTCAGCTGAAACAAACAAGAATTTAGCACTGATTTCTCCCTCAAATTATTAGAATATGGCTGAATCATCCATTGGCCGCAATCTTATGCACTATTGTGCAGTCACACTACCTGCAATCAGATTTCTGTGTATGCAAGGTTTTTATTATTATTATATGCCTCAGGTACATGTGGTTTGCAGTGGTTGAATGCGTTGTACAAGAAAATGTGGTCTCCCCTAGTAATCCTGGGATGGGTATATCATAGGGTAGCTGGGTGCACACAGATACCAGCTATTCCTAGGCAGAAGCAACAACTAAAACACTTAACACTCTTGATTACTTCTAATTAGAACAAGCTCATTGCTTTTGTATTGCCTTCAAGTCAATTGGCCACAAGCCCAGCAGTGGCCCCATTTGGGTCTGCATAGTTAAGCTGCAACTTCCTCAAATGCCACAGAGCTGACACACCTCGCTACAGGGCAAGAGCAAGCCTTTTCCATGAGAACACAGAGCTGGAGCAAAGGCTGCGCAAAATGAGTATTTTGTGGGCCATTCCTCTGCCTTCTCTGCCATGGGAACAGCTGGACATCTGCCTGGTTGTGGTGGTGAACTGAATCACCACCACAGCAGCAGCCATTGTCAGTACTCGGAGCCCAAGTTATGTGGATATTGGGGCTGAAATATCAAGACAAAGTGCGGGTGGAGCCGAAGTTGTAAGCAAGCAGTTTGTGGGACTGTACAATGTCTTTAGTGTTTACATGGTGTGTGAGTTTAAGGCGGGAGCCTTTACTTACAATTCCCATGCTGTTTTGGAGAAGACCCTTAATTAACTTAAACTGAGGGTTCCAACCCACCCCAATGTTTTCTTAATTGGGTTGTTCGAGGCCATAATACAGATGGAACCTTAACATCTCTAGAAGTTCATGCATATTTGAGGTGGCCTCTTGGGAGTTTTTGTGGAGGAGTGGTGCCCGATACCCAGAATATAGATTTGTCTGCATGCTCCTTTAAGCTGCGACAGCACACAGCAGGGCTTTGCAGCTACCATGTGCTCAAGTTAGCTAGTACACAGCTGCCCAGTGTGGTTGAAAAAAAGGTCACATGCATAAGGCCTTCATTGGTTGAGTGCCATCATTCACAGATTTGCTTTTCCCTGGGAAAACACAGTAGGAAGTGTGTTCCTTATTTCCTGTTCCCACAGGAACAGCTGCTTATAACTTAGGAGCTGCTGCTTTCTGTGTGATTGCTACAATAGCTGTTTGCTGAATCTATGGAAGTGAATACAGGAATAGGTTGCAGCATACACAGCACTTTGTAGGTATCCATCTGCCTTCCTACTTAGGGGGAGACAGCAAGAGAGAGATGAGACACAGACCCAGAAAGTTCCTTTTATAGTTTTATTGCTTCCATGATATGAATAAGTCAAAAGTGACTTGGAGGCTCACACATCCCACCTTTTCTTTCTTAGCTACAAGGAAAGTTCAAACAATAGAAGCTTATTATTTAATAAACTCTGCATGTTCCAATACTTCATCCCAAGCACATTAGAGTGGGCACCACCGCCAACCACCACAATCTGCTTCATTCCCACTCTCCAGCAAGGACCCAGCTCTCCCTCTAATATGTTGCACTCCATGGGTGATATAGAAAGACAGAGTTTATAGATAAATGGCACCAGGGCAGATGGTGGATAAGTGAATAGTGTGAACAAGCATCTCTTGCTGGGGCTCAGTAGGATCTGAGAAACCTCTTCCCATCCCATCCAAGAGCAGCAGGCTCACCAGCCCAGCAGTGATGCTGTGCCGGGAAGGATTTGCCATATTCTCATTGAAGCCTACAAAACAGTGTAATGCGAAGTTTCTGACACTGAAGAAATAGTCACAAAAATTGATCTGGCATCAAATGTAGCAATTGCCACAAACAACGTCTGGTTTGTTTAACAGAATTTCTTGTCATATTTTGTTTTGAAAAGTAAATAAAATATTTTTTTTAAAAAGAATTTCTGTAGAAAAATACTTGAAGGCAACTGTGTTGAGATCCCAGTCGGTATACAGCAGAAGCAGCTACTTCCAGTACAAGCCACATGAAACTCCATCAGTCTCCAAAGCAGAAGGGAGGCAAGGAGCAGCAGAAGCGGCTGGAGAAACACATGCTATCTATTGCCTCTGCAGCACCTTCACTGTCCCAATGTACAATTGTCTTGGCATTTTACCCTCTGTTTCAATTCCCTATCTGCAGAATGTAGAAGTCCAACCTTTAATCAATTAACCACTTAGATTAATCAATTAAAAATGCTTGATGGACTAAAAAGGTGTTCCAATTAATTGGGCCGCAGAGGTGTTTTTTTTAAAGTACTTGTAAAAAGTAGAGATGTCAAACTTCATCTTCACAGAGGCATTCCCCTTTCCCCATCAAACAGGAGGAAATACCTCTTCTAAGATGATTCCTGCTATAACACACATGCCTGTATTACCTAAGAACAACAAAAGTAACCTTTGCTTACATATTTTTTCATATGCAGATTTGATTAACTGGCTAAAACCCATATGATTAATCAGCTAAGATTTCTTTAATTGGGTGATAGCGCTGGTAAAATTGGAATAATAATTGCTAATTTCACATAATTATTGTGAAGTTTAATGAAGTAAAATTTGCAAAGCCACACAAACACCGAATTTTACCCATTTGTACACATGCAATTGAATTAACATTTGCAAATGAGCAATAGCTGTTTTTCTCTTTAGGTTGCAACCTTAGCTCAGGAAGGGAGGCAGATTGAGGGCATAGTAGAGCATCTTTTCCTGACAAATAGTCCACTTCTGTGATTGCCCTGGCAAGGTACATGGCTAATGGGGTGGAAAGGGCATGTACTGAAAGGCAGCTGAGATAAAAATGTACTACGCAGAGCTTTTGTGGCACAGATTGGCATAAAAGAGAGAATTGCACCCATCTCCCATCACTCTGCCTTTACATCTACAAAAGAGTCAGTGGCTCCATTTCCACACAGAGAAAGCACAACTGCAGCTATCTGGGGAGGGGCTTGGGGTAACTGTGTCCTTAGACCCAGGGTAGGAGAATGAGATAGGCTCAACAAAGCCCCATGTAGCACAGGAACCAACAGCAGCATCATCGTAATCCTCTGGCAGCACATCACTTTTGGCAGGCTCATGTGTGTGGCTTGACTGTCAATAGGAGACTACTCAGCATCGCTCAGTATGGTGGATGAGGCCCTGCTTCCTCACCCTCCGACTCATTCACACTCTCCTTGGGCTTACCATAACACACACACCTCCCAACCAGGTTGTGTGCAGTTATGAAATGAATTACATGTTTTTCATGATGCTGTCTTGGAAATTTTTCAGTGATTGATGGTGGATGAAAAAATAGTTCTGGAACTGTGTAACATTTTTTTGGTATCTTGCACCTGTCTATTCTACCCATTTTCAGAGGATATGCTGCAAAGTCACGTGCAGGAACTGCAGAGATGGGAAGTTAAAGTGATTTCTGCTCAATTCCAAGTTAGCCAGTCTATCTTGGAGAAACCTGGCAGAGTATTTGGGAGACAAATATGCCCTCCTCTCCTAGGCAGGCCATTCTCATTCTACTTTGGGGCTCACAACAAGAAGGACTAGCGCATTTGAGTAAGTAAAATTTGGATGGGAATATATTTTTACACACCTGTGTTGTTCAATGCTTAGCAAACCAGGTGTGTCATTCCTGAAAACAGAACCTAGAGATTAGTGGAGCAGAAAAACAAACAAACAATGGAGCTATATTCAAATGAGCTGCATGCAAGATAGCGAAAATGCAGGCACCACCCTAACCAAAGAAATACAGTGTAGAACAGGGAGCCAGCTAAAAAAATCAACAGCACAGGGGACTGGGGAAGGAACCAAGCAGACAGTTTTAAATCCACTCTTATATTACAGTGTGTGTGTGTGTGTGTGGGGAAGCTTATATGTTTTTGAGCATTCCCCTAGGATTAATGCCCAATATATGTTTTTTAAAGTTCAGATATAATAAATGTGGGAGCGAAAGTTTTACATAAAACATTTGCTGCTGCAAAAGTATTATTCTCTTATTAAAAATTTAGTCCAAATCACTGGGAAGGTGGCGGGGGGGGGGGAGGTGGTGGTGGCATAATCTGGCTGGCATGGAGCTTCCTCCATGTGAACTACACTGTCAGTCCCCTCCACATGTGGTCCTCCAAGTGTTGGTGGACTGAAACTCCCATCAGCCGTAGCCAGCATAGCCAATAGTCAGGGATGATGGTGGGTGCAGTCCAACAACATCTGGAGGGATGCATGTTCCCCATCCCTGGGTTAGATGGAAGACTGGCAAACTAAGCATGGACACAAGGTAGGGTGGCCAAGAGAAAAAGAGAACAGGGGCCTTGCACCTTTAAAAGTTGTGTAGAAGAGGGGATCTTGCATGACAAGTGACACCTCCTGAAATTCCCCTTTCTATTAAAGGTGCAGAAGCCCTGTCCTCTTTTGCATTTGGCCAACCTACCTTGGCCAAAGGTGCCTTGAAGAGACTGGATGAACTGGAGGGGCACATTTAAATTTGTGTCTCCCATACCATAAAAAATGAAAATGGTCTCTGAGCCTGTAGTTGGCAACTGGTTTGTGTCACTTTGCTTCCACCTAGAGGTCTGTCTAACCACCTTTCTCTCTATGCTCTCCTTGTATGTCTCCTCTCATAATTCTCCTCCACTGGTCTTGCCAAGTAGCAACAACCAGCCTTTTGGGGATCTTCCCACACCTGCTAAAACAGGAAAATGATCCTTCTATAATATAGAACTCAAATTGACATTTTTTAAAGTGGTCAGCTGCACCAACAATGCTTGCGTTCTCACAACAGAACACGTTTCTCTCTGCTAGATGAATGCACACATAGAGAAAAATGTGTAATGCAGATATATGTACCGGTATACACTCATCCAGGTGCTGCAGTTGGCTCCACCCAGGCAACTGAGCAAGCCAAGTATTTCTCAGGCCTGTGCAGCAGTTCTGTCTTCTCCTTTCACAGCTTTTGCAGCTACTGCCATGCTTGTCCTCCTCCTGGAGGCCCTGTGCCGAGTCTATGCCTGATTGACATAGCTTGTGCATATGGGACAGGGATAGAATCCAAATACTTGGGGCCAAGTTCACATGATTAAGAACATAAGAAGAGCCCTGCTGGATCAGACCAAAGGTCCATCTAGTCCAGCATCGTACTTTCCACAGTAGCCAACTGGATGGTTACAGGAAGCCCACAAGTAGGTCATGAAGGCAATAGCCCTCTCCTGCTGTTGCTCTCCAGCTGTTGGCATTCAGTGGCAGACTGCCTTCCATATATCCATCATGACTACTACTAATTGATGACTTGTCTAATCCCCTGTTAAAGCCACCTAAGCTAGTAGCCATTATCACACCTCATGGCAGCAAATTCCATAAATTAATTATGCACGGTGTGAAGAAAGGCTGGTTACAAGTTCAATATGCCACACCACATCTCATTACTCTTTCTTGGGTAGGGTCTGACAAGATGATGAGGGCCAAGGAACAAAGCAGTCCTCCTGCCCTATGAGGATCCACTATTCAAGCCAGACACACTTTGATGCACACACAAGGAAAACTGCACACTCGGGGAGCACTGTTAGGCTCCATTCAACCCCTATCCAGAATATGTCAGCCTGAAAGGAGGAAATGGCAGCATTCTGGGCCCCTTTTTCAGAGACTAGCACTCCTGGAGAGGGTCAGTGGAGGAATAGAGGAACTGGCTAGGGACTCTTACCAACTGCACTACTCTAGAACTCCTTTGTGAACATCTCTGAAAAATATTTATGGGAACAGCTGAGCTACTGTCTCTTCTTTGCTTTTAGGGCAGAGTATCCAATGCCCCTATTAACAGTGCCCCTAACTCAATTTGGAGCATTGAGCAGGAAAAATGCATATTCACACTGTAGGTTGGTGCCCTTGGCATATACAGGATAAGTATTCTTCAGATCTGTCTGCATGAGGAAAGTTGTCCAGATTCTCACATCTTCTTCATTCAAGGAAAGGCAAGCTGATTCATTTAAATGCATGGTTGGGCCTCACACTGGTACAAAATATATGCATATTTTACAATTGGAGGGATTAGCCCCTGAGAATGCATCTTGGGTGCACAGATCCGCAGACAAATGATGTCATTCCACTATTCCCACAGTTTGGTCACTTTGCACAATATATTTCTAACCCTTCCAACACAAATGGTACACACTTGTGCAAATACTGCATCTGAGACTTAGGGCAGAGGGATAACAAATATAGAGCCCTCTGTCCCCTTAAAAGGGATGCAGAAGGATTTGGAAACAGACTGAGAAAAACACCTGATAGATGGAAGCTAAAAAACAAAGTAGTTGCCATCCAAGTAATTTCTACCACTGTTTCCAGATAAACTTAAATACTATCAAGGTAGTAGTCACTTAAACTAGAGTACAATAGAATGAGTGAAAAATCTCTGGCACCATTAATTGCTAAACACTGATGAATCTTCATATTTTAGGACAATTTCTTACCTGATCCAAAAAATAAATTACCGGTATTCCCTCCCCAAACAAAGAACAAAGTACTAAACTCTTCAAAACCATGATGCAGATGCCACAGAAAATTAATATTGGGGTATCTCCCAGCAGGAACTGTGGTGAACCTGCCAAACAGGTAGAGATCCCCTAACACAATGAGGTGAACTCTGTGAACAATGGCTAAAAATGCATCCAGGTGAACGTTGGCAGCAGTGGCTGCCCACGAGTAGCAGGGAGTCTGAAGATCCATTCGGCCTCTCAGTTGCTCCCTCTAGGGCAGAGAGAGGCCACAATACCTTTAAATTATAGCAGCACCAACAACAGACAAGTCTTGGACGGATTCAGAGCCCACAAAGGGGCCATGGCTGGCACAGAGGCAGGCTAAGTGCAACACCAGGTCAGGTGTCCCATGGGGCCTATGCACAGGCCAGGCAGGTTCCACTTTGCACATTGATATACTTAGTGTGATACTCAAGTCTCTCGTTATAAAAAATAATGTTTTGTACATTCAAGCACTGCTGCCTCTGGCCTGGCTCCTGTTCCCATTTGGCACAATTTCATTTGATTTCACAGGCCTATTTTTGTTCTCTCCAGTGATGTTCCATCTCAGACACAACATCCACCTGCAGTTCCGAGTGAGGGACCTGCCCCCTCAGGCCAATAGCTGCTGCTCCCCTGCCAGCCCTGATGCAGGCAGGCAGAGCAAGCCAGGGAGACTTTCCAAGGGCACTATGTGTCTCTAGGAAGCTGGGATTCTTGCCAAAGACCTCTTGATGCCCTTGTCCTCAGCCGTATGCATGTGGCTGTGCCCTTCAGCACAGTGGCTGTGCCTCCTCAGATTCCACTGGTGAGGTCTGTGATTACTCGAGCTTTCACCAGCTTTCGTAGGAACTCCTTCTCCCGTTGGATATTGTGCGTCCAAGACTGCATGGGGGAGGGCAGGGGAAAGAGAAAGGGGTAAAGAGAAACAAAGAAAAAGTCAATCAGTGTTCTACCTGTACATCTCTACTGCTAGCCTTAGGGCTCTGACTGGAGAGGCCGTCAGGAGCTTGCCCTATATAAGCTTCCACCAGAAACAAAACAAAAAACCCGCCCATTTCTGATGAAGACCTGAATAATGTTCACCCTCTACAAATATAGACACACGACACAGGTACCACAGGAAACAACTTTGCCAAGGGAGCCTTCTCAAACAATCTAAGAAATTATATAATGCAGCCTTCCCCAACCTGGTGCCTTCCAGACGTTTTGGATTACAACTCCCAAACATCAGTAGGACACTAGAGGTTGGGGAAGGCTGCTATAAAGGCATTAGACCAAGAGGTTGGCATGATAAAATGAGATGATTTCAGCTGCTAGGGGTACATGTACAAGTTCATATAGCATAGATTGCATATCTTGCAGCACGCTAAGCATCTTTTAATTTCTAAAGGGGAGCTTAAAGAGTAGCAAAATATCAATATGACACATTAGAGGTCAGTGTTGGAACTTGAGCAAACTTTTTGTTGTTATTAAAATGCACACATATAAAAATGAAAGCACCCACATCTACCTGTGTTTATAATTAAACCATGTAAGAAATGTTCAACCTGACCCAGCAATTTCATACAGGGAGCTCCAATGTGTATCCTGCTGAGTACCATTTGTTTTAATGGGTGTAGCAGATCTACATACACATTTCTTTCTGCTTTCCATGTGATACACATGGTCCACAAATTACAAGGCCTGAGGTCTTTCTTAGACAAGGCAGGGCAGAGCTCTTGCCTACTACCATGTATGCCGAATCGGACATGCCATTCATGGACTGGCAAGGAAGAGGGAGAAGACAGACTGGAAGGAGGGAGAGAGAGAGAATTAGTAACAGGAGAGGGGGATGGATACACACGGGAGAATGTGCATGTGGTAGGTGACAGACAGAGAAGGGCGAGAGACAGAGAGACAGAATGCTGGGCACATGTGGAGGAGAAGGATATGGGCAAGAAAGCATGTGTTATAGATGGGGGACTGGGGAGAGAGATGGGAGAGAATGATTCTCCCAAGGTCTGCTAATTGGGTAGTGAGGCGTGTATGTGTGTGTGTGTATTGAGGGAGTGTTCTGTGTGTTGGAATTCACAACTGTGTGTGTAGTTTTACATTTATTGCGGCCATGTTTCTTACATTATACTGTAAGGTTTGTCAAAATCTTTTCCTGGTGTTTCCCTATTAACTTGGGATTTCACATTCCAAGAGTTTCTAGGGGTACCTACTGGAAGAAGTGGTCCTTTCCTAGAAATTAGTCTTTTAAACTTCCTTAGTCATGTGATGATGCAGGGCAACAGCAACCCAAATGTTAAGGTGTCTGCGCTATTTAGTGGATTTGTTATCTCCTGAATCACCCTCTATCATAGATTCAGCTGAATGTAAAAAAATACACAGAGATTTTCATGCAGCACAAAAATGCAAAAACTAATAATGGACTCTATTGTCAAAACCCGAAACCTCTAGATCCTCCTTCTTCATCTTGCCCTAAGCAATCCTTCTCATGCATCCCCAACTACACCATCAGCTGTAGAAACAAGTGACATACATTCATGGCCCCAAAACAAAGGATGCAAGGGGGCTATTCTGAACCAAGAAAGGATACTTCTACCACTTACTCATTCTGTCCTGTCCTAGCTCCTGCATTTGCACCCCGAAATGGTGTAATACGAAGGTCTATACCTCCAAGGCTACTTCCCTTTCCCTCTCATCTACCTCTTTCTGGATGCTAGAAAGCAAATAGAAGCTGAGCTTGAGAATGCTGGGAGCTGTACTGTATCTAATAGGTTAATCATGCAGAACATTTCAGACATGGTTATTATGGGGCCATGAAGACAGCTAATCGCTATCTCGTGCCGTGGCTGGCAGAGAGTGAGCAACAGAGGCAGAGCTGAGGTCATTGGGATATGCACCCTGTTCTCTGGAAGGCTAAGGAGAACCACCTAAAATCTCCATCTTCTTTGGGAGTAAAACCTGCCCAGCAGGCACGTGCCGTGCCAAATACAACTTTCTGCAAAGTGCTGAAGCCAGGGCCACAGGTCCTGTAAGCTGCTTGTCAGAGTTGGCCTTTCTTATCAGCATCTTCATCTAGCACTGCAGTGATAAATCCTTTGCCTCAGACAAATACAAGAAAACATTATCTGTCCATTCATACACTGCACGTAGGATCATGCAGGCCAAGAGCCAGCCAACATCTCTTTAAATCTTATATGCTTCCCAGCATCTCTGCATCAGCACCAACATATTCATATATAGTTGAAGGCACTGTTGCTGTTCAAACACTACAGGCGTGTTTCAGATGAAGGGCTCCTAGCACTACCAATTAGAAGGCATTGTGCAGGTATTCCTTAACAGATTTTCCATAGTAAGAAAAAAAGGTGGAAGTGATGAGAAAACATGGGAGGGTTTTGAGTGGAAGATATTGTTGTCTGGACCCTCTGTAAAATTCCGTGAGTGTGCCAGGGTGATGGCCAATAAAAACCTCACCTGGAAGCACCCCTAGTCCTCCAACACACAGGCAAAACACACAGGCGTACTGGAGTAAAATTACTGATTCTGAGGCCAAATATCCACTGTTTTACAAGTGCAATTAAGATGCGCTGTTGGAAGGAGAGAGGAGATTCCCAAAGAGAGACTTAGGTAGACAGGCATCTTGTCCAGCTGACAGAAACTGACAGCTGGAAAGTGAATGCCAAGCGGTCTCTAAGAGACACAGGGACCAAGTTTAGAAAACCTGCATATAACAACAATCTTTATCCGTGAGCTTCCATGTCACATCCATGGCCCTAATGTCATGCATTCACAGCTGCCTCTCATTAGGAAACTTCTCTTTACTGCCACGACAAGAGTACAGAGCAGCCATCTCCTCTCTGCACTTCGTGTCACCGTCTCACACAGCCTGACTAGGCCTTTTGGCAAACGATAAAGACAGAAAAGCAGACAGCTGCACCTAACGTGCCTTAGCTGCAGTGCTGGCCATTTACATTTTACTTGTGGGATTCCACATTCCAGGCTATCATATGCAAACCAAGTACAAATCCCCAGGAACAATTTCATCCTGGGGAACACTCCTCCACAGCAATGAAGGAAACCATCTTAGCAGCATCAAGCAAGGCAACCTGGTGCCCAATTCCCTGAAAATAATTTTAGGTAGTGTTGTGATATAGCAATCCAGACTGAAGAGGAGAGGATCATCCGCAGTTATCATCTCAGGTTGCCAATTATAGAAAATCTTACTGCAAATGACAGACATGGCTAATCAGGCAAATAAAACTGCATTCCTGAGCTTAGCAAGATGGGAAGAGTAAGGATGATGAGGTGGGAGTGGAGAAAAGGAAGTGCTTCAGTTTCTAAGAAAGAAAGGAGAGGCTTTGGGAACACATCTTGGTTATTGATGCCACTGGTGGGTTTGGCAGCCCATGTGCTGAAACTGTGTCTGGACTTGGTAAAGGGTTGGATGAGGGCCAATAAACTGAAGTTGAATCCCAACAAGATGGAGACCCTGTGGATAGGTGGTTCTCATGTCCAGAAATTGGATGTGCAGCCTATTCTAGACAGGATCACACTCCCCTTGAAATAGATGTTTAGCTGGATCCAGCTCCTGGATCCAGCTTTGTCACTGGAGGCCCAGGTGGCCTCAGTGTGCCTTTGACCAGCTTCAGCTGGTTTGCCAGTGAATAGTCTGGCCACAGTGGTCCATACTCTAGCAACCTGTCCAGTTGGGCTACTGTAATGTATTGTACATGGGGCTGCCCTTAAAGATGACCCAGAAACTTCAACTAGGGCAGACTATGGGTGCTAGAATGTTAACTGGTGTGGCCAGATGGGATCATATTACACTAATCCTAAGGGAGATCTGAAGGAACACCACTCCCTATACTAGCTTGCCCATGCCCATGCCTTCAGATTTGCAGGGGACACTCTTCTAAGGTGCCTTCTACCCACTGTATGCCAACTGTTGCAGTGCCCTGTCTATGGAACACCCCCCGCCCCCATGGAGTTGTGACTGGTGCAATCATTTTTTTGTTCCAGGTTAAAAAACTTCTGCCTACACACATATTTTAAGCTGGTCAGTCTGTTTTATGCAGGGTTTTTTTTTTTTACCACCATTTTTTGTTGTTTTATTATTGTATTTTACTGTTATTACATATTTATTGTTCACCACTCTGATATCTTTTAATGAAGGGTGGTTTATAATTATCCAAATAACTGAATAGATAACTAAATAAATGTGCTACAGACAGGCTCCATCACATGGATGTTCATTACTTGAACCTCAAGTAAGTGATAGGGTAGTTCTGTGTTCATATGAATAACTGGATGGGAAGCCCTTCTGCGATAGCTACAATTCTTTCTAACTCTGCCTTAGGATGCCTTTGACAATGCCATTTCCTTGTTTCTCTTCCTGCTAGCTCCTTGGAAAGACTTACCCTGGGACATTTCTGTTCAGGTGGGTTCGAAAGAGTATATGGTCTACCTTAGCTACCCCATTTGTCTAACTACCATGGTTGGGCTATTCCCAGCCTAATTTCCTGATAATGAGGGCTTTCCGGTTACTCTTTGTAGTGCAGCAGGGTTCTCCCTAATCCAATGCACATGCCAAAAAGAGCAGAAGTGTCAGGAGAATGCATAGACTCTATTCAACTCAATGGTGTCATGTTCTCTTTCTCTCTTCCTCACTGTTCTCCATTAACTGGACTCTAGTGACAGACGAGAACAGAGGTGAAACCCCAGTTATGGCGAATGACTTCAACTGACAAGAAGGGTTTACTCAGGGCCAGCCCTCCCATTAGGCAGACTGAGGCAAAGCACTCAGGCGGCGGGCGGGGAGGAGCAGTGGGTCATGGCCATGGGCCACCCCCACTCACCTACTGTATGAGCAGCACCTTTAATCCACAAGAGCCAGCTGCCCAGCAGACACTCCTTGGCTAGCACTCCCTGCTAGGGCGGCAGCTGGCTTTTCATTCCTCTGGACTGAAGTGCAGCGGCTGCTTCAGTCCAAGAGGAAAAAAGTTAGTTGCTGTCCAATCCAGCACATCACTCTGTACAGAAGGAGGAAGCAGAAGACAGGAGTGGGGTGCAGCAAGCTTTTCGTGCCTTTTCTTGCTCAGTTGCTTGCTTTGCTTGGCATTTGGGCAGGGCCCACTATAACATCCCGAGCTCAAGAGGATGTCTTCACCTATCTGAGTGGCACAGTATTCCCTCCACATCTCTCTACATACACACTCACTTTCCAATATTTAAAAAACATTCTAGCAGCTAGTGGTCTGAGCACAGGTCCTCAGAGGTCTCTTCGTGTGAAAAGGCTCCACTCACTGAGCCTTTTCTGTTAGTTAATCATTAGTTGTCTTTTTCTGAAACCTTTTTAGGAGTCTACGCTGGTGTTTCTCTCCCCCACCCCCTCCCAGGTTTAGTGACAAGGTAAACTCAGTATTATTTTGTTAACAAAGCCTAACCAGTCTGTACTTTGCCCAGGGATGGGGACTCGGACTCGAGGACTCGACTCGTGAGTCGGACTGAGTCCCCCCTCTGACTCGACTCGGACTCGAGTCCCAATATTTTTAATGGGACTCGAGACTCGACTTGGGATTCGAGACCAAGGACTCTTCAACATCCCTGGGCTGTGCCAGAAGGAGTGGAGAGGAGCGTGATTGCCGGCGAAGAGCGCATGGAAGCAAGGTGTGCCGCTGCTCAGCCACTATGGACGGCTACCAGGAGTGCAGCCCCAACAGTGTGTCAAGATTTATTTTGATTGATGTGTTGCGTACTTGGGAGAGGCAGAAGAAGGACCTGAGATTACTCTGTGTGGCTGCTCTGAGTGTGTTTCTGGTTCCAGCAAGTTCATCACCAGTGGAGCGGGTGTTCAGTGAAGGTGGAATTGTGATGAGATCTCACCGTTCCAGAATGGGGGCTAAACATTTAGAAAAAATCATGTTCCTCAAATGCAACATGGATAAGTTTTAGGAAGTACAGCAAGTTTATTTTTTAAAATCATTTTTCTAAAATGCAACCTTTTCAGACATTTTGGGTTTGGCTGCCTCTGCCTGCCTGTCTGGGGTTCCCAGCCTCCTCTGCCTGCCTGGTCTCTTCTTGACCAGTTCAACAGTTGAATTGTCCAAGACAAAGGCCTCTGCCTGCCTGCTTTGGGGTTCCCTGCCTGCTTTGGGGTTCCCTGCCTGCTTTGGGGTTCCCTGCCTCCTCTGCCTGCCTGGTTATTTTGGGTTTTTCTGCCTGGTCTGTTCTTGCCAAAATCAGTTGCAGAGTTTTGAAATAAAAAGGCACACTTGTGCCTAGAATTTATTTAAACCACACATCTGAAGTAGCCTTATTTTGTTGGGGGGGAAACCCATTGATTTTAATAGGGACTCGTGGAGTCAGCTTTGGGAGTGACTCGTGACTCACCATTTTGGACCAAGGACTCCGACTCGTGACTCGGGTCCAAAGACTCGTGACTCGACTCGTGACTCGAGACCAAGGACTCTTCAACATCCCTGACTTTGCCAAAGGTTTATTTCAGTTTCTGGAGACAGGGAGAGCTCATCATTATTGGGAGGAGATATTTCTCTGCTCTGTACTTACACACAACCCAACAGATAACATTATAGCCCCAAAAGGAAGAGCATTTGCAGAACATATACAACTGCAAAAGCTATCAATATCTTATACAGCTTCAGAACACAGTGTGTTCGTCACACACACACACACACACACACACACACGTGTGTGCGTGCGTGCGTGAAATCTATCAGAATTTGGTGAACTAACAGATGTGGGAACAGTGCAATTTATCAGAACAGGGAATAGATTTAGTATACAAGAGTTTATTTCAATCAAAGTAACTCATGGCCAGATTATGAATTTTCAATGTAGGGTGATAATGTGGACCATTTGAAGTTTTCTAAGTAAATCATGAATATCAAAACAGTAGGAAGAATCCAAATGACAATGGAGAATATTGCAGCAGTATTGGAAGATAACTAAAGCAATTTTGGAATCTCAATTTAAGAGTTTTGAACAAAAGTTCTGCAATAAATTTGATGAAACCAAGACGGATTTAGAAAGTTAAAAAACAATATTTAAAAACACCTATTAGACTTAAAGGAGACTGAAGAAAAATTGGGCCAACTCTTTAAAATTGTTAGCATTTTACAAGAAGATCAAGAAGTAATGAATAAAAAATGGGATAAGAAAGAACTTCTATAAAGTAATGAGAATCTTCTAATGTAAGAAGTTAAAGTGTGGACTCTTGAAGATAAGGTGAAGAATATCAGGGCTAGCATTACCATTGGGCAGAGTGAGGTGGCTGGTTTTGGGTTACTCCTAGGGAGAGGCACTTGTGGGATTTTCTGTCTTGGGAGTTAAAATAATTTGGCCAGTCTTGGCACTATGCACCTTGACTTGGGGGGCACCATTTGCTGCTCCGCCTGAGGCAGCACAATGTTGTGCCAGCCCTGGGTTTACCCCACATGATGATAATCTACCCAGCACTCTTTTCTCTGTACCCTAGGTTTCTGATGAGGGACCATGTTGCCGGGACAGTATTAGCCTCAGGCAACCTATGATTATTATTACTGGCACTGAGCTAGGCAAACCTCTTGGCCCATTCCTTTCCTGCTCCCCCTTTCCCAGTCTCTCATTATCAATGAGGATGACTCTGAACTGCTCCGAACTGCTCTCAGTTGTGTAAACAAACCTACTGATGGTCTGAGGGGAGGGCAGAAATAACAGATTTGTGTGTTCCAGCCAGAATGCTCCATGTGGTGTAAAAAAAAGCCCACTCCCTGCTCTCTGGAGATCAAGATAGGATTTCCTCTGTTTACAGTCTTGATTGGGACTGTCTGATACTATGCCCTGTCAGTGGTAACAGGAGGAAAGATGGAAAAGATAGAAAGCTGCTCTACAAACCAAACGTGAAATGTATTCTTGGAATTCTGAGTGCATTCGGTGTGAGTAAATGTGCAAGAGTGTGGGGCTGAGACAATGGGAGCAGCAGAAGTGGCAAACATAATATGATTTTAGTAGTGTTGTTTGTATTTTTATTGGATTATGTATGCAGCCTTAAAACATTGTACTGAATATGCCAGCCAAACAACATCAATTTCCCTGCCCTTTCCTCTTACTTGCTATCTCCATATGCAGGTAGCAAGTTGAGATCTGTGTCGGGTTAGATCAAGATGAAATTGATCTTATGAAAATTGGATGCCCCAATAAATTTGTGAATATCTTGCGACTTCTCCATGACAACATGACGGCAACGGTTTTGGACAACAACGGCTCTCATGGTGCTCCATTTAAAGTGGGATCAGGTGTTAAACAGGGATGTGTTATCGCCCCAACATTATTTGCCATTTTCATCGCCATGGTTTTACATCTTGTCAAGGGGAAACTTCCCACCGGTGCGGGAATTATATATCGAACAGATGGAAAGCTTTTTAATCTCAGCAGGCTGAAAGCAAAAAGTAAGGTAATTACAACCTCCGTTGTGGAACTTCAGTATGCTGATGATAATGTGGTCTCCACACATTCAGAGGATGATCTCCAAACTATCCTAAATGCTTTTGCAGAAGCATACGAAAAACTTGGTCTCTCACTTAACATCAAAAAAACCAAAGTACTTCATCAGCAAGTGCAAGCCAATCCTTTGGTGATGCCATCTATCCAGCTTGGCGGGACAATACTGGAAAATGTCGATCATTTTCTCTATCTTGGCAGCTATCTTTCTGTTACAGCTAACATCGACAGTGAAATCCAGCATCGTCTGAGCTCCGCAAGTGCCGCATTTTCTCGAATGAAACATAGAGTGTTCGAGGATCGGGATATTTGTAAGAAGACCAAAACACTGGTTTATGAAGCCATTGTATTACCAACTTTATTGTATGCCTGCGAAACATGGACTATCTATAAACGTCACTTCCACCTCCTTGAAAGGTTTCATCAACGTTGCCTCCGGAAAATCCTGCAAATTACTTGGGAAGATAGGCGAACAAATGTCAGTGTACTGGAAGAAGCAAAGACTACTAGCATTGAAAAAATGATCCTTCAACGCCAACTTCAGTGGACCGGTCATGTTGTTCGAATGCCTGACTGCCGTCTCCCAAAGCAGTTACTTTACTCCCAACTCAAGGATGGAAAGCGGAATATCGGTGGTCAATATAAGAGGTTTAAAGATGTTCATAAGGCTAATCTAAAAAAATGCAATATAAACATCGAAAACTGGGAAGCTCTGGCCCATGAACGATCTAAATGGAGGTTGGCCTTTCACAAAGGTTCCATGGACTTTGAAGAAGCCCGAGTGCAAGGTGAAAGGGAGAAACGTGCTAAGCGAAAAGCACGTCAAATGAATCCTTTACAGGACCATCTTCTATCTGGTAACCTGTGTCCTCACTGTGGGAAGCTGTGTGGATCTAGAATTGGCCTCCACAGTCACTTACGGACCCATCGCTAGAGTCTACACAATCTTCTTTAGAATTTCCTCCTTTTATCCCGGAAGACAATCTTACTCGGTCACGAGTGATCGCCTGATGATGATGAGATCAAGATACATGAAGAAACCAACCCAACAGTAGGAAAAGCTGCTCAGCCATAGCCAATTAGCCTCACTGCAGTTGCTGGATCCCTATTATCAGACATACTTATCTTGATGACCAGCACACCAAAATCCCATATAGATTAAATCACAGGAGAGAAACCTATAAGAGTCAATGGCTCCTGTTGCTTAAGTATGGCAGGCTAGGTCCAGGGACATTTCCTGATATGTTCTGGTACTAATGCATTTGCCGCCTGACAGAAAGCCAGCCATATGTCAACAAAGTTGCGCTGCTGCATTGCTGCAGCAAAAGTTCCCTATTTACCATCCCTGGATACTCAGTTCTACCTCCCCTCTTCTGAAGCTCTTCTGTGGCTAACCAGCCACACACAGAATCATTTCTGTCTACTTACTCTGCACTGAACTTTGCATTTAATCTTCACTTTCTTTTCCTGTGTGCCTCTTGCATAGAAGTTTTTAACTAGAGACATTTTTCAAGTATATCTTGTCAGGCATCTTGAGGGAAGCATTATCTACAGCTATGGAAAAAGAAGGTGTGAGGAGAGTGGCCACAGGCAAGGGACGTTAGACCTTCTGTACCTTCAATACTGAGTAGAAAAGGAAATTTTGGCAGGTGCAACTTTGAGAAATGCTAAACCTGCTGAAACTCCTTCTTCTATACAAATATATAAAAATCCTGCTCTCCTTTGAATGTCTTCAGATAAATGAAAGTGCCAAGATAATACTCTTAATCAAATTATATTATTGATTTTTTTAAAACTGGGGGTTCATCTGATGAGTTTACTTGCAGATAATCGTGAACATTACTGAATATACCCATGCTTTGGTTCTTTTGTTTCTTTTACAGCCCAATCCTAAGCATGCTTACTCAGAAATAAGTCCAGCTAAGCTCAATTTACTTCGAGGCAAAATGTGTAATAGCATTACAGCTTTACTGCAGTGAGGAACTAGATAAAAAAAAAAATTCTGAACGGCACCTAGCTGCTAAAATAACATTAGATAGGTGTGAGTGTAACTATCTTTACTAGAATTACGGTAAACTGGATCTGGGCTGGAGGAATCAATCTTCCTAATGAGGACTCTCTGGATTCAGTTTGACTCTGCCTCCATGTGGCTGGCAAAGGAAGTGTGGCAAGTAGCTACCACCCAATGGCGATCAAGGAGGAAGCCAAATGTGCAACGTCTGAACTGTATAGGTATCTGGGTACAAATGCAAGTAACAACAGTCATTGAAAAAGTCAATCTAATGAAAGCTAAAAGTAATTGTCAGAATAAACAGACCCAAAGTTTTTAGGGAATTACTGAGAAAACAACATTCTTTCACTGAAAGGGTTTGCGGAGAGCTGTGTGGTATCAGCCACTCAATTTTATTTTATTTTTACTTAGGTGTGGGCACAGATGAGGAAATGAGAAACTACATTTCTTTTGTCTCATAACATGTGGGGAAACTGAAAAGTGGTAAGGAATACAGTAGGGTTTATTATCTGGAGGAGGAGAGTTGTAGCAAAGGGATGAAATATTTTTCTTCTAGCCCAGGAAATTTTATCAGAATAAAACCAGTTACTATCTTATTTATTTATTTATTTATTTATTATTATATTTATACCCTGCCTTTTTTCCTGCAAGGAACTCAAGGCAGCTTACATAATCCTCCTCCTCTCCATTTTATTCCTCACAACAACCCTGTGAGGTAGGTTAGGCTGAGAGTCAGTGACTGGCCCAAAGTCACCCAGTGAGTTTCATGGCCGAGTGGGGACTAGAACCCGGATCTCCCGAGTCCCAGTCCAACACTCTAACCACTACACCACACTGGCTCTTGAAAAGAAAAGTAACCTGGATGAAATGTAAACCAAATATCTGGTAACATATAGCCCTACATGGTTCGGGACCCCAATACCTGAAGGACTGTCCCTCCCCATGTGAACCTACCTGGTCCCTGAGGTTGGCTTCAGAGGCCCTTCTCCAAGGAAAGCTTGGGGGTGACAGTTTGGGAATGGGTCTTTTCTGTGATAGCCACGTATTTATGAAAAACACACCCCAAAGAAACTTGGCTGGCACCAACATTGTCACCTTTTCAGTGCCAAACAAAGATGTACTTAGTTTCCTAGGCATCTGGACATTAGTTATGGCCCAATTGTTGTGGACTGCTTTTGTGGTGCTCATTCTATGCTGTGAGGGAGGGAAAATTTTGTGTATTGTGGATGAAAACTTTTTGTATTGCATAGTTTTTCGATTATATTTTATGGTGTTTATTTTTATTTGTATTATTGTGCCAATTATGGTTTATATTGATTTTTCCTTGTTATATTGATTATGGATTTCTGTATTCTGTGTGTAAGTCGCTTTGAGACTGCTTTTTGCAGTGGAAAGCAACACATACATTTTATAGCAACAACAACATGATGATCTATGAAATCTATATGATTTCTGTATGTTGTCTTGAACCCGTCAGGTCTATTCCTCCCTCCAGTGGCCATGTATCCTACTTTACAGAGGACAGTCTGATTTGATGGCGAACACATCCTTTCTAATCTTAATGGCGATTTTAATGGTGAGGTGTTTCCTCACCCACCCACCCACCCACCCACCCCATTTTATATGCATAGCCAAGGAAGGAAGGCTTGCCCATGTTGCTTAATTATTATCCTGATCTTTCACGTGTGTCTCAAAAGGCTGCTGCAGGAATAGAAAGGTGACTGTCCCAGCAACAATGCCCTGTTGCTATTAGGGGTGCTGTGTCATCACCCAGAAACAATGCACATATTGTTAAATGCTTTGAGGCACTGAGCCAATCTGTAGCTACATGGCATCTGCCATTCCAGTTCTCCACCAGTCTTTTTTGCTCATCCCTGTCTCTTCCTTAAGAGTCCTTTCGGCCACAACAAGCAGAGGATGATGGGCATGCTGACTGCTAGAGAAAGAGGACAGGAGATACAGTACTTGTCAACTTGCACAGTGCTTCAGAGCATGATGTCTGGACAAGGGTGTGGCAACTGTACTTGCTGTTGTTCATAAGGCACTGGAGTCCAACATTTCATTTTTGGTACGGAGTTTTAAACAGCTTAAAAAATAAAGAATCTTGTCAGACCTTAAAGACTAACAACTTTATTATGAGATAAGCTTTTATGGAGTCCACTTCATCAGATGCATAAGCAGCTTAGAAGACTTTTCATCCCTCAGCTGATGTTCTGCCTCTTCCTTCCAAAGTATACTGCTTATCCAATTTCCTAAATTCTTTAATCATCCATCCTAAACGCTTCAGTACATGTGGAGCACATTGTTCTCCATTGACAATGACCTAACTGCTGTTCACTTCTGGTTTCACAGTCATATCCAAGCCACTGATGGTTAAAATCACCCTGATCCTCAGGGAAATGTAGCACCGTCTCTAGAAAGGGCTAAGAAATCAAGGTCAAACAAGTCACAGGGTAATGCTGTCTCCCCAGTGACTGACTGAAAAGGTTTGGCATCTCAGCCACTGCTTTAGAGAGAGCGCCCCAGAGACAGAGGTTTGATGTCATTAGGGGACAGAGGACATGGGTCTTAGTTAATAGCTCAGCAGGACAAAGCACCAGAAAGATGACATCTCAGCACTTGGACTTCGTGGGAGGAACCAGGCTGATTTTCTGGTCACAGTTAACTATTCCAGGTTAGAAAAGGTACCTATGACAGTTCCTAAGATAAGGATCAGGGACAACATTGCGTAAGGCATAAAGGTCTAACTGGGAACACTCCAGGGACTGAAATGACTGTGGACACTTTATCATTTATGCTGCAGATCTGGAATTTGGCATTCGAGATATGTTAAAACTCTGCAACTCAACAGACATTTGGAAATGAATTAGGAAAATGGGACATAATTTATATTTAATTAATCTGAATGCTCTGTTCTTGTGGCATAAGTATTTAACAATTCTGAATTATTTTTTCCAGAGACAAGGGGGATTATCATAAAATACAGAGAAGCAACAGATGTGTGGAGGCAGAAATACAAACTGGGGACAAGGATGGATTAGGGCCTGAAGTGAAGTTATTACCTCACCCTGATTATTAGAAACCCTACCCTTTCTGGCTTTTGAGAATGTTATCAGAAACTTCTCATACTTTTAGGCTCTGTAAGCACAAAGGCAAGAAATTTGATTTTAAAAAGGCAGCTTAGAATGTTAAGATTTGAACTGCCAGCTTTGACTTCAGAGGCTTATTTATGGGGGAAAGAGTTGAATTGTATTACTTAATTTATTGATTATATGTAAATCTCACCTTTCTTTTTCAAAAGAAAAAATCAAGGCAATTAACAAAACTTATAGGTTTTTTTGTTTGTAGGATAGTTCTGGCAGCCCTGGAAAGCTGGGATAAGGGAGTTTGAGAATAAAATAGTTTAGGGGAAACCTGGGTCTTTTCATCTTGGATTAGCACAAAGGCTTATATTGAGGATAAAAGGGGAGTCCTGGCACATTGAAACATAGACCTGGTAAGTACCTCTAGCCCAGCCTTCCCCAACCTGGTGCCCTCCAGATGTTTTGGACTACAGTTCCCAGCTTTCCTGACCATTGGCTGTGCTGGCTGAGGCTGATGGGAGCTGCAATCCATAACTTCTGGAAGGCACCAGGTTGGAGAAGATTGCCTAGTCTGATAATGTAATGTAGGTCAGCTGTTCACAGCTTATTGTTCATCTTGCTTTGTATCGGTTCTACGTTTTCTTATCTAGTGTAATTTCTGTCCACTTCTCCTTTCATTCATTTTAATTGGGCATGAAGTAGATTTCATAGATCATAGAGTTCGAAGGAGCCTACAAGGCTATCGAGTCCAACCCCCTGCTCAATGCAGGAAACTAGAGGAGGGGTCTCCCATCCAAGTAATAACCAGGCTTGACCCTGCTTAGCTTTCCACACTCAGACAAGCTGAGCCAGCATAAGCCACAGGCTTATGGTAAAGGGCTGAAGTTATGAGGTGGCCTGGATTCATTGCCTCAGCTTCCCACAAGTAAAATATAATAGAACAAAGGATGTTATTTATTATCCTCCCTGAGATGGAATGGATAGAACAGGCTATACATCTCTAAGTATAATAAAGCACTTGGGCTTTTATAAAAACTGGAAAGTGTAGTGAAAAAGTTACATTCCGGATTGGATTGTGTGTTTGTAGCTTCATTATGGGGTGTTAAAGATATTAGAGGCCAGCCCCAATTCTGATCTGGCAGCCTTAGGATCAGGTTTGCTGCTATGAAGATGAAATATCACCTGCTGACATGTCTTTGTATCAAAGTTTGCAGCTCCTTTGTCCACTGACCTCCCCTGGCCCTCAGAATGTTGTTTGAACCTCAAAAACACACAGCCCAATAGTAACTCTATTAATATTCAATGCATATATATGCACGGAAGTATTTCTTCTTCAGAAGTGCATGCATGGCAGCTCTCTCTCTATATACTATATATACTAGAAACCTAATACAAATGATCCTAAAGAGTCTATAGGATCATTTGTATTAGGCCTGCTTTTTAGCAAGAGGCAGAAAAGGCCAAAGAGGTGTGTGTGTGTGTGTGTATTTTGAATATATATATTCAAAAATGGGGGGGGGGGGAATGAACGGCATCAGTCATCAATGCAGCCCCCTAAAAATGTATCATCCTTTTGCAGATCATACCACCTCAACCCCTTACATCTCAAAGCTGATCCTTCTTTCAGCCAGTGCTATTTCTTGCATTCCCAGGTCAATTCATCAGGCAGGCTTGAAGGGCAGCATGTTGTCAGTCCATTAATCACCAAACCAGACTTATGCAATGTTTTCAAAGGAGTCTTGTTCTTCATGCTTACCAGTAATATTGGGATACACAGAGGCAAACAATAAGGCACATACTGTCCCAAAGATCTGGTATTGTTGGTCTGTGTCTCATTAAATCAACGTTTGAACATTATATAATAGATCTGGAATTCTATACTAGCTTCAGTTCTTCCAGTGAATGTACATATTTGGATGTCTCATACGATTGACATTGGCTTTACCTCCCTTTCAGAATCTGGAAGTGTATTTTCAACTTTGTGACCTAAAACAAAAGTTTAAGGGCCAACCTAAAAATTATAGCAGCAGTTTCATACGTATATTTAAGCATATAACTGACCCAATCATGTAGAAAGAGGGATGGGGGTACAATTTTAAAAGCAAAAGGGGCTAATGGATACAGGAAACTGATTTTCTTGATCAGTTTTATTTGATTTATTTGAATCTTTTATAATTTGCCTCATGATATCCTGATTAGTAAGCTAGCTAAGAGTGGGCTAGATGGAACAACTATCAGGTGGATCCACAATTGGCTAAAGAATCGGACTCAAAGAGTGCTTATCAATGGTTCCTTCTCAAACTGGGGAGAGGTAACGAGCGGGGTACCACAGGGCTCGGTCCTGGGCCCGGTGCTCTTCAACATTTTTATTAATGACTTGGATCAGGAGGTACAGGGAATGCTTATCAAATTTGCAGATGACACAAAGTTGGGTGGAACAGCTAATACTCTGGAAGACAGAAACAAAATTCAAAGTGACCTCGATAGGCTGGAGCGCTGGGCCGAAAACAACAGAATGAAATTTAACAGGGATAAATGCCAAGTGCTGCACCTAGGGAGAGGAAACCAAATGCAGAGTTACAGAATGGGGGACACTTGGCTCAACAATACTACAAGTGAGAAGGATCTTGGAATTGTGGTAGATCACAAACTGAATATGAGCCAGCAATGCGATGTGGCTGCAAAGAAGGCAAATGCAATTTTGGGCTGTATTAATAGAAGTATAGCTTCCAAATCGCGGGAAGTGATAATTCCCCTTTACTCGGCACTGGTTAGGCCTCATCTTGAGTACTGCGTCCAGTTCTGGGCACCTCACTTTAAGAAGGACATAGACAAACTGGAGAGGGTTCAGAGGAGGGCAACAAGGATGATAAAGGGACTGGAAACAAGGCCCTATGAGGAGAGACTGAAAGAACTGGGCATGTTTAGCCTTCAGAAGAGGAGACTGAGGGGAGATATGATCGCACTCTTCCAGTATTTGAAGGGATGTCACACAGAGGAGAGCAAAGATCTCTTCTCGTTCATCCCAGTTTGCAGGACACGGAATAATGGGCTCAAGTTACAGGAACCTAGATTCCACCTAAACATCAGGAAAAATTTCCTGACTGTCAGAGCAATAAGACAATGGAATCAACTACCTAGGGAGGTGGTGGGCTCTCCCAGTCTGGAGGCATTCAAGGTGCGGCTGGACAGACATCTGTCAGAGATGCTTTGACCTGGATTCCTGCATTGAGCAGGGGGTTGGACTCGATGGCCTTGTAGGCCCCTTCCAACTCTACTTTTCTATGATTCTATGATTCTATGAAAACTACTCTGAACAATGGAAAAATTGTATACAAATATTTTAATAAAATAAATACAGTTTAGTAGTAAAATAAACCCTCCTGATTCATTTCAATCTGTATATAGCTCCAGAAACGCATGCCAAATTGTTTGGAACTTGCCTTCTTGCAGTAGCTTAATGTAATACATTTTTTCATGGGCAACCAGTATCAGAAGATCATGTATCCATCTATCTATGTTTGATAAAGTACGAGATTTCCAGTGGTGGAAGACTCCTCCTTTGGCAAGTAAAGGGGCTCTTACAAACCATTCTCCTTATTCTGGCTCCAATAGAATCCTACTAGTGCCATCACCATCAGTTGCGCATCACCTGCAATATTTTATTATTTACTAGAGAATGGTCCCAGCTCTGCATGGATTCACATAGCTCCTAGTTTGATACAGTAAAGCGGGGGTTCTTGAATTTTCCCCACACGGGGCCCGCTTGAGAGAGCTGCAAATGACTGAAACCCACCAGTCACAAAATGGTTTTGCAGGGTTGGAGCCAGTCACAAAATGGTGACAGATGGAGGTGGAATTTGGCACAATCAGCTGGCAACTGCAGATATCATTTTATATTGATATCTAATCCCTCTTTGAAAATTGGTAAATTAAGTACAGACACTGGCTCTGGAGGTATCATTATTTAGCTCCCCAGTTCAGGAAGAATTTGCTGAGCCAGAGGCTCCAAGTCTGCATTTCCCATATGTTGTTCACGGGGACCGATGTGCCCATGGGCACCTCTCTTGGTGCCCACCAGGCTCACTTCCTCTACTGATTTTAATTTTATTTCTTGAGATTATTTTAAATGGTTAAAAAACAAAACTGGGAGACTGCCACGCTGCAAAGCAAAGTGCTGCCTTTTATTTGGCTTCAAAATCTTTATTTGGGTTCAAAAGAGTGTTTTTGTATTTTGGAGCTCTGAGACACCCCTCTCCACACACTTCTGCCTTGTATTTAGGTTCTTGGGCTAGTTACTTTTCTATTAGTTTCACCAGTTTGCCTTCTGGGAAATAAGTGTTTTGTGACTGGCCATGCCCACCATAGCAACCATTTTATGAATGAGCAAGCCCCTCCATGGCAGCCATTTTGTGAGAGTGGCCATGACACTCTCAACATTCTAAATGTGCCCACCAACTCAGAAAGGTTAGGGACCTCTTTCTCTAAGTAGAGAAAACTGTTGATTTTATATTGTTTTTCTCCTCCCACATGCCTCTCAAAGTCTTCTTACCCATCTCCTGTCATTTCTTCTCCCCTTGTTTCACACTTAACTTGTATCCTATCCCCAACTGCCAGTTTCTTTCATACCTCCTGCTGCTTTTACATTCACTTCCTCCTCTAACAGCTTCCCTCTCTTGACCTTTCCTCTTTATTCTGAGTTTTTACAAATTATTATTAAAAATATTAGCCTTTCTCTTTAACAAACTCTAACTGCCATACCTGCCTATGCAGTGTGCATGGTGTGGCCATGGCACAGGGAAGTCAAGCAAAGAGGCACTGGGCAGTCTGCAGCAGTGAGACCCACCTGAAGGTTGGCTGAGACCCACTGATGGGTCCCAACCCACAGTTTGAGAAACACTGCAGTAAAGCCTTCCAGGAAATATGCACAGCTTGTCAGAGCTGGATACATTTGACTCACCCCACCTGAGTGCAGCCATGCCTGCTGGCACCACTAGGCATGGCCCTTGTCACAGCATACTCTCCAATTGCCCTGCCCAGGACAGTCCCGCAAACACTAAAGTCATCAGGGCTTCTTACTTTGTTATACAGATCCTGGAATTCCCCTGCCTCCTCCCGCAAGCTATTTAGCTTAGCTGCGATTTTGCCCATGGACCCTATAAGCAGAAAGGGAACAGACTGAGGATGTGTGTGCATGTGCTCTACCTGCTGCCTCTGACCAGGCCCCCGGTAAGTAAGAAAGACTCATTAAAGACATTTGTACTTACTCCCGAGTAACTGTGCGTAGGATTGCACTGTTTGTTTTAACTTAATTCAAGTTAGTTAAGGTCTGTAAGATTATTCCAGTTTAAGTGTTTCTTTAAATCTAAATTGTGTGAATAGAACACAAAAAGTGCTTTAAACTGGGGCCTTTCCACAATAACAAACAACAACAAAGCTGTTCAGCCCCTCAAAGTTACCCCTTGTGCTTAAAAACCAGAGCTGTAGAGGTGTTGGAGCAAAACGCTGAGGGGGAGCAAAACCCCAATGTGTCTTTTTGTATTTCCCTCCCCCCAAAAGCTCCCCCTCCTCTGTATCTCCTTCTTTTCTTCTCCTTCTCCAACTGCCCTGAGAATGCGGGACCAATCTTGACAATTTTAAAACAAAAAGAAAGAGATTGCCCTGCAAGCACTGACCCCGCCCCCATGAAAAACACCAGATATCAACAATAAAGGGTTTAAGTAAGGTTAAAAAATAATAATACAAAAGCCACTAATAAAATATTATAAAATAATATATAATAATGTAATAATTATAATATATAAGATTTTGTGTGTTTCCTCTAATAACTTTTGTACTTGACCATGCCCTCATGTTACCAGGCCACGCCCTCTTGATCACACATTCATGTTGCTTAACCATACCTCTTACAAATTCACATGTGTGTCCTTATTTTCATCTGTGAAATGTTGGAGGGTATGCCATGGTGCATCCCTATAGTCCCCTGAGGGAACAGTCTGTCCACTCCATTCCTCTGAGGGGGGCCTGCTCCACAGCAGGCAGGAGGGGGAAGGTACATAATGTCCTTCAGCCTACTAATTTCACCTGACTTCAAACTGTATGGGCTGCAAAGCTAGGTGCTGGTTTGCTGAGGCTGCCCCTAGTGGCTGAATCTGTTACTGCAAATGTCAGCCACATGGACATATTCAAATTAATATGTTTAAAATCAAAATAACCCCACGGTATACATCCCTATTAAGTCTCCTTAGTATGCATGCCAAATTTCAGGCGTCTAGGTTTCTCAGTCTTGGTGCTATGGTGCAGATGGACAGACAGACAGACACACATCCTCTTTTATAGCCTTACTGTGATGAGAAAAGGAGTGGACTGTTAAAAAAGCCACAACCAAGTTGTGACTAGGGTTATTCAGGTAACTGTGGCTGGGCTGCCATTCACAGTTCATTGCTTTGTTAGGCAAGAGCTCCATTAAAGAGCCTACCCCCAACCATATTTTATCATGGCAGCATTAAAAGAGGCACTGGAACATGTAGCTGCTTTGAGAGAGGGCATTTTCTGTTGTTAAAAGTGGGAGCGTGTTCCAGCTGTATCATCCTAGGTCAGCCTTCCTCAACCTGGTGCTCCCCAGATATGTTGGACTACAGCTCCCATCATCCCTAGCCAGCATGTAAGTTGAGTCCAACACATCTGTAAGGCATCAGGTTGGAGAAGGCTGACATAGGTAATCACCGCTAAACACGGAAACTGGATCTGAAACCAAGCCAACTCTAGTAAGACAGATTTGTTACACTTAACTTTAGAGCAGGGCTCTCCAACCTTGGGTCCCCAGATGTTGCTGACTACAGCTCCCAGAATCCCTTGCCATTAGCCATGCTGGCTGGGTATGCTGGGAGCTGTAGGCCAGCAACATCTGGGGACCCAGGGTTGGAGAGCCTTGCTTTAGAGGTTCCCCTCTTCTATCATCTTGTGCTCAGGCTACTCTAGATCACTATATGGAACACCTGCTAAATTCTAGAGTTTAAAAAAGAATTAGAATTTTGTTTTAAAAGGAAGAATAGAAATGTTGGTAGGGCACTGAACTGCTTGAAGGGAAAAGGCTCAAGCAAATTTCCAGGATAAGGTAAGAAAAAGCAACTATTTAAGCTGCTGAGAAACAAGATGCAACAGTCCTTCTGGTACTCAGGGCAGCAGGTAACTTTCCTTGTATATCAATTTGTGGGAGGCTGATATGCTTTAGCTTTGATCTTAGCACCTCTTGACAACAAGCTGACTCCTCTAGGCTTGCAGTAACTAAACCCTTAAAATCCATATTGTTGTGGTGCCAGCCTACCCAACATTTGACTCAGAGAGTTCCTAGATCTGTGGAACATAAAGGGACTCACTAAAGTAGCAGGTGGGTCCAATTAATACTCCTGAGAATGTAAGGCTCTTCAGTCCAAGTGAGACAAAACTAGATATACAGGTTTATTAAGAAAAGAATAGTAGAGTCAAGATTAGGATTAAATGAGGCTATTACAAAAAAGAAGCAAACGTGGACATTCTTTCTTTGGGCTTCATCCAACATTATGTGAACTGACTTCCACTCAGGCAATGGGACTTCCCCTTCCCCTATTGTGTATATAGCAGAGCACCGTGGACATCCCTTTCAATGCAAGCACAACCTCTTGGCCAACTTTATCCTCATGAAGACCTAGGATGAAATTGAGAATGCATGCAGTTTGGGAACAAAATCAATGACTGGCACAGACACTAGTTCTTCCTTGCTGCCTCCCTCCTCAAAGAATTAAGGGGACGTACACATCAACTGAACCAGTCTCAAAGAACAACTTCTCATTTCATTCTAGGTCTATGAGGTTAGATTTTTGGATTGAAGCGTGGTGTAGAAATGTTTTACATAATAAAATAAAAGTTGACTGAGAGGTTGTGCTTACATTTGAAGGGGATGTCCACAATGCCACACACGCTGACTAAAAATAAGGCCAGGCATGATAGGATGTGACTAGCCTGTTCAGTGAAGATTTTTTTTTAGAAAGATGTCTGATGGATCTTTTACCATTAAGATGCAAATTTACTCATGAGTTGTCCCATTGAGCTCAGTGAGTCCTACCTGTTCCAGCTGCACTAGATGAGTGTTTCCTGGGCGATTTGCAAACTTCCGTATGTATACAAGGTACACTTGCATTATGTAGCTGGTAGCCAGAACTGCATACACTGCATGATTAGCATTTTTGCCTTTAAAATATGACAAAACCTGTAGTTTCACACAGTGCAACAGCTTAGCGGGAGAAAGCACAGTAGTTTCTATCTTGAAGTTTTATCACCCATGTCTTGGCAAAGGAGGGGCCATCTCCACCCAGCTGCAAACAAATGCAATTTATTGGCTTTGTGTGTATTCAGAGGAAATTCCCTAGAGATGAGTCACTGGGTTTTTAAAGGGTGTCCAGGGAGCTGTCAAGCAGACATTGCGTGTAAATCAGTGACACGCCTTGTGTTAGGGAACACACGCTGTAGCCTGCAGGTCTGTTCCCTCTAAGACACAGCACAATAGAATTGCTGGTTGATGGACATTCCCAGAGAGGCTCCAATACACAGACACACCAAACACATTTGGAGCTAGCAGAAGTAGGGAGAGAGTTTCTATTTATTCTTACCATATAAAAACAATGAAGATTTGTGGGAGGGGCTCTTTTACTTTCCTGAAACTAGTAACTGGGCTTAGGAGGGAGAGCGATTGTCCAATGTAGGCAACCTAACACCTATATTAGCACTCTATTCCATCCATCTCCCTAGTATCAGAACAGGAAATCTTAACAGAGCAGTTAGATACGCTGCCTGCCACATTTTAGCAGTCTATTCCATCCATCTCCCTAGTATCAGAACAGGAAATCTTAACAGAGCAGTTAGATATGCTGCCTGCCACATTTTGTACCAAGTGAAATCCAATGACCATATTTTTTCCTCCTGCCCCAATGCATCATGCAGCACTGGGTACGAAACACATCATAGGATCCATGGTTTAGTGCTATGTGGACATACCTGAATGAGCCTGAGAAGTGTTGGGCTGATGCACACTCCCTTTCCCTCTCCTCCTCTTGTACGGCCAGGATGACTTTGGCAGAATTTAGTTTTCATTTTTAAAGAAATCAGTTAGCCATACATCTGAACCAGGAATCCTGGTTTAAAACAAACTCTAGCTAGTTAAATAAACCAGCTTTCTGAACCCTGGATGAATCCCAAAGACTCCTTTTAAAAGGCACAGTTTTTAAGTTCAAGTGAAACTGCTCAAGTTTTTAATGCACATACAAATGAATAGAAGCAGGAGAAGTAAATCAACAGACCCTCATTACCCTTCCCTCCCATTGTTGGACATAATTGTGCCACAAGAGCTGATGATGATGAATTTCCTCCTCTCTTTCTCAATGTCATATCACCTATAAATCTTGCACCTATTTGGCACTAATGCTGATGTTCAAAAAGCTTTAAAGTACCATAGACAGAGCTGGATCTTTATGCCATGGGATGGAATACCCTGCCAACAAGCACCTGTAAGGTAACATGAGCAACTAGAACCTCTGCATATAAAGATAGAGTAGGGATACAGCCTCAGGTCACTCAGTACCAAAAGGTCTCTCCAGAGCACTGGTTACTAGGGAGAGCAAGTGCACCTTTACCATGGATCACTAATGACGTAACATTCTTCTCACTTCTTAGCATTTGCATAGCCTACTGGTTATGGAACATCAGCCTTGCAGTACTACAAACTCTTACTTCTTATGTTCCTGAGAAAAGCAGAAGATGACACGCCAGGCCACTGTCCCTTTTACCTTTCAGCTTAATTCCCAAGCTACTAACAATTACTAGCTGTCATTAATACTAAAAAGGAAAAGTGAGGCAGAAATGCAATCCCCTCTCATCTAGTTAGATTCCATAATATTACAAACAATTAGTCCAGAGGGGAGAAGAGAAGGCTGGAGAGCAATAAATTATTGATACTTAGGAGCAGATGGCTCTTCTTGTATTAGGGGAAGTGAAACCTAAGAGAACCTGTATCTGAGAAGTGAGGATTAGCCCAGTACCCACAGATCAGATAATGGGAAATGGCAATCTATGTTGGAACGAGGTCCTCATTCTAATGATTGTAAGGATTTAAAAATGAGAAGATTAGAGATACTTAATAAAAACTGACCATCTTCTGTCCATAGTGCTCCTCACACTTCTGTGAGGAGCTCCTCCACTAGTAGGCAATGCAGGTCCAGAATACTCAGTCTAGTGTTACATCTTCTTGAAGACTGGTCTGTCCATAACAACTGCATTTTCTTGCAATTTTACCTGACAACCAGCATGAATCTACAGCATCCATAAAGCACATATTCATCTCCACAAGACTTAATGCGTCACTTTTGAATAGTCCAAGGCAGCTCATATATGGAATACATTCTTTCTCTCTGTCAACTGGGAGCAAGGAGGAAGAACAAAACCTGCCCTGTCATATTCATAGTCAACGGCACTCTGCTCCTTTGAATGTACAGAGGTGATTGCCTGACTTCCAAAAGAAGTTAATGTGTGTTGGTGTCTGATTACTCCAAAAGAGTACCCTCTTGAAGTAAAAAAACAGAGACCTACAACATCTTAAAGGTTAACAAATTAAGCTTGGAATAAGCTTTAATGGTCCAGAACCTATTTTAATAGATGTAAGATTTTACCTGGTCATAGTTTTAATTGTTCTTGCTTTGAAAACTCCCATCATTTGAGCTCAAATCCTGCCCTTTCTCCCCTACATAAAAAAGCCACCACCCAGATCCTTCTAGCATGTATTTGTATGTCAAATCAATATATATATATATATATATATATATTTGTAATTTAAACTGCCACACCTTTCCCCGAAAGAGCTCACAGAAATATAGCTCTGTTTAGGGATCTCCAATAAAAACTTCTCCACACCCTCATAAAAACTATAGTTTCCAGCAAAAGCCATGACAGTTATCAACTATTTAAAACTGGTTTGAATTTGTAATACAGATGTAGCTGAAGTAATCATTGTAAGTCAACCGAAGGGAAATGGCCAAGGAAACCTTGCTAAGTCCCTTTCCCCAGAAAAATCAAGTCTTCTGTATTACCCATTCTAAATCCTATTTTCCTATAACTGTTCTTTTGTGATGAATGCTCTGGAAGTGAAAGAAACACAGAACTCTACTGCAAAGGAGTTCCCCAGGCAGTCACATGAAATATGAGCTTATATTATTTGCATGAGCCCCTAAGAATACAATGTCCAGGTGTTGCTGGATTTGCTTTGTATGCTTTCCTAGATCCCTTTATGTAGGGAAAGCAGCTAGCTAATAATTTGCTTCATCATCCATCATCATCATCATCATCATCATCATCATCATCATCTTTATTATAAATAGAGATATACAAAGTTAAAAATATAATTAAATCATCTATAATATTAAAATTGTATAAAATGCCAGAATTAAAACAACCATAGCTATATAAACAACAATACTAATCCATCGCATTCTCACAGGTCCAGACTATTCCCAAAGACCTGCTGGAACAAAAAAGCCTTTTCCTGCTCTGGAAATATAGCAAGGCGGGCACCACTCTAGCTTCCCTCGGAAGGGAATTTCAGAGCCTTGGGGCAGCTACCGAGAAGGCCTTCTGCCGCGTTCTCATCAGGCGTGCCTGTGATGGTGGTGGAACCAAGAGAAGGGCCTCCCCTGAAGATCTCAGGGTACGGGCAGGCTCATAAGGGAGAATACAGTCTTTCAGATAACCTGGACCCGAGCCGTATAGAGCTTTATAGGTCATAACTAGCACTTTGAGTTGTGCCTGGAAACAGACTGGGAGCCAGTGAAGCTGTTGTAACAAAGGAATTGTATGCTCCAGTCTGGCAGAGCTCTTTGAACCAACTGAAGTTTCTGAACACTCTTCAGAGGCAGCCCCACATAAAGTGTGTTACAGTAATCCAAATGGGATGTAACTAAGGCATGTGTCACTATAGCCAAATCAGACATCTCCATCCAGGCTCAGGGCTGAATCCAGAAGTACACCCAAGCTGTGAACCTGTGCCTTCAGGGGGAGTGTAAACCCATCAAACACAAGCTGAATCCCTATTCCCTGATCTGCCTTCCGACTGACCAGGAGCACCTCTGTCTTGTCTGGATTAAGCTTCAATTTGTTTGCCCTCATCCAGTCCATTACTGCTGACAGACACCAGTTTGGCACAGCAACAGCTTCCTTGGAATTAAATGGAAAGGAGAAATAGAGTTGGGTGTCATCAGCATAGTGGTGACATCAAACCCCAAAACTCCGGACAACCTCTCCCAATGGCTTAATGTATATGTTAAATAGCATGGAGGACAAAACGGAACACTGAGGAACTCCAAAGGCCAACGGCCAAGGAGTAGAACAGCAGTCCCTCAGCACCACCTTCTGGGTCCACCCCTCCAGGAAGGAATGGAGCCACTGTAAAACAGTGCCTCCAAGTCCCATCCTGGCAAGGCAGCCCAGAAGGCTACCATGGTCGATGGTACTGAAAGCTGCTGAGAGATCCAGCAGAACCAACAGGGACACACTCCCCCTGTCTAGTCCCCAGCGTAGGTCATCCACCAAGGCGACCAATGCTGTTTCTTTCCCATAACAAGGTCTGAAGCCAGACTGAAATGGATCTAGATAATCCATCTTCATAATAAGAGGCCTGCATGATAAGACCAAGGGCCCATGTAGTATACCATCCTGTTTCCCAAAGTGGCCAGCACATACCTCCAGGAAGTCTCCTTCACCTAAAATTCATAGGTATACAGCCCCTGAACATGGATTTAGCTATCATGGCTAATACATACTGAATGCAGAACTGCTTACTTCTTTGATGGCAGACATCTTGATGTTCTCATAGTAATGTAGTGGTGCATTTGGAGAGTTCATATCATAACCAAATCCAGCCACTGCTACCTCATCACAATTGTGGAGCACCATGGTTATTGCTACACTTCCCAAAGTAGGGATATTCTGTGGAGAAAAAAGAGGCAGGGAGAAGCACAATACAAGTTATTAAGCAAGTTTTCATCCTCTTAAGCACTAGCTAGCCTCTTAATGGCTTCCAAGAGGGAAAATGTAGTATGAACACTACATTAAGAGATTTTTTTTTTTTTTTTGGTGGAACTAGTGTAAAGCCCTTTGGAACAAACTGCTAGCGTGAACTACATATGAAACACTAGGAGATTCCATGGCCATTAACAAGAGGATGGGGGGGGAGGGGAAATCAGGAGAGTCCATAGAAAAGAGAATGGCAGCAATGAAGAAGAAAAACAGAGCGGGGGGAGAGAAGAAAATATTTCAACTGGAATAGGTTGAAACTAGGAAGCATCAAAGACTTTCAAAATATTTCAACTGGAATAGGTTGAAACTAGGAGGCATCAAAGACTTTCAAAATTATCCCTGAGTGCAAAGCTACAGATCACAACTCTAATGAATATTGATTGGCATGCAGCAGCTTCAGAGCACCTGAAGAAGCACTGGAAAAGCAGGATCTTCCAATCAGGCCATTCTGTGTTAATCAATCATTTTATGCACTGTTGGTTCACTTCCTGCTGTTAGTCAGATGTTGTGGGATCTGTTATTTAATAAGTTACTGTTTGTTGTTAATTAATTATTTAACAAGTAATGGTTACCATTCATATACCATTCATAGACTATACATTCCAGGGCTTGAAAAAAAATGTATCATTCAAGCTTATCTGATAATAGTAGTGAGTGTGGCTAGTTAAAATTTCCTGACTGTCAGAGCAATAAGACAATGGAATCAACTACCTAGGGAGGTGGTGGGCTCTCCCACTCTGGAGGCATTCAAGGTGCAGCTGGACAGACATCTGTCAGAGATGCTTTGACCTGGATTCCTGCATTGAGCAGGGGGTTGGACTCGATGGCCTTGTGGGCCCCTTCCAACTCTACTTTTCTATGATTCTATGATTCTAGTTACCAGAACCTCTTTTAAACCTTGACACTAGTAAATATCAGGAGCACCATAATCTTTAGGGGACACTATACACTATCTCCTTACCACAGGCAGAGAAATCCTACTTCTTGCCTTACTTCTCTCTTGCTGCCTAGCTGGCTGAACCTGTGATGCTGCTGTTCTAGAGACGTGATCTCTAGGGCAGAACCATCTTGTTCAAGATGGTGTCACTGTAGAGCTGGAGTGCACAACTGAAATCACTCTGAGGACTGTTTGTTTTAACTTCAGAGGGCTACACCATTAAATTACCATGAGGAAAGCATTTTTGTCACATTGTTAATCCAACTAAATCTATTCCTACATTCAAACTGAATGTACACGGACAGAGCACATTCCTGAAAGTTTGAAAACCATCTCAAAGTTTCCATTTATGCCTATAAAGATCAATAACTGGGCCATTTACCCCTATAAAATCAATAGCAGAATTTAATCAAAAGTTAGTAAGAAACAGACAAAATGTCTGACATCTGCATCTTTTCTTTTTGTTTCCCCACCTCACAAATCCTTTTGCACCCACATCTTTCAGATGCCTTCCTCTTTTTTCCTATCTCATAGATCTATCTGCAATGTTATCTCTGTTAACCTCCCTCATCTCTCTACACCACATAGTACTTTTTTCTCTCTCTATCTCCACCAGGTCTTCCTCTAACCCCAACTCTCAGACATACCCTCTTTTCCTTGGTTTCCCACCTGAAACACTTTATTCCTTCAGTCTCTCCCCCCCTGCTTTTTTTTTTTACTGTTTCCCTCTCCCCCACTTGCTTTCTTATTTCTGCTCCTTCACACTCAAGTCAGTGACATCAATAGAACACAAACATTTCACTCTCCCAAGACTCTCCCAACAATTCATACACAGCGGGAATCTCAGACACAAAAGAGCTCATTCAATACTGGTGACCTGCAGCAGGCACTAAAAACATGCCAGTTCTGGCACCAACCTCTCACACCTGTAAATGCAGGGAGGGATGGAGCAATGCAGATATTGTGATACCCAATTGTTAATTTCCTCTGAGTGACATGATTGCAAGTCACACACACATATACCAGCGTCACCTCACCATAGGGAGAAGCAGAAAAAGCTTGGAGCAGAGTAGAATAGGGAAGGGATCATTAGCTTCAGGACAGTGTGCATCCCGGGCATTGGTTACTGTTCTGCTGTTGTCACTATGACAGCCACTAACTCAATAAGAGAGTACTGTTAAATGAGTTTATATCCTTGTATAGCATTTATCTGAAACTAGAGGAACACCAACACGTTCTACAATAGAGGGCTAGATGCATGAGAAAATTCTTGCTACTTCAGTGCCTTGCCAGCTTTATGGGCTGTGGAGGTCATTTCTATGCCACTACCTTTTGGACTGGGAGGAAATGATTGCAGGAAATCTCTTAGGAGAAATACCTGGCACCTGCTCTGTACAGAGAGGTTTCAGTTGTTATTTGATCCAATGGGGGGACCCCATTGTCTACCTATAATTGTGGTTCTTTAAGATAATACAGTAATACCTCGGATTGCAAGTAACTTGGTTTGAGAGCGTTTTGCAAGACAAGCAAATTTTTAAATATTTATTATTATTATTATTTTTACTTGATATACAAGCAACGTCTTGCAATACAAGTACTGTAGTACAGCTTAAATTAAAAATCTCTGTACAAATTTTTTTTTGGGAATTTCATTTTGATATAAGAGTGTTTTGGATTACAAGCACGTTTCTGGAACGAATTATGCTCTCAATCCAAGGCATGACTGTATCAGCAACATGCAATTCTTTTGATTTAACAGTTGCTTCTGAACCGTCAAGACAGCTCACTGCAATTTGTCCTGTTAAAATCAGCCAACTTTACATGTTAACAACATAGAGTTATCATCAATTTTCTTGCCTAAAAACTAGCCCCAGTCCCGATTCCCCAGCATCTCAAACTCCCTGTGGTCACTATAAACACAAACAATGGGGCAAACTATAAATACAAGTAAACAGTAATCCCCAAACAAGCCAAAATCCTGAGGCTGGATGAAGAATAAACCTGATGGGCATTCACATCTCTAAGAAGGGCTGCTGGAGTTTCAAACTATCGCCTATCCTTGTCCTTTGAACCCAGACTTTCAGCCCCCTTCAAAGTTCATGTCTGCATCTGCACAAGATCATGTGCAAGAATGTATTCTAAGTCCCTTGTTCAAGGAACATGCCTTGGCTATGATTCCATTTAAAAATACGGTAAGTAGTATATTTTAGGTTAACACACTATGTAATAATAGTTTTACAGTATTTTTCTTCTTCAAACAACCATGCAGATATTAATTTAGGGATCTAGTTTGCATTACAGCCATTAAAATATTTTAATGACAATACAGCAATTATTCCCAAATGACTTTAAAGAGCAGCTTTCTTTTGGTGAAATTTGAAACAAACATTAAGTTAACATGCCATTAAAGTCAACCAAGATATCATAATACATTTGTATTGTTTTCTGACAACACTTGAATCTTAGAAACATTTATTCTTCCGCAAGCAATACCCACACACAGTCTTACACATAGGGTGGCAGTCTCCAGTCAAATGCATGTTGGGTACATCTTTCTAGCAATGGCAATTGTATTGAGACTTATCTCAGACCACAAACCTGCCATTAGGACCACACTCACCAGAGGCCAAGACCATATGAAAGGGTCATATGGTCTTCCTTAAGTATTTTAACATCCATTCTAGCTAGGTAGTTCAGCTTTCATTCCACCACATTTGAGCTGAGGAACAGTTACCTCTGTGTTTGGTTTTTAGTTTGAGTAGACAGAAGATAGATAGGTTTACTTCTACTTCATTTAGAAATGTTATATTTATTGCAGTGTTGTTATAGCACTTCAGCTGAGAATGGATCTTTGTCAATGACCTCAGGTTTCAAAAACACTTCAGGTGTTTGAAAGCATTTTCGCTGTCAGGTAAATATGATGGGTGTGTTATTTGCTAAATATAAACTCCATATGAAACTAAGGAAAGGAGCAAGGAGCAAGGAGCATCTATCAAGTAAAAATGGCTTATTTATGATGACTCACAGAGAACCTCAGACAAGGTTTTGGAAACCACAACTGTGGTAACTTGTTAGTTCGAGACATCATAAAGGACAGAGGCATTGACCTGGTTCACTCGATTGGCAGCACCCACCATAGCTTAAATAAGCCACAGTGAGTTGTGGTGCGTGCTGGCTGCCATTGTGAACATTCAAGTCATGGCTGGCAGTTGCTGCGGCTTATAGTGATGTGTGAACCCAGGCAGGATGGCTTGTTGCTGTGGGTAACAAGCCAGCCAGAACCCATGAGCTGTAGTAGGGTTCTGGGTGGCTTGTTAACCATGGCAACAAGCCACCCTGCTTGGGTTTGCACGTCATAAGCTGCGGCAACTGCCCATCACAGCTTGAATATTCACAATGGTGGCTGGCACATGCCGTAACAAGCTGAGCATGCAAACTGGCCCATTGAGATCTCCTCAGGTAAACAATACAGTTTATTAAGAAAAGCAAGGCATCAGAGAGCACAACAGCTGGAAACCTTAGCAGGTATGAAAAGCAGTCTGAAGGTGACTCAGAAGGACAGCTTTTCCCGAGGTGGAAGGCCATCAGATCAGAGCTGCTCTCAGTACAGTTGAATGGACAGGTAAAATAAGCCAAGTTGATAACAGAACAGAGTGTTTCTCATTATACAGATACTATTTTAATTGAGAACATGAATGACTGCAGTGCCTGTGGGGAAAATTCTCCTGTTCAACAAAGCATCACAAAGTGTGGCCACAATGGAAGCCTCTGAAATTAGATACTGACACACCATCCAATCATGAAGACCAGATAAAGCATGATGATGGCTCAGCACAAGTTAAAATGAGACTTTCAAGATCAGAGGAAATGTAGATACACATACCTTACCCAGAAATCCATGGAACTATATAGAGAAGATTTGGGGGCAAACAGAAAACATACCTTTCCCCGGTTCCTCTCGCGGGGACTTGTGCTGAGCTGGGGAAAGGTACCGGTAAGTCGCGCGGAGCTCGGGGGGGAGGGGCGAATTCGCCCCGCTTCCACAATCACCCCCGATCGAGATCCACACACATCCCTAACAAGGCATTCAATAGTTAAGAGCTCAAAATAGCACGGGGGGGGGGGGGTTGTCACCTGTAGGCTTAGTTTTATTAACTTTTTGTATCATCATTTTAAACTGTGCTTTTAAACTTGGTTTTTAATCTTTTTAACTATATTGTATGTTTTTATTGTTGGTTTTTATGTAGTTTTTATTGTATAAATTGTTGTGAACTGCACAGAGAGCTTCGGCTGTGGGGCGGTATAGAAATGAAATGAATAAATGAATGAATGAATAAATAAATAAATAAATATCTATGAGGACGTTTTGGCAGAGGAAAACCTCTGCCATTAACTGCTGTACTACAACTGCCATCACCATGCTGCTGCAGTCTTCCAGCCCACCCCCCTCTCCCATTAAGGGCTGCAGAATTAAAACCCTAAAAAGGCATCAGAGGAAGGAACTGGCATGTGGGGGGATGTACAACCATAGTGGAGCAGCAGGACTACAAAACAGCAGGAAAGGTGATGATTCTGTGAATCTCACAGACTTCCTGTCCTCAAAGGTTACGGTAATCCCCGGGGTTGTGAGGGCTGTCAGAACATGACAGAGGTGTAAATCCATAATTTGAAACATAATGTGAATACTGCAGTATGCAGTTCCCCTAGGCAAGGTTGAGGTGCCTTGAGGGACACAGGTTCATTCTTACTCATAAGAGGCCCAAACTACAATTCACACAGTCATTGCCATGGCAATAAAATGAGCCAAATAATCACAGAATAGGTTTCCAAAAGGGGCAGGGATTGATCATGTAGTGTTCTCAGCCCTTACCAAAATGGTGAGGATATCAGTTTCTATTTTAAGAATTCTCAAGGAAAAAAAGAGAAAAATCAGGGAAATGTGGCTTCACTATACATGAATGAATAAAAAATGAGAATACAATGATTTTTAAGCCAAGCTGATTATTTTTATGCCTGGAAAGCCATGGTGGGGAACCCATCTTACATGCAGCTCCCCCAAACAACCCATGAAGCTTTTTGGCATTCTAGTGAGAATGTTTTATTGATCACTTGTGCATTAGAAACAAGAGGACCAGTGTAAATATCTGAGAATGACAAGACTAGAGCCACTAGACAAACAAGTTTAGGCAATAGGGTATAGATATCCCAGACAATGAGACAATCCTGTTTAACTCCTATAACTCACAGAAATTGGTCTCATGCCAAATGACATCAGGAAAAATGACATTTTTCCTACACTGGAAAAATTCTCACATCACTATGTGTGAAAGTTCCACAAATGTCTATTCTGATGTGATCGTGTGAGTTTGGAAGTTTACTCTGCACTGCAGCTCCCAAATATGTAGCCCTGGCAAAACAAATACTTGTGCAAGTTTCATATTGAAGTTTTCTGCATATTTTTCCTACACGGTTGCACGCATGCAGAAAAAAAGTCATGTGTGAAATCACCCTTTTTCACAAAGAGACACATATCTGATATGGCAGGACTCATGACCTGAAATGGTACATTGCTAAGCCTAGATGCCTAGGTTTTAGCATTGGCCAGGAGTGAGTTTGTAGAGTTAAAGCTAGTGTGCCAACTGTGCCCATTCCTGAACATTTCGGATCGGACCATGGGGACACATACCTTAGTAACAGCCAGTTGGGACTACTGTAATGTTTTCTATGTGGGGCTGCCTCTGAAACGTGTTCAGAAACTGCAGTTGGTCCAGAATGCTGCAGCCAGACTATTGACTGGGGCTGGTTATCAGGAGCATATGACTCCCTTGTTACAACTTTATTGGCTACTGGTCTGTTTCTGGACACAATTCAAATTGCTGGTTATGACCTATAAAATCCTACATTACTTGGGATCAGGATATTTGAAAGACTGCATTCTCCTATATGAGATGGCCTAGGCTTTAAGAGCCTCATGGGAGGCCATTCTGGACCCTTCTCTCTGTCCCACCACTATCAGAGGCATGTTTGATGGGAACGTGAGAGAGGGCCTTCTCTACCCAGGCTCTGGAACTTTCCGCTGAGGGAAGCCAGGGTAGCTCTATCTCTATTGTCCTTCTGCTGGCAGGCAAAATCATTTTTGTTCAGGCAAACTTTTGTTTTTTAAGCTGATTTTTTGCTGAAATAAGCTTAATCGCCTGGGTACTGTTCACTTCTTTTTTATTGGTGAGTTTTAATAGATGGGTTTTTAATGCATTTGTTTTTATGTTTTAGTAGTAGTAGTAGTAGTAGTAATTTTATATTGTCTGTATTTTATTGTTAGCAGCCTTGAGCACTAATTTTAGTGGAAAGTAGGGATACAAATCAAAATAAATCAGTGGTTTCAAATCCCTGTCTGTACGGATGTCTGGGGACTGGCAATAGCAGTGTTGTTGCTGCAACTGGGGCTGATGGAGTGGGGGTGCTGTGGCGTTATTTTGCGTGTTGTGTGTGGTGATATCAAGTTATGAACTGGGGGTGGGGTGGTATCCCCATCATTGTGAATTCATTGGCTCACTCTGGGTGGGTAGCATGTAGGCATCAGCACAGTCCTTGGTTAGTGGGTACTGGCAGAGGTTCCAGGGCTGCCATGGGCACATCTGCTGTTTTTGTATTTCCTAGTTGTGTGCTTTCCCCTTCCCCTCTCCGGTTGAGCATGCATTGGATACAGTGGCTACCCCAACAGCATAGCAGTAACATCTCTCTCCCCACCACCCCAGCCCTTCTTGGTGTAGAGTGAGTATAGTTCTATTAGATGGATGTGGCCAGACCCAGAATGAGAAGAGGGCAAATATTAGCTGTGTCTCTCCCTAAGCAGCCTGGGAGAGCATCCTAAACACTACAAATTCAATAAACGAATAAAAGAGGGAATGGACAAAATCACAGTTCTGGCATTTCTTCCAGCTTTTCGAAGTTCAAGCCCCTTTAAAAGGGAATTAATTTTAGAAAGCTTCAGTTAATGCAAACTGGAGGTATCATGAAGATTAAGGGGCAAATTATACATTGTACACAGATGTGTATAACAAAGGTGCAATATTTTTTTAAAAATGAAATACAGCCTTGGGAAGCTGTAATTTTGAGTGGAGGTATCACAAGGGAATGAAGGAGTGCTTAACCCTTTTCCTGCTGGCCATCTACCCACGCAAAATCACCCTCCCCAAGCTGCTTTTCCTCCTAAGGAGTTCCATATGCACATTTATTAGGATGAATAAGCATCTGGAACCTGGCCAGGGAGAAAACCGCCTTGGGAAGAGGTGACAATGAGCAGAAAATTGGCTAGCAAAGGAAGAGGTAGAGCACCTTCTCCCCTTGACCCAGCTCTTCCATTCAAAAGTGCAGCCCCTCAAGTCTGCTTTTTATAAATAAGAATTAAACAATACTGCCCAGGTTTTTGCACTGGCATTTACAAGTAATGCCTAGTTTGCCCCTGAATTAAATGTAGAAAAGTACATTTTGTAGCTTGGGATCATTCTTAACTGACACAAACTCAACAGACATTTACAGTAAAGTCAGGTCATGAACACAGCATCAATACATGTCAACTAAATTCACTAGTGGATGGCACTTTCCATCAAAGCGAAAACATAAGCCTAGTTCATGAATTACCCAACACCATACAGCAGGCCAGTTCACATGTTCAGGGCTTATTTAAGCCATGATGGTCTGTGGCACATGCGGGCTGCCATTTTGAATATTCAGCCACAGCTTGTTGTGCTGTCCGAACACAGAGACTGTGGGTTACGCGAGGGTTAAACAACCCTCACATAACCCAACAACAGAACATGGGTTATAACCCACAGTCCCTGGATTCGGTTGACATGACAAGCCATGGTCAGGGCTTGAATATTCAAAACTCGCCTGCACACACCGGCATGTGCTGCAGCCCACCATGGCTTAAATAAGCCATGGTGGGCTGTTTTGATCTTGTGAACCCAGTTAGATACAATCTCTCTTAACAGCAGCTTCCAGTCTGTATAATTGGCACGACAGTAGCAAGAACAGAAAAGTTAAAGAGTGTAAATTACTCATGATGCAACAAGGGAGTATTAATAAGGATGCATTGTAGATGTTAATTAGCAGTAGCGGCCTTTACTTATTTAAAATATTTATTTATTTAATTAAGAGATTTTTTTCCTTGCTTTCCTCCTCCAAATAAGGAGTCACTCAAAGTGGGTTACAAAGTATAAAAGCATAAAAATAACTAATCACTAAAACAAATTAATAAGCTAAAAGCTGAAGCAAAAGCACATAAAAACTAAGTCCTGAATTAACTGTTAAGTATTAAGTAAGTAAGCAACAATATTAAGCAAAAAACCAAAATGAATAGAAGTAAGCAACTGATGCTTACAAATGTAATTGTGTTTCCTTGAACAGTTCAAGGCAGCTAACAAGAATCATAAAACAATAAAAACCAACATATAAGAAAAACCAACCAAAAGAGCAAATAAAGCAATTAAAAGCAATAGCAATAAAAATATAAAAGAGACAGTTGGATTGCATACTACTTATGGCAAGGCCAGCCTCTAAAGGCCAAAACCCCTCCTGAACAGGAAAGTCTTAATGCTCTGGCAGAAGGAAAATGAGGAGACGACAAAACAAACTTTTCTATGGAAGGGAGTTCCAAAGTCTAGGTGCAGCAACAGGAAAAGCTCTCCCCCTCATTCCAATCAAATGCTGTTTTGGGACTGACAAAAGAATCTTTGTGGATGATCTTAATGGATGAGCAGGCTCATATAGGAAGAGGTGGTCCTACATTGGATAGGGCTTTAAAAGTCATAATCAGCACTTTATTGGGTCTGGGAACAGATAGGGAGCTAGGGCAGTTATTTCAGCAGTGGGGTGCATGCTCCCAACACCCTACCTTAGTAGTAGATGTTACTGAAGTACAAGCCAAAGTATGCCCCAAATACAAACAGTGTTGGTGGATGGGTGGAAGGATTTGATTGCTTTTCTCAATGCAAGTTTGATTTAAACAGGCTGTTCATCCTTTTCCCATTACAGAGGCAGATATCAGTCAGACCTGCAATAGCATGCTCACATCAGCTTCCTCACTCCCAATTCAGCCAATGTAATTCTTCCTAGAAAGCAAGTCTGCCACCCTGAAATTGATCTTTTATCCATCTTTGCTGCCTATGCACTCTTGTACCTCACAGTATTCTCCAGATTCATCTGGCAAAAATTATAGTCTCAAAGTGGAGGATGTTCCTGTATTTAACCATTTATTAAATCCTGGAAGAAACGCTTTGGGATCAGCCTTGAACCATTTCACTCATCCTTCTCAACCCTGCTGAAAAACCCCCAAAATTACAAAGTTAATTGGCAGCACATTGTTACCATATGTGGTGTGCTAGCAGCGCCCTGAAGTTTATTTAAGCTTGGAAAGAGGAATGGAATATTACAACCCTTTATAAGGATTTCAAATTGGCCCTAGTTATTAAGGAGATGATCTACCTCAAGCCTCCTCCTGACCTTGCGCTTTGCTGGTACCTCTTTGTACACTTCTGGACATGCTCAGCATAGGCCCTCAGTGAGAGGGCTTTGATTACACAGAATTTTTAACATTAATTCCCCAGCAACCTCTTTGATTCTGTTCCTGATGCAAGAGGAGGTTTGGTTAATACACACTCAATACACCACATAGATTAAGAGGGGAAACTGCATAGTACGTAAATGAGTACTCTGCAATGTCTTTATTATGAAGATTCACTCTCAGCATCAGTGTAGGATTGTGCTGTGTACCACTCCCTCTAATAGTGAACTTAAGTGGTGAGTGTTGACAGGATTCAAGCCAAAATAGGGTTACTGAAAAACAAGAGGGAGGTATCAACATACTAGGTGGAACTCCAAAGTTTGCAGAAGTGCAAAGATTCTTTTTTAAAAAACAGCTAAGGGGGCACACACACCCCACCCCAAAAAATACCCAACTGATAATTGAGCAAACTCAGTAGCCATGGAATGGTGAGTACCAGTTGTGGAAGGGGGAAAGAAAAGGGTGGGGGAATGGAGTATCCTGGAGGAGGGCATGGCTGGCCTGAGCCCTACTCCTGGAAGCCTGAGCTCCTGCTCCTGAACAAGAGTGCTGCAACATTTTGATGCATGTCCCACTTGTCAAACAAAGTCCTGTTCATGAAACACATTAGAATGCAATTTCTACAGAGAAAGAGATGTATCACACTTGCAGAACTTCACACGCTACCTGTTGGGGTACTTCTGCATAGAAGTATTGAGGGTGTGGTATCAAGTATAATCAGTAGGTTTATCTGAGAGCCACAGGTCACAATGCATCATGCATGGCTTGCCCTTACTCTCCCCCTATCTACACTGAAGACAGAAGTAATACCAGGCTGTGCTTGGGCATTGCAGTCTATACACAGGAAGATGCAACATTGGTTTAAGAAACCCCGTGTCATATCCATCCTTCTTTTCCCCGAGGCTGCCTTCACACATACTAGTTGCGCACTAAATAATAACCCATGAATACATGAAGTTCCCAAGCGGATGCAAACTTATGCTCTCAACTGGGATCATTACTGTCCCTGCACATAGCACAAGATCTTGACTTTCCAAGACTCTACACCTGCATAGCTAGTTCATTCTGCTTTTGTGTTCAAAGTGTCTGACCAAGTAGTTTATCGTTTACTTCATCTGACAGAGGCCATTGGCAAAATCTGTTTTCCTTAAAGTCTCATAAACTAGATTTTTTAAAAAAATGCCCAAGCAGACTTTCATGAAGTGAACATCAGGTTCTAATTAAAGCCCTCCTTGGTTGATTTTACCAATCTGATATGTGTAACACAACCTATCAACCCTCACAAGTTAAATTCACAGCATGCTCATTTCCGCAGTTCCTCCTCTCCATTCCAAAAGAAATGTAATTGCAAGTGCATTTAAGATAATGTGTTCCAAAATAAAAATAAACTGAGGGAAAAAGTAGATGACAAAGATTTAGTTTGTCTCTCCCTGCTATTTTAAGAGACACACCAAACACCCTCCTTCAGAAGAGCTGTTGTGTAGCAAGTACCAAGATGAAAAAAGTGGATTCCTAGTATACATACATATGTAAGTTTGTTCAGGGAAATCCTTGCTAAAATACAAAATGTTACCCCTGAGTATTCAAAAGCAGTTGCTGGGGGTGGGGGACCAACAGTAGGGCTCTTCTTATACTATTGTGGTGCAAGAATATACATGTACAGCAGTGTGTTACCAGAGGCAAAGCGTATTTGAGAGGGTTAATGAGCATTACTCCTCCTTCTCTCTGAATTTAGCCACTAGTATGTACAGGTTTAGGTATGTCAGCACACAGAACAGAAATAGAGAAATGATCACCAGGAAGTACAGAATTAAGGTATGCATGCTATGAGGCATAAGGTATGCATGCTATGATCGCCGTTCCAGTAGATCTGTAAATGCTAGGCTGCTGCACAATGTGTTAAAATCCAGCAAGCTGGGCCTGGCTGAAAAGGAGAAGGAACAAATGCATGACAGTTTTCTTGATATCTAGCCCCAATTACATTTTCCACCCCTGAAGATCCTAACACATCCCCCGTTTTTAGTGGAAAGGAGCATGGTGAACCCCCCCCCCATTTTATCTCTTACCTAAGTAGAAACTAAACAACTAGATCAAGTGGATTTGTACAGCAAAATAGTCAATCTCAGTAATATCACAGGATTTCTCACTATCCTCTGTAAACAGTTCAGAGTCAAATTATCCTTCACTACTGGAGGTGCATCTTATACTAAGGATGAATGTTGATTTTGGTATGTAATCACAAGATGTTTTTCTTCCACGTCTGCCTATAAAACTAATCTGACTGCATTTATCATATGGCTCGTTGTCATTTAAGTATCTAGGTGGTCTGACCCAGTCAAATCTCTGAGCAGCTTACTACCTATTCCTGTCTTGTGCCAAGCAAATAGCTCTCAGGGGACCATGGCACACCTTTAGAGAACTCCCACCTTGCATAGTACATTCATTCCAAGTGTCCCATTTCAGGGGGGAAAAATACTTCAAAATGTACTGGGAGGTGGAGCATACCAAAAAAGGGGAATGAACTCTCACAGATCTGAACTGATTCTTCTGTACAGGAAAACTGCAAAGGCTGGGATTGTTTACCTTAGAGAGGAGATGACAAACATCCCTATAATTACAAAGCCCAACAGGAATGCAGAGAGGCAGTATCTAGCCACCCTGCCTCATAGCATAAAAGAACAAGGGCTATTCTGTGAACCGAAGAGTGAAAACTGAGATGAGGAAATATTTTTCCACACAATGTCACCTTTAGATTGGTTGTCACTAGCTACAAATAACGAGAATAACCAACTTAGCAGGATTCGAAGGAACATAGACCTATATTGGACAGCCATAATAAAAATAAAACTTAGTTTAACTGTAAATTCTTGTAAACTATTACATCAAGAGTATTTGAAAACCCACTTTGCTGAGGAAAAAAGGGTGGAAGTACTTAAAAAAAAAAAAAGTAGCAATTTGTCCTGGCTCTATGAATACTTATTTTTCTTTGCCTATTCCTTAGAATTAATCTCAGATATAGATGAAATACACTTTTCTGTGACCTCCAATCAGCAACAACTTCCCTCACACCTTGTGCTTACTAACATATCTAACTTAATATAGAAAACAAGCGTACATTCATGTTCCATTCACTCCAAGTAGTCAAATCCCCCAAAGTTGCAAAGTTGATGGGTGAAAGACAGAGAACTAAAGATAAAAATGGAAGCGAATTTATACAGTAATACCTTGGATTGCAAGTAACTTGGTTTGAGAGCGTTTTGCAAGACAAGCAAATTTTTAAATATTTATTTAATTCTTTTTAACTTGATATACAAGCAACGTCTTGCAATACAAGTACTGTAGTATGGCTTAAATTAAAAATCTCTGTACAAATTTTTTTTGGGGGATTTCGTTTTGATATAAGAGTGTTTTGGATTACAAGCACGTTTCCGGAATGAATTATGCTCTCAATCCAAGGCATGACTGTACTTATGACCACTTCTTTCTCCAGCATAGAGAACCATCATCATCATCATCATCATCATCATCATCATCATCATCATCATCATCATCATCAAACTTAGGTGATTCCATGCCTGTCAGTTTGGAAGCAAAATGGTTTAAGAACCAACATTACTCAACAAGTGAGCTTCCAGAACCTACAGTTCCAGAACTGTTGAGGGCAGTTGTGCCATGGAATCCTTAAGATAGCAGTTAGAGAAAAGAAAAAAGAGGGGGGAGGGAAATGGAGGAAGGAGGAAATTAGCCTACTTGAAACCCTAACTGCTTATACTTCCTGGAGTACAAATTAACATTGGGAGAAGATGTGTGCCATTAGGTTAGAAAACTCTCCTCCTCATACTGTATATGGTGTAAGCCATGAATAATGCTACAAGGCTCCTGGTCCAGGCTGGCTGGAACCCCAAATAGGAGCACTCCTCTTACAAGCTGGGCATACACAGCAACATTTGTTTGCAGATCTCTGCTTGTATTCCTCAAGGCAGCAGCAGGTAGCCAGACTGTACTTTTCTCCTTGTCAATGGGTAAGACTAGCTATGGAATGTAAAAATAAAATGAGTTGGAGGACAATGTTCCTCAGGGGCGGCCATGGTAACTAGTGGAAAAGTCTGCCTACAAACAAAAAAGTGAAGGCCATCTACAATTTGGACTCAGTGTAGGCTCAGGTAATTAGGTCTTATTGAGAAGCATACAAACTAAAGCCCAGAACTGTATATGGTGTCTGAGAGGCCAGCTTGTCACTTGGTTTAAAACACACACACACACACACACACACACAAACAGGAACTCAGTCCTTCCAAAACATATCCCTTCCCAAATCACCTACCCTTTGTCTGTGGTCTACTCCAAAAAAACCATTCACTATTGTCCTGTTGTCTCCTCCAACCACCCATTCACTATTCTCCACGGGGTGTGGTGTGGTGCTCAATTGACCTACATTTCCACCCACTGGAAGCTAGCGCAGACCAGGAGTTCAGGTACAGCCTCCCCTGATTTTCAAACAAGGCCCTCTAATCAGATTGGCTCCAGCAGCAGTTGGGCCAGCCTACCTAGAGCTTTATAAGGAGGCAGGCTTGCGAGGAAGCCAGCTCTCTGAGCGCAAGGAGCCCCAGTGACAAAGCACCAGCACACAAGCAAGTTAAGCAACAGGGCGAGGAGGCCAGGGCAGAGAGCTCTTCCCTTCCTTCTCATAGTAAGTAACGATAAATTAGTAACTAAAGATAACCCACCCACCCCCCCCCCGCTTCTCCTAGTAAACAACTTGTTTTTCCAGGAAAACAAAAGCATTTTTTTAGAGGTGCAAAAAAGCATTTTGAGGAGCATATTGCCGACAACATCAAGGCCAACATAAAGAATTCTTTAAGTATATCAGAAGCAGGAAACCAGCTAGGGAGGCAGTTGGACCACTGGACGATAATGGAGTTAAAGGAGTCCAAAAGGAGGATAAGGAGATCGCCCAGAAGCTGAATGAATTCTTTTCATCTGTCTTCACTGCAGAAGATAAAGGATGGATGCCTGTGCCTGAACTGATGTTTTCAGGAGGGGAGTCTGAGGAATTGAGGCAAATAGTGGTGACAAAAGATGAAGTTCTCAACCTTATTGACAAATTGAAAATCAATAAATCACTGGGCCCAGATAGTATCCATCCTAGAGTTCTTAAAGAACTCAAACATGAAATTGCTGATTTTCTAACAAAAATATGTAACATGTCCCTAAGATCAGCCTCTGTACCAGAGGACTGGAGAATGGCCAATGTAACACCAATTTTTAAAAAAGTATCCGGTGGGGGGGGGGATCCGGGAAATTACAGGCTGGTTAGCTTAATGTCTGTTCCGGGTAAACTGGTTGAAAGCATTATTAAAGATAAAATCAGTAAGCATATAGAAGGGCAAGCCCGGCTGAGAAAGAATCAACACGGCTTCTGCACAGGTAAGTCCTGTCTCACCTTTTAGAGTTCTCTGAGTGTGTCAATAAACATGTGGAAAGGGGTGACCCGGTAGACATTGTTTACTTGGACTTCCAAAAGACTTTTGACAAAAAAGTTTTTTGATCGGGTAACCTCCCTTGTGGACTGTGGGAATGCGGTGGACATCATATATCTGGACTTCAGCAAAGCTTTCAACAAAGTGCCTCATGATATCCTGATTAGCAAGCTAGCTAAAAGTGGGCTAGATGGAACAACTATCAGGTGGATCCACAATTGGCTACAGAATCGGACTCAAAGAGTGCTTATCAATGGCTCCTTCTCAAACTGGGGAGAGGTAACGAGTGGGGTACCACAAGGCTCGGTCCTGGGCCCAGTGCTCTTCAACATTTTTATTAATGACTTGGATGAGGAGGTACAGGGAATGCTTATCAAATTTGCAGATGACACAAAGTTGGGTGGAACAGCTAATACTCTGGAAGACAGAAACAAAACTCAAAGTGACCTCGATAGGCTGGAGCGCTGGGGCGAAAACAACAGAATGAAATTTAATAGGGATAAATGCCAAGTGCTGCACCTAGGGAGAGGAAACTAAATGCAGAGTTACAGAATGGGGGACACTTGGCTCAACAATACTACAAGTGAGAAGGATCTTGGAATTGTGGTAGATCACAAACTGAATATGAGCCAGCAATGCGATGTGGCTGCAAAGAAGGCAAATGCTATTTTGGACTGCATTAATAGAAGTATAGCTTCCAAATAGCGGGAAGTGATCATTCCCCTTTACTCAGCACTGGTTAGGCCTCATCTTGAGTACTGCGCCCAGTTCTGGGCACCACACCTTAAGAAGGATGCAGACAAACTGGAGAGGGTTCAGAGGAGGGCAACAAGGATGATAAAGGGACTGGAAACAAAGCCCTATGAGGAGAGACTGAAAGAACTGGGCATGTTTAGCCTTCAGAAGAGGAGACTGAGGGGAGATATGATCGCACTCTTCCAGTACTTGAAGGGATGTCACACAGAGGAGGGCCAGGATCCCTTCTCGATCATCCCAGTTTGCAGGACACGGAATAATGGGCTCAAGTTACAGGAACCTAGATTCCACCTAAACATCAGGAAAAATTTCCTGACTGCCAGAGCAATAAGACAATGGAATCAACTACCTAGGGAGGTGGTGGGCTCTCCCAATCTGGAGGCATTCAAGGTGCGGCTGGACAGACATCTGTCAGGGATGCTTTGACCTGGATTCCTGCATTGAGCAGGGGGTTGGACTCGATGGCCTTGTAGGCCCCTTCCAACTCTACTTTTCTATGATTCTATTATTCTAAGTCCCTCACCAAAGACTTCTGAGCAAACTTAGCAGTAATGGAATAAGAGCGGAGGTCCTCTTATGGATCAGTAACTGGCTAAAAAACAGGAAGCAGAGGGTAGGAATTAATGGTAAATTCTCCCAATGGAGGGATATAAACAGCGGGTTCCCACAGGGATCTGTATTGGGACCAATGCTTTTCAACCTATTCATAAATGTTCTGGAATCAGGGGTGAGCAGTGAAGTGGCCAAGTTTGCTAATGACACCAAATTATTTAGGGTGGTGAAGACAAAAGGTGATTGTGAGGAACTCCAAAAGGATCTCTCCAAACTGGGAGAATGGGCTTCAAAATGGCAAATGCGGTTCAATGTAAGCAAGTGTAAAGTAATAATCATCATCATCGGCGATCACTCGTGACCGAGTAAGATTGTTTTCCAGGATAAAAGGAGGAAATTCTAAAGAAGATTGTGTAGACTCTAGCGATGGGTCCGTAAGTGACTGTGGAGGCCAATTCTAGATCCACACAGCTTCCCACAGTGAGGACACAGGTTACCAGATGGAAGATGGTCCTGTAAAGGATTCGTTTGACGTGCTTTTCGCTTAGCACATTTCTCCCTTTCACCTTGCACTCGGGCTTCTTCAAAGTCCATGGATCCTTTGTGAAAGGCCAACCTCCATTTAGATCATTCATGGGCCAGAGCTTCCCAGTTTTCGATGTTTATATTGCATTTTTTTAGATTAGCCTTATGAACATCTTTAAACCTCTTATATTGACCACCGATATTCCACTTTCCATCCTTGAGTTGGGAATAAAGTAACTGCTTTGGGAGACGGCAGTCAGGCATTCGAACAACATGACCGGTCCCCTGAAGTTGGCGTTGAAGGATCATTTTTTCAACGCTAGTAGTCTTTGCTTCTTCCAGTACACTGACATTTGTTCGCCTATCTTCCCAAGTAATGCACATTGGGGTGAAAAATCCCAACTTCAAGTATAATCTGATGGGATCTGAGCTAGCGGTGACTGACCAAGAGAGAGATTTTGGAGTTGTGGTGGACAACTCGATAAAAATGTCGACCCAGTGTGCAGCTGCTGTGAAAAAGGCAAACTCCATGTTAGGCATAATTAAGAAAGGAATTGAAAATAAAACTGCCAAGATCATACTGCCCTTATACAAACTTATAGTGTGACTGCACTTAGAATACTGTGTACAGTTCTGGTCACCACACCTAAAAAAGGACATTGTAGAGTTGGAAAAAGTGCAGAGAAGAGAAACTAAAATGATCAAGGGGCTGGAGCAACTCCCCTATGAGGAAAGGTTACAGCAGCTGGGATTGTTTAGCTTAGAAAAAAGGCGAGTAAGGGGAGACATAGAGGTTTATAAAATTATGCCTGGTGTGGAGAAAGTGGACAGGGAGACATTTTTCTCCCTCTCTCATAATACTAGAACCCAAAGGGGTCATCCCATGAAGCTGATTGGTGGGAGATTCAGGATAGAAGGAAGCACTTCTTCACACAGCACATAGTTAAACTATGGAATTCACTTCCACAGGATGAGGTGATGGTCACCAATATGGATGGCTTTAAAAGGGGATTGGACAAATTCATGGAGGAGAAGGCCATTGGTGGCTACTAGTTCTGATTGGCTATGTGCCTCCCCAGTATCAGAGGCAGTATGCCTATGTACACCAGTTGCTGGGGAACATGGGCAGGAGGGTGCTGTTGCACTCATGTCCTGCTTGTGGGATCCTGTGTGCAGCTGGTTGGCCAGTGTGTGAACAGAATGCTGGACTAGGTGGACCCTTGGTCTGATCCAGTATGGTTCTTCTTATGTTCTTAATTTTCACTAAAAATGTCAATTTCACTCCAGTGAGGATATAGACTTAACCTGGGCCACAGGTTGCAGCAAATTTCACACTACACCCATGGCAGTACCTGCCACTTGACACCACAAATTCAAAAGGAAAGTGGGAAGTGGCTGATGCTGTGGCAGACAGAAGAAGACGCTGGCAAATGGGCCTTACTGTAAGTGTATTGGCTTCAGGGCTGCAAGCCATTTTGCAAACCCAAAACATCACAGTAAGGCCTTACATTGACATCCCTGAGCTACATGAAAAATTCATTTGAGCGAATTACATTTCATACGTTCATGTGAAATGGAAGCAGAGAGAATAGCTTGCTATTCTCAGTCCCAGGAAAACACATACACACAGCCAAGAGTAGACACTCTCAAACAACATGATGCAATATGATGCATCATAATGCATGATGCTGTCACATCTCAATGCGTATAGCCTATGTAATGAGGTCTGATCTGCCAATTTGCATACTATGTGCAACATCACAATTTGTCTGCATGTCCCTTCTGTGGTGTTTATTTTTATCACTTTTAGCTGCCCTACTAACTTCTGTTACTGCTGCTATTGAACATTTAGCCCCAGTATGTTAGGCACTGCACAAAACACAGAAGTGAAACAGTCCCTGTCCAGAGAACTTACAATATCTATTATCTGGGTGGGAATTCTGGGAAGGGAAAAGGGTAATGGATTAACGTCAGGTTTTGTTTTCCATCAGCAGTACAAAAGAAAGCAAGGGTCATATTGGGAGTAAGCTTGCCTGCATACTTACCCCTCTGCCCATCAGGCCATTGTTGAAAGGAAGGCCAATAAAGCTGAAAGCTGCTTCTTGGATGAAATATGGATTCAGGATACGGATCTCATGGGGCTCTCTTGGAACATGAGTTGCCACAGACTTCCAAAAGCCATCAGAGGCACTCTGTAGAAATGCAAAAGTCCATCACAGATGGTTAGAGGAGCCATGTGCCAAAATCCCATTTCATTTTTGAGCCCACCAGCATTGGAGAAAAAAACAAAACAAAATTGGAATTGACTCTAGGCTCTAACAAGGAGTTATGCCAAAGATATGGGCAGGTAATAAAAGACGTCTCAATGACTGGTCTATTCCAGCCATTCTACCCTTGGCCTTTAAGATACATTCCGTCCATATTCCATCTTCAGTCATCCTTGTTAAATTACATCTGATTTACGACCCAAGAAAAAATAATATTGTTCTGGAAAATGCCACACATACAGTGAAGAGAAAATACAAAACAAAACAAAGGGGGTGGGGGTGGGGGAGAGCAAGCATAATAGGGGTTTTCTTTTTCTTTTTTACTGTGACCTAAACTTTAGGGGGACTTATCCATTAAATTGGGTCAGACATATGGATGGGTTAAATCTCTAGCACCCATTCTTCATTGTGCATCCCCGATTTTGGGGGAAATGCCTCATAATCTGGAAAGCTGAGATACTATATGGAAAGAGAAGGGAGGTGCACATCAAGAACAAGAAAGCGAGAAAAGCACAAGTAGTATTTAAACGAGGGATGTGCACTGGATTTGGACAAGACCTGAAGACTGAGCAGAACTGGGGCCCTTTGGACCATTTCTGGTGCTTCCTGAGGCAAAGAGGGCTTCCCTCTGAGGCTTTGCCAGGCCAGCTTTACCATTTCATACTTGGAGACAAAGACATTCTGTCTCCTCTCCAAATAGTGTCTTTTGGTTTTATTTCTCCAAAATACTAATGAGTGGGGAGATGGGGAAGTGACAGGTCCCCCTTCTAATTCTAGGGTATGTTTTACTAGGGGCTCTAATCACTGTGTTTTGGGGGAGGGCAAGGATGGGACCATGAGATAGCCATTCTTCCAAAGCTAACAGGCTTCACTATGAAAAAAGCCCTAAATTGATTTTCAGTCAACATAACTCCCTAGCCCCTGCACCTATCTTTCTGAAACTTGCAAGTTAGAGACACCTCTGGACTGTCTGTCATTTTCAGAACAATGGTCTACAAGGAGCATACAGAGATAATCCTGTCCTCTCTGCAATACCCTCCAAATGTCAAGGCTGCTCTTGTATGATACCCCCTGTGCCTATTCATCTGAAACTTGGACAACTCGATCCCCTCAGAAGGCACAGCTCTCCCTGCAAATTCAATTCAATTCTGCCAAGAAATAAAAAAGTTATCAGCAGTTCCCAGTTTTAAAAAAAATCAAAATATAAAGGCACATAACAGAAAAAAAAATACTGCACTTATTTTTGTGACACTTGGCTACAAATAATATGGCTACAAATATCATCCAATTCTGACCAACAGGGAAAAAAAGGTATATCTGGTTTTTATTTCCTATGATAGTCAATTGGAAGCATCAAGCCTCGGATTTCCAAATCTTGGCTTGAGTTCAGTATCTGAGCCAGAGCAGACAGCTCTGAATCAGTCCAAGCAGAATCAGGCTGTTTTCCTAAGTGCCAAATCGGGGTCCAAGTGGAATCTGGGTATTGGTGCACACCTCTAATTTAAACCCACCATTTCTGAGCACTGCACCAAGACTGGAGGTTTGCTAAACTCTTCCCACAGATGACAGCCATACTTCAGAGATTTTCTGGACAGCAATACTAGGGCATGCCCTGCTTATATCTAGTAGAAACACAACCCCTTAAGAAGATGTGTTTCTTAAGATGAAACACAACTTCACACAAGAACTAATCAATGTATGCCCAAAACTACTTAAATCCCACTGCTAGACCTTTGCTTTCTCAAAACAATGAGTAAGATTAATCTTAACTGAAAGTACTTATGGAAGGAAAAGGTAGCTCCAGCCTGGTTGTTCCCTAGACTGACCACCAAGACTGGTAATATATTTCTCTTGTTCTCACAATGAACCATACAGACAGCCTGCCCTTTGCACCCATGGACTGTAGGAAAAACTGAATGTCTGCAGAATGAAACACCTCATAAATCCAGGGAAGGGAGAACCTTGACAGATGAGGAAACTAGGCTCTCTGCTCATGTCTAAAATGGATTAGGTATCTTTATTTACTGTAGCTTGGTCTCTGCTTCTTATAGCACCCCAGGGAAAACATTTATTTGATGTAAAATCCACAGCTGAGGAAAGATTAGTAGAGACAAATCAAGCAGTTCTAATTACAGAGCGTCTGCTATGGCACTCGGATTCCCTGCAACACCCAATCCAATTCTTTGAGTATTGTTCTGAAAAGTACTCAACACCTATTCTGAACAGCAGGGAATCACTGGTATATGTGATACAGGAATTCATGGATAATATTTTCCCTTCTCTTCTGGGGAAGGGGAGTATGACACCAATGGTACTGAGATCTTACTATTACTCCATATTCCATAACCATAATCTTAAGTGCATCTAGAAACATGCACTAATTTCCCAACATGTTACAGAGCTCAGATGTTGCTCTTGCAGGTTTTCCAAAGATTCCCAATGTGCCTAGCTGTATCTATTCAACACACTGATTCACAAAACTACAGTTAACACAGTTTTTCTCATTTTTTAAAATGAATTCCCACAATCCACTCATTGTGAATATTTTGTTGTTGTTTTTACAGCAAACCTATTAGGCTTTAATTATGATCTAGCAAAATGCCCAAACAATTGCAATATATATTGCAGTTGCAATCAAGCCCTGGTATGGTGCCTACAATCAGGTATATCTAGGGGCAGTGAAGATGGCAAAAAAACAACATCTCACTGCCTCTATTCAATTCTCCATTTGCCGCCCAGCGGAGCTTTTTAGGGTTGTCCGGGGCCTATTATATGCTGGCCCCAAGGACATCCTGGATCCATCTGAGGCCCTGCTGTGATATGTTTGCTAGGCACCTCCAGGAAAAAACCTCTTGCATCCGCCGGGACTTAGACTCCAATGTTATGGCAGATGAATCAGGTGAGGTCCCCAGAGTACAGCCTAGTCATGTTTTCGTGGATGAGTTTCAGTTGGTACGGCTCGAGGATGTTGACAAGGTGCTTGGACAGGTTCGTGCAACCACATCCGCATTGGATCTTTGGCCCTCTTGGCTTATTAAATCTAGCAAGGAAGGAGCAGCCAGCTGGGCCAGGGAGGTGATCAATGCCTACTTGCGAGAGGGAGTGGTCCAATGCCGCTTGAAAGTGGTGGTGGTGAGGCCACTCCTGAAGAAACCTTCTCTGGACATGGAAGAACTTTAGGCCAGTAGCGAATGTTCCTTTCCTGGGCAAGGTCCTTGAGCGGGTGGTGGCCAACCAGCTCCAGACCCTCTTGGATGAAACTGATTATCTAGATCCATTTCAGTCGGGGTTTAGGCCTGGTTTTGGCACAGAAACAGCTTTGGTCACCCTGTATAATGACCTATGTTGGGAGAGAGACAGGGGGAGTGTGACCCTGTTGATACTCCTAGATCTCTCAGCAGCTTTTGATACCATCAACCATGGTATCCTTCTGGGGCAGCTGTCAGAGTTGGGAGTGGGGGGGGACTGTATCGCAGTGGTTCCGTTCCTACTTGGTTGGCTGGCTCCAGAAGGTGGTGCTTGGGGAATACTGCTCGGCCCCATGGACTCTCCAGTATGGAGTTCCTCAGGGGTCGGTCTTATCCCCCATGCTATTCAACATCTACATGAAACCGCTGAGTGGGGTCGTCCAGAGATTTGGAGTGCGTTGCCATCAGTATGCTGATGACACACAGCTCTATTTCTCCTTTTCATCTTCAGTAGGTGAGGCTGTGGATGTGCTAAACCGGTGTCTTGACTGTGACAGTGGACTGGATGAGGGCTAACAAACTGAAGCTCAACCCAGACAAGACTGAGATGCTGTTAGTGGGTGGTTCCTCTGACCGGATGGAGGGAGTTCAACCTGTTCTGGATGGGGCTGCACTCCCCTTGAAGGAGCAGGTCCGTAGCTTGGGGTCCTCTTTGAGCCATCATTGTCACTTGAGGCTCAGGTTGCCTCAGTGGCAAAGAGTGCCTTCTACCAGCTCCGGTTGGTGGCCCAGGTACACACCTATCTGGACAGGGATAGCCTGATTTCAGTAATCTAGGCTCTGGTAATCTCTAAGCTTGACTACTGCAATGCACTCTACATGGGGCTGCCCTTGAAGACTGTTCAGAAGCTGCAGCTGGTGCAAAATGCAGCAGCCAGATTAATAACTGGGACCAAGAGGTCTGAACATATAACACCTGTTCTGGCCCACTTGCACTGGCTGCCTATATGTTACCGAGCCCGATTCAAGGTGCTGGTTTTAACCTATAAAGCCCTACATGGCTTGGAACCACAATACCTGATGGAATGCCTCTCCCAACCACAATCTACCCGGACACTACCGCTCAGCATCTGAGGCCTTCCACCGACTGCTGCCCCCAAGGGAGGCTCGGAAGGCGGCAACAAGGGGGAGGGGCTTTTCTGTGGTAGCCCCACAACTGTGGAACAGCCTCCCCACTAACGCCCACCTGGTGCCAACTTTACTATCCTTTCAGCGCCAGGTTAAAACTGCCCTCTATGCCGAGGCATTTAATAGCTGCAAATAGCACATGGGGTGGTAGTTATGTCATCTTTTTATCCAGTCTATTTTTTACATCTGTCTTAGTTATTTAAGTACAGTAATACCTTGGATTGCAAGTAACTTGGTTTGAGAGCGTTTTGCAAGACAAGCAAATTTTGAAATATTTATTTAATTTTTTTTTACTTGATATACAAGCGACGTCTTGCAATACAAGTACTGTAGTACGGTTTAAATTAAAAATCTCTGTACAAATTTTTTTGGGGGGATTTCGTTTTGATATAAGAGTGTTTTGGATTACAAGCACGTTTCTGGAACGAATTATGCTCTCAATCCAAGGCATGACTGTATTTCCATTTCTATACTGCCCAATAGCCGAAGCTCTCTGGGCGGTTTACAACAATTATAAAATTACGTAATAAAATACAATTATACAATAAAAATACAATTTTACAATAAAATACAGTATTTTAAAAAATTACAAACAATAAAACATCAAAAAATTTACTCAAACATTTTAAAAACACTTTTAAAATTACAGTCATGCCTTGGATTGAGAGCATAATTCGTTCCAGAAACGTGCTTGTAATCCAAAACACTCTTATATCAAAACGAAATCCCCCCAAAAAAATTTGCACAGAGATTTTTAATTTAAGCCATACTACAGTACTTGTATTGCAAGACGTCGCTTGTATATCAAGTAAAAAAAAAAAAAAAAAATTAAAAATTTGCTTGTCTTGCAAAACGCTCTCAAACTAAGTTACTTGCAATCCAAGGTATTACTGTACAATGTGCAGAGTTTATTTTCATTTTTTGTCTACTCCAAACCTTGGAGATCATAGCCTTTCCAAGATATTTTAACACGCATACAATGAACGTGCAGGTGGTCAGGGAATGAGGGGCAGCATTGTGGTAGCAGGTTCTGCCATGTATACTGGGGGACAGAGCCTGACATTTCCCTTGTGTGAACTCATACATTAAAAACATCTGAAAAGGGCTTAAGTAGCTATGCTGGTTATTGCTCACCTATATATGCCACCATTCATTCCTGACCCTTTCCTTCCAGTCCTGTTAAGTATCAGAGTTTTCAGCATTTTTCTTAGTGTAAGGTGTGTTAGTTGCTAGACATGCAGATAGGTACGAGATTATCATGGGGATCAGTGTAGCGACTGCTGTTTTCACAAAGACATAGTTATCTCCCTAAAGAATGGGAAAACAGGGGTATTCCCCCATGCAGTTCCGAGGACAAAGGAGGGACATTGGGGCATAGTTCTCTCCTGGGTGAAAGGTTGCAGGATCCACAAACATAGTCTATTATCTTGCCCTCCCTTTCAAATTCCATCAAATCCCACTTCTGCTCATGCCAACAAAGCAGTTCAAGGGCAGAAGAGAGGCAGACAGACACATAGATATATGGAAGCTATATATATAAAAGAAGAAGTCCTGACTGTTTGACTGACTCATCAACGCCCAGCTCAAACCGGTTTAATCTAGGAACGTGCAATTTTGAAGGAACATAGTTTTTATGACATAGACACCCACTAAGGAAGGATTTTTGGAAATTCCATCCCTAAGGGGGTGAAAAAAGGGGGCAAAATCGCCCCACTCTCATATCTCCTATGGGCAAAACAACAGGGGAGCAGTTATGCAAATTGGCCTCACTTGATCTTAGTCAAAAGGCCGAGAAGCGATGTGGACAAATTTATTAGCTACAGGATAGCTTTATTTGCATTAGCTGCAAGGAAAATAAGGGCAGCCTTTATAAACCAAACTACTGCCAAACCATAAGGGGGCCATACAGAAAGAATGTTTCTAAACCTTGATTATTTTATAGCATTTTGTTTCATTATATTAAATGTTCAACCTGTTTTTATTTTATTTTATACTTCATGTATATATGTATTGTGATAGCCATTGGCTATAAACAATAACATTCTGAATTCTGAAATTGGCCTCACCTCATAATTGCTGCAGGAGCCAATAGGAGCAGTTATGCAAATAGCCCATACGACACTTAGAATGTTCATATGAATTCCTGCAGGGGCCAATAGGGGTGGGTATGCAAATCTCCCCTAGGCCATTTAGAATGTTCTCTGAGGGGGTGAAAAGGGAGGGAAACTTTATAAATGACTGACTGACTGTTGTGTGTGGGTCGTCGTCGCATAGGCTCCATCACGTTTTGACGGATCTACCCCAAACTTGGCACGGTCTCTCTTCATCACCTGTAGACTCTCAGGATTAACCTGATTTTTCTTTAAGATCAGATATTTCTGTCAGATATTTATGAACTGCCACAGGGGCCCAATCAGGAGTGGATATGGGTTGGACACCCCAAGTGCAACCTAAGAACTAATCCTAGGTTGACTTTGGGTTGTTTGGCCAAGGAATGGCCCGTGGTGCCCAGGTTCGCATGTCGCGGAGCGGCCTCCAGTCGGGCCGGTTGGAGGTTGCATATTTGGAGAGACAGCTGCACACAATGCAGCAAACTGTGGACAAATTAATTAACCGACAATTTGTCACCGTCATACAAACCAGGTCAAAGACTTCAAAAGAGAAGTACTAGCGTAAACTTGTGGAACTAGAATTTATCAAATTTGAGTTTGGAAATGTGGGTTTCCTTCAAACTATAGGTATGAATTTTGCATAGTATAACTAGAAAGATATTATCATCACCAATTACTACTATTGTGAATGGGTCGCTGTTCTTATCTTGCACACCCATTTGGGCTTTGTATAGAATTGTCACAGACCATACCCTCCCCATTCCTTTTTCCTTGTGTGTCGTGTCTTTTTAGATTGTAAGCCTGCGGGCAGGGACTGTCTTGTTAATTGCTGTAAACCACCCAGAGAGCTTCAGCTATTGGGCGGTATAAAAATGAAATAAAATAAAAATAAAAATAATGCAAATCTCTCCTACGTCAAAACAGAATGTTCATATGAACTGCAGCCGGGGCCTACATGGGGGTGGGGAGGGAGCAGGGATTTCATTGTCGTGTAATCCCGGGGGGGGGGGGAGCTGGGATTTCACTGTGTAGTCCTGGGGGAGCAGGGATTTCATTGTGCAGTCCCAGGGGAGCAGGGATTTCACTGTGTAGTCCTGGGGGAGCTGGGATTCCATTGTATAGTCCAGGGAGGGAAGCAGGGATTTCACTGTGTAGTCCCGGGGGAGCAGGTAGTCCCGGGGGAACTGGGATTTCATTGTGCAGTCCTGGGGGAGCTGGTAGTCCCGGGGGAGCTGGGATTCCATTATGTAGTCCTGGGGGACCTTTCCTATGGAGCGATTCAAAACAGTGGTCCTTAGGGAATTTCAAACAAATAGTGCCTATATGACAACCCATGCAACACCGGGGGGAAAAAGCTAGTATTACTATAGAAGATAAGCAACTGTTTACTATAGAAAATATGAAGAACTATTTATAGTATAAATTGTCTTCGACCAAGCACCACTGATCCATTTCATTCTATTGAGTCTTTTCTGGGCTTTTTGAGATACCACTTTTGAGACAGGATCTCTAGAGTATGACAAGAGGATCTTCTAAAACTGTCACATCCAAACTGAGCCTTCAGCCTCCTTCAACTGATTTTCTAATTTATTATACTGCCAGTTTGCACGTTAATCAGTTTGCTTCACTTGGGCTTTTTCCTATGCTATTATTTTTTTAAAACCTTTCATATCATTTTTGATTAGCTGCAATTTCTGCTTCCCAGGGTAAAATGTTTACACAACGTGTTGAAGCTGACAGAACCACCTCCATCAAAATGAAGTCTGACAAAAGTTTCTGTTTAGCTGTATGACCTCCTGTTGTGAAACTTGCCAAGTGAGGTAGAGAGGCACATAGGAAGCTTATATTGAATCAGTGTGGCGTAGTGGTGAAAGTGCTGGACTGGGACTCGGGAGATCCGGGTTCTAGTCCCCGCTCGACCATGAAACTCACTGGATGACTTTGGGCCTGTCACTGACTCTCAGCCTAACCTACCTCACAGGGTTGTTGTGAGGATAAAATGGAGAGGAGGAGGAGGAGGAGGAGGATTATGTAAGCCGCCTTGGGTTCCTTGCAGGAAAAAAGGTGAGGTATAAATATAATAAAAAAAATTAAAAAATAAAATAAAGACTACTGGTCTACGTAGCTCAGTAGCATCTACACTGACTGGCAGTAGCTCTCCACGATCTCAGACAGGGTTTCCCCAGCCCTTTCTAGAGATGCCAGGAATTGAACCTGGGACCTTCGCGTGCAAAGCAGGTACTGTATCACTGAACCATGGCTCCTGCCCTAGGCATGAGAGATTAAACAGAGATGTCTATTATGTGAAATTGTGTATTGTAATTCACATGACAAATTTTAATGCCATATTCTGTAATTCAGATTCACCTGGATTTAATTGTGTGGCTCTGAAAGGGGGGTGAGGGGAGGAAAGAATGCTGATTGGAGAGCTAACAGTTGCACAGTAGGAAAAAGTAGAAAAGTGAGATGACAAAACACACAAACCAGTTTTCTACAATAATATACCTGCTCTGTAGGAAACTGTGTGATCATCACTTGCTACAAATACATGCAGCTGAAAACGACAACTGGCAGTAGGTCACGTAACATACAGGTGTGGCAAAATAGACATGTGCATTTTATACACATGTACACTGGTGTGGGAGACAGAACACATGCAATTTCCTGCATAGAAGATATCTATGTAGAAAATGCTTCATGTGTGTGCAGATCTCCAAAAACAGTAGCTTAGAGAAAGAAAAGGGGAAACTGTAGGGAGAGATTCAATCTGAAGTTAAGTGTGTATGATTTTCTACAAATGCCACACAGTTTTTCAAAACAATTAGGGCTGGATTGTACATCTAGTTAAAAAAAAAACACCTGTACAAGATGCGGGTTGATTTGTTGAATATGAGCCCATGGTGGAAGATTATTGGCCAATTCCATAATGTGACGAGATGCTGCAGATTCACCACCATACAGGGTGGTAAAATTCATGGCTCAGAATCATGAAGTGCAGTTGTGAACTGAAGCAGATGGAGTGTTTTATGTTTTGTTTTAATATGCTATTTAGAAATTGGATTAAATCTCCTTCTGTGTTTTACGCAGACTCTAGGGCTTAAACAATTCTATGTTGCCAAGAAAATGTTAACTAGAAAAACCTCCTATACATTTATGTTATGCCCAGAAGCCCATGTTGTTATCCTGAAACATCTCTTTACAAAACCCCAAACACTCTGAAATGTTTGAATTTTGCAGATGGGAGCAAACAAAAGGTTAAAAGAAGTTTTCTAAATAGAAAGTTTTCTAGGTTTATCTTAACTGCCTTGTCTTGTTGCCAGCAACCATCTGCATGCGAACCAGAGCCAGTGTGTGACAGGCCGGCAATCTTCATACATTGAAAGTGTGTGTGTGTGTGAAAAATTCTTCTTAACACTATACTGACTTTATATGACTTATTGCTTTAAACACATGATATTTTCTTCTCCAATCCAGCTGAGAGATTGAGAGAACACTATGCATACACACGTTGGAGAATCAAAATTCCAAAGAGGCTTTTTTTTGTAAAATACCCTGGTGATCAGCAAGCATGTGTCTGTATTAAGACTGAGCCAAAATGTTCATGAAACATGGGTAGTGGTGTTGGGGAGTACCAAAAACGAAGATGCCACCTTTTCAGCAGTTTTGCAGCCTCCTTGCAAAACAATTTCACTTGCCCTCACTCTCCCACAGCAGTAGAACCAAACCTAATTAGCTGTGATTTTATTTACTGATATTCAGAGATACCATCACTAGGTCTAGTGTCATGACGTGGTAAGCATGTGCTCTCTGACTGGGTGCGACAATCTATGCGACTTAATTCAGAAAGTAGGAAGCAGCAGCTGAGGGACAGGATAAGGGGTAGGGGAATGGTGCTGAAGCAGCCGCAACCACCAGAGGAAATGATGGTGCCAGCCTGGATCTCCCCACAAAAAGGAGAATATTCACATAATCCAAGTTTTTCTTCCCAAGAAAATTTCTGCCTTGCTGAAATGGCTAGTTTTGACCCAAAATCTCAGCCAAATCTTTGGTGCAGCTCTAGTCTTTATGCTCCCCCCACTCCACCTAACTAAAAAGATTGAAACCCAGCCACCTTCTGGGACAGACACCCTAGTCAGAAGAGTACACTGTACAAATATATCTGGGATGGGAAGATAACACAGCATAACAGAGATAATTTAGGTTTCATAAAAACTGGGGGGTAGAATAACTAATGGCTATGAAGTGGCCATTCATAAATCTGGGGTGGAACTTAGAACATTTTAACTAATATGTTAAATAGCTCACCTGCACCAACTATGGTTGCAAGAAAAAGTGATATAAATTTAGTATTTTATTTTAGTGCATTAATGACTCCTCACTGGGAGTAATGTTCCTCCCACATAGCAGTTGGGCTTTCCCTCTGCTTCTGAGTCATCAAGGACTTCAGTTTTAGAAAGATAGGGAATAGATTTTTCCACCTCATTATTTCCTGTTGGAGAGAGCTGGTGGATGGCTTTTGTTTCAGGCTGAGGCTCTGTCATCATATTTGGGGTCAAGAAGAAACCTTCACCCAAGACAGATTATCTAACAATTGTGAAGGACCGCAGACTTTCCCTATAAGATACCACCTGGCTCACTTGCAGAGCTTATAGCTACATAGTCACATTACCTTGGTACATTTCATTTACTCTTTCATCTATTTTGGGTTCATTTGGTTTGAAAAGAGGGGGGATTGGATATGGACAATATTCTGGTTTATTCCAGTTCTATTATTCCAGAACTATTACCTAAATGTGTTATCACATTGGATGCCTTGTCAATACAAGCATCTTGTTCCTTGTGTTTGGGTTCCAAAATTGAAGCTTTGTGGTTTTGTTCTACAGTTCCCTGTTTTCTCAGCTACAAAGATCGGCTCTACCACTATGCAAACCACAGGCAGCCGGCTCCATAGCCACTAACCTGGCAGGCTTTAGTTAACAGCTGGTAATAAGGTATTCTCCCAGTTGCTGTATTCTACTGGGGAAACCACTATTACCGGTATGTCCAATAGGCTGATTAAAGGCAGATGCTCAGGAAAATTTCTAAAGCTGTTAATTCCTTTTGGGGATACTTGTTCTCCTTTAGACTGAGAGGAGCAGACAGACAGACAGGGCAGTTAACAAATGCCAAACACTATTGAAGAACACACTTTTTCTGAAGCCCATTTAGGATCTCAGTCATGGGAGAAGAGGCCAGAGATACAGTCTGACCACTTGCATCAAACAGATCAAAAAGTGAATCCCTCTCCCATAGCTGGGAACCGAGCAGCCTTTTCAGGACTGGAGCTGGGGATGTGTTGAAGAGAGCTGGTTCAATATAGCAACCAATGATGCAGAAGGCAGAGCAACAGATTCTGCAGAATCACAGTAGTGTGGCCAAAAGGTTAAGGAGGGCTCACAAACTTAGCTTCCATTTCCCCTCATCATTCTGTCCTCTGTGCAACCTTCGCCTCTGTGCTCCTCCTGCTCTGCACAAGATGCCCGTAAGGACTGCAACCTAAATTAACTCCTCTTTCTACTAAGACAGACACCATTTAGTCTCCGCTCCCTGCAGGGTACTGAAGCTGTCCATTATAACATTGGGAGGTTACATTCTTAGATTTGTGTGTTTTCCTGGCAATTACATTTGCCCCAAGTAGTTGAACAGAATAGAACAACTTGGGATTCAGGGTGTCTTTGCTGTCTTGTTATCTGAACGTTTGAACTGGCAGGACTGAATAGGGGCGCCGCAGAGGGTGTTAAAAAGACAAAGATAACTCAAGAATTTGTGGAGGATGATATCAGCACTGCCAGTTTCTCTGCTCCTTTGCAATCATGTGTTGGGTAGGCTCCGAAAAAAGATGCTTATCAATTTTTCATTAAGGGAAGCCAAAGGGCGAGCAATCAACTCTCATAATGAGGTGTATGTGTCATCAAATAAGGAGACATTATAAAAGCTGAGTCTGGGCAAAGCAAATGTGATGGAAATTTATCAGGATGCCCCCACTCTCATGGGAGCTGCAGGTAACAACATTTAAAATTTGCTCTTCAGCCTTCACTACCACTAGGGCTCAGAAAACAGTTTGTGGGCATATGGAGAATTCTGGATTAGTTTGTACCTTCTCTCCCTATTATAGTCATCCCCCTTCTCATCCCACTACTAGCAACCTCAGATATGTTCTCCAATGGGGGGGGGGACGGACATAATTCCATCAAAGGGTTTTTTGAGAATTTTATTTTCAGTGTTAGGCACACTGGTTCAGTATGCCTGACATCCACAAGCCAGGAAGGGATAACCAATTCCCAATAGTCCAAGCAGCAGACTGTAAATATACTGGATCAACCTAGGTAACATTGAAGCATAGCCCAAAGAGTGACTGTAGTGCAAGAACCCTGAGAAAAAGTAGCTCTTTCCTGCGGTACCTTTCACCCATAATATTTCAGTACGATAGCACAAAGTCAGCTATGGAGAAAGCACCTTCAATGTTTCAGGAAGCAGACATCATGAGTGAAATAAATGTGTCTACACAAGCCTATTTTAGGGGATCAGATACCCTTATTCAATACATCCAATTCCCCCCAGTCTCATGCACCAGCTTTTCAGAGCTGTCTTCCTTGTCTAGCCACACTGTAGACTGGGATCACTGCAGGACTAGCACAGCCTGCGGAGTTTGCAGAGTGGGCTTCACACTATCTGCATGAGAAATACAGTACCTACTTTTCCCAATTTCTTGCACTTCTAAATGAGCATGTCAACTGCACAACGGAGAACATGAGAACCCCCTGAGCACATATGCCTCAAGATTCAAAAGGAAAGTTAGGGATAGCAAAAAAAAAGGCCTTAACGGAACCTTTAAAAAGCTTTATGTTTTGTTTTGTTTTCAAGTAAAGTAGATATATATTTTGTCCGTGTTGCTCATAGTGCAATTGTCTTATGTCACTTACTCCTTCCCACACTTTTCCTTTGAAGTGCATTTCTTTTTCTTTGAGTCTCCACAAGGGCTATTCTTTAAGTTTCATGGACAGGGTTGGGATATCAACTACCCTCCTGGGTAGAGAAAGTGTGTGTGTGTGGGTGTGTGTGATGGTGACCCTCAGAAGAGTTGTACTATTGAAAATGTGCACAAATGCAGTATGACTGAGCAATTAACCAGCAAGAAGCGGAGAATCAGACAGACAGACAGACAACAGAAGAACTGCACAAGGATAGGGTCTGCTCTGGTTACCCAGGCAGTTGTCTATGCACATTAGGTTCCTGTGTAAATTTTAGGCTAGCCAGATTCCCACTGCACTTTTTCTTGTTCTAAAAAAGTTGCTTTTAAAAGAGGCACCATAATAACCATTTGTATTTGTAGTGTTCAAGGCACTTCACATTTATTTCCTTGTCTCCCTTAAATCCTGCAAGGTAAGTAAGTATTATTATCTCCCATATTGCAGATGGGGGGGCATGGACAGAGGTGCAGAGAGGGTCTTGCGTAAGGCCATCTAATGAGTTCATGGCAGAGGCAAGATCCAAATCAGAGGCTTCCTCATTCATAGATATTTGAACTCATTTACATCTGTTTATGTGTGATGTGTAGTTAGCCCCTGGGGCAGTATAAAGTTGAAACTTCTTCAATCAAGGTTAGATTAAAAGAGCTATAACTCACGAGCTGCACTGATTCATGGCAGTGAATTATGTAGAGCCTGTAAATCACCTTACATTAAGGTGAACTGTTCCCGGAAAACAAAACCTCAGTCTTGTGTAATAATAACTCCCCATACCAGGGATCAATACTGCAGCATTCCACAAGGGTTGAATACCATGTATGAAGCAAAGAAAACCAGAAAGGTTGGTAGGTAGCAGGAAAGACAAATTATTTGGAGATGAAAGCTGCTGTAAGGGGAGATTTATACACGTTATGCTCCAGGAACAGGCATGTGAAAATTACAAAGAACAATGAATGAGAATGGAGACCTGCCCAGAAGCGCTGAGTATCTAGGTAAAGGCAATTAGGTTTTGGTACAGTTGTTGTTGTTGATGATGATGATGATGATGATGATGATCATCATCATCATCGGCCTGAAATTATGCAAGGAAAAGGAAGTGGGCAGACATAGACCCTACAATGCTCCAGTTCACCATATGCCTCTTTGTTTGCCCCACCCAACCAGGAATGCAGTTATTCAATCCCTGACACCATTGCACAAGGGATAGGTAGGGTTACCACAATGACAAATGGGAAGTGTTTCTGCCCAAATATAACTTGGTTAGGCCTGAAGTAAGCAATCCCATTGAGCAACTCAGACCCATCAGATTACATTTGCCCCTGAGGAGGATAGGGAGAGGACAAGGAAGAACAATTCTCTTGTGAAAAATAATAAAAAGACACCTAACTAAACAGGGATTTTTAACTTCGCAGCAGGCAAGCTTGCAAGATACCGACAGAGCCTTTTGAATATGGTGCTCTGCACAATTCCTAGTTCCAAGCAGCAAGGTGGCTCCTAAGCTTTCACCTCCATATATCCTAAAGCTCACCAAACAAATGCAAGGATAGAGTAAGGTCTGAAAGACTTCATGGCAGAACCTACTCTCGACCACTCAAAAGTAGAGAAGTTTTTAAAGAGGCAAAAACTGGATTGCAAACACTCACATCATCACACATGATACGGAAATAATCTTTGTGAAAGCATCAGTGCATAGATGCTTTTCTCCACAGTGTTTACATGCAGGTAACTGGTATCAGTAGATACTTAGATCTCTGCCTATCAGCGGAAACCCAGAAGTCGAAGGGGGTATGTGTATACCACACCCTTCAAGAATCAGAACAGTCCACAATATCTTTTATCTACACCAGCTGCCAATGGATTTTGTATATATAGGCTATGGAAGGAGATGTATTTCTATTCTCAATTGTAGCATGCCATCCAACAGTTGCTAAGAATTTGAAATGCTTTCTCAATTCTGCCTTATATTGAGCACTCTTCCCTTCCCCAGCTATCCTTCTAAAGGAGGGTATTCACAGTGCAAAACAGCCCCAACACTGCCAACAGTGTCTAGTGGAATCCTGTAGAGTTTTGCGGACTTATACTTGTCTACTGCTGTGTGGGAAGAGTGATGCTGCCCGGTTTCATGCCTCTTGCATTTGTAAAGCATATTATCATTTATACAGGGCAAGCACTTAGATAAGCTCGTAGCTCAGCAGACAAGACGTGCATGCTGGTTTGTATATTCATCTGTAAAGGGACCATAGGAATTGCTTCCATCTTGATATGGAACGCAGAGCAGAGTCCTCCAGAAAACTTTTCCACCCACATCAGTTCCAGTAACATGGAAGACAAAGGTGAGTACTGAACTGGATGCAGCATCAGTGTGTTAAAGGAGGAGTCTAGGGTGTGTGTGTGTGTGTGTGTGTGTGTGTGTGTTTAACACCACCCTCAACTGTGTGTACATTCCTGTGGTTGATGTTGGGAAATTCCTGCCTTATGTTTACACAAATGCATGTTGTGAACTTATGGAACTAAAATAACAGGCTCCCTAAATTTCAGATTTGGTTTTATTAGTGTGGATTTGCAGGGTATTTTGCTACACTAAACTGACTGTTAAGCTATACTAACTGCCATTCTGAATGAAGCTGCTGGGCTAATTTGTGTACCAGATATTTTGGTCTGGCCATGCACAGAGAAACTAAATAGGATACAAGCCTGACTGTTAATCTAATTCCATTAGCTTCAGTGCAGTCTTCTCTACAATTCCAATAAAGTAGAGGTGAGGAACCTTTTCTTTTTGGCCCAAGGGCCAGATTCTATTTTGAAGAAGCTCCTGGGGGTTGCATTCCAATGGTGGGTTGTGCCAAAGGAAAAAGTGGGTGGGGCTGAAAACATCCACGACCACTTCAAATTCCATTACAAATTTATAGTAGGAAGCATCTCTACTCAGAAGCAAGCATAAGCAATATGTCTACCCACAAATACACAGGAAAAGCCTCCATGACTACTCAGAAGAAAGTAGGACAAGGCTCAGGAGGAAGTAGGGCTGAATCAATCAGCACCTTCTTCCCTTAGCCCTGCCCTACAGGGGAAAGCTCTCATTTTCAGTCATCAGCTGATCAGAGATAAGAGCTTTTCCCTCTGTGGCAGCAGATGGGGCAGGGCTAGAGGAAGAAATTGCTGGGCTCTTTGGGTAACACAAGGTTCCCCATCCCTGCAAATTAAGTAACTGAGAATTAAATATAAGAGGATAACAATTAGGAGAAGGAAGGGCACTGGAGATTAGGAACAGCCCAGACTAGAGGTAAGACTTTACATACAGCTTTAGATCACAAGGCATGGTCAGGAACCTTGTTGAAGTGAAGCTGGTTTGAGTCTGGATCAGTGCCTGGGTGGGAGACTCACGGGAAGCTTATGCTTATTGCCTTGAGTTCCATAGTGGAAGATGTAAATAAATGCTTACGTACATACTGTCCCAGCAATCCTGGGTGTAACCTTAAACTTGCATAACACCTAGTAGAGCTTAATCTAATTAAGTATGCTCTCTCCTCCTTTACTCCATCTTGTGACTAAATGCAGACTTTGTGGTTTCGACATCCAGCCAGGTTTCTTCTCTCCCCACCCCCTGCTTTGCTTAACATCCAGTCTGATGAAGAGTTCTGGAGGACTCAAAAGCTTGCTTATTATTTTGTGACATTTTGATTGGTCCTAATTTTGGTTCATACTTTTAAAACATTTACAGCCTGATTAGCCTATTAACTATGTAAGCTCTCTGCAGAATTTCACTGTTGTCATAACGGCACCATGAGCTAAGGTAACTTCTGCTAGTAATATTTGGCTTTAACCTCCTAAACATGTTTCTTACGCTTTTTGTTACCCAAGACACAAATACATGGTCTTGGGATGTTCTTAATATTTATCATTGTTTTAGATCTATTTCAATATCTAGTCTAAAAACACTTTCTCACTCAGTTACACACACATGTTCAAAACAACAGCACCTCATACACACCTCTACAATTATATGGTATCTATCGTCATTATGATTTTCTGTTACTGTCAGAAAAGGCTGGGATTTGAGTATACAGCTGAACTAGCACTGGTTTGAAAGTCAAGTACAGTAATACCTTGAATTGAGAGCATAATTCGTTCCGGAACCGTGCTTATAATCCAAAACACTCTTATATCAAAGCAAGTCTCTGGCGGGCGTGAGCGGGAAGACCAAGGTGTGCCACATGATGGGACAAAGTATTCCAGCATCTCATTATTTATTTTCCTTTCTTTCTACCAAGGAAAATGGCACTTGAGGCAGCTAGTCTTCTGTAGCATCAGCTAGTCAATAACATTATTTAATGCAGTTCTGTGCACCTACAAGACTGAATTCTAAATTCTGTGGTAAGAGGTCACAAAATGGAGAGGAAAGGCTTCCCAAATAAGTCATCCTGATCAAGAAATCTCATTCCTAAAAGCTTTTTCACACACAGACACACAATTAACTTTAAAAAAAAACACTTTATCCAGAGAAAAGGACTTAGATACGTCTGCGAGCAGGAAGGATACAAACACTAAATTTTTTAAAAAATATTTTTATCTTCATTACAAAGTTTTGTTGGCTCTCTTCAGGTACCTACTGGCTGGATAACAATCAAAGTGCAATGAGGGATGTAGCAATAAAGCGTGGGCAACATTTTGATTTCACCTACATTAACATTTGGTTGACCCATCAAGGGTCAAATAAAATTGCTCAATGTGCATGATCAAGCCTGTGAGATGCCAGCTGGCTAATTATTGCTGGTGATATTATCCTTCTCTTCAAAATTCAGTGTCTGGAAAATGCTAGTGATTAGTAAATATATAATGAATGGTTTCACTAAGATGGGGCAAGAAACATGTACACAGTAATTCAAACTCTATATAAAATATAAGGTTTTTTTCCTTATTATAATACTTCCTTTTCATGGTAAATACATCTCATTTGCTAAATGCTTGTTTCTTCTGCTTAAATCCTGTGCTACCTACTGCTCCTGCTGTGCTATCAGTTTATACAGAGTCCTGGTTTGCATGTAACACCAATTCATGGGTTCAACAACCCATGAATTGGTGGAGCCATGTGAGAGTGAACACATGCGTGCCTCTTGCCCGCTTGCCATTTCCACTTTGCATCTGCTTTACTAAACAACCCAGAAATGCCCTGTTCCTGGGAGGGCTGAGTCTGGACATCATGACTAACAACACAGGAATGTGGCATTCCTGGGTTGTTTAGCAAAGCAGATGCAAAGTGGAAAGGTGAGCAGGTGGGAGGCAGCGCACTCACTCACGCTCAGCCCTGACAGCGCATGGGTTGTTAAGTGCAAACCGGTCCAGAGAGTGAGGCTGAGGCTGCATTGGGACATGCCAGTAGTCCTGTGTAACTTCTAGCCTGGTTTTGTTTACATCTGCAACCACAGCAGTAAGTGCTCCAAAATGGAACTGCAAGAAGGGTGGGGGATCCAATATGTCCCCTTTCTGAACCAGTGGAGACTCAGAAGTGTTGAAAAGGTGGAAGGCACTGAGAAGTGTCACTTCAGCACTTAAAAATCAAGAGGATTACATTGCTAAGTGGGAGATATTGTGTGTCATCGTCCCGTGCTCATTTTGATGCATCTTCTTTTGCCACTTTTTCTACTGGTGCTTTTCAATTGACAACTTGGCAATTGGTCCCTGGCAACTGTGCACACAGCCTATAGGCAGTCTCATCTTGTCAGTTTCCTTGCATGTTCCCTACTCTACCTGAGCACTCCCTTTGACAGCTAAAACATACAAGGAAATTTACCAGGCAAGAGTACACATATAGGACAGCCACTGAAGTCTTGCCCAGATGAGGAAAGCAAAAAGGAACTTGCACAAAGGAGATGCAAGCAGACAATAAGAGATGCAAAAAAGCATTCTGAGGAGCATGTCACTAACAACATCATGGCCAATAATAAAGAATTCTTTAAGTATATCAGAAGCAGGAAACCAGCTACGGAGGCAATTGGACCACTGAACGACAATGGAGTGAAAGGAGTCCTAAAGGAAGATAAGGAGATCGCCCAGAAGCTGAATGAATTCTTTTCACCTGTCTTCACTGCAGAAGATATAGAACAGATACCTGTGCCTGAACTGATGTTTTCAGGAAGTCTGAAGAATTGAGGCTAATATTGGTGACAAAAGGTGGAAGTTCTCAACCTTATTGACAAATTGAAAGTCAATAAATCACTGGGCCCAGATGGTATCCATCCTAGAGTTCTTAAAGAACTCAAATATGAAAATGCTGATCTTCTAACAAAAATATGTAACGTATCCCTAAGATCAGCCTCTGTACCAGAGGACTGGAGAATGGCCAATCATTTAATACCAATGTTTAAAAAGGGATCCAGGGGGGATCCAGGAAATTAAAGGGCAGTTAGCTTAATATCTGTTCTGGGTAAACTGGTTGAAAGCATTATTAAAGATAAAATCAGTAAGCATATAGCAGGGCAAGCCTGGCTGAGAAAGAATCAACACGGCTTCTGCACAGGTAAGTCCTGTCTCATCCTTTTAGAGTTCTTTGAGAGTGTCAATAAACATGTGGAAAGGGGTGACCTGGTAGACATTGTTTACTTGGACTTCCAGAAGGCTTTTGACAAAATCCCTCACCAAAGACTTCTGAGCAAACTTAGCAGTAATGGAATAAGAGCGGAGGTCCTCTTATGGATCAGTAACTGGCTAAAAAACAGGAAGCAGAGGGTAGGAATTAATGGTAAATTCTCCCAATGGAGGGATGTATTCAGTGGGGTCCCACAGGGATCTGTATTGGGACCAATGCTTTTCAACTTGTTTATAAATGATCTGGAATTAGGAGTAAGCAATGAGGTGGCCAAGTTTGCTGACAACACCAAATTATTTTGGGTGGTTGAAACAAAAAGGAATTATGAGGAGCTCCAAAAGTATCTTTCCAAACTGGGAGAATGGGCATCAAAATGGTAAACGTAGTTCAAACTAAGCAAGTGTAAAGTGATGCATGCTGGGGCAAAAAAATCCCAACTTCAAATATAAGCTGATGGGATCTGAGCTAACTGTTACTGATCAAGAAAAAGATCTTGGGGTTGTGGCTGACAGCTCAATGAAAATATCAACCTAGTGTGCAGGTGCTGTGAAAATGGCAAATTCCACGTTTATTTATTTATTTATTTATTATATTTATACCCCACCTTTTTTCCTGCAAGGAACCCAAGGCGGCTTACACAATCCTCCTCTCCATTTTATCCTCACAACAACCCTATGAGGTAGGTTAGGCTGAGAGTCAATGACCGGCCCAAAGTCACCTTTTTCATGGAGCTTCATGGACGAAGGGGGACTCAAACGTTGGGCATAATTAGGAAAGTAACTGAAAATAAAACTGCCAAGATCATGCTCCCCTTATACAAATCTTTGGCGTGTCCACACTTCGAATACTGTGTACAGTTCTGGTCATCGCACTTAAAAAAGGATATTGTAGAGTCGGGAAAAGTACAGAAAAGGGCCACTAAATGATCAAGGGGCTGGCACAACAACCCTACGAAGAAAGGTTACAGCATCTGGGATTGTTTAGCTTAGAAAAAGGGTGAGTAAGGTCAGACATGATAGAGGTGTACAAAATTATGCATGGTGTGAAGAAAGTGGACAGGGAGACATTATTCTCTCTCTCTCTCTCTCTCTCTCTCTCTCTCTCTCTCTCTCTCATAATACTAGGATGCAGGGTCATTCCAAGAAGCTGATTAGTGGGAGATTCAGGACAGATAAAAGGAGGTACTTCTTCACACAGTGCATAATTAAACTATGGAATTCACTTCCACAAGATGTAGTGATGGCCACCAATCTGGATGGCTTTAAAAGGGGACTGGACAAATTCATGGCTACTAGCCCTGACGGCTATATGCTTTCTCCAGTATCGGAGGCAGTATGCCTATGTACACCAGGTTGCTGGGGAACTTGGGTGGGAAGGTGCAGTTGCACTCATGTCCTGCTTGTGGGTTTCCTGTGGGCAGCTTGTTGGCCACTGTGTGAACAGAATGCAGTAGCAGATGGACCCATGGTCTGATCCAACATGGCTCTTCTAATGTTCTTAAGAGCACACTTGTGCACTTTCGAAAGACTGGAAAAATAACAATTAAAAAAAATTACGAACATGCTTGCACAATCTTCTGCAACCAGAAAAAAAGGGGGGGGGTAGCAAACCAATGATGGTCATTCCAAAGTGACGCTTGAGCATCGGTAGAGGGGCAGTCGCTGGCAGCGGCACAGGCGAGATCGTGAAGAGCGGTAGGGGTTTTTGCCACTCTTGCTGAGTGGCTTACTAGCTGATCCCCGCAACGTACGATGAAATTGCTCTCCTGGGTTCGAATGACATGACAACCCATCATGGTATGAACAACCTCGAGAACAAGCCATAAGTTATCAGGGTGGCTTGTTCCCAAAAAATAAGCCGCCCTGCAGGAAGCCGTCTAGATTTGGACGACACGACAACCCATCATGGCTAGTTACCCACGATGGGTTGTCATGTTGTGCCAACCCAGTCATACTCTGGGTTGTCACTGACCTGGTTCACATGATCAAAATGTCACTGTGTCTTATTTAAATCACAGCATGTGCTGGGCATGATTTCCATAATCACTGCCCAGGTGTGGCTTGCCATGTCATCTGAACCCGGGCAGTATGGCTTGTTGGAGAGGGAAACAACCCTCCAATAATCCTACAACAGCCCATGGGCATGCACCACAATTTAAGCTTATTTTGATTGTGCATACTGGCCCAGTACTTGCAAACCAGGTCCCTGTTTAAAATCCTCCCCGCCGCCAGCACACTACCTATATACCCTGTAACCCAGGATATATAATTTCCACTGGTGTGGGAATTATATATCGAACAGATGGAAAGCTTTTTAATCTCAGCAGGCTGAAAGCAAAAAGTAAGGTAATTACAACCTCCGTTGTGGAACTTCAGTATGCTGATGATAATGTGGTCTCCGCACATTCAGAGGATGATCTCCAAACTATCCTAAATGCTTTTGCAGAAGCATACGGAAAACTTGGTCTCTCACTTAACATCGAAAAAACCAAAGTGCTTCATCAGCAAGTGCAAGCTAACCCTTTGGTGATGCCATCTATCCAGCTTGGCGGGACAATACTGGAAAATGTCGATCATTTTCTCTATCTTGGCAGCTATCTTTCTGTTACAGCTAACATCGACAGTGAAATCCAGCATCGTCTGAGCTCCGCAAGTGCCGCGTTTTCTCAAATGAAACGTAGAGTGTTTGAGGATCGGGATATTTGTAAGAAGACCAAAACACTGGTTTATGAAGCCATTGTATTACCAACTTTATTGTATGCCTGCGAAACATGGACTATCTATAAACGTCACCTCCAACTCCTTGAAATTTTTCATCAACGTTGCCTCCGGAAAATCCTGCGAATTACTTGGGAAGATAGGCGAACAAATGTCAGTGTACTGGAAGAAGCAAAGACTACTAGCGTTGAAAAAATGATCCTTCAACGCCAACTTCAGTGGACCGGTCATGTTGTTCGAATGCCTGACTGCCGTCTCCCAAAGCAGTTACTTTATTCCCAACTCAATGATGGAAAGCGGAATATCGGTGGTCAATATAAGAGGTTTAAAGATGTTCTTAAGGCTAATCTAAAAAAATGCAATATAAACATCGAAAACTGGGAAGCTCTGGCCCATGAACGATCTAACTGGAGGTTGGCCTTTCACAAAGGTTCTATGGACTTTGAAGAAGCCCAAGTGCAAGGTGAAAGGGAGAAACGCGCTAAGCGAAAAGCACGTCAAATGAATCCTTTACAGGACCATCTTCCATCTGGTAACCTGTGTCCTCACTGTGGGAAGCTGTGTGGATCTAGAATTGGCCTCCACAGTCACTTACGGACCCATCGCTAGAGCCTACACAATTTTCTTTAGAATTTTCCTCCTTTTAAAATCTCCTTTTTGTAATTTTTTTTTTTTAATCCTGGAAGACAATCTTACTCGGTCACGAGTGATCGCCTGAACCCAGGAAAACACTCCATGCATCTGATGTATGTATGTATTTATTTATTTATTTATTTATTATATTTGTTAATCGCCCATCTGGCTGGTTCACAGCTTTTGTGGACTGTACTCCACAAAAGCTTATGCCATAATAAATTTGTCAGACTTTAAGATGCCACAAGGCATTTTGTTGTTTTTGCTAACATGGCTACCCTCTTGAGATTTTTTCTGCTGTTTTTATTGATTATTTTAAATTATCTTTTGTATTGCTCTTTTGATTTTTTAAAACATTACTGCAGGCTGCCCTGGGGGCTTGAGGAGGTGAAAAAATGAAGAAATAAATATGAATATGGAGGCACTGCTCCCAATGAACTACCAATGAAGTACAGTGTTCAAGAGGCCTCGTAATTCAGTAGCCACATTATAATTTGTTTTGCAATTCCTCCCCCGCCCCCCGTCCCCACACACTCTTTAAAAATAAAAGTAATATTTAGTGGGGTTCAGAAATGCAGAATGTTGTCCTGAACATGCACTCCTACTTTCACTCCAAAGGTCTTAGCCTGTTTATAATTATGGGATAGTGATGTTGATCCTGCTCAGTATATACAGGCTTTTTGATCTGGACCCTGATCTCTTGCCCCTTTTCCAGTACAACTGCAAGAAGTTCTCTACTCCTCAGGAGTGCCTCTCATCACCTGAGTTCTTGGAGCACATTAGAAAGCAATATTCTGTTAGAGGACAGGATATAAATAAGGGGTGGGCAATTTTGGGAGGTCCACCCCCCCCCACAGAGTACAGTCTGCAGGGTGACCCCCCCAAAAAGAGCAAAATCACTTGCTGGCGAAATTCGATGGCAAATTGCTCCATAGCTGGAGACCATCTAGCTGTGAGTCCTGCAAGACCTGGTCCGTGCTTCCCTGGCTCATCACACCTGGCCAGGGAGGGTGGTGCCTGACTGACTCCAGCTACAAAGGCTGCTGCTGCTCCTGCTGAAGGTGCCTGGAGACCATCTAGCTGTGAGTCCTGCAAGACCTGGTCCGTGCTTCCCTGGCTCATCACACCTGGCCAGGGAGGGTGGTGCCTGACTGACTCCAGCTACAAAAGCTGTTGCTGCTCCTGCTGAAGGTGCCTGGAGACCATCTAGCTGTGAGTCCTGCAAGACCTGGTCCCTGCTTCCCTTGCTCATCACACCTGGCCAGGGAGGGTGGTGCCTGACTGACTCCAGCTACAAAGGCTGCTGCTGCTCCTGCTGAAGGTGCCTAGAGAACATCTAGCTGTGAGTCCTGCAAGACCTGGTCCCTGCTTCCCTGGCTCATCACACCTGGCCAGGGAGGGTGGTGCCTGACTGACTCCAGCTACAAAGGCTGCTGCTGCTCCTGCTGAAGGTGCCTGGAGACCATCTAGCTGTGAGTCCTGCAAGACCTGGTCCCTGCTTCCCTGGCTCATCACACCTGGCCAGGGAGGGTGGTGCCTGACTGACTCCAGCTACAAAGGCTGCTGCTGCTCCTGCTGAAGGTGCCTGGAGACCATCTAGCTGTGAGTCCTGCAAGACCTGGTCCCTGCTTCCCTGGCTCATCACACCTGGCCAGGGAGGGTGGTGCCTGACTGACTCCAGCTACAAAGGCTGCTGCTGCTCCTGCTGAAGGTGCCTAGAGACCATCTAGCTGTGAGTCCTGCAAGACCTGGTCCCTGCTTCATTACACCTGGCCAGGGAGAGTGGTGCCTGATTGACTCCAGCTACAAAAGCTGTTGCTGCTCCTGCTGAAGGTGCCTGGAGACCATCTAGCTGTGAGTCCTGCAAGACCTGGTCCCTGCTTCCCTTGCTCATCACACCTGGCCAGGGAGGGTGGGGCCTGACTGACTCCAGCTACAAAGGCTGCTGCTGCTCCTGCTGAAGGTGCCTGGAGACCATCTAGCTGTGAGTCCTGCAAGACCTGGTCCCTGCTTCCCTGGCTCATCACACCTGGCCAGGGAGGGTGGTGCCTGATTGACTCCAGCTACAAAAGCTGCTGCTGCTCCTGCTGAAGGTGCCTGGAGACCATCTAGCTGTGAGTCCTGCAAGACCTGGTCCCTGCTTCCCTGGCTCATCACACCTGGCCAGGGAGGGTGGTGCCTGACTGACTCCAGCTACAAAGGCTGCTGCTGCTCCTGCTGAAGGTGCCTAGAGACCATCTAGCTGTGAGTCCTGCAAGACCTGGTCCCTGCTTCATTACACCTGGCCAGGGAGAGTGGTGCCTGACTGACTCCAGCTACAAAGGCTGTTGCTGCTCCTGCTGAAGGTGCCTGGAGACCATCTAGCTGTGAGTCCTGCAAGACCTGGTCCCTGCTTCCCTGGCTCATCACACCTGGCCAGGGAGGGTGGTGCCTGACTGACTCCAGCTACAAAGGCTGCTGCTGCTCCTGCTGAAGGTGCCTGGAGACCATCTAGCTGTGAGTCCTGCAAGACCTGGTCCCTGCTTCCCTGGCTCATCACACCTGGCCAGGGAGAGTGGTGCCTGATTGACTCCAGCTACAAAAGCTGTTGCTGCTCCTGCTGAAGGTGCCTGGAGACCATCTAGCTGTGAGTCCTGCAAGACCTGGTCCCTGCTTCCCTGGCTCATCACACCTGGCCAGGGAGGGTGGTGCCTGACTGACTCCAGCTACAAAGGCTGCTGCTGCTCCTGCTGAAGGTGCCTGGAGACCATCTAGCTGTGAGTCCTGCAAGACCTGGTCCCTGCTTCCCTGGCTCATCACACCTGGCCAGGGAGAGTGGTGCCTGATTGACTCCAGCTACAAAGCTGTTGCTGCTCCTGCTGAAGGTGCCTGGAGACCATCTAGCTGTGAGTCCTGCAAGACCTGGTCCCTGCTTCCCTGGCTCATCACACCTGGCCAGGGAGGGTGGTGCCTGACTGACTCCAGCTACAAAGGCTGCTGCTGCTCCTGCTGAAGGTGCCTAGAGACCATCTAGCTGTGAGTCCTGCAAGACCTGGTCCCTGCTTCCCTGGCTCATCACACCTGGCCAGGGAGGGTGGTGCCTGACTGACTCCAGCTACAAAGGCTGTTGCTGCTCCTGCTGAAGGTGCCTGGAGACCATCTAGCTGTGAGTCCTGCAAGACCTGGTCCCTGCTTCCCTGGCTCATCACACCTGGCCAGGGAGGGTGGTGCCTGACTGACTCCAGCTACAAAGGCTGCTGCTGCTCCTGCTGAAGGTGCCTGGAGACCATCTAGCTGTGAGTCCTGCAAGACCTGGTCCCTGCTTCCCTGGCTCATCACACCTGGCCAGGGAGAGTGGTGCCTGACTGACTCCAGCTACAAAAGCTGTTGCTGCTCCTGTTGAAGGTGCCTGGAGACCATCTAGCTGTGAGTCCTGCAAGACCTGGTCCCTGCTTCCCTGGCTCATCACACCTGGCCAGGGAGGGTGGTGCCTGACTGACTCCAGCTACAAAGGCTGCTGCTGCTCCTGCTGAAGGTGCCTGGAGACCATCTAGCTGTGAGTCCTGCAAGACCTGGTCCCTGCTTCATTACACCTGGCCAGGGAGAGTGGTGCCTGACTGACTCCAGCTACAAAAGCTGTTGCTGCTCCTGCTGAAGGTGCCTGGAGACCATCTAGCTGTGAGTCCTGCAAGACCTGGTCCCTGCTTCCCTGGCTCATCACACCTGGCCAGGGAGGGTGGTGCCTGACTGACTCCAGCTACAAAGGCTGCTGCTGCTCCTGCTGAAGGTGCCTGGAGACCATCTAGCTGTGAGTCCTGCAAGACCTGGTCCCTGCTTCATTACACCTGGCCAGGGAGAGTGGTGCCTGATTGACTCCAGCTACAAAAGCTGTTGCTGCTCCTGCTGAAGGTGCCTGGAGACCATCTAGCTGTGAGTCCTGCAAGACCTGGTCCCTGCTTCCCTGGCTCATCACACCTGGCCAGGGAGGGTGGTGCCTGACTGACTCCAGCTACAAAAGCTGTTGCTGCTCCTGCTGAAGGTGCCTGGAGACCATCTAGCTGTGAGTCCTGCAAGACCTGGTCCCTGCTTCATTACACCTGGCCAGGGAGAGTGGTGCCTGACTGACTCCAGCTACAAAAGCTGTTGCTGCTCCTGCTGAAGGTGCCTGGAGACCATCTAGCTGTGAGTCCTGCAAGACCTGGTCCCTGCTTCCCTGGCCAGGGAGGGTGGGGCCTGACTGACTCCAGCTACAAAGGCTGCTGCTGCTCCTGCTGAAGGTGCCTGGAGACCATCTAGCTGTGAGTCCTGCAAGACCTGGTCCGTGCTTCCCTGGCTCATCACACCTGGCCAGGGAGGGTGGTGCCTGACTGACTCCAGCTACAAAAGCTGTTGCTGCTCCTGCTGAAGGTGCCTGGAGACCATCTAGCTGTGAGTCCTGCAAGACCTGGTCCCTGCTTCCCTGGCTCATCACACCTGGCCAGGGAGAGTGGTGCCTGATTGACTCCAGCTACAAAAGCTGCTGCTGCTCCTGCTGAAGGTGCCTGGAGACCATCTAGCTGTGAGTCCTGCAAGACCTGGTCCCTGCTTCATTACACCTGGCCAGGGAGAGTGGTGCCTGACTGACTCCAGCTACAAAAGCTGTTGCTGCTCCTGCTGAAGGTGCCTGGAGACCATCTAGCTGTGAGTCCTGCAAGACCTGGTCCCTGCTTCCCTGGCTCATCACACCTGGCCAGGGAGAGTGGTGCCTGACTGACTCCAGCTACAAAAGCTGTTGCTGCTCCTGCTGAAGGTGCCTGGAGACCATCTAGCTGTGAGTCCTGCAAGACCTGGTCCCTGCTTCCCTGGCTCATCACACCTGGCCAGGGAGGGTGGGGCCTGACTGACTCCAGCTACAAAGGCTGCTGCTGCTCCTGCTGAAGGTGCCTGGAGACCATCTAGCTGTGAGTCCTGCAAGACCTGGTCCCTGCTTCATTACACCTGGCCAGGGAGAGTGGTGCCTGATTGACTCCAGCTACAAAAGCTCCTGCTGCTCCTGCTGAAGGTGCCTAGAGACCATCTAGCTGTGAGTCCTGCAAGACCTGGTCCCTGCTTCCCTGGCTCATCACACCTGGCTAGGGAGGGTGGGGCCTGACTGACTCCAGCTACAAAGGCTGCTGCTGCTCCTGCATTTTTTTGTTTGTTTGTTTGTTTGTTGGTATCTGTAATTATTTCTGTTGTATTTTTTTTTTGAATATTTAGTGTTTTTAAATATTTTTTAACTTGTATTGCTGTTCTTATATTCTGTAGATTATTTTTTAAAATATTATATTCAGTGTTCCTTGATGTTTTGTGTTCATGTCTTTTAGATTGTGAGCCTGAGGGCAGGGACTGTCTTATTATTAAATTGTGTAAGCCGCTCTGAGAGCCTTTTCTGGCTGAAGAGCGGGGTATAAATGAAATAAATAAATAAAATAAATAAATATGTAACACTAAGCTATGGTTTAATATTATATGAATGAGCCACAGTCTTGGGTGTTCCTCTTCCCCGCTCTTCCTCCGGTGTAGCTGCGAGGAAGAGATGGAAAGCTTTTGCTTCTAATTTTTAATTAACGGTGATTTAGCGGTGATTTAGCATTACACCGAAACCCTACCCTGTGGTTAATTTTAACTATGGTTTATTGAAAAAAAGCCAACTTCATAAACCACAGTTTGAAGTTGACTTGTTTTACTAAACCATAGTGAACCACAGTTTGTCTAGGCTTGCCTTGGTCGCCTTGGTGGATGATATGAGGAGGGCTTTGGATAGGGGCAAATGCTCCTTCTTAGTCCTCCTCGATCTCTCCGTGGCTTTTGATACCGTGGACCACGGTATCCTCCTGGACCGCCTGGAAGGGTTGGGCGTGGGAGGCACTGTATTGCAGTGGTTCCGGTCCTTCCTCTCTGGAAGGTATCAGAGGGTAGTTCTCGGGGAGGAGGCTTCGGACCCTCGGCCGCTCACTTGTGGGGCGCCGCAGAGTTCCATCCTCTCCCTGATGTTATTCGACATCTACCTAAAGCCGCTGGGAGCTATCATCAGGAGGCTTGGGGTGCACTGTCATCAGTATGCGGATGACACGCAGCTCTACCTCTGTTTCAAGTCCTCACCGAGGTTGGCCGTTGAGACCCTGTCCAAGTGCCTGGAGTCAGTGGCTGGATGGATGGGAAGGAACATGCTGAAGCTGAACCCCGACAAGACCGAGGTACTTCTGGTGGGGGACAAGGGGAGGTTAGGGGATGTTGATCTGGTGCTGAATGGGGTACATCTACCCCTGAAGGACCAGGTCCGCAGCTTGGGGGTCATTCTAGACTCCCAGCTGTCCATGGAGGCTCAAGTGTCAGCTGTGAGCTGGGCGGTGCTGTATCAACTCCATCTGATACGGCAGCTGCGCCCCTATCTTCCTAATCACCTGCTCCCATCAGTGGTTCATGCCTTGGTCTCCTCTCGCCTAGACTACTGTAATGCGCTCTACGTGGGGTTACCCTTGAAGACAGTTCGGAAGCTACAGCTGGTACAGAACGCGGTGGCTCGCCTGGTTAAAGGCAGCTGCTGGCGGGATCACATCACTCCAGTGCTCAAGGAGCTGCACAGGCTACCAGTTGCATGCCGAGCCAAATTCAAGGTGTTGGTTTTGACCTTTAAAACCCTATACGGCTCCGGTCCAGTCTATCTCAAGGAGCGTCTCCAGCAACACCAAGTAGGCCGCTCAACAAGATCTGCCACAGATGGCCTTCTCCTTGTCCCTTCAGCCAGAGCAGCTAGACTGGTGGGGACTAGGAAGAGGGCCTTTTCTGTGGCGGCCCCTGTACTGTGGAACTCTCTCCCGAGTGACCTCCGCCATGCCCCTTCTCTGCTGAGCTTCCACCGCTCACTAAAAACTTGGCTGTTCAGGTGGGAATATGGGGTGGGCTAAGATTTTAAAATTTTATCCTGTTTTAAATGTTTTAATTAGAAGAGAAAGCTTCTAATGGGGGAGCACATGAGCCCGAGTGTCATTTATTTATTATATTTATACCCCACCTTTTTTCCTGCAAGGAACCCAAGGCAGCTTACATAATCCTCCTCCTCCTCTCCATTTTATCCTCACAACAACCCTGTGAGGTAGGTTAGGCTGAGAGTCAGTGACTGGCCCAAAGTCACCCAGTGAGTTTCATGGCCGAGCGGGGACTAGAACCCAGATCTCCCGAGTCCCAGTCCAACACTCTCGCCACTACGCTACACTGGCTCATTGATGTAATGCTAAATCATCGTTTGGCCTTGTTTGGATATAACGCTAACGTCTCAATAATCAAATGAGATGCTGCATTGTGTTTTATGTCCTTCCTAGTACTCTTTAGTTCATACTTGCAGCATAGACAAGTGCCCTTAACATGGACACAAATGTTCATTCTGACACTTTTTTAAGACACAATATTTAAGAGAGATATTGCACAGTGTTGTATTTTGCATTTTTCTTCCCCTGTTTGAAAACAGGTGCTAGGATTGAGCTGGGATCTGAACTTGTAACCAAATTGTACCCTAAACATGTGTACCAAATTTTACCCTCTTTCTTAACATGCAGTCACCTTATCACATTACAAACAAACCAAGTGCCAAATGGGAGAATTACACTAAAGGCTTCACTTTGCTCAGTCAACAACAACCAATGCAGATGTGCCTAGCAGAGTAAAAGAGCTACAGGTCTTCCTTTCTTTTTAAAGCTATATGTTTAGGAAAAGAGCTTGGAAGGAATATCCTAGAGGAGCCCAGGCCCTTGTTTGCTAGGGCTTAACACTCTTGAGTTTTACTGAGACAGAATAAACTCACAAACCAGTTACAAAACTGAAATAAAACAGGAGAGACAGAGAAACATGGCATGTTTAGTGATATACATAATTCAGCTTGGTGACTGAGAGCTTTGAAATTATGCACCATGATGAGTTAAACTCATGCCTTTGTAATGAACAGATGCATTGGGCTTTAGATATTCAGCGCAAGCTACTGAGCATGGACACTACCTTATTCCCAGAGAGCAGAAAAGAGAGAGACTAGAACATGTAGAAAATCAGCATGTCCAAGGAAGCACTTAGATTATGCTAATAGTACTTAGCAATTTGATTATGTCCTAACAGTACTTATAAAAAGAAGCAAATTAATAATGTGGGAAACAGTGCCTAAACAAACAAGCAAACAGTACACCTCCCAAAAGCTTGTGTGGAGTAGCAGGGTTCTCAGATGCAGTAGGAGTGGTCTCAACTAGCCAAAACATCTAAGCAGAACATACTTTCCAATTAGTTCTTTCCACATTTAGAATGTGGGAAGTTTCTTATTTGGGCAGGATAAAAGAAACTCAGGAAGGCTACGGCTCTGTACATTATCCCGCAGAAGAGCTAGCTTCCATCCCGGGAGCAGCTTAGCGATTGCTTTATACAAGGATTAGAGGACCTTTCCAAACTCCATGACACATATTATAACTCCTCCCTGAATGTGGCTCTTAGTTTGCCCTGGAAAACTACCTCGAAAGAACAAGGTGAAGGAGGGGGAGTGAAAGGGAATTTCTGTTCCAGTCTGGTTCACAGGTAACAACCACCCATGGTTTAATTAACCCATGGGTTGTTGCCTTACCCATAGTTAATCCATGATTTGGCTGCCAGAAGACTGAGCAAACTGAAAATTGTTTTTTCCCCCCAATTCCTGGGTAGTTTGGTTCCCATGCCCTTCGTCCCCTCCCTCCCTGTATCCCAATGTGCTGGGAGAGGGATGTTTCAGGTTCACAGTAAAGTTATTTTTCCTTTTTTATTGCCTTTGCAGCACTGTAGTACTGGTATGTAGAGTGGCTGGGTTTGTTTGTTTGTTTTTACCACTCTTGCCAGCAGCCTCTGTAGCCTGTCAGATCAACCCATGAGCAACCCACAGTTCTGGGTTCCCACGTAATGACAACTCATGGTTTAATCAACCCAGAGTTCACAACTTAACAACAAACCATGGGTTGTCTTGATTAACAAACCATAGTTAACCCATAGTTCTGAGTTTGCACGTAACAACAACCCCCAATTCAACAACCCATACTATGGGTTATTGTTACATGTGAACCAGGTCCATGTCTTTATAACACCTTCTGGAGGAAGTCAGCTTGACAGTTCTGCCTTCTGCCTCTCCCTTTCCTCCCCTCTTGCTTACCTTGTGGCTATGACTCATAATTAGGTGTGTAAATCACCCATTTCCTCTTTGATGCAGGGCAAAGAGGATTAATTTTAAGCTATGTGGATCACTCATTAGTTTGGGGGGGGGCAAGACCATATATTGTGGTGCTAGCACTTCCTGGATGGTAGCGGGTAATTCATGTATGTGACTAAATAAAACGGTTAATAAGGTAATACCTTAAGGAATTACACAACCAAGAGAAATTACACAACCAAGAGAAATTACACAACCAAGAGAAATTAGTTGCCACTTGAGCACTATACTCTGCATGTTTATATAATATTCATGACCCCTCCCCCACCCTCCAGAAAGATTTGCAACTTTTGATCTTTTAGACTCAGTTTGCACATCATGGTGGCAATTCCTAGATTGTTTAACCCAGGAATTGCCAAGGACAAGCAGAGCATGTGAGCCATTTCTGCTTTTAATTAACAACCCAGGTTATTTTGTGATGGCTGAACCCGGAAACTCTGGATTGTTTAGGAGTTAAACAACCCAGAGCTAACCCAACAACAAACCATGGGTTAATTTTGAGTTGTTTAAACCATAAACGGAGTTCCTGTGTTGTTAATTAAAAGCGGAAATGGCTCTCACGTGGCTTGTGTGCTCTGCTCATTTCCACAATTCCTGGGTTAAACAACCCAGGAATTGCCACCATAACATGCAAACTGGTAATAGTGTCTCTATGGTTCTAAAGACAGTTCAATACATAAAGCTTCCCCTCTGCTCCTCAGGGGATTCCGCAGGCAGCAGTAAGAATATAGTAAAAAATATTGGCCAGGTGCAAATGTAGTAAGAATTTTTCCCATTCAAATATGCCCTACACACACACACACACACACACACACACACACAAATGAAAATCATCACTAAACTGTGTACTACACAAGAGGTGGGCAGTTTCTTACACCCTTCTTCCGCTGGTATCTACGGAACCCATTACAGTAACATGTGCTGGGAGAGGGATGTTTCAGGTTCACAGTAAAGTTATTTTTCCTTTCTTAAGCTATGCAGCTTTTAGCTCTGTTGATTTTTCAGATTTCCAGGGCAAGTTGGTAGCCTAATTGGTCCCTGCACCCTACTCAACCTCCAACGTCATCCCTGCACATTGTGTGTCAAACACATCTCTGCAACGGGCAGGCTCTTGAACATGGCTGCACTTGCAGGCAGGTGCTCACTCACCACCAGACTTCCACTACTAGAGACAGCTTCCTGATGCCGCAGGCACTTTCTCCATAAGCCGCTTGTTTTGGCAGACTACTGGCGAAAGTAGGCATAGGGTTATTCTTGAGAGAGGGAAAAGCACGGAAGCTACTTATTTCCAAGGAAACCTTTGCCCTCACTTGGCTCTTTTACCAACATAAACCAGATGTTCAAAGAGAGCCCTCTGCAGCTGAAATCATTTTTCTGAGGTGAGGAATTATATTTGAATCAAATTCACTAAATAGCTTGTTTGCATAAACCAAGGCTGCGCTCTTAGGCTGGCCTACTTATTTGAAAAGTGTCTGAGCTGAACTTGGAAGGTTCTGTGTTTCTGAACCATCTTTCTGCTGGCTCCTTTCCCAATAAAATAGATCAGGTAATGCTACACTTCCAAACTTAAAGCATGTCTGTCTCCGACATTTGTTAATTTAGATTTCAGCATACAACAAAATGTATTCCATGTGTACAGTAGATTGTATGTTTCAAGCAGCTAACAAAGGTCAGAATGAAACATGCAAGTGAGACCAAAAATAATCTGAGGAAGCATGACTGCCTGGAAAAAAAATCCTCATTAATTGCAAACATTAATTAAACCTTGTTTATCTATGGGCTGTGTAGACAGTATTATGCTAGGATCTGGGATGCTTCTTGATGGACTAGCCAACTCCCAAAGATATCTCCCCCTAGCTTGTTTGAATTTATTAGCCATGGCTATTGGGTTAATTTATGAACTTTATTTCTAACACTAACCACTTGCTAGCAGGCAGCCTTCAAAGAGATTCTCTTCCTACTCTATCATTTTCAATTACTTTTTATGTGGCACCAAACTCCACATTTCTGCATGAACATTTGAACTACTTCAACTTAATTTAATAGGCACTCATACCCAGGCTATTTTGGGATCAGACTGGTACTCTCAAGTCCATTTTGTTATAACCAAGGTAAACGGGAAGGACAAATTCTGCAGCAACAGAGATGTGCAGGAAACCTAAGCACAACACTGGGAGCGAAGTCCCGACTACAAGCAAATACTCATGAAATATCAGGAGTTCTTGTCCACAGAGAAAATTATCTTACCACTTTTTCCTTGTAAACAATGTACTTCAGCCACTTGAAATCTTGCCACTTGAACCCTGCCAGCACAAACAGGGAGTCCTTCTCATACTGCTCCGGTTTCTGGATGGCCCCTTCCGGGTACGTTATCCGCATTGTTGTCTTGCCACCAACATCTTTTTCAAAGCCTTTCACTGGAGCAGAGTTCAGCCTGTAGGAAGACCAGAGAAGATTTGTATTCTTAAAATTTTATATAAATGTATTTATACATTCTATTTATATAAATTTATATATCTGCCCTTATCACATGTGATCTTGGGGTGGGTGATAACAATCAAATAAAAGCAAATACAATTTAAAAATAGAAACATACAATTATTGCTGATAAACAGCCAAAACCCAAAGGCCTGCTGGGGGGTAAAAGCCTTCAGTTGGCACTGAAAGATATATAATATAGGAGCCGACTGCAGCCCAGAGGGGACAGCATTCCAGAACTGGGGTGCTACTGACAAGAAGGCCATCTGATGAGCGATAGATTTTTAAACCTCTGCCAATGCTGGCATCCTCCAAAGGGCCTCCCCACCTGACCTCAAAGCCCAACCAGAATTACATGGAAAAAGGCGTTTCTTCAGTTTTCCCTTGACCTGAGCTGTTTATTTATTCTATTTATTATATTTATACCCCACCTTTTTTCCTGCAGGGAACCCAAGGCGGCTTACATAATCCTCCTCCTCCTCTCCATTTTATCCTCACAACAACCCTGTGAGGTAGGTTAGGCTGAGAGTCAGTGACTGGCCCAAAGTCACCCAGTGAGTTTCATGGCCGAACGGGGACTAGAACCAGGATCTCCCGAGTCCCAGTCCAGTACTCTCACCACTAGCACTATCTCCTTGAGTTGGGCCTGGTGACTGATAGGCAGCCAGTGCAGATATGTAAGGACTGGTGTAATATTGTCACTTACAAAAATGCCCATTAACACTTTGGCTGCTGCATACTGCACTAGCTGCAGTCTCCAGGCTGTCTTCAATGGCACTCTATGTAGAGCAATTTGCAGTAATCTAACCAGGAGGTTACCAGCACATGGATAATTGGCCAGGCTATCCCTGTCCAGGAATGGATGTGACTGGTGAACCAACTGAAGCTGAAAATGGGCACTCTTGTCCACTGAACCCACCTGGGCTTCCAGTATCAGAGTGGAATTCAGAAGCACTCCCAAGCTACACATCTGCTCCTTTTAGGGGAGCGCAACCCCATCCAGAACAGGCAAAGTTCCTAATTCCTGGACCCGGGAACCATGTATCCACAGTACCTCCATCTTGTCAGGATTCAGCTTCAGTTGATTGCCCTTCATCCAACCCATTACTGACTCCAGACACCAATCCAGCACCCACCTGCCTTCATCTGATTGAGATGATAAGGAGAAATAGAGCTGGTTGTCATCCACGTATTGATGACAGCTCACTGCAAAATTTTTGATGACTGCTCCCAATTGCTTCATATACATGTTAAAAAGCATAAAGTACAGAATGGAATCTTGTAGGACCCCATAGCACAACTGCCATGGGGCTGAACAAACATCCACTAATGCTACTCTCTGGAACCAGCCCTGTAAGAAGGAGTGGAACCACCAAAGCACTATGCCCCCAACTCACAGGGTTGATCCAAAAGGATACCATGGTCGATGGTATCAAAAGTTGCTGAGAGATCAAGGAGAATTAAGAGTTACACTCCCACTGTTCCTCTCCTGATACACATAATCCATCAAGGGTATCCAAGCCATTGCAGTGCTAAAACCAGGTCTGAAGCGAGATTGTAATGGATAAAGAAAACCAGCTTCTTCTGAGCATGCCTGAAGTTGAACAGCCACCACCCTCTTGAGCACCTTTCCCATGAAGAGGGATATTTGCAACCAGGCGATAGTTGTTACAGTCCTCTTTTAATGCAGTTGGCACTGCTCCCTCCTGCAGAGAGACCTTAACCATTTCCTGAACCTACCCAGTCAATTCCCTCTGGCTCTAAATCACCAAGGGTAAGGGTTGAGAGGACAAAGAAAACCAGTGTGTGACCTGTGTGAGTGTAGAAAGTGATAAACAAATTGGACCTGACCAAAGAATTTTAGAGTTCACAGTATTTCCTGATTCTTCCACTGACCTAAGAGAGAAGCTGAGCACTCAGTAAAAGGTACAAGTCACTATTCTCAGCAGAAACACAATGGAAGCCATTAGTGCCCATTCTCATCCCTCTGCACTATCTTGGTTCTTCCTACAACATACTGAGCTGCTAATCATGAGGTAGTGCTAGACTATCTTATAAGATGAAGCAAGATGTCCACAAATCAGAGCATCCCAAGATTCCTGAAGATTTTCAGTGTTCAACCCTGTCTTAGAAAAGGAGCCCTTTCAATGCCTTGCACACTCTACATATGAAGTGGTATCACAACAGTACCATCATTTTTTATTGGGGTGCAAATAAAAGCACAATGGGCGAGTTGGTACGACATGGCAACTCACCCTGCAAATAAGCTACACAATGTGGGTTGTTCATGGAACAACCCATGGTGCACTCGAGAGACGATCAGGCTTACCATAGGTTGTTCTCCACCTCCTTCCACCCCTCGTCCTCAAGTCAGTATCCCAGGGTCCTGCATGGCAGAACCCATCTTCTCTCCCTCTCCCTGCTGTGATTGCAAATTTGAGCATTTTTTTGTACAGGGAAATATACATGCATATTTCCCTGTCCCGTCCCCCCCCCCCCCAAATGCTCAAATTTGCCAGATAGGTTTTTAAGAAAGAACCCTTTATTTTGACAGTTGTCAAAAGAAAGTGCTTGTGAAAAGGGGGTGGGAAGTAGGTTCCCCTTTCTGGAGTACCTAAAGGCTCGGGGAAGTGTGGTAAAAGTGGAGGGCACTGAGAACTGTCAGCGTAATACTTAAAAACTAGAGGATCACACTGCTTTACTTGCCACCCTCTTTCAGGGCAAAAACCCCTTAGCCACCTTGCTTTTCAATTGACAGCTCATAAATTGACAGCTGTCAAGTGTGCGCAAAGCAACCTATATTCTTTGTGGCAAGAGCCTCATCTTTTTATTTTTTGCCCTGACTGTCCTCAGGGTCCCGTACATTTTGCATCTTTCCCCAAGACTCTAGCTGTTCAGGAAAATGCAAAAGTGCATCCCACCCCATTTTCAGGGGAAATAAGTTTTGACAGCTAGCTCCCTTGTAAAACAGGGTTTTGACAGGGCAATGGGCATTGTTTGACTGTATATGGCTTCATAGCTGCCCATGAACAAGCCACCCTGCGGAAAGGCTCTGGGTTCACACGACACAACAACCCACCATGGCTTGTCACCCATGATGGGTTGTTGTGCTGTGCAAACCAGGTGTGCTTAACCTTGGAAACTGCCATTTTATGTCTTTTCCTAGAGCCAGTGAGGAGCCCCATCCTTACTGCCCCCACATATTTTTTTTAAAGGAGCTTCAGATATGAAGACATTAAAAACAAGCTCACATTGGATGCAAAATGGCTTCTTGGGAAGGCATCAGGCTGTGCATCCTGATGCCTTCCTAAGAGTTGGCAATTTCTAGACACCTTGCCAAGAATCCAATTTTTTTTCCCCAGTGGGTGCCTTAGCAAAGCCTTGAAGCTTTCCCTTCTATTGCCTTATAAGCTGCTCCTAATCCCCAGCAGGGGTTTCAGAGTAAACGAATTTGGTACAGAAGCTGCAAGATAGCCTCACCCTACCCCTATAATCATTCTTCTTTGTGCTCAGAGCAAAGCAGCAGGACAGAGGTCATTGTTTCCTTAAAACTACCTCCCATTATAGACCGCACATAACTCTGCAACAGCAGCTCCCAAGGATTAACAAGCATAGGCCAACCAGGGATGTCTAATACAGTATCTCTAGTACCATTTTGACTGCTACTGGTGACTAACTTTGGGCAAAATATACTAACATGACAAATGTACTACTAAGAGGGTTTCAATGAAGCCAGAACAGTGGTTTGTAGATTAAAGGAAAATAGGCATGCCTAACACTGAAGAAGAAATAAAGCACTGAAAGATTCAAAACGCTTCTGAGTAACTTCTCTGTCTATTACTTATAACAATATGAACTATAGCTGCTGACAGTTCATCTAGATGTCAACATCTTATATAGGAAAAGAATCATAACACCTCCTCCTCTCCCCTGTCCAGGCAACTCACCTGATAACAATGTCATAGTCATCAATTTTCAACCCCAGTGACTTGTTTGCTAGAATGCCGCCATTTCCCACAATAATACATCGCCGGCAATTGAGACTAAGAAGGAAACAGAGAGAAATATTACACAGCAAAATCCATGAGTTCAGAGCTGCTTCTGGTCAAGATCTGATCCAGGCACTGCAAGAATAATTAGGAGGCTGTACTCTATTAATTCGCAATAACAGACTGACACTTTATAGTACAGGGAGCATAGCAACATAAGCAACCAAGGAAGGAACTGTTCTCAACATATCTTAGGCTTACTGGCTCAAAATGCAATCCTTGCATTTAAATAGCTAACAAAATATTTCATTTCATAATGAAACAACAACTGCAAGGGGAAAGTTCCCACTTTCCTGTTAAAAGGTGAAACTAAGTGCCGATAATTTGCCTTTTGCTCAGAAGATTAGTAACTGCTTAATCAAATGCTATTTAACCATGCACAGCAGGGTATGATTATATGGCAGCCTTCCCAAACATGCAGGGACAGGAACCAATTACATGCTTCAAATAAATATCACTGACAATCCTTATGGGGAAAATGACAGTTGAAAGGGTCAATAAGTGTGAGAATAAGAACCACCGAGAGACTGGGCTACTGTGCTTCAGCAAAAGTTAGACAAAACTGCAGCTGCCTGGTATTTTTAATGAACTCATAGGAGACTCCCTCTGACACCAACACTCCACCCACCAACACTCCACCCACCCTCCAAGCAGGAAGCATGAGGGCCATATGAGGCAAGCAGTCAGCAAATCCCAAGAGAGTTACCCAGCTATAAAGCTCAGAGAAATACCGAGGAGCCAAGTAGACGGCTGGTTTAAAACAGTTTTAAAATTCCACTGAAATGTATGGTTGAGATTATTTCCCTTTTATTTTACTGTTCAACTTGACATTAGACCTAGATCTCTCCTCTTGCATTTAATCCCATTTCCTCTTGTCCTCTGCTCAGAGGCAAAGAAGATACACTTGACTTCAGGCTCTATCACATAAATGGCTACTTTATTTGAAAGCTATTATATCTGAGATCCAGTGCAGTGTAGTGGTTAGAGTGTCAGACTTGGACTGGGGAGACTCAGGTTCAAATCCCCACATAGCCATGAAGTTCACTGGGTGACCCTGGGCTAGGCACTTTCCCTTACCCTAACCTACCTCACAGCATTGTTGTGAGGATAAAACAGGGGAACCATGTACACCTCCTTGATCTCCTTGGAGGAATGGTGGAACAAAAATGTAATAAATCAGTACAGGATACTAGATCTAGGATTATCCTTTGCTTTGGCTGATTCCTCACAGAGCTATCTCACCACAGCAAGAGAGCAGGCTTCTGAGCTCCATTTGGTAAGTTACATGTAAACTGACAGATCAGAGGTTGGAGGAAATGCCAGGCTGAGTAAAAACTACCTATGTAATAATGCACGAGCCTCTCCCTTAATTCTACTCCTCCCCTCACTTCCTCCCACTCACTGCTCCGTAATGTCTTTTTAAAATGTTGTAGAAAGGAATCCTCTCTTCATACATCTTAGTGAAGGAGGTCCCAAATACAAGGTGAGTTTTGGTTACATTCAGTGACTCCAGCAATAATGAGAAAGGGGAGAGTGGGAACACCTAGGGATACCATAAATTCAAAGATATACAGAAAAACTGTTTGTCTCAAAGAAGCATATCACAACTGGAACAGAAAGTACAACACAACAGTAGACTGCATGGAAAACAGGCTACAGCTGCATGAAGCTGTCACATCAAAAAGAAGACAGACACTTAGAAATTCTCCTGGGCAAATGAGCTGCTGACTTGATTCTTGTTTACGAACAAAGAAAATGCTTCCTACTTCAACTGGAAATCGCAGTACAATCACATCATTGCAATGATGCTTCTAGTATGCACAGCGATTTACAATCTTGATTTAACTCATTCTCACAGGCAGTCTGTAAAAAATGGATAATTATTCTTCCCATTTTAAGATAAGTAAATGGAAAGCTGCATGAAAGTTTACCTAAATCACACATCTGGGAAAAGCATTTGTTAAAAATGGTCAGATTCCACTGGCTGGGTTGAACCTATTCTATTCTGTTGCTGTCCATAGCCTCCCATCTCTGTTCCTGCAGCCTTAATACCTCATCTCCAAGCACACTACCTTGAGTCTTTCATATTTCTTTCTCTTCTGTCAATCCAATTTCTGCCAAAAGGTTCCCAGTTGCAGTAAATTAATCCCTTCATTCTGTTAGTACATTGAGTTATTCCCATGTTTTTTCTCAATTCAGAATGTGGATTATCTTTAGTGAGACACTCTAGATCCACTTACATTAGCTATAGAAACATCAACATAGAAGAGAAAAATTTGGCAGAATATGGCAAGACGCTGGGAAGAAGTACAGAGCTCAGTGGAAGAAAAGGAGAAAAAAAAGAAGCTAGCAAGAATGTGTTGCCAACCTAGCATTAGATAGCAAGAATTTGGTGCTCAGTTCCACCATGTGCCACTAGGTTTGCTCACAATCATGAAACTGAGGTGCGTTCTACATTAAGACTAGCAAAATCCAGAAGGGAGGCACCTAAACTGGACAAAATGCAAAAAGAGAAGTTATTCTCAAAGATGCCAAAGGGAAACTTCTTTATTTGAACCCAACAGTTTCAGAGACAAAAGCTCCTTTGTCAGGGTCAGTCTTATAAAATGCAAATGCTGAAAACAGGCTAAGCTAGCTTACAGAAGTAGTGGCTATCCTTCATATACCATCAACGCCAATGGTGGTTGCCCCAATGAAGAAGCTTTTGTCTCTGAAACACGTTGGGTTGAAATAAAGAAGTTCCCCTTTGGGACCTTTGAGAACTTCTCTATTTGCATTTCATCTACATTTAAGACTAGAATATAAGGAAAAACCCTTAATGCATGTGAACATGTACACAAAGGCATATCTACGTGTATTGTACCCATGTGAATATGTGCATCAATAGCTCAGCTCTGCCAGGGCCTGGCAAAAATCCCCATAATCAGTCTTGTCACCAGCTCCACTGCCCCACAGCTATTAAAAATGGGTTTAGTAAAGGGCCTGTTAGTGAGAACAATCCAAACTTACATTTTGTTTGAATAAAACACTATACAATTCTGCTGCCTTGCCATCACTCTTTGGGGGAGGCTGTGACAAGTTAATGCATTTGTTGAAAGGTAGCCAGTTATTTATTTTGAAAGGTGAGCAATCAAGCAGATTATGGTATCACTAAAAAATAACAATTCTGAAGCTGGCAAAAAACCTGTTTCACAGGCACTATGGACTGAAACAGGAACATTGTTTGCAGGTCCTCATTTTCTTCCAAAGCAATCACAAAGAGCATAGGGACAGGCTGTTTAGCAATGGCAACTGCCACGAGTTCCTTCAGCCTTCCAACAAGTATCTACTCACCTGTCAAGGGCTGGAGTAAGGCGGTAATCTTTGGTTGCTGACAGGATGGCTTTGATCAGATTATCTGCAGAGATAGAGCGGAATACATTTGAAACGTCAGGCCGTTTCACATATTTTCCATAGTATAAAGGCTTCAGGGACCAAAGTGAATGATGAATGAGTTTGTATCAGCAGGCTTATGTCATAGGGTAACAATGAGAAATAAGAAAAGGGGTAGCCAACATTAAACAAATGCTTTCTTCAAGCTACATATCACAATATATTTTTCTCAGATACACATCACCTGGAATTACCTGAATAATCACCCACATTACTCTCTCTATCTGTGAACTGCAACACTGCAGAAAAGTAGCACTTTAGTTTGCATGTCTGGTGGGGGCGCTACTTGCATTATTCATACATACAATAGGTCTTAGTAATGTAGTCATGGGTGACTCACCTTTTCACAAGTGTGCAAGAAGTCAGCCCCACAGTATTAGATGCACTCTAGTATGCACTACAGTTTACATGCAACCCCCCAGGGCAGTGGTGTGGTTTGTCTCTACTGAGCCAGGCAAACACTGGAGAGGCAAGCAGATGTGTGGATACCCAGCTCTATGCCAATGCCAGGCCAATGGACTCCCACTCTTGTCCAGGTGTACCACAAACCCTTGCCATCTGAGGCAGATTGGTTACTCACAATGTATTATTTACTTACTTATAAAATTATTTATGAGTTGCTTTACAGCCTAAAAAGGCCCCCAAGGTGACATGCAATTTAAAAACTTTATAACAAATAACAATATAAATATTGTGTAATCAATATCAATAGCTGAATAGCTAAATGAGGCATTCCAGTAAAGAGCCAGTGTGGCATAGTGGTGAGAGTGTTGGACTGGGACCCGGGAGATCAGGGTTCTAGTCCCCGCTCGGCCATGAAACTCACTGGATGACTTTGGACCAGTCACTGACTCTCAGCCTAACCTACCTCACAGGGTTGTTGTGAGGATAAAATGGAGAGGAGGAGGAGGATTATGTAAGCACTCTGCCTAACGGTGTGGCTGGCTCTAAGAAGAATTATCATGCACTGGAGCCTCCCCTCAGTGAAGTCATTGTTTTTGCCTTAATCCTTTCCCAAAATAATGTTAGCTCAACAACAACAACAACAACAGCAGCTTTGGGGTCCTATTGCAAGTTTTTATAAACAAAAATGTATGCCTTCCACTGCAAGTACGTATAGCTGAACATGCCATTCTTTTCTTTCTTTCTTTTTAGCTTTCCATATCACATTTAGGGAGCAGGTCAGTCTACTAAGCATAATAAGTTAGAACACACATTTCCCCAAAATGTGCACAAATATTCTTCCTTAACTATTAGCGCTGCTGAATAGCTAAATGAGGCATTCCAGTAAAGATAGCGAAATGCTTAAAATAAACACATGGCCTACATAGGGGAGGGCCTATAGCTCATTGGTGCAGCACATGCTTTGCATGCCTAATATCCCAGACTCAATCCTCAGGAAGCAAGGCTAGAGAAAACCTTTACCTAAAATCTTGCTAATCAGAGTAAACAGAGCAAAGGGTTAGCCCCCCCCCCATGTGCTGCCATCCCACAAAAATCCCCCATGTGGAAAAGAGGTTTAGAAAAAGGTCCCATTCATAAGAATACTGATTCCTTAATAGTGCTCAGGGAGTAAGACTGCTTAGGCAATGGTGCTGTAGATTTATGGGCCAGGCTCTTACAGATATTATTTAGTTTGAGTCATTCCTGAGTAACGTGGTAACTCACAAGATCTTACTCCAGCCTTCAAACTATGCAGCTCTGTAATAGGTACAGTTACAGATACCCCCCAAAATCTAGTAAAACCTAGGTCATCCTGCTTCACTCATCTGTGGCTTACGCTGGCTCAGCTTGTCTGAGTGTGGAAAGCTAAGCAGGATCAGGCCTCGTTATTACTTGGATGGGAGACCCCTCCTATTGAGCAGGGGGTTGGACTTGATAGCCTTGTAGGCTCCTTCCAACTCTATGATCTATGGAAAAACCTAAAGCCAACCTACCCAGACTAAGCAGGGATCCTGCCAGAGTTCCAAGATATAAGTGTTCCCCTCCAGGGAATGCTCAGCCTCCCCTCTCCAGTGTGCTGCTCTCACTCCCTTTTTACATTATGGTTGGATAAACAGTCACTGGGGTTAACGACTCAGCACCCGTTTCTAGAGATCAACAGCCACTGATGGGATGGGATGTTCCAAGCATGTTTGGTCAGCTTGCCATCTAAGTTTACATTGTGTTGTTCATACAAAGTGCTCCAAAACAGTGTACAGTGAGAAAAAAGTTAATCTCATATTGTGTCTTCCACTAGACTCCCATTTGAAGAACTCGCTTGAGCTAAAATGGTAAACACATTTATCTAAATTCTCTGGAAATGAACACCTGGCAACACTATGCACCTGCAAATATCATGAAATTCACCTTACATGGGAGACTTCTGGAACAGGTCTGTGAAACACAAGGCAATGTGGAACAACACTATCAGGTGCTAGGAAAGTTGATCATATTAACACCAGAAAAATCAAAAGCAAATATGTCCATCCATTCACCCAAACCACTTGATTGCAAAGTTACCCTTACTGTTTCTATGTGCCACAAAATCAGCCTAGAAGTATTTAAATGGAATTCTGCACATGCAAGCACTATGTAGTATGTACACTCATGTGAAAAAGAAAGTACAGTAATACCTTGGATTGCAAGCATAATTCGTTCCGGAAATGTGCTTGTAATCCAAAGCACTTGTATATCAAAGCAAAATTCCCCATAAGAGATTTGTACACATATTTTTAATTTAAGCTGTAATAAAGAATGATAGTGTAAAGTCTTCATTTTTCTTGACCGTACTACAGTACTTGTATTGCAAGACGTCGCTTGTTTAACAAGTTAAAATTTATTTTAAAAATTTGCTTGTCTTGCAAAACACTTGCAGACCACGTTACTTGCAATCCAAGGTTTTACTGTACACCCTTCTCAAGTTCCATGGTTCCACATATCAGGACAGGAGAAAAATCATCGGGCCCGTAGCAGGTCTCAAAATTAGGTAAAGACAAGCTCAGATGAACAACAACACATGACAGAGTACACCGTGGCATTATTTATTGCACAGAAATACAGCCAAAATGGAGAAGCCATGTGGGAAAAATGAAGTACACCTTATGATGCAATAGCTTGCAGAACCACCTTTAGCAGCAATAACCTGAAGTAATCGTTTTCGGTATGACGTGATCAGTCTCTTACATTGTTGTGGAGGAATTTTGGCCCACTCTTCTTTACAACATTGCTTCAGTTCATTGCGGTTTGCGGGCATTTGTTTATGCACAGCTCTCTTAAGGTCCCGCCACAGCATTTCAATCGGGGTGAGGTCTGGACTTTGACTGGGCCATTGCAGCACCTTGATTCTTTTCTTTGTCAGCCATTCTGTTGTAGATTTGCTGGTGTGCTTGGGATCATTGTCCTGTTGCATGACCCAATTTCAGCCAAGTTTTAGCTGCCGGACAGATGGCCTTACATTTGACTCTAGAATACCTTGGTATACAGAGGAGGTCATGGTCGACTCAATGACTGCAAGGTGCCCAGGTCCTCTGGCTGCAAAACAAGCCCAAATCATCAGCCTTCCACCACCGTGCTTGACAGTTGGTCAGAGATGTTTGTGTTGATATGCTGTGTTTGGTTTTCGCCAAACGTGGCGCTGTGCATTATGGCCAAACAGCTCCACTTTGGTCTCATCCGTCCAAAGGACATTGTTCCAGAAGGCTTGTGCTTTGTTCAGATGCAGCTTTGCAAACCCAAGCCATGCTGCCATGTTCTTTTTAGAGAGAAGAGGCTTTCTCCTGGCAACCTTTCCATACAAACCATACTTGTTCAGTCTTTTTCTAATTGTACTGTCATGAACTTTAACGTTGCACCTGCTGACTGCGGCCTGTAGCGCCTGAGATGTAACACTTGGATGTTTTGCAATTTCTCTGAGCATTGCACGGTCTGCCCTTGGGGTGAATTTGCTGAGACGTCCACTCCTGGGAAGATTGGCAACTGTCTTGAATGTTTTCCACTTGTGAATAATCTTCCTCACTGTAGAATGATGGACTTTAAATTGTTTGGAAATGGCCTTATAACCCTTCCTGGATTGATGAGCAGCAACAACTGCTTCCCTAGGATCATTGCTGATGTCTTCTCTCCTTGGCATTGTGGTAACACACACCTGACTGCTGGAGACCAGCAAACTCCTGACACTTCAGCTTTTATAGAGGTAGTCACACTTGCTGATGATCAATTCATCAAGGGCATTTGCTTAGCAGCACCTGGCTGCTCCTTAGCCTCTTCATACCTATGGCAGCAGTAAGGGTGTAATTAGTTTTCCCCACATGGCTTCTCCATTTTGGCTGTATTTCTGTACAATAAATAATGCCACAGTGTACTCTGCCATGGGTTGTAGTTCATCTGAGGTTGTCTTTTACCTAATTTTGAGACCTGCTACGGGCCTGATGATTTTTCTTCTGTCCTGATACGTGGAACCATGGAACTCGAGAAGGGTATACTTTCTTTTTCACATGACTGTACTTCCATCGCAAAGTAGCAAAAAATGTAAGAATAAGAATTCTGAAGGTCTGAGAAACACAAAAATAGTTTGCATCAGATAAGAGGGAGGATTGGATGGAGATATAGAAGGCACACACATCCCTCATTCCCCCTAAGAATTCTTTATCTGCATCAGTATAGTTAAATCTACAATAAAAACCTCAGACCTTTCTTCAAAACAACTTCCATTGCTTCCAGGAATTAGCAATGGGAGCTGTCCAAGTCCTGACCTTGCTTGACCCAGCCTTCACAACTTGGAAGCTGGTTACCTGCTGCTGGACTCATAGGTCAGTCTCCTCCTATAGGCCTTGCTCAGCACTTTGTGGGCTCACAGCTTTGCCAGAACAGGACACTGCATAGGAATGTAACTGCCATGTTAGAGTTTGTACTATGCTAGAACAATGTGCTCATGGCACAGGATAATTCTGTGCCACACTGTTCCTCTTTAACAAGTGCATTCTGTTATTTCATTCTGAAACAAAGCTAATACAGATGCTAGTGCAAACAGCTGCTGAATGTCATAAATTTATTTATTATTTATTTAAACATTTATATACCACTCCACATCTCAATAGGTTCTGGAGCGGTGAACAATAAAAAGATAAAAACAGATAAAAATAATAAAACAATATGTCAAAACAGAATCAATAAAAAACATGGCTGGCCAGTCAAGGAAGTGGATTATGCTGGCTCAGCTTGTCTGAGTGTGGAAAGCTAAGCAGGGTCAAGCCTGGTTGTTACTTGGATGGGAGACCCCTCCTCTAGTTTCCTGCATTGAGCAGGGGGTTGGACTCGATAGCCTTGTAGGCTCCTTCCAACTCTATGATCTATGAAATCTATGAAATAAAAAATGTTTTCAGGAGGTGCCAAAAGCAATATAATGTTGATACCTGTCTGACCTCCATAGGCAGGGAGTTCCAGAGAAATGGAGCCACTACACTGAAGGCTCTTCTCTGGGTGGACTCTAATCGGGCCATAGGTCCATGTGGAACCACCAGGAGCATGCCATCTGATGACCCCAGTGACTGGGCAGGTTGGTAAGGGAGAAGACACTCTCTGAACTATCTTGGTCCCAAGCTGTTTAGGGCCTTGTACACTAGTACCAAAACCTTAACCCTGGCCCAGTAGCGAATAGGCAGCCAGTGCAGTTCCCTCAGCAAAGGAGTTGCATGCTGAAAAGGGGCAGCTCCTAACAACAACCGAGCTGCTGCATTCTGCACTAGCCCAAGCTTCTGGACCAGCCTTAAGGGCAGCCCCACATAGAGCGCATTGCAGTAATTCAGTATTGTGAATTACAATACTCGTAACCTTGAAGTGGTGAGTGGGCTTGCGTGTTCCGATGAACCCTGGTTCATACCTAGTCTATGTTGTACCTACTTCAAACTTCCTGAGTTCCTAATTTAGCATGATAGCTCTAAGCTCTAAGCAACTAGGCAGATGAGTTCTAACACATATGGATGGACATCAAAATTTGATGTAGAGCAACATTCAGATGCAGTTATACATGGAACATACTTTTCCTTTTCTGATTCCTTAGAGGGCATATATTTTTTGATCCTCAACCTTCTAGGATTTTTGCCAGGGGTATGCAAGCTATTTCTAGGGTCTTGAGTATTAGGAAAATCTTCAAAAGGGATTTCAATGGAAATTTTGGTGGAAAATAGCCCTATGAAGATATATAGGCTCCAACTAAGAACTCATCCAGAATACATACTTTTCGGTTCATCATGATTAAGAAAAGGGTAACTCTCAGATAAGAGACCTGAAGTTATTTTTCTTTCTCTCAAGTGGCAATTTTGGAATACTCTATTTTCTCTTGGGAAGTTCCAATCGGTATTCATGGGATTTCTATCCCATAGAATAAAAAATGTCTTTGAATACTGATTCCAGAACACTCATGCCACAATAAAACTAGTCTTTAAGATACCATAAGATACTGGGCCAATTTATATATTCTCCCAGCCAAATGGTTTTTTTGCCTGATGGAAGAGTTGCAGAAGAGCCCCTCCCAGCCACACACACACTTTGACTGGGTTCACACGACATGACAACCCATAATTGGTTGCTACCCACAATGGGCAATGTCATGCAAATCCGAACCGATCCCAGCAGGTTTATTTGTTTGAGGGCAACAAGCCACCCTGACAACCCATGGGTTGTTCTAGGGGTTGTCGTACCCATGATGGGTTGTCTTGTCATTAGAACCTGGGTGGCCAACCCCATCGCATCGAAGATACTGGGGATCGGCTACGGAGCTGGTTGGCAAGAGCGGCAAAACCTTTTGCCGCTCCTGCCAAGTGGCTCCCAGGCAACTGCCATTGCCAGCTTCCCAAAAGGGCCGAAGTGGAACTTGGGGGCACCTGGCACTGGCTTCCCCTGTGCCCCGCTGCAATCGCAAGTCATTTCAGGCTTCCGTAGATTTTTCCCCCCACCCTTGAAATTCCCCCCACCCTTGAAATTGTGAAAGCTGGCTTTCACAATCCCTGTTTTGAGAGCCACAGACAGTCCCTTCAAAAGTGCCCCAGCAGCACCTTGGAGGGGCTGCCCATGGTTGCCAACCGATTTTTAAGTTTTTTTTTTAAATATTTGGCGGGGGAAATGTAACTGCAGACGTTCACAGTTGCGCGGGTGCAGAAATGGAGAGCCTTGGGTGCACAATGCACATGGGGGTGCCTGCTGGGAAAGCCCAGCAGGTACCCACCCTGGGCATTGCCCCACAGAGGCTGCAGGTAAATTTATTTTCCCTCTGATTACATCTGACAGCTGTCAAAAGGTGAGCTTTCAAGTGTGACCAAAGGTGCGAGGGATCTTAGCTTACAAAAAGGGGGGGTGGCTTGTTTACCCCCTTCATGGCATGATCCTCGGGAGGGGGGGTGTTTTTTGGACTCATGTGTCCTAAGGGTGCTCTCACTTTTGCATTGGTTCCCAAGATTCTACCACCATTAAAAATATTTTTTGGCAGGAAAGTACACAGATATATAGAGGCTATATACCTGTATACTTTCCTGCCAACATTTTTTTTAACCCTTTCTAAATCCCACTTGAAAAAAATGGAGCTTTACCTTTGACAGCTGTCAAAGGTAACTACTCCAGTAAAATGGGGTGGCTTGCACTTTTTCATATTCCCGAGGTGGTAAAATCCTGGGAACATGTGCAAAAGTGAGAGCACCTTTAGGACACATGAGTCCAACCCCCCCCCCAAACCCCCCGCCAAAGATCTTGCAGTGAAGGGGGTGAATGAGCTGCCATCCTCTTTTTGCAAGCGAAGATCGCCTTTTGACAGCTGTCAGATGTAACCAAAGGGAAAAATAAACTTGCCTGCAGCTTCTGTGGGGCAATGCCCAGGGTGGGTACCTGCTGGACTTTGCTATGCAGGCACCCCCTGCATATTGCCCACCCAAGTCTCCCTATCCCCGCACCTGCGAATGTCCACAGTTGTGCAAGTGTGGGTACAAGTGTGGGTACAATTTTTTAAAAAAAATTCACAAATGTTTGTGAAAATTAGGAGACAATTTTTTAAAAAAAGGTTTTGCAACCATGGGCAGTCCCTCCAAGGTGCTGCTGGGGCACTTTGAAGGGACTGTCCATAGAGGTCAAATGGGGATTGTGAAAGCTAGCTTTTGCGATGTCAAGAAAAAGAAAAGTTTAAAGGGGAAAAAAGCCATGGTGAGCCCAAAATGGCTCACAATCATGGCCAGGAGGGGGGAGACAACTCAGTCCTCCTGCAGCATCCCCTGGGATACCATGGGAGAACCAAGGGGGAGGAGGGGGACAACAATCACAGTGAGCCCGATCATCTGTTGGGTGCACCGTGGGTTGTTTCGCCAACAACTAACCTGCCTTGGGTTATTGCCAGGGGGTTGGCATGACATGCGAATGCACCCAGAGTATTATAATGTAGGACAAAAACACTCCAAGGAAAGAGTCAAACTAAGGAGGCAGTTAATACATGGAGAACTAGCTAACATTAGCATATGTGTGTTGGACATAAAAGATATTGAAATGGTCTTTGCCATACACATTGCAAATGCCCTTTGGCATTCTAGAAAAAGAGCCAGAAAAGGCCGAAAAAATATTTTCAAAAGGGAAAAAAGGTAGGAACCTACCAGAAACATCACATTGACTCTGGGGGGAGTAGGGAGAGAAGGACATTCTTCAGTTCCCATTGCTCTTCGAATAGGAGGAGCTGGAACTTAACAAGTAGAAACATATGTTTACATGTTGTGGAGAAGTTCTCCACTCTTCCACTTCAGAAATATAGGAGGGCTGGCTCTCTATGTAGTCATTGCTTGCCTAATTCTCTAACATTTACCCTTTCTTCCTCAGAAACTCACAGATTTCAAGGTCAACCTCAAGTCAAGATCCAAGTACACAAGTCCATAGAAAGAATGGAATGAAATGTTTCCCTTGCATTTTCCAATCTTCTGGAGCAGAGCAAGCAATATATCATAGTAACAAGGTTCTTGGAATATATACTCTAGTCACTTCCTAGACTAAGGCCAAAGAAACAGCCATCATTCTACAGAAAAAGGAAGCAAATAGGCCAAGGGTATAGTCCTCCACATGATGAACTACTACTCCCCTCATCCTTCACCATTGGCTAGGCTGGCTGGGGCTGATGGTAATTGGAGTCCAACACCACCTGGAGGGCCACACATTCCCCAGCCCTGCAATAGGCATTTACGCCTTGCCATAGGCACACAGAAAGAGATGCACTGGCTGAATTACTCAACTAGCACAGATATTACTTTTCTTTATTCATGTCTTCAAGAGGAAGGGAAGGCAGGGATGAAAATCTGAACACATGTAGCTCTGTAATGTCAAAATAGTCAGATAGCTAAAACTTGGAAGATCCCTCCCAAGTCAGGTCTGTAAGGCAGATTCATGTCTATTACTGATGTCTAGTTCAGTGGTTCCCAACCGTGAGTCCCCAGGATTGGACTAGAACTCCCTTCATCCCTGACCATTGGTTGGTGGTGTAGTCCAACATAATCTGGGGACCCATGGTTGGGAAAGACTGGTCTAGATTATAATGAATGAGTTTGGCTTTTTAGCCTCAGTCTAGCAGAGAAGCAACTGGATTTTGCTCAAAATGGAATTTGGTGGTGAATATGCTATATTCTGCCTGCAGGTGATATGAGCAAAGCTAAAACCCAGACATAAGAATTCTCCTCCCACGCTGCAGTTCTATGCATATGCAGATATATCTAGTACTGGAGTGACATCAGTGCAAGCATTGCTTTTTAGTGCAAAACACTGCTTCCTGCACCAATGTGATGTAATCTTGTTGGGTCAGCTCAGGAGGATGCTATGCCTGCACAATGCAGCCTACAACTTCTCAGGCAGCCAAAACCCAGCTTAAACTGCTTTATTGTTAAACTAAATATTCCTGCCTATAGGCACCTCTGCCAAAATGCACCTTACCTTAACTTCTTTAGCCTCATGGCACACATTAATGTGAACAGTGTAGGTTACTCTGAAGAGGGTTTGACATGTACAAGACTCTGCCTTAAGGCAGAAGGCTAGGCTAGAACACATGATGCCCTTTGACTACTGTTTTCATTATAAGGCAGGTGAAGATGTACCCTAAACCTACTACATTTATGAAAGAAAAGGACTAGAAAACCCCATCATCTTGCTGTAGGATGGTTACCATAACATAGCAGCCTGAAAAAATGTCAGTCAACACAGGAAGTGGCAGAGGGAGTGAAAATGGGTGAGAACTCCTTCTCACAATACTTCAGCTCCTCCAGGCACAGATCTGGGCAGGAAGCCAAGAAAGAGGTGTAAAGAAAAATAGTTTGGTTCAATGCAAATTTGAATTTTAATGTCAGCATGCATCTGTATTTTATCAGCAGAGATAAAGTAATATTTATGTCAGTATGCCAGATGTGAAAAGAGGCTGCTATGAAACTAAAGGAATGTTTAGGGAAGGGAATGGCATAGACTGTGTTTGGTAGTGCTCAGATGTGCGTGTTTCAGTATGCCCTGGAAGTCTACACTTCCAACTGTGCATGCATAGCTTTCCACCATGTAGAGCTCATTAAAGCAAATAGACAACAATGACTCAGGCCTTCTCTGACGTAACATGTGCCTCCACAAGAATGTTCCTGAAATTATTCCTGTAGAGGCATATACATGAAAAATGTTAAGTTGAAACTGATCATCTACACAGACTTTTCTAGGATAAGCCCATAAGTAATCCCATGAGCAAGAGCCATCAAGAAAGGATTTTAAAGAAACTTTTTGATCAATTCACACAGTAAATTTTTTTAACACTATTTGTCATATGCATGCCCCCTTAGACATCATTCTGAAGGTACTCCAATAGAGGCAAATATTACTTGGGAGCTAGCAAGTATCCTCTCCAGCAAGCAGGCAGCATTGAAAAGCAACAGTCAGTAAGGTACTTAAAGAAATGCAATTAAAGCAATTGTATTTTAATGTATTTTATTGTTTTAATCTATTTTAAATTGTTTTTGTAACCTGCCTTGAGTGCCATTTTTTGGTAGAAAGGAAGGGATATAAATCAAATAGATAAATAAGCAAAACTATCACTAAATAGCCAGAGGAGGGATACAATGGACCCGGTGTGTGGGAGTAGAATACAGGACCACAGTATCTCTCTTGGCAAAAAAGGCATGTTGGGTTCTTTTCATTTAAGCCACAGCTAGCAACAAATCTTTTCAGTTGAGACTTGCCAGAGTTCCCCTCAAACTTTTGTGAATGAAGCTTGGTCAGCATGTGTATTCATGATCTGAGTAAGCCTCCAATGTAAGCACAGAAAATATTTTTCATCAAATGCTAGAAAAGAAAAGAAAAATACTAATGGATTAAGAGTATTTATTCCTGACCTCTATTGCTGATCTCCAATTGTGATTTGGCAGGTAAAAATCATCCTGGTATGTTTTTCTGTTTCTAAAATGATTACTTTGCAGCACACCAGACCTAAAGGTCTTTATTAAAACATATTCTATTATGTATAGCATTTAACTGTTTGCTGGCCAGGACTCTGCCATGTAGAGTCTCTGTATTGATTAACGACAGAAGAAGAGCTTTATTTATTTCGCTTTTGAGTAATTGTTCTCGCATGCTACATTTGGGTACAGAACTTGGGAAGTTTCAGATATACAGTTTGTATTAAATTGCTGTGTGCAAATCAGCCATGTAACTTAGTAATTGGAACATATGGCTGACAAGTATGAGGCCTAGTCCCACCTAGAACCTCCCCACCAAAGATCTGCAATGAAATTTTATTCTGAAACATTTCTGGAGTTCTACAATCTACTTACATAATGAATAGAAGGAAACTGCCTGGCCCAATAGCTTGGAACTGTGAAAAGTAACTATGCAGACTATGTAGATTGCAGCCAGGGTGATCCCAAGTTGACAGAACAAAGCAAGTTAATACACCAAGACAGTCAGGCGATCACTCGTGACTGAGTAAGATTGTCTTCCAGGATTAACAAAAAAGAAAATTTACAAAAAGGAGATTTTAAAAGGAGGAAAATTCTAAAGAAAATTGTGTAGACTCTAGCGATGGGTCCGTAAGTGACTGTGGAGGCCAATTCTAGATCCACACAGCTTCCCACAGTGAGGACACAGGTTACCAGATGGAAGATGGTCCTGTAAAGGATTCATTTGACGTGCTTTTCGCTTAGCACGTTTCTCCCTTTCACCTTGCACTCGAGCTTCTTCAAAGTCCATAGAACATTTGTGAAAGGCCAACCTCCACTTAGATCGTTCATGGGCCAGAGCTTCCCAGTTTTTGATGTTTATATTGCATTTTTTTAGATTAGCCTTAAGAACATCTTTAAACCTCTTATATTGACCACCGATATTCCGCTTTCCATCCTTGAGTTGGGAATAAAGTAACTGCTTTGGGAGACGGCAGTCAGGCATTCGAACAACATGACCGGTCCACTGAAGTTGGCGTTGAAGGATCATTTTTTCAACGCTAGTAGTCTTTGCTTCTTCCAGTACACTGACATTTGTTCGCCTATCTTCCCAAGTAATTCGCAGGATTTTCCGGAGGCAACGTTGATGAAATATTTCAAGGAGTTGGAGGTGACGTTTATAGATAGTCCATGTTTCGCAGGCATACAATAAAGTTGGTAATACAATGGCTTCATAAACCAGTGTTTTGGTCTTCTTACAAATATCCCGATCCTCGAACACTCTACGTTTCATTCGAGAAAACGCGGCACTTGCGGAGCTCAGACAATGCTGGATTTCACTGTCGATGTTAGCTGTAACAGAACGGTAGCTGCCAAGATAGAGAAAATGATCAACATTTTCCAGTATTGCCCCGCCAAGCTGGATAGATGGCATCACCAAAGGGTTAGCTTGCACTTGCTGATGAAGCACTTTGGTTTTTTTGATGTTAAGTGAGAGACCAAGTTTTCCGTATGCTTCTGCAAAAGCATTTAGGATAGTTTGGAGATCATCCTCTGAATGTGCGGAGACCACATTATCATCAGCATACTGAAGTTCCACAACGGAGGTTGTAATTACCTTACTTTTTGCTTTCAGCCTGCTGAGATTAAAAAGCTTTCCATCTGTTCGATATATAATTCCCACACCAGTGGGAAGTTTCCCCTCGACAAGATGTAAAATCATGGCGATGAAAATAGCAAATAATGTTGGGGCAATAACACATCCCTGTTTAACACCTGATCCCACTTTAAATGGAGCACCACGTTGTTGTCCAAGACCGTTGCCATCATGTTGTCATGGAGAAGTCGCAAGATATTCACAAATTTATTGGGGCATCCAATTTTCATAAGGATAGTCCAGAGAGCTGTTCGGTCTACAGTATCAAAGGCCTTAGCCAAATCGATAAATGCCATATAAAGGGGTTGGTTTTGCTCCCGGCATTTTTCTTGGAGCTGACGTGCAGTAAAAATCATGTCTACTGTCCCTCTAGAGGGGCGGAAACCATATTGCGTTTCAGGGAGGATCTCTTCTGAAATAGATAGAAGACGGTTTGCGAGAATCCTGGCAAATATTTTACCTGCGGTAGCTAAGAGAGAAATGCCCCGATAGTTTCCACAGTCTGTTCTATCACCTTTCTTAAAGAGGGTGATAATTATGGCATCCCTGAAGTCTTCTGGGATCTCTTCTCTTATCCAGATTTTTTCGATGAGTTTATGAAGATGTTGTACAAGTTCGGGGGGCCCTTCTTTAAAGATTTCAGCAGGAATCCCATCTGGTCCACTAGCTTTGTTATTCTTCATTTGATTAATGGCTTTTTTTACTTCATCCAAAGTGGGGAGTATTGCAAGTTCCTCTTTAATTTGTTTTTGCGGGATTTGTGAAAAAATCTCATTATCCACCTTAGATTTACAATTTAAAAGGTCATGATAATGCTCTTTCCAACGCAGTGCAATAGACTCTTTGTCTTTTAAGAGTTTGGTGCCATCTTTTGATTGTAAAGGGTTTGTACCATAGGTTTTTGGTCCATAAATGGCCCTTGTGGCCTTAAAAAAGCCCCGTGCATCATGAGATTCTGCAAGTTGTTGAATTTCTTCAGCTTTCTTTTTCCACCAGGCGTTCTTAAGTTTTCTTGTTCTTCTTTGGACCTCAGCCTTTGCACTAGCGTAGATTTTTTTCTTGGCAGCGCAGTTAATATCATTTTGCCATATTTGGAAGGCTTTCCTTTTTTGGTCAATTATATATTTAATCTCATTATCATTTTCATCAAACCAATCCTGATGTTTCTTAGTTTCGTATCCAATAGTTTGTTCACAAGCTGCAGTAATGGAGGTTTTCAGCTTAGACCAATGGTCCTCAATGTTGTCAGGAGGTTCCGTAAGTAGATGTTCCTTAAGAAGTGATTGAAGACGAGTTTGCTTAATAGGATCTTGAAGGGCGTGGATGTTCATTTTACGCCTTGGTTTCCTTCCTTGAAGCCTACGTTGGGGAGCAATGTTGATAACCATAGTGGACCGGATTATGCCAGTGCTTTGACCATGGGTGCTTCCATGATGTTTTAAACTTATTCTTTTGTCGAAAGAGCGTTTTTGTGATAGTGAGATTATGCTCTGCACATATAGACAAAAGTAAGATTCCGTTCGGGTTGCTATTACCAACTCCGTCTTTTCCAATAGTTTCTGGCCATAAATCAAAGTCACGCCCGACTCTTGCGTTAAAATCGCCCAGGAGGATAATTTTATCCTCCTTAGGTATCTCTGACAGGAGAGTGTCCAACTGGGTATAAAAGTTTTCCTTGATGTCTTCATCAGCATCTAATGTTGGCGCATAAGCGCTCAAGATAGTTACCTGCTGGTTATTGGCGAGCTTTAATCGAAGAGTTATCAGGTGTTCGTTAATGCCAGTAGGAACTTCTGACAAAGAGTTCACTAGCTCATTTTTGATGGCAAAGCCTACTCCATGTATTCGTCGGTCCTGCTCAGGTAGTCCTTTCCAGAAGAAGGTATATAGCCTCCTTTTTCTTCCTTCAACTGTCCCTCTCCTGCCCTTCGAGTTTCTTGAAGTGCTGCTATGTCAATTTTAAACCGTCTCAGCTCCCTTGCAATAATAGCAGTCCTACGCTCAGGGCGTTCACTATCTATGTTATCCAGCAGTGTCCGTATATTCCATGTTCCAAAATTCAAATGTCTTTTTTGACCGCTAGAATGGTGACCAAGGACATCCCATTGTTTGCACTAAGCTGTGCAACTCCTTTGACAATGGCTTGGGTCTTCATGAAGGATCAGAGCTGACCTCTGATGCCAAACTGGCACATCCTTCTCTTGAGAGTTGCTCAATCTCTGCTGTGGTTCTGGCAGCCATCAGCACCTTCTTCTTGCAGCCCCATTTCAACCAGCATCAGACTATCCCTGAGTGAAGACCTTAATGAGGTGCTGATCCCATCATCAAGCTACTATTATTCATCCCCAATGCATCCTCTGGGATAAACAGAAAAGGCTGATGCAAGAATTCCCAGTGATGTGTGATGCGAGAGGGGTGCCATTTGCCTCTCTCACGCTCCTGGCCTGTCAGCACAGCCATTAGGCACACCGGTTTACTGAGAGTAATAATTCTTCCCTCCCACATGTACAAACTGCTTTAGACTGAATCCTGGCACAAAGTTCTGTCCCATGAGGGCATTAAACAATCCATTCAGCTGTTTTGCTCCCATTGCTTCAGCTCCTAGCCATTTAAGTAATGGCAGTTCCTGTTTTTAACTGAAGAAAAGCCAACATAAAACCCTAGATTTACATCACACCATGGTGGTGACACAAGCTGGCAGCAGCCTGGAAATGGAAAGCAAAGACTGCCAGAGATGTTCAGTCATCCTATGCTGAGCTTCTCCATTTTGATGATGCTTGGCAGAAGAACTGACTAGTTTGCTGCTAGATCTAAGACAACCTAATGCCAAGGCCTGTATTGAGAAGGGAAGAATCACATATTCAACCCAAGGTGCCTACACAGACTAAAATGTGGACTGATGCAAGGATAGGGAAAGTGTGGACTACTCCTCTTTATACCAGGTGCAAGGATTATGGAGTGGCAAGTGCATGCTTCTGAGACCCTCCTCTCATTAGGACAACTAATGCCACTATATACATAATAAAATACATTGCTTCATATGGGGCTATTGGATTTATTTATACTCAGTCCTGTTCCTATTTTCAGTGTGAAGACAGAAGTCACTTCCCCAAACACCATCTTAATGAAACCACATTTAACAAGCAGACCTCATGGAGCCAATTCCACAACATACACCCAGCACCATGATCTGAAGTCTTACATTCTGTGCTGAATAATCCCATTATCCGTGAGTAAATAAATTATGAAAATTTTGTTATTTCATAGATTTCATAGAATAGATCATAGAGTTGGAAGGAGCCTAGGCTACAAGGCTATTGAGTTTGTATGTTTATGGAATGCAGAATTGTTTCTAGGTATGCCATGTTTGCATCCTATTCATTCAGCTCTTTAAGGTGGTTACAAAAGGATTAAAACACAAAGTGATGTCATATTGGGCCCAATGTTTCAGAGCATTACTCACCTTACTTAAAAGGAGAATAGAATGGGATTTCAAACATACATACTATACAAAGAAGCATTTGGGTTGTTCCAATATATTGTATTATTAGGTCCACAAGCTTCAAATATTATAGTCACACAGAGCATGACTGACTAGAGGTACCTTCTACTTTTGAACCTTGCTGGGTTCATAATCCCATGTAAAATGAGCTTGCAAGACATTGTAATATCCTACCTTGTCCTTTAATTCCAAAAGGAGGTACAAAATCCCGGATCCTTGCCCACTTTCTGAAGGAATCATCCAAAAACATTGGTGCTGGCTTGGAGAACCTGAAAAACATAATGAAGCACAATCTTCAAAAAAAGAGAGAAAACTTAAGATTAAGGGTTTTACTACCTAAATGCAGATTGTAAAAACACATGGCAGAGGAGCCAGCAATGCCAGGGGGAAATCACACAAAGAGAAGACAAGGAGCAGGAGAAACTTGTGGCTCCGCTAATCTCAGGACTGCTCCAGAAAATGGTTCAAAAAGCATTTCAGTACCATTTATGCTACATATGAAGCTGAGTCCATGATGATGGCTGCCACTTACCTTACTAGCAGCAACACAGAGACCAAAAGTGCCCAACAAGCACACAGCTCAGAACATACGATATTCTCGCATACCAACTTGTACCATAAGTTCTAGCAAAATCTCTCAAGTGAAGTTTGAACACAAATGGTAGAATACATAACATGCCATCCGGTTGTGTCAGGAGACAAGCTGCATGCCAAATCCCAAGAAAGTTGCTGCTTCCAAACCCGCTATGACTGAGAACTCAGAACTGGCAGCATACAGTGGCAAATGGAACAAAGCCACACATCAAGAAGTCCCCAGTTGAAAAGTTCACCTCTGCCATGGATCCACTACGTAACCATACGCAAGCCACTCCCTCTCAACTTCCCATCTGCATTACATAAAATGCTATTCACACACACCTTGCAGGGTTGTTGTTTGAACACTCTTCTGCTCTACCTCCCATTCACACACTCATGTTCTTCCTCCCACTTGTGCTCACAACCCTTTCTTCCTCAATTCTATACATATATAAAAGTGGCAGAGTAACTGAGACATCTGTGAACAAATGTCAAGGAATATGTTCCAATAGGTGGATGCTTCAGCCGTGCTAGGCAATGCACACACAGAGAGAAAGATCTAATCAGAAACCCATTGCCTTCCACAATGTTAAATAAACCATTTCACATTAAAATACATAGTTGAGCCATTGTTAGAACAGCAGGATCACCAAAAAATGTGACATGGAAATGGCTGGAAACCCCAGGGAGTAGATAAAACCTGATTTGGGTGATGCAGGTGATGCTAACACAAATGAATGTGATGGGCTCTAGTCCACAAGAGCTTATGCCACATAAATCTATTAATCGTTAAGTTCCACAGGGTTCTTTGTTGTTGTTACAAATGTTTCAGTTAATGATTAATGTGCCTGGCAAAACAGAAAGAAGAGTTCTTCTCGCTGCTTTTGTCTAGAAGGCCATGACAAAGAGAAGGAGAAAAAATGGCTTATTGTGCTCTTTAGAAAGTAAACAAAGGCAGCAATTTTGGCCTCTGTGTTCATACTAATCAATTACTATGAGCCACAGGAAAAGTGGGAAATCTGCCACACAATGAAGAGTTACCATTACCGTTTGTTTGTTTATTTATTTACTGGAAATTATTTAGTATATTCAATAACTTGATTTTAATTGTATTATTCCTCAACCAGACTGTGTTTCTAAAATGGCAAATTGATTTTTAAAAAGTAAACAGAGGATTCAGAAGTTAAAAATACAGCATACCCAGCTGGTAGAGGTAGAATGTGTACAGAATGGGCCTTATAAGGCTTATAAACAATATCTATAGTCTCTAAAATCAGATTTCTAAAATACACACAGAGACAAGTTATTTGCTTTGGCAACACAATGAACTCCACCTGTTTCAGGCTGAACCACATTCAAAGTTAAACTGACATCTACTAAATTATCAGGCACAGGAGTAAGAGATTTACTAGTGCAATGACTGGTAAGAAAAAGACAAAATACAACAAGTACCCATCAACAGCACATCCACCTCAGAAGATAACAACTTATATGAAGTGCAAACAAGAAATGCTAATTTTAAGAGTGGTACCAGTTCACATATTTTGGCTATGTCATACTTTCCAAGGGAAAAATAATATTTTATATTATTCATATTTTATGTGTATTTATTTATTTATTTGATTTATATCTCACCTCAACAAAAAGCCTTTTAAAAGGCAGCTTTAGCTAAAAAAGCTTTTTTGATGTGCTCTCATGATTATTGTTAGTAATGCATTTTTGTTTGAGAGCCAGGTAGTTGTTTTCCTCTTTTTCCATATTCTTCTCAGGTTCTATTTGACTTTCTATGTTAGCTATCTACCAAGGATATTTTGGTTGCTTGTCCTAACACCCACATCTGGGCACAGCCAGTACCGCAACTGTAGCCACACTATCAACACCAGACTGCCTATTTTAGATTAACCTGCCAACACTCTAAAAACTAATTCTGGGCTGAATCAAGATCTTGCCTGCTTTGTCTCTTCACGTGGATAGGCCATTTGCTGTCTAGAAAGGAACACTGGCCTTTTCTTTTGTAACTTAAGCTTAAGTGCCCTGTACTCAATTGTGGTATCTGAGCAGACCAGCCTTTAGCCAAGTAACTAGAATCATTCATCATCCTTATTCTTCTGAATATTAAGAGGAAGAAAATGCCCAGCAAAGCCAGCTGTCGCACAGATGCCTGGCTTCAAGGGCCAAAAAGCACACTGATGTTTTAAACTGAAAACAAAGCCAATACAGTGCTTTTTTGCTATGGAAACATATCTCTATTTACAGAGGGTCCTCCTTTATGGATGCTCTGGAAAGCTGTTGGAATCAACACATTAAAGATATTTATGAGGAGAAACAACAACTCTGACTGAATTTAATATATGGCTCACGCTGTTTCAAACTAGTGCTCGAGAAACAAGGGAAACAGAGATCTGATCAGGTCCAAGTAACATATTGTGTATTTTGCCATGTGAGTGAGTGACTGAGTGAGTGAGTACCACTTTGGACAACGTTGACTGGGTTAGTTCCAAAGCTTGTTTTTTAGAGATTTATGGCTACAAAGGAGAAATGTCCTTCAGACCCCAGTTTGACCTAAAAGCTATTTCTGTTTAGACTTTCATGTGAGAGCCAATTCTCTCTGCCAAGTATCAGAGTAACTAAGTATTTGACTGCATCCCTATGCTGACTGCACCAAGAACTAGGGATAAGAGCAGCTCAACTGTTTGCAGGGGTAGGCAACCCCTGGTATATCCTCCAGATGTTTTTGGACCATAACTCCCACCATTCCTGACCATTGGCAATGCTGGCTGGGGCTGATAGGAATTGTAATCCAAAGCATCGGGGTACTGGGTTGCCTACCCCTAGTTCAGAGCATCAGATATATACTTTAAGTTGCAGCCACAATCTGGTTAAGTATTGGCAATGTCTTGATAACGTATACCGTACATAATTGTGCAGCAAGTTGCTGCTATGCAGTATTAGTATAATAGAATGGAGCCATTCCAAGGCACAGATGGCTACAAAACTAAGTTAGGAATGAACAAAAGAAGTCTTTTTGCAGATTTTCCTAATACATTCAGACAAGAAGTCACATTTTAAGAAGGTTTTTTTTTTAATGATGTACTTTGGAAATTAATGTAGACAGAAACAGTTTTTTACATGAGTTTTACAAAGTGCTCATGTGCTCATGGACTGCATATAAATGAGAAGCAGAATTTTAGGCACACATCAAACTATGTTGGCTTAAAATCAAACCCTTACCATTATTTCAGTGTCATCTTTTGTATTTAATGTATTACTCTGAAACCAGCTGTTGAATTACTGCTTTGGATGGGGGGGGGGTGTCCATAAGCCAGCTGGAGCACTTGAGGCTTTTAAAGTAGGCTTGAGCCAAAAGGATGCAATTTCAAGATATTTTGAAACACAATGGAGGTAAGCACAATCTGAGGGAATTCCTAGCTTTCAGATTTCACAGCGTTGGGTGGAAAGGGAAGCATAAAATAATGAGGAAGCATTCGGTCCGTATAACTGTGCACATGTTCTTTCTTCACAGATACATTGGCATGCTTCTCCAATACACACACACACACACACACACACACACACACACACAGTGAGAGCAGCCAGACAGCCAAAGCTTCTTACTGATCAAATTTCTTTAGTACAAGCTAGCTTAATGTGCAATGAACTAAACAACTTACTAAACAATGGCTTAAAGATATAGTAGTACTGACACCATATGCACATATTGCTCCCTTGCTATCTGAGGCCTGTTTTGGGTGTACTGCTAAACTATAATTTTGTCCTATGTGAACAAATAGAAAGCAGCCTTGGCTCACGTGGTCCCTGTCTTCCTTCAGCACAGCAGCAAAGAGGAGATCAGAAGCCTCTGCTTATTCTTTTAAACTAACTAGAGTTTATTGATACATCCAAACATAGTTAGTTTAAACTATGATATGTTAACTATAGTTCTTTGAAACAAGCTAGTATCAATCTCAGTACAAGAGGTCTGGAAAGCAGCCAATGGTCTGGTTCAAACATTAATCCCTATCACTCCTCCACCAGCATGGCTACAAAGATGAGATCAGAAACTTTTGCTTCCATTTTCAATTAACTGCAGTTTATCATTACGTCCAAGCATTAGGCTATGGTTAATTTTAACTGTGGTATAGGTAAATAAACCATCTTAATAAACCAGTTTATAGTGGCTTATTTCAATAAACCTTAGTTAAGACTAACCACAGTTTATCCAGGTTCAGACATAATGATAAACTGTGACTAGTTAAAAACAGAAGTGAAAGTTTTCGATCCTCCCCCTTGAGGCCATGCTGGAAGAGGAAAGGGGAGCAGGGAATAAACAAGCCTGAGGCTTGTTCATGTAACACTAAGCCATAGTTATGTCCAAACAAGTCCTATACAATATCATTTTAAAAAAATAATAAAGGAGGATTGAGGAAATTACAGGCCAGTTAGCTTAACGTCTGTTCCAGGTAAATTGGTGAAAAGCATTGTTAAAGGATCTGGGATGCTCCTGAGAGCCAGTGTGGCGTAGTGGTGAGAGTGTTGGACTGGGACTCGGGAGATCCGGGTTCTAGTCCCCACTCAGCCATGAAACTCACTGGGTGACTTTGGGCTAGTCACTGACTCTCAGCCTAACCTACCTCACAGGGTTGTTGTGAGGATACAATGGAGAGGAGGAGGATTATGTAAGCCGCTTTGGGTTCCTTGCAGGAAAAAAGGTGGGGTATAAGTATAATAAATAAATAAATAAATCTAAAAGGATCTGTTTCCCCCACCCTCACAGGAGCATCTACCACCAACTGCCCCGTGGGAAGATGGTGGTAGCTCAGGTGCCAGCTCCTGTTCCAGTGGGTTTCTGTTTTGAAACTGTGGTTCTTGATGTATCCATTGTATTTTAAAAACATTATAAGTCGCTTTGAGGATCCTTGATAAATAAATAAAATATTGTGTGTAGTATGCTACAACCACATCTACCTGTTTTGAGAATCAAAGCAGAATCACTCATTTGGCCCATGGGACGATTTTGTTCCTCTGTTAATTACGTAGATCTAGTGTGATGGGAGAAGGGAAGCATTCATCTCAGTTCAAGTATTTCTAAGGCAATCATGTCACCCATTTTAAGTGTATTTTGTACACTATGTTCTAGAGCACCTCCACAAAATGAGGGAAAAGCCATTACTGGGGAACAGCAAAGCCTATATTAATTACTTGTATGGCAATCTGAGCAGGAAACTATTCCAGATAGCACTCTTCTGTTACATTTAACAGGAATTCCATTTGCATTGCATTAACCAAATCCACTGATGTTGTTTCAGCACAGGCCTTTCCCCCATTCCAACCTAACGTCCAAATTTCCTAGAAACAACAGTTCCTCACTCTGCCCGCAAACACAAAACAAAGGAAGTAAGAAAAAAGACCCTTTTCTAAACAGCCTCAATCTATACCAGCAGCAGGTCTCTGCATTTTGATGGTATGACTGATGTGCAAGAGAAGAACCCTATCATGCACAGTGCAGCCCATGTATAGAAATGTAAAGAAACTGTCTGCCCCACCAGTTTCTGAGTCCAAAATTATCAGCAAACTGGTAATTGCTACCCAATATTTAACGCTCATGCAGTGAGCATGTTTTATAATCATACTGGTTTACTTCAGTGCTATTTAATATAAACAACCCTCCTGTGATAATCAGCGGACAAATTTTTAAAGAAAAATTATATAAACAACTATTTTACCAAAGTAAGAGTAAGCTTGTAAAAACTCTTTATGAGAACAGCTTTTAGAAATAATACATTTGGAATGGATACACGAGAAACTGTCATGTTGGAACCAAGGCAAAAGACTCTGAAACAAACCCTTTAGTACAGTTAAGGCTTGTAGATCAGAGATGTGCTGGGCGTTTAGAGAGGAGTATGTCTGATACTTTTGCAAATGCAACAATGTCAATTTTATAAGAAATCCAAGTGTGTGTATTTTGTAAAGGTGTGATTGCACTGCATGAGCATTAAATATTGGGTAGCATAAAGAGTCTTCTGAATTGGTATTGGTATCAGAAAGGGAGCCTTCTAAATAATGGAGGATCTAATTTAGGCTTTCACATCTTATGGTTATGGACAAACCATGGTCCCACTCACTTGCTGCAGGATTCCCTTTACCCTATTAAGAATGACAAGATTGGTAAGGGAAGTGGACTGCTGAGCTGTTACAGTACAACGTGGCTGAGTGAACTGACTGCAGTGTGCAATCTTTAGTTGCAGTTCAACAGCTTTTGCAATGCCACAGGAGATTCCTGGGGCACACCTCTTGGCTCATACAGACTATCCTTATGAAAATTGGATGCCCCAATAAATTTGTGAATATCTTGCGACTTCCCCATGACAACATGATGGCAACCGTTTTGGACAACAACGGCTCTCATGGTGCTCCATTTAAAGTGGGATCAGGTGTTAAACAGGGATGTGTTATCGCCCCAACATTATTTGCTATTTTCATCGCCATGGTTTTACATCTTGTCGAGGGGAAACTTCCCACTGGTGTGGAAATTATATATCGAACAGATGGAAAGCTTTTTAATCTCAGCAGGCTGAATGCAAAAAGTAAGGTAATTACAACCTCCGTTGTGGAACTTCAGTATGCTGATGATAATGTGGTCTCCGCACATTCAGAGGATGATCTCCAAACTATCCTAAATGCTTTTGCAGAAGCATACGAAAAACTTGGTCTCTCACAACATAAAAAAAACCAAAGTGCTTCATCAGCAAGTGCAAGTTAACCCTTTGGTGATGCCATCTATCCAGCTTGGCGGGGCAATACTGGAAAATGTTGATCATTTTCTCTATCTTGGCAGCTATCTTTCTGTTACAGCTAACATCGACAGTGAAATCCAGCATCGTTTGAGCTCCGCTAGTGCCGCGTTTTCTCGAATGAAACATAAGAGTGTTCGAGGATCGGGATATTTGTAAGAAGACCAAAACACTGGTTTATGAAGCCATTGTATTACCAACTTTATTGTATGCCTGCGAAACATGGACTATCTATAAACGTCACTTCCACCTCCTTGAAATATTTCATCAACGTTGCCTCCGGAAAATCCTGCGAATTACTTGGGAAGATAGGCGAACAAATGTCAGTGTACTGGAAGAAGCAAAGACTACTAGCGTTGAAAAAATGATCCTTCAACGCCAACTTCAGTGGACCGGTCATGTTGTTCGGATGTCTGACTGCCATCTCCCAAAGCAGTTACTTTATTCCCAACTCAAGGATGGAAAGCGGAATATCGGTGGTCAGTATAAGAGGTTTAAAGATGTTCATAAGGCTAATCTAAAAAAATGCAATATAAACATCAAAAACTGGGAAGCTCTGGCCTATGAACGATCTAAATGGAGGTTGGCCTCTCACAAAGGTTCCATGGACTTTGAAGAAGCCCGAGTGCAAGGCGAAAGGGAGAAACGTGCTAAGCGAAAAGCACGTCAAACGAATCCTTTACAGGACCATCTTCCATCTGGTAACCTGTGTCCTCACTGTGGGAAGCTGTGTGGATCTAGAATTGACCTCCACAGTCACTTATGGACCCATCGCTAGAGTCTACACAATTTTCTTCAGAATTTCTTCCTTTTAAAATTTTTCTTTTTGTAAATTTTTTATCCTGGAAGACAATCTTACTCGGTCACGAGTGATCGCCTGATGATGATGGATGATGACTTTCTGCATTGAATCTATTGAAGGCAGCCAAAACAAGTGGCTGCAGTATGCAAGGTGAGAAGAGCATCCCAGCATTCCCTGCAATATTGCAGAGGCTCTTGCAGTACAACTCTTGGCTCATGTGCTGCAACCATTTCCCATGGTCATCTAAGTGATCTTTTCTCAGTAATCTCATCCAGGATTTGCTTGTGGGAAGGGGATTAAACCAGCCCATTAAGTACATAGTTTTCTCAACAGAGAGTAGGAAGAAGCATTTTAAGATTTTTTAAGGGTCTACCCTTAAAGGCGGTCTAAAAATAATTTAAAATAAATAAACAAACATTGTTCACTAGCAAGAGGGAAAGCCCCATTCTCTTGGTAAGTAACAGTGATGTGTTTTCCCCAGCATATTATTATTATTATTATTATTATTATTATTATTATTATTATTGGTAGTGGTAGTATTTATTTTATTTTTATACCGCCCCATAGCCAAAGCTGTCTGGGTGGTTTACAACAATTGATCAAAAACAATAAAACCATCATAAAATTTCATTACAAAAGTTTAAAAGCCAAATTTAGAAACCGAATTTAAAATGGCTAAACAAATAAAACAAGTTAATACAACTAAGCTTCCAGCTGACACAATCCCCCCCCCCCAGTGCTATTTTGAGCTGTTAAATGTTAAATGCCTTGGCATAGAGGGCAGTCTTAACCTGGAGCCAAAAGGATAGTAGAGTTGGCACCAGGCGGGCCTCAGTGGTGAGCTTATTCCAGAATTGGGGGGGCGCCACTGAGAAGGCCCTCCTCTTTGTTGCCACCAACTGAGCCTCCCTCGGAGGTGGCAGTTAGAGGAGGGCCCCCAATGTTGAGTATAGTGCCCAGGTAGCTTGCGGTTGGGAGAGGCATTCAACGTGCAGCTGGACAGCCATCTGTCAGGGATGCTTTGACTTGGATTCCTGCATTGAGCAGGGGGTTGAACTCGATGGCCTTATAGGCCCCTTCCAACTCTACTTTTCTATGATTTCTATGAGGCATTCCATCAAGTATTGCAGCCCCAAGCCATATAGGGCTTTATAGGTTAAAACCAGCACCATGAACTGGGCTAGAAGCATACAGGCAGCCAATGCAAGTGGGGCAGTACTGGTGTTATATGTTCAGACCTTCTGGTCCCAGTTATTAGTCTGGCTGCCACATTTAGCACAAGCTGCAGCTTCTGAACAGCCTTCAAGGCCATGTAGAGTGCATTGCAGTAGTCTAGGTTAGAGATTACCAGAAAGCAACCATATTGATTCAATGTTTAGGAAATTATATTGTAACTTTGGAAAATGGCTGGAACTCAGCATAATTCTAACTATGTTTGTTTGAATAAAGCTTAGCTTTTTTCATAATACCTGAACAGCTACTCTGTATGTAAACCTAAAGGCTATGCACACTTAACAGCAAGAACTGGTCCAATAAAAAGGTACAGCAATCTCCATTATTTTGACTTCAGAAGCAGGAATGAAAAAATATTAATCCCACATTCATTTTGGGGATGCTCACTTGATTAGGGACTAACAGATATTGGTTGGGGAAGAGGGGGAAATGGCTTCAGTTAAGAGTGCATACACACATATATAATTTTAGCACTGAGCCTATTAGAGAAGTACACTCACTATGTTTGAGGCACAATGTACAATCTTCTCTCTGAGCCTGAATTCAGGAAAAACTGGATTTTCTGGCATGCAGTAAAAGTAAGCTTTGCACACTGTTGATTGGTTGGCCCTTATGTCAATCATGAAGCTACCTTTCTTCTTGTCAGAAGCACTTTCCAAGAGTTAAAGAAACCTGTGTTAAAATGTGTTAAACTGTTTGTTTTTTAAAGTGCCAAACATACTTGATCACAAATTTGCAAGGTAGAGGTAGTCATCTGAAATGGGGGGTGGGAAGAGTGAAAGAAAATCTCCATTTAGTTTGGAGGCTGTATTGTTTGAGTAGTGCTGGAGCTTATAGCATTACTCAAATGTGCTATAGGCACCCTAATGCATAATAACCAACAAGTACCAAATATTCCAAATCAGGTTTGTCCCTCATTTGTTACTTGCAGTAAAACACACTATTGTTTATGTGAGGCCCAGAGAGAACCAAATCTACCCTCCACCTCAGTCTAGAATTAAAAGTACGGTATTTGCTTGCCTCCTTGGTCTTGATTTTCTTACTCTCTATACAGTACTATGGTCAGTTTCATGTAATCTATATAAAGCTACACCTAGGGCTGCAGTGAAAATTCAGTGTGCTTTAATTTTCAATTTGAATTATGAGGTTTTGTAGAAAAGATATCAAAATGCTTAGTTAACTTGCTAACATTTGAAAGACCATCAAAACCAGCAGAGAAGCAACATCTTAAATTGCCAGATTTAAAATATGGCTCTGGCAAGATTAAAGGTCCTTGCCTCCAGCCAACTGTAAAGTAGTAAGACTAAAATATTTTATGGCAACTTAAAGTTGTACACATGCAAGACTTTTATGCAGAAGGTATGATTTTAAAAAAAGAATACAAAGCATAACCAGATAGCAATGGAAGCAATATTAAATACCAATATTTTAAGTTCCTCATACTCCCTTTCTAGCAGCTTGCTATAAAGTACTGTTTTTTAATACCTGGTAGTGATTTAAAAGTTTTATGCAAGCAGCTAGATTAGAGCTGAAAAATAAATTTCAATTTGCCAACGAAACTGAGCCATACTGAATAAAGACAGTAATTTTTTACATACCCTTAAGAATAAGATTACTTCTACATTTCAGTTAGTCTCCCTTAGTAATAATGGTGCTACATCCTGCTAATAAAGTACTCACACTTTATCCTAGTAATTAACAACTGAAGGGCCCAGAGTCAAATCCCTCCGTGTGTGTGTGTGTGTGTGTGTGTGTGTAGGTAAGTACTGATAGATGTGGCAATGCAAGTTGCTGGAAGGCTACTATCTATTAATTTAATTATATCCCACTTTTCAAACACCAGTGGCTTACAACATTTTACGCTACTACTTACATCCCTCACCCCATTCCCAGTACCTTAGGGCCCACTATGGATTATGGCCCTGCTGTAACTCATCTGTTCCTAACTTCTTAGAACTATCCGGGTTTCACCATTTTCTAGTCAGTTAAAGAAAATTCAGAATATTCCTTCTCTCGGTTCCAAAGCTTTATCCACTTTGCAAGACCGGAGCAGGGGACTGGCTCAACACCCCCCACTTCAAAGCAGCCCTACAGTTTTAGCCAGCCAGTCAAAGGCATATTATTTTGAGCAAATTCAAGATATCTCTCTTTTGTTTGGACATGGAATGTGCATTGATTTTACTTTTCTCCTCTAAAAATGGCTCAACTGTTCTCTTCATACTTTTCAATTTAAATCACACTTCAAACAGAAACCAGCTGTACAACATTTCAGTCTAACGGGACAATTCCCGAGGCTTAGTAACAAAAACAGGGAGAATACAATAGAAACACACAGGCAACACTGAACTGTTGTTAGTGCCTCAGACAACGCTCTAAAAAAGGACTCTTAATTTTGAAGTGAAAACCACCAAAACTATGTTAGCAGGTATGAACTTCAAACTGTGGAGGTTCCCCCCACCCTTTTTCAGAGCAGAGAGATGGAGAGCACACTTACACATACTACAGGCCTGTGGCATACGCTGGCTCAGCTTGTCTGAGCGTGGAAAGCTAAGCAGGGTCAAGCCTAGATATTACTTGGATGGGAGACCCCTCCTCTAGTTTCCTGCATTGAGCAGGGGGTTGGACTCGATAGCCTTAGGCTCCTTCCAACTCTATGATCTATAAAATCTATGAAACATAGTAGTGGCAAGCAGAAGGGTGGTGGTGGTGGAAGAGGATTACTGCCATGGTATTTATTTTCAAGGATGCATCTGTACCTCTCTCTGCCAATACGCTGATGCCTCAGGAAGTGGGAAGAGAGGTTGCAAGATAAAACCTAAAGCCCAAAATAACATCACATGGTAGGATCTGGTATAGAAACTGCTCTAGACTCTGTGCAAAAGCTAATACAGCAATTGCATTAATGATCACACCTGCCAATTATACCAATTAAGGTGTAGAACTGATGACAACTGACATGAAGATTTACACCCATGTGGTCCTATTCTTAGAAAGAAGGAACAAAATCATATTTAGCCAAATCTATTAGTTAACATTATAAGTTTCATTTACTATCCTATTCTTCTTTTCATATTATTTCTCAGCAATTGAAAACTTGGGAATATGACAAAAAAGATAGTCTTTATGGTTACAATAGTTATCTGTAAATTCATGCACAATAAGCAGAAAACAGATATCTACAAGTGGGAAGGGGAAATGAAACAAGGAACTGGACACCATTTCTGTTTTCCTGTTCATTTGGGGAAACCTTTTCACATTTTTTGTGGGCTCCAAGACAATTTGAGCTGACAGTTTCCAAAGGTATGAAGTGTCATCCTTGAGGGCTTCTCTTAACTTTTAGCATGAAATGCACCAAACCAACATTCTTGGACAAAGGATTCCTTTAGTCGCTGGGAAATTTCTCTTTCCCAACAACTATTCAATCAACTGACTTGTGTGTGTTCAATAGAAGGCTGATGCAGTGTGTCCAACCCACATCCCCGGACTCCATCTCTTTGCCCTAAAGTTTCAGTCTTAATCTGCCCATGCCTTCATTCCTTACCTCCTCTAGATCACTTGATTGCAATTCCCACTCAGTACTTCTTGATACTTTACATTTCTTTAGTGTAGATCAGCCTTCCCCAACCTGGTGCCCTCCAAATGTGTTGGACTACAACTCCCAGCATAGCTAGCTGGGGGATACTAGCAGTTGTACTCCAACACAACTGGAGGGCACCAGGTTGGGGAAGGCTACTTCAGATCTTTCAGACAGAGTGACTTTAAGAACATAACAGAGTTTTCTCTTATACTCAGTGAAGCTACACTCTCCATATCTCACCAAAAGCCATGAATTTGTTTCTATATACCTGCCACCTGGGCAATTCCCCAGGGGTTCCTAGCTAGAAACATACCACCCCATCCCAGTCTCTTTCCTCTAAACTCTTCCAGCCACGTTCCAGACTTCTCTCTCTCTCTCTCTCTCTCAATTCTTCAGCGCCATGAATGCTTTCAGCACCATCATTAACACCAACATTCCCAAAAAAATGCAACAGACAAAAGTGGTGTGCCAGCAGTTCCATCTCCTGACCTTGCTGCATTCCAGCAGTTAAAAGTACAGTAAGCCAAATAGTGGGAGTTGCTTAAATCATATTTCCCACTGTGATCACTTAAAAACTCAGGGTAGTAAAAAAACAAAAATGAATTGTGAAGAGCTCCAAAAGGATCTCTTTAAACAGGGGAAATGGGCAAGAAAATGGCAAATGCTGTCCAATGAAATTATGTGTAAAGTAATGCTCATTAGGGTAAAAAATATATATCCTTATTTCACATATATACTGATGGGGTCTGAGCTGGTGCTGACTGACCAGGGAAGAGATCTTGGAGTCATGGTGGATAGCTCTATGAAATCACGCATGTTAGGGATCATTAGGAAAGAGACTGAAAATAAAACTGGCAATATCATAATGTCTTTATACAAATCTGTAGGGTAACTACATTAGGAATATTGTGTATGGTTCTGGTCACCAGATCTCAAAAAGGATACTGTAGAGCTGAAAAAGTTGTTACAACTTTTGGGGTTCTTTGGCTTAGAAAAAAGGCAGGTAAGGGGGGACATGATAGAGGTGTATGTGATTATGCATGGTATGGAGAAAGTGAATAGAGAGACATTTTTCTCCCTCTCCCATAATAGTAGCACATGGGTCATCCCATGAAGCTGAATGGCGAGAGATTCAGGACAGATAAAATGAAGTACTTCTTCACACAGTGCACAGTTAAATTATGAAATTCACTGTCACAAGATGTGGTGATGGCTGCCAATTCAGATGGCTCTGAAGAGAACTTCAGCTATGGGGCAGCATAGAAATTATGTCATTATGTCAATCAATCAAAGCATGTCCTTATGTTCATGCAACTACTACTACTTCTTCAACTGTTATCAGGTCCTCCACTAAGGTAACCCCACATAAATTGTGGCTACACATCCAAAGTCTCTGTTACAGAAAATTAATAACGATACTGAGGCATTTATAGAGTTCAAATGCTTCACATATTTTATCTCCCTAATTAAATTTAGGATACATCTGCATACAGGCTTTGTGAGCTGCTGGTCTTATAGATTTAGCACTAAAAAAAACGAAGCACACAGGAAAAGTCCTGTAACACAGAAGAGCCTTTGGGGAGGGCTGCATGGCCAGTAGCAGTACAGGGCTGACCCTCTTTTGTGCTGTGATCTGCCATTGACAGAAGAAGGGTTTCAGCACAGTACAGCCATGCCTTGGATTGAGAGCATAATTCGTTCCAGAAAAGTGCTTGTAATCCAAAACACTCTTATATCAAAACGAAATCCCCCCAAAAAAATTTGTACAGAGATTTTTAATTTAAGCCGTACTACAGTACTTGTATTGCAAGACGACGCTTGTATATCAAGTAAAAAAAAAAATTAAATAAATATTAAAAATTTTGCTTGTCTTGCAAAACACTCTCAAACCAAGTTACTTGTAATCCAAGGTATTACAGTATTAGCATTTCCACAAGTGTGTAGTGTAGGGTTTGGAAGACTCTAAACCCTTTCAGAAGTTCCATATGCATGCCCTCTTACTGTTGAGGCATGCCCTCTGATTGACTACTCTACCCAACTGAGACCCACTTGTAAAGTAATAACATGTAGTAAGATGCCTGAAACTATTCTTCACCTCTGTGCAAACTAACCAGCCTGGATACAGCCTCTTTAGCAATCTTGGTCAGAGGTCATCTACCATCCTTCTGCTGTGCTTTGTAGCTGGAGACAGCTCTCTGCAACTACCAAAATCTCGCCCATTTTAAGAATGGCAAATATTGTGCCTTCAAGCCCCAGTTCCTGGATTTAATAAATGAAATATATTACCTTTGACGATGCCACAGTTACGAATGCTAAATTTATATATTTTATTTTAATTAATTATTAATATGTATATACCACCTTATTTCCTAAAAATCAATCAATGCAGTGCACAGCTATTTACAACAATAAAACCTTAAAACAATAAAGAAAATAAGAACATTAGAAACAGTAAAACGTTGTAACATTAAAAGAAGTACATAATTTAAAAGGCTAAATTAAAGAATTGTGTCTTCACATTCTTTCTAACAGCCAAGAGGGCAGGGGGTCAATCATAGTTCTCAAGGGAGCACATTCTACAGTTTGGGAGTGACAGAGGGGAAAGCCCTTACACGCATGCTCAAGAAATGGGCCTCTGCAGGTAATGGTGCCCTCAAAGGGCCTCTCCTTCTGATCTTAACACCCAGGCAGGTTCATCACGAGACAGATGGTCCCTTAGATAGCCAGGTCCTAAGCCATTTAGGACTTTAAACACTATAACCAACACCTTGTATTGAACTTGGAAAGCAACTGGCAACCAGTGCAGGTTTTTCAAGACAGGTGTAATATGGTCCCGATACTGTGCAATATTTAGCAGCCTAGCTACCATATCTTGCACCAATTGTTGCTTCCAGATGCTCTTCAAGGGTAGCCCCACACAGAGCGCATTGCGACAGTCTAAATGTGATGTAACCTAGGCATGGATAATTATTGCCAAGTCAGACTGAGTCAGGAAGGGTCGCAATTGCTGCAACAAGTGTAATTGTGCAAAGACAGTCCTTGCCAGCGCTGCCAGCTGAAGATCCAAGGACAGTGTAGGATCAAAAAACACTCCCAAGCTATGGATCTCATCCTTCAGGGGGAGCACAACCCCTTCCAGAACAGGTTGAATCTGATCCCCAAGTCAGGCTTTCTACTGATCAACAGTGCCTCCTTTTTGTCTGGATTTAGCCTCAGCTTGTTCATCTTCATCCAATCCATTATTGAACCCAGGCAATGTTCAAGGGTTTCAACTGCTTCCTTGGTGTTAGGTGACAAAGTGCAATAGAGCTGGGTGTCATCCACATATTGATAGCACCTTACTTCAAAGCTCTGAATGACCTCTCCCAGTGGTTTCATGTAAATGTTAAATGAAACTCACTAGGTGACTTTGGGCTAGTCACTGACTCTCAGCCTAACCTACCTCACAGGGTTGTTGTGAGGATAAAATGGAGAGGAGGAGGAGGATTATGTAAGCCGCCTTGGGTTCCTTGCAGGAAAAAAGGCGGGGTATAAATATAATAAATAAATAAATAAATAAATAACATGGAGGACAGGATAGAACCCTGTGGGACACCATAAGCCAACAACCATGGAATGGAACAGCAATCCTCCAGCACCGCCTACTGAACCTGACCTGACAGAAAGGACCAAAACAAGGCAGCACCCTCAAGGCCCAGCCCCAACTGGTGGGTGAGAAGGATACCATGGTAGATGGTATCAAAACCAACTCAGAGCTCCAGAAGAATTAGTAAGGTTGTGCTCCCCCTATCCAGTTCCCAGTGTAGGTCATCCACCAAGGTGACCAAAGCAGTCTCAGTCCCATAGTCCAGTCAAAAACATGATTGAAATGGGTTCAGATAATTAACAGCATCCGGATGCATCTCGGGTTGCAACGCCACCATCTTCTTGATTACCTTAGCCAAGATAATTCAATTTTGAACCTACTAAGACTGGAATTAAAGAAGAAGCTAGATTAATTCAGAACACCAACACAGAAAAAAAAAATTATCAAACTGGTCAAGAAATTGCTTCCACTCCAGCCATAACCCAAGTACAAGTTATTTTATCTGCATGGAAAATGATGAGTTCCTTTAGAAGCTGAGAGTCTCCTGCCTTCCTTATAAAGGAATCTACTCATGTACATTCATTGGTGGACATTCAAGTAAGTGCTTGCTATTGTGCGTTTTCCACACGAGAACTGTCAGTCCTCAGAATGCTATATTTGACAAACAGTACGATCTCCTCCCTTGGTCACTCTGGGAAGCTTTCTCCCAGCACTCTAAAACCGTAAGAACAGGCCAAGGTTTTCCAAGAACAAAATAGATGTACTTTTAATTGGTAGCCTTTTTAAGGGCATACATTTCACGTGGAAATGAGGAATGCAGGCAATTACAAATGACAGTTGATCACATGGCTGAAATCCTCTCCATCTGCAGCCGGCGTGGGAACCAGTGTTGGTAAGGAGACTGCAGCAGATAATGTCCAGCAGCTGTCAACAGGTTGGCACGCAAGCAAGTCTCGAATATAGAAAGGAGAGGGGAAAAGTGGCAGCTGCAGAGTTGGTCTAGCAGTAAGATCCAGTAACTGAGAGATTACTTGTTCAGTTACCCCATTTATCTCTTGCTTATATTCTCTAGTACCCAAAACATAATACATAGAAAATATAGTAAGTAAGGGAGGAGCTTGTCTTTCATTTCCTAGTGAGGTCCTATGATTATAACTTACTCAAAACCTCCCTGATGAATTCAAGGTTTATCTGATGATACAGTATTAGGACAAAGAGCTTGTGCATGAATGCACTAGAGCAGGAGTAGACCATGTTAAAGTCCATGAGCTGTATCTGCCCTGTCAAGGTTTTTCTCTGGGAAAAGCTTCCCCCACCTCCTTCTCCCCTGGAATGCCCTATTCATGGGTGAGTCACCACACAGCAGTGCAGGTCTACACAGGCTGGTGGGGGAAAGGGAAGCCTTAGCAGACCAATTTGGCCTGCGGCCCTGACACTGTTTACCCTTGCAGAAGAGATATGTGCATCTGCAGACCAACGCACACACCCCGCACCCCAGACGAACAGGTATCGATCACAACAAAACCGCACATTGGTAACTCATTAATCTGTCCACAAAGGACCTTCTTCTGTACAGAAAGTGCTGGATTATTTCACACATCCACTTAACTGACCCTTAATAATGCTAGACAGCTACTGCTGCTGTTGTGGAGCCATTATTTCAGTTTCATCTGATTTGAGGTGGGAATAGGAACTAACATTTTAGGATTTGCTTTATAGTTTCATTTTTATGTTTCACAACAACTGCAGAACACCCTAGATTTGCCTTTATATAGCTCAGTATCTTCTAGGTTTAACAGAAGGTACTTCTTAGGCACATAAATAAGCTTACACCAGAATTTCATCTCGCAATGGGGAACTGTTTCTGCTAAAGAGAGATCAGTCTAAAATAGCCCAGGCTGCTACAGGTCAAGACTGAGGTATGTGGCAGAACTGCACTGAAATGGAAGGAGGAGCAGAAGAACTTGTAGTCAGAAGAAGCAGGACTAGAATAGCAGAGGTGGGCATCTGGGACTGAGAGGCACCGGAAAACCTGTGAGAATGGAGCATAAAGCCAGCACATTTGACAGGCAGTAAAGTGCTTATTAAATTATTGTTTGGGAACAGGATCCAAGTTTTGATGAGGAGCAGGTGAACAATCAAAATAGCAGAGATTGCTTTGATGAAGCCATAATGTAACTGCCTATATCTGGATATCAGGCTTAACTTATGACACTCATCCACAGTTACCTGTAAATCTTTACCAGTTCCAAAAACCGGTCTGTGGCCCCCTCTCTGAACTTTCCTGTTATTGACACACGGGGTACTGACTGCATAAAACCATTTTCATTAAGGTGGACAAAATGATATTGCAAGTTTGGATAACTGAGCAAAATTGCCAAGATTACATAAAGCTAAGATGCCTAGGTTGTAACTTATGAAGAGACCTTTATAAAAACAGTTAAGCTTTACAAAAATGCCATTTGCATTAAGCTATCCAGATAGGGAATTAAATTTTTAAAAGCAATTTTAAGTTATAAATAAGCAAGTTATAAATGGTCAGGCAAAAGAGCTCCCAAGACACATGAAATGCTTTTGTATAATAAATAGATTTTCCAAGTATCCAAAATACACATATACAAATATTTCCTTCATTCACTAGTTTCCCTTCTTACCTAAGGATATGAAATATCTGACATCAATAAAGTTTATAAAATCCAAAGTGCTTGGCTCTCTAATGCTATAAATGTGGTGATGTCTAGTACACAGGACTGAAAGAAGTTCAAATTATTAAGCACAAGCATGCAATTTCAAGGTAACTGGGCTAACAAACCTGGGATTTTCAAGGTGTGGGCAGATTTAAAAATTGCTTCTTTTTAAAAAATTTAAAGCATAACATGGCAAGTACTCAGACCTCTTTCAGGAAATGTCAGACCCTGCTAACCCACCATCCTACTTCCTACTCCATAGACTTCAGCTAGCCCATCCCCAGTTTCCACTGTGAGAAAAAGGACAGGACGCTCCTAACTATCTGTGCGTGAAACCTTGCAGCTCACCTACACCTAACCAGATGGGCAAAATAGATAGTCTCTGCTGGAACACTTGCAACTGAGTCCCATTAATAGGTGAGACTCCAAATATTCTTCTAATCTCTCAATCTCTCACCACCTTCTAATAGACTATGCACACATGTATACTTGATAGTATTGTACAACTTATACTATATTTACATGGCCATGGATGTTATTATATGCTTCTGCTCAACATTATTATGGCTAATCACTCCAAAGTGCAGGTTACTAGGTTACAAACATAGCAACTGTCCCTGAACATGGAGCCATATTGTGCAACATTCATTTTTAATTTAGAGAGAAACATGAAAGGGATGTCCTTTTTTTGATGTGCAACCCAAGAATATTCAGAGGAAACAGCACTGACCTTTAAAAAGATCACTGTTATCCTCTCTCATTCTTTTTCAGCACACACAAAGAAATAGCATCAGCTGAATACTGTGTTCCTTCAGGGAAAGATAATCCTCTCACCCACACATTGAGATGGCAACCAAGATAGGACACTAAACTGTGACCCAAGCATAACAACAGTTTCAGTGTTCCACAAATATTTTTAGTTCTGCAAGCACCCATTAAAATCCTAGCTTAATGGAGTTTTATTTGTAGCTCAGAGCACTCTATAATGCAAATATAAAGAATTCACATGGGAGATCCAGGGGTAAAGCCCCTTTCTCTTCCCCATGGCCATTTTTGCATTCCCACGCATAGCAAGTAATGACAGATTCTTTAAGCTATTGTACAGAAAAATATATGAGAAGAAAAATGACATCACAGAATTCAGCAACTAATGGATTAATTCACAGATAGCATTAAATCCATTAGTCAATACTGAAAAGAGATTTCTCTTCCAAATGCTTCTTTTACTCTCCCTAACAGCAACAACTGACAGCCTTCACATGATAGTCATCAGACTATAGAAGACCACTGTTGAGCTTAAAACAGGGCCATACACCACTGGAGGTGCCAGTTGTGTGAACTGATGGGTATCATTTTCACAATGGTGGTAGCTCCATAAAGTGCCACCACATCATGGTGTTCTGTGATGTCTGCTTGGACAGGGGTGGATTGTAGGAGATCCAGGAAATCCAGAGGTAGATTAATCAGATTAGTTATCTTCACTGGACCAAAACATCCAATACTGGGTAAGACCTCCCCCTCCCCCTCACACACACCCCCACCCAGTGTCATGTGCTCCTTGCTTCCAGCCAAGCTCTTCTCCTGGAACTCTGAGAAAGCAATGTGAGCCTATAGGGCAAGTGTTCACATTCCTTCATAGGAAGGAGTTCTACTTTTGCCTTTCCCCCAGGGCAGAGCCAAGTCCCACAGGTGCCATCGCATGGTGCTGGTATGGCAGTCTTCCCCTTTGCCTAGAGTGCTGACTGCCACCTCTCTTGCCACCCTCTTATGGTCACCTTTTGAGAGTTGCTTTGGCTGACTTGGCCAAATTAGCCCCTCCCTCAGGCCAAGGCCCATCTGCCTCTCTTATTAGTTCTGGATTGGTCCACTACCCAACAGTGCTTCTGGATGCTCCCCAGCTGCAGCTGTGCCTCAAGGGTGTGTACGTGGAGAACCCTTCCAGTAAAGGACATTCTTAAATTTACACATATCTATTTCTTTACAAATTTTCTTCAACCATTCAGATAAAGATGATTTCTATTTTACTTAGTTGTGATACATTATTCACTTTCCATTTATTGGATCACTTATGTCTTCTTTTCAATATTTAGCCCTTACTGTGATCATTGGTTAATCTTGGCATCCTTGTTTTTTTGTTTTTTTTAAGAAATCAATTTATTTCCCTCTTGAGGCTTATGTGAGCTACAAAAGGTGCAAATAAGCAAGGATTTTCTCCCATAGAGGAACACATGTGAAAAATATTAAGTCTGAATACACAATACATGAGTACTTTGCATTCCAGCATAATACTCTTCACATGTATTTCTCCATGAATGAATTTTTTTTATCAGTCCTAAAATACGTGCCCCATTTTAAGACTGTGCCAAAATATCCCCTGCAAAGCAAATCTGACCAATCAGACTTTCTTACTGAACACTTTTGAAAACATTGCTAGACAATCCAAAATGCATGTTAGATTTCTTTGCCAAGTACTTGCTATTTATTGCCTGTTTGATTGCATTATGCAGACTTCGTGAAGCCAAGGACTATTTCTGGCATTTCCAAGGTACATTCCAGTATTATTTAAGATGGAAAGGACATTGAACTGTTGGTCTGAGATCATTATCAAGCCCATTGCAGTATAATGTTTATGCATGCAGAGTAAAGGTCTCACTGAAAACTTGTAGACATCACTACATGATCAAGTCACAGAAAAATAGGCAGGGACAGGGGCAGAATCTATGCAAAACATCTGAACAAACAGGAATCAGCAAAAAAGGATGATTACCTGGATACAAAATGCTAGAAAGCTCACCAATATTCAGATAAAGATACTATGTCCTTAATTTTTCTGATATACCGTTTTGAAGTGACCATCCAGTAAAGCAGGGGTCCCTAAACTTTTTGGACCCATGTGGGCACATTTGGAAATTTGAGAAACTGCTGTGGGCACCACCACAAAATGCTTAATCAGTGAATAGCCACTTTGGTATCTACCTGTTGCACCTATGGTTCTTAGGCTGCAATGGCTTATGCTGGCTCAGCTTGTCTGAGCGTGGAAAGCTAAGCAGGGTCAAGCCTGGTTATTACTTGGATGGGAGACCCCTCCTCTAGTTTCCTGCATTAAGCAGGGGGTTGGACTCAATAGCCTTGTAGGCTCCTTCCAACTCTATGATCTATGAAAACTTTTGTTTTGTGTCTATTGGACACCACAACTTCTCTTTAATAAGGGATTGTCTAATTCTGCTAATTGCTGGTGGTACAAAACAGCTAATGCTTCTTTTAAGCATATGTTTTGACAATGTCCAGTAGTTGCTTCTTTTTGTGGGGAAGTTATTACACAGACAAACTTTGTACTGGAACAGTCTTTAATATTCATTGGTGTACACAGTCTTTTAAATTATTTACCTGTTTCATGGAATTTAACAAATGGTCAGCGTAAATGGATTCTTTGTGCCCTTTTGACAGCTAAAAGATTGATATTACAACACTAGAAGGATAAACACCCACCTCCTATAATGCAATGGATTGAGGGCCTTACAAAGGTTTAAATATTTTTGAACAGGTGGCATATAGACACTACCTTCAAATGGATACTTATTTAGATATTTGGTCTGCTTTTATTGAAGTCTGTGTATAATTGCTAGAAGGTTGTATGTATTTCATACAAATCCATGTACATATATTAAAAAATTGGAATTTTAAAAAAGTAAATAAAAATAAAAAGGGGTACCCATGGGTGCTGCACTGGAGACCCCTGAAGTAAAGTATACTGCATTAACATTATATTTCAATAGCCTTGGGATAAAGAATGCAATTTTGCCATCAGCAGATCATGTGTAGGACTTGTGGTATTCCCATCTATGTATTATTTTGGCAGGGTTAGTATTTCAGGAGAATATACATTTTTCAGCTGGGTCTGTCTGGACTGCATCACATAATACTCCTGGGCTACCAAAGATCAGTAGGATCTGGGTTTGCAAACCTACTACAGTTTGAATCTTCAGGAGACGGGAGCTTTCTACAAGAAAATCGTGGGTTAACTCTGTAAGGAGTAGGAAGCTCTCTACAATAAAACAATGTATTAACTCTGTTAGGAAGCCTAACATTAAAGGGTGAGGCTTTAAAAAAATCCAAATTGACATGATGATATCCAGTTTAGATATTGGAACAATTTTAAAATAATCTTTTAAATAATGTGGCTGTTTCACTATTTGTTCATTCAGTTAATGTAAAGATGTTTGTAGTTCATGTTGGATATGGTTAGTTTGAAAATACCGTTGGTGTTTTTCATTGTTTTGCTTTGAGGAGTAGCACCTTCATTATTAAGCACAAACAGAATGTCAACACCCACCAATTTGTAAAAGGGAAAAAACCTTACAGATCAATGAATGTACGTTATATATACATCTACACACACACACACACACACACACAAACACAGGTATAATAGCTCTGTAGACAGGGGTTAAGTGTAGCTATCATGACTAACATCTGTTGATAAAATTGCATTCATGAATTTGTCTAAACCTTTTTAAAACCACCTAAGCTAGCTGCTAAAATCACACTTTTGGTAACAGATAATTTAATAAGCTAATTATACATTGAAAAGAAGTTATATGAGAAGCATTACTTTTTGATCCTTCCTGCATTTATTTTTTCTTTTGACTCTGTGAACATGGGAAGTTTGGGATGGGATGGAGCAATTCAGATGATGGTACTGCAGCAAATGTTGGGTCAGGGGTGGTCATTTTCTGAAATTATTTGAGAGGTTTCGTGGGTGAAATTCCACCTGTGCCTTGCACTCAATTTGTGGTCTTGGGCAAGTCACTTGCATCTGGGCCATCTCTTTGCTTTCTGTAAAGCATCTCTTCGCTTTCTATAAAATGGGTGCTGCAGCAGCAAAGGTGGTGTCAAAGGAATGATTTGATGTTGCAGGATGAGACCCTACCTCTGCCTTGTTTAAAACCTTGGGCAAGTCACTTGTTCCCATTTAGTCAAGCACTCTGTTCCCAAAAAACCCCAAATGCTTCTGGGGAAGCATATAAGAAGGGAATGGGGGTAACAGGATTCTCCTCCACTTTTCCATCCGCAGGATCTTGCATTCTGAGATATACTTGTAGCAAGCCTACTTTTTGAAGGCACCAGCTGCCTCTTGTCTATGGGTTTGATCAAGTCCTGTGACTTACTGTAAAGATTTCATTTACAGTAATCATTTATTGTATGGTCCTGGTGTAATGTGGAAAAGGCCCATGAATAAGGCAAGTGTTTCAAATGGAGCTAATACACCAGCATCCCATTGACCCAAGATGAGCACACTCAAGGATTGGGAGATATATGGGAGATCAAAATAGATCGGTCACTGAAAGATCCGAATCATCATGGAGTGAAATACACGGTGCGCATGTGGATTAAAAGGAATTTGAACAGCTTGCACTATTCCATTTATGAATATACTAGATTAAACCCACCAAAATGTATTTTGTGTCTTTTCCTCCTCTTCATCTACAGTCAGCTGTCAGCCTGCCTATGCTCTAGGCTGTATACCTTGGCGCTGTGGAGGAAAGCAAGTGGTTCACAATACCAGGAGCATTCCTAATGTGTGCCACATTGTGGATAGAGAAATAATGTAGCAGCGTGGTGAGATAAGATAAAGAAGCACAGGAAGTGAGGGATTATTTTTTAATAAAAAGCAAGAGTGCTCCCATTATGCTTTTGTCCCACAGACATCCCCCAATTGTTACAATGATCATCTATCTCAGCCTTCCCCAACCTGGTGCCCTCCAGATGGAATACAACTCCCATCATCCCTGACTATTGGCCATGCTGGCTGGGGCTATAGGAATTGCAGTCCAAACCATCTGGAGGGTACTGGACTGCCTACCCCTGGTTCAGAGCATCAGATATACACTTTAACTTGCAGCCACAATCTGGCTAAGTATTAGTAATGTCTTGATAACGTACATGATTGTGCGGCATGTTGCTGCCATGCAATATTAGTATAATATAATGAAGCCATTCCAAGGCTTCAGTCCCAGACATGGGGGGGGGGGGGCAGTAAGCTTGGGAAGGCTGATCTGAGCCAGGCAATTTATCAGAATTGGTTGCCTCAGATTACTGATGTAGCTGATTAAAACGTATCACCCAATTATTCATTCATTTTAGCCTGCAGACAAAATATACAAGATAAAACAGCTTTCCCCAACCTGTCACCTTCCATGCTGGCTGCGGGATGCTGGGATTTGTAGTCCAACACATCTATAGGGTGCCAGGTTGTGGAAGCCTGGGCTAAAAGGCAAGTAATATGGACTGTCTAAAGATCAACAGTATAAAATAAAGCATAAAATTTATAGGGGGCAAAAATCAAATCTAGAGTGTTGATGTCCATAAATCTTTTGATGTTACCCTTTAAGTTTTATAAAAACCGTTCATATGGCAGCTTGCATCAGAGAAGCAACAAAAGGAGTAAAAACGTCAGAAGTGTATCTTCAAAATGATTGGCTGTGTCACTTTACAGCCAATTCAAGAATATCCTGCCACTGAAATCTCTGGAGAGAAAGAGGGGGGGGGAAATCTGCTACTCAACCACCTTCTGGAGCTTTTTGAATTACTTGTGTCTATTTTAGCTGCTGGTGCTCTCTAAATTTTTCTGAACCCAAGGCGACCTTTTAAAAAAAATAAGCTGAAAAAACTGCCAGCACATACAAACATATCCTAAAACACACTGTTGGGAACAAACAGTCCTTGGAAGACGGCAAACAATCTCTATAATAAACCAAGAGCAATTAATTTTCCTGGGAAAACCTGGCTGATTCAGTTCAGTGGGGCAAGGGGGGGGTTAACAAGACCAGGAAAATTTCTTTGCCTCATAATGGCTTTGGCTTAACACTAGCTTAATGTCTTATTTGGAAATGAAACATATTGCTGAATTAAGAATATGGTTACATCAGTAGCATTTTGCTGATCTTTTCCATATGAATAAAACACGTACACAAAACAGGTTGTATCACAATTACAAATTGACTGGGACTTAAATAGTGCGTACCTAAATTCGTGTGCTCACAACTTTTAAGGAGGCCAAAATCTATCCCATCATACCAGTGCATTACCAAGGAATTAAGGACTCCATAGATGCAAATGGACAGCTCAATGGAATCAATGTACAGTAGATCAACAGACCTACATTATTGATTCACTCCAATGTAGACTGAATCTTGTGTTTAAATCTTGTGTTCATATAAACAAAGTTTTCTTTCCTGGAAATGTATTATTATTTCAAACTTGAATTATTTGATTTGTACAAACTGTTTATGACTAAGCTGGTAAGTAGTAATACGCAGTCCTATTCAAAGCTACAGCTTCCCTGTGGGGCAAGAATAGTACAGAGGCAACAAGAGCCTGATTTCACAGGCAGTAGTTCAACTTTGTGATGGAAGATGGAGATATTTTTCCCCCCAAATAGAGGCTGACTAAAGAAAAAAAAAACCTACAAATAAGGCTTACATTTCTTTTCCCTTACCCCAGTACCTGCAAGCTGCCCAGGAGTTATAGGCCATTCACCTGACAGCTAGAGCATGCCCAACAGCCCTAGAATGCGTCAGACGCCTATTAAAGCAAAACAAAAAATTGAGTACAGCACTTTGCTACAGCTGCCTTAACCACACACAGTGCGTAGACCATAAATCAAGAGCCAATTATCTGCCAGCATCTGATCTGAGGAGGTGCCAGTATGCCAGGTCAATTTAAGGAGCCAAGAAAGATAGCTTTAAGAATCTATCCACCCTTTGGATAAGAAACAGAGGACATCCCTTCATAATACTTAAACAGAAGCTACATGGGAGGGTCGGGAGGCTAAACTACACTGTTTCAAGAGAAAACAGCTGCAACAGCTTTCAGTACTCTGTTCAGGACATTTGTCAGAAGTGACCCTCACTACCTACTCCAATCCAAAGGTCAGATTTTACTTTCCCCCAACAAAGGTTATGTGAGACATAAAGATCGCTGTCCAAAGTACTTGGTCTGCCATGAAAGAACAGATCAGAATAGGTCGAACTAGGACACTGATCGTGTGTGGCATGCAGTTGGACAAACTTCAAAGCACATGTGTGAAGAAGGCAACTCCAAAATCTCTCATAGACTTGCACACAGATCAGTTCTTTACCACTTTTATTGCAAAGGATCTGCAATGTGTTTATAGTATGTGAAGCACTCTCTTCCCAAACACAAGGCCTCCTTCATGATTTAATAGTCGTTTAATTAAAACAAATAAATCCAACACTATTAGCTGACTGCATTTCTGTTGACAGGCCAGGCATCAAATTTCAACTGCATCAAGCAGAGGTTCACAGGAGTGGTGCCCTAATGATTTAGGACGAGAATCAAAACTAGACACATGCAGTCATTTAAACTGGAATGCTACAACAGTCGGACCAGCCAGAACTTTCCAAAGTTTTCCTGCATTAAATTATTTCACAGTCAGGGAATATAGAGCAGCAGAACTCAGCAAATGGGGTAGCCAGCTTCTTTAGCAAGGAAACCATCTTGCTTCCACTCTCTTTTACCCATATAAGAGCCTTTTCTATACTCATTATATTCTGTGGCTGAACTTCGACTAGAAGTAGGAGAAACAGCAAAGAAACAGCAACATCAAAGGAAAAAAATATGTCACTTTGAAAGTTAAACCATTCCACAAATATATTTATTTTGATGGGGGTGTATTTCCTGCCATGTACATAAGAACCCTGCCTCTTATGAAATTACACTGTAATTATTATGGGCTAGTATCAGGAATCACAATGAAGCCAAAATCTTTGGCAGGAGGTTCATAGAATCATAGAAAAGTAGAGTTGGAAGGGGCCTACAAGGCCATCGAGTCCAACCCCCTGCTCAGTGCAGGAATCCAGGTCAAAGCATCCCCGACAGATGGCTGTCCAGCTGCACCTTGACTGCCTCCAGATTGGGAGAGCCCACCACCTCCCTAGGTAGTTGGTTCCATTGTCTTATTGCTCTGACAGTCAGGAAGTTTTTCCTGATGTTTAGGTGGAATCTGGGTTCCTGTAACTTGAGCCCATTATTCCGTGTCCTGCAAACTGGGATGATTGAGAAGAGATCCTGGCCTTCCTCTGTGTGACAACCCTTCAAGTACTGGAAGAGTGCTATCCTATCTCCCCTCAGTCTCCTGAAGGCTAAACATCACAGGTCTGTGGCTTATGCTGGCTCAGCTTGTCTGAGTGTGGAAAGCTAAGCAGGGTCAGTCCTGGTTATTACCTGGATGGGAGACACCTCCTCTAGTTTCCTGCATTGAGCAGGGGGTTGGACTCGATAGCCTTGTAGGCTCCTTCCAACTCTATGATCTATGAAATCTATGAAACATGCCCTGTTCTTTCAGTCTCTCCTCATAGGGCCTTGTTTCCAGTCCCTTTATCATCCTTGTTGCCCTCCTCTGAACCCTCTCCAGTTTGTCTACATCCTTCTTAAGGTGTGGTGCCCAGAACTGGAAGCAGTACTCAAGATGAGGCCTAACCAGTGCTGAGTAAAGGGGAATGATCACTTCCCGCAATTTGGAAGCTATACTTCTATTAATGCAGTCCAAAACAGCATTTGCCTTTTTTGCAGCCACATCGCATTGCTGGCTCATATTCAGTTTGTGATCTATAGCAATTCCAAGATCCTTCTCACTTGTAGTATTGTTGAGCCAAGTGTCCCCCATTCTGTAACTCTGCATTTAGTTTCCTCTCCCTAGGTGCAGCACTTGGCATTTATCCCTATTAAATTTCATTCTGTTGTTTTTGGCCCAGCGCTCCAGCCTATCGAGATTGCTTTGAATTTTGTTTCTATCTTCCAGAGTATTAGCTATTCCACCCAACTTTGTGTCATCTGCAAATTTGATAAGCATTCCCTGCACCTCCTCTTCCAAGTCATTAATAAAAATGTTGAATAGCACTGGGCCCAGGACCGAGCCTTGTGGTACCCCACTCGTTACCTCTCCCCAGTTTGAGAAGGTACCATTGATAAGCACTCTTTGAGTCCGATTCTGTAGCCAATTGTGGATCCACCCGATAGTTGTTCCATCTAGCCCACTTTTAGCTAGCTTGCTAATCAGGATATCATGAGGCACTTTGTTGAAAGCTTTGCTGAAGTCCAGATATATGATGTCCACCGCATTCCCACAGTCCACAAGGGAAGTTACCCGATCAAAAAATGAGATCAGATTAGTCTGGCAGGATTTGTTCTTGACAAATCCATGCTGGCTTCTAGTAATCACTGCATTGTTTTCAAGGTGCTCGCAGACTGACTTCTTTATAATCTGCTCCAAAAATTTCCCAGGGATTGATGTCAGACTGACTGGTCTATAGTTCCCAGGTTCCTCCTTTTTGAAGATAGGAACAACATTTGCCCTCCTCCAGTCATCTGGCACTTCACCTGTCTTCCATGATTTCTCAAAGATAATAGACAGTGGTTCTGAGAGTTCTTCTGCCAGTTCCTTTATTACTCTAGGATGCAGCTCATCAGGCCCTGGAGATTTAAACTCGTTCAGAGTAATCAGGTGCTCCTTGACCATTTGCCTATCAATCTCAAGCTGCAATCCTGCCCCTTCAGTCAGCACTTCAGGTTTGCCAGGGACATAGACTCTCTTTTGGGAGAAGATTGAGCCGAAGTAGGAATTGAACACTTCTGCCTTTTCTTTGTCTTCTGTTATCAATTTGCCATCCTCTGTCTTGTACTGTGCACGTATCTGAAGAAAGCTTTTTTGTTGCTTTTAGCATCCCTTGCTAGCCTCAGCTCATTCTCAGCTTTAGTCTTCCTGACATTATTCCTGCAGTTCTGTGCTACCTGCCTGTACTCTTCCCTTGTAGCCTGGCCTTCCTTCCACATCCTATGTGTGTCCTTTTTTGTTCTCAGGTCATCTGTGAAGCCACACTGGTTTCTTCTGTTGCCCTCTACCTTTTTTCCTTGTGGGAATTGTTTGCCATTGTGCCTTTAGAATTTCCTTTTTAAAAAAAACTCCCACCCCTCCTGGGCTCCTTTTCTCATTAGAGTCGCTTGCCATGGGACCTTACTTATCATTGTTCTGAGTTTGTTAAAATTGGCTTTCCTAAAATCCAGGGTACACGTTTGGCTACACTCAGCGTTTGCTTCCTTTAGAATCAAGAACTCAAGTATAACATGGTCACTTTCCCCCAGAGTTCCCGAAACTGCCACTCTATCCACTAACTCGTCTCTGTTGGTTAGAATCAGGTCAAGGATAGCCGACTCTCTAGTTCCTTCCTCCACTTTCTGTAGGAGGAAGTTATCAGCAACACAACTCAGGAATTTCTTGGAGGGGCCATGTTTGGCAGAATTTGTCTCCCAACAGATATCGGGGAAATTGAAGTCACCCATCACTACTACATCATGCCTCCTTGAAACATTGGCAATTTGTTTTTCAAAAGTTTCATCCTCGTCTTCTCCTTGATTGGGTGGTCGGTAGTAGACTCCAACCGCCATGTTCGTCTTATTCTTTGCCCCATTTATTTTAACCCAGATGCTCTCAATGGGGCTGCCAAGCTCCTCTTCCTGTATCTCTGAGCAGAGATACGTATCTTTGACATACAGTGCAACTCCACCTCCCTTTCTGTTGCTTCTGTTCCTTTTGAACAAGTTATATCCTTCAATTGCTGTATTCCAGCCATGGGAGTCATCCCACCAGGTTTCAGTTATACCTATCAAGTCGTATTTGCCCTCCTGTATCAAGAGTTCAAGTTCGTCTTGTTTGTTGCCCATACTCTGGCCATTAGTATAGAGACATCGAAGACTATGTGCTTTATACTCCGACTTTCTTCCTACATTTTGTGGTAGACTATCATTGGGCACCGCTGGAGCTGTTCTCTCCATTGTGGCACAGAGGCCTTCTTCCATTGGTACCCCCGAGTTTATGTCTCCCTCCCCTGTTGGATTCAGTTTAAAGCCCTTCTGATGAAGTTCCTCATGCTGTGGCCAAACACATACTTCCCAGTCGTGAGGTGCAACCCATCCTTTGCCAGCAGTCCATCTTCCAGGAAGTGTAGCCCGTGGTCCCAGAATCCAAATCTCTCACGTCGGCACCACATTTGTAGCCAGTCATTCACTCGGAGTATTTTTCTTTCCCTTTCTATTCCTCTTCCAAGTACTGGAAGGATGGATGAGAAAACTATCTGGGCCCCAAAGTTCTTGAGTTCCCTTCCCAACTCTTCAAAGTCTGCCATGATTTCTTCGTAACTCTGCTTGGCAGTATCATTTGTACCCACATGGATGAGAAGAAAGGGGTATATGTCGGTGGGCTGTATGAGCCTCGGCAGCTGCTGTCACATCTTTAATCCGTACCCCAGGGAGAAAGCACACCTCTTGAGTCCATGGGTCTTCACGACATACTTTGGCTTCAATCCCCCGCAGGAGGGAGTCTCCCACAACTAGTACTCTTCTCTTTCTCTTGCTGTAGGCCTTGGTTTGATTGCCTCCACTTGACTGACTCTTGCTCGCTGTCACGGGTGCCAGATAATTCATCCTCTGCAGGCTGTCCTCCGGTCTCGGACTCAAGTTTCCATAGCTCCACTGCTTCCACAGGCGCAGAATGTCTTCTAGTTCTTCTGCTCCTAACAGTCACCCTTTTCCAGGGAGTTCCCCCAGTGTTATTTTCCCTTGCTTCAGCATTCTCCAACTCTGCCTCATCTTGCAGTTTCCCTTCTGGCTCCTGTACTACGCTTTGCTGCTGTAGATCTACTGTTCTGTCTAAGAACTCTTCACTTTCTCTAATACTCCTAAGGGTTGACACTTGCTGCTCCAGCAACCTTTTCTTCCAACAGCGTGACCAGCTTGCACTTGTTGCACGTGTAGGCCATGTTGATCTCCGGCAGGAAAGCAAACATTGCACACACATTGCAGGTCACCACCACTGCAGAGTCCTTTCCTTCCAATGGTTAAATGGTAAACTCAAGTTTGCAAGCTGAATTTGAGAGGAACTACAGTAAAACAATGTTGTCTCTCATAAATATGCACTGGTCAGCTCTGCATTAGGGGGCCACTCTTACATTAGTGCCTTGGATATTCATTAACCATAAGAATACAAGAACATAAAGGGATCAGACCAAAGTCCATCTTGTCCAGCATTTTAAAGTGCAAAGTGGCTAGACTTCTTTGAGATGCTCAGAAGCAAGGCATGTTGAAGATGGCCACACCATGTTTGCCCCCAGCACCTGGTAACCAGAGGTATACAGCCTGAGCTTGTAGGGTGCCCCTGAAGTGTTTTAAGCTCCCACTGGATAACAGTATCTTCTATTAGTGTTTGTTCCAAATATATATATATATATATTTTAAATGGAACATTCATCTGGTTGCTATGCTCCACTGAACATTTCTTCTTCAGAGCATCTACTTGGTTCTTTCCCCAGATAAATTCAAGACACTTCTTGGGAAAAGCAGGGATGAAAGAGCCACCAAAATAAACGGTGACCTAAGGAAACTGTTGTCATAAACTAGGTTCTAAGGCATTCTCTTTCACTTAAGGCTATGGAACCGAATGACCATATTTGCATTTTACACTGCATGCTTTCCAAATGCATTATGCCAGATTGTGCAAAACAACACCTCAACGTAATTCATTATTAGTATACTGTTAGTAGATGCTTCACCTGGTACTAATTTTTTCAATAATCACAAACACAGAGATGACTCAAACCTCTGGTCTCTTTTCTTTGCTATCTACTGCAATTTCGGGTAATCTGTTCATGCTATCTGAAAAAATGTTTCCTGTAGCATGACAAGAAATGAAAACAGGAACTCTTGGTTTTTCCAGATTTTTGCTTTCATTTGCCCTCTGGAGATCCCTACACACATTTCTTCTCATTTACCTAATGTTCTTCCATACACTAGAAGGCTTTCATTATTTAAAATTCCATCTCTGCATAAACAAGCTCTCTGTATCACAGGAGAAACTCTAATATTATATACAACATACAGCTGGATTTCATAATCGGGTCAAAATTACAGGGCCAGAGTAGTTAGGATCATAAAGCTTTGGATAGTGTAATGCAGCCTTCCCCATCCTGGTGCCCTCCAGATGTGTTGGACTACAACCCTCACCATCCACTGGACATGTTGGCTGGGGGTGGTGGGGGTTGTAGTCCAACATATTTGGAGGGCACGAAGTTGGGGAAGGCTGCGCCAATGTATGAAATTAATGTACATCAATGTAAAACCGTCATGGACTGCCTGCTCCTATATGAACCTGCCCACTTTCCAAGATCTTACTATTTCTGAAGCTCTCTGCCTTCAGTAGTTAGATAGATGGTGTCAGGAGAAAGAGGCTTTTCTGTGGTGAGCCCTAGTTGTTCAATAGCCTTTCTGTACATACATGCTTGGTGCCTACCCTGTCAACCTTGAAGTATCGTGCTAAAACAATTTTATTCTTCTAGGCCTTTAGTGTGTGATATGTTGTTTTTACTGGCAATGCTGTTTTACTGAGTGAGCAGTATCTTTTTTAGACTTTGGGTTGTTCATTTAAATTCTAATTTAATTATATTAATTGGTAAATAAAAGTATAAAAACAGTTAGCCACATTGAGAGTTTTATACTCAAAGGGTAGGATATAAATATTTTAAAAGAAATAAGTACAAATTTAAATGCCTGTAATAGAAAGCCAAATTACAGATGTTGCTGTCAGGTTCAGGAAGATTCTGTAAATCTAAAAGCCACAGACTTGAATGCACTTCATCAGACAGAACAGAAAAGTACCCAGCTATATGCAGAGCAGCATTTCCTGCTGTAAATGTAGTTTTATTTATTTTATTTGTAGTCCTCTTCATATAGATAATAGACACCTTTTTCCAAATACAATTGACCAGTAGAATTGTTAAAATAAGCCAAGAATCCAAGATCTCACTTTAGTCCACAGAACAGAGTTGAACGCTTAATCTATTTTCCCCCCACCCACCTCATTTTCTGGAAACAAATGGAATCATAGAAGTATGCAAAATAAGCACAGATATTTTATGTGTTTAGGTACTTTCACCTCTAGGCAAAAGTCCAAGCTCCAGAAATAAACAGGCAGATTCTCCTCTGAGCATATTTTGTGCTACTTTTATCAGCTCTGTTGGTCCTGCCCTGTCTCCAGTTATGTCATTACTCCCCCATTCTCTGCATGGTATTCCACAGCTGATATAAACTGCAGAGGCATGACCACTCTTCAAGTGACTATAAACTTGGGTTTGGAAGTTGGATAAAAGTTGCTTCTTAAGATAACTGCCATGAGGCAGGAAATCCCAGCTTCAAATCTCACCTGAGTCATGAACTCACAGAGCCCTTTAGCAAGCCACTAATCCCAGCCTCAGTACCCTATCTGTAATATGTGGATAAACAATATTACTGAGATAATGTATGTAAAAAAAACTTTGAGTACTTAGGGTGCAATCCAATGGGGCTGCCCGTAACCCTTCAAACTTGGAGGATTACGGGCACCCTATGCAGGGCGGGAGGAGTGTGGAGGAAAAGGCCGCCTCTGTGCTCCTCCTGCTCTGCAATGCAGCTAGACAGCCAATTTCAGCCATCTAACCGAAGTTCTTCAGAGGAGGAGGGGAGGAGGCTGAGGCGCTGCCAGGATATGTTGTATCTTGGCGGTGCTGGTCTCCTCCCCTCCCGCCCCACAGAACGCCCCCTAAAGCCCTCCTCCAAGGTCTCTCTTATGACCTCAGAGATGCAGCCAGTGCATTTCTTTCTGTCTGGCTGCAGGGGGGGCGCTCCAAGCGTGGATCCCCAGCTCTGAGGTCAGAGCTGTTTTCTGACCTCGGAGCTGGGTCTCCAAAAAATCCTATGGCCCTCTAGACGCTGCCTAGGGGCCATAGGATTCTTCTGCCTGTCTGTATATAGAACTTTTCTTATATATATCATTATAATATAATATAATATTATATTATTAAAGCTGCACTAATTGTCTGGTCAGCAACATGTAAAGACAGTTCATCTGGTACTGCCCATATCCCAGAGAAGTAGGAATGCTCCAGATCAGAGGCTAGCTGGTTAGCCCTAAGGACCATCTTGCAAGCGTATCATAAACACAATGGCTTTAATATAAATTAAAGCTTTGCAAGCACAATGAAGATAAGGTGAATATGCTTGATCTACGCTTTTTTTTTCCTGTGTTACCACACAAGCCATGGATCTTTGACTTCATAGTATTTTATTTTTAAGTAGCAATGCCTGGCATGCTGAATTGTGCAATAGTGACTGCTTCTAAAAAAGGGGGGGGGGGGAAATTATCAGAACATCAATCTGGAGGACATTTTGGGCTTTTAGTTGGAACTTTTCAACCATATTCATTTCCATCAAGTATTCAGGCTTTTTGTTTTCACAGCCATGACATCTAGACGTTTCTATTTTGTGAGAGGGGGGAAATCAAAACGTAACAAAAGCCTGTGGACCGTATTTTATTTATTTATTTACAACATTTATATACCACTCCACATCTAAACAGATATAAAGTATATCAAAAAGAACACATGCATCCTAAGGGGAAGGTGCTGCAGGCCCCCAGATCATACATTACTATCAAATCACCTAGGCAGCATGACAGGCCCAGTCTATTTTGTGGAACAGCTTGGTGTTTCACACACACTCATGATAAAGCTAGGAACAAGGATGGGTGAGATTAAATGCTTATAGGCAGTTCACAACTTAGAACAGCAGCATGGAATTTTGTGGAGGTCTGAACTTCCCTTTGCCACAACAAAGCAGGACTTATTTTAAATGCGCCCAGCCATAGTTCTATCTTTCATCTGAGGATTCCATGGGATCACAGTTTGACTGAATACAGAGATTAACTAAGGAAGCCACTAGCATTAAGCACTGAAAGGGAGGAAATGTGCCTATATTTAAACTTCATTCCATGGAGACAATGACCTAGGAGCTGAGAAAATTCCATTTCAAGTAATGACTTCAGCTCAAGGTAGTCATTAGCCTTCTGTCACTGTTATTTGTACATTTCTCGGTTATGATCACAATAGTCACTGGAAAGCCTAATAAAACTGTAGGCTCCCTTAATAGTTTCTGCTTTAGTATATCCTCTCCAGACTAAACAAAACTCATGGCAGGCACTTTGGAGAACATCCACATACGAATACTATAAGACTTGTAGAGGAGAAGCACAGTGTTTGGCATACGAAACCTCCAAATTGCAACTGGTAAGCAATTTCCCACCAAAATGAGAAGTCCTGCATCTATTCATAGAGCATGTCTGTCTCTTATATACACAAAACACTTATTTACATTCCAATATTGAACAAAATAATAACTCTCATTAATCTGCATAGCATGTATTTTCCAGTGTGCGTGCTCAGAATCATAGCCTTACAGTCACTTAGTAGGTCCTAAGTACTGAGTTAAGAAGAAAGCCAACATTGCAAGCAAGATGTTTCAGGAGCAAGAAAAGGACCACTTCCCCACAAGTGCCTGCTTATTTCACAGATCAATCCTATACTCCAATTATGTTGGGGATGTGTGGAAGAGATGCCACTGTTACCCTGGTGGAATGGCTGCCATATCCTGTATGCGCACAGCCCAGGAGGGGAGGGGGGAAACACACAATCAGAAAATAGAAAAACAACATTAAAATGGCAGATCCACCCACAGTGTTCCTGGAAACACCACCAGTGGCCACCAATCAGGAACTGTACTGGCAAAACCTATATGCTGCCAAACATAGAAAGAGCCAATGAACTCATGATGATAGGGACATGTCCCCAGCACACATCCTTACATTAACACATACACACACAACACACACATAGGCCTGGTTCACACGACTCAGCAACCCACCCTGGCAATAAGCCATGGTGGGTGGGTTGTTTTCTGAAGTATCCACGATGAGCCCAACAGAAGATTGGGCTCATCGTGGGTACTTCATTCCTTCCCTCTCGCCCCTCTTTCCCCCAGGCGGTATCCCAGGAGACTCCGCAGGGAGGAATGAGTCTCCCCTCTCTGACAGCTCACCATGTCTATCAAGCGTCCCAGTAGCCCAAACAGGGCTTGTGCCCTGAAGCATAATGGGGACAAAGAAGAATAATAAAAAAAACCCTCTTCTTTGTCCCCGTGGTGCCCTGAAGCACAACGGGGAGGATGGGGGAGCTAATCGAGCACCCCCGCCTCCTGCTCCAGTGGAGACCTGGTGCCCAGTCTTATCACAGAAATCAACACTGGTCAGGAATGGAGAGGAAGAAGAGAGTATGCATGGAACAGCTTGTCATAATTTCCAGAAAAATGCCCAAAAGGTGTGCACATCAAAACCTTACATCAGTCATGACAGATGGGGCACACTATCCAATCTGCCATCTACTGGGTAGTATTACCAAAATCTGACTTCAAGCAGCTCACATAATCTCATGGCCTTTCAAAATTAATATCAATTTGACAATAATGTAACAGCTTCTAGGTTTTGCTTTCTCCAGTCTGTTTCCAAGGGCTTTGTGAGGTCTGAATGGTGCTGGAGATAGAGACATACCTTAAGAAGGTAAGAAAAGCCATGCTGGATCAGACCAAAGGCCTATCTAGTAGTCCAACATTCTGTTTCCACAGTGGCCAAACAGATGCCTATGGGATGCCCACAGCAGAACATGAGCTCAATAGTACCTTCCTGCTCATGTACTCTAGCAACTGGTATTCAGAGGTATACTTCTAAGTTTCCAAAGGGAATTCATCCCACCCCACCCCATTTACTACCATCTGTATGAAGAATATTTGGGCAATGTGAAGCCTTAACAGCATGGACTATTTGTATTCTTGTTAAGTGTGTGCTTCAATAGATTTCTTCCAGCTTGATATTTAAAAGTCTGCCAGCACTACAGAATAAAGACCATCCTGGCAAAACTAGATAAACAACAGAGTCATGAACAGTAATATCAATTTGTTTAACTATGATCGGGAGTACCGTAGATGGCGATTAAATTGTAATGCAATTAATAGAAGAAAAGGTGCTGGAACTCAGTTCCGGTGAGCTCCACCAGAAAAAAAGCCCTGACTATGATCATCCCAAGGAAGTATTTCACACAACTTAAAGGTCTCTTTTCCAGCATTTTAAATATTAGTTGACCCATATAGAGGTACTGTCTCTATTTTTCCTCTTCTGTGAACCAACAGAGTTAGTAAAACTATAAATCTCTGGTCATTTATCAAGCAGGGCAAGATACTATTTCACACTCCCCAGCTCTCCCACTGGCACATTCATCAAATAAGAACACAGTACACTAATGACTAGGTAGAGCATCACTGTTAATTCAATCCTCCCCAGTCAAACTACCTTGCAGAAGCTAAAAAGGCACAGGACAGGACACCAATCCTAGAATCGCAGAAAGGGGGTGGGAGGGAACAAGGGACATACAAGGAGCATTACTATGCAACATAGCCTCTGGAAACTATCAAATCAGAGTGGCTCATGAATTGGTGTCCCCTCCCTCCTTTTAAGATTGGCAAGGGAGGCAAAACTATTAATCTGATAATTTCACTTTAACCAAAAGAATTAACAGCTATAAGATACTACTGGCTCAGTGGAGAGGCACTGAGTTAATCTGCAAGGACAACTGGAGCCTTTGAACTTAACAGGGGCTTTACAGCAACAGCCCTGTCATCTCATGCTTAAAAAAGGATAGTTGCTAAAACTGAAGGGGGGGGAGCATGTTTTGTGAAGCTGCCAAAAGCACATGATGAAGAACGCAAGTATAAAGAAAGAAATGCAGATGGTTTCAAACTATAAATATCCAGTAATTTATCAAGCAGGGGGAAATTTACAATACTTTAAGGCATCATACATGGGCTACAGCAGGGGTGGGCAAAAAGTAGATCTCCAGACATTTAAGACTTCAACTCCCAACATTCCTAACCATTGGTGATGCTGGCAGGGGCTTCTAAGAGTTCAAGTCCAAAACATCTGGAGATCTACCTTCTGCCCACCCCTGGCCTGCACAGTCTAACACACAATATAGATTTCAAAATGTAATAGTTATAATTATGACACACCACGTACTAGCCCCACCAGGATTGAGGTTCCACCACAACAGATTTTGTGCAGCATTTATCTTGTCCACCGCACACCCATGTATCATCAGGGACTAATGTCAGAGAGAGCCAGATTGGAGCCGCCTTCATCATCAGGCGATCACTCGTGACCGAGTAAGATTGTCTTCCGGGATAAAAGGAGGAAATTCTAAAGAAGATTGTGTAGACTCTAGCGATGGGTCCGTAAGTGACTGTGGAGGCCAATTCTAGATCCACACAGCTTCCCACAGTGAGGACACAGGTTACCAGATAGAAGATGGTCCTGTAAAGGATTCATTTGACGTGCTTTTCGCTTAGCACGTTTCTCCCTTTCACCTTGCACTCGGGCTTCTTCAAAGTCCATGGAACCTTTGTGAAAGGCCAACCTCCATTTAGATCGTTCATGGGCCAGAGCTTCCCAGTTTTCGATGTTTATATTGCATTTTTTTAGATTAGCCTTATGAACATCTTTAAACCTCTTATATTGACCACCGATATTCCGCTTTCCATCCTTGAGTTGGGAGTAAAGTAACTGCTTTGGGAGACGGCAGTCAGGCATTCGAACAACATGACCGGTCCACTGAAGTTGGCGTTGAAGGATCATTTTTCAATGCTAGTAGTCTTTGCTTCTTCCAGTACACTGACATTTGTTCGCCTATCTTCCCAAGTAATTTGCAGGATTTTCCGGAGGCAACGTTGATGAAACCTTTCAAGGAGGTGGAAGTGACGTTTATAGATAGTCCATGTTTCGCAGGCATACAATAAAGTTGGTAATACAATGGCTTCATAAACCAGTGTTTGGTCTTCTTACAAATATCCCGATCCTCGAACACTCTATGTTTCATTCGAGAAAATGCGGCACTTGCGGAGCTCAGACGATGCTGGATTTCACTGTCGATGTTAGCTGTAACAGAAAGATAGCTGCCAAGATAGAGGAAATGATCGACATTTTCCAGTATTGTCCCGCCAAGCTGGATAGATGGCATCACCAAAGGATTGGCTTGCACTTGCTGATGAAGCACTTTGGTTTTTTTTGATGTTAAGTGAGAGACCAAGTTTTTCGTATGCTTCTGCAAAAGCATTTAGGATAGTTTGGAGATCATCCTCTGAATGTGCGGAGACCACATTATCATCAGCATACTGAAGTTCCACAACGGAGGTTGTAATTACCTTACTTTTTGCTTTCAGCCTGCTGAGATTAAAAAGCTTTCCATCTGTTCGATATATAATTCCCACACCGGTGGGAAGTTTCCCCTTGACAAGATGTAAAACCATGGCGATGAAAATGGCAAATAATGTTGGGGCGATAACACATCCCTGTTTAACACCTGATCCCACTTTAAATGGAGCACCATGAGAGCCGTTGTTGTCCAAAACCGTTGCCGTCATGTTGTCATGGAGAAGTCGCAAGATATTCACAAATTTATTGGGGCATCCAATTTTCATAAGGATAGTCCAGAGAGCTGTACGGTCTACAGTATCAAAGGCCTTAGCCAAATCGATAAATGCCATATAAAGGGGTTGATTTTGCTCCCGGCATTTTTCTTGGAGCTGGCGTGCAGTAAAAATCATGTCTACTGTCCCTCTAGAGGGGCGGAAACCATATTGAGTCTCAGGGAGGATCTCTTCTGAAATAGATAGAAGACGGTTTGCGAGAATCCTAGCAAATATTTTACCTGCGGTTGCTAAGAGAGAAATGCCCCGATAGTTTCCACAGTCTGTTCTATCACCCTTCTTAAAGAGGCTGATAATTATGGCATCCCTGAAGTCTTCTGGGATCTCTTCTCTTATCCAGATTTTTTCGATGAGTTTATGAAGATGTTGTACAAGTTCGGGGCCCCCTTCTTTAAAGATTTCAGCAGGAATCCCATCTGGTCCACTAGCTTTGTTGTTCTTCATTTGATTAATGGCTTTTTTTACTTCATCCAAAGTGGGGAGTATTGCAAGTTCCTCTTTAATTTGTTTTTGCGGGATTTGCGGAAAAATCTCATTATCCACCTTAGATTTGCGCCTACAGTGCATCTAACTGAAGCACTTGCCACTGAGAAATTCATATCTTTCCTTATCTGGACATATGGCAGTCTGCACACTAGGTCTACCCCTCCTCTTGCTACAGGAAGTGGCTTCACCCACTTAAGTCTTTTCCTGGGAAGATGAGCTCTCCACATACCCAAACTATGCATAAGCAATGTAGTGCTCCAAGGTTTATCTAACCCAGGGGTGGGGAACCTCCATCAGCTCAAGGACCGAATTCATTTTCAGAGAAACTTAGAATCATAGAATCATAGAGTGGGAGGGGGCCTAATAAGACCATCAAGTCCAACCCACTGCTCAATGCAGGAGAACAGATGTGGGCAGCCCAGGCAGTCTCTCAGGGGCTGCAAAGGGACCAAGCCAAGGGCAAAAGAGACGGGACCTAAAATACAAGAATTGCCAGCATATTGTAGCTTAAAACTCTTACTGCCAGTAACTAAGCCTTAGGAGAGGCATTTCAACCTTTTAGAATGGGGGGGGGGGGAGTGCACAAAACCACCAACTGATTTGTGGCTGGGGAAAGGGGTTGGGGGAAGAGGCGTGGCCATGTGCAGAACCCTGGTGGGCTGCACTGTGATTCCAGGAGGGCTGGATTTGGTCCCAGGCCTGAGGTTCCCCACCCCTGATCTAACCTAACAGTAACTCAGCAAACATGTTAACTGAGCATGCAATTAAGAACAGAGGAAGAAGGATGAGGAGAGAAGGCAAGAAGGAAATTTCCTGGTGTCCCTTGTCTAATCTTACCCCTTGGCTAACAACAGAAAGAGACTCCTCTGAAGGGTGAGCCAGACAGCCTTGTATCCACCAGAAAGACCAGGAAATCTACAGATAAGGTATAATTTCAAGGCAGTCTGAATTTGAAATACAATTGTGTACAGGTGATGACCATGTAATTGCAAAAATGTATAAATTTCTATTGAAGTTTGGGACAGAAGAAGAACAAGTTAAGGACTGTATGATTAAATGGGCAAGGAACTTTGGATATAATATAATGATGGAACAATGGGAACGTATGTGGACTAAAGGTATAAAATTTACATTGTGTTCTGATTTTAGAGAGAATTTTTACAGGATGATGTATCGTTGGTGCCTAACCCCTGTGAAATTGGCTAAGATGTATAAAAATGTGTCAAATGTATGTTGGAAATGTCAAAATCAGGAAGGAACATTTTATCATGTTTGGTGGACATGTAAAAAAGTGAAAACATACTGGGTACAAATACACACAGGGATACAAAAGATTTTAAAAGTGAATATTAAACTGAAACCAGAAATGTTCTTATTGGGTATAATGGATTTACAACTTGAGAAAGACTATGGAACATTATTACAATATATGATGACAGCAGCAAGAATAATCTATGCTCAAAAATGGAAAGAAGCAACAATACCAACTATAGAAGACTGGCTGTTGAAAATGTTGGACTTAGCAGAGATGGCGAAATTGACTTCTTTAATTACAGGAAAAAATCTATCTTCATTTATGAAAGACTGGAAACCTCTGGTGGACTTCTTGGGGAGGAGGGAAAGTGACTTAATAACTTTGGGTTTTGATTTTTGAATCTTGGTAAGGTGATAGAAATTCTTTTTGTGAAAATAGAGGAAACTTAGATTGGATAAGGATTGGTAATGTTTGTCAGACAATGAGGTGGAAGCCAAATATGATTTGTTGTTGTTTTGGAAAATTCAATTTTTATTTTTTTATTTTTTAAAGGCAGTCTACTGACTGGGATGAACAAGAGTAATTTCATCTTGTGTGGAACATGCCCTCAAAAGCTTAGTCTCCCAGAATATTCTGCAGTACCCACCTTCCCAAAAGTGGCCTCATGAACTGACATTCAAATGACGGCACGGTACTGATTTCCTCACCCAGAGTGCAAACCAAATGCCTGCTGAAGTTGCTGTTTCCCTCAGGCAGGGCCGACCTTCCCATGCTATAGACTAAGAACCTTTGCCTCGGGCAATGGATCAGGAGGGGTGGCAGGTTAGGGTCAGGATCCTGACCTCAGTTACCTGCACCTTCCTGACTGCCATAACCACTTGGCTTGCATCGCCGCTACTTTCACCAGTCATCCCCACTGCCTGCCTCACAAGTCACCCAAGCTGTCACTAATGAACTTAGCACTGCTCCCAGCTTACAGGCTGGCTGTCCGTCTATGATGATGGCAGTGGCAGCAGCACTGACCTGAGCTACAAGCTGCACACTTGAACTCACCAGCCCCACCATCTTAATTATGCTGCCTCTGACATGCATAAATCAGAGCTGGGGTCGGCATAAGCCAGAAGTGCCAGGGAGGGTAATATATCAGTTCTTCTTTACCACTGCATTCCACACATCCTTATTTCCTGAGCAAGAGTAGTCCATTCTGCATTCCATATCAGATTTATTACAATCTTACCCTTGTAAGGTAAGGGGGGAAATGCATTCTTTTCCAGACCCCGTTCAGGTTTTTCATCACTCTCCTCAGCTCAGTAACATCTTGTAAACCGCCTTGAACTCCTTACAGAGAAGGCAAGGTATAAATATTTTTAAATAAAGGAAGTGTTGATGGGCTGGTTCACATACCCAACTGACTGAGAATTTTTGTTCCATGATAGAAGGAGTGGGCATGAAGTCCTCCTCACCCCACATATAAAGATCTGTGAGAGCCAGGACTTCCAAACAACTGAACTATTTTATGAGGCAGAATTGTTGGAACTGATAGCCTAGCACAGAGAGAAGGGCCTGGGAGAAAGAGAAATTGCAAACTGTGCACGTTACATTTTTCAGTTTGCTGAATTGTAGTCAAAACTGGACAAGGAAGTGAACACCACCTTCTAATTCGACACATCTATTCATCATTTATTGCTGATGTATGGGGGACTAGAACTTTTCACATGGTATAGTCCTGAAGTCCCACTATAAAACCAACTGTACCCAAACTTCGTTGCATTTGAGTGGAGAGCCATCTCCCTACATACTCACATGTGCACTAAGAAACTTTACTGGAACAACCTCAAATGAGCTATACAAGTTTGCCTCCTTTTTAAATTGCAGGTGTGCACCCTGTTATTAATTCACGCTGTAAATCGCCTCTCAACACAATCCTGGTTTGGAAAACTGCAGGCAGCCAGGGCTTGCACACTGGTACATAACCACAACATGTTTGTGAGTAGAAAGCCCCTCAAGCTTAGAAACAAGGGACAAAAGGGATGGCCTTGTCACATTTGCACGTAACAACAACCCATCAGTTTAAAAAATGATGGGTTGTCGTGCGCAGTGCACCTGCCTCTTTGGATTTATCGCACAACCCACGATCGGCTCCTTCGAAGGTTGCACAATGTGACATCCAAATTCAGACCGCTGTGCTGTTTATGGGCTAACCAACCCAGCGGTTAACCCAACAACAAACAATGTGTTAATCGCTGGATTATTTAGCCCCATAACAACCCAGTAGTCCAGGTTCAGATGTTACGCTGCCCAACTTAGGAAGAAGCCAATTGTGGGTTGTGTGATAAACTGGTGTAGGTGGGTGCACAGGAGGCAGCTTGCCTGCTCATGCACGACAACCCATATGCACAACCCATCAGTTTTTAAACCGATGGGTCGTTGTTATGTACGAACCAGGTCATTGTGTCGTTTACACCGCAGACTAATACCACAGGACTGGAGGGCCTTTTCTTAAACACAGAAAGCCTTCTTCCCAGAGAAAGGTCAAAAGCTGTTCAGCAATGGGACTCTTAGATGACCAAAGGCCTCCAGTTAAGAAAGATCATTTCAATGAACAAGGACATAGCAAGGCCATTAAGTATCTCACTCATTTCAGACACGACCCATTCAAAGTCAAAGACTGAATATCTGTTTCTGCCTTTTGGCCTTCGAATACTTTCATATGCTGTAACATATATTTGAAAAACATTTCAGCATAATCATACTACAACATTGATTTCATTTTGATTTGAGACCTGAATTTCTTTATAAACAATTAAAAGGCTGATTCTCTCTCCCCTCCACCCACATGCATACACATAAGGTGGTGAACAATAAAGTTTAAATAAGACAATCCCCCAACAGCAGTTTGTAATCTAAAAGAATTGGGAATGTAAGAAAAGGAAACGGTCAAAGAGGAGAAACAATGCATGAATATTAAAGCATAGTTACAATGACTAAAGATAGCAAAGAATGATAATCAGAATGAGAAATCAAGTTATGTACATGCAAGTACGAACCAGCAACATTTATATACAGCAACCTACAGGTATTAATGTTATGTAATCCTGTTCTAAAGCACATCTTTAGATTATGAAATATGCTAATCTCACCCACAAATTACCTAGTACATTTTAATTACACTGTACTATCTGATGAGATGAAATTTTAAACCTTTCTAAAGTGGCTTTGATTTTGGCTTCATAAAAACTAGCTGATTTTATGTCACTTAGAAAAGAATTCTGTGGTCCCTGGGTGAAGCCCAGAGACCACAGGATGGCGCGCATTCCCCCCACCCCATCCCGAGGCTGTAGACACAAAATGATATGCCCTCAGAGGGGATCAAAGTGGGAGTTTTTCCATCCCTCCCCACTGTGGAAAGCTCCAGGGGAGAAAAAGAAAAAGAGGGTCCAGGAGGAAGAAAAAGCTCAGAGGCTCCCCTAGCTAAACATGCTAATGAGGAGGAATGGCAGCGGGGGGGGGGGGGGGGGATGGCTCCATTGTTCCTCACATCCTGCCTGCCAGGCCTTAGGACAGATGGAGGCTTCCAGTCTTGGAGCCCTCCTCCATCTACAGAGCGGCAATCCCATAGGATTGCCCTCTTATAGTATTTTCTATCTACAAGGTCATAGCATAATGCTATACTTATACTTATTGTTCACTTCTCATTCTAAACTTTAGAATCTAAAGAGATAACTGTCTCATTTAGTTGTGTTCATCTCTCTCTCTCTCTCACACACACACACACTCACACACATACAACCTTCCCCATTCATTTTTGTATCATTAAAACCAGCATTGCATAGTCCCAGAATCCATTTAAATTACAAAATTACAAGAGTACCTCAGTCATCATCACGGTAATATCTAGCACAATTAGGGGAAATAGTGTAATGCAAGAGCAGGACTGTAAAGCACAAACCTGAGGGAACAGGTCACTTACTTTGGGAATATGGCAGTCATGAGTGCAGATGCATACCCAGGCTTGCAAACTCCCTCTGAAATGTTAGCATACTTTGATGCTAGTTCTGGAGGCCTGTGAAGAAAGAATAAGCATCAGGATGGTTCTAAGTAAGAAGTGTCAACCATGCCAGTTTGATCCTTTTATCATTAGTTTTTCTCAAATGGTTAAGAGCAGCAATAGCAACAAAAAAGCGTCTTAGATCAGAATGGAATAACATCCAATTGTTTCTAGGGAAATCTGGCAACATACACCCTCACCATTGTAGGACTTTTTAGACACCAAGAAAGGTAAAGAAAGGAATCTCAGCTGCTATTTTAGACTTTAATTTTCCAGTAAGCATGGAGGTAAGCAGCAACAAAGAATCCCTTGTCAGACTATTCTTCTGTTGCAAGACAGATCTACATGTCTTGTAAAGTTACTATTCGCAGAGGAAGTCTAACCAATTACCACAAATTTCTACCAGCCAGTGTGGGAATGGACATTTCTATATCACAGGCCCAACATTGTTTCCTTCATTCACTTTCTAATAGCTCAGTCTCTCATACAATCAATGGGTATGCAAAAGGCTGAATATACAAGCCTTCACATTCTAAGAAAAGGCATTGTGGTTGAGTAGTTAATGTTTCTGTTAGACATGTGGAGAATGAAGTACTTAAAAAGCCACTTGCTGTGTGACTCAAGTAAACTGCTTGATTTTTTTGTGCCCCATCTTCTCACAAGAACTTCAACTTACCATACTTAACAACCATCATAACCTTTCTGGGTACATATATGTAACTCTATATAGAATAATTGTAGTTATGCGGGTGAGGGCACTGTGTGTGTGTGTGTATTTAATTTCACTTTTTCAAGATTTTATTGATAAATAGAAAAAGAGTAATGGCAACATATGATTTGTAATGTGTTATATATTTACCATTTGTAAAATGGTTGCTTTTTTAGCAAATCAGTGGCAATCATTCTATACTTTAAAGGTTTGGTTTTTAAGGCTGCAAACCTATACCCACTTATCTGGGTGTAAGCCCCACTGAACTCAATGGGACTTACTTCTGTATAGAATTCCACTGCCAGTCAATAAACGGATTCTGTGTAATCTACATCACTACTATCATATAAGAAACCATGAAGTAAGCATTCTGTGAAGCTTAAAAGTAGTAAGGAAGCAGAATAATCTCTTAGGAGCTCAGTTACTACAGCAACTGCCTATCTGTTTCTGTACTTTTTGTGTATAAATATTTGAACCACCATCTTTAATATAGCTGAATGCTAACTGAACAATCATGGCATAACCTCTCAAAATGCTTGTAGGTACAGGAAGCAGGACTATTCAAACAGAGGCTAAATCTCTGAGTCTTAGCAGAATACACACATGACAGAATTTCCCATTCTTCTACCAGTTGGCATGGCTAGGTGGTGAAAATGACTGAACTTAAAAATTCAAATTTCTTTTTTTAAAAAACTCATATGCTTTAAGATTTAAACCTTATACAAATATTCTGGGGGAGATTCACTGTAAAACAGAAATTAAAACATTGGCAAAAATTGGGTATCCTCCTGCCTTGTTTTCTACTTGTGCAAAGCCACCACTGAATACTATCCACCACATCATGTTAGTTCACTGTTTGCGGTCATAGATCTGGGAATATCCTTGCATTCGAGGAACTACAATTCCCAATGAATAAAAGCCCCCCAAAAATGCATCCTGTTGTCCAGAATGTCAACATATTTACCCATAATATCCACCACAATACATAAAGAAATATTTCCCCAGCTTGCTTTTAACATTGCTTTAAATTTTCAAATTCAAAATGTCAAAATGACTGCTGTACTAATTCTAAAAAGAATAATATCCTTGAGTTACTAGTTTCTTTGACTGGTGCCAAATGAGAAATGTATGAGGTGTCTATTATAAAAGCCACAATTACATACAAAGTCACCGGAGTCAAGAGACAAACTTGTTAAACTTTTTCAAATGTAATACAAGTTCATGTTCCAAACTGCTATAGGCAAAACTAGGTTTGCATCCCAACTGCAGCGGTCAGCCCCAGTTGCTCAGCATTACCTCATACTGCCTTCTGACCACACACTTTGTCAGTCTTTTATCGTTTCTTAAACCACTTTACCCTTTAGCAATCTGGGGATATTTATTTGTCTGGACCTATTAACTACTACAGATCTCAATCTTTATTAAACTGTCACAAAGACATTCACAGCCAACTTGAATACTAATCTATAGCTAATAACCTGGACCACATCAAAGAAAATACCTCAGAGGAAGAAAAGATTGCTGCCCCTCGCTATGTTGAAAGCATTATGCAACCGAGACAGTCATATCTTGAGGTGCCAAATGGTATATTAAACTTGGTGTATTTCAGACAGATCTTCTCAGATCCAAAACCTGGCAATGAATGAATACCAACCCATGTACAACAGTAGTGGCTTGTAGGACCAACATCTACTGAGACATTTACAGCAGTGGAATACAATCCTTCAACAAATTGCCTCAACTCCTGCTTTATGTGTCAAAGCAGCTACTATGCTTTCACAATAAACAGATCTAATGGTTTGGGTTTAGCTTGAGACACAGTATTCCTCCATAAACCTAATATTGATTATTATGGTTCATATCTATCACTTTAAATCCATGTAACTGCACCTCAATCTATCACTGTGGGGAAAATAAAAGCATTGATATTTTGAGTTGCCAGCACTTATTCTTCCCCCCCCACCCCCAAATGCTCCCTAAGTCTGCTGATGATTCTCCCTCTTCAGAGTTCCATTAGACTACATTTAGCATTTTACTCAAGGGAAAGGGGGACAGATGAACGTCATTGCTAAAAATGTAAGCACAACAATATTGTTCTATAGCTTCTTGAATAGGTATAATGCAATTAGCATTGTATTAAGAGTGCTTATATTTGTAATGAAGAGGGTTCTGTAGTTTCCCCCCAGACAGGCTGAGTCATCACTGATAGAAAGAAACATAGTAACTGTATTTTTTAAAAATGCCAGAAAAGTAATTAAATTCCAATGGCTCCCAATAGTATTTTACATTTACATAAAAAAGAGGAAATAAAAACAAGGTATCTTAGCTTCTTACAACATTAACTAAATCAATTTTAACACAGTATTTACCACTATCTACTATGAATGGTAACATAGCAGGAGTATCTACAATAATAAATGAAGACAATCTAATGACTCTTACACTCCAATTCTTTGTACATTTTATCAGTATATGTATACCCTGGTTCTATTATCATTCAACAACTTAAACTTCTCTATGTTATTTGACCCCTTTCAAATAGGAAGTTTTGGTACCTTCTAGCTCCCTAAAGCAAAGGTTAGAGCCTAGAAATGTTATAAACCGTATTGAATAGTTCTGCAATTTCATCAGTCAGATACAGTTTCCAAAGTGTGAGGACTGGGAACTCTTTCAGCTGTTCCATTTGGGTGGGATATCTGTAGGGAGACCAAAACGCTGGTTTATAAAGCCATTGTATTACCAACTTTATTGTATGCCTGCAAAACATGGACTATCTATAAACATCATTTCCACCTCCTTGAAAGATTTCATCAACATTGTCTCCAGAAAATCCGGCAAATTACTTGGGAAGATAGGTGAACAAATGTCAGTGTACTGGAAGAAGCAAAGACTACTAGCGTTGAAAAAATGATCCTTCAACGCCAACTTCAATGGACGGGTCATGTTGTTCGAATGTCTGACTGCCGTCTCCCAAAGCAGTTACTTTATTCCCAACTCAAGGATGGAAAGCGGAATATCGGTGGTCAGTATAAGAGGTTTAAAGATGTTCTTAAGACTAATCTAAAAAAATGCAATATAAACATCGAAAACTGGGAAGCTCTGGCCCATGAACGATCTAAATGGAGGTTGGCCTTTCACAAAGGTTCTATGGACTTTGAAGAAGCCCGAGTGCAAGGTGAAAGGGAGAAACATGCTAAGCGAAAAGTACATCAAACAAATCCTTTACAGGACCATCTTCCATCTGGTAACCCGTGTCCTCATTGTGGGAAGCTGTGGGGATCTAGAATTGGCCTCCACAGTCACTTATGGACCCATCGCTAGAGTCTACACAATTTTATACAATTTCCTTTTTATATAATTTTCTTTTTGTAATTTTAACCTGGAAGACAATCTTACTCGGTCACGAGTGATCACGTACTACTACAGTTTCCAAGGTGTGAGGACTGGGAACTCTTTCAGCTGTTCTGTTTGGGTGGGATGATGTTGGCTTTGTGTAGCCTAGAAGACTCTAGACAGCCTCTCCCTGCAGCCACTGTGGCAGATGGTTCCCAGCTAGTCCAGATTTCTTAAACCTCGTTTTCAGAGCATAGTAAGAACATGAGTCATGCTGGATCAGATGAGAGGCCTATCTAATTTAGCATTTTGTTCCCACAGTGGTCAACTAGATGCCTATGAGAAGCCCACAAGGACAACATGAATGCAATGGCACCATATTTCCTAGCAATTGGTAATTGGAGGCATACTGCTAGTAGCCATTGATAGCCTTATCCTCCATGAATTCAGCTAATCCCCTTTTAAAGCCATGAGAGTTGACGGCCATCAGTACATCTTGTGGTAGCGAAATCTATAACTATGCATTATGTGAAGAAGTACTTCCTTTTATCTGTCCAGAATCCCCCCACCACTCAGCTTCAGTGGATGACCCCAGGTTCTAGTATTACAAGAGATTACTCACTTCCTCCATGCATAGTTTTATTATATCTTGTTCCTTCCTCCTTATTTTTTTCTAAGTTAAAGAGCCCCAGACCTTGTAACCTTTCCTATTGGAGAGTTGTAAATTTTGGTTGCCCTTTGCTACACCTTTTCCAGCTCTACAATATACTTTTTATGGTGCAGTGACCAGAACTGTACACAGTATTCCAAGTGTGGTCACACCACAGATTTGTACAAAGGCATTATGAGATTGAGAGTTTTATTTTCAATTCCTTTCCTAACAATCCCCAACATGGAATTTGCCTTTTTCACAGCCACAACTGGATCAACATTTTCATCCACCACAACTCCAAGATCCCTTTCCTGGTCAGTCACCACCAGCTCAGACCCCATCAGCATATATGTGAAGTTGGGATTTTTTGCTCCAATGTACATCACTTTACACTCACAAGAATCACCTTGTGAAGCCTCATCCCCATTGTTCATTCTTACTTCTAGGCAGGAAACCTGTTCTGGGCCTAGACGGCAATAGTTGCTTCTAGCCAAGTAGAGGAATGGCATTTAGGCCAAAAGTTGCAAAGCTGTTTTATAGTTCCAGCACTACCTCCAATTCTAGTACACCTGAGAGATCCCATACTGAAAGATAGCCATGAGTGGCATCCCACCACATCCAGACTTCAAGAAAAGGACAAGACACACAAAGGCAAATGATATTGTGACTGGTGGTGATTCATATGAATTCTGTTATCCTTGAGAGGGTGTGCTTTTCACATACATGGAGAACTAAACAGCAATAGCTGTATTATCACACTTAACACAGAAGCCAGTGACCTGCCTACACTGTGCTTTCTGAAACCTTCCTTGCCCTCTGGCAAACAAGATATTTATCGTCCACAGATGTCATATTTGGACCAAGGTATCTTGGGCCAGCCAGTTTTAATGGAACTTAAGAGTTCCATTTTACCACATAGCTCAATTTTAATTCACTTTTGTTCATTTTCCTGTCATGCCATGCCTCCAATTTAAGATATTGTGCAAAATAATACAGCCATTTTATATACGCACCAGTAACCTAGAAAGAAGGCAGACATTATTGATTTAAATTCCTCTGACAAACAGTAAGAAAAGGATGAAAACACTTGATTTTAGTTAGTTGAGCATGCAGTAAGCTTACACAAAGCCCAGATCATCATCGAGATCCAGGACAACATGGGAGCTAAAACTGATATTAAAATTTCCTATATTAATTCAGTAAATGAGGTGTTCTAATAGATTTATAAAATATATTTTAATAGTACATATTCCATAAGATAACACTGAAAACTCTCACCAAATTAAGAGGACTCATGAACAAAGCCATGGAGTGTGGCAAAATCGCTCACCAGTGCATGGCTGAACAGTTAAAGCAATTGCTTATTTGCCTGTGGGTGAGAAGAATCCTAGCCATTAAAGAATGAAAAGACATTAGTTCTTCAAGTGCAACTCTCTGTCAATTCAGGACCGCCCCATACTGTACATTCACTGCAGATTTGTCGGATCTAATTTCAGATGTCCCTAGTGACGAGCATCTACAGCTTTACTAGATTTGTTCCACACACGGATGCACCTTGACATAATTGGCATTTCCCCCTAATATTATATTTTCCCTCAGCTTCATTCTTTCATAATTGGCTTTCTCCTTATGCAAGCTTAAGTAATATCCATTCTATCTACTCTTTGGCTATTCAGACTGTTGATCAAACGTCTGTCACCACTTACCCTAGTTAGAAGTGTTTAAAATTTGTAATTCAGTCAGTTTAACCTTGCAAACATTTATATTGTTTTTTCTAATACTCTACCTAGTTTGGCAACATATTCTAATAACAAAAATTCCAACCATATTCCTCGGTAACTCTGAAATAGGTAGGGCATAACTTCCCATGATTCTACATTAACAAATCCATGATAACCGAAAGATGTATATTCTTCTAATAAAAATTATATGAGGAGGAGAGCAGGTTTAAAAATAATGGCATACTAGTCAGTGCTATAAATACTTTCTCTCCCTCAACCCTCTCCAAAAGAAACTCATCCACTAAAACCCCATTAGGTCATCCTTTTTGTTATTTATAAGCAAATAGTTATCAGCAAGACAAACATGGAATCAAATGGATCAAAGCCCTTTCAAAGGAACATCTCTGTGTGATGTAGCCCAAAGGTAGGCAGAAGGTAGACCAAGAAGACCTCTGGATGATTTGGTGTAGATCAGCAAGGATTTCTGCCTCATAGTTGTTTAACAATAAAACTGTTTTTATTTAAAACAAAAAAACTGCCATGACTGGTCTTTGTTTCAAAGCTGGTGGATTGCACCCCACAGAACCAAACAGACTCTGCTTTATAAACAAACCTCCAAGTTTTACTTAAACAAAGGCCCCTCTACAGGGCTCTCTCAGACTGTGGCCTCTCTCCCCTCAGGACAGAAGCAGTGGGTGTTGCCCTCAATTACTTCCTCGCTCCTCCCAGGAAGCACATCCCATCCAGGCCAAATCCAGCAGCTATTTCATATTGTTAGAGTCTTATGCTATTTGCTTATCTCTCAGCCTTAGTGATCCTCTCCTATGAGTATTAATAAGTTAATACTTACCGTAATATTAATTGCCTTTGCCCAGAGCTATGTGAAGCTCTGCTGACCAGTTTTAGAGTTTTGTGTTGATCTGTAGCAACTCAGAGGTAGATTTATACTTGCAGTATAGAAATGTAATAAATAAATAAATAAATAAGCCTGAAGTCTGCCTACCCCTGGTACAGCATACAACCTTTTTGGGGTCATTTTTATTTTCTAAGAATGTCTGTGGGGTTCAGAGCCATTCACCAGAAATGGCATGCCTCACTTTGCAGAATGCCAGACTCCCAGTTAAAAAGAATAAGTTAAAAAAAAAAAAAAACCTTTAAAAATAGAATAAAAATCAGGAGAGGTGTCCATGGGCACATTGGTGCTCATAGGAGCCAAGTAGGAGACCCCAAGGATAGAAAGTGTTGTATCTGAACTGAGACCTGGGTTCAAACCCCTGCTCAGTCATGAAGTTTACAGTCTGACTTTTGAACAGTCATTTTCCAACTACAAATTACTTCATACGTTGGTGTGAGAATAAAATGGGATTACCCTGTATATGCTGCCCTGAGCAGCATATACAGGGGCTGTATACCGGGGCTGCCCTGAGCCCCTTGGCAGATATAATAAACAAAATAGAAGTCTCATCCATGTTTCCCTGCTCTCCCTCCCCCATACACACACATATAGGTGGAATTTGCAATACTTAATGTACCTGAGAGAAGAGCCCGGAATCAGAGCTAAACTGCCCATTACACTGCGCCAACATGTACCATAACCCGGCGGTGTTTATTCTTTGCAAAGCAACGTTGGGATACAGCCTTGCAATGCAGAGAATGCGTGTGGTGTAGAGATTAGAATGTTGAACTGGGAGTGGGGAGACCCGGGTTCAAATCCCCACTCGGTCATTAAGTTCACTGGGTGAGTTTCGGCCAGTTACAGACTCTCAGCCTAACCTATCTTACAGGGTTGTTGTGAATGGAGAGGAGGATCATGTATGCCACCTTGGGCTACTTGGAGGGAAAAGCGGGATATAAATTAAACAAATAAACAAATAAATTTGCACTGGGTATGGGAAGGGGAATTAACCCTTTCCCCACAATTCCCTTCAGTTATGTTTCTCCCTACAGAACCATCTGTAGAGGAAATTGCAGGGGCAAAGCAGTAGGTAGGGAAATAGATAAGCACTCACTGATTTGTCCTCTACAGATTATGCCCCTCCCACTGCCACCTTGTAGTGAAGCAGTCACCACTGGGGTTACTTCATATGCAGCTGTGGTGTAACGTGCAGTTTTCCTCAAGCTTTCTAAAACCTTCAAGAATCGGTATTCCACAAGTTCTTCAAAAGAAGGATCCAATCCTCCATTAATGCTTTGACTCATGGAGTCGGAAAGGTCAAGCACTCATCTAGTCCAACCTCCTGTCAAGGGACAAGACCATCTACTCATCAGATCCCCACAGACCAACATGTACAATCTGTGCCACAAGCAGAAAGTGAGTGCACTAAAAGCACAACAAATAGTTCTAGTGCGTAAGATATGTGTAAGAATGTTCCCTTTTGTGATAGAAACAAAAAAATTGGTAGTGATGTTCTTCCAGACATTAAAAGTAACTCAGATGTGGAGCCATGACTGGTTCTGATTACCGTATTTCCATTCATTTTTTAAGTGGCTGCCAAATTGAACTTCCTTGAAAGAAAAATTAATATTTCATCAAATGTATGGCATATTGGGGTGTGCACTGAAGACAAGATTTGGTTTGGATCCTGTTTCAGCACTTCGGAAAGCAGGTCATTTCACCTCAGGCTTCTTTCGACACAATCTGCTTTGCCACAAGTCGAGTGAAGCCTCACTTTGGAAATCGAAGTCTTTTGTATGGCTTCCCATTAACAAACATGGGTAAATGAACAAATGGCTATAACTTTTTAACAGAATTGGATGAAAATTTGCAGGCCTAACAGCCCCTTCTGAGTGGATAAAGCCTGCCAAATTTCAGACAAATTAGTTCAGGGGTTATTGTGCTAGGTTCCCTCACAGTTTGAGGTTGTTTTTCTTAATGGGACACCTTTATTTCTTAGCAGAATTGGATGATGCTTATAATTTCCCCTACTGAGGTGACAAATAGTTTCTGGTGTTTTCATGCAAAGGGTATGCAAAGGAACAGAACTGTTCTTTGATTGTAGAACATTATGGAGTTAAATCTTGTGTGTGTGCACAAGCAAGTCAGTTTCATTCAAAAGGTTAATAGCTTAAAAGGTTAAAAGTTTAATTAGAATGTAGAAGTCAGGAAGTTTGCTCAGGAAGCCAGGAGATGTTAAAGTTCAGCAGAAGATAAGAGGAAGGGGAGAGAGGGGGGGCGGGGAGAGAGAGAGAATTCATTCAGGAAATAAAAACTTTTTTGCAGAAATGAACAAGAAACTACCCTCCTGATTGGTTAGAGTTGGGGAGAGAGAAAACTAATTTTAAGAGATAAAATCCTAGGGCAGAAAGGCAGAGCAGCCGAGAGGAAGGGAGGAAAGAAGCACAGATCTTGCTTCAGCACAGAGTCTTAGAGGGGGGAAAGTAGAAGCTGGGGAACTGATTTTAAGAACTGGACGACAGTAAGATATGGCTTGTCATTGGATAAGGGACCTGGATAAAACAGGGACAAAGTCTAGTTAGCTTAGCTGGATGCATTTATCCCTGGTTGTTTTTATTACCTTATTGCTCTTATGGTTCTTTGTAGTGAGGGATTTAATATTCAGATATTAAAACATTTTTTCCTATTTCACTTTTTCCAGTAAAATGTAAAATGTGTTATATTAAATGTTGTGGTCTCTTTTTTGGTTACCCACCCCATGTCTGATAGCCAGCTCCCACGCTACTTAGATACCTTTGACCTAGAGAATTAAAGACTGGTTTGATGGTAACAGCGGGGGGGGGGGGAGATTTCATACTGGTGGCAATGAAAAAGATGACAGGAAGGGAAAAGCAAAAAGGAGTGTGGGCACACTATCTTGTCTGCTTTCCCCTTTCACTGCAAAACTTTAGAATAATAGGTTAGAGAGGGGGTTAGATAAGGGTTAGAGAGATTTGACGCATGGAAAAGTTTGTGTTTTTGTTTGTTAGTTTTCTGCTAAATTGGCACTAACTGATAAGTTTCTTCTACATCCCTTCCAAATGCACTGTGATTGGAAGTAAAAGGGGGAGAGTCCTGGTAAAGTTATTACTTGGTTCAAAGCTAGAGCAGTCAGTCACAAAACTACACCCCTCCACTCCTTTCCCCTCCCCACTGCCTTGCACGTTCCGTTTATGGAGAGCTTGGGATGGGGAAGTGAATCAATTTTAAACTGACTTGTCTGAGACATCTATGTCCCTCCAAATCTCTGATGTGGGATCTAAGGCTTTTGAAGCAGCCAGATTTGCTTTAAGTTGTTTCGAGAAGTCCTACTTTGCTTCAGACAGAACATGAATTGCTCTGAAGCAGCACACTTTGATTCTGGATCCGGGCTTCATCTGAAGTGGATGTACACCCCATTGCACATTAGGGTCATTCTGGTGTCAAAGGCAATGGAAACAATTTGTCAACTATCTGGAAATGAATATTATTTATTAAAGTCCTGAAATGTATTTAACAATATACACTTGACTAAGTACAGACTGCAATGCAAGAAGATATGAAATTGCTTGAACATGTAGCAGAGATGGCAAATCAGCCAACCGAGGAAGGACTTTCAAACTTTTCCTGGGCAGCATACCATGCATCTATGTTATCACCATAACACACCTCCCTGGGATACATCAAAATCTGTTTCTATTATTTGTGATACGATGGATCTAGTTATGACAGATGTTGCGTTTCTGCATCCATTGCAAGTACCAGTGTTAGCAATGGATCAGCCATTGTATGTTATTGCAAAACACATTCAGTGGACATGGACTGAGATCATGGTGAGAACACTTCTGGGGTTCTGCTTGGAGGCAAGATGGCAAACTTAAGTATGATTAGGACATGGCTAAAAGATAGTGGCTGGAAAGCAGCCCTTTCAACCCAAGATTGCCTGACCTAGGATGGCCAATAAGGCATGCATATGAAGTTACAGTTTGCAGCTTGAATGTTGTTACTCAGAGCATACTCCACATACTGTGGAGATGTATTAATTGGTAATGAACCTCTACAGTTAGATAGTGCAAGGTAAAAGCTCAGCAACATGTCCAATTTAAGCTTCGGAGCTTCTCATTACACCTAGTACTACTGTCTCTTTTGTTGTTGGTTCTCTTTATTTCTTATTCTCTGCCTGATCACACTTGCAGCTGGCTGCCCTGGAACTAAGGTAGGGAAAAGCCCTTCTGGCCCCTGAGGTCTGCCCCAAGACTGGGAAGGAGTTGATGTCTCTAGAGGCCTTGGGTGAGCCCTCTCAGTTTCCCAAGCCGTCTTTTACCTAACAACTTCTTCCTCCTCCTCCCAAGGCAAGAACCTTTTAGGGCTCTCCTCCACTGTCCAGTCCAAGGATAGAAGTCTGGATTTACCCTTTATGTTCTCTTGGTGTTGCTGTCTTTGGAATGGCTACTGCCTCTTCTTTAGATCGATTCTGCACACTCTTACCAACCTTCCTCCTTCCCAACTGGCTTGCCTCCTTTTTATCTCTCCTGCTGCCTTCTTTCTTTCCCTGGCCTCCCTAAATGGTGTCAGCTGTGTTTCTGGAGCTGGTTCCTTGCAAGTTAACTCTTTCCACTTCTGGTCTCTGCTCTGCAACTTGTTTGGCCAGTTCCTGGCTTGACTGGTGGTTTCCCATACAGCGTCACTGACTCTGGGGAAGACCTCTGGAAGCTGCCTGTGGTCCTTGAGACGTCTCACGACTGGATGGAGGCATTGTGAGTTAAGTCCTGGCAGTGGTGCCAGGGATTTGTACAAGAAAGACAGCTTAAAAGCAACGTAAGGACCAAAAGAGGCAAAGGGGTTCTCAGACGGGTTGATGCATCTATACATATCTCAGATAACTGGCAGAACTTCCTGCATGTTGGTAACAAAACAGAGTGATTATGATTCTTGTTAAAGTGTGCAGTGAGTGGAAGGAAAGCAGACAATAGTAACACAGGATGTAATCTGCAGCCCCTCTAAGATAAATTCCTCTTTGTGGTCCCCATGCACTCATGAAGAGGCAGACACAAGGATTTTTGTGCATGTGGCAGATGCAACAAAGAATGGGTAGAGGGAGATGATGCCCTCTGTTGACATTGATGTAGTCTTGGCCATGTCTGTATTGCAGAAGCTAGACATTGATGATCTCTGGATAGCTTTTGGTGGTTCACTAATTTATGATATATAGAAGACCACAACAATGACAACACTCTGAGTCTTAATGAAAGGAGTAAAAAGATACCTTGGGAGTACTTGGAATATATTTCGTTATGCCACTTCTGCAGTTACATCTTTGGCACATGCACTAACAACCATAATAGACAGCTTGGCCAAATTAGAGTGATATACAGGGGTTTTTTATTTTTGTTTTATCATTGTAGCAAAGCTGTTTACTAATAAGGTAAGGGCATTGATGATTTACTGCCCAACCAAGCAGCACTCCTTCAGCATTCAAAAAGGGCAGCATTTCGGACTGTATGATTAAATGGGCAACGAACTTTGGATATACCGTAATATAATGATGGAACAATGGGAACGTATGTGGACTAAAGGTATAAAATTTACATTGTGTTCTGATTTTAGAGAGAATTTTTACAAGATGATGTATCGTTGGTACCTAACCCCTGCGAAATTGGCTAAGATGTATAAAGATGTGTCAAATGTATGTTGGAAATGTCAAAATCAGGAAGGAACATTTTATCATGTTTGGTGGACATGTAAAAAAGTGAAAACATACTGGGTACAAATACACACAGGGATACAAAAGATTTTAAAAGTGAATATTAAACTGAAACCAGAAATGTTCTTATTGGGTATAATGGATTTACAACTTGAGAAAGACTATGGAACATTATTACAATATATGATGACAGCAGCAAGAATAATCTATGCTCAAAAATGGAAAGAAGCAACAATACCAACTATAGAAGACTGGCTGTTGAAAATGTTGGACTTAGCAGAGATGGCGAAATTGATTTGTTTAATTACAGGAAAAAATCTATCTTCATTTATGAAAGACTGGAAACCTCTGGTGGACTTCTTGGGGAGGAGGGAAAGTGACTTAATAACTTTGAGTTTTGAATATTGGTAAGGTGATAGAAATTCTTTCTGTGAAACTAGAGGAAACTTAGATTGGATAAGGATTGGTAATGTTTGTCAGACAATGAGGTGGAAGCCAAATATAATTTGTTGTTGTTTTGGAAAACTCAATTAAAAAAATTTTTTTAAAGGGGGCAGCATTTCAAACTGGACATATCTGGGGGATGCCCTAGTTACATGTCCACGTTTAACTTGTCCAAGGGAATGGGGCTGGTGCAAGACAGATAGTGGAAGCTGACAATCATTATGGACACCCAGAAACAATGGCCTCCTGTGCGAAGCTCCTACATTGTGACTGCAACAGGATCTCTCAATGTGATTAGGAAAAGGAGGATGAGTCAATGCAATGTGAATGTGCTAAAAATGGGCTACTGTATACTGGATTATTATATCAATGTAGTGGTGACTACAATAACTCCATGTAATATTATTAAGTGATAACATTGTCTTGGATAAGGATGTTGTAGCTTAATTTGTTGGTGGTTTTAATATGAAACAGTTGTAGTAAAAGTGGTTGATACTGTAAGTCAAATTTTGGCCCAGCAGTGACTTTCATGACCATATTGTATACATTTTATGATTAATGAGTATAGAACATTGTCCTGCATATATGTGTGTGCAATCCTGTCAATTTTGGTGCATGAAGTTTAATGAACATCATATGATGATGTATCACATTAGTCTTCCAACAGCCATGATGAAAAGTGACCTGTACTATTCCAAGTTGGTGTTGGCTCCACATCTGAGATTGTGTATAATTTTGTCAGATACGCTTTCACCATGTTTTATGCTTTTATCACAAAAGAAACAATCCTGGTGTAAATTGGTCCATATTATTGCCACTGTTCCCAATGATTCACACAAAAAAGCTAAGACAACCAACCCATCCCATCCCGGAGCTCCTAGGCATTCTAATCTGGGGGACAATTAATGTTTGAACCTATAATATAAAGACCTTGAGCTTCAAAGAACCCTATCCACTTTAAATTACTGGGCTAGTAAAATTTATTTAGATGGGGTTGCAATAATAAGTGCACAATGTCTGTGACATTGTGTTGACATAAGGAGCTGATTGAAATCAGAAGGCTCAGGCAAGTCACTCAGGTGCTAGCGTTATTTATTTATTTTAAAGTTTTCTGCTCTACTTTTCAATAACAACGCCCCCAAGATGGCTTACAACAGTTTTAAACGACAATACACAGTAAAATCACAACAATAAGATACAGTTAATAATGAGGAGGTAAAAGAAACAGGAGCAACACCACAAACCACATTGGGCAGAAGAAGAATTAAAACAAGCCAAATGACAGGCGTAATAGGAATGTCTTCAACTACTCGCCTAAAGCCTAAGAGAGAGGGAGCCAACCAGGTTTCCCAAGGGAGAGAGCTCCATAACCTTGGCACCACTACTAAAAAGACCTTATCACATGTCCCAGCCAGCCAAGCCTCTGAAGGCAAAGGGACCTGGAGGAAGTCATCACATTATGAAGATAGTGAGTAGGCTGACTCATACGAGAGAAGACAGTTCTTCCAATAGTCTTGTTCAAAACCATTTATGGCTTTAAAGACAATAACCAGTATCTCAAGTTGTGCCTGGAAACAAACAGGAAGCAAGTGCAACTCACATAATACCAGTGTAATATACTCCATAAAGTTGACTCTAGCCAACACAACAGCCGCTGCATTTTAACCAACTGGAAGTTTCTGAACACTTTTCATGGGCAACCTCATGCAGAGCACATTGCAACAATCCAATCTGGATGTAACCAAGGCATATATAACTGTGGCCTCATCTGCCACAGAATTTGTTTGTGACCTCCTGAAAGTTCAATACTTGTGTCTTCAGATTCTATTGAAAAAAATATATATGCAAGATCCTGGAGTTTCTGGACTCTTTTTTTTTTTTTTTTTTTTAGAAATTTTTATTGAAGTTTTTCCAAAACAAATGAATTACAATAATCGCAAATAATAAAACAATTACAAAAACAACATTAACACTGTGAGCCCCCACCCTCTTGGGACCAAGCTATATTCCCCAAAAGATATCAAATATTATTCTATATTCCAAAAATGTAACAAATCTTGACAAGGCTCATTCCCCTTCCCCCTTACCAACACATAATCCAAAAATTTACCCCAAATGCTTACAAAAGTGTTTTTCTCCAATTGTCCTTTTTGACATTTGATATTACAGGTTAATTTATCATTTAATGCGATATCCCATACCTCTTTGTACCACTCAGTAATTGAAAAGACATGTTTAACTTTCCACTGACTCCTAACTGAGCAGAGCTGAGGAAGCTTCTCCAGCTGGTCTAGGGGCAATCCAAGCAAGCAAGCTCCCAGAGAGCGAGCAATCAGAGCAAGCAAACAGGGGGAGCTAACAGGAGTTTGGCAGCGGAGTTTGGCAAGGGAGGTCAAGGAGCAGGTCCCTAACAATTCCACCACCACCCCCGTTCTTTTCCTGTAACACACTTATATACCAATGGAACTCTGTTTTTAACCTTCAGGGAAGACAGGACAAGACACAGGCCATTCCTAATACAATCTGTAAGGTAGAAACAAAGGGAATAGAGACTATGGATGGAAAAGACTCTCTAGTGGTGGTGACCTGCAAGGTATGTGCAACATTTGTTTTCTTGTCTGAGATTAGCGTGGCCTACACATGCAACAAGTGCAAGCTGGTTGCGCTGCTGGAAGAAAAAGTGATGGGACTGGAGAGATGAGTGTCAACCCTCAAGGGAATAAGAGTAAATGAAGAGTTCCTGGACAGAACGGTGGAACTATAACACCAAAGTGAAGTACAGGAGCCAGAAGAGCAACAGCAAGCTGAGGCAGAAGAGGAGAATGCTCAGGTGAGGAACAATGAAGTAGAGGGAACTCCCTGGGAAAGGGTGACAGTTAGGAGCAGAAGAACTAGAAGACATTCTGCACCAGTGGAAGTAGTGGATCTATGGAACCGCTTTCAGGTACTTGAAGATGAGACTGGAGGACAGCCTGCAGAAAAATACTCCGGGTGAATGACTGGCTATGAAAGTGGTGCTGATGTGAGAGATTTGGATTCTGGGACTATGGGCTACACTTCCTGGAAGATGGACTGCTGGCAAGGGATGGGTTGCACCTCACAAGGACTGGTAAGAATGTATTTGGCCACAGCAAGTGTTTGGCCTTCATCAGGAGGGATTTAAACTGAATCCTACAGGGGAGGGAGGTGTAAACTTGGGGGTGACAATAGATGAAGGCTTAAGCACCACAACGGAGAGAACAGCTCTAATAGTGCCCAATAGCAATCTTCAAAAAAAGATAGGAAGAAACAGACTATAAAGCACAAGGTCTTCGATGTCTATACTAACGCCCAGAGTATGGGAAACAAACAGATCGAACCTGAACTCCTAATACAGGAGGGCAAATATGACTTGATAGGTGTAACTGAAACTTTGTGGGATGACTCCCATGACTGGAATATAGCAATTGAAGGATATAACTTGTTCAAAAAGAACAGAAGGAACAGAAAGGGAGGTGGAGTCCCACTATATGTTAAATATATATATTTCTGCACAGAAATACAGGAGGATGAGCTTGGTAGCCCCATCGAGAGCATCTGGATTAAAATTAATGGGGCAAAGAATAAAAGGAACATGGTGGTCAGAGTCTACTACCAACCACCCAATCAAGGAGAAGACAAGGATGAAACTTTTGAGAAGCAAATTGCCAACGTTTCAAGGAGGCATAATGGGGGACTTCAATTTCCCCAATATCTATTGGGAGACAAATTCTGGCAAACATGACCCCTCCAAGAAATTCCTGGCTTTTGTTGCTGATAACTTCCTCCTACAGAAAGTGGAGGAAGGAACTAGAGAATCGGCTATCCTTGACTTGATTCTAACCAACAGAGATGACTTAGTGGATAAAGTGCGCAGTTACGGGAACTCTGGGGGAAAGTGACTATGTTATAATTGAGTTCTTGATCTCAGAAATGAGAAGTAAAGAAATCTGCTTCAGCTTTTATTAATGCTGCAAAGGGAAGACATTTAAATAAACACTAATAACTCAAGCTGCATGTGTTCCTAGCTTAGGCTGCCTCCATTTTTATGGTCTTCTCACAGTCTGGGTTGAGTTTCATTTGGGTTTGAGAAGGTGAGGGTTGTTATTTTTGGCTCTCCTCTTATTTTGGACAAAGACCTTAATTTCTACACATTTTATTTCTTGCAAGGAAGTTTGCAATTAGAGTGTAATATGTCCTTTCTAGTATAGATATGGGAGATATAATACAAGCATGTAATAAAACAAAGGCAAATCCTCAGAGTCTACAGAATGTCTGGGAAGTAGCTAATGGCAAAGCCACCACCATCACCCAAAAAAGTTCTTTGTTTCAATTAAATTATCTCCCTGGAGCAAAGACTGATACAGGTTTGTGTATATATGTACATATGGCGCTGGACTATAACATTGCAAGTCACTATGCAGCAGCCAAATAAATATTGTGGCTTATTTTTTCCACAACAAGTATTTTACCAAATCCTTCATGCAAGTTTCTGTGCTTCAGAATGCATGCTGCAGTAACACTGCCATCTGCAATTATTTATGGTGCTGATTAATCACAGACTGTTGATGTGAGGCTACTCTTCTAGTGACAGGCTGGATAAAGAAATTACTGCCAAGTAAGTTTTATTTGGGTCAAGACACAGGTCTACAATCTATGGCTTGGCATAATTTACACATAGTGCCTAAAACATCCAGAGACATGCAGCTTACATACAGTCTGCCTGTCAGTGTGCATAGCAGTGGCTGGTTTGATTAAAGCTTTATGTGCAAGTTGCCTCCCAGTTAAAAGCAAAACAAAACAAAACACATTTCTGAGCTGTCCTCTTTTCTGCATCCCATTTCCCCATTTTCAGTGGAAACACAGCCTGACAGTACTTCAGTATGGACTATTTAGCCCTTGTGCAATTTCATACACTGTTCACTCTTAATATTTTTCCCCCTTGATAGAGTGAAGGCCTCCTTTTCTCATTTCCCTTCAATTCCCATGAATCCTAGAGAATAATACCAAGTAATCATTATCTAGCTGTGAACATAGCAAGTGTGAATGACGTCACAGTAAATAGTTCAGACTGGGCATCAACAATGTAGGCAGAAATCACATGAAAGGGGAAATCATAAACAGACAAATGTGAAATGCCTCTTTCATATTTATACCAGTTGAGTCATTTCCCAGACATTGTAGCATCTTGGCTATGAGCCAAGGGATGTGCATTATTCAAAAGCTAGTTTAAAGAAAAAAGTTTGCTTCTTTCTTTATCTCTGCTTGTAAAATGATAATTCCCTATCAGAGCTCGGTAAGTAGTGACTGAATTGTTGTCATTTCACCAAGTCATACAAGGATGGACACACCATCACCAATTAAGGCACTGTTACAGAATTACATATCAGCAGTAGAATTCCACAGGGACAATTGCATCTACGAAACAGCCATATAATGAAACCATTTCTGTCAACAGGGTCATCAGCCAGACATAATATCCATGCAGCACCATGCCCAGATGTCTTCCACTCTGAACCTCTCCCTGCTCCAGGATTATCTTCCTTATTAAGCTCGGAAGAGAACTTAGCTTTTAACCCTTTCCCTTGACTTTCTTGTCAATATGCCCTCAAAAAACTGTTTTCCACATTTGGAATCTTCCAATTTTGTAGCAAGGTATTTCCACCTTCACTGAAAACATCCAGTGAAATTTCTCCCTATACAAATAAAGAATGAGCAATAGAGAGTTTGGGGTCCTGTGTTGGTGCAACATTAAGACATTAGTAAGTACCTTACTCAGATTGCTGAAGGCTTGAAGGAAAGCATGCTAAGTACAGTTTTGCTGCTAAATATAAAAAACAGAAATATTTCATTATCATTATTCTTGCTTTTAAATAAGAATTTCTCAATGGCACCACACTTCCTACCACATTAAAAATAATTACCTCATTTCATGCAAATATAAAGTCCATGTGTAGTTTCTATATGCCCAGCTTATTTCCCCGTCAACTGTTTCTTCATTGCACAACTATCCTCTTTCATCTTTACCTGTGAACTGCTGCAGCTCATCACAGTTGTTGGATCACAGTGGTTGGATCACAGACTTGCCTAGCTTCTTCATTAATTGGGATAAATCACAATTACTTAGTGTTATGGTGGACCTGGAGTGGCCCACTCAGCCAGACCATACTGACTCCATGTTGACCAGGTCCAACAAAAGGAGGAAACCTCCATTTTACAATCAACTGTATGTCTCTGCTAAAGACCACTCACCTGGATGCTGTTATTGAGATGCAAACTCCCTGGCTGCAGTCATGTGAAGGCCAAGTACCTTCACTTAGCACACACACTAAGAAAGCTCTCAAAGACATTGACTGGTCAATCATCCAGGGCCCCCCAAAAATGGGGAATCTTCAAGAACCCACCTCTGGACCAGGGATGGGCAATTAGGAGAGAGTCAGCCATACTACAATGGAGAATTCTTTAGGGGAACCTCCACCCAGGAAGAGGGCAGGGACCCAAAGAGATATACATTGCTGGGAAAGGAAGTTTGAGGTCTTTTTCTTGGTACCAGTAATGGGGTGTAAGTCACCTAAAAGGTAGGGAGAGCTTGACATAGGCACATGGGGAAATTGCACCATGGAGGCAACGTGTCTCCATGGAACCAGGTAGGCAGCTTACTGCAGGGCAGTGTGTAGCTAGTCTGTGATTTTCTGTTTCTTTGTAATTTGCCACAGAATTGCAACTTTAAAACTGCTTGCTACTTTGTGCTTTGAAACTAACTCTTTTTCCGTTCTGTACTTTCTGCCTGAATCCCTAATAAATCTTTTACCCTGTTTTCACCACAACCCAGACTGTGTGTTTATGGGGTGAACAGGGGGAGGCTCACAAAGGGCGTGCCATGTTATTGGTCGTGCTAACTCTGATTTAAAGACCAGGTTGCATGCAATGTGCTGAGCAAAGCCTGTAACCTAAGATGTGCTTCCTTAAGAACACAAGAGGGCTGCAAAGAAGCCCAATGCAAAGAGTCCCCATTGGGATCTTTGGCCAGTCATCCCCGAGAGTTCAAGGGTGCTTGGGGACTGAAGAAGCTGGGTTTGTTCTGCTTTCGATGGTGGCAGCTGGTACCAGTTGGCACCACTGCACCAGATCTGCCCCCGTAGCTGAGGTGCCCACAGGTGCCAGGTTGCCACACTTAGCTTGGCAACTCATTCTAATGTTCATTAATAGGAACCCTGGCCTTTTAGATGGGCTAAAAATAAAAGTACTTAGGAATGTGGATCCCAAAACAAATTAACAAAATTACAGAAGTTAGCATAGGCAAGCTATTGCCAAAGATAACTTTCGAGCTTAAATGTTAGTAGGCATTAATTTCTCTCTTAGATAAAAGTTAATTCAAGTAAAATGAATGTTTTACTTTGCATCTAACTCTCAAAATTATCTATTTTTGTAAATACTCCTTTGTTTGTTAAATTGTTGATAACCTTGAAAAGAGGTAGGCCAGTATTTGAAAAATTAAATAATTATACCTGACATTATTGGCGGGGGATCCAGTGCCAATACTGTCAGGTATGAGAGCCAGTGTGGTGTAGTGGTTAGAGTGTTGGACTGGGACTCGGGAGATCATTGGGTGACTTTGGGCCAGCCACTGACTCTCAGCCTAACCTACCTCACAGGGTTGTTGTGAGGATAAAATGGAGAGGAGGAGGAGGATTATGTAAGCCGCCTCAGGTTCCTTGCAGGAAAAAAGGTGGGGTATAAATATAATAAATAAATAAATCCATGGTCCACAAACAAGATTTATTAGTTCTGGAAGTTAGAAATCAAGTTCTGTCTTTGGATATCCCTAGTTGTAACATGAGTTGAATCTCTCACAACATTGGACATTCAGTCACTGAAAAATGTATATGGAGGTAAGACTTTGAACCACAGATAGTAGGAACAGTGGACTTGAAAACTTAGTTTCTCTGCTGGAAGCTGCCTCTATGGTTTAACACTTCGAAGTAGAGGAAGCAACAGATCATCCCAGAGAGGTCTGGAGCACCGTTCTTATGATTGGCCTCCCAAGGGTTATGGCTTGGCAACCTATACACAATGTAGAATGAGACATATCAAGACTTGTTTTACTAGGAAGAAGAGCGCATCTGGGCTGTCACACACTAGACAGTGTTCAGCAGGAAGGGAACCTACCGTAATTAGCTAGTTCTTTGACATTACAGTGTCAGGAAACCATTATTACAAGTGTGGGCAAGTGTGTGCCATCCTTGCCTGCATCATTGGATTTACTCAGGTGCACAGAAGCAGAAATGTAATGGCAAGACAACTACAGCAGGTAATAACAAATCCCTGGCATCACCAATTAAAAGTGTCAGGTTGCAAATGCTATGAAAGATCTCCGCTGCCTGAGACCCCAGAGAGTTGGTGTCAGTCAGAGTAGACCAGTGTTCTCCAACCTTGGGTCCCCAGATGTTTTTGGCCTACAACTCCCAGCATGTCCCAGTCAGCATAGCTGGCTGGGGCATGCTGGGAGTTGTAGGCCAAAAACATCTGGGGACCCAAGGTTGGAGAACACTGGAGTAGACAATACTGGGCTAGATGGACAAATACTTTGACTTGGTAGAAGGCAGCTTCCAAAGTTCTTACAACATTCCATGATCCAGCTGCTCCACCCAAAAAGGGCAGAGCATTGAGGGGTAGCTCAGAAAACAGAAATAGAAGAATAAGTTGACCTAATCCATTCTTCCCTCGACTTACAGAACTGAAAGGAACATTTGTTCTTCCCTATGCAAGCTTTCACTAGGAGAAAGAGTAGGCCTGAGTCACTGGATGTACCCAAAGCAGAAGCACACTGTCAGATGCCATCAGCTGAGAAGCAAGAGGAAGAGACAAGGTATGGAAAAGTAGGAATAAAGAAGGAAGGCCAGCCTATTTTGTTCCTCTCCATCCACTCCCCACACAGAAAGGCTAGATCCTGGCCACAGTTATTTTAGTAACCCTGTGTGATGAGTCCCAAGAGGAAGAAGTATGTCTAGATAAAAGACAACAACACCACATTAAAACCAGTAGAGGAATATTGAGGGACATCAGGGACAACCAAAAGGAAGAACACATGAAGAACTGAAATACAATAATACTGGTGCTGTCACATCCTAACATGTATGAATGTGTGTGGGCACACAGATGTGTATATATGTACATATATACCATCTTCCACTTTTTCAGATTAATTAAGCTAATGAAAGCTGCCTCAGCCTGTGAAAACATCTCATGCCCCAAACTGGTCAGCATGGTTTATAGTGCCACAGTTTTTTATGTCTTCTTACTGCTACCGACTAACGGCTACTCTTCTGAAACTTAACACTGGTTATGGCTAACTTCAATTAGTCTTCATTTCTCAGCTATTTTATACCTCTGTGCTCGCTATTTATGAAGTGAAGCAACAGAAAAAGCACAATATCACATCTAATTGCTGGCAGTTGTTGAATATCACTATTTCATTTTTGCAAGTTTGCCCTATGGGTAAGGTAAGTTCTCACAACTGAAGAAGTCTGAACATTTGAAACTGCCTGTTCAAATTTAATTCTGTCATTTCCCCTGCATCTATCACTGCACTTTTCAGATAACTCCATATGACCTTACTAACTCTCCTCTCCTCAAGAACATATATAATATATTTAAGAATACTCAGCTAGTACTGCAAGAAGTATTAATAATAACTTATGCACTAAGAGTGAGACCTTCTCTTCCCTGTGTACTGGGATTGAAAAAGCCCCTTACTATACATGAGCAACAAGGAGCGTCTTTGGTTAGAATATCACTAGCTCAGTTGGCATGTGAACTAGGCTTTACTGAAAACTTATAATTCCAAGGATTTAAACTGCAATATCATAACAGTACAGTTTACCGACCAATTGTGTGGTCGGTACCACACAATTGTGTACCAGTGTGGCATAGTGGTGAGAGTGCTGAACTGGGACCTGGGAGATCCGGGTTCTAGCCCCCGCTTGGCCATGAAACTCACTGGGTGACTTTGGGCCAGTCACTGACTATCAGCCTAACCTACCTCACAGGGTTGTTGTGAGGATAACATGGAGAGGAGGAGGATTGTGTAAGCCGCTTTGGGTTCCTTGCAGGAAAAAAGGCGGGGTATAAATATAATAAACAAAATAAATAAATACCAACCAATTTACTACGCACCTGGCCTACAAAACTCTGACACTACTGATCAAGCCCATCCAACTTGCCAGTATCCAGATCTGAAGGAATTTTAAGTTTCTGCCCCCTGAAACCCATTCAAGGGATGCTGTCTGCCATTTCTTTTAAATTTAGTTACTATATTTTGTTTTCAAATGTATGACTTACACAAAGCAAGGTGACAAGCTTTCTCTAAGACCAGAGTAAATAAAACACTCATGCAGACTGAACCTATGAATATTTACTTGGGGAAAAGTCCCACTGTCTTCAATTGAGAAGAGATTATTCCCAGGTAAATGTGTATGGGGTTGCAGACTGCAATCCTAAACATGCTTAACTGGGAGTGAGTCCCAATGAACTCAGTTGGTCTTTTTCTTCTTCTTTTCAGAGTAGATATGCATAGAACTGCACTGTAAATCAACCAACAAGAACAAATGTGTATGATTTTGGACCTTTTCTCTTGAGCAAGAATAAAGCTGTGAGATAAATCACAAGAAGCCACCAGCTACCTCTGTTATTTTGGATCATATTACTGAGCACTACCACACATAGCAAGGGTCAGAATTTATTTTGTCTCCAGAGGAAGCCAATAATGCCAGATCAAGAAAAAGCCCTTCCACGGTTCTACTCACAATTTGGAATCCAGCTTCAGGAGAAATCCCAGTTTGTCATATTCTGAAAGACAAAAGCAGGAGACTTCAGGTAATTAAGGCAACAAGAGTCTTCATTATCCAGGCACCCCACCAGAGAGCAGAAGCTCCTTTGTGAAGGGCAAAAATGTTTCTAAGCTGGAAATAACAGCATGGTTAATAAATCAACACGATCTTAATAAATGTACTTCTGCATAAATAATTTTCCGGTTTCTTAATTTCTAAAGAAATTATAAATTTCTTTCTAAAGGAAAACAATAAGGATGCATTTCTTCTTTCAATTGGATTAGGCCCTTTTCTATAGATACCTTTCTCAACTTGACTCTAAACATGGGTCATCATGCAGTTTGCAAATTCTCAGAATCATGATAATTCACACTGTTACAAAACATTTTGTAACTCCTACCACAATTAAATGCAAAGCCTTCATTTAATTAAAAAAAAACACCAAATACTACAATATGTGTTTCTTCAGGAAAACAGTGCACGATATCTGAGGAGAATTATTTTTGATTCAGTAGGGATATTCCCACTTACGTATTAGATGTATAAAGCACAGCCATCGACTCTATATAACTATTGCCTTTTTATTCGAAAAGGATACAGCAGAAGGATATAACATAAGTACTGACAGCTTCCCACATTGTTCTAACTGGCAGTCTCAATCTTACAGAGATTTGAACCCAAATTGCATTCTGGCGCAGCAAACTAAGGTTGGTAGCAGCTCAGTTGTCTGCTTTCAGATACTTCAGGTGCTGATGTGCAATTTACAGATTGGATTTACACGGGAAGTCTCCAAATAAACTTTCAAATTAATTCCATCACCCCACAAAAAAAGTCTCTAAAAACAAAGAGAACAATATTATGTTTTCAGAAACTGGGAAGCAATAATAGCATTCTATAGCGTTTTTATTAGAACACATACCATATTTTAAAAGAAAAATATTACATTTTTCTTTTGGAAGATCACTGAGAAGACAAATCATTAGCCAAATCAGGAAAGCACATTTTATTTATTTATTTTTATTTATTATATTTATACTCCGCCTTTTTTCCTGCAAGGAACCCAAGGCAGCTTACACAATCCTCCTCCTCCTCTCTGTCTTATCCTCACAACAACCCTGTGAGGTAGGTTAGGCTGAGAGTCAGTGACTGGCCCAAAGTCACCCAGTGAGTTTCATGGCCGAGCAGGGACTAGAACCCGGATCTCCAGAGTCCCAGTCCAACACTCTCACCACTACGCCACACTGGCTCACATGACTGAAAGCAAGTGCTTTAACCCCATCCTGCACGCCTGCTCCATATTATCCACATTGTCAGGGGCCCAGTACACATGCCTGGGCTCAAAGGGATAAATGCAGCCAGAATACAGCTGAATTGACCCACTAGGCCAGCAACACTGGTTATTTAAGCCACTGTGGGTTACGGTGTGTGCCAGTGGCCAGTTTGAATATTCAAGCCACGACTGAGGTTTGCCATGTCATTCAAACCCAGGGACCATAGGTTATGCAAGGGTTCAACAGACCATGGATTCTGCAAAGTTGTTTTACCCTTGTATAATCCATGGTTCCCAGGTTCGGAAGATATGACAAGCCGCGGCCATGGACTGAATATTCAGGATGGTGCCCATCAGTGATCATGTGAACCTGGTCCAAGTCTGTAATAGGCAAAAAGCAGCCTTATCTACAGGGGGGGGGGGGGAGTTATAACAAACCTAGGACAGGAAGTTCTGAACACTCTAAATTCCACTGCCTTCAGTTAAGGATTAGGTATTGTAGAATTTGCTACAATGGAATTCACAACAAACATCAGTTTCCTAGAGTGGGGATCTACATGGATGGAGATTTCAGCCCTTCGTTGCAGAAATGTGTTAGTCTTATGTGCATTACATATATAGGTAAGATTTTTAATACCTAGGTAAGGATTAAGAAACATTAATTCAGAGAAAGAAAGAAAAATACTGTACACTGACAAATGGATTAACCTTAACAAAGGTTGAGGAACCATTGCTATCCTGGATAACATAAAGATAGCCTCACCTGAAAGTAAGAGCAGCAGAAGCCTAAAAAGACTTCACCGCCCAAGAATACTGATAAATGGATTTTGCTAAACAGAGAGAGATGAACTAGCCCAGCTGAAATGATAAAAGCAGAGCTATTTGATTCATCTAGGGAAAGTAGAATGTTTCTTGAGGTATGGGAACATAATGGGCAAAAGGGTATCTTCCACTAATCTCTGTACCAGCTGGGGCAACACCTCACAGATAACCCCAGCACTTTACAAGTAGATGAATTACCCCTCATCCCAGAACACACACTGGGCCTCAGTTTGAAAGTGATAAAAAAAAAACATATTATTCTATGTTGCACGGAAGCCGGGATTCAAATGAGAACCTAGTCACTGCCAACAATGTAATAATAATAAAAGTACAACAGAAACAACAGAAACAGAGTTACAGCCAAGCACAGCAAGCTCGATAAACTACACACTTTTTGTGCCAAGCTAAACACTGGCACAAATATGGAACTTTCCTCTGAACATCAAGGATGAGTCTGGCTGCTGGACAGTTAAGTGAGAAATGGTTCGTCTAATTGCTGAACTCCCAACAGACCACCCAAACAGGCAACAGAGCATAAAGAACAGATACATGTACAATCTGTCCACCTTCACATTTTCCAGCTGCATCCACATGTTTTCTCAGAAAGAAACGGAATCTTCTCTAGTGTGCATCCCTCAAGGGCTGAACCAAAAAAACAATTATATCCTTCAGATGTAATTATGAAAAACCATATACACAAGTTAAACCAAAGGACAGATACTACATCCTGCCTGACAACATTCCTTCTTGGGGAGCAATTTTTTTCTGCCCTTAGTAAAGGATTAAGAGCTGCAGCCCTTTCTGACGCTCTGGGGTCATGTGTACATTTGTGGTAAGGTCTAAAAATATGCCTGGAAGTACCAGCTATGGGAACCTGTATTCTATGCAAAGTTTGATTGATTTGCTCCATGTCTGCCACCTGGCTTGTTATAGTCTCAGAATCTTTGGGATATAGTTGGGTAATCAAGCTCCCCTAACTAGAGGTTGATGGTTCATTCATTTCAGGTACCGACAGAGTACTTATTTATTTATTTATTATATTTATACCCCACCTTTTTTTTTTCCTGCAAGGAACGCAAGGCGGCTTATATAATCCTCCACCTGCTCTCCATTTTATCCTCACAACAACCCTATGAGGTAGGTTAGGCTGAGAGTCAGTGACTGGCCCAAAGTCATCAAGGAAACTGTGGAATCTACATCTTTGCACATTTGAGTTTGGCTCCCATGTGATCTTACTTTGAAGTGCACTGTGATTTGCTCTTAGTCTCCATCCTCTGAGTCCTGCCTCTTCACATTTCAGACAAGCAGTTCAATCAAATGCTCATGATCATAAAGAGGATTCTGGTTTGAGAATCCTGTTTCATGGTACCAATGTATCCATGTACTTAAGGAATACATACTATTGAGCAGAAATCTAATCCAGGGGTAGACAACCTGGTTCCATCCAGATGTTTTGGACTACAACTCCCACAAGCCCCACCCAGAATGATCAGGGATTTGGGGAGTTGTAGTCCACAACATCTGGAGGGCCCCAGGTTGTCTACCCCAGGTCTAACCTCTCTGATCATTATATCTTATTGGAAATGGACTGTTATCACACTTGCCCAGGGTGTGTCTCTACACACATCTGCAGACCATTTCAGAACAAGAATGACTGGCAAAATATAGAGCATTAACAATTTCAGGAAGTCCCACACCAGTGTATATAGGGTTGAAGCATGTCCTTGTCCATTTCAATAGAGGGTTTTGGCGGGAACTTCAAGTGTATTTTTCCTAGTTTGTCAGCTCTCTCCAGCCTTTCTATACAGACAAAATGGAACCATTTGAGCCAAGGTGGTCATTAAGGGACAACAAAAAATGGTGACAGAATATTGCCATCTGGCAAGAGGATCGAAAATGTATCTTTGGTCATATGCTTTACACCTACCTCACAGAAGCATCTGCCTCTCTTCTTAAGCAACTGGTAGTTTTAGGATTTAGGAGTGGACTGGGAAGATAGAAAGATCTTTAAGTGTATAAGGATACAGGATCTGGTATATTAACTTACATGGGGATAAATACATGATAAACTGGTGGCAAAGAAATTCCTGTGGAACAACATCAGCATGAAATCTGGCTAGCCTATTCGTTGCTCTTGTGGTTTCAAGATTCTTTATTTATTAAAATATTTTTTATTTTCATAACATCCTTCAATCATTTCCCCAGGTCTGCTTACAAGAAAGCTTACTGAACCTGCATGGGGAAAGTATGCTGCCTAGCTAAGCCAGCCCTTGGAATTGTGACAATTTTAATTCATTATGAATCAATTGCCAACAAAGATATTTTAAGCGCCAATAGCAGATGTTGATATCACGAAGTGCATACTCTATAGCAGGGCTCTCCAACCTTCGGTCCCCAGGTTGCTTGACTACAGCTCCCAGAATCCCTTGCCATTAGCCATGCTGGCTGGGTATGCTGGGAGATGTATGCCAGCAACATCTGGGGACCCAAGGTTGGAGAGCCCTGCCTATAGACAGGACAGCAACATTCATAGTGGAGGGGATGACAAAAATTATTGATGGTGTAGATATTATTGTTGCTTGCAAGAAGATCTTAAAAAAAAAAAGATAAGTGACAAACATATTTAAATAAATAAACACAAATAAACAACATTTTCCTGAACAAAAAGGAAGTAATCCCTGCTGTGACAGAGAACTCAAGGGGAATTATGAGACACAGAATGATGGTTTAGTTGTGAATTTATACAGGAGGAAGATTCTCTAACTAGGAAGGCAGGAAACAAAATATTGTTACATTAATTTAACATAGGTTGTAATTAAGAGAAGGAAATAGGGAAGGTAGTGACTGGGGATTTAATCTATATGTCCTTTGCTGTAAATTTGATCAAATGTAAAATATGGTCACAAAGTGGTCACAAAGAACACTACACAGGAGGGTCCAGCCCCACTTGAGAAACTGACCCTATATTTGTTTTTTATCTGCCCATATGGTTTTAAATGGCTCTTACCTAAATGCAAATTAAACATGCTGCAGGTAATGAAGGTTAGGGGACACTATAGTGGCTAGCATAGGGCAGATAGACATTGTCCAGTTGGATGCCAGAAGATAAAATATTTGGTTGAGTCTATTTTGGAGTGCCCATTGTACTGAAGAGTGGGAGGGTTGAGCATAACTGTTTCCAGGTGTGGAGGCGTCGGTAAGTCGGCAGTGGAAGCCGGCACAGTCGCTGGGGGGTTGGAGATGTCCACCACCTCCAGAGCCCTGTTCCACATCTCCACACTTTCAAGCGGTCCGCCCTTTGCCTCCTCACCTGCTTCGTAAATCCTTGGCAGTGGGGACTCGTATCCATTAAGTGAGGACACGTATCCACTAAGCAGAACAAGCAGAGTGAGTGACCATCCATTGGCGGGAGTTTGGTGCCACAACAGACACACTTTCTAAAGGCCACCTTGAGAGGCATTGGCCTCGGAGAGCCTCCACGACAATCCGGGAGAAGGATAGAATAATTAAACAAAATAAAGGTAAAACTAGAAAGAGTGAAAAAACTATAGTCAAAGAGAAAGAAGTTGAATAAAACACTTTTTTTTCCCTCAGCTAGCAACAGGAGAAGTTCCAAAAGACGCACAGCCATAATGGCGGTCAAAGAGGAACTGAGGGAATAGGTGGGAACCCGCTAGGAGCATGCGTGGTAGGACAGTGGGGGAAGGGTTCCTGCCTAAAATGCCTCAGCTTTAGAAGTTTCCCAAAGGAGGCCTCAGCACAGGCACAGAGCCCATGTGTGTGATGCACTGAGGCCACGAAGAAGAACTCCCCTTTAAACAAAATTTTATTCCTATTGGCTGGGACAGATTATTTTGTGACATAGTGTACTGTTAAATTTGTTAAGCTAGCTCTAGAGAAAAGGAAGTATTTTATTTTGACAGATGATAACACCAGACATTGAGTTATTTTAATTAATTTAGGGTGCAATCCTATGGGTTGCACCCTCGATGATCATAAGCCCCTAAACTTGGGAGGCTCACCAGCATCCTATGTAGGACGGGAGGAGCAGTGGAGTGATCTTCACCTCTCCATCCTCCCGCCTTGCATTTTTTGTTTTTTTGCCTGTCTAGCTGAGGTGGGTTGGGTGGAGAAGGAAGGAGGCCAGAGAGGCCTCCAGTCTCCTCCTCTCCCTGCCCACTGAAACACCTTCTTCTCCCCTTCTCTGAGGTTCCCAACCTCAGCGGGCAGCCAAGGGTGGTGGTGGTGGTGGTGGTGATCAGAACTCTGACCTTGGCTTGGACTGGGGAATCCAAAATATCCTATGGCCCCTCAGACACTATCTAGGGGCAATAGGATTACTCCCTTAATAATTTTAGTATATGAATCAGTTGTCAAATATTTGTTAAGTTTTCTCTTATTTTCTTATTAAACTTAGTCTGATTTCTTTGTATAATGGCATGTTGTATTCTTTCTTGTTTTGTTTTGAGTTTGATGTACATGCAAAAACCTGGCTGGCTATTGAGCAATAAATTGAACTGAACTGTACAGGAAGGTCTCTTTTTTAAAACAATACAGATTCACATGGGTATATTTAGGAAGTAAAAAAGTAAAATGGCTGCTCTTACTGTTCAAAATTATTGCTTTCTGAAACGCCCCTCTATTCCATCATTGCCTGTAACTGCCTAGTTCATGTGGGCACATATGTAATAAGAACTGTTCTGAGGCATGGAGAATAATTTTGGAAATGTAATCCCCTAGCCATAACAAGACTTGCCAAGCTCCCCTCTGAATTTCACTTGAGCTTGTAATGTTCAGCACTAGCCCCACTCCATCTACTGGTTTCCCTACTTTACCACCCCTTCGCCTCACACTTACACAAACTTACCAAACTGTGAGTGGAAGAGCAGATGGTGAATGAGGTAAGCACCAAGGCTGCTTGCTAGGTTAATTCTGTAGACACGATTGTCGGGAAGTATAGGTTTGTTTGCTTTTAAATTCCCATTTACCAGGACAGATTAAGAAAAACTACAATTCCCAGAGTTCTTGTGGGCAACAGAGGATTTGAGTGTGTCCAAAAGCCTTCATTACAGGGAACTGGAAACATAGGAAGAACCTTTGGCTTATGCAAGCACTCTCAGTTGCTATCCCATCCCCTACCCCTGCAATTTGGTGGATTGGGGAGAAGGAGAAGGAACCAGCAGACAAAGAAAGCTGTTAGTAGCAGAGGTGCTCCCCTAGAATGGGTCTTTCCAAGCTTTTGAGAATTCTCTGTTTTTTCCAAGAATTTTCCAAAAAGGCTAGGGAAAACCCAACCCATTCTGAATCAAGATGGTTGGGTTTCACCCATCTCTGAGACTGAGTGGATATAGATGACAGTTTGCCCAGTGGTAACTTACCATGGTTTTTAAATTACCGTACTTGGTTGTATCATCATCCCACCAACATTTGTATCTTCCCACTATTTCTTACAGATGATATCCAAAAGTAAAGGCCTAACAAATGCATGGGAGTTATTCTAATTATGTAAAGGAAAAAACTCCCTATCCCATTCTTTTACATCTTCTTCACTGTGGTATCAATGAACATCAATCATGAATGCCATCTTTTGCTACAGACTGTTCAGCAAGTTATAAAATTCAGGCACTGCCCTTTGGCTAGAATTTGCTTTCTCTTGAAAATACCAGACTAGACCCCTTAGAAACCTGTGTAGTTTCGAAAACACCTCAGTGGCACTCTGCCAACTCCAGATCACCTCAGGCATCTCCCAAGCCATAAGAAAGTTAGTCATCAGCTGGTAAACTTTTGCAGATGGGATTGCCTGAATGTATCTTCTGAAGCTGCACCATAAGCCAAGATGCAAGCAGACACAAACATCACTGGTTCAAAAAAAGACAATATTATGATGATTATTGGGTTAAATCCAACATCACTCTAGCAGAAGGCTGTTAGTGCAACAGTACTTTCTCCCTCTCTCCTCCCCGCTGCAGCCCTCCATGGTGTCTGAAAATCTCTCCAAAACTCCAGAATAGATTTTGAGTGCACGTGGGAGGCTGCCAGGGGGAGGGGGAGAAGGGGAATCACACACCTTCCAAGTTCTGCTGATGGAGCTGCAGTAAACTCAGGGTAGTCTTCAAGACCAAGGAAATTTGAAGAGATCCATCATACAAGATTATACTGAAATTCAGAGAAAGAACTCAAAAAGAAAAGGAAATAATCTTTGCCCTTTCTTCTCTAAAATGTTATCTACTTAGACACATGCAAGTCTTTGCTACATAAACTGTGATTTCATTTAGTGCTATGTATCTTTGTGTAAGTGCAGTTGAACATTCCTAAGTGAAAGTTTCACAAAAGAGGGTTCTGCTCCACTTCAGAAGCTGTATCATATTCCCTAGTAAAAGTCAAAGATAATATTAACAAAAAAGTAATGTGCACAAGTTCTTGGTGACCTCTGGGGAAAGTCAAGATGACCTGCAAAAGATGCCAAATAATAAATAAGAGAACATGAGAATATTTTACTGGAGGAACAGATAGATTAAAGGATTCTTCTAGATAGATTCCCACCCAGAGACATTCATCTCCCAGAGCTAGAGGAGACGGGAGATAAAAAGAGAGACCAATAATACAAAGAATTGCTGCTCTTGACAATCAAGGTCTACCAGGCACTAGTAAAGCATCAGTCAATTCCCAGTTAAAGAGTCAGGGATAAAACATGGAGTAAGCACTATTACCCAAAGATGAACTGGAAGAAAATGGGGCCAAGGACTGAAGAGCAAATAAGCCTCTACAAATGGACCATCATGCCAATTATTTGTCTTGGTTATTAAAAACTACACAGACACAAGCAGAGGTAATTGGGGTAGCACTAAAAGAAGGCAGCCTGGAACTCTCTATAGACAAACTCTGCCATCATCACAGAACTTGAAGTAAAAGGCTTTCACCATCCATGAACAGCTTGCCCAGTCCATTAAAAGACTGTATTATTTTAAACTACCATAAGGACACATGATTTTGATTTAAATAACTAGTTACACGAACATGTTTCTGAAAGGTTACCAACAGGGTGGATAAAAATTGATTTCTTTAAAAAGATGAATTTTAAAAATTTAAATCAAATTTTTTAAAATTGATTTTTTTTTTTAGAAATACAGTATCATAAATAAAATACTAAATTTCTAACATAAAAATAACATAGTTACAATTAAATCTCATCATGAACATGCTAAACCTACACTTAGGGAGCAATTCTATGGTCTCTGGCAGAGTGTCCCAAGGATTTTTCAGGATGTAACTCCTCTAGACAGGCTCAGAGGCCAGCCTAATTAACAGTTTTTATTTATTTATTTATTTATTTATTTATTTTTTAAATCGTCCATCTGGCCGGCCACCCGGCCACCCTGGGCGATGTACAATCAAGATAAAACACTATTAAGACACCTTTAAACACAATTAAAACACAATTAAAACAATATAAGTTTTTAAAAAATCCTAACCCACCCCATATTCCCGCATGAAAAGCCAAGTTTTTAAAGCCCGGCGAAAGTTCATCAAGGAGGGGGCATGGCGAAGGTCACTGGGGAGGGAGTTCCATAACTTGGGGGCTGCCACAGAAAAGGCCCTCTTCCTAGTCCCCACCAGCCTGGCTGCTCTGGCTGATGGGACAAGGAGAAGGCCGTCTGTGGCAGATCTTGCTGAGCGGCCTACTTGATGTTGCTGGAGGCGCTACTTGAGATAAGCTGGACCAGAGCTGTATAGAGTTTTAAAGGTCAAAACCAACACCTTGAATTCTGTCCGGCAAGCAATTGGTAGCCAGTGCAGCTCTTTGAGCACTGGTGTGATGTGATCTCGCCGGCAGCTGCCTTTAACCAGGCGAGCCACCGTGTTCTGTACCAGCTGTAGCTTCCGAACTGTCTTCTAGGGTAACTCCACGTAGAGCACATTACAGTAGTCTAGGCGAGAGGAGACCAAGGCATGCTGATGGGAGCAGATGATTCGGGTTCTTGCTTCTTGAAAGTTCTGGGCTTGCAGTTTCTCTGACTGAAGTCACATGTGCACAGACATAGGTTAGACTGGATTGTTGTTCTGTGTTTATGTGGTGGCAGAGTTTGGCCAAGCAAGACAGAGGAGTTACTTAAAGCAGAAAGACAATATAGGAGTGTAGATAAAAGCCGATGCTTTAAAAAAAATGGATTAAAAAAAATAAATTGGCTTTTTTCAGCCCAGTAACTATCAAACCTTGTTTTGACCTATCAGTCGCTGGCATTTCATTTTTGTTTGCTACTTTGTTTTTTTGTGAGGGCAAGGCTGGGCCAAGACAGAATGAAGCAAAAAGGAGCAACGTTGGAAAGAAAAAGAGAAGAAAAAATTGTCCAGTACATGCATCTTCGTGTGTTCTTATACTAAAGCTGCAATCCTTTACCCACTTACCTGGGAGCAAGCCACATTGAACTCAATGGAACTTATTTATGAGGAGACATGTATAAGATTGTGCTGTTAACCTCAAACTGTTAGGGGTGCTGGTCATATGAAAGACCCTATATGGGAATATTAAAGACATTTCCTGTATGGGTAAACAAGGAAAGCATGCAAAATATATACAGTGACCTGGTTCACATGATCACCACAGCCCACTGTGCGGCGCATGCTGGCGGCCATTTTGAATATTCAAGCTGTGGTGAGTGGTCGCTGTGGCTTATCATGTCATCATGTCACCCTGGTGAGGGTGGGTTGTTGGCATGGTTAACAAACCATGGGCTGTTTTAGGGTTGTGGGTGCTTTTTTAACCACGCCAACAACCCACCCTCACTGTGTTCAGACAACACGATAAGCCATGGTGACTGCCCGCCATGGCTTGAATATTCAAAAAGGCTGCCAGCATGCACTGCAACCCACCGTGGCTTAAATAAGCCATGGTGGGCTGTAGCAATCATGCGAACTGGCCCACTGGGACAAAGAGATGCAAAGCCTGCCTGTAAGAATGAAACAGTGTAAGTAATACTCTAAACATGGTTTTGTGGTCAGATCTGCACCATTGTTCAGGAAATATATGAAAATGTTTCAATGGGAAACTTGATTTATGTAAGCGATTTAAATTAACCTTTTTTCTTGCTGATTTAAGAACATAAGAACATAAGAAGAGCCATGCAAAGGGTTCATCTAGTCTAGCATTCTGCTCACACAGTGGCCAGCCAGCTGCCCACAGGATCCCAGAAGCAGGACATGAGTGCAACAGCACCTTCCTGCCCATGTTCCCCAGCAACTGGAGTACATAGGCATACTGACTCGGATACTGGAGGAAGCATATAGCCAATCAGGACTAGTAGCCATTGATAGCCTTCTCCTCCATGAAGAGTCATGATTTAAATAACTGATTTAAATCATCTTGATTTAAATCAATCCAGCCTGGTTACCAACAATTCTGATAGTAGCCAATGGAGTGTATGCTACAATGGACTCGCACAGGCAAGGCAAATAATGGGCTAGTTTGCATGTAATGCTACACTGTGGTTTAGCATTACATGCACAAATCTCAACCCTCATACATGCTCTCCAATTCCAGCATGGCTGTGAGGAGATTGGAAATTTTTGCTTCCATTTTAAACTAACCACAATTACTAGTTTTAACAGTACCCAGACAAACTGTGGTTAGTAGTATCTATCGTTAGGGAAACAAGTCAACTTGAAACCATGGCTTTTGATCCTGGCTTATTTCCCTAAACTATAGTTAATGCTAAGCACAGTTTGTCTGGGTTCGGACAAACATGAAACTGCAGTTAGTTGAAAAACGGAAATTCTTTACTTACCGTGAATTTCTGTTCTCCGCGAGGGGAGGAGGCCAGCAAATATGGGGAGTAGCCCCGCCTCCGGGGCTGGAAGGCAGACTTGTTCTGAGCTTCCGGTGGAGGAGGGGCCTCCCCAGAAACTCCAGTTGACACTTCCAAACGAACCGTTAGGCGTAGACGTCCTTGCTATCTATGATAGGGACTCTGTCTGGTCCGTTGATCACAAGCCTGTGGGAACAAAAGAGAGAGACTCCCTCCCACTTGCTCGGAGCGTGTCCAGGAGGAGGCCGGCCCGGGGCGGGCCTTGCTGGCCTCCTCCCCTCGCGGAGAACAGAAATTCACGGTAAGTAAAGAATTTCCGTTTCTCCTTCGAGGGTCGGAGGCCAGCAAATATGGGGATGTAAAAAAGCAGTCCATCCCCTGGGTGGGAAAAACCTCCCTCCCAGCCGGCCTCCTACTGAGACGGAATGACTCCCTGCAGGACGCGCCTCCCAAAGGCGCCCTCTGCTGAGGCCATCAGGTCGATTTTATAATGCCTGGTGAAGGTGTGAACCGAAGACCAGGTGGCTGCCCTGCAGATTTCATCTAGGGGTGCCCTTGCGCTGAATGCCGCTGAGGTAGCCATCGCTCTCACTGAATGAGCAACTATGCCCTCAGGCACTGTCAGACCTGCTGAAGTGTAGGCCAGCGCGATGCAGTCGCGTAGCCAGCGAGACAGGGATGCTGTGGAAACCTTTTTCCCGAGGGAGGAGGGCTTGAAGGACACGAACATGCAACTAGCTTGCCTGTGGGGCTTGGTCCTGTCTAGATAAAATTTGAGTGCCCTCATGGCATCAAGTGAGTGCCACTCCTTCTCTATAGGCGTGGCAGGATGAGGGCAGAAGGAAGGAATTACCAGGTCCTGGGACCTGTGAAAAGGAGAGTTGACTTTGGGCATGAAGGACGGGTCTGTGCGGAGCACTGCCTTGTCCTTGTGGAATGTGCAGAGTTCTTTACTGCAGGAGAGGGCCCCTAACTCTGAAACCCTTCTAGCTGAGGTGATTGCAACTAGAAAGATGGTTTTCAAGGTCAGCACCTTGAGGCTGGCAGCCCCTAGTGGTTCGAAAGGAGGCTTTGTGAGGGCCCTAAGGACCGTGTTGAGGCTCCAGGTGGGGAACCTCCGGGTGGGAGGGGGGCTGACGAGGGTGGCCGCCCTGAGGAACCTCTTGATGTGTGGGTGTGCTCCCAATGGTGATCCCTTGGAGTCGCCTAACACTGACCCTAGTGCTGCCACTTGCCGCCTGAGGGTACTAGGACTAAGGCCTGAGGACAGGCCTTCTTGGAGGAACTCTAGGATGTCTGGTGTCTCCGCATCTAGAGGGTCCCTCGCAGTGGCCTTGGACCATCGGAGAAAGGCCCTCCAGGTGCGGTCGTATGTTTTGTGCGTGGACGGCCTCCTGGAGGCCAGCAAGGTGGAGATTACCTTATCGGAATAACCACGTCTTGTTAGGAGGCTCCGCTCAGTCTCCAGGCGGTTAGCTTCAGGAAGCTGGGGTCCTGGTGGAAGATTGGACCCTGACTGAGTAGGTCGTGCCTGAGGGGGAGTCTGAACGGCTTCTCCCTCGAGAGGTTCACCAAGTCTGGGAACCAAGGCCGGCGTGGCCAGTGCGGAGCCACCAGGATGACTTGGGCTTTCTGGTCTCTGACCTTCTGGACTACCCTCGGGATCAGAGGTAGCGGGGGAAAGGCGTAGAGGAGGCCTACTGGCCACTGGCTGATGAGGGCGTCGGTGAGCTGTGCCCCTTCTGTTCGGTATCGCGTTCCGAACCGTGGCAACTTCGTGTTCTGTGGTGTCGCAAAGAGGTCGATGCATGGTCGGCCTAGATGCTTGGTCAGTAGGACGAAGACCTCTGGGTTTAGGGACCACTCGCTCTGGTCCACTGTTGTCCTGCTGAGCCAGTCGGCCTGAATGTTCATTACCCCGCTCAAGTGTTCTGCTCTGATGGAGCGGAGGTGTTGCTGGGCCCATCTGAACAAGGACATCGCCTCCTTTTGTAGGGCTTCGGATCTTGTTCCGCCTTGCTTGTTCACGTATGCCTTGGCCACGATGTTGTCTGTCATCACCAGCACATGTTGATCCTCCAGGAGTTTGCTGAACTCTCTGAGGGCTAGCTTCACTGCCCTTAGCTCGAGGAGGTTGATGGAGAGCTTGGTCTCTTCTTTGGACCACAGTCCCTGTGTGTGTTTTTCTTGGCAAACCGCTCCCCATCCGGACAGGCAGGCATCTGTTGTCAACGTGATGCGTGTCGGTGCTTGAATCGGAACTCCCTGGGAAAGGTGTGCTGGGTGAGACCACCACTTTAGGGAGCGAGAGACAGAGGGTGGGATGGTGAGAAGTGGATTGTGGTTGCACGTAATCTCTAGTTGGAAGTCCAGGAGAAAGGTTTGCAGTGGCCTGGAGTAAAACCTGGCCCACTGCACTGAGTCCTGGCACGAGACCATCATCCCCAGGAGCTTGGCTAAGTCCTTGAGTGGTACTCTGTCCTTCGAGCGCAGATGTGCCGCCAGTCGGCTTGTCGAGGTCTGTCTGTCTGATGACAAGAACATCATGTCCCTGATGGTATTCAGGGAGACGCCTAGATGAGTGAGCGTCTGAGACGGAACCAGGGAGCTCTTCTTCTCGTTGATGAGGAACCCCAAGTTGTTTAGCAGTGTCACTGCCTGTGAGGTGTCTTTGAGGCTCTGGCTGAGGGACGGGGAACGGATCAGGATGTCGTCCAGGTAGGGGTGTAGCTGCACGCCCCTTGTACGCAGAAGCGCCACTGGTGCCAGGAGGACTTTGGAGAAGACCCTTGGAGCTGTAGCAAGACCGAATGGGAGGGCCCTGAACTGGAACTGCTTGATGCCATAGCTGAAGCGCAGGAACCTCCGATGGGCAGGGCGGATTGGTATGTGCAGGTAGGCCTCTGTCAGGTCTATCGATGACAGGAAGTCTTTTTTCCGCAGGCACTCCTTGATGGATCTGAGTGTCTCCATCCGGAACTTCTGCTTCTTGAGGGAGCGGTTGACTCTTTTCAAGTCTAGGATGGGACGCACTTTCCCGTCTTTTTTGGGAACAGTGAAAAACACCGAAAATGTTCCACGATTTCTTTGATTCTGGGGAACCTTTTCTATTGCGCGTATCTGAAGGAGGTGTTGGATAGCTGTTACGGTTCTCAGGTGCTTTGCAGGATCTCTGAGATAGTGGGTCCTGAAAAACCTTTCTTTGGGCTTCTTCCTGAATTCCAGGGAGTAGCCTTGCTGAATTGTCTCTAGGAGCCATCGATCCGAGAAGTATTTCTTCCAAATTTCTGAGAACTCGCGTAGCCTCCCCCCCACTGGGGGAGGAGGACCGTCAGGCGGAGCTGGATTTCTTTCCCTGGGCAGATGAGCCTTTGTGCTGGCCTCCTTTCTGGGCCGAGCCACGCTGCCAGCGGGGCTTGTGTCCCCCTGAGGGGAAATTGCGCGTGGAGGATGAGGAGCCGCCATGTGATGAGGCAGGCTGCTGGGGTTTGTAGTTCCGAAAGGAGCCGTATTTCTGAGAAGGACGTTTTGTGTCTTTCTTGTGGGGGACTGGCAAGGCTTTCTTCTTGTCCTTGTTCTCCACCAGGACTTTATCTAGGGGTTCGCCAAAGAGCCTTTTGCCAGCGAAGGGGACACCTGCCAGGCTGGACTTCGTCTTTCCGTCCACCCTCCAATTGCGGAGCCATAGGTTCCTCCTAGCTACCACGTTGGAAGCTGTGACTCTCGCTCCCAGCTGAAAGGAATCGAGAGATGCATCTGCTAGGAAGGCTGCCGCAGAGGACGACTCTTTAATGAACTCCTTCATCTCTTTGGGTGTTGGATTGCCTTGAAGGAGCCTTTTTGCTCCTACATGCATAGCGCGTGCCACTATGGTTGACGTGTTAGCAATCTTGATTACCGTGGCGGCGGTCTCGAAGCCCCTGCGCAGTGCTGCATCTGCCCGCTTGTCGTGGTGATCGGGAAGTTCTTCTCGCTCTGTTGGCAACAACGACTTTGAGGTGAGGGCTGACACCGGGTCATCTACTCGAGGAACTGTCAGGGCCTGCATGGTGTTTTCAGCTATGCGATATAGCTTGTCACAAAGGCGATGTGGGGGCCTTGGAATAGCTGGCTTTTCCCACTCTTGCTGCAGTATCACCTGAAGGTTCCACGGAACCGGGACTGCAGGATTGGCTTGAAGCTGGATAGGAGGGAAGGCCATGGGGTCTCCCAAGGATTCCGGGTCAGTAACGGTTGGGGTGCTAAATTTGCTTACCAGCCCTACATGTGAGAGAGCCTTGGCAATCATCTTTGGGAAGGCTTCCGCTGCGAACAGACGGCCTCTGGGTGGGGCCTCGCTCTCGTCTTTGCTGTCCTCAGGCAGCTCGCCATCTTCAAAATCGGAAGCTGAGGCCCCTGCACTTGTACAAGTTCTACTGCTGTACTGGGTGCGCTGTGACCTGGCTGGGGATGCCGTTCTTGAGCCGTCATCAGAATCGGAAGAAGGGCGGCGGCGCTTGGTTCTGCTGGCAGCCGTGGGACTGACGCTGGCGCGTTTCGAGAGCACGCTTGCTGACCTGTGGCTTTTGCTTGAGCCTGCAGGTGAGGCCCTCAGCTGACCCACGGTCGGCTGGGAAACTGAGGCATGCTCGGAGCTGTGGCGGTTTGGCGACCTGCCCCGGGACCCTTTGAGGCTCTGGATATCACGCCACATTTCACTCATTAGCAGGTACATTGATTCAGGCACACCCTCTTGACGAACCGGGTTTGCAACTGGGATCACACGTGAAGGCGAGTCTGGTAGCATGCTGCTGTCCTTCATTGGAGAGGTGGAGGGATTGGTGGTGGGCGCAGGATCCATGGCTGCTATGGAACCTATGGCTCCGCAATTGGAGGGTGGACGGAAAGACGAAGTCCAGCCTGGCAGGTGTCCCCTTCGCTGGCAAAAGGCTCTTTGGCGAACCCCTAGATAAAGTCCTGGTGGAGAACAAGGACAAGAAGAAAGCCTTGCCAGTCCCCCACAAGAAAGACGCGCGTGGATCCCTAAAATAAATCCCTTAAGCAAAAGAAACCTCCGGAATGGCCTTGCCCTCATCCAAGATGGCGGCCCTGGCCTCACTCACTGGCTTAACAGGGGTCTTGCCCTTAACCAAAATGGCGGCGCCCATGTGGCCTCATAAGATGGCCATGCCCACAACCAACATGGCGGACGCAACCTCACAGCCTGATATAACAAGGGCCTTGCCCTTAATCAAAATGGCGGCGCCCATGGCACCCGAAGATGGCTGTGCCCACAACCAAAATGGTGGACGCAGCTTCGCTGATTGACTTAAACAGGGCATTGCCCTTACTTAAGATGGCGGCCGCCATCGTTGCCCACGCTGCTGCTGGAGGAGCTGGACTGAGGCTGGGATTCCCGACGGCCAAACGCGCAGCAGAGCAGGGGAAGGGAAGAGGCAGCAAGTAATCCCCTGGGGGGTTGTGCCTTTCCGGCCGATTGCTGGCCGAGGAAGCCGCTCAAGCCCATCTTGAGATGGAAGGGGGCTGGGAGGGAGGGGGGAGGTCCGGGACGCCTGGGCCGCGATTCCCTCCCCCCCCCTTGAAGGGCACCGACTGCAGCGGGCTCTCCCACCCCCCTGGCGCTGGCTTCCATGGGGGGAGGCCGGTTCCCTTACAGCAAGGTGTCTCGGGTCCCCCCGGAGTCCAGCCGCCTGTCTTACCGCCAGAGGCGGGGGCGAGGGGCTGGCTCCTTCCTACCGTTGGTAGGTGTGGCGAAGAGGCTTCGTTTTCTTCCTTTTCCACCTCTTCTTTTCTTTGTTCTTTGCTCGCGCTCAGAGGAGCGCGAAAAGTCTGCCTCCCACTGTGAGGCAGGAAGAACAACTGGAGTTTCTGGGGAGGCCCCTCCTCCACCGGAAGCTCAGAACAAGTCTGCCTTCCAGCCCCGGAGGCGGGGCTACTCCCCATATTTGCTGGCCTCCGACCCTCGAAGGAGAACAGAAGATAAAGTTTTTGATCTCCTCCTTGGGGCTGTGGCCAGAGGAGAAAAGATGAGGAACGTAAGAGCCCAGGGATCACCCAGGGCCGTTCCTGTAGCGCTAAACTGCAGATTAGCATTACATCCAAGCACAGCCAATTGGTAGTGGAGAAGAAGTTTCTGTTTTCCCTCATAGGTTTTGTCTAATAGATTTCATAGAATTTCCTTCATCTTGAAGACTGCCCTGAATTTACCACAGAGAAGAAAAACAAATGTCCATACTAAAAGCATCCAAGAAGCTATGACAGTCCAAGTGAAAGTAAGAAAAGAAGGTACTGAGAGCACAGGTTCTGGTCTGCCTTCTTCATATGGCAGCTGAAGTTTCCTTCACTTCTTTAGACGTAACCTTCCAAGTGTGATGATAAGCAATGCTCTTCTGAGGACTCAGTTCTTTGCTTAACCCCAGAGCAATCAACTCCAAATGCAGCTACATCTCACTGATAGAAACCTTTCAGAGTCAAAGAAACATTAGAGGAACTGCAAGGAGTGGGAAACGCCCCAAGGAAAGACAAGACATGGCAGTTACGGTCTCTTTGGGAGTTTCCCCCCCCTAGGAAATGCTAGATCAGCCTTCCCCAACCTGGCGCCCTCCAGATGTTTTAGACTACATCTCCCAGCATTCCTAACCATTGGCCTTGTTGGCAGGGGCTAGTGAGAGCAAAACATCTGGATGACACCAGGTTCGGGAAGTCTGTGCTAGAAACTGATGTCCAGTACCCTGTAGCAGGTTCAGAAGTAACAGGTAAGACAGGCAGAGGCCACATTAGGGGCAGATCTCTCAGCAAGCAATCTCAAGATCCCTAGGAATCTCCTAACTGAGGCAATCAATTCTCCAAATCCTATAGGGAAAGGACAGGACAGGCAAATACTTGATGAGACTACTTCATTTATAGAAGCTTGCTTCTTGCCTGATCTAGTAACATACACTAGATGGATCATCCGTAGTCTTATAACAGCACCTCCCCAATTAATAAATCCCTTAAGCAGCATTAATGTCGCCAAGGACAGCTGTATCATCCATGAAATTTCCAACCACACAAGACCAAGGATAGTAAGTGGCAGATTAGCCATGACAGTCGGCTTCAGCAAAGCATGGAAACTTTAACGGTGCGGGCAGAGAACACTAAACCAGTCAATTGTAAAGTTCTCGATATTGTTGTTGAAAGGAGTGGGCATGCAGATGATGATTGCAATTCTACAGCAACACACACAACGAGGGGATGTTGCAGACTGGGACATGGTTCTCATTTTAAATAGACATGGAAGTGTTCTTTTACTATTGCTGGCAATACCTATTCAGACACTTATATAATCAAATCTCTCTCTCTCCTTATTTTGTTCAAGAGTTTCCGTCCAAGAGAAAGCTCTTTAAAATTGCTCTGCTCTTCATGGAATAGTCTTTCTAAAGATTATTCTATCCTTGGTACTCAGAGCTGGCCTTTCTCAATTATCAGTTCATCAACTAGTAACTGAGCAATTGTTCTTTTGTTGCATGTGATCCAGACATCTTCTGCCAACCAATTGTATGTCCATTTCAGGGACACTTTTTGCCAGTGTTCAATCCATAATATAATGTCACTAGGAAAATATGATTCTTTACTCAGTTGGCACAGAGATCCCCAACCTTTTTAGGCTGGTGGACACATTTGGAATTTTGAAAGATTGTCTCAGCCAGGCACTCTCAAAAAATGGCTGCCATAGGGGAGGGGTTCCCAATTTACAAAATAGTGGGCATGCCCAGTCACAAAAGATCCATTTCTGTCAAGGCAAACTGGTGAGACTTAAAGAAGTCTAAATTGTCCAAGAACCTATGTTCAAGGCAGAGGTGGGATCTGAGCTCCAAAAGCATAAAACTACACTTTTGAAAGCAAAGCTTTCTGCTACAAAACCCATTTCACAGAAGGGAAACTGATAAGGCTCAGAGAGACAGGTAACTTAGCCAAGAAACTGAGTACAAGGCAGAGGTGGGGGCTGAACCCCAAATGCCAAGTCACATATTTGCCCCCACGAAGCACAACACCGTATTAGTTTCACAGAAAGAAACTGGTGATACTCACACATGCACACACAGGCAAAACAAAACACCCAACCACATACCGTCACCACACACACACACACCACTTGAAAGAAAACATACATACACACAGACAAAACCCAGGCAAAATTCACACCGCAGCAAAACACACAAATCAGGTAACACATACAGTACCACACCTGAAAAGCAAAAACAAAGACCAAAAATAGGCAAAACATAGAGATGGGGGGGGGAGAAAGAGAGAGAGCATGAGCATCCCTTCTCAGCCCCATGGACACTGCCTGCTACCCCCTCTAGCCCTCCAGGATGCTCCCCTCCCACAGCTTACCTTATTCTTTTTTCTGGGTAGCTGGGCAAAATTCAAAATGAAGCACTGGGCTGCAGTCACTCATCACATGGGAGCCAGAAGTATTCTTGGAAATAAAGATGGCACTGAAGGCTGGCGTGTTGCTTTGCAGCACACTAGCCTCCCAGTTTGTTTATATACATACATACATACATACATACATATAAATTAAAAACCCAAACACCAAGAGAGGAAGGGAGTCTGGCAAGTGCCAAGGGAGGTGTCTGCGGACACACAGGTGCGCACAGGCACCACGCTGGGTACCCCAGTTAGTGCGACTGCTGCAATTCACACATAACAGACAGCATCTGTGATATTGCAGTTGGTAGCAAACACACACTCCTCCCAAGGATCTGCTCCCATTTTGTAACTTTAAAAAAAAAAACAGTTTATTACTCCTTTTCAAACCTCTCCTGAGGCTGTGTCCCCTTGTTGTACCACGAAAGTACATGTAACTCTTTAAAAAAAAAATAAGCTGGTGAAAACCAACACTACCCACTTATGTGGATAATGTTATTACCGTATATATATATTTAGTCACTATGTGGCACTCGACCTAGTTGTGTCTGGGTGGGGTCATGAGTTTCCTGTTGTTTGAGAGACAATAAAGTTCTTGTCTAGCTTCCTGACTTGTGTGATCTCGAAGACCCAAACTACATATTATTGGATCAGGACCCTAGAGTGGGAGTTGGGTGTGTGTGGAGGTCTTAATGTTTTGCCCCCCACACTGTGATCCCAATTAGGATTGGGGGGGCCACACCTGTAATTTTCAGTGCCCAAAAGTGAACAAATGGATCACTTTGGGGCAATGAAAATTACAGGCACAGGGTGCCCAATCCGAATTGGGACTACAGGGGGGGGGAGGGTTAAAGCCTCCCTACCCTCTCACATACACACACGGGCCCCAATCTGGAGCAGGGAGCCTGTCGAGTAAGAAAGAAAGAAACTAGAACTGTAACGGGAAGCTTAGCCCTAAGCCTTTCATGACACCAATCCCCACCAGCAATGCCATTTTATGTATTGTCTTTAAATGATGTGCCCTCCCACTCTCCACCGCTGAAATGTACATCAAAGTGTTTTGCGTTTATTTTATTTTTAAAATAGACAGCAAACAAACTTTCCCTCTGCTGCAAGGCTTCTTTACTCCTATCAATCATATGTGGACAGATTTCTAACCTCACTGCACTTGGACTAGCATGAGTTTAGCAACAAAAAAAGGGGGGGGGGGGAAGCCCAGGTCTTTAAATATTGGTTAAACTCTAAATCTAACTGCCTCCTCTACACAATGGGAATACTCTCTCAAGGAAAGAGCTCTGCACATATAGTGCACTGAGAGTCATGCCTCGTTTAGAGTTATAAGGAAAACATATCGTCCCTATTCCCAGAGCCTGTGCACAGACACCTGTGAAGAGAGGCCAGACCTATACAGTAATACCTTGGATTGCAAGTAACTTGGTTTGAGAGCTTTTTGCAAGACAAGCACATTTTAAAATATTTATTTAATTTTTTTTTACTTGACATACAAGCGTCGTCTTGCAATACAAGTACTGTAGTACGGCTTAAATTAAAAATCTCTGTACAAATTTTTTTGGGGGGGATTTCGTTTTGATATAAGAGTGTTTTGGATTACAAGCACCTTTCTGGAACGAATTATGCTCTCAATCCAAGGCATGACTGTATTGGAGTAGAGAGGAAAAGTCACAAGAGGTTAAAAAAAAAGGATTGTCTCTGGTCATAGAAACTAGTCTGGACCAAGGAGGGGAGCAACTGTAGTAGTGTCATGCTGTCAAGCACCTTGGCACCTTCAGCTACAAAATGGCTTGTAGGAAGAAGAGACTGGAGAAGTGAAAATGGGGAAGAAAGCCCAAATGGTGGAGAAAGCCCCAACCTAGAACTTCACTGTAAGAGGCAAGACAGCTGGAAGGCCAAGGGAGTTCCATCCTCCTCACCGGTCACCATCACAGCCAAGGTACCAGTGGGTCTGCTTCTTCACTGCACTTAGACGTAGCAGAGAACAGGAACAGCACATGAGGAGTACCTTTGATGATACAGAGCCACTGAGCCATTCCTGCAGGCAATATCTACCAAAGGTCAACAATCAGGCAGTAAATAGCATATCAGAAGGGCCCTTCATTCAGATGAGGACAAGCACGCATTGTGTTCTGTACTCTGCTGAACAGAATATTAGTGGATTTTAAATTATTCCTACCCTGCTTTTAAATCAAAGTTCTCAAAACAGCTTATAAAAATATAGGTAAAAACAATAATAAAACCAGCTAAAAACAGTCAAAATAAAACGGAGTAAAAACCAATCAGCAGAACAGCTCAGGAATAAAATTAGCAGCTAAAAGTCTGTTAAATGCCTGGGGAAATAAAAACTTATCAAGTTAAGCAACATGTGAGCAGCCTTGGGGACAGCATTTCAGCACTGGGGAGACACCATTGAAATGGCCCTTTCCCTGGTTGCCACCCGCTTAATCACTGATGGCAGGGCCACACAGAGAAGGCCCTCTGATGCAGATCTTAACACAGGCTCATTCGTGTGGAAATAGGTGGCTCTTCAGGTACCAAGGTCTTTTTGCAGGATGAATATACACTATCCGATCACCTATATTAGTTTTCTTTTTAAAAGACAGAAGATGTTATAAGTTGTTTAATGCAGTAGTGATTTTCCATTTAAAAATTAATACTACGTAATGATAAGGGGCTTCATAAAAATTATGGATGATTCCTACTTCAGAAGGTATTGAATCTAAGAATCAAAAGGTAAGAACAAAAAAGGAGGGAAGGAAAGAAAAGTAAATGTATGGATTTATTTACAGTATTTCCAATCTACCCCATAAAAAAGGTTATCTGGTCAGTGTACATAATATATATATATAAAAATACAATAAAAACAAATATTAAATAGAATTACAATATACAAACAGCACAACAGAGATAAACCAATAAAATCAACGTAGATAGGTCTGAAAACTTTAAAAGCAGAAACTCTCAATCCATTAAAATCTCCTCCCCCCGCCCCCAGCAGTTAAAAAGAATGGGAGAAAAAAAAATTAAGTCTTCATCTGGCACTGAAAAGCATACAAAGTAGGTGGCCAGGCAAGCTTCTCTGGGGAGGGCATTCCACAATCTGAGACAGCCCCTCTCCCTAGTAGCTACTTGCTGGATCTCACTTAGTGGGGCACTTGGAGAAGGGCCTCTGACAATGACCTCAAGATCCAGGTAGGTAAATATGGGAATAGAGGATCCATCAGGTAACCTGGCCCCAAGCCATTTAGGGATTTAAAAGTTAAGAAACAATGACTGGAAGCCTGTGCAGCCATCAAAGCACTGGCATAATACAGTCATGCCTTGGATTGAGAGCATAATTCGTTCCAGAAACGTGCTTGTAATCGAAAACACTCTTATATCAAAATGAAATCCCCCCAAAAAAAATTTGTACAGAGATTTTTAATTTAAGCCATACTACAGTACTTGTATTGCAAGACGTCGCTTGTATATCAAGTAAAAAATAAATAAATAAATATTTAAAAATTTGCTTGTCTTGCAAAACGCTCTCAAACCAAGTTACTTGCAATCCAAAGTATTAATGTATGTTCCAAGTCATCTGGTCCCAGTTAACAAGCTTGCAGCCCAATTTTGGACTAACTGACGTTTCCAGACCATTTTCAAAAGGGCAGGGCCACATACAAGTTCAACACATTACAGTAATCTAAGCAGAAGGTTACCAGACCATGGATAACTGTAGCCAGGCTATCTGTCCAGATAAGATCACTGTTAGTGTATCAGCCGAAGCTAATGAAAAGATGTAAACATTAAATCTCAGCAAATTTGGAGTTAATACATATTCATATAATTAGGCAACCACAGAGCTGAAATTTAACTCTGAAGTCACCAAAGCCCAGTCCCACTGAGCAGAAGCAGAACCTACCCACTCCCAAACCACCCATTACAAGTTTCCAACCCTTGAAACTTATCAGTAACCCAAATATCTTCAGCTGACGCGTCACTTGATTTTTGTTTCCTTTTTCTCCCCAACCTGAAATAGTACCTACTAGGAATGGTTGGGCGTGGAATAGCGACAGGTTCTCTCTTAGGTTTGCCTGTTCCCAGGTCTGCAGCAAGGTGTGATGGGAGAGATGACAGAGGCACAAGAGATGTGGGTTTTCTCTCTCTCCTTCCTGTTTTAACAAGGAAAGCTATCCCTCAGTCCAGCAACAGACCACACAACTCAACCTTATTACACAGCTTATTTCTCATTAGTGGCTAGGCTTGAAGCACAATGAAGCCAAAGCTCTTAATCCTAAATTACTTTAACATGCAGCACTTTAATGAACTGCGGACATTTCCAAGCTTCCTCTGTGTAATTGGCTACGTTATTATGAAAACAGAATAACTGGATTTTGTTGCGACAGACAGAGGAATGCATGATTTTCCTTTAATTGTCCTCTAACACCTTGTGATGTTTGCCCCAACACACACACAGCAACCACAAGGGTACCTGCACAGTGCTAAGTTGGAGAGGTTTAGTACGGGTGAGTGGGGGAGGGGACCCCTCCATTTTCTCTTTAAAACTTCAGATTATTTCCCTTCACCACACAAAGCTGGGCAATCCGTGAGCAAGATCATGCACCCTTGTCCAATCAGCCTTTAGGAACATATTCTCAAGGATGCAGCAAGAAGAGCAGGAAGCAGCCTGTGCTTTTTCAAAGATCCAAGTCTGAGATTAGTAACTCAGAAGCACCCTTTGGCCAAGGTTTTGCTGTTAGTGCTGGGCAGCAAGCTGTGCTGGATTACAGTGCAGGCAGAAGCCTGGGGCCATGTTGGAAGGCAGCAAACATTCTTACCAGAGTAAAATCAGAAATCCTGAAAGATGAGTATCACAAGAGAGGGAGGAGCTGAACTAGTTTTAAAGAGAAGCTTATCCAAGCATCTTTTATTAGGGGCGTCACATGTCTTTATAGCTGTAACAAAATTGGGCCAAGGAGAAATTTCCCAGCCCTGCTCTTCCAGAAATCCACACTGCAAATTCTCTACATGTGACCCTACCATAAGAACTTCATATTGTGTTGTGGTATCGAGCCAGAACATTGATCCATCCTAGCAACAGCACACTACAGCTACAGTCTACTGCTGGTTCATAGGGGTCCTGACACGGCCCAAATGACCACATTTGTTTTTAAGGCTCAAATCAGTAAGATTATGCAATTCAGTCATAATCCGGAAGCAAAAGGAAATTTCTCCCTGGGCTCAGTAACTCCATCTATTTCTACAAAAACTGCTAAAAAAACTAACACAGACACCGCACCGGAAATTGCTAACACTGTGCATGTGAAACTGCACACATCTCCATCATCCCTCCTGAACAGATTCCTCACCTGCATTTCTTCCACACGTGGATAAAGGGTCTGTTTAACTAAATACCCTCTCCTGGAAGAGCGTTTTTCTCCAGTGTAAAGCACACTCCATGGTTAGTGGGGTTGAGAGATGTGCATGTGTATTTTTTTTAAAGTTGTAGCTAACTCCTCTGCCTAGAGGAAGTTGCTGTTGTTATCATTATGTATCCTGCCTTTCCACCAAATGGTACTCAATGCAGGATAGTATCTTGGGATTGAGAGATACCATCCAGGCAATCAACATAATCTCTGTGTTTGAGAAAAGTGGATGCGTGGCAAAAAAAACAAACCCACTCATTTTATCATGTGGAACACAGCACCCTGTTTCCAATGCCCGTGTTCACATGTAATGATAAGCAGTGGATTTAAGGGGGCATAATTGTTGGCTTTTCATTGCGTGAAAACATGACAATTGTGTCCACCATCGGGGGTGAGTGACTTGTGGCCCTACAGATGTTTTGATCTACAACTCCCATCAGCCCTAGGCAGCACAGCCAATGGTGAGAGCTGATGGAAGTTGTAGGCCAAAACATCTGGAGGGTCACAAGTTGCCCACCCCTGATCTAGAACATGTGCTTTTTCAAACACACTATTGAAGCAATAAAAATGGAACACAAGGAAACGAATAGTTCCACCCTAAGTGGCTTTGAGTTGCTATGCCATGCTAAGTAATTTTTAATCATTCCTTTTTTAAGACAAAAAAGCCTGAACTAGGCCTGACAGCCTCTTATCTGCCTCCCAACATGGTTGTCGCATAAAAATTAAATGGCAGTCTTTTTTATGAGAGAGGGGAGAGGAGAGGAGGGGGAGGGGATGTTGTACCTGAGCCTATTGAACGTCCAACGGAGTCAGAGGAAAGAACCATTGAATCTGTAACACAAGAGTACAAGTTCATTTTTCCCTTGTCACATAAATCTATTACTTGTTTACAAGAGGCTCCTATTTCCTCTTCCTCAATAAAATCAGTGTACTGGCTACACTTGCAGCAGAGAAATTCTAACCATGACATTTTTGTGTGCTACATGTGCAGCTGATCAATCCACACTGAAGGGAAGCATTAAACATTTCTGGCTCAGAATTACATCCCTTCCAGGAAGAGGGGAAACGGTCCTACCTGAACCTGACACTCAACCCACATCAGAAAGTCAGTTGGGGGCAAGCTCCCCACACTGCCTCAGGGAAGCTACGAAACACCTCAAGTGGATTTCAGAAGTATTGCAGAAGTTATCTTTTAAATTATTCCTGTGTTGTGACAGAGAGAATGAACTGTACAGTGTTAGAAAATCACAGTGCCACAGAATACCCAACTGCCTCTTCATAACATGTAGGTAGAGAAGCTATCTATACATATGAAAGATAAGCAAGGAAGATGTTGTACGTACATGTGCATAATAGCAAGAACCATCTCAAGTTTAGCAATTCAAGAATCGCTACTAGATTGATATGACCTGTTGAGTCTCAGGCAGTTTCTTATCAACACTGCCCATGGTTTAACCTTCCCAACATAATAGATGTCCTGAGAGACAGATTGTGGGAGGCTGTATGATGGATCCACTGTTGCTACATGAATCATTTTCACAAATTTATACATACAAAACCATTCAAACAAGACAAGCCACAGCTCATGGATATAGAATTCTAGTGATTAAAATGCCACTGTTTTCATACTCGACTACCTCTGAAATAGGACTACTAAGCACAAGCAACTAGGGGAAGTCTGAAAACAGAAGGACCCCACTACAATTTAAATGAAGATTCAACTCCACAATGGTTCTCTTTGGGTTTCGCATTTGTTTCCCCATCAATGAGAACATATACAGACATATATTTAACCTAAAAATGGACAGAGTAACCAAGAACATCATCTCATTTTTCTGCTCAATGTAGTAGTGAGCTACAAAAACAGCTTCTCAAATTCAAACTTAATGTACATGGTTCATTCCACATTCCCCCTCCACTGTAGCAAAAAAACCCTATACTATTTTCTCTGACACCCACTGGTAGAGCTTCTTTTAATAAATGCTGCTACGTCTACAGTATAATGGTTTTCCCTCAAAAAGCTTGACGTTTGATACAGGGTTCTCCATTTTATCCTCACAACAACCCTGAGAGGTGGGTTAGACAAAGAGAGTTACCCACTGAGCTTCATGACTGACTGGAGATCTGAACCTGGGCCTCCCCGGGCCTGGTCCAACACTGTAACTACTATACCACATTGGTTCTTAAAATCAAAATTATTGACGTAAAAGTCTACAACTGATGAAAAATCTATCCTAAACTTGAGTAAATCATCCATGATCACAGCATTAACAATTCATTTATGTACTTTCAATCTGAACTAGGCAATCTTCAGCTTCCAGCAAATGGAAGAGACTGGGTTGTCCCTGAGGTAACTAGTATAACATAATACAGTCACTTATTTATTCACAACTCCGATAGGCTAGACAGTTTGTGAGACCCAAATCTTACAGTGTAAATGCTGCTAATTTGAATAAGAAATGACTCCCTTTACTTTCTTCTGAATAGTTACTGATTGTCAACATCTGTTTGGGGAATGCAGACACCACCTTGACTTCAACAGAGGATTCTAGTAGCAGCTCCATTCATGCCATACACTGCACTAAGAACAGTTCCTGGTTCTCATTTTCCTGCTCAGGCAACCAAAGGATCAGCATGTGCCTATTCACGTGCCTCTGTCCTTTCACCTGAATCGGACTAGAAATCAAAGTGTGTAGAAGAGAGCACATATGGCAACAATAGTTGTGAGAAGTCAACACAGCAAAGTCTAGCTTCATTCTACAATGAGTATATGAACCTTACTACATTGTTCTTCACAGATACTTTGGCTTGGATCCCAAGATAAATTAGCTGACAAAAGCTGACAGAAGAAAAGTTACCCATCCCTTCTTCCCTTCCCTGCAGCCCCCTGAAAAGCTTTTCCAGGTGGGGATGGGGTGGGTGGGGATCACCCAAAATGGGTCAGTCTGCCCAATTTGGGGCACCTTCCCCAGCAGTCCTCTGTGCCCCAACTCACAGTGTTGAGGAGTTTCCCACACTTTCCCAGTGTTGAGGAGTTTCCCATCTGGAAAGGCTTTTCAGGGGCTGCAGGGAAGGGAGAAAGGGGAGGGCAAACTTTCCTTCTGTGAACTTTAAATTAACTTATCTTGGGATCCAAGCCACTGACTGGGTTTGCATGACACAACAACCCATCATGGGTGACAAACTGATGGTCAAGTGGCACTTTGGAGCAACCATCACTGGTGTTGTGACTCCAGTGGGTCAGGACAGAGACCAGCCGTGCCGGAGTGTGTTTGGGGTGGGGCCAGGCTAAGTGCAGCCTGACCCAGCTGGGCCGCCTTACCAATCAGCACCTGCTCAAAAGTCAGGTCCCAAACACACTCAGATGCTGGAAGCAATTGTTTGTTACCACAGCCAGATGCTCTTCACATTCCCGAGCTCAGACTTGTACCTTTGAACCTTGGAATGACCTTGACCACGACTTTGCCTGATCCTGAACTGGTTTACGTTTGCTGTATTTTGGAATGATATATTTTGGCTTTGACCCTCAGTCTGTGATAATGACCACAGCTTATCTTGGAACTGGACGGATTTATGACAACTGGTTCACCACCCTTTTTGGAACAGTTACTGCAGGTGTGCAAATTTCCCCTCCATTTACTTCCCAGCTATTAAATTTGTGTATGTCCCCCCCCCCATGTGCAAATATCCCACATTTCCCAGTCCAAGAAAATGTGCAAAATATTCTGCAATATCCCTGTCCTGCCAACCTTACAGGGTGGCAGAACAGGATGGAGCAATGGGGTGCCAGCACCAGTTGTACTTACACCTGCCCCTCCAATGGGGCCCCATTTACTCTGTTCCTTGCAGCCACCTTCTAAGGGTTTAAAAAAACAACCAAAAAAACTGTCAGGGAACCACAGCAGTAAGTGCTCCGAAAAGGTTCTGCAAAAAGTGGGGGGAGTTAATATTTCCCCTTTCTGGAGTAGCTGGAGACTCGGGAAAGTGTTGAAAAGGTGTAGGGTACTGAGAAATGTCAGTTCAGCACTTAAGAGGATTATGCTGCTGGGGGGGGGGGATATTGCCCCCCCTTGGTGCACTTTCTTTTGCCCCTTTTTCCCCATTTACTGATGCTTTTCAATTGACAGCTCAGCAATTGGTCCCTGAACAGCTAATATAAGGAGAATCACGGTAATTATTACTATATCCACAAAGTGCCAACGCCGCCGTGATTAAACTTACTTTTATCCATTTAATTAAACCTTTTACCAAAAAAAAAAAATTATATATATTTTTTAGAAATTTTTGAATACATACTAACATTTTGAGTATAAAACCTTAGTGTTTTCACATTCAAATTTGAGGACTTAACAATGATAATGCTAGAATTTCAAGTTACACCGTATAAATTTCCATGCAAGTTTGAGGACTTAACAATAAATATTACAATTACAAGTAACACAATTTATATATCTACTCATATGTGCTTTAGCATACCAAGTCCTAACTTTGTGGTCTTTTTAACAGAGTTAGTAGAAGCCTTTCTCTTGTTTTTTCTTTTTCTTTTTAAAGTGGCATAGGCCTTCCCCTGTTTTTTCTTTTGAGGAGGCCACCGCCTGAGAATTCCCTTATTTTTTCTTTCGGTTTTTCTTCCCAGGTGGCTTGAGACTTTTTCTATTTTTCCTTTAGAGAGGCTTCCAATGTACTGATTGCTGCACGCCCAACAAGAAACCAGTTTGCCCCTCTTGTTTCGTTCATTATCTTCTTCAAGGGTTTCTCACAGACTATATCAATGTCAATTCTACACCAAAACACAAAAATATTTCTACAGTGTTACAAAACAAACATCATACAATCTATCTTCAAGGTCCCCTTGTTTTACTTACGTTCTTACATTGTTAGGACATTTGCTTTCAATGATGAAGAAAAGATAAGATATCAGCAGACATTCCTCTAAGACTACAAGAATGTATGTAAATAATAATAATGACAGGAATTTACCACAGTTTATTGTGCAAAAATGGGGTTACTTACATCACTATGTATAGAAATAATAAAATAATGAACCTCCCAGGTCATAGGAAGATGAGGAATGGAAATGGGTTGCTACTACAAAGGGAGATGATTAAGTCATCAGAGAGAGAACTAGAAGAAGGGCACACCCATGAAGTCTTCACCAAGTAAAGAATAGGTGGACCTGTAATGTAACCCCTATAGTATTAATGGGAACGTTGTAAGAGCCCTAAGGGAGTGGTAATTGATTCTGCTGGATGTCTTACTTGTATGAATGATGATGAAATGGTTAACAGCTGTTACCAGCTGCATATAGAGTATAAATACATGTAGTAAAAAGTATGACCACTAGAGGACTCTATACATAGTGATGTAAGTAACCCCATTTTTGCACAATAAACTGTGGTAAATTCCTGTCATTATTATTTACATACATTCTTGTAGTCTTAGAGGAATGTCTGCTGATATCTTATCCTTTTCTTCATCATTGAAAGCAAATGTCCTAACAATGTAAGAGCGTAAGTAAAACAAGGGGACCTTGAAGATAGATTGTATGATGTTTGTTTTGTAACACTGTAGAAATATTTTTGTGTTTTGGTGTAGAATTGGCATTGATATAGTCTGTGAGAAACCCTTGAAGAAGATAATGAACGAAACAAGAGGGGCAAACTGGTTTCTTGTTGGGCGTGCAGCAATCAGTACATTGGAAGCCTCTCTAAAGGAAAAATAGAAAAAGTCTCAAGCCACCTGGGAAGAAAAACCGAAAGAAAAAATAAGGGAATTCTCAGGCGGTGGCCTCCTCAAAAGAAAAAACAGGGGAAGGCCTATGCCACTTTAAAAAGAAAAAGAAAAAACAAGAGAAAGGCTTCTACTAACTCTGTTAAGAAGACCACAAAGTTAGGACTTGGTATGCTAAAGCACATATGAGTAGATATATAAATTGTGTTACTTGTAATTGTAATATTTATTGTTAAGTCCTCAAACTTGCATGGAAATTTATACGGTGTAACTTGAAATTCTAGCATTATCATTGTTAAGTCCTCAAATTTGAATGTGAAAACACTAAGGTTTTATACTCAAAATGTTAGTATGTATTCAAAAATTTCTAATATATATATATATATATATATTTGTAAAAGGTTTAATCAAATGGATAAAAGTAAGTTTAATCACGGCGGCACTTTGGCACTTTGTGGATATGGCAATTGGTCCCTGGCAACTGTGCATATATTAGCCTATATGCAGTCTGGCCTTGTCAGTTTCCATGTATGTATGTGATCTACTCCACTTTGCTGCACCCTTTGACAGCTGAAACATACAATGAAATTGACCAGGCAGGACTACACATATTGGCCCAAGAGCGCACTTGCAAAAGACCAACACAAATAGTAATAATAAAAAATTAAGGACACAGTTGTGCAATTTTCAGGGGCTGAACAATTTTTTTTTTTTAATGACCCGAACTGCACTTTTTCAAGGCTCCAGGAAAAAAACCTGCAGTGGTGAACTAAAAGGGACAGCGCTCAGAGTGGGGTGGGGAAGACAAGATGGGTTCTACTGTGAAGGACACTGGGATACTGGCTGGAGGACCGAGGGGGAAGGGGGGGGAGAACAAGCCACAGTGAGCCCGATCATCTGTTGGTTGTTCTGCAAACAACCCATACTGCATAGCTTATTCCCAGGGTAGCTTAGTGAGTTATATGGATGTGGCCACTATCTTGTAAGAAGCCATTTCCTACTTTATTTTTCCATGCTGTGTCTAGAGAAATACAGCTTTTAGCAGAACCATGTTTAGCAACAAACCATCCTTAGTCTGAAGGTTTACAGTTAGGTATATGTACAGATTGTATGCTGCATTGGACGGAGTCCTGAGAAATTACAAAACAAACCGCTGGTCCCACAGTGATAATACAAGTTTAATAAAAGTTTGATGTAGTTTTTGCATTCCATACCACAGGAACAGTATTCTTCAGAATCCAAGCCAAACATAGTGAGTGAGGCACCGATACTAATTTGGCAGCTCCTTTAAAGAAATGCAGACCTTGGACAGCATTGTTGTAGAGATACGTCTTTTCAAAACTGACAGATTCACTAAAAAATCATTTGATATCTTTTCCAAACTGGCTGCTGGCTTAGAACTAAAATGTATCACTGGCTGTTTTTGAGTACCTGAGAATGTTTTGGCCAACACTGGATATTTCTCATAGGCCTCTACCATGTATATATGTACAAATATACCAACTGAAACTAGATGTAAAAGATATATGCTTAGAATTAAAGAATTATGAGTCCATGAATTTGTTCTGAGTACAAGAACTGAACAGAGCTCACAGTCCTAACATGCAAAAATCCCCTCCTGGTTACCCCCTCCCCACTTTCTTCATTTCAGCAGTATAATTTTGGGGAGGGGCTCCTTTTGTTGTTACCATTGTTAAGCAATTTGGAGTCAGATTATTTTTTTTTTGCAGATCTACTTCATAACACACAGGGATTTACCAGTAGATCCTGATCTACCTTCTGCCCACCCCTGCTCTAGCTGTTGTTCCTGTAGTTCCATTGCCCCGAGTTCCTCAGAAAACTAAGCAGTCAAAAGGGCTCCTTCAAGCAAGAAAGGGTGTTTAGGAGTGATCATGTACACTGCCCAGGCCAGGTCCCCATTTCAGAGTTAGTCAGGGAAGTAATCTTTAGGAGTTCTTGGTGACATCCTTCACTGTATTTCAGGAACTGCAAGCTGTGTGCAGGTTATGTAGTACACACAAGAATAGTAGCACTGGTAGTATCCAAACCTAACTATCAATGGGTACCTTTGCTTCTCCAAGTACAACACATCTGGTTTACAGCTGATGTGCCAATCTGGACTGTAGGAAGCACCTGTGCAGTGCCAAGGATCAGATGAAGCAACTATTCTAAGGGGAAACTTGGAACATAAACATTTGAAAATTCCATGGAATATATGATTTAGCATCAGAAAACAAAGGGATGCAACAGTGTCATGTAAATTGTTTGGGGTCTCCTGACCCCATCTCAAAATTAAGTTGTACTTTCCAGAAAAAAGCAAAAGCACAGGTTAAAATTCCAGCTAGTAACTTCTAATGAAGGCAGTTCCCCCATCCTCACATGTAATTCACAAGCATCTAACAAGGCATACACAAACCCAGTGAACTACGACTTTTTGCAGCATCAATATCTGTTCATAGAGCCCATTTTACACAGCAACAGAAGTAGATTCTGGCCGTTCCTACAATCACACACATTCTAATCTGTGAATAAATCCTTTAAAAGGCATGGCTAACACATGATGTGATGCTTCTTGGAGCAGTGCCCTCTATTTCATGCAGTCAATGCTGAATCTACTGCCAGATCCCCTTCTCCACTCCATGTTCACAGAAATACTAAGAATGAAGCATATACAGGAAATACAAGCATGTGCACACACCTTTTAAACCTAGCATCATTAGCAGAAGTACAAAATAAGGCTTTAATCCACAGGTGTGAATATTGTGCATCAGGCATCCTTCATTATGCCAGAATACATCTCCAGCTGAGAGCCCTCTCCCTCCAGCTACCAACTGCCACTATTGAGACCACCAGAGGGAGAGGAAGCAGCAGCCCTTCCATTGTGCTTAAATCCAGCTCCATAACTTACAGAATTACTGCCTGCTGATCTTTGTAACTGAGAATCCAGCACCTGAGTTGGCTGTTTTCCTCCTCCCTCTCAATCCCTATTCCTTTTGTGTCATGTCTTCCAGATTATAAACCTGTGGGTGGGGATTTTCTTTTTTCTGATTTTTGGGAGTCTCTTCAGCTATTCAAAATCCTTTGAATAATAAATCACTGAACAAATATAGTTAACTACCGGTATCCCAGAAATTACTTCTGCCTTATTTTACAAATGTGTTGATGAGACAAATTCTCCTCATGCACACACTAGTTCTGTGTATGTTACTGGTTCAAGATCAGCTTGAAATAAAAGTCTAGTCCATGATGTTTCTTTCCAAATGACCTCTTCTGATAGCAGATGATATGGAAAATAATGAAAAGCAGACCACTAACTAGCAACAGTCAGTTACTGAGCAAGTCTGCTTTTCCTATGTGAAATTTGGTTCTCTCACACAGAACATTTGCCAAAATCACAAGCAACAACATACCATTAATATTATGTCTGTCAGACAGCTATTGGCCCAACCATGCTTTTATCCATTCACCAACGCCCCACTAATAAAAGGATATACATAGGTTCCTTGAAAAGCTGGTGGGTAGCCACTCTGTTCATTAGTGCATGGCAAAAAAATATGTGAAGTAATCTGTCAAGAGATCTGTCCATCCCCCGGGTCCCCGCAGTCTAATATCATCATTTCCAATGACAACGCCAGGGGACGCTCCCTACCCTTCACTATACCACATATACATGCATTATCCCTTTTCCTCCCCTACTCTAAGAGAAGAACTATGAGGAGTTGCTCCAGCTGCTAACAACTAACAAGGAAAGTTCACTCTCCCCTACCTCCGATCTAAGGGCCAAACGAAATGTTCATTTAATCCTGCACAGTGTAGCTATGTATGATAGTTTTACTTACTCTCACGAAAGCATGTGTGGCCCCACTTCAGATCGGAATTGACTCCAATGAGACTTCTTTCTTTTTTCAGGACCAAAACATGGGGAGAGTGGAGGTTTTAAACCCCCTCTTCCTGGAGCATCATGGTCACAATCCAAATGGGGGCCATGCACCCTTGCTTGAGAGTAAGTAAACTATCATGCATAGCGACACTATGCGTGATTAGACAAATGTTTAGTTTGGCTCTTAGAGCCAGTTTGTTGGGTGCCCCAGTACAGTACCCACCGGCTTCACACATACACACACAGCCCAGCAGTTCAGTGGATCACTTCCATCAGTACCAGGAACCTAGTTCTGCTTCACGTCTGAAGAAGAGCAATGTGCAAATTTAAATAGAACTGCATGACTAACATAATTAAAATGTATTCCATCAGCTTCTCTGGCCTTTTTAACTCTCACTTACACCTCCTCCGGAGTGAACACATTTCTGGACCTTTGTTCAAAATGCTTTAGAGAGACCTGAAGACTGCCAGCTGCACTGAGACACATGCTATCCCATTAGATATTCATATTGCATCAACTGGAGCTGTTCCTTTATTTATTCAACTGTACAGAGTGCTCCAGTTTAAAAATAAAATAAAAATTGAAATCTAGTAAGAGATCCTAAAATCAGCAGGTACAGATGCCCTAGAGCAGGGCTCTCCAACCTTGGGTCCCCAGATGTTGCTGGCCTACAGCTCCCAGCATACCCAGCCAGCATGGCTAATGGCAAGGGATTCTGGGAGCTGTAATCCAGCAACATCTGGGGACCCAAGGTTGGAGAGCCCTGCCCTAGACATTTGCTCAGATATTATCTCAAGTAATCCAATCATTCCAATGGGTCTAGTTCATCTTATATACAAACTGTTCAATAAACAAAAAACCTATGGTTTACCAAAAAAAAAATAGTAATAATGTAAGGCTATACAGTTTTCAACCAAGCACCAAAAGGCAGGGAAACTGTGAGCTGAGGCTCACAAGCCTTACCACAACATCTTCCCTAAGGAGGCAGAAAGTGCACGTGAACTTTTCATTCTCCCAAAGCAGACAGAGGATGTGCACAGATGGAGAATATGGTATGCAAAGGTAACTGTGCGGCTGTGGAAAACTGATGACGAACTTCAGGCTACCCACCTCTTTTAAAGAGCAGCTTCTCCAGCCTGGTGCCCTTCAGATGTGTTGGAGTGCAGTTACCATCACTGCCAGCCAGCATGGCCATTAGCATCCTTTTTTCCAAAATGCCAGCCACCATTATGAATATGCAACTCCCAACCAAGGGGTTGTCAGAGGTGGTCATGTTGTGTGAACCCAACCAGTGGGGGTTATTTGAAGGCTAAACAACCCTACAATAGACCGTGGGTTATGCAAAGGTTGTTTAGCCTTCAAATAACCCCTACCAGTTGGGTTTGCACAACACAACAATCCCTGGTTGGGGGTTGAACATTCATAGTGGCGAGTGGCACGCACTGCAGCTCCTTGAGGGTAAATTAACCCATGATGAGATGGGCTGCCGTGCCGTGTGAACCAGGTCATTTTCACAGAATAATAAACCAGTAGAAAACATTCCTTATACATCTTAGATTTTATCCTCTGATTTCACTTTTGTCCTAAGCAAGATAAAATGTAAAAGTGTTGATGAAGGAAATCAGACCTACCAAATTCCTTGCTACTGTTCCACTATTCCAAAACTAAATTTACTTGTGAGTAAGCCCCACAGAATACAATGGGTTTTTCTTTTAAGTAAACATGCATGAGTCTAACCACTGTACCTTGCCCCCTCAGTAGAACTCGTAGCTCCTATCAACACAGGCAGATTTTCACCTGCCTCATCCCAAATATCTCATACAGAGATGGACTACCATCTTTCCCAGCTGAATTTCTGCCTGTTTTTCCTGGAGGCAAGTGAAGTGGTGCCCTCCATGCTTTTATCATTTCCACATGACTCAAGGCTAACGCAGCATTTTTTTAAAAAATCTAACCACTGAACCATACATGCTTCAGGAGAACTCAAGGAATCCTCCCAGCTCTTATCAAGTTTGGTTTGGTGGGCTGCTTGGCAGGCTGGTGGGAGGCTTGAATCTGCTGGAAAATTGGAGTGTGAGGAGAGTCCTCCTCATGTGCCATTTTCCCAGCAGAATCCAAGGGGCCCTCCCCACCACCCCGCCTTTCCCAGCAGATTCACCGCCCACCACCACCAACAACAACAACCCAGCAGTGTCATCTTCTCTTTCTCCTTCTCAGCCAGTAATATTATGAGGTAAACGGCAGTTTCCCTAGCCCCCCTCTAAACATTATAAATCAGCTGTGATGGGGAAGGGAGAGAGATTTACTGACAGGCCTTAACATGACTGTCACTGCTGTCACTGTGACAGTTATAATTACAAAAACATACGCAACAGCACCAAGCTACGTGCAGGCACACATACACACACACAAAAATATCACAGCTTTTCAGCTATTTTCACAGTAGTTGAGAATGACGACTGGAACGCATTCCCTCTGGAGTTACGGCTGGTCCCCACTCTCTCTGCATTCGGGAAGAGGGTCAAGATGCAAATTTTTAATTTGGCTTTTTAAATTGTTGATATGCTTTTCATGGTTGTTTTTAACATTTTATTATCTTCATTTGTTTATGAGTTTTGCTTTCTGAATTTTTGTAAACCATATTGGTTGGTCCCAAAAGGGAGTACAGAAATACAGTGATAATAATCATGGTAATGATGATGGCTATGATGATGGGGCAACTTACAAAATGCACCCTTTTCAGACAACATCACTAGGGCGCAGGCTGTGTCCAGTAAATTATCTTAACAGGTAGTTTGCTAACTGTGCATGCATAGGATCTGTTCGAACAATTTATGAGAGTGGGGCCTGCCACCACAATCTCTCTCTCTCTCTCTCTCTCTCTCTCTCTCACACACACACACACACACACACACTTGTGGAATACCCTGTTATGTCATCTGAAGGGTGCTAAAGACAGAACTGAAAGAGGGGGACTGGAAGCTGTTGGTAAGTGAACAAATGAATGGAACCTCAGTCTGGCTGCATGTCCAATTGATAGGAGAAAGGGGCCCATGGTTTATTTTTATTCCCTTTACAGAAGGGAAAGCAGCAACAGGATCCAGCAACAGGAAACATCTGATTGTAAAAACCATTTCCAATACATTCTGGATTTTCTACTTTAATAAACTACCTCCTTAAAATGAGATTGCTTTACAAAGTCTTACTCTGTGTGCGTTTCACTACATTAGAAAATTACCCCCATAGACCACAAAAGTTGGAGGTGCGCTTGTGAGGCCCAACTTAGAAACATATGTACCTTCATATATGTCTAAATCATTTTTATTTTTAAAGTACATGGAGAGATGATAACCAGAAAGTTTATAAAGATGTAGTGTTGACAAGTCTTATCTAACTAAACCACTAAATCATAAAGTTATGTCCAAAAATACTATAACTCCACTAGGAAAAAGAAAAGAAATGGCATAGAACAGAAGTAATCTACAAAAAATCTGGTCTCCTCCAGTTCCAAACTAAACTTACTACATATACTAAAACACACACACAGACACCACTTGATTGCTGAAAGCAATGCTAGTATGCCTCTACCCTGGGAACAAAAAGCCTCCTTTGACGGGTCACAGAGGACCAGGTTTTGGCAAGGTCAGGCATGCTACTTCACCAACAAAAGGTGAAGGTCATTCAAGTAGATCCTAAAGGCCCTAAAAGGAACCAGACAGCTAAAGCTGGTTCATATTGTAATTTTTCAAGTTTTTGAATCTATAAATAAATAATGTAAAACTGAGGATTCCAAGAATGATTCCTCAGAATCTAAGATCTGTCTGGCAAAAGCCATCACTTGCACGCCCCATATTATGATCTTTCTACATACTCAGATACACAGGTTAGATACTCTCTCACACACACACATGTGAAAGCCCAGCTTTGCACCCAGGGAGAGGAATCCCACAGACTGTTTTCCAGGTTTCCTGTAAAGCCTGAGATCCCCTCCATCCTTGCTCGAAATAATACCCAGAGTAATAAACAGAGTGGATTCACTGAGATCTTGCATCTCGCATTGGCTGCCAACCAACAAGGCTACTTTGTTGCCTCTTTGTTGACGTGTGTTCATGTGTTCAGAACTCCTGAAGGGTGATCAGCCAGTAAAGTTGTCACAATGCCTGCAAAGGCAGGGCTTGCCTGGATGCCTAGGCTTCAAAGGACCCTTGTGAAGGAAGCAAAGGACCAGATGACAATAGTATTTTATAACTCAAAGCAAAAGCCAAACCAAGCGGTCTTCCACTCAACCCATGACAATTATTCCAAGTCAGGTTTGTGCTAGTGTCACTTCAAAAGCACAAATAATTTCTAACTACTTTTAAAAAGGTAAATAATTGCAATTTATACAGGAATTATGAACAATTGTCATAAAGGTTTTTAAAGGTGTGTGTGCGTGTGTGTGTGTGTGTGTGGGGGAAACACAAGTAGTTAAGGCAAATTACACTAACATGCCAACTTTCACACTGAAAATATGTGCCATAAATACTTTACACATATACCCAAAGGGAGGCGAAGAAATTATTTTTAAAAAACATGTCAAGTATAAAGGCAGCCCAAACAAAAGCATCCTAAAACAGTGATATTTATCCCAATTTGAATTGCTCGTTATGAATCAGTCAGGATTTTCTTAAACCAAAGCAATGCCCAGCATCTCTAATTAGTAAAAATTCTCATAAAGGCAACAATGCTCACAAGTTTCTCAGAGAGAATGTAGGTGGCCAAAAACCTCCCAAAACATAAAGCATTTTTTTTAAAAAAAATACCAAAACTCCCTGTCTCCGCTGTTTAGAGAGTTGTCAGCAATTTCATAGTGACAGCTTTACACAGATAAGGCTTGCCTGTCTCATTTCTACTGACAATATATGAACGAGCAGCAGACAGGACTGAAGCACAAGAAAGAAGAGAGATAGGATAAACTAAACCCTCTTGTGACTAAGAGCTCTTCCAGACACCCTTTCTCTATGAAGTGGTAGTGCCCCACTTCCCACTTCATTACAAGGGCCTGAACAAGACAGTTATTCAATGAAAGCTGACACTGAACAGACACAGTCAAAGCTTCTGGTTTTCCACTCCTGTCTTCATGGCTGCAGGCCTTGGCTGGCAAACTCACAAAGGCTGTAATTTTGGACGGTAAGTCCAAAGAAGTTTCTGGCCCTCAGCTGCCTTATACGATCATTGACCCGAGTTGTGAGTGAATGTGTTTTGTGGCGAAACATGGCATAAAATATCTAGACCAAAAGCAACATATTTTATTTCTAAACTAAAAACTACAGACCAATTAGGCTTGTGCTTCTATAAACCCTGTGACCTACAGTGTAACAAAGTAAAGCAGTCCTACAAATAAAGACATTTGCATTTTAGGAATAAAATAGAACAAGGTTCAGGGCCAATAGTCTATGAGCTGCCCTCCTCTGCTCAGGGGTCATTTGACCAAGCTTCTGGACTTGAAAGCCATGAAACTGAAAAACTGAGAAAGCCCACTGCAGCTCTGACAAGGGGCCAAGAAACTCAAATGAGAGAAAATTCCCACAAATGGAAGCATGATCTCAAAGCAGTAAAGGATGTGCTTCATGGGAAAAGCTTGGGCATTTTCAATAAGCCAGAGACCAGGCTGTGAGAGTCCGCTCTATAAGCAGAATGCATGGCCACGAAAACTATTAAAGTGAGAGCAGATGACAGGGAAACCGACCATTCCAGCCCTAGACAAATAGAGCTGGAACATTTTCAAAAAGGGAAACATTGTTTGCACCGTGCCATGTATTAAAAACAAAACCACAATGCAGCCTTGCAAATGAGCACTTGGGAAAGACATGATGTAGTGAAAAAACAACAGCCTATGATATTCAGAAGTGGAAACACGGAAAAATATTTTATGCGGTCATAAAAAGGAGGGTTACATCAAATATGTAGAAATTCTGTCATAAGCTACCAGGACTCTTCTAAATCAGCTGTTATGTTGAGGAGCTGCCATATATATGCCAACTGGGGTGGGGGTGGGGGGTTCAGCCTCACTTTGCAGCAACTACCAACTAACAGCAGTATTAATAAGATGTTCTACTACAGCAGAGATTTCCAGCAACTTGGGGTTCACATGCAAGCAAACTGAGCAGGAGGTTTGGCAGGCTTGCTGTTCCTACCTACTTATTCCCAGGGATGTTGAAGAGTCCTTGATCTCAAGTCACAAGTCAAGTCACGAGTCTTTGGACCCGAGTCTCGAGTCCGAGTCCTTGGTCCAAAATGGTGACTCGTGAGTCACGAGTCACTCCCAAAGCTGACTCCACGAGTCCCTATTAAAATCAATGGGGGTTTTCCCCCAACAAAATAAGGCTACTTCAGATGTGTGGCTTAAATAAATTCTAGGCACAAGTGTGCCTTTTTATTTCAAAACTCTGCAACTGATTTTGACAAGAACAGACCAGCAGCCAAACCCAAAATAACCAGGCAGGCAGAGGAGGCAGGGAACTGCAAAGCAGGCAGGCAGAGGCAGCCAGACCCAAAATGTCTGAAAGGTTGCATTTTAGGAAAATGATTTTAAAAAATAAAATCATCACCGGCAATTGCACTTCTCTCCACTCCTTCTGGCACAACCCAGGGATGTTGAAGAGTCCTTGGTCTCGAGTCCCGTGTCGAGTCTCGAGTCCCATTAAAAATATTGGGACTCGAGTCAGAGGGGGGACTCAGTCCGACTCACGAGTCGAGTCCTGGAGTCTGAGTCCCCATCCCTGCTTATTCCTCACAGCTGGGGCAAACCTTGCAATGGAGGGCCATAGATTTGCCTGTATTTCTACCACAAAGAGAAGATATATGAAGGCAAGGACTTTACAGAAGATGCTGAAGAAAACAATTGAATAAACCTAAAGGAACCAAGAGTTTTCTATTACTTATTTGATCAAACACTTTCACAAAGCATCTCTTGTGATGCTGCATAAACCTTCAATTCCTCTAGCCATACCATTAATAACCCCTCACAAACAGGAACTGCATACACAGCTAATTCATGGGTTCTTGCTCAATTCCGGAAGAAGAGGACTTGCACAAATATCTCAGTCATTTTCTCCCAACCATTTCTTGGAATAATTCCACCCACCTGCTGCATCAGGCACACAGGCAAAATATCATGGGACTCACAGGTTTGACAAGCTTTACAGCTACTTCAGTTTACTGCTACTTCAATTTACTGGAATATTTCTAGCACCAGACCTCCTCATAAATGGCAAAGTTATATTATTAATCTTGTTGTTACAAAGCAGCTGCCTTCCCGCCTCAATTCAATTCTCCTTGGCAAATCTCTATAGCTAAAAATTTCCAACTCTGTTCAGCCCCCTCATCCCGTTTCTGCAACACACCCCTTTTTGGGGGTGCGGGGCACAGATATACTACTGTTCAGTAGCAGAATGTAGTTCTATTATTTTTTTTTAAAGTAGAGGAGGAACAAAAGAAACAACAGGGAAGTCTGCAAAACATTAAACGAAGGGGGGAAGCATGTTGACCATTAAAATCAAATATAGTCTTGAATAAACATCTCCAAATTATTCTAATTGAGCATGTTGACAGTTTCCAAAAATCTAAATCAACAATCATAATCAGTCATTATCCTTTACAATATTTTAAAACCTATGAAACAAACAGAATTCACAAAGGCTGCAATCTTAAACCCCGGTTCTAGGAGTAAGCTGCATTAAACTCAGTGGAACTTACTTCTTAGTAAACATGTATAAGATTCAACAATCTCTCAAAACAAAAGTTACCAGGCAGGTTGTGTATGGACCTCTAGTGATGCTGCCTTGAACCTCTATAAATTAATGCAGATGGGAAGTGCACAATTCTCCTTGCTTATTAGACTGCCACAGATGAGCACAGGAGACACACACGTTAGTGACAATAAAGGATGGAAAGAAGGCAAGACACCTCCTCCATCTTTCTCCCTCTTTCCCCTCTTGTGTTGATTCCAAGCTCTTTCTAAATAAGAAGACCATGTCTTTTGCACCAGGAAGACACCAAATCTGTGATGAGAATTAAGTAAATGTACATATCAGCTTATTCAGCATAATTTATTCTTCTTCTATGATTCAGGTTTTTAAAGAAGTCAGAATTTTTAGGGACGACTACGGCAAAGAAAGAAAGGGTACAGATATTAGAGACAGCAGGAATACAGAAGCAGGGGTATAAAAACCACAGGAGGGAGTCAGGGACCTCTGCAAGGCATTTGTCACACTGGATTCATTATGCTTGACTGAGATTTTTCATAAAGCCTTGCCATGTATTTTTAAGGTTTTTTAATAGTTATGGGGCTAGAGACCTACTTTATGTTTTATCGTCTCAGAAGAAAGCTGAAGGAGTATTTACAGAGCAATCCTTGATGTAGAGTTTTCACCAGGAAGCAAGTTTTGCCTCACTTTTAATATGAATAAGTGGTCTTATGAAAGTAGAGCCACATGATCAAATTGCAAGTTAGCAGCATCCTGATCACCACTTTGGTTTCTAGTGAGTTTCAAGATGCGATTTTTACCATCAGTCCTAGCAAGCACAGTCCATAGTGAGGGATGATGGGAGGTGTAGGACAAAACATCTGGAAGGCCACAAGTTGCCACAAGTTATAAACCAATATTACTGAGCTCTAGAGGCAATAAGGATAACATGGAGAGGAGGAGGAGGATTATGTAAGCCGCCTTGGGTTCCTTTCAGGAAAAAAGGCGGGGATATAAATATAATAAATAAAATAAATAAATGATACACTTACCATGGTGTCACATAATTGGTTCAGGGCTTAAATAAAGTTGTACAATATATAGATACACAGGGAAAAAACCCTGAATTGCACCAAAGCCTTCCCCCAAACATCCAGAATAGGAAAGAAGTGACACAATATGGCAAATAAAACATAAACATTGGAGGCTTCACTGCATTGAAATGAGCACCTATGATATCTAAACACACCCACTTGAAGCAAAACTTGAATGTTCCAAAAGACAGAACGTTGACAGAGCAGACATTCAGAAGCAGCTGAGGAGATGGATGTTGACTTCCAGTTCAGATCCAGTAACATGAAAACTGTACAGAAGAGCTAAGGGGAGAACCTCAAAGTAACCAGTAACGGGGTGGGGAAGCAACCAGGTACAAGTTACCTAGTCCTACAATGAAGACAATCAAAAAGTGTATGAACTGGACACAAGCAAGATACAATTGTAGCTGGCGAGCAGAATAGACACAGAAGCTTGAGAGAAGGATGGGAGGCTCCCACAAAATCAAAGAATTCTCAAGATCCACTGCACCTTTTAAATTACCAGAAGTTTACGGATCTTCCTGAAAGCTCTATGTCCCTTGAAAGGGAAGCCTTCCTTAGAAAACTGCATTGAAAACTTAGAAAACTGAGGCAGCTTTATGGAACCATATGGGAATTTCCAAGCTAGAAGAAGGGGATGGGAAGGCTCCAGCAACTTTGACAGGGGCCGCAGCAGCAGTCCACAGCTTGGAATTCCTTCAAGCCCACTCCCAAACACTCTATGCAATTTTTCACAGGTTTCAGCTTGTCATCGCTGGTTCTAAATGCTAGATAATGGTCTTTGACAACAGTGCCCTCTGTTGGCAAAAGGAACGAACAGCTGAGTGTTGGATCACTCTTTCTCTTCTAAAGTTATGAAACATTTCTCGCAGAGCACTTCCTCCTACATTGATACCCCGAGGATAACATCGGCAGGCATTAAACTCTTGGAAGTGAGCTGAAATCATTCCTAATTTGGGTGCATTTATCCAACTGGCACTCAGAAAATTGGATGGATCCTGAGTTTCTCTTGTTACCACACTACATGTGTTAATTGCCTTACCTAGTGCCAGGATGTTTGCATTATCAGCAGCAACTGTGTGCATGGCCACTGTTAATAATAAGATTGTCACTATCAGTACTTTCTGCACTTACCAGAGTGGTAGCCATGGTAAGTCTGCTGCAGCAATCTGCATTGCATCTGATTAAGTGGACAGTCCATGAAAGCTTATGCCAGAATAAATTTGTTAGCATTTAAAGTGCCACAAGACTTTTTGTCATTTTCTCCCTGCATTTAATTTCCTTCTGACCTTAATGTTGACCATTCCTTTCCCCCACCCCACTGTAAGTACTCTGTGTGTGTGTGTGTGTGTGTGTGTGTGTGTGTAGACACACACACCCCTCTCAAACCCTCAATAACATGCCAGGCATCTATAGCACACAAAAGCTTATGCCAGAATAAATTTGTTAGCCTTTAAGGGGCCACAAGACTCTTTGTTGTTCTTGAATATTCTAAATGTGTTCATGTGGAAAAAAATTTAATCCTTCATTTTTTTAATGTGCCAACTTACTTACTTCCCCACCCCCAAAAAACGTTTCTAGCAAGTTGAAATATTAGGGTCATGTAACACATCACAGCTGCCTTGAGTGCCATTTTTGGTAGAAAGGCGTGGAACAAGTCAAATAAATAATAAATAATAGCAGCAAACGTGTTTGCTATCATATGTCCATGTGGCAAGGAGGTGTGGCTAACTCTCCAACTCCTTGGCACAGGGACCTGTATAATACATGGCCTGGTAAACACTCATTTGCTTTGGTGTTCATATGATGCTCGGGAAAGATCAAGAGCTTCAGACAATGAGCCAGTCTGGACTATCTGTGCATCATGACAGCAGTCTTCCAATTGTTAACTTTTTCTGACATACAAAAAACAAACAAAAAGAAATGCTGGCTCAGCTTGTCTGAGTGTGGAAAGCTAAGCAGGCTCAGGCCTGGTTATTACTTGGATGGGAGACCCCTCCTCTAGTTTCCTGCATTGAGCAGGGGGTTGGACTTGATGGCCTTGTAGGCCCCTTCCAGCTCTATGAATCTATGTTGTCAGGATTATACAGCGATAAACACTATGATTATACAGTCATATCACTATATAAATGTTTGATTTCATGTATTCCTACTTGACATCTCTGGCTGTATTAAGAGACATGATGATCTATTAAAATTGTATGGAGAAATGAAAACACATGGGAGGGAAAAGTAGTGTTCTATCAATGCAATCCTATGCATATATACTCAGAAGTAAGTCTCACTATGTAGAATGGAGTTTTTACTAACAGGTAAGTATACACAGAATTATAGTCTATAGGTACTTAGAAATCAGTGTTTATGCCCAAAGCAAATTTTTCAGTCTTTGGTTGCCAAATCCTTTCCTCTTAGTTTTCATTACCAATCAGGTATTTATGCCTAAGGAATAGTAAATAAACTCTAGTGAATGTAGTAACTAAAGTTCACTTGGGACAGTGGTTCAAAATCATGCCAATAATTGTTTAATACTGAATGAGTCCATATGACAAAGATTTGTTTAGTTAAGCTTATATGAGCCAAAATCTAAACTACGGTACATTTGAGGATTCAAGAGGAGAAAACAGGAACCAAATGCTTAGTTTGTAAAGTACTTACGACACTGATTGAAAGATGTACAGAATAAAACAACCCAGATGGAGGGGGAGTGAAGAAAGAAGCAAACATCTTTCTTTTTGTTTTAATTTCTTTCTTGCATAAATGCTTCCAGCATATATATTTCAGAGTGCAGGGGTGAGATGGCCAGTTTATACCACTCTGAATTTATGGATAGCACAGTTATCCCTCTGCAACCTCCATTTCCCTGTACATTTCTAGATGCATATTGTGAGTGACCACAATATGAAGTACAGTAATACCTTGGATTGCAAGCATAATTCGTTCTGGAAACGTGCTTGTAATCCAAAGCACTTGTATATCAAAGTGAAATTCCGCATAATAAATGTGTATACATATTTTAAATTTAAGCTGCAATAAAGAATGATAGTGTAAAGTCTTCATTTTTCTTGAACGTACTACAGTACTTGTATTGCAAGACGTCGCTTGTTTATCAAGTTAAAATTTATTTTAAAAATTTGCTTTGTCTTGTAAAACACTTGCAGACCAAGTTACTTGCAATCCAAGGTTTTACTGTATACTCAAAGACTCCATATGCACAGGATGATATGGGAACTCAATATCATCGAGAGCCAGTGTGGTGTAGTGGTGAGAGTGTTGGACTGGGACTCAGGAGCTCCGGGTTCTTGTCCCCGCTCGGCCATGAAACTCACTGGGTGACTTTGGGCCAGTCACTGACTCTCAGCCTAACCTACCTCACAGGGTTGTTGTGAGGGTAAAATGGGAGAGGAGGAGGATTATGTAAGCCGCCTTGGGTTCCTTTCAGGAAAAAAGGCGGGGTATAAATATAATAAATAAATACAATAAATAAATTAGACTGCTGATTTCGGAGCGGGAGGGAAGGATACTGAGGCGCCGCCAGGATACGTCATATCGTAGTGGTGCTGCTCTCCTTCCCTTCCCACCTCCTGGAACACCCCCAAAAGTTCTTCTCCGAGGTCGCTCTTCCAACCTCAGAGAAGCAGCCAGCACGGTACTTTCTGCACTGGCTGTGAGGGGGATCTGAGCATGGATCCCCAGCTACAAAGTCTGAGCAATTTTCTGACCTTGTAGCTGGGAATCCAAACAATCCTATGGCCATCAAGACACTGTCTAGCAGCTATAGAATTGTGCTGCCAAATTTCTATAAGTCAAAGTCAACTTCTATAAGTCAAAGGATATTCAAAGCCCACTTGAAGCAGGCCAAGGTAAAGAGATATTGAAACTGAATGCTAGGATAATTTACTTGTACAGTCATACCTTGGATTGAGAGCATAATTCGTTCCGGAAACGTGCTTGTAATCCAAAACACTCTTATATCAAAACGAAATTCCCCCAAAAAAAATTGTACAGAGATTTTTAATTTGAGCTGTACTACAGTACTTGTATTGCAAGACGTCGCTTGTATATCAAGTCAACATTTTTTAAATAAATATTTTAAAATGTGCTTGTCTTGCAAAACGCTCTCAAACCAAGTTACTTGCAATCCAAGGTATTACTGTACTCCAAAGTTTGGAGGGTTCAACAGCAAGCAAAATGACATTGGCTTTCTATAGAATGAAAGGTCATAGGAGCACAGAAAATTTAGAAAAGAAACTGATACAAGCCATATTCAGAGACATGGCAGACTGGCAGAGGTAGACGGGGGGGGGGGGAATCCTAAGACAAACAAATTGGGAAAAGCCAAATGTTTCATCTGTAGGGATAAAAAAAACATACACAGAGAGAGAGAGATGCCAGACAGAGTCTAATCAATCTGTCACAAATCACCAATCTACAGGATTAGGAACAAGACAAATAGGTGACTATTAATATCAATATTAATTGTAATTTCATCCAGAAAAAGATTCCAACTCCAATATTCAAAACAGCAAGTTGGTGGTGGAGGCTGGAGAATATAAACGACATACCTCCACCAATGCTAGAAGAGACCAGTCCATAAGCCAGTGCCCTATGTGAATGGAATAGTGAAGGAAAAAACTAGCTAAATGGAGGCAGGGAGAGACTTTTTAAAATGTGCAGATCAAGGGAACAAATCCTTGATCTGGACTGGTCAGCAGATGAACTGCTGCTTTAGGGTTGGTAGATGAGTAAGCAATTCTATATAAGAGAAGTACGTGACCTGGTGCCCTCCATATGTTTTGGACTACAATTTCCATCATCCCTGACCATTGACCATGCTAGTTGAAGGATGGTAAGAATTGTAGTCCAGAATGGGGAAGGCTGGTGTGGACTCACTCATCCCCCCCCCCGTCCCCCACCAAAATACTTTCCAGCTTGGAATATTTAAAAAACAATCCTGAAAAATACCTAGGAGTTAAGTAGCAGATTAAAGAAGAGCACCATGACTTTTTATGCAAAAGGTCCGACAGCAAGGAAAGTTAGTTAATATCCATAGTTGTAATACAGCAAAGCAAGCAGCAAGAATTGTTTGTTCACACCAAACAATGGTTTTTATATGCAACACTTGTGAGCTTCACTGGTAGAGGAGGATCAGGGTAGAGCAGAATTAAGAAAAAAGAATCTACTGCCCTCAAGTGGTTATCAAATATCCACTTTAAAAAACAAAACTGTAGCAAAGGTTGAGCTCTGTTCATTATACCATGGGCTTTGAAAGACTGCTTAATGTGGCTGATACTTGCTATTCTATGGAGAACTTTAGGCAGGGTGGTGTGTACGTCACATTCTGCAAACATACAGAAATGTACCAAATGGGTGTTAGCCACAGAAATCAGTTTTGTCACTTATGAAAACACACACACACACACACACACACTTCTAGCCCTTATAACTACGAACATATGTTTGAAAGTTTGTGGCCAGTACCTGCTGAAATCTCAGGAAACAAAGAGATGGCTAATTAATGCTTCCAGGAACAGGGGCTGTGCCCTCAGTGCTCTGTACGACTCCTTGCCCCACTCCATGACTTGGAAAACAGTTTTTAAAAAAAGCTTCCAGAATTGATTTTGCAAAAACAGAGAAATGCAAATTTGCTCAATTTGCATAACTTATATAGATCACATAATTTAGCTGTTCTTGGCTCGGAACTGTGATTTCCCCCCCTAATGCACAGTATACACAGCCCAGGGTAAAATGCATGTTGGCTAGCATGACTGTGAAGAGATTAGGTCACCAAAAAGTCAATTCCCAGAATACCTGTCCCGGATGGACATTTTTAATGAATATATGAAAGTCACTTCCTAAATCCTACCCTCAAGGTAGCCAATGGCTCTACAGCAGATGCATGAAAGCTAACAAATGGACAAACTATTATTTAATTTGACCACACAATTTAATTAAATGTTTCAAAAGAAAGAGAAAGAAAAGACAGTTTCTAAGGAACTTTAAAACATGAACAATGGCAGAAAGTAGCTTGCAGTAAGGCAACACCCTTCACAGAGCTACAATTAAGAATTGTTTGAAAAAATTAATCAGCTATACTCTAGGGAGAATTAGTCCACCACTGTTCACATTTCCTGCAGGAGCAGAAACACAATTAGAACAAACCAAGCATAAGCAAGGCTTAGCCAGCCATGTGGGAATGCATAGCCACTTCCGATAAACAGCCCCTTACTAGTAACAAGCCAATACAGTCATGCCTTGGATTGAGAGCATAATTCGTTCCGGAAACGTGCTTGTAATTCAAAACACTCTTATATCAAAACGAAATCCCCCCAAAAAAATTCGTACAGAGATTTTTAATTTAAGCTGTACTACAGTACTTGTATTGCAAGACGTCGCTTGTATATCAAGTCCAAAAAAATTAAATATATATTTAAAAATTTGCTTGTCTTGCAAAACACTCTCAAACCAAGTTACTTGCAATCCAAGGTATTACTGTACTAAAAAGAATTTAAGTGCTGAACTCCAAGTAGCAAGAGATTGCTATGGAGACCTATGAAATCAAATCTGCTTAACTACTTTGGGAATACAGTAGATAAGAATTTCAATTCCCAAACTCCTCTTTTGGATATTTCATACAGCAGTGTTCTCCAACCTTGGGTCCCCAGATGTTTTTGGCCTACAACTCCCAGCATGCCCCAGCCAGCATAGCATAGCTGGCTGGGGCATGCTGGGAGTTGTAGGCCAAAAACATCTGGGGACCCAAGGTTGGAGAACACTGTCATACAGGCTGCCCTTCAAGAAAAGAGCTCAAAGTCTGAGATCATGGCTGGGATCCAAAGAGCTTCTTCTGTGAGCTTCTTCTGTGAGCACTTCTGCTCATGCAAGTTGGGGGGGGGGGGAGTCCCTAATTTCCACCAATTCACACACACCCCTCCAGCCTCAGCCCTCCACACCACATTCCAAACTATTTCAGGGGGTGCCGTGACCCTCAGGAGTGGCTTTCTGGGGATCCAAGGACCTGTAGAACACTGCATAAAAGGAACTCCACTCATGCTTCTCTTGTGCCAATATGGTTATGTTAGAACTTACTGGATGCTCTTGAGCTACAATCAGTCTCCTGAATAAACTCAATTTTATCAAGGCAATTGGTTCTTTAATTATATACACATTGTGAGTATAAGCAACAGTTGCTTACTCTTGCTTTTTTGTTTCCATATGCAAAGCAAGAGTATGCAACTTTTGTCAAAAGAGGGGAATTTAGCTTCCCTAAACTACCCGTATATACTCAAGTATAAGCCGACCCTAATATAAGTCGAGGCTCCTAATTTCACCCCAAAAAACTGGGAAAACTTATTGCCTCCAGTATAAGCCTAGGGTGGGAAATGCAGCAGCTACTGGTAAATTTAAAAAATAAAGATAGATACCGGTACCAATAAAATTAACATTAATTGAGGCATCAGAACACTGCTCTACACATTATGGACTCACTTTTCTGTCTTTTTAATTAGGGGGAGGGGTTACTGTATGAGAAATACCATACCCATGCATGTGCCAGCTGGCTCCGGCGCGCAGGAACAGGGAGGCGGCGTGCAAGACCAGGTAGGAGGTGGGGGAGTGTCTGGGGGTGGCGGGGGGAGTGTCTGGGGGTGGCGTGGGGGTGTCTGGGGGGGGCTTCGGCAGCGGGTGTAGGTAGGGTGGCATGGGGGGGTGGCTGGGGGTGGCTGGGGGTGACATGAGGGTGTTTGGGGGGGCTTCGGCACGGGGGGCTTCGGCAGGGGCGGGGCTTCAGCGGCGGGGAGGCTTTTCGGCGGCAACGGGGCTTCGGTGGCGAGTGCAGGTAGCGTGGCGTGGGGGTGTCTGGGGGGGCTTCGGCGCGGAGGGGCTTCGGCGGGGGAGGGGCTTCGGCGGTGGCGAGGCTTCGGCGGGGGAGGGGCTTCGGCGGCAACGGGGCTTCGGCGGTGGGTGCAGGTAGGGTGGCGTGGGGGGGTGTCTGGGGTGGCGTGGGGGTGTTTGGGGGTGGCATGAGGGTGTCTGGGGGGGCTGCGGCACGGCGCAGCTTCGGCGGGGGAGGGGCTTCGGCGGCGGCGAGGCTTCAGCGGCAGGGAGGCTTTTCGGTGGCAACGGGGCTTCGGTGGCGGGTGCAGGTAGGGTGGCGTGGGGGGTGTCTGGGGTGGCGTGGGGGTGTCTGGGGGTGGCATGGGGTGTCTGGGGGGGCTTCGGCGCGGCAGGGGCTTCGGCGGGGGAGGGGCTTCGGCGGCGGCGAGGCTTCGGCGGCAGGGAGGCTTTTCGGCGGCAACGGGGCTTCGGTGGCGGGTGCAGGTAGGGTGGCGTGGGGGGGTGTCTGGGGTGGCGTGGGGGTGGCGTGGGGGTGTTTGGGGTGGCATGAGGGTGTCTGGGGGGCTTCGGCGCGGCTTCGGCGGGGTCGGGGCTTCGGTGGGGGCGGGGCTTCGGCGGCGAGTGCAGGTAGGGTGGCGTGGGGGGGTGTCTGGGGTGGCGTGGGGGGGTGTCTGGGGTGGCGTGGGGTTGGCATGGGGTGTCTGGGGGGGCTTCGGTGCGGCGGGGCTTCGGCGGGGTGATGATCTTGTTGTATGTACTTCCTCCCCAGAGCTAGGATACCTACAGCTTGTATGAGTAGGATTTCTAGTGTGTTTCGTGTAAAAAGATTAAGTCAGGATTCTCTATCCACAACATCGATTCAATCCTCTTTCTTTTGATAGGGGATCCTAACCCATTAACATTGTTGGATACAATTTTCAATTGACAGCGCAAGCATTGGGAGATATATAGCCACACATACCACAGAACAGGATAGAAGGAAGGGAGTGCTTTCCTTATCTGATGAAGACTTGAAAGATACAGTAACACAACAAAATGATCAACCTCCTTCAGGAGACCCACACTGCAAAGGGTCTCACATGACACCTGCCATAGCCTGCAAATCCTGGGAAGAAAATGCAGGGGCCGTAGCATGAAGTTAGATCACATTCATTATGAACTAATCCACAAAGGTAGTAAGGTAATTACAACCTCCGTTGTGGAACTTCAGTATGCTGATGATAATGTGGTCTCCGCACATTCAGAGGATGATCTCCAAACTATCCTAAATGCTTTTGCAGAAGCATACGAAAAACTTGGTCTCTCACTTAACATCAAAAAAACCAAAGTGCTTCATCAGCAAGTGCAAGCCAATCCTTTGGTGATGCCATCTATCCAGCTTGGCGGGACAATACTGGAAAATGTCGATCATTTTCTCTATCTTGGCAGCTATCTTTCTGTTACAGCTAACATCGACAGTGAAATCCAGCATCGTCTGAGCTCCGCAAGTGCCGCATTTTCTCGAATGAAACATAGAGTGTTCGAGGATCGGGATATTTGTAAGAAGACCAAAACACGGGTTTATGAAGCCATTGTATTACCAACTTTATTGTATGCCTGCGAAACATGGACTATCTATAAACGTCACTTCCACCTCCTTGAAAGGTTTCATCAACGTTGCCTCCGGAAAATCCTGCAAATTACTTGGGAAGATAGGCGAACAAATGTCAGTGTACTGGAAGAAGCAAAGACTACTAGCATTGAAAAAATGATCCTTCAACGCCAACTTCAGTGGACCGGTCATGTTGTTCGAATGCCTGACTGCCGTCTCCCAAAGCAGTTACTTTACTCCCAACTCAAGGATGGAAAGCGGAATATCGGTGGTCAATATAAGAGGTTTAAAGATGTTCATAAGGCTAATCTAAAAAAATGCAATATAAACATCGAAAACTGGGAAGCTCTGGCCCATGAACGATCTAAATGGAGGTTGGCCTTTCACAAAGGTTCCATGGACTTTGAAGAAGCCCGAGTGCAAGGTGAAAGGGAGAAACGTGCTAAGCGAAAAGCACGTCAAATGAATCCTTTACAGGACCATCTTCTATCTGGTAACCTGTGTCCTCACTGTGGGAAGCTGTGTGGATCTAGAATTGGCCTCCACAGTCACTTACGGACCCATCGCTAGAGTCTACACAATCTTCTTTAGAATTTCCTCCTTTTATCCCGGAAGACAATCTTACTCGGTCACGAGTGATCGCCTGATGATGATGATGAATCCACAAAATGAATCCTTTCAGTAAGCAAAAATGATATTTAACCCTAAAACAGCTGGACAAAAACTGAAGCAGAACTGTGTGAAATAGTGAAGCTCAAAGTTTAAACAGACCAAAAAGTAAAATTATTGTTAGCATAATAAACATGCCTCTAAAAACACAACTTTAGAGGCATGGTTAGAGGATGACACAGTTACACTCCTTGAGTGTCAGTATGTTGAGCATGGAGACAAAGCTTCTTTCTCCTTTCTGGGTTTTGAAAATGGCTATTGTCTTTTTCTTTTGTAGGTAGAGGTTCCAGTCCAGGGAACTCTCTTCATGGTGCCTGATCATCACTGCCACACTCCTCAGTTGACAGGTCCTGTAGAGTAGCAATTTGATCTCATCTTGATGCAATTAACCATTTTCCCTTTGTCTCTGGTGCCTGCCCTATTTTGCTGCCTTGGACTCAATTCCCTTCAGGCTCTTTCAAAGTCATCCACCAAAACCTCCAGGATCAGCCAGATCTCACTGAGGCACTAAGTCAGGAATGTTAAGGTACCATTGCCTTCCTCGTTCTCTTTGATTCTGCTCATATGTAAACTTAAACATCTACTTCTGGAGCTGGAGATCATGAGTCGCCATTGTCAGACTTTTCATCTCTCTTTTTTTTTTTAATGTTTCCGTCCCTGCTCCATGGATGCATCAGCAGTGCCTGTGATGTCCAACAGCTTTTGGGAGCTCTCACCAATCTTATTGTCTGGCGGAGTTATAGTTGCAGTCCAGTCTTTCATCAGGTCTCAGCACTGTTGTTTGAACTGTGCCTCAAACAATTTTAGACATCAGCAGACATTTTGACACCTTTCAGTGGGTAAGCAAGGCCTTGTGCCATAGAACAGCTATCTTCACCATCTGAGCGTTCAGAGACACTCAAGAAATGCTGGGACACAAAATACGATCTTCAGTTGTGTTACTGGTTTCCTGTGCTGCATCCCCTTTGTGCTGAACTGCTTTGATTTTGACATCTGTCGAAAATAGGTCACTCTCTTAGTCATAGATCCCACTTCTCAATTATGCTTAGTTGTCTGCTGGCAAGCCACCCTCTATGCATTTGTCTTCAGGTCTAGGAACCAATGTCCTCAAGCAAGGCAAAAAGGTAGAATATCAATAGCTGCTAATGCTTGCCATTGTATCAGCCTCACCCCCAATCCATTAAATTAGTGGTATAGATGTCAAGGGTGTGCAGAGCATGTAATCAGCAATTTGCCAGAATTTGCAGACAAAGGGGGAAGAATATGGAACAGGAGATGCTGACCTTTGGCCAGTGGATATCCACAGATTTGGATATAGGGATGTTTAGGCTAGTAGGGTGGTGGGTTGCTCTTGGTATGTGAAAGGATTTCATGAGAAAGTGGCTTAGGTGGTGGAGAGTTTCAAACTGCTAGAGGGAGTTAATTAGACCTGAAGGAAGGTTATACTGGATTGCTCGCTTTTGATAAAAGTTTAATACCCTCAACCTTTTTTAGGACTACCCAGGACAGGAGTTTTATTAGAAATTTGCAGACATATTAGTTCCCCAGCTTGCATGGCTATGCAATGACATTATGGAAAGTGATATCTTCCAAGAATGCAGGTACACCCAAATCTGGAAAAGGTGTTGAATAAATACAGTAGTACAGCCCCATCAATTCAGTAAATCTAGAAGCAACAATATTTACAGCTATGCTGGCTGCCAAACTAAAGAAGCAATCCTAAGCAAGTTCAGACAGAAAAAAGGCCTATAACTCCCAGCATGCCTAGCTGGTAGTTGTAGGCCTTTTTTCTGTCTAAAATTGCACAGGATTGTGCCCTAAATGTAATTGCACTAACAATTATTGAATCCAACCAGTTCATTAGAAATAGACCTTTTCAGAAACATAATTAAGAAGCCGAGTTGCACAAGCAGAATGTGCAAGTGGATGCACGATGGGTTGCGCAAGTGTGATGCACACCTGCTTGCGCAAATGTAACTTTAGTTGGATTCTCCTCTTGTGCATAGTTCAGAACTTAGTTTCCACTAGCGCAACATCATTTGGACCAGCAGAATGACACAGTTGGATACACCCAACTGTTCAAGCAGTCAGTCTGAGACTGCAAAAATGGAGAGAGGGGATGTTAAAGAGAAGACGAGTGCAATACATGGCTGGGGGGCTGCATTCAACTTGGATGGCTCACTACTCAAACACTGGTTTCTATAAAAAATTAATGTGTGCCACTTACCCAACAATCCAGCATAACACTATAAGAAAAACACAATTTATACTATGTCGTACACTTTTGATAATTTTAGAGATATACATGCACATCTTAAGTTTCTGCAAGGTTTATTTCATAAATGTTTTTACTTCCAACTGTTTACAACATGGATTGCAAAAACTGTTTTAGAATTCACTGGCGAGTCAAAGACCTTTGTGGATAAATAACCTACCTGCTAGAAGAAGATTAAGCCTCAAAAGGCGCTAAAGGGGAGAGGGGGCAAGAAAACGTCAAAAACGTGACCGGCACAAAAATTGCTTAAAAGTGTCCTGGGGTACCAACAGGATCCCTGGGGACTTTAAAACAAAGTGTTTTTTCAGGAACTTCAGTTCAGATTATCTCTCATTAAGGCTTGCCAGAAATGGAAGCAAAACCAGAATCTACCACCAGCAGCTGAGCAAGTCAAACTATTGCTCATGCATCTAATTTCTGTTCCCATGGAAACGGATAGACTGGGGGGAAAGATAAGAACTGTACCCAGTACTTTCCTGCCACCGGACTGTTTTTGCAATACAACCACAGGAGAAAAGCCACTGACAACAGCAGAAAGAAATGAGTAAGAACGTGACTGTATGTTTCAACAGAAAGCTGACACAGACTGAAAGCTGACTACTAGAACGGTTTCAGAAGTCACTTACAGGTTTTTATAGTTTCATGGCTGCAAAGTTTGTCAGGAGATTGATCTATGCTTGCTAGCAAGCTGAAGGCACAAAGTGTTCAGCAAGGATATTCTATGACAGATGCTGAGAGAGAGAGCAGATGTCATGATTTGATACTTACTGGAACGTGTCAAGTCAAAGCAGAGTCAGCCAAAGGTATTACATATGTCTGCCCACCCACACTCTTCAGCTTTTTCCCTTGAAAAACAAACATCACACAACAAGCCCCTTATGCTAGTGCTACAGCTCAGTTACCAAGAGTCCACAGCTCACTGAGAGTATACAGTTTGCATTTAGGAGGTCCCAGATTCAGTCACAGGCATTTCTGCTTAAAGGGCACCCAGCAGCAGGGCTAGCTAGTAATGACCTCTGCCTTAGACCATGGAAAGCTGCTGCCAGATGGAAAAGGGGGCTAGATGGACCAATTATATGACTCCTTATATGGCAGCTTCATAAGTTGATTACAGACATTTAAACAAGACTACTACTGCAAATGGACTAAGTAGCCTTGAATTGTGTGCAACAGAAGCACCCTAGTTTTGACAGGGGGTATTGGAGGCTCTTGCCTGTCTCTCCTGATGACACACAGAATTTAGGCTTCCATATAGAAGCAAACTCTTTCATTATTTTGTATGTGAAAGGTAAACATGCCACGATCTCATATTCCAACTCCATTACCATAGAATACATCATACAGAATACCTGCTTTTGTTCTGTTTATATTCTATGATTTTTAAAACAACTGAGAACCAAGATGCTCTGTACCCTCATCATCTACAGTTACTAGGCAACTGTGGAGTTGTATGACTTTTTAAAAAGATGCAGCTCAAACATAAAAGAGTCAGTCACTGGACTCAGGCCCTCTAAAGAGACAGCAGAAAGAGAGTGGATTTCATGCCGCTGATAGAACAAGACACTAAGCTCAAGTTGCAGACCAGGAAAAAAATCCTATATAAAAGTAACAGTCTTTTGACATCTTAAAGATTAATAAGCTTATAGCATAAACTTTTGTGGACAGAGTCCATGATTTGCATGAAGTGCTTTCCTACGTTGGCAGGTATGCACACCTATGTAAGAGTGCGATCAAACACAAAGGAGAAAATATTGGGCATGATCCTGCCAAAGTTAAACACTGAAGTTCCATTGCTTTCAGAAAGTTAAGCATATGCTTTATTATCTCCCACTGACATTAATAAAGCTTCAAAATGCTTAACTTTGGCTGGGTTATTCCCCATCATCATGACGTATATGGTAACCCTACACAACCACAAAGGATGCTGCTTCATTTACAAATATAGCTATCAACTCAAACTTTAACTATACACAGAACACTACAAGATCCAAATGGTTCACCTATCATTTCAGATCCTATGCTTAAGCACACCTTTTAATCATGCTATTTTGAATACACATCAGTTATCACACAAGTTGTACTAATATATTTTATCTTCCAGTGGACCTCCTTGTATTTATTATATTTGTCAACACCCATAAGTTCCAATCCTGTCCCCACTTACCTGAGAATAAGTCCTCTTGAATTAAATGGGACTTACTTCCAAGTAAACACACATCAGATTAGGGCTGTTATTCCCCAGTGTAGTTACCGGTAATATGCATTTTATTCTCCAGTGTACTTCAACTCCTATTTTAATATATACACACTTACCACTTTTCAATTTCTGTGAAGCAATTAAGTAGGCCGCCATAGACAAAATTCATATCACAATAAATGTGGTAGTGTCCAAGATTCCATGTGGTATAACAGAGAATTGTATAACAGGATGTTCAACAACTGCAGTCATTACAAAAAGATACTGTATTGGAATTTTAAATACCAAATAAGCATACCACCAATGAGCCTAAAAAGGCAAAGCAGTGGACGATAGCAATAAAATACCAGAACCCCTTCCTTACACTGCCATGCACACACTGGGTTGTATCCAACATTACAGTAGAAGAAAAAGTACAAGGGGTGTTGTTCTTCTGTTAGTGTTTGCATAACTAGTGCAAGTGACACATGGCCTAATGAAGATGCAATGAGTTGTGGAACACTTTGCACAAGCAGAATCAAAGTATTGGATTTGACACTTTTCCACAAGTGGTAGAAGCTTTGCATTAGAGAATTATGCCATTGGATACAACCCACTTTACTGTGCATATAGTAATGGCTCCTCTACTGCATGAAATCTAGAGGTCAGTGTATGAGGGGTTTTGAGCAAACCATGTGTTCTCTGCAGGGGCCCCAGTAATTGTTTTGCTGCTGCCACAAAAAGTGATACTAGAAAAGGACACAGAAAGATGTACAAAGCCCCACCTACACAAACCAGTTTATGTTAAGAACTTAAGTTGCCTCGCTCCTTCTCGTCAGATGAATAACTACTTTTAGCATCCTGAGGTAGAGACCCAAAACTAAGGTAACTTGCACAAATAGTAACTAGGTTGTTAAAAAAAAATATCCAACAGCATTCATATAGCAGGAACACTTCTGTGACAGAGAAGTATGGCATATGGAGTTTACTGACTCACCATGTCAAAACAACATACTAAAGATGCCAGAAAAGAACCCAAAAGGGATAGAAAGGAGACGGGCATTCAAACTAAGTTAAGGGGAAAGGTAAGGCTAATGTTGACGGGAGAGCCCCAGATTATTCTGCACCTCCTGGGATTTAATCAAATATTTAATAATAAAAGCAACACCATTTCTCCAAGCTTAATGGAGCCCTGGAGAATCAAATCATCTTCTTCCATTTAAGAAAAGACCAGATAATAGACTCCACTTGTATCTGCCCCTCTATAGCCAAAGTTCTACAAAAGGAAGCACAAAGGATTTGGCATTGAAGCTGCTCCTGACTTCACTCAAACACAATGGCTGCGTCTGACTGTGGGCAGGATCCCTCCAATTCAGCGGTGCATTTATATGCAATGGACACAGTGAAAATCACACAGGTCAGCTGTACAGGCAATGCAAAATCGTCCCACAGATGAGTGCCTATGCAGATATAAGCGAAAGCTAATGGAAGAAGGGGGGAGGGGAACAGCATGCCTCTGCTCACATAAACCATATAATAATAAAGAAAGCCAATACATCCATTTTGACCCTCGAGGGCTCAATCAACAGGAGTAGCATAAATGACAGTAATGTCCATGAAGACCTGCCTATTAAGCAGGGGCAGTACAATTTATTTCACAGTATCCCGATGAGTCAGTCCAGCACACAAGAACATTAAGAGAAAGGTAAATTCAAGCTCTGCAGCACATGAAATGATCCAACAAGTGCTTGGGTTTGTTCCAGGCTGTTCCATTCTGGGCAGACCTGAAAAATAGGACAATTGCTTAGCCACACGTCAACGGAGACTCTCGGATGGCCTGCACAACAACTATACTTACTTGAATCCTCCCATTGGAGAAGATGCAGTTTCCAAGCTGAGTAATAGAGAAATCCCAACACCAGAAAGAGACAGAGGGCTAGTAGCACATTACGCATAAACACCAGCAGTCCCATCTTCATATGGGATTGGCTCTTCTACAAGACCTGGGGGAAAGAAACCAGTTTGAGCCTTGCATTTTCTACTTAGTTTACTCACCCTCTGTAGAATATATACATACATAAAATATGAAGTAGCAAATATATGTTCTAGAGGTGTAGACTGACCCCCAGCTTTGACATGGATCCCAATTTGGCACTTCAGAAAACAGCCTGATTGAAGTGTGCAATTTGGTTTGTACTTATTTGGAGTCCATACACTTCAGCTTGGTACTGAAGCTGAGAAATCTGAGGCATTGTGCTTTCCATGGACTATCATGGGGCATTTTTTTAAAAGGCTATAACTCTCCCCGCCCGGTCAAAATTGGAACCACACTCCCTCCCTCCCCTACTCATAATCAGCATTGAGAGAAACAAAACTAAAAGACACTATTTGCAGGAGACAAAGTCTGTGCATCTCTGAAACACAAGTTGTTAACAAGGCCTCGTTCTGGAGCAGCTTAGATTCTGTTGGATTCTCCCTGGGAAGCAACAAAACCAGACTGAAGCAGCCCAATTCTGATCAGACTTTAGGTTTCATCTGAATCCAATGCATATCCGTAATATGTTCCCTTCCTAATATACATATTATCCAGTCCCTCTTATCATGGACACTAACGCCCAATTCTATATCTCTTACATGGAAGTTAAAAGTTCCACTGAAATTAACAGAACACATTTTTGAGTAACTGTATGCAAAAATAAAAATAAAATCAGGGTGTTGCTCCTCCAGGCTTTAGTCCAGTGTTCTCCAACCTTGGGTCCCCAGATGTTTTTGGCCTACAACTCCCAGCATAGCTGGCTGGGGCATGCTGGGAGTTGTAGGCCAAAAACATCTGGGGACCCAAGGTTGGAGAACACTACTTTAGTCTATACGTGCAATTCCTAAGTGCTATTAGAATGCTAAATCATCGGAAGTCCATTCACTTCTTGATCACTATGATTAGGAAGTCCACTCCCCCAGAACACATTGGGCTTGGTTTCGAACAACTATCAAAGTTTCAAACAAGATAACTTTTATTCTAAGAAATATTCCACAAGATTGATGAATGATACTAGATAAATGACACTACACAAAACACCTTAAAGTTTAAAACTCTAAACTTTATTGGCTTAATTTTACAAGTCTTAAATAAACTAGCTTTCTCCTTAAAAAGTACTATTTATGTTCATTTAAATGTTGCTAATAAACATTTGTCTTCTGTAATATATCCTGTTGTTCTTTCATCATCATAAATAGTTTTGGCTCCCTCTGAAACTTCCTCAGCCTTCCTTTAATAATGCAAATTCCAGTATACATCATTGTTATGGCAACCTTTCCCCAAAATTACATTACATTTAAATCTAAGAAAAAGGTTCTATAAGATCCAACATTACTAGTATCTTAAGATTAAATAAAATATACATACTTGGCCATGACAGGTGCTGGAGGTATGGCAGAGCAAGGGCTAATAAGATTCATGGTTTCTGGGATTGTCCAAATATTATATGGTACTGAAAACTAATATTGGACCATATTGACTTGACATATGGTTCCATTATAACCACTCCCATTTTGGAACTGGAAAATCTGAAAATGATTATTCATCTCTTAATAGCAGGAAGAATGGTGATTGCTCATCCATGGAAGATATAAATATGCCATCTATAATGGACTGGTTGGATGGGTCTCACTGTTTTTACTATAAAAGTTTTGAGTTTTGTGTGTGCCAGAAGTAACACAAAAGGGCAATCTGTTTTTGAAGAAACTAGTTTCATTTGCATTGTTTTGGAACAGCAAAATACAAGAGTCTGGCTGAATTCAGTCAATCCTCCCACAGTTAAGAGAACAGCAAATGAGTCATAGGCTCAGGTACTCCCTCTTCCCCTTAATTAATTGCGTATACTTTTGATCACACCACACGATGTCACTACTTCAAAACCAGCAAACTATGGTTTGATGAAAATAAGTCATTGATTAAGCTGCACATATAAATGGGAGAAGGAGCAGGGGAGGACAGAGTGTTCATCTGCGGCTCATTCCTAATCCTCCAAACCATGGCTTGGCATATCATCTGAATTCAGCCATTCTTGAACCACACACTTGTTAAAACCACTGGGACATATTTATTTATTCTATTTATTATATTTTTAAATCGCCCATCTGGCCGGTCACCCAGCCACCCTGGGCGATGTACAATCAGGATAAAATACAATAAAACACCATTAAAACAATATAAAAGTTTTTTTAAAAATCCTAGCCCACCCCATATTCCTGCCTGAAAAGCCATGTTTTTAAAGCCCGGCGGAAGATCATCAAGGAGGGGGCATGGCGAAAGTCACTGGGGAGGGAGTTCCATAACTTGGGGGCTGCCACTGAAAAGGCCCTCTTCCTAGTTCCCACCAGCCTGGCTGCTCTGGCTGATGGGACAAGGAGAAGGCCGTCTGTGGCAGATCTTGTTGAGCAGCCTACTTGATGTTGCTGGAGGCGCTCCTTGAGATAAGCTGGACCGGAGCCGTATAGGGTTTTAAAGGTCAAAACCAACACTTTGAATTCGGCCCGGCAAGCAACTGGTAGCCAGTGCAACTCCTTGAGCACTGGTGTGGTGTGATCTTGCAGGCAGCTGCCTTTAACCAGGCGAGCCACCGTGTTCTGTACCAGCTGTAGCTTCCGAACCATCTTCCAGGGTAACCCCACGTACAGCGCATTACAGTAGTCTAGGCGAGAGGAGACCAAGGAATGAACCACCGATGGGACCAGATGATTAGGAAGGTAGGGGCGCAGCTGCCGTATCAGATGGAGTTGATACAGCGCCACCTGGCTCACAGCTGACACCTGAGCCTCCATGGACAGCTGGGAGTCTAGAATGACTCCCAAGCTGCGGACCTGGTTTTTCAGGGGTAGATGTACCCCATTCAGCACCAGGTCAACATCCCCTAACCTCCTCTTGTCTATTCCACTATACCGAGGTCCAGAAGTACCTCGGTCTTGTTGGGGTTCAGCCTCAGCATGTTCCTTCCCATCCAGCCACCTACTGACTCCAGGCACTTGGACAGGGTTTCAACGGCCAACCTCAGTGAGGACTTACATATTGATGACAGCGCACCCCAAACCTCCTGATGATAGCTCCCAGTGGCTTTAGGTAGACGTTAAATAACATTGGGGAGAGGATGGAACCCTGTGGCACCCCACAAGTGAGCGGCCAAGGGTCTGAGGCCTCCTCCCCGAGAACTACCCTCTGGTACCCTCCAGAGAGGAAGGACCGGAACCACTGCAATACCACTGCAATACAGTGCCTCCCATGCCCAACCCCTCCAGGCGGTCCAGGAGGATACCGTGGTCAACAGTATCAAAAGCTGCTGAGAGATTGAGGAGGACTAGAAAAGAGCATTTGCCCCTGTCCAAAGCCCTCCTCATATCATCCACCAAGGCGACCAAGGCCGTTTCCATCCCATGTCCAGGCTTGAAGCCCGACTGGCATGGATCTAAGTAATCGGCTTCATCCAAGTGTGCCTTCAACTGAGCCCCCACCACCCGCCCGATCACCTTGCCCAGAAATGGTAAATTGGGAGACTGGGCAGAAGTTGTTTAGATCTTGGGGATCCAAGGAGGGCTTCTTTAGAAGTGGTCTTATTACTGCCTCCTCGAGGGTTGATGGCATCACTCCCTCCTTGAGGGAGGCATTCACCACCGCCTTGATCCCCTCACCCAGTCTCTCCCTGCAGCTCATGATGAGTCAGGACGGGCAAGGATCAAGCAAGCAGTTGGTCGGCTTCACAGATGAAAGCACCTTGTCCACTTCATCAGAAGGAAGAAGCTGGAACCAATCCCAGAAAACCAGTCTGCCATTGGCCTCCTCCTGCTCACTCCCTGTGTCCACGACGTACGAAATCCCACTCCTAATCCAATTGATTTTATCTGCAAAGTGCTTCGCTAAAGCCTCACAGGAGGCTTTATTCTATATCATGTCAGATGTAGTTTCTATATTACTGTGAAGGCCTTTTCCGCGAATCCAGGAGCTAAGCGGTTAATCAGAAGGTTCAAAAACTCCCTTTTGTGCTCCCTGGGTTAAATTAGGACAAACGCACTGGATTAAGCACTAAATCAGAAGCAGTAGAGTGAAACTGACAATTGTTTACAGAAGTTTAATGGACAGAATCATGTAAGGGAGATAAGGAGAGTTTACAGTCCATAAATCAATTAACTCGAGAGATACAATCCACAATGAAGGAAACGAGGCTTGCAAAGACACAGGCAGAACCTATCAAACAAAAAAGAACCTACACTTACACTTATCTAACACTGGAGAATCTAGCCTATCGCTATTAATTACGATCAGTACCAAGGCGACCTGCTTGGGGGTTGAGCTTCCCGGGTTGGCCTGAGCCGAGGACCTGCTCCGTGCAGCCTTGCACCTTGTTCCCAACAACCTCAACGGAGCCGAGGTTGCTCTTTTACACCTTCCCTCACCCCCTCCTCTCACCCCCCCATCCCCTCCCTTTGGTGACAGGACAAACCAGTCCTGGCTCAGCAGGGGGTGCGGAGATTCTTCAGGGGCACCTCTTGGGTGCTTGATGTGTGCTTGAGGGTATTTTGGCAGCTCTTTGAGACTGCTTGGGGGAAGACCATTGAGGTAAACGCACATGTGTCCTGGACTTGACAATTTACTTGGGCAAGACCATCTAGATGCAAATGCCCACCCAGGACTAAGCTTCTCTGCCTTGGGGCAGAGATTATGCAGGTGGCTGGGGGGGGGGGAGTGTGTGTCTGATAAGGCTTTCCCTCCACAATTACATTAAACAATTAAAAAATATATTTTTTAAAAAGCACTTGCCAAAGTGTTCTGAATACCATGATAATCCCAGGCAAACATAAAAAATTATGTTAAGGAAAATATGCCAATCTACATGAGTTTCTTAACAGAGTGCTAAAGTTGGGGCCACAGGCACAACATATTAATTCGTTTACCATACAGGGCAACCTATTAACAGGCAGCGGATAGAAGGAAATCAGTTGTGCTGGCTTTCTTTTTAAAAAGCAAATTATACTCAACAGCCAAGCACACATCTTCTGCTGCCTCATTAACGGGGAAGTGGGGGAGCAGGTTGAAGAGAGAGTGAGTGTGCAGGAACAAAGGCCCTGTCCTCTGACCATTAGGAGTTAGTCCCTTCTAGGTTTCAAAGTTTTCACTACACACAGTCTCACAACATTAAGTGCCTTCACCTAAACCCTGGTGCACACATTTATATGAGACCCCCACTACTGTGATTACACCTTTCTTTAAAGATTTCTGAGGAGACAGTAGGATTGGTACTAAGAATGTGCATCAGATTCAGACAAAGTCTGAAGCCTGGGCAGAATCGGGCTGCTTTGGTCCCGTTCTGTTGCTTCCCAAGGCAAAGCGGAATTCTCTCCAAAGCCAACAGAACTGAAGCCACATCCACATCTCTGGGCGAATTACAAACAGTTAAAAGGACTAAAATGCCATAGAAAGAGTTAAAAATATAAAATACACATATTTAAAATAATAAAATACAATGCAACTTTTGGTTTAGTTTCTCTAAATGTTGATTATGAGCAGGGGGAGGGAGTGTAGTTGAGGACCAGAAGTCCACCTTCTAATCCTATGGCACATTTTACTATGGCTCCAACCACTGTGCTTTGGGAGAGAGATCGGATTCCATTGAGCGTTTCATTAAAAAAATCTCACTGTCTTCCTTTTCTCTCAGGACATTGTAGCAGCTTAGAGCTTTTCTACACAAGGATGTTAATCTGCTGTATCTACTTTCAGTTTTGTCACAGAACTGAGATCTGAGCTGTTGCTCGAAGAGCATTTCCTTTCCTGTTTTTCTACTACATAACCTCTAGGTGGCACTGTGGTATAGTGGAATAGCACAATTACACAAGTAGAAAAAGTGTTTTCTTTCACTTTCACAAATAATACCAATTTTCCCTGCTCTATTAAAAACTCACTGAGAGAGCTGTTTAAAATCAGAAGTGTAACTGGAGGGTCACAATGTCATCTAAAGAACCCATAAACAACCATGAGTAGGGAATGACAAGCACACAATAAATACCTTATGTAGAAAAGCTCTTAGAGTACAAAGAAGTGAAGGGATAGGGTTTTTGACTGGGTAAGGTGGAATGACTAAGCTTCAAGTTTTGTTTGTTTAATGTCATTCAAAATCATCCTTTCCTTTCAGATGTTTTCTGCAAAAACTGTGTGATTTCCCAGTCATTCTGTGTTTTGTTGTCTATGCATGTGAGTGTCTTTGTGTAGAATAAGATAGTGAATCCATTTTCCCCTCCCCTAGTTAGGAAAAAGAAATTAAATCATTTGACTTTAGTCCTGTTGTCCTTCAGTTTTTCTTTTGTGTGTGTGTGTGTGTACGCGTGTGATTAATCATATTATACTAGCATTATTCCCCTGTTTAAAAAAGGAAGAAGACTTAAACTGATTTTCAAGCATCATACCTCCCTAGCCCCTACACATATCTTTCTGAAACTTTTCAGGTTTCTTGCTGGGAGACAACTTTAGATGGTGTGCAATTTTCATACAAATTGCCCAAAAAACCATGGGTAGAGGTAAGTGGAAGTGAATCACTTTCCCACTCCCGCAAAACTTGAGAACTTCCCTTCCACATGAACCACTGCACCCATCCTTCTGAAACATTGCAGGTTTCTTACTTAGGGACGCCGCTAGGCTGTCTGTCATTTTCAGAACAATAGTCCACAAGGAACATAGGGGGCTATGTGCATCCTCTTTTGGAGACCCTCAAAATATCAAGGCTGTTCTTTCACACACACCCCAAAGCTATTATTCTGAAATCTGACAGACTTGATCCCCTCAAAAGAGGGAAGGATTCCTGCAATTTAATCAAATTCTGCCAAAAAGGAGAAAAGTTGTCAGAGGTTTTCCTTAAGAAAAAAAAATCAAAATATAAAAGTGCATGGCACACACACACAAAAACCCTGCACCTATTTTTCTGACATTTGGCAGGCCTAATCCCCTCCTAAGGGGCTACTATGCCTGTAACTATGATGATCTCCCTCCCTAGTGACATCCGCCATGCCCCCTCTCTGTTGAGCTTCCGCCACTCATTAAAAACATGGTTATTCAGGCGGGAATATGGGATGGGTTAAGATTTTAAAAGTTATACTGTTTTATACTGTTTTAAATGTATTTTATATCATGTATTTTAAATGTATTTTATCATGTTGCACATCGCCCAGAGTGGCCGGTTTGCCGGCCAGATGGGCGATTCAGAAATACAATAAATAAATAAATAAATGATCCAATTCTGACAAATTTTTGATTTCCCATGATAGACAGTGGGAAGCCAGAAGCTGGAAGCCTGGGAGTTGTAGGCCTTTTTTCTGTCTAAACTTGCATAGGATTGCACCCTTAGGAGAGGAGTTGGTTAACTGACTGAAGTCTAACAAGCATATTCAAAGATATACTCAATGTCAAGTGACAGCCTCACTCACAGTATATATTTGCAGACCAATTGAAGGGGGAAGAAGCAAGAGTGAGAAAACACTTTGGGAATTAAGAGACAGAGTCCCTCTTCTCTTTTAGCAACTAAAGAAAAGAAGTACTAGAATATCAGGCGTTGACTACATACAGGAACTCTGAAACACAAAACCAAGCTGGCTTGAACTATAGTACAAATTCTAGTACCCACCCAACAACAGCAGCGGTAGTGGGATCTGGGTTTCTCAGTCTGACCACTGGTTTCAACTATATGGTGTCTTACACATTTTCTGAATTTCCAAATCCTGTTTCATGGCAACTGCTTCAAACACAGCCAAGCGACAGCACCTAGAACTTCCACTAGTATTAAGAGACACTACTGATCAACACAGAAAGCAGCCTCTACTACTCCAGAGACGGTGGGAATGCAGAATTACAATTACCACCCCTGATTCCTGCTCATCTAAAATAAGTTCCCCTGCGCTTCAATATCCTATTTGACTAATTGACTGGGAAAGGTCATGCCTTGAATGCCTCTATGCACTCTATGTATCCTGCTGTTGCACTGCTTGTTCACTTCCCCCCCAACAGTTCACTGGGAAGAGAAAAAATATTGCAGAAATCTCATCTGACAGCCAGCTGGAGTCCCAGAGTCACATTTGGGTAAGTTGGACAGAAATCTAACAGCCTCCTATGTAACTGTAGCAATCAGTACTGGAGGAAGAGTACAGCCTACTCTTCTTTGCCATTATCCTCAACAGCTGCCATTGCTCAAAGTGATTTCCCAATTTCTTATAAAAAGACAAATGCAGAATTTCATAACAAGGGGCAGAGTTGCTTGAAGCGAGAACACCCAATTCTCACCACTACGGCTCTTTTCATTAATCCCATGGGGAAATATTTACAAAGTAACCTACACTGTTTTCATCAACATTTTAATGACTATCATGACAAAAGGGAAGGAGTCCTCAACTTGCACACTGGACTAGAATCTGGCAAAAGGCCAAAGATGATTGGCACAGGAACAATTATTATTGCTCACATTGTTGCCCCAAAATTGCTACTGGATGTTAACCAAAAATAAATCTGTGCTTTCAAAGTTATTGTCTTTGCTTCCTTGACCCTTCAGCTCTGAAAGAAAGTGCCTACACGTAAAACAAAGAACAAAACAGACACTTCTGGTATGAGACTAAGAGCAATTCTATACATGTCTGCTCAGAAGCAAGCCCTACTGAGTTCAATGGAAAGCAGAGGAGTGCAGTCAGACATGACACAAAACTATGATTAGCAAGGGACTGCCAAACCAAGATATCAAACCACAGATTGAAGCAGATTTGCAAGCCACAGTTTATGCTAACTGCAGTTCGCTGTTATGCCTGAATTCACAATAAGAGCCAGGCTTGACATCAGTCAGTCAGGCGATCACTTGTGACCGAGTAAGATTGTCTTCCAGGATGGAAAAAAAAAAGAAAAGAAAATTTACAAAAAGGAGATTTTAAAAGGAGGAAAATTCTAAAGAAAATTGTGTAGACTCTAGCGATGGGTCCATAAGTGACTGTGGAGGCCAATTCTAGATCCACACAGCTTCCCACAGTGAGGACACAGGTTACCAGATGGAAGATGGTCTTGTAAAGGATTCATTTGATGTGCTTTTCGCTTAGCACGTTTCTCCCTTTCACCTTGCACTCGGGCTTCTTCAAAGTCCATAGAACCTTTGTGAAAGGCCAACCTCCAGTTAGATCGTTCATGGGCCAGAGCTTCACAGTTTTTGATGTTTATATTGCATTTTTTTAGATTAGCCTTAAGAACATCTTTAAACCTCTTATATTGACCACCGGTTTCCGCTTTCCATCCTTGAGTTGGGAATAAAGTAATTGCTTTGGGAGACGGCAGTCAGGCATTCGAACAACATGACCGGTCCACTGAAGTTGGCGTTGAAAGATATTTTTTTCAATGCTAGTAGTCTTTGCTTCTTCCAGTACACTGACATTTGTTCGCCTATCTTCCCAAGTAATTCGCAGGATTTTCCGGAGGCAACATTGATGAAATCTTTCAAGGAGGTGGAAGTGACGTTTATAGATAGTCCATGTTTCGCAGGCATACAATAAAGTTGGTAATACAATGGCTTCATAAACCAGTGTTTTGGTCTTCTTACAAATATCCCGATCCTCGAACACTCTATGTTTCATTCGAGAAAACGCGGCACTTGCGGAGCTCAGACGATGCTGGATTTCACTGTCGATGTTAGCTGTAACAGAAAGATAGCTGCCAAGATAGAGAAAATGATCGACATTTTCCAGTATTGTCCCGCCAAGCTGGATAGATGGCATCACCAAAGGGTTAGCTTGCACTTGCTGATGAAGCACTTTGGTTTTTTTGATGTTAAGTGAGAGACCAAGTTTTCTGTATGCTTCTGCAAAAGCATTTAGGATAGTTTGGAGATCATCCTCTGAATGTGCGGAGACCACATTATCATCAGCGTACTGAAGTTCCACAACGGAGGTTGTAATTACCTTACTTTTTGCTTTCAGCCTGCTGAGATTAAAAAGCTTTCCATCTGTTCGATATATAATTCCCACACCAGTGGGAAGTTTCCCCTTGACAAGATGTAAAATCATGGCGATGAAAATAGCAAATAATGTTGGGGCAATAACACATCCCTGTTTAACACCTGATCCCACTTTAAATGGAGCACCATGAGAGCCGTTGTTGTCCAAAGATGAAGAAGGGTAAGACAGAACAGATGTGTTCATATGGGAAGAGAAGCTGAAGCCTTTCCATATGTTTAAGTGCAGAGTCCAATTTAATAAGCAAGACTTGTCCCATTACAAAATAGGCCAGAAAAAGCAAGACCTGTATCATTTTGAAGTTATTAGCAAAACAGCAGCATTCCCAATGACTGGCAGACATGAGTGACCTTGGAGATGGGGTTTAGGGGGTGTTCTGGGGGGAGGGGAGGGGGAGATGATGTATCCTGACGGCACCTCAGCCTCCTTCCCTCCCACTCCGAAGCACCTCAGCTAGACGGCTGAAATCAGCCATCTAGCTGAGTTGCAGGGCAGGAGCATGGAGGTGACCTTCGTCTCCATGCTCCTCCCGCCCTCCATAGGATGCATGTAAACCCCCGAATTTGGAGAGTTACAGGCATCCTGACTGGTTTGAGTCTGAAGTGTCTTTTTGACACTTGGAGGAAGTGAACTAAATTTGCACTGATAGACAGATGTAAAATCTAACTATTTGAACTATTTTGTGTGGAGGAAGGGGGGGCTGGCTGACCCGTCACACCCCCACCCTTTCCTACCCCAAAGGAACCAAGACCCCCAGAGATCTCAAGATACCAGATTGCCAGCCTCAGCTGTCTGCAATCCTACTTGAATCTCTGTTCAGGGACTTGCCCTTTGTCTGTAACCTGGATTTAGTTACTGAACCAAACAGAGTGACTACAAAACCCATTTGGGGTGAAACCATGACAAGGTTTATTTCTGGTAGCAATTTACAACAAGATTAGGGAAATAAGAGAAACACACAATATAGAGAGACACTTTGGTACACAGTAAAGCTACAAAACAATAAAACCTGATTCCTTAAGATCTCTCAGGCACACACCTGTTACCTGAGGGTGTTCTCTTCAAGGGTTAGATCCAGCACAGCCTTGCCGCCCGAGAACTACTCCATCTACCCGCAGGTCTGAGATGGGTAAAACTCCCACAAGGCTTGCCTTTCACCAGAGCCCTCATCCAGCTCATTTCACCAGGAGCTAACTGGGGTCGGATCCTGATGCCCCCCCCCAAAGGCTTGGGGCCTCTCTTTGGCTTGCCGCCATCCCCAATAGCCAGGGTAGCCGGTAGCCACGCGATCCAGGACAAAGACCAAGACTAAAACAGGCTTTGGGAAATATCTCTTCCCCCCTCTCCCTTTCTGTAGCTTTCCTGCCTTCAGCCAATCAGAAAGAACTTCACCTGGCCAGGCAAGGGAGGGGGAACTCATGACTTGAACTATTTGAATTACATCTGCATATGAACGCTTTCAGCCTGGCTCCTCCAGACCTCCGGGCGCCAGGCCCCATCCTATGTTTTATGTACCTTTCGCTTCCTCCCAGCCCCCTTGACTGGCCTCACTTGGTTACACATGAGGAGGCGTGTGCGTGTGTGTGTATGTAGGAACCCCAAAAGCTCCACATTTTGTATATACTCTCAAAATCTCTCAATGTAAAAAAAAAAAAGTCAGAGAAGTAAAATGTATTGAAATGTTGAGAACTTCTATTTTCATCTTTTATTTCATTCTTTCTGGTTTGTTATCTGACAAAATAAATATGCTTATTCTAGACCCCTTACATTTTTGAACATTGCTTGAATAACAGCTAAAGAATCCATACATTTAAAATTTCATAAAGCTGCTAAGCAATCCAATTTTTATGCTAACTGCTAGCTAAGATACATATATTTCATACTCTTAGAGCAGTCAGGTTTGATAAGTTAGTATCACACCACATATTTTAATTTTATATATATTTGCTAGGAAATTTCCCACCACATTTTTCTCAGCCTTCATACCACCACTCTATCTACATCACTGTGCTGGGGAGAAAATGTTAGAATTGGTTTATTTATGTATTTCAAATATGTCTATGCCACCCTTCCATTTGACAACTCCCAGGGAAGCTTCCAACAATCTTTAAAAAATAGTGTACTTTTGTAGCGATGAGTTTTTTGTGTTTTATTTTTGTTTTCAGTATTTTATTATATATTTTTGTAAGATGTTCTGGGGACCCACATTGTTGAAGACAATGACAAACAACATTAAAAAGAACAAAACAGGACAAGACAAACCAGCAGAGCCAGTAAATGATTTGTCAGCAACAGTTCAAACCAGCTGGGCAAATAAAAGTCTTCACCTAGGGCTGGAGAAACATCAGGTTCAGCATCAGGCAAGCTACACACAACTCCAGCCATGCCACTCTTAAGATTCAAACATGTACCAAAGCAGCATGGGAATTCATCATGAGGAAGTGCAAGTGCATGTGAATAGGGTCCATGAGACAACTCAGCAGCCTCACATGATATGTCTGTGGCTGGACTGCGATACTTCAGAATACAGGTGGGGGTTAAATGTCTGGATACTGCCTCATACAAAAAAAGAAAAAAATCCCTGAATATTCAAAGATAGTATGTCAGAAAGGATGCTAGGTGGGAACCTTTTCCCTAACATAAAACTTACCCTGCAGGACAGTTCATAAGAACAGAAGGGGATGAAAGAACTGTTGACTAAACTCTCTCTTTCAGGAAGGGATCAGGCCTTCTAGATATTTTTGGTCAGTCAGTACTTTGGTCAGGCATTATTGATCCCTTTCAGCAACGAACTCTCATGTTACCTTCTACATAAATGCTGCTGACACTCCTACAAATTGGGCAGCAGCTGAAGATATTATTTTTCAGCAGCTCTGTCTTTAACCTCCAAAGGTTACAAGAAGAGAGTGTTTTGGGCAATGCAGATATATTTCTGTACAGAGAACCCTTCAGGGTTTTTTCTGTACTGTAAACAAAAGGTTTGGGTTATAGTTCAAGTCAGCATTCTACTGACATTCATCTTCAGGTCAGTCCACAATGATGCTGCTGGATAATTTATTTAGAAAGTGACTAGCATGTGGGCATTCAGCTACACTGGTCAACGGTTAATCCACATAGTGCAATTACATGTGGTTGAGACCTAAAGCAAAAATGAATCCAGGCACAGCAGATTTAATAAACAGTCTTGCTTAATTTTCCTTCTTCATTCTCTCCTCTCCCATCATTGCTACATAGCAAATATTGGCATAGGACAGGGGTTCGTAACCTAAGGCCCTCCAGATGTACTTGGACTGCAACTCACATCAGCACCAACCAGTATGAGGGCCACAGATTGACCATCTCTGGCTTAGAAGAATACATGCCACCTGAACATTTCAAGAGAAAAAACATAGTGGTATGCCTATGTACACCAGTTGCTGGGGAACATGAGTGGGAGGGTGCTGTTGCACTCATGTCCTGCTTGTGGGTTTCCCCTGGGCAGCTGATTGGCCAATGTGTAAACAGAATGCTGGACTAGATGGACCCTTGGTCTGATCCAGCATGGCTCTTCTTGCGTTCTTAGAGTGGGGCAGCCCCCTCCACACACACATGGGCATAAGGCATAACTGCTTGCCCCTGTACTTTCCCCTCCATCCAAGTCCTCAGTCATACCCAGTCCCATTCAACAGTGAAAACCAAGACAGAAAGACAAATGCATTAAGGACAGACAAATCCCAGTGCAGGATGGCTGACCAAGAGAGATTCTTAAATCAGTCTTCCCCAACCTGGCACCCTCTAGATGTGTTGAACTATAATTCCCAGCACCCCCAACCTGGCTGGGGGATGCTGGGAGTTGTAGTCCAGCACATCTGGAGGGCATATTGGCTGGGAGTCGTAGTCTAACACATCTGGAGGCCACTAGGTTGGGGAAGGCTGGTTTAGATTATGGGACTGGGGCCACATCCTTGATGGAAAGGAAGGGCGAAGTGAGGCGCTACTGTGGTGGAAAGATTCTTCCGGCCAAACGCTGTGGAACGGGTTAGGCAATGAGGGGGAGCAACCTTAGAAGCCAGAGGCGAGAGGTGTGTGGGCGGCGGGGGGGGGGGGGGGATCGTCAATACTGTTGTGACAACGGGATCTTAATAAAAGACGCCGGACGAGGAGGGGGAGGTCGCCATGAGGGTGAAGCAACAGGCCGGGAGGGGCATAAGTGAGAGGAATCGCTGCGGGGACGGACATTTGTCCCGGGCAAAGGAACAGAAGGAGGAAGGATGCAGAACTGAATCACACGCTTCTGCTGATGCTGCTCAGCTGCTGCAGCAGCTTCCTCCTCCTCTTCCACCAACCCCCCACTACCTCCCCGGCCTTGGAATCACTTCCCTCCCTCCCTCACCCGCCCGCCTCCTCACCAGAGCCGCGGGGGAATCCCGGCCACCCTTCCTCCGGGCTCGCGTCCCGATTGCCCAGCCACCCGCCATGCCGGCCCGGGCAGCAGCAGCGGCAGCGGCGGCGGCCGGACTCAGAAGCTGGGGTCCATCGCCAATCAAACAACAAGGCGGGACTTCCTATGGCCAATGGTGGAAGGCGAGGGGCATTCTCCACCAAGCACCCAGCGACTGCGGGAGCGCGGTGGGCTTCCTGCCGCCCAATCGGACCCAAGGAGGGCTACCAGCCGCTCGAGCGCACCGAAGAAGGCGCGCGGCTGCCCAATCATCTCAGGCAAGGAACGCAGGGGGGCACCGGGCGTCCAATCAGAGGGGTCGCATCTTGTCTTTCTCTCCCCCCCCAACGCTGGGCGGGGCACTAAGTATCCTCTTCAACCAATTGAAGAATAGTGTGGGAGGACCGCTGTCCGCTGCGGAGATTAGGAAGGGTCAGGGGGGCATAAAAAGGGTTTGGAACCCCGGGTGGGGAGATCTCCCAGTCTCAGCCCATCTGACCTAATCTAAGCTGACGAAGCTGCCGGCCGAGAGCGGGGGGGGGGGGGGGGACGGACATCCAACCGCCTCGTTCGGTTGCGGCGATTGGTGCAAGGCTTGTGTCAACCGTAACGCGCCAATGGCATCCGTAGATTATCAGCACCAGATTAAGCTTTGCAAAGAGCGTTTTCCTGCCGTTTTCCTGCCTCCTCCCCGCCGCCAAAGGTGGGTCATTCTAGAAAAGTTAGCTAGCCCGAGACGAAGCGCGCAGCGGCAAGACAGGGTTGGCTGGCTGGCAAACACACAGGCACCTTTCCGCGGTCTTGGGAGACCGACGATGCTGGAGCGCAGCACGCTGAGCTGGACTCGCTTTCCTCCCCCCCGCCACCCACCCACCCAACGGATGAGCTCTCCTTGCCATTCCTCCCCCGCCCTTTCTCCCTGCACCTCCCCTCCCCCACATGCTGGACAGAGCGATTTCATTGTTTTACCTGATCCGCCGTGAAAAAGCAGCAGCAGCAGCTCCCTGAAGAAAGCAAGAATAGGAGAGGGTTAAGGCGGCGCCAGGGCATACCAGCGGAACTTCCGTTGAGGGGAGCCGGCAAGATGTTCGTCTGGGTCCTCTCTGGAAAAAGGCTCCAGGCCAGAGCACGGAGGCGCGTGTTCCAAGAAGGAAAGGGATGATTTAAGGACCTGCGCGCGCGCACATACAGAAAGAAAATGCAAAGTGGGGCTGTGGAAGCGAAAGGGGCAATCAGGTTTCAAGGCATCTCCGGGATTGTGGAAAGCACTCCACCCACCCTTCAAAAAACAAATTTTATAAGTATGCTCTGCTGCCAGCTGCAGGTAGCAGCAATACGCTGCAGAAAGAGGGGCCTGTTGTGGACGTACCCTGTGAGTCCATTAAATTTGGATAGGTACAAGAGCAGCAGCCAGCCTAAGTGATGCTTGAGCTGGGAAATGTAGGGTGAATGGCAGGGGCGGGGTGTACAACGAAGAACTGCAGGACAAGGTGTACCGTAAGATCTTCACAGAAGTCAGACTCTGCAGGGAGGGAGGGAGGGAGGCCACACACCTGCTTACCCATGTCCAGGGATGTTGAAGAGTCCTTGGTGTCGAGTCATGAGTCCTTGGACCCGAGTCTCAAGTCCGAGTCCTTGGTCCAAAATGGTGACTCACGAGTCACGAGTCACTCCCAAAGCTGACTCCACGAGTCCCTATTAAAATCAATGGGGGGGTTTCCCCAACAAAAAAAGGCTACTCCAGATGTGTGGCTTAAATAAATTCTAGGCACAAGTGTGCCTTTTTATTTCAAAACTCTGCCACTGATTTTGACAAGAACAGACCAGGCAGACAAACCCAAAATAACCAGGCAGGCAGAGGAGGCAGGGAACCCCAAAGCAGGCAGGCAGAGGCCTTTGTCTTGGACAATTCAAACTGTGGAACTGGTTAAGAAGAGACCAGGCAGGCAGAGGAGGCTGGGAACCCCAAACAGGCAGGCAGAGGCAGCCAAACCCGAAATGTCTGAAAGGTTGCATTTTAGGAAAATGATTTTAAAAAATAAACTTGCTGTACTTCCTAAAACCTATCCATGTTGCATTTGAGGAACATGATTTTTTCTAAATGTTTGCCCCCCCCCCATTCTGGAACGGTGAGGTCTCATCACAATTTCACCCTTACTCTTCGCCAGCGATCGCACTCCTCTCCACTCCTTCTGGCACAGCCCAGGGATGTTGAAGAGTCCTTGGTCTCGAGTCCCGAGTCGAGTCTTGTCCCATTAAAAATATTGGGACTCGAGTCCGAGTCAAGTCAGAGGGGGGACTCAGTCCAACTCACGAGTCGAGTCCCCGAGTCTGAGTCCCCATCCCTGCCCACGTCTCAGCAAAATTAGATCCCAAAGAAATGAAATGGAGCAGTCACAGAGAAAGATAGAATAGTGAGCAAGCTAATGGAGAAGAGTGGAAGAATTTCCACATGGGTTAGGGTTTGAGGAGAAATGCAAGATAATAGATGTAAATGGGGAAAAGCAGTTGGGATTATTCCCAGGGGATTCAAATGAATGTTTGAGTAAGGGAAAAGAAAACAAATTACTAGGGACTCTCACCTATTAAGGGGTCATGGTTCAAGCCCTGGCATTTCTACTTAAAAATTCTCATAACACAACTGGGAAAGGCTCCTGCCTGAGATTTTGTAGATCCACTGCTTGTCAGAGTACGAGGCTAGATGGACCGAGGGTCAAACTCAGTATAACATAAGGCAGCTTCATATGTTCATGTTCCACCTGCTCCTGCTGCTTGATATCTCAATTTGAAAGGCTGCTGTTTTCAGTGGTGCTGTCAGGGTAGGACTTTGGGACAGAGGTCCAGGGCCCCACTCAGCAGAACAAGCAAGGGGATCCCCTAAACACAGCATGCCTGGCTTACCACATTTTGAAGTACCGTACGTGCTGTAATACACAATGCCATCTAAGGGGCAAGGCCCATGTACAACCATTGCACTCAGAGCTAAAATGACCTAACTGCTGTCTTGTTAGAGATTTTCCAGTATTGCATATTTGGCCAGCTTCACACTGCCTATAAATGTTGAAAAGATGTTGCCAAGCCAAATCAATGTTTCTTTCCTTGAAAGATTTCTACCTATCTATTCCTACTAAGGGTTTCCAGACAAGGCCTTTATTGTACAATCACCCTTCCTTAAACATAAGTTTACAAAGATCCAGACATTGTTTTTCATTGTACAACATTCCCCCACCCTCATCCCAGGTGTTTCCCACCTCTTCCTCCATCTTTGCTTATCCTTTAAATCACAGTCTATACCAGGAGAGAAAGACAATAACTGCACAATGCCTTTTGATGGGTAGCAATAGGAGGTGTCTGTATCTGGGAGCATCCTATTTCTCTAGTCAATGATAGTGCCAGACAGCAGCAGCAACAGAAGAACAATTCTCTGTTTTGTATCATCTTCATCACCTCTGTCCAAGTGAACTGTCAAATGCCTTTTACTGTCAGCTGAGTTGTGCTGTTACTATTTTTAGAGCACCCATATAAATTAGATGTTGTATATAGACAAAATAAAAAGATGCAGGACCTGCCTTCAGGCTTATAATCTAAGGAAAGACAAGGCAGGGCGAGGGTAAATAGTAAACTTAGAGAAAAAGAGTGAAGAGGTAAGTTTTTATCAACAGTTCAGCTAGACAGGTGCCGGGAGGTAAAGCACTGCAAAGACAGGGAAGAGCAAAGAAGAAAAGGCACTGTTAGGAAATGATGTAATCTTTGCTTTATGGAGAACAAAGGGCCCGAGAAAAGTGAAAAATGCACAAAGGGGAAGAGAGAAAAGAGACATGCTAAATAAATGGGACCAAGAGAATTGAAACTTTTGAAGGTCAATAGACAAAGTTGAAATAGAATATGAGAAGAGGAAGCCAGTTGCAAAGAACAGAAATTATACTAACAAGTTTAATAGATTAAATTAGCTGAAGAATGAGACAGAAGAAAGAGGTGTGAGTGAACAAGCAGGAAGACCAAGCAAAGGAGTATTGCAGTAGTCAGTGAGAACAACTACCAGAGAGTGAACATACAGTCCACCCTTCTCCGGTAAATGATAAACAGCTGGTTTTAGGCCTTTGTGAGATCTTTATGTTTACATCCTGTGTGGTTTCATACAGGATGTTGAAATCTTTTCCCCAACTGACAAGGAGTGCATATTCCTGCCAGTATTCTAGCCAAAAAGAACTGCGTATCTGTTATGCTGTCTGTAATTATCCCTTGCTTTCATTTGATGGGTTTTATTTCCTTGGAGGGCTTACATGTTCCCTGCAAACCTGCTAGGACTGAATAACCTAAATAACACCGCAGTCCAAAATGTGCTTACTAAGGAGTAAGTGCCTTTAGACATAGTAGGACTTACTTCTCAGTAAACATGTATAGAATTCATTGTAGGTGTCTTTGCTGCTGAAATGTATACCCTACTTTTCTGTTAAAACAAAGTGGGTCATAAAAAAAAGAAACATACGATCCAATATAAAGTCAGATAGAATTTAAAAAAACACAAAACACTAAACTAGCAGCATCAAAGTTTGTAACAATTTAAAGTAGCAGTTTAAAAGCAGCAAACCATAGCAATTCCTTAAAACAGTGTTCACTGTATACAGTTTATACACTGTATACATTTAGACACCAAGTTAAAACATTCCTCTTTAAGCAGGCATTTAGCCTTTAGTCTGTTGTTTTATTAATTTTATTTATTTATTTATTACATTTATACCCCGCCTTTACTGCTTGTTCCTCAATGTATTTAAATATTTTTAATGTTTTTAATGTTAAATGTATTATTTTGATACTTTGTTGTAGTATTACATTTATTTTTGGTTTTGTTGTTGTTGCCTGGCTTTATGATTGTAAAATGCCCTGAGGGCATTTGCCAGTTGGGTGGTATAAATTTAATAAACAAATGAATAAATGGTTCCTTAAAATAGCAGGCCATGTGTTAAAGCCACTTGAATTTTTTAACAAGTCTTCAGAAGCTGTCTAAAAATGGAAAGGAGAAGCCGCCGCCACCACTGAAAAGGCCCAGGGTGCTTCCAGACAGAGGGGTCCTAGTGTTAACTATCAGAAGGCATTGTGCAGCTATTATGTCTTTTCTTTCTTAACAGATTTCCCATGGTAAGAAAAGAAAAGGGGGGGAAAGGCAAAAGAAGTGGTGGGAAAACAAAGGAGGGCTACAAATGGATGATGACGGCAACTTGGAACCACCGCCACCCGTAAAATTCCATGAATGAGGCGAGGTGATTGCACTTTAAAAGCCTTGTCTGGAAGCACCCCCAGTCTCTTGTACCTACCTCTCCAATCTCATGTAATGACAGGAGCAGGGACCCTGAGGCCAATCCCAACTAGGGCGGATTAAATTAGATTGGAGCTATATGCTCTGATCTTCAGGTGCCAGTTAATCTGGCAGCTACTTTTGGACCATTTGATGTTTCCAGGCATCCTTACCTAGAAAGGTCTGTTTGTTTGTTTGTTTGTTTCATTTCTATACCGCCCCACAGCCGAAGCTCTCTGGGCGGTTCACAACAATCTATACAATAGGTTGTAGTATTCCAGTCTAGAAGTAACTAGGGCATGGATAACTGAAGCCAGGTCTGACTTCCCCAGGAAAGTCAGCACCTGATAAACCAGCCAAAGCTGATAAAAGGCTCTCCTAGCTACCACTGCCTATAGATCCAGGGAACATGTCGGGTCAAGAGCCACATCCAAGTTGCATACCCACTCCTTCCAGGAGTGTTCAACCCCATCTAGAGATTATTGTACATCCTCACCCAGAGAATTATAACCCTTACCAGCAGCATCTCTTTCAATGGAATAAGTTTTAGCTTGTTCACCCCATCCGCTCCTGAACTAACATCAGACACTGATACAACACCTGTACGGCCCTCCTGGGACTGGAAAATGAAAATGAGAGGTAGAGCTGTATGTCCTCAGCATACCAGTGACACCTCAGCCCAAACTTTTGCATGACCTCACTCAACTAAAGTCACCCAGTGGTTTCAAGCCAAAGGCCAAGTCAGACAACAATCTACCAGTACTGCTTTCTGGAACTGACTTTCAAGGAATGAGTGGAACCCATGAAGAACAATGCCCTTGTAACATCATCACAGCAAGGTGACCTAGAAGGATACCATGGTGAATGGTATCAAAAGCCACTGAGAAATCCAGGATAATCAAGAGATGCTCTCTCTCACTCTCTCAATCTCCCATATAGCCTGCATTTCCTTTGCCAGACCATCAGTGATGTCACATTCTTTTGATTCATATCTTCCATTAAAAACTGAAAATAGCATGGTTGTTGGGCTGCTGAAACAGCCTCCTTATTCATTTGTTTTACATCAAGAAAAGTTGCTATTAATCATTGCTTTTAATTGATCCTTCACTTTCATTCTCTTGTGGGTTTTTCAGTTACAGTTAACAGCTGTGGGTTGCTTTCCTAGCCTTGTAAGGGATATTACAGTAATATTACTGTAATAAGTTACAGTAAGGGTAACCTGTGTCCTCACTGTGGGAAGCTGTGTGGATCTAGAATTGGCCTCCACAGTCACTTACGGACCCATTGCTAGAGTCTACACAATTTTCTTTAGTATTTCCTCCTTTTAAAATTTTTCTTTTTGTAAATTTTTTATCCTGGAAGACAATCTTACTTGGTCACGAGTGATCACCTGATGATGAAGGGATATTATCTGCTTTCTTTATTATGTGCTTCCTTTGCTTCTCCCATGGTTATTTATTTGTTTGTTTGGCAATATGGTTTGGCATTCAGGGACTTTCCTTCTAATACTTGGGTATTAGGAAGGAACCCGCCTTGGGTTCCTTGCAGGAAAAAAGGCAGGGTATAAATATAATAAAATAAATAAATACTTCTATTATCAATTATAAATTTGTTAATTTTTAAGGTGACACAAGACTTTATTGTGGGGTGTTGTTGTTTTTTCTATTATCAAGGGGATGTATTATCTATATATCTCTTCCAGTTGTATGTGTGACTTGCAGACTAACAATTATTTCTTTATTGTTAGAGTGGGTTCTTTCTCACCAAGTGCCTCAGCCTTGTTTCAGTTTCAATAAGAACTGTTTTAAGTGCTCTTTTCAGTTTTACACTATGGAGTTGTTTGCCTCTTCCATTCTGTCTGAATTACATCTCTTTCTCTTCAGTTCCCACTGAAGAGAGATGCCATCTCCTCATTGAGCATTATCTTGCAAGCAGCTGACCTAAATTTTAAATTGATCTTGATGTGGTCAGGCCTAGCTCTTTCCTTTTGTCAGCTGTTAACTTTAGCATGTCTTTGTTATCAAGAAGATTATTCATTACAACTAGGCTGGCTCCCTGGGAATTGCATTTTAGATCCACAGCTCCTTTGAGAGATCAGATTGTCCTCCTCATTAAATAGATTCCACCAACCAGTAAAAGATTTTAATTTGCAAAGGATTTTGCTGAGCACGCCTGGATGTGGTAGCGTGATTTTGTACTATTTCATTGCTTTTTATTATGGTTTTAGAAAAGATTGTATGTCACCTTGAGCAGCATGTAGCTGGAAAGGTTTCTAATAAATTTTATATGTAATAAATGCAAAATACATCCTAAGGTAAGCATTTAAAAGTTCATTAGGGATAGAAGTCAGTGCATATTTTACCACTGAAATCAGTGAGCATCAAAGTGTAACATCCAGCGAGCATCCAGTAACTCTGGCTGGATAGTGCCCATAATAAAACATGCTTTCCCATTGATTTCTAATAGAGGAGGAGGCCTAGTAGATCATCTGGTCCAACTTTTGCTCTAAACCAGGATACCCTATACCTAAGCATTCGCAACAGCAGCTATCATACCTTTCCTTGGAAACATTCATAGGAACATAAGAAGAGCCATACTGGATCAGACCAAGGGTCCATCTAGTCCAGCATTCTGTTCACACAGTGGCCAACGAGCTGCCCACAGGATCCCACAAGCAGGACATGAGTCCAACAGAACTCTCCAAGCCCACGTTCCCCAGCAACTGGTGTACAGAGGCATACTGCCTCTGATACTTGAGGTAGCATAAAGCCAATCAAGACTTATGTGGTAGTCCTAGTAGCCCTGTAATCTGACACGTGTAATCTAAAATGTAATCTGTGTAATCTAAGATTACACAGTTGTGTAACCTTCATGGAAGATTACACAATTGACCTAGGCAATATACCTTTAACAAGTCTCTCTTACACTTGAAATGTTGAGCCTAATGTTTAACAAAAATGAACCCATTAGATATTGTTCTTCTCTCAGAGTGAACACCTCTGCCTCTGATTTTCTTTTAAATAACACAAAAACTGTTATCATACTCTGCCCCTTAATTTTCTTTTCTAGACAAAAGAAACATGTATCATTTATCTACATATCCTCATATAATTTCTGTCTTTCTCATATCTCACTTATGAATCCTTTCAAATATCACAGTTTGTATTCATGGGAGAACCAAAGTGTGCTTCCAGACAGAGAGCTCCTGGCGGTAGCAATCAGAAGGCCTTGTGCAGCTGTTCCATCTTTTTCTCCTTAACAGATTTTCTACATTAAGGAAAAAGATGGAAGAAGTGGTAAGAAAACACAGAAAAGTCACAAGTACAAGGCAACATTGCCCCGTAAACTACAGTGAATGAGGCAGGGTGGTGATGGCACCACAAAAGGCTAATCTAGAAGTGCCCTAAGTGACATTATTACTTGCTACTTACTGAGTCTTAGAAACAATAACTCCTTTACTACATACGAATATGACATCAGACTTTCATGTGGCAGCATAACTTCACTGGTGCATGTTAGGAACATAGGAAGCTGCCTTATACCAAGTCAGACCTTGTGATGGCAGAGAAATCCATAACGGATTCAAATGAGTTCTATGAATCCAACCTGCAGATTCCACAGTGGACCAGATTTTTCTGAATCATGCAGACCTACAGACTGTTTTTAATTGGGGGGGGGGGGGATATGTGCAAATTTGCACTAGTGCTAATGCACATTAGTGCTAATGTGAATTAGTGTATGTAAAACCAAATTCTGATTTTTAAAAATCGGTTCCATCAATGAGCAGACAACAGAACAAAAGATGCCTAGCAATCTACAAAACAGATAGAATGGAGTTAATAAAATCTGAACATCCCTAGTGAGATCATCGTTGGTCCATCTAGCCCAGTATTGTCAACACTGACTGGAAACAGCTCTCCGGGGCTTTAGGCAGAAGTTGTTCCTAGTCCTATCTTGAGATGCCAGGGATTGAACCTGGGACTTTTTGCATGCAAAGTATGTGCTTTACTATTGAGCTACAACCTTTCCCCTTTTAAGTTTGCTGTTTTCTCTAGTCATCCATAAATCTTTTTGTGGTGGTGGGGAGTTAAGTGCTGCTGCTAGACAATTATTCCCAGTTCATTACTCACACCATTCCTATATGTAACATTGCATATGTGTCCCCATTGAGCTTAACCCTATTGCAGTTAGAGATCCCATTGGAGTGGGGCAGGGTCCTAGTTTGTCAGTCACACAAATCATAGATGGGTATTCCTTAGATTCACTGTCATCCTATATCTGTGGTTGGAATGTAATATACATGATGCCCTGTGGCTGCCTTGAGTGCCATCATTCTTGATAGAAAGGGTACAAATCAAATCAATCAATCAATAGAGCATTTCATTCCTTCACAGTGTATGTCATAAGGAGAACCTCATCCTGACAGCATACATTGTCACTATTGTCTAGAGCAGGGATGGGCAATTTGTGGAAATCTAGATGTTTTGGCCTGCAGCTCCCATCATCCTTCACCATTGGTTATGCTAGCTCAGGCTGATGGGAATTGTAGTCCAAAAAAATCTGAAGTGCCACAAATTGCCTGGTCTCATTCACATTTTCCATTCAATGTTCATAGAGGTCAAGAATTGCAATTCCATGGCTGCTATCTTCCTTACAATCTCCATATTCTTATACTGGATCCCAGCCTTCCATTCTAGGCACATTCTATTATAATAAGGGTGCATCAGCAGAACTTCCCATACTATTCAGTACTTTAATACTACATTGGAAAGCAGCATTCACCAAAGGAAAAAAGTGGATGTCACAGGGCCAGCTGAAAAAACAAGATAAATTACAGTGAAGAGTAGAGAATGCAGGTCTGTGACAAACCAGTGTGTCTGCACCTCTAACCCTGAGAGAACAGGCTACAAGTCAACATGCTCTTGTCTTTATTCCTCAAAGGTAGCACCACCCCCACTCAGATGTGCTTTTAACATCCCTTACCCTGCCCATGTAAGAAAGCAGGCTTATAGCTTTTATATGTGGAAACAGATAGGCCACTTTTCAGGCCTTCTTCCTTTAACCAACTGAAGAATCAGTGTTTGCCAAGCAGTCCAACACATGGGTAGGTAGGCCAACTTCCAGGGTAGGCAAAAGAATCAATCAACTTCAGTTTCCAACTCAATATATTTATTAGGGAACCAAGCAGAGAGAAGTTCAGAAATAGAAATAAAATGAAGCATCAGACTAGCTCACTAGTGCTCTCTTATCAGGATTCTAGGTTGGGCAGGGCCGGATTAACATAGGGGCGATTGGAGCGGCTGCTCCAGGCCCATAACAGACAATAGGCCCACAATATAGGGACACGATTTGAGTTAGCTCTGATCGTTATCATTCAGCATAATTAATGATTTTTTCAAGATTAGAAAGGTGTTCAAAGCACATCTGCATTACAGGCTTGAGGCAAGACCTAGCAAGAACTGTTGTTCTCAAATTAGCATTTCGGTAGGTTTTTGCATTTCAATCACTGTTACTACATTTCTTTGAAGCACATGGGGGCTTGCTAGGGTCTGTAATATTCAGATTTAGAAGGGACCTCTCTCTCCAGCCTCCAGCAAAAGATCTTTCTGATTCGCAGCTCAATTGTTCAAATGCTAGTTTAACAAAAAAACAAAAACTAAAACGAAACAAAGCAACAAGAACAACACAATTATTCTTGGTCAAGCAAAGCTTCCTGGCTTTTTGTTGTGGCTGCTTTTTCTTTTTTAATAAATAAATTTGGGGGAAATTGGGGAGACCCTTACTGATGAGCTGCAGGAGTTTTTGAGTTTTGGCACTTTAATGGTAATTAAAATATTTAATTTGTTTTAATATAAAATTGCGTCTTCATTTTATTTATTTCCATAAAAAGGCCCACCAAAATCCTCAGCACCAGGCCCATAATGCTCTTAATCCGGCCCTGAGGTTGGGGGAGGCCTACCTGAGATTCCAGAGCTTGAAAAAGTTTTGCCATGAATCGTTGCCAACCACCCAAAGAAGACCAAAACAAAGAAACAATTCATAATCACAGTATTTCCATTAACAGACCAACCAATTGCCCAGGAGGACCTGATGATGCATCTTCCAGGTGAGTCCAATAGCGCCTACTTAGCAAATTGCTGAGTCAGCATGGAATGACAGAGATGTAAATGTGGGGTCTACCTGAGCCTAACCAGGTCTTTGTCCAGAGGCCTTTCCAGAGCAAAGGGAGTGGGGAGGTTTGGTTCATCACCAGGTCCAATGAAGAAGTTACTATAGCACAGCCCTTAAATAACTTATTCAGCCTGCTCAGTTAAGGTTATGCTTCTTATAATCATAACTGGGCTGAATTTATTCTACATATATTCTGAAAACATGTAAAATGCATCAGTTAACATGGTAATTGTTTAATTATTAAGTAGCAAAGTTGCTCCACAAAAATACAGGTCAGATTTTACTGGCACTCAGTCATTCTTTTGACAGATTAAAAAGAAAGGCCAGATGGACTTTTCTTAGGTTCATCCTGGACCAATTTCCACCATGCAATTGAGACCCAAACTTTGTTTGGTGGTGGTCTTGCAGATCACCTATAAATACCTGATTTTACTTCTGACACATCCCCCTACATAGCTCTTACCTCTGGCTCACCAGATGATTCAATGCCAGATGTCATGTTACCCTATCAAAATCTCAAAAATAAGACACAAAGGAGGTGCCCTTTTTTCAGCATTGTAATGTGGAACATAAAGATGGTGAAAGTTAAGAAATTTGGACTGCTCCCACACTCACCTATATCAGCTCTGCAGCCCCGCACTCCCCAATTCTCCAGAAAACATTTGTCCAGATGAGGGATAATATGAGCAGCATTTAAGAGAAGCCTCAAGAAATTGGTTCTAGAAATTGTGTTAGTCTCAAGAGCTGCAGATAACATACGGAAAGTGACCTAATCCACTATCCTCTATTGGGAGCAAATGAAACACCAACATTTCCTACAACTGCAACAATTGGTTTTTGTTGTTGTTTTATTACAGGGAATCCAGAAAAGATGACAGAACATCAAATGTCACTTACAACTGCACCTAAACCACTCTAGCATATCATCTCTCAGGACTGTGGCTCACGCTGGCTCAGCTTGTCTGAGTGTGGAAAGCTAAGCAGGGTCAGGCCTGGTTATTACTTGGATGGGGGGGGCTCCTCTAGTTTCCTGCATTGAGCAGGGGGGTTGGGCTTGATGGTCTTGTAGGCCCCTTCCAACTCTATGATGCTATGATTAGTGATGCATCCAAAGCCAGGTCGCTCCCCCGACCCGATTCTCCGCGGGGGCGGCCGCCGAACCCGATCTTCTGAGCGGTGCGGAGAGGTTCTCCGTGCCGCTCGATCGGACTTCTCCAGCCCCGTCCGTCACTTCCGAGACCGGAAATGACGCGACGGGACCCTGCGCAGGCACAGAATGCACCACAGGGGTCCAGCATGCCTGTGCAGGGTTCCATCACATCATTCCTGGTCCCGGAAGTGACGCGATGAGATGGAACGGGCCGCCTCGAAGAAAAAAGGTAAGGCCTCGCCAGGAGTGAGCGGGGCCAATTTCGGCCTCGTTTTGCCCGGCGAGGCTCAATTTTACATCTCTAAGATAAACTAGTGTAGATCTATAACTGTATTAGTCAGAAAATCTTGAAATTTTGATGGTGAATTTGTAATGCATTTTCGCGGCGGGTTGTAAATTATATTGTTTTTAGTAGTATGATTTATTTATAATAAAAATCTATTCCTAGAAAAATCTATTCCTTTGATATCAGTAGTGATCCATAGCCCATTCTAGACAATGATACATCTCTTTTACAGGCCTTGGGTGATATGTCTGTCCTTGCCTGCCAGCAACCCCCTAATCTAAAACCCTCCTCCTCTACCCTATTCCCTTCCCCTTCAGAGATCCATTTCCTTGAGGACTGCTACTCTTTCATGCAGACTGAAGAAAGTAAAGAGCCTCTGTGGTTACCCAGGTGGCCATGCCTCCTTTCCATGGCCCTACCCTCTTTCCCCCAACCACTAATCATTTGCTGGTTTCCCAGCTTTTGTGAAGTCCTCCCCCTTCTAAAAGGTTGAAATGCCTCTCCTAAAGCCTTAGTTACTGGCAATAAGAGCTTTAAGCTGAAACATGTTGGTATTTTTGGCCCTGTCCCTTTTGCCTTTGGACTACCCTGTTTTGCCTTCAGTTCCACCCATCACTGCAATGCAGCCCCCCCCCCCCCGCTTCTCCAAATTAGATTTCAGCCCTTGGTCTGAAAGAGGTTCTTGGATCCATGCATCCACGAAAGCAATGAGAATTCAGTTGGATAATCCTCCTATCTCATCATCATCATCAGGCGATCATTCGTGACCGAGTAAGATTGTCTTCCGGGATAAAAGGAGGAAATTCTAAAGAAGATTGTGTAGACTCTAGCGATGGGTCCGTAAGTGACTGTGGAGGCCAATTCTAGATCCACACAGCTTCCCACAGTGAGGACACAGGTTACCAGATAGAAGATGGTCCTGTAAAGGATTCATTTGACGTGCTTTTCGCTTAGCACGTTTCTCCCTTTCACCTTGCACTCGGGCTTCTTCAAAGTCCATGGAACCTTTGTGAAAGGCCAACCTCCATTTAGATCGTTCATGGGCCAGAGCTTCCCAGTTTTCGATGTTTATATTGCATTTTTTTAGATTAGCCTTATGAACATCTTTAAACCTCTTATATTGACCACCGATATTCCGCTTTCCATCCTTGAGTTGGGAGTAAAGTAACTGCTTTGGGAGACGGCAGTCAGGCATTCGAACAACATGACCGGTCCACTGAAGTTGGCGTTGAAGGATCATTTTTTCAATGCTAGTAGTCTTTGCTTCTTCCAGTACACTGACATTTGTTCGGCTATCTTCCCAAGTAATTCGCAGGATTTTCCGGAGGCAACGTTGATGAAACCTTTCAAGGAGGTGGAAGTGACGTTTATAGATAGTCCATGTTTCGCAGGCATACAATAAAGTTGGTAATACAATGGCTTCATAAACCAGTGTTTTGGTCTTCTTACAAATATCCCGATCCTCGAACACTCTATGTTTCATTCGAGAAAAAGCGGCACTTGCGGAGCTCAGACGATGCTGGATTTCACTGTCGATGTTAGCTGTAACAGAAAGATAGCTGCCAAGGTAGAGAAAATGATCGACATTTTCCAGTATTGTCCCGCCAAGCTGGATAGATGGCATCACCAAAGGGTTAGCTTGCACTTGCTGATGAAGCACTTTGGTTTTTTTGATGTTAAGTGAGAGACCAAGTTTTTCGTATGTTTCTGCAAAAGCATTTAGGATAGTTTGGAGATCATCCTCTGAATGTGCGGAGACCACATTATCATCAGCATACTGAAGTTCCACAACGGAGGTTGTAATTACCTTACTTTTTGCTTTCAGCCTGCTGAGATTAAAAAGCTTTCCATCTGTTCGATATATAATTTCCACACCAGTGGGAAGTTTCCCCTTGACAAGATGTAAAACCATGGCGATGAAAATGGCAAATAATGTTGGGGTGATAACACATCCCTGTTTAACACCTGATCCCACTTTAAATGGAGCACCATGAGAGCCGTTGTTGTCCAAAACCGTTGCCGTCATGTTGTCATGGAGAAGTCGCAAGATATTCACAAATTTATTGGGGCATCCAATTTTCATAAGGATAGTCCAGAGAGCTGTACGGTCTACAGTATCAAAGGCCTTAGCCAAATCGATAAATGCCATATAAAGGGGTTGATTTTGCTCCCGGCATTTTTCTTGGAGCTGACGTGCAGTAAAAATCATGTCTACTGTCCCTCTAGAGGGGCGGAAACCATATTGAGTTTCAGGGAGGATCTCTGAAATAGATAGAAGACAGTTTGCGAGAATCCTAGCAAATATTTTACCTGCGGTTGCTAAGAGAGAAATGCCCCGATAGTTTCCACAGTCTGTTCTATCACCCTTCTTAAAGAGGGTGATAATTATGGCATCCCTGAAGTCTTCTGGGATCTCTTCTCTTATCCAGATTTTTTTGATGAGTTTATGAAGATGTTGTACAAGTTCGGGGCCCCCTTCTTTAAAGATTTCAGCAGGAATCCCATCTGGTCCACTAGCTTTGTTGTTCTTCATTTGATTAATGGCTTTTTTTACTTCATCCAAAGTGGGGAGTATTGCAAGTTCCTCTTTAATTTGTTTTTGCGGGATTTGCGAAAAAATCTCATTATCAACCTTAGATTTACGATTTAAAAGGTCATAGTAATGCTCTTTCCAACGCAGTGCAATAGACTCTTTGTCTTTTAAGAGTTTGGTGCCATCTTTTGATTGTAAAGGGTTTGTAGCATAGGTTTTTGATCCATAAATGGCCCTTGTGGCCTTAAAAAAGCCCCGTGCATCATGAGATTCTGCAAGTTGTTGAATTTCTTCAGCTTTCTTTTTCCACCAAGTGTTCTTAAGTTCTCTTGTTCTTCTTTGGACCTCAGCCTTTGCGCTAGCATAGATTTTTTTCTTGGCAGCACAGTTAATATCATTTTGCCATATTTGGAAGGCTTTCTTTTTTTGGTCAATTATATATTTAATCTCATTATCATTTTCATCAAACCAGTCCTGATGTTTCTTAGTTTCATATCCAATAGTTTGTTCACAGGCTGCAGTAATGGAGGTTTTCAGCTTAGACCAATGGTCCTCAATGTTGTCAGGAGGTTCCGTAGGTAGATGTTCGTTAAGAAGTGATTGAAGACGAGTTTGCTTAATAGGATCTTGAAGGACTTGGATGTGCATTTTACGCCTTGGTTTCCTTCCTTGAAGGCCTACGTTGGGGAGCAATGTTGATAACCATTGTGGACCGGATTAGTCGGTGGTCTGTCCAGCAGTCGTCGGCACTCACCATGGCCCTAGTAAGAAGTACATCGCGGCGATCTCTAACACGGACAATTACATAATCCAGAAGATGCCAGTGCTTTGACCATGGGTGCTGCCATGATGTTTTAAACTTGTTCTTTTGTTGAAAGAGCGTGTTTGTAATAGTGAGATTATGCTCTGCACATATAGACAAAAGTAAGAGTCCATTCGGGTTGCTATTACCAACTCCGTCTTTTCCAATAGTTTCTGGCCATAAATCAAAGTCACGCCCGACTCTTGCGTTAAAATCGCCCAGGAGGATAATTTTATCCTCCTTAGGTATCTCTGAAAGGAGAGTGTCCAACTGGCTATAAAAACTTTCCTTGATGTCATCATCAGCATCTAATGTTGGTGCATAAGCACTCAAAATAGTTACCTGTTGGTTATTGGCGAGCTTTAATCGAAGAGTTATCAGGCGTTCGTTAATGCCAGTAGGAACTTCTGGCAAAGAGTTCACTAGTTCATTTTTGATGGCAAAGCCTACTCCATGTATTCGTCGGTCCTGCTCAGGTAGTCCTTTCCAGAAGAAGGTATAACCTCTTTTTTCTTCTTTCAACTGTCCCTCTCCTGCCCTTCGAGTTTCTTGAAGTGCTGCTATGTCAATTTTAAACCGTCTCAGCTCCCTTGAAATAATAGCAGTCCTACGCTCAGGGCGTTCACTATCTATGTTATCCAGCAATGTCCGTATATTCCATGTTCCAAAATTCAAATGTCTTTTTCGACCGCTAAAATGGTGACCCCACTGGATAATCCTCCTATCTATCATAGCTCCTTTCACTTATCTCTTCCCACCCCAGGCCCCACAATCTAGAGGGGATGGCTAAAGGACTCTGCCCCTCACACCTTCTCCAGCGAAGATTATCAATCACATGGCCTCTGATGTAGGCAATGTCCTGCTGTTGACAAAGGGTGAAACAATTATCCAGATAGTTAAGACAGACAGCAAGGGTCTCATTTGTTATTCAGCCTGTGTTTTGTGTTGCTGGAAACACTACTCCATACTCTCAGGTGTCCACATCCTGGAAAGACTCCACAACAAAATCAGATTTCCTGCCACAGTGAATCTTGAGACAAGGATGCCTCTGTGCACCCTGTGGGCAGCCTACGTGGGCAGCCATCTAAATGCCAGAGAGAAGATTAGGGGCATGATTACTGGATGGGGTTTAGGGCTTTAATGTGTTCCTGTTTGACATAAAATGGTATTTTCAAACAGATGTCAAGCTGGATGTTGCTAAGAGCTAGGAAGTAATTTAGTATGATTAAGCACCATTGTCTTAAGGCTTCTCTGGGATTTGTGGGTGCTTTGAGAAATAGACAGAGAGAGAGAGAGAGTGAGAGTGAGAGAGGACAGGAAAGGAAGCGTCCATACTTTATTGGAAATACACAACTCCCCACTTCACTCCCTTCTCCCATTACCACCAACTCTCAGCAAGGATGTCCAGAGCCAAGGAGAAAGGGGGGGGGGGAGAAGAGAGGAAAGGCTCTTTGCTTCCTTCAGGGTGCATGAAAGAGTAGGAGCCCTCGAAGAAATGGCTCCCTTGAAGGGGAAGGGAAGGAGAATCGGGCAGAAGAGGAGAAATAAGGGGTGTGACCATTTGCTTAATGATTTGCCATATTTGTTAATATGTTTGTATCCCAATTTTGTAATAACTATGTTCGTATCCCAATTGTAATGAAATTGATGGGCACTAGTTCAGGACAGACAAAATAAAATACTTGCATGCAGACCCAAGAATGAGGAAACGAGACACAAGTTCTTGCCTAAAACAAGGACCACACTTATATTAATTTCCATATAAACCTTTCAAATTCATATAGGGTATTACAATTAAGCTCTAGCACACAGCAGAGCAGTTACCCTGTGTGAGCTAATGCTAAGTGCCCCCTTGCCAATAGTCAGAAATTAGCATTGCTTGCACCCATTCAAAAGTTCATGCAAGCAAGGCTGGCCCTACCATTAGGCAGAATGAGGTGGCCCCCTCAGGTGGCAGATGCTGGGTGGTGTAGGGGGCAGTAGTGGCAGACCCCCAGCTTTTTCTCCAGAGTCTGTAGGCATTACCCCCTGCTGGAGGACAGAGCTGTATGTGCCACGTGGCCTGCCCTGCACCTGCTAATATTTATTTATTTATTTATTTATTACATTTCTATCCCACCTTTCTTCCATGGAACTCAAGGTGGCTACATGCGGTTCCCAGGTGGTCTCCCTTCCAGGCACTGACCACACCCAGACCTGCTTAGCTTCAGCAGGGTGGCTGCCTGCCTCAGGTGCCTTCAGACCATTCCCTGGGACCTTGCTGCCCTTACATGCAATGGGGGACACTATCTTGTTGCCAGTATTGAAATAAGATTCAATTGGTAGCCCAGTCAGCTTCTGCATATGGAACGTGAGGACCGGGGCAGGTGGGAAACTTGTCCTTCACCTCAGGCAGAAACATGTCTTGGGCCAACACTATCTGCTATCCTTTGGTATTATGAGGCTTATGCATTGATGTATTCTTCCTTAAAGGGGAAATATTAACTGCTGGGACATAGTTCTGTATCTACCACACTTAGCAGATCACTTTGCTTCCCAGAGTGGCTCTCTTTTCCCCTGCATCCATGTTTTATAGGGGTACTTCCTTAGGGAAGAAGACTCCACATTCTACTCCACAAATCCAAAAAATACTAACTGCCAATACTTCATAAAACCAAGGTGTGATGATAAGGGGAAATTCAAGTAAATAGATGAAGGCAAGAAGACTAATCAGTTTGCAAATAGGTCCCATCAAATTTGTTGCTTAGTCTATTCCAGGTGCATTTCTAAGAAAAGCATCCCAGCAGGGGCCTTTTTACTTAAGGGAAGTAAGTAGAGGCTGCCCTGCAGGTGATAAGCTGAGTCCCATAGCTTGAATATTGTTAGCAAAATGTCAGAGAGATCAAGTGGAGCCCCAGGGAATAGCTGTCCTTATTCCTAACTGAGCTCTGCAAATTTCACTGAAAGGAAGAAAAGAAGATCTGTTGATACTCAGTGCTGACCCTGGACAGGTTTACAGGAAGGCTAAGAAAAGATGAGCAAGGGAGGGCATACAAGCACTACACACTCACTATAGAGTTCTTCTTTGGCTTTGGCACCATGCTGATCTAGCCCTTGAGGTTCAGCACTGCTGATTCATCACCCATCATCCTCAGGAGTCTATTGTGCTAAAATGAGTGGCTGTAGGTTTTACAGCCTAATGGCATATGCAAAATTACTCCTGTCAAACTGCCTCTTGTGCATTTGGCTGGAGGGTTTTTTTTTTGGGGGGGGGGGTTGCCTGCTTAATTATAAGGTTTGGATTCTACAGTGCAGTTCAGTTAAATGAGGATACTTAAAACTTCTGCCACAAAGGTGTCTGTGACAGGAGCAACCCACCAGTAGTTAGCATAGTTAGTAGTGTCAATGTGAACCAAATTGCTGGAGCAATAGCTCAGTTATTTTGCCCAGAATCCTGGAAAAGAGTACAAAAGGCTGCCAGGTGAGTAAAAGATACAGCAAGCTCTGGCCTGTGGGGGTTCCCCCTCTGGTCCAACAGCTTCTGCCCCAGGCCCTCTTCCCAGGCAGGGAAACGCTCTTATCTCCAATCAGCAGTTGATCAGAGATAAGAGCTTTTCCCTGCTGCCCAGTGAGAAAGGGAGCCTTTTCCAGTGCTCAGCTGATTGGAAGTAACAGCCTTTTCAAAGTGAAGCAGGGTGTTTTTTTAATCCCCATTGTGGCACACAAACAGGAAGGTTTTAAACCTACTCATCCAGCATGCAACAATAGGAATGAAAACCTTTCCCCCTCTTCAGCTGATCAGAATGGTAAGTGTAGATGGCCACTGACTAACCATCCACCTCCACTCTTGTCTTGCGGAATCCGAGACAGGATGCTCACAGCCATGCATATCATCCCCAGCCACAGAGGCCCACTGCAACCCCCAAGAGGACAAGAGGAAGAGCTTGTGGAACAGCTGGGTGGAACAGCTAATACTCTGGAAGACAGAGACAAAATTCAAAGTGATCTTGATAGGCTGGAGCACTGGGCTGAAACCAACAGAATGAAATTTAATAGGGACAAATGCCAAGTGCTGCACCTAGGAAAAAGAAATGAAATGCACAGTTACAGGATAGGGGGTACTTGGCTCAACAATACTACAAGTGAGAAGGATCTTGGAATTGTTGTAGATCACAAGCTGAATATGAGCCAGCAATGTGATGTGGCTACAAAAAAGGCGAATGCTATTTTGGGCTGCATTAATAGAAGTATAGCTTCCAAATCACATGAAGTACTAGTTCCCCTCTACTCAGCACTGGTTAGGCCTCCTCCTGAGTACTGCGTCCAGTTCTGGGCACCACACTTTAAGAAGGATGCAGACAAACTGGAAAGGGTTCAGAGGAGAGCAACAAAGATGATCAGGGGACTGGAAACAAAGCCCTATGAGGAGAGACTGAAAGAACTGGGCATGTTTAGCCTTCAGAAGAGGAGACTGAGGGGAGATATGATAGCACTCTTCAAGTACTTAAAAGGTTGTCACACAGAGGAGGGCCAGGATCTCTTCTCCATCATCCCAGAGTGCAGGACACGGAATAATGGGCTCAAGTTACAGGATTCCACCTAAACATCAGGAAAAATTTCCTGACTGTTAGAGCAATAGGAAAATGGAACCAATTACCTAGGAGGTGGTGGGCTCTCCCACACTGGAGGCATTCAAGATGCAGCTGGACAGCCATCTGTCAGGGATGCTTTGACTTGGATTCCTGCACTGAGCAGGGGGTTGGACTTGATGGTCCCTTCCAACTCTACTATTCTATGATTCTAACACCACACTGGTTGCATTTCCCCCCTCTCTCGCCCATGCCAGAGAGGGAGGCCGATGTTTGAGCACTGTTCTCTGAGCACAGGTAGCCCCATTCCTGCACACACTACCCAGGCAGGCCAATACACACCAGATGTTGCCAGCTCTTTAATGTTGTCTCTTCCCCTCTGCCTTCCTCTTCTCACCATAGGCTGCCAATTAGCTGGTATGAATTCCAGCTACTACACCATTGCAATAAAGGCAGTGTTACGACAGATAATTCTGGGCGCTAGATTCCCTCTAACCCCACACTCTTACGAAAAGTTTAGGATGGCGCGTGAGTGACAGCAGAGCCCCGTGTGTGCGAGATGGGAAATTAAAAATCCCGTTCGAGTGTAGAGGCCCATTTATCCACACACAGAAATCCAGATCTTTCTCCCCCTCTCTCTGCGCAGCGTGCAGCGTTTCGGATGCAATCAGCCAGCCAGCTTTCCAGCCTGTAATCCGACTCCAGCAGCCAGCTCCCCCATTTGCAGATAGCAAGGAAAAAACTCTGTAACTCCACAGGTCTATTCTACCTGTTTATTTACTTAGCAAAGTAATATTCTACAGAGTATACATTTCCTAGTTACAGTCCATGTGCAGAGTACAATGCATAGCAAGCATTTATTCCAGTGGAGCAAGTTGAGCTTTACCCCACCTCAGCAAAGACGCTACATTGTTGCATAAGTCCAGCAAGCAATAGTCAGAAGAAAAGAGTGAAGAGAGAGAACAGTCCTGCTCCTCTCTAAAATGGCTCCAGACAGACAAACAAGTCAGTACGTCACCAGAACATCTAAACCATGTGACTAGCTCATACTGTTTCCCACACTTTAGTAACCCCTGCGAGAGCACGAGATTCTAGAAAGACACAACAAACTTGTTTACCACCATTCTGTTCCTTCCATGTTATAAACAATGTGCTCCAGCTTGTGAATGTGATACATATCACAACATCTTTGGCTGGGGTAAAACCTGCGCTGCTGGGGTGGAAAGTGTGCGCTTTGCTCCTTTTATACTTAAACAAACCTACACACACACACACACACATAGACTCTAGAAACAAAAGGGTGGTTTTATTGAAGAAGAATGCAGAGTAGGTACAGCGTCTTACTTGTTGGTAAAGCAAACCTAGTGATGTCAGGCAGCAAAATATCCTTACGCTATGGTTCAAACACACCCTGTATTCTGGAGAGGAGAAAGAGTCCCTTTTGCCCTGACAAGCCTGAATAGGAAAGGTGGGGGGAGATTCCCGTCTAGAAGGATAGAAAAGCAAAGTCCTGGCTACTACCTGTCTGCTGTGATGATGTTCCAGCTGTAGCCCTGCAGTCCTTGTTCCAAGGTGACCCCCTCAGCTCTCTCTCCCGACACACCTTGCTAAAACCTCTTGGTTCTTAAAGTCTCTTTCCCGCCCTTTTGGGGGAAATGAGAGCAGTGGGGGTGGTCTTTGCCCCACAGATGTCTTCAAACCCTGCTAACAACCTTACTCTTTATGTTTTGATGAGTCATGATGGGTGTACTTAGGAAAGCAAAGGTTTGGGTCTTCCTGCTGATGGGACTGTTTTTGGAGTAAGCTTCTGGTGGTATTCACCCAGTGGGCGGGGGGGGGGGGGAGCCATATCTTTTCAGGAGAAATCCTCCTGTGTTTTAGGCGATATGCAATATTCAGGTCTTAATCAATGCAAACCTGCCACTCATTTGCCTATGCATGCCTCTAGGCTTCACTCACTCTTCCATTCAAGCCTTCAGTCATGACCTTTTGCCTTCTGCCCTGCTGGGGAGGTGGCCAGGCTGCTTCTTTTCTCTTGAACCCTTGCTTACCCAACACTTCTTATGAGGGCTGTGGACTTCCTTTTGGAGGTGTAGCCATAATCAAATGATCAGAACTATATCTCATCTTAACAGCAGAGGTTGTCCCACATGTCTGCAAACCACAGGACCGGTGCAGGGCAGTTTGGCACCCTAGGCTAAATTATATTTAGCGCCCCCCTCTCGTGCCGTGGGGGGGGCTCCAGAGCAAAGCAGCCCTGCTCTGCAACCCCCCCCCGCCTCTGCCACCGGACCCCGCCCACCGCCGCGCCCACCGCCGCCTCCACCGCCGCCGCCCCCGGACCCCCCGCCGCCGCCCCCACCTACCTTCCCCCGCCTCCTCCGAAAAGGAAGTGACGCGACGGGACCCCCGCACTCTGTTTTTGGCAGGGGGAAACCAGGGCAACAGGGCTGTTTAAGCCCTCTTGCCCTGGTTCCTCCCGCCAAAACAGAGCGCGGGCGGGGCTCCGGAAACGGCACGGAGAAGGTAGGTGTCGGGGGGGAGGTGGTTTCGGGGGGAGGCGGCGCGGGGGGGAGGCAGCGCGGGGGGGAGGCGGCGCGGGGGGGGAGGTGCCCAGGCTTGGCCCCCAGGCTCGGCCCCACCACTACCTCCGGGCGCAATCCCCCGCACTGACCTGGCTTTGTCGGCGAGGCGGGCGGGCGGGGCAGGAGTGCGCCGGCAGCGCACCAGCAGCGCACTGGCAGCGAAGAAGAGCGCAGCGTTTCTGCGCCCTCTTCAGCTACGCGCCCTAGGCAACAGCCTAGTTTGCCTAGCGGTAGCGCCAGCCCTGGCAAACCATGATGATCAGGAGGCACCCAACTCCTCCAGGTGCAGCTGTCAATCCTCCCACCAGCCAGGCTCCTGCACATTGCAAACCCCATGACAGGCAGCTATGTCACAGGTGCAGTAGTTCATTTCCCAACTCCTCCAGGTGCAGCTGTCAATCCTCCCACCAGCCAGGCTCCTGCACATTGCAAACCCCATGACAGGCAGCTATGTCACAGGTGCAGTAGTTCATTTCATGCTTTGTCTAGGCACTCTGCACATGCTAGCCAGCTGTTTATCTGGTCATTGTCCAAGACACAGGAGCCCCACTTTGTACTTGACTACCATGAAGATGATGTTTTCCCCCTCACAGGGATTGTACTCATGGTGAAATGGGGAACTGTTGTTTTTATCATTCAGCAAATTGTATTTATTGCTGGGATTAACTGTACTGATGGTAGATCTGTGTTGTGTTTGGGCTTCTTTGCTGAGTTGAGATTGGCCAGTGGGGTTTTGAGGGCAGTTATGACCATTGGGGTTCCAAGACCAAGACTAGTGAGAGGACACTTTGCAAGCTGAGGGAGAAATGAGTTAGATGCCATTGTGTGTGCTGGTTTTTATTATTTCACTTTGCTTTAGAAGAACATGAACTGTTACTGATCCTTGATAAGAAAATAAAAACTTATTAATCCAGTGTAGCTTAGTGGAGGTCAATACCCACATGAACTGGAGCTGGCAGTTTATACAGCAGCAACATAGTTACTCTGGTATTTTTGCGGGAACAGGGTAATGGAAGAAAAATACCTCAAATGGTGGCAGCGGGCTGGTAATGGTCAGCGTTGGACCTCTCACTTCCACAGGGTGAGGCATCATCCATCCATCCCATCGTTGCTCAATAAATCGCTTGACATCGAATTCTGTGTCCTTGAACTCTATTTACTTTATTTGCAGTCAGAGGCTGATTTACCTAAACAATTGTTTTAATGAATAAAATAAAATGCCTACCAAAAGAAAATCCTCTTTGGCACGGAAGACCAAAATTGGCCCAAGACAACTTGCTTCCTCAAGCAGTAGCAGCACACAATTGGAGAGAGATGCCCCAGCATCCACTATGACAGCCTTCCACAACCTGGCAGTGCCGAGGGAGGGAATGTCTAAGCATCCCCCTGTGCCATTTTCCTAATCAAAATCCTGCCCATCCCAAGCTGCTATTCGTTCGTGGGGGGAAATGTACAGATGTCTATATTATGACTGTATATTTTCCTCTACGGGACAAACAGCAGCTTTTTGGAGAGCGGGTGGCTTAGATCAGGGAAAATGCATGGGAGAGTGTTAAATGTGCCACTTCTCTGATCTGACTCAGCCCCCACTCCCACCGCAGCTGTTTGGATCTCAAAGGAAAACTTGCAGGAGATTTGATCATTGTTTTTCTAGCATCTTGTCTTGCTTAGCCCATATACAAGCCTGATACAGGGGGGAAATGATCACTTTTAAGACCCATTTATTGCAGCGGAGAGAGGTTTACACAAGTACTGATCTCACTGAAATGGATCAATTGGCGCTCGACTTCGGCTGGACCATAGCCACACTTCTGAAGAGGCTGCTGGAGATCAGAGTGGTGAGGTAGAGAGAGGATGTGGAATAGAACACATTAGCCAATCATGGAGCTTGGCCATATTTAACCATTACGTTGTTTCTACTTTGTTATTGCATGAGGTTGGTTCCCCCCCCCCAAAAAAAAAACCCACGTTCATGCCTTTTTAAAGTGTCAGTGCTTTCTAAGGCAGACTATTTCACACATTGCCCTTTCTGATAGAATCTGAAAGACATTTTCAGGATTTTGAAACGTGTTCACGGATAAGCCAGCTGTCGCCCGAATTACAGCACAGCATGTGCCTACCACTCGCATACAGTAGCAGCATATTTTCTACATTCATTCATGTTCATATCTGCAAATCTTTGTACACAAATCCAATCCGTTTTGCATTTGCTGCCAGACATAGAATACACTTACAGCACAGTACGAGTTTCCTGCTCTGAATATTAGAAGAGCTTAACTAGACATAAAACAGTGGCCCATAGAATCATAGAAAAGTAGAGTTGGAAGGGGCCTATAAGGCCATCGAGTCCAACCCCCTGCTCAATGCAGGAATCCAAGTCAAAGCAACCCTGACAGATGGTTGTCCAGCAGCTGTTTGACACTTCCTGAATCCTACACATACATTTATTGCTGGTAATACTGCTCCTGCAGTACAATCTCCTTTTGAGGTCAGAGTACTGTTTTTCAAAGCAGACTCCCCAACACCCCCCCCATCAAGCATAATTCTTCTGCCTCAAATTGATGTGCCCTGACCTCATCTGGGTTCCCAAGTATTTTCCTTAGTAATAGACCACCAAACTGCTTTGCCATCCTGGACTGCTGACTCGGAAAGGCTGCTGATGGCTCAGGTTCTCATTTCTATGCTTGTGCACTAACGGAGAGGGTGACTAAAAATATCCCCAGGAGCAGGATGCCTGTATTCATGCAAGAGCATCCATTAACCTGGCAGCTCTTCAGAGAGGAAAAGCTGAATTGCAAATCCACAGCAGAATAGTTGCACCTCAAAATATATTTAAAAAAAGAAAGAAAGAAAGAGGGCAGGAGGATACTCCAGCATAGGCTGCACCTACAGAGTCTTTCCTCCTCCGGCAGGCCCAGTCTATAGAGAGATCTTGTCCTTCCAAGTCAATATGGAACGAGTCATGTTGCAAAGGACAGATTTTTGCCTAGCCTACTCACATACAAAGTTGTGATGCACACAGTTTAGCAACAGCAAAACACACACAGGCTCTGAAGGGCCTGTACTGCTATCTGCAGAGTACAGAATGGTTTCCTGTTCAGGACCGGTGCAGGGCAGTTTGGCGCCCTAGGCAATGTTATATTTAGCGCCCCCCCTCGTGCCGTGGGGGGGCCTCCGGAGCAAAGCAGCCCTGCTCTGCAACCCCCCCCCCGCAGCCGCTGGACCCCCACCACCTACCTTACCCCCACCCTGGCCGCCGCCTCCTCCAAGGAGGAAGTGACGCGACGGGACCCCCGTGCTCTGTTTTTGGCCGGGGAAACCAGGGCAACAGGGCTGTTTAAGCCCTGTTGCCCTGGTTCCTCCTGCCAAAACAGCGCGGGCGGGGCGGCGGCGGTGGGGGGGGCGGCCCGGCGGGGGGGGGGCCCGGCGGGGGGGCGGGGGGGGGCCTGGCAGGGGCGGCAGGGGGGGGCCAGTGGCGGCGGCCCGGCAGCAGCGGCGGGGGGGGTGTGGCAGCGGCAGCGAAGAGGAGCACAGCGTTTCTGCGCCTTCTTCAGCCACGCGCCCTAGGCAACCGCCTAGTTTGCCTAGCGGTAGCGCCGGCCCTGTTCCTGTTATTGTCCCCAGGCAATAAAGAGTATCTGCTGCCACTGGTGTTTGCATATATGCAAGAGCTGCCATTATAAGGGAGACTGTTGCTAGGTACAGAATAGTTTGTTTACGGTCTACCGACCACAATACTAATAAAACAATACACATAAAATACATAAAGTACGGTGGCACTCAGTTATATACATAAAGTAAAACAGAGAAAATAAAACAGAATCCGGTAAGCACGGAGGGTCTGTTGCTAGGTAGCTGGTGCCTCTTACAAGATGAAGCATTTTGATCCACACCCCTCCACTTTGCACCATGTTTTTTAGGGTACAATCCTCATACTCCACAAAGGGGCAGAGGTCAAGCTTGAAGTCCCATATTTAATTAGCTTATCCACCACTATCACATTTCAGCGCTGGCTGCATGGACAGTTGGGGGGATAGGAGTAAAAAAATAAAATAAAAAGCTGGGCAGTTACCTAGCAACCAGAGCATATTGGACAGTGCATCTGCTTGCTCAGAAATGGCACCAGATGTAGTGGGGCAAGATGCCAACTTCTGACCCACCAAGCACCCCATACAAAAGTGACAGGATGCCCCAGAGGTCTTGTGATATGCCAGATCTATCAATTTGGCACTGGGAGGTGTGCTGGCCAGCCGGGAGGAATGCCTGTGCTGCCTTCGGCTGCTTTGGCACACCAAACACAGACATCCCACCCACCCCCAAGCTTGCCAGCACCCCCTCCCCTTGTTAAACAAGCAAATGCCCTAGGAAACTCTGGAGGGTTGTATTACTTCATGCTGGGTGCCCACCAGCTTAGAGGTGGCATTTCTGTGGTGCTTAGCAGCATATGAAGTGCCACTGCAGACCTGCCAAGCACCCTGCATGAAGTGATGGAGCAGGATTTCATAGATTCATAGATCTGATAGAGTTGGAAGGAGCCTACAAGGCTATCGAGTCCCACCCCCTGCTCAATGCAGGAAACTAGAGGAGGGGCCTCCCATCCAAGTAACAACCAGGCTTGACCCTGCTTAGCTTTCCACGCTCAGACAAGCTGAGCCAGCGTAAGCCACAGGCCTGTAGCTAAGACAAACACATTTAATACAGCTTTCTCCAACCTGGCTTGATGCAGACACAGTACAGCATGGTCAGAGGAGGGCCTGGCACCTGAGCAAGTTGACTGGAGATGCTCCTGCTGTGCCCCTTTCCCAGTGAGAAGCTGGTCATTCCTACCTTTAAATTATAGAACTAACCCTAAATAAACTATTTTCTTGGTACAGAGTACACACAGCTAATAATTTGTACTCTGCACATTAGGGTTTTTTTTTTTTTTATCATGATGGGTGTTGTAGTTCAACATATCTGGAGGGCACCAGGTTGGGGAAAGCTGTATTAAGGATATTTGGGTTCTTAGAAATCATTCCCCAGTACAGGAATATAGGCAGAGCTCTGCAAGATAAGCTAGGACAGCCTTGGGGAACCTCCATGCCATAGGCCTGTGATGGGTCCCCACCCGGCCTGTCAGCTTGTCCCCGGGCTGAAAATCTCCGATCTTTGCAGGATAAAGCCTCCATTGGCACCAGTGGAGACCTTTTACAAGCAAATGGTAGTGGGGGGGATTTTGGGAGGGGGTCATTGCTTGGGAGGGGAGGGCTAACTCCCCCTCCCCAAAGCAGCAAGCCTCCCTTGAAAAATTGCCCCTCCCCCACTAGAAAAAACAATGGAGACCTTTTCCAAACCTAATGGAAGCAGGGGGAAGAGAACTGACCGCCCCCTCTCCAGTGCTGTGACACACACACCCCCTCAAAAAAATTACCCTCCCATGCTGCAATCTGGCTTTTCAAAATCATGCGTGGAAGGGGGTATTTTCAGAAGGGGGAGACGGTGAGATTGTATGAATGGGGTCTGAGCAAGCACATCGGGGGCCACATCCCAGCAGTGTGGCAGCTGTGGCCACACCCACTGCTGGCATCCCCCCCCCACACACACACACACACTTGCCCAGAGCTAATTTGGCTCATGATTCCATCCACCAGGCTCTTGAGAACTATTGCTGGTGAAAGGCCATCATGAGAGCCAGTGTGGTGTAGTGGTTAGGGTGTTGGACTGGGATGCGGGAGATCCGGGTTCTAGTCCCCGCTCGGCCATGAAACTCACTGGGTGACTCTGGGCAAGTCACTGACTCTCAGCCTCACCTACCTCACAGGGTTGTTGTGAGGATAAAATGGAGAGGAGGAGGAGGATTATGTAAGCCGCCTTGGGTTCCTTGCAGGAAAAAAGGCGGGGTATAAATAGAATAAATAAATAAATAAATCATGGGGGGCGTGTAGCAGGAGTGAGCCTTCAACCTGCCAAGCCCAGCACTCCTTTCCCAAGGGGCAGCCAAGCAGACTCTAAGTTAATTAAATGGCTTTGTTTGTTCTCCCCTCTGCCTGCCTGCCTGTGCTCCTCCACTCCTCCCCCACCCTCCCCTACATGCAAGAATTCTGGCAGGACCATGTTGCTATGGGACAAGATCATCTGAGTCTTTGTAGCATTAATTGCCAACTTGTAGCTTTCTTTGAGGTGGGAATAATGATCATCGCAATCTACAGGGAACAGCTTGCAAATAAACCTGGTTCCTTCCAGCTCCTTCTGTTGGAATATGGAGTTCACATATTCAGGTTTGCCTTCGGGCAAGGAAGCAAAAGAACCGGCAGACCTGATCAAGGTCATGCCTGAGCAAAGTGTCACCTTTGGCCCAGTGTGGTAAATGTACAGTTTTTTGTGACCAGGGGATCTGGAGCAAGGGTCATGCTAGATTGTGTTCAGCTGGGGTGACATCATGCCTTGATGCAGCTGGCATTACCTCATATTAGCATGTGACTGTACAGTAGTGTATAAAAGGTGTGTAAAGTCTTTGTGTTCTTGTTGGGGGAAAAGGAGTTTAATTGGATTAGTGATTATTGATGATAGAGCATTCTGTAAGTAAAGAGATAGTTTGTGTGTCTAGACTATCTGTTTTTGTCTGACATACGGTTCTCTTTCACTTTTGTATCATAGCACTCTGTGTATGTTCTGTTCATGTTTTTGCAAGTCTTAGTTTTAGTAAACCTCTGTGTTTAAAAGAAACAGACTTGTGGTTTTGTTTTTGCCTACTGGCCTAGCACACGTTTCTCACACTACCCTAACTCCACAGCACGATTCTGCAGCCACTGGGACAAAGTTGTTTAACTTTGTTCCCCCCACCCCACCCTGTGGCTCAGATTTCCAACACCTTCAGCTGAGGATGGGTAGGTAAATTAGAAGTGGAGATTGGAACACAAATGAAGGCTAATAATGCCCTTAAACTGCCTGCTGCTGTGGGACCCCCTTGAGCTCTGGGACTCTTTCACTGATACTTTGCAACACAGGGCATCCCCCAGGGGAGTTCTCTGGCAAGCAAGATGTCTGCTTGCCAGAGGAAGTGTTGTAATAATGGGTGACTTCAATTACCCCCACATTTAATTATTTATTTATTCATTCATTCCATTTATACCCCGCTCTTCAGCCAGAAAAGGCTCTCAGAGCGGCTTACACAGATTAATAATAAGACAGCCCCTGCCCTCAGGCTCACAATCTAAAAGACATGACACAAAAGGAAAAGGGATTGGGAGGGAGGAGGAATTGAATGGATAAATGTCTGTCCCAGTCACAACGAAGACTTGTCAGGGAGGTGACCCTGGATTTAATATTAAATGGTGCTGCCAAGGACTTAATACAAGATGTAAGTGTTGTTGAACCAATTGTAAACAGTGACCACAGTGCTACCAGATTTAATATATATTTATGTGGAATTTGCCAAGAAAGTCCATCACAGTCACATTTGACTTCAAAAGAGGAAGCTTCACTAAAATGAGGAAACTGGTAAAAAGGAAGTTCTTAAAGAACTCAAATATGAAATGGCTGATCTTCTTAACAAAATATGTTACATGTCCTTAAGATCAACCACTGTACCAGAGGACTGGAGAATGGCCAATGTAACACCAATTTTTAAAAAGGGATTCGGGGGGGGGGGGAGGGATCCAGGAAATTACATCTGTTCCAGGTGAATTGGTTGAAAGCATTATTAAAGATAAAATTAGTAAGCATATAGAAGGACAAGCCTTGCTGAAAGACAATCAACATGGCTTCCGCAAAGGTAAGTCTCACTAACATTTTAGAGTTATTTGAGAGTGTCAATAAACATGAGGACAGGGGTGAGCCAATAGACATTGTTTACTTGGACTTCCAGAAGGCTTTTGACAAAGTCCCTCACCAAAGACTCCTGAGCAAACTTAGCAGTCATGGAATAAGAGGGGAGGTCCTCTTATGGATCAGCAATCGGTTAAAGAACAGAAAGCAGAGAGTGGAATAAATTTATCCCAGTTGAAGGATATAAACAGTGGAGTCCCACAGGGCCAATGGGGACCTGTATTGGGGCCAATGCTTTTCAACTTGTTCATAAATCGAGAATTGTTCGCCTATCTTCCCAAGTAATTCGCAGGATTTTCCGGAGGCAACGTTGATGAAACCTTTCAAGGAGGTGGAAGTGACGTTTATAGATAGTCCATGTTTCGCAGGCATACAATAAAGTTGGTAATACAATGGCTTCATAAACCAGTGTTTTGGTCTTCTTACAAATATCCCGATCCTCGAACACTCTATGTTTCATTCGAGAAAACGCGGCACTTGCGGAGCTCAGACGATGCTGGATTTCACTGTCGATGTTAGCTGTAACAGAAAGATAGCTGCCAAGATAGAGAAAATGATCGACATTTTCCAGTATTGTCCATAACATAGGAATCAGGCAAGCCTCTCTGGGAAGAGTGTTCTACAAATGGGGTGCTACCACTGAAAGGGCCTTGTAACTTGTAGCCACCTGCCTCACCTCATTTGGAGGGGCAACCTGGAGGAGGGCCTCAGATGATTATCTTAATGTCCAGGTGGGTAAATCATCACCCCCAGATGTTCTAGGTGTTGATTGGGAACAAAGGCACTCTTCTCCCAATTCATCACAAAGCTGTGCTCTTCTAGACAGGCTATGGTGGTCTTGATGCTGTCCAGGCAATTTTGCAGGTGTGTGAATCATATTGTTGTTGAGATAAGGGCAGAGGAGTGCACCCTGAGCTACTAAGGCCACTAGGGTTTTTGTGAGGACTCTGGGTACTAAGGTCAAGCTGAAAGGAAGAGCTTGATACTGAAAGTGCAGGCTGCTGTAACAGAAACTGAGGAATTTCTGGTGTTTCCTCCTGATAGGGATGTGAAGATATGCTCTGTACATAGTCTCCAACTGCCCTGAAAATGCCTCACGGAAAAGCCTTAAGCCATCTTGGCTTTTTACTTTGTCATGCAAAGTCCTGAAGTCCTCTGCCTTCCACAAATGCAATCTACTTCAAACTTTTTTTTTTAAGGGGGCCATGCCATGGGAAAAATTGCAGCTAAGCTAAAACTGCAAGCTCAGCTGCGATTTTGCCCATGGCATGGCCCCTTTAAGTGTAGCTCCTTTTAGGCTCAAACAGCTGACAGATGCTGCGAGGGTGTGTGCACACTCTACCTGCTGAAAAGCTGTACCCACTGGCCTGGACCAAGGGAGAGGTGAATGAGGGAATTTATCACATGATTTTTATTTTTATATTGCCAAAGATTTTATTTCCTAACAGAGCTGACTGTGCCTCTAACAGGTGAGGTACAGTGTCAGAAGGAATTGCAAGAAACTTCTCCTTCTCTCTGAAGCTCATTGTTTGGGGGTGTGGGGTGGGTGGGTAAGCTTCACCTGTTGAATTTGTGCCAATCCTAATAATTTTTAAAACAAAAAGATTCCCCTGCAAGCACTGCCCCCCCCTGAAAAACACCAGATATCAACAATGGTTTAAGTAAGGTTAATTTTTTTTACAAAAGCCACTTATAAAATATTATAAAATAATATAATAATGTAATAATTATAACACATAAGATTTTATATAATATAATTCTGGAAAAGTCATCCCAGCACTGGTGCTGCTGCTGCTACCTCTTCTTCTAGCAAGGAGCAGCATTTCACAGTTATTCCTCAATTACACGATACTTCTTCACATAATGCATAATCAATTTGCTGCCACAAGAGTGATGGTCAGTGTTGTAGATTGCTTTAAAATATACACACTTTCCTGTTAGTAAATCCCATTGAATGTAATAGGACTTACTTCTGAGTACACATGCATAGGATTGCACTGTTATTCTGTTTTCAGATCAGTAAATTTTACTTGGCTCTACCTATGTACCCCATGTGAAAGTCTTTTTCTAACACATGCTGAAGTGGAATGGAGAAAGCTCTCTACAGTAATGATTAGGATTATTCTGCAGGCATTTTAGATTGTTTTTTTTTTTTAATGCATTAGCATTTTTTGAAAGGGAGTTAGCAGAAAACACACCCTCCTCAAGAGAAAGAAAGAAAAAATCCCAACTACTTCAAATAGCAGCAACAAACATCATCATTCCATTTCGGCATTATTGTTCAATCACAGTGTTGTTGTTATTGTGTGGTTTTTTTTTAATGAAGTACAATAGAGCCCACATGTGTTTTTTTCTGAGTGGAGAAAATAGGAGCTTGCACGGTGGGCCTGTGAACCACTTTGCACACTCGGAGATATCAAAATGTTAAATATTATTATTTCTTTGGCAAACTACTAATGAGAACAAAGCCACCATGGAGGGATCCATTTTTAAAGTGGAAGGGAGATGTTTAAAACAAGGAGTTTCCTGCACAATGTGGGGAAAGTAGGCTGAAAGTTATGTTTGACTGAAATAATTGCATATTCCTCCCTGGTTTACCCCTTCCTACCATTTGTTGTCACCTCTTTATTACATTTTAGATTGCAAGCTCTTTGGGGCAGGGAACTCTTATACTCAGTAAAGCACCATGCACATTGATGGTACAATAATAATAATGACAACAACAGCAATCACCATCATCATCATGGGACTGGATGATGGCTTCAGAGTGGTCAGAGCCCTTAAATGGTTAAGAGCATCCTGGGGTGGGTGGCTATACCCTTGGCCACGCCCTCATGTTGCCTGGCCACGCCCTCTTGATCATACCTTCATGTTGCTTAACCATACCTCTTACAAATTCACATGTGCGTCCCTATTTTCATCTGTGAAATGTTGGAGGATATGTCTGTAGATGTCTATTGGCACTAGGCAGCCCTGTTCACTGATGGCTGCTATGATTGATTTCAGCATTTCTATTTTGAAATGTCTCTTGCTGGAGTGCTTGTTCAGCCATTTCAGGTGCAGTATGACTCTGATGTCCCAATTCTTTTTTGAAAACTAATAAGTCGAATTGACTCTGCATCTGGTTTGGGATTTTGGCACCAGCTCTATTGCTCTGATCTCAATTAAGTTCTGCTATTTTATTGGATTCTTCTAGCAGCGGGAGGTGACAAACTCAGGCCATGGCCTGTGTATGAACTCCAGGGAGTAGCTTTTGGACACTGTGTTCACCACCCACCAATTTGAGGTGCTGTGGTCCCAAGCATGGGCAAAGTCCAAATGACGTTCTCCTATGGCCCACTAGGGTGTCATGCTGTCATGTGGAGTTCTTCTTTTGGCTCTTGTTGTACTTGGAGAATGATGCATACGTGGAGGAGGAGGACTGGGTAGCTCTCTTGACTGAATTTCAAGGGAGTTGCTTCCATCTGGACCTAAAACCTCCGGAGGGGTTATTTCTGGTGGTACATTGGTTAAAAAGAAAGGACTGCCAAGGCTTTGACTTTCATTCTTCCCTTTTGGCCATGGGTAGGGTTTTCTTTTTGTCCTTATTCTCAACTCAAACTGCATCAAGCAGCTCCTCAAAAAGTCTAGCACCTGCATATGCAGAGTTTGCTAATGGTGCCTGGGGACTTGGGTTGATGTACCAGTGTCTAAGCCATATGTGTAAATTTTCCTAAGGCCATCCTTCATGTGCTTGGGCACAAATTCCATACCCACTAGTTACTCACCCACTTGAAAGTCACCCTGGTGAAGAAGTTGTTAGTGGCAGATGTTCTATAGGTCGTGGCTGAAGCTTTGAACCCCTTTTGCAGTGCCACCTCCACTCTTTTGTCACACAGTCCTTGGGCCCACCCTTGCCAGGGAGAGCTGTTGACAATGAAAGATGCTACAGAGGCATTGACTGTCAGAACCTTGAGCTGATCCATGATCTTTCTGGGGAGAGAGTAACGTTTATTAGCTAGCCTGTGAGTTTGTTTGCTCTTGGTAGGCATTGCCCATTCAGTTTTCAAGGACTTAACAAAGTTCCCTGGCCACATGGTACTGCTGAGCACAGTCTGGATCGGTGCCACATTTCCCCAGGTGCTGGGCCTGCCACTGCTTGCAGTCCGGGGGCAGGGGGATGAGGATCCTATGGCTTCCTTTGCTGACGGGAACAGACACTCCCTTTCCCAGAGCAGGGCAGGCCACACAAGAGATAATGGAGAAACCCACTGCAGTGTTGTCCAAGGCCATAGAGCTAAAGCACCTTCTTTGACAGCATGATGTAGACAAAAGTGGGAAACCTATGGCCCCCTGGATATTGTTGTACTCCCTTCAGCCCCAGCCAACATGGCCAATGGCCAGTGGTGATGGGAACTCTGTTCAAACAATACCTGGAGGGCTACAGGCTCTCCACTACTGGCCTAGACTGACAGTCTCAGGCAGCAGCTCTCAGGGTTACTCAAGGGAATGCTTATTGCATGATCTAGAAGAGAGTTGGGGAAGATTGCAGACTTGCACACCTGGCTTTAGTCTCTCTCCCCTGTTGCCTGCCACCCTTAAAATGCCCAAAGTGTGTGTGTGTGTGTGTGTGTGTGTGTGTGTGTGTAGGTACAGTAAAGCCAGAGGTTGAGTCCTGCCAGATAACATGACATAGTAGGGCATAGTACACCTTGCCTTCTTGTTTGCACTGGGTCCAGAGTGACATTCCAAACCAAACATGTGGGGGCAGCAGGGGGTGACGGTTGTGTCACATCAGGCCATGCAAGGAAGGATTTTGTGAGGCAAAATCCTGCTCTGTCCCTGGCTTCTAGCCAAGGCTGGAAGGAAACACAAAGGAGTTTGTGCCAGCCATCGAAGCTCATGCTAGTGGAAGTTGAAACAACCTAGCTCCAGGGATGTCAGGAGGTAGAGAGGAGTATGAGAAACAACCTATGTAATCAAAGCTCCTGCAATATATAAGTAACATGGGCAAATAATATTTAACTTGCAACCACTGTCTCTCTAGGACCAGTTGTAAGAGTGAAGGTCAAAAGTCGCCCAGAAGGTAGACCAGGATCCAACAGCTAATTTTTGTAGATCATATAGTGCCAGATGATTGTTGGGGTCCTTGGATTAAAATACTGGATTAGATAGACCATGCCTGATCCTGCACTTGCACTTTTTAAAGCAACAGTGCATACTCAGTATCACTTAATTTATTTTTCACAGGTATGCCCCAAGGTGCAAATGGACCTGTAGGGAAGCTATTTCTAGCTATGCTTTAAGTATGAAGAAATTCTGAATATGAACATTTGCTTTTTAAGTTTAAAGAGTTTTGATAAGTTTTAAAATTGACTGCAGTCATCTTGGGCATTTTAATTTGAAATGAAAGGATAGGTTATAAATGTCTTATAAATAAAACATATCACTGGACCATAGGGATCCAAACAAGCAGGTATACCATGCCAGAGGGAAACCAGCCTCTAACGTTTGGGAGGATTGGGAGAAGCAGAATACTAAAATAAGGTACCTACCAGATGCTATCTTGTAAGCTTATCAGGCCCAAAGTGATCTCGCTTTAGCTCCTTGTGGTTTGCAAGCAATGCAGCATTGCTAGCAACCCAGTGACCCCATCCCCAAACTCTCCTCACCCACCAATTTGGGAATGGATTTATTTGCATATACTGCAAATTAGTCAATTATTTGCATATATGGATTCCTAATCCAGACTGTTTTGGCGTCCATAGTAGGTTGAAGGAAGGACATTAAGTGGAGGAGCTGGGGCTTCCCTAAACCACTCCCCATTTCCTGCGCTATGCCACGTGTCAATAAAGGCAGTGGAGATTAAAAAAATAATCTCAGCACACTACTCTCCTTTGCAGCCCTGAGCTCCCCTTGCACCTCTAAAGCAGCTCCTGTTGGTTTTCCTCCCACTTCCCTAGTACAAGCACAGAGAGCTACTGTGCAAGTCATCCTCCAGCCCTGTCTGGGCCTCACACATAAGCTGAGAGGACAATCCTGACCTTATGTTCATACCCTGGGCAAGTGGCAGGCAGATGCTGTGTTTAGGTAGTGACAACTCCTAGGCCTCCTGCCAATTCTCCCTGTATTCTGCAAACAGCAGAACAGACAGCCCCAGAGCAAGCATAGGCCCTAGGCAGGATGCTCAGACCTTCTTCCTTGCATCCCTCCAGCTTCTTTACTGTCTAGTCACTGCCACATAAAGTCTTAGCAGGAGCAGGGCAGAGCATAAAAACAAACCCAGTTAAAAGATGAAAAATGTACCAATGTGCATATACGACACACCAATTCTTGGTTAGAAGAGTAGTGTTGTGGGTGACCAACACACATCTACAGAGTCACGTATTGGATATGGGTCTTATAGAACAGAGATTGGTCTGGACTGCATTGCCAGGAAGTACTGCAGCAAATGCAGAGCTGTAGGTGCCAGAAACAAGGCTATTTCCCCGTAACACTTCTTATAATCTCCTGAACTGTGTTGTGGGTGTTTTGGAGAGGTTCTTAAAGGAAAGTTTATTAGTGAATTCAGGGATGACACTGTTGGAATATGGAGTCCTCATATTCAGGTTTGCCTTCGGGCAAAGAAGCAACAGAACCGGCAGACATGAGCAAGGTCATGCCTGAGCTAAGTGTCACCTTTGGCCCAGTGTAGAGGGTGTACAGTTTTTTGTCTTCAGGGGATCTGGAGCAAGGGTCATGCTAGATTGTGTTCAGCTGGGATGACATCATGCCATGGGTGCAGCTGGCATTGCATCATCTAGCATGTGACTGTACAGAATTGTATAAAAGGTATGCAAAGTCTTTGTGTTCTTGTTGGGGGAAAAGGAGTTAATTGGATTAGGAATTATTGATTAGAAAAGCATTCTGTAAATAAAGAGATAGTTTGTGTGTCTAGACTGTATCTGTTTTGTCTGACATACTGTTCTCTTTCACTTTTTGTACAATAGCACTCTGTGTATGTTCTGTTCATATTTTTGCAAGTCTTAGTTTAGTAAGCTTCTGTGTTTAAAGAAACAGACTTGTTTTGCTTTTTGCCTACTGGCCTAGCACACGCTTCTCACGCTACCCTCTCTCTCCACTGCAACTTCTGCAGCCGCTGGGACAAGGTTGTTTTTGTTTTTCACCCCGGCGGCTCAGATTTCCAACAGGTTATGGGCCCAGCGGTGGCACATGGGTATTGAGATACGTGGTATTTTGTTTTTTGGCTAAGGTCCAGTAAGGTTTTTTGTTTGGGTGCAGAGAAGTTTTGATCGCTGCAAAGTTCCTGGCTAGGGCTTTGTATCGCTGGTCCTTCTCTAGCAGAAAACCCTGCAAAGCTGGAGGAACAGACGGCTGAGGAGGTGAAGTCCGAGCCGGAGTTACAGAGTGATCCTCTGGAGATAGAGGAAGAGAGAATTCCTGTGCCAGCTCCCACTGTGCAGCCCGTGGACAGCGTTCCAATGGCGGTGATGCAGCAGTATCCGGGAGTGGTGGTGGACAAGCTGACGGGTGAGAATTACCTAGCTTGGGAATTCAAGACCAGAATGCTACTGATGCGGGAGGATTTGTGGGACATTGCTGTTGTCGATCCCCCGTGCGACCCAACCCCTGAAGAGAGCAGGCGGCTGCAGAGAGCACATGCTTTGATTGTGTTGTCTCTGTCAGACTCACAACTTATGCATGTGCGGTCTCTGGAGAATGCCGCCGACTGCTGGAAAACTCTCAGGAGAATACATGTTCGGGACTCTGCAAGCTCGAAGACACTTCCATTTATACTGAATAGTATCACGTAGAGATCAGGTAACAATGAGTCAGTACAACTAAACTGAGAGACAATTCAAAAGGAAACACCTAGGTCTGACACAAGGTCAGACATTGCACATCTTTCAGCCATCATGGCTTTACATAAGGTAATCAGTACAGTCTTTTGCAAGGGGGACATGGCTCACAGCACTCTTTAGCATAACAGAGCAGAGGCTAGGCACAACCAATCAATGAGTGATTTGCCCTCAGGGTTGTTCTTGGAAAGTGAAGGAAAGGTCTGACTTGCCCTTCCCGGCCTTTCTGTTAAACTGAAGCCTGAACAAAATTTACTTCTACAACTGAAATGTTTGAATATAGACCCACAATATTTCATGAGATGAGATGGAGAATAGGCCCATCCTAGAGTGGAGGTACACAGGAAAGAGGCTTCAAGAGTGATCAACCCTTCATCACACCGTAATAATTTCCTTCTTGGGCAACTTTGACATGTGGAGGCAAGGGAAAGCACAAGTGTGTGTGTGTGTGTGTGTGTGTGTGTGATTTTCTGCCAATAGGTGAAAAGGGAATTTGTGCATCTTCTCCTAAAGATGAGCTGAAATTGCTGCAACACTATCCAGACATAATTTAATATCATCCCATCAACATAGCAGCTCAAAATAGTTCCTTATGTTCTATTTCCATGTAAATGTAATTGCAGCAAGAAAGCCACAATCATCTCATCCTCCAACAGCAAAATGCTCCCTCATGTATTTTTCTTTCACCTTTAGCTTCCCTTCCTCTTGCCCTGTTCAATAGAACAAATGATGCAGACACAGATGTAAAAGTGATAAATGCAAGCAGGTCTGCCTAGCAGCCAGTACATGGGCACCCAAATCCACTAAAGAAAGCAGCGGCAAGTAGGGATAAAAGTTGCTCAACACCCTTTCCCCAAGGGTCAAGGGTCCTAACTGTCCAATGTGTATGCAAACCCTGCAGAAGGACTGCGAACTATTGTAGGCCCTTGAGGCATTTCAGTTACTTGTAGTGATGGGGGTGAATTTGGAATTGGCAGAGTTGAAAATATAAATTGGATCAGTTTGAAAAGCCACGCTCCAATTCAAGCTAGGCCCATGGCTTATTTTAGGGTTATCTAACCCTCAAACAGCCCCTGCTGCCTGGGATTGCATGACAAGCCACAGCAAGCCAGGCGCCTGTGGATGCCATGAAAAATGGCACCTGCCACAATGCAACAGCCCCTGCAGGTAAATTAAGCCACGGTGGGTTGCCCTGACGTGTGAACAGGCCCATTGTTAACGCCACAGCTTTTGTGTCATGTAAATCTTTCTTAGACAGGAAATCTGAGATACAGCATGGGGTACCTGGGCTAAAATTGGGTATCTGCAAACTGCTAGCAAATTATAGATTTGTTCCAAAAAGTGTAGACCTGTGATTTATTTTATTTTTTTGCAGTTTGTATTTCATTCCTACATTTGTTTTGCTGCATCCCATCCCCTAAGAAGGGAAGAGGAAGCTTTTAACCATCTTTTTACCTTCCCTTTCCATTCTCCTCACACATTTCCTAAGAAGGTCCAGGTGCAGAGCTAGCCTTCCATTTGCCTATTACTTTCTGGATTAGGAGCTACAGGCCTAAAACAGATAAATGTTCAAGTGCAAATTGCATTGCTTTTATTTTACTAAATAAGATTGGGAGTTTTATGTAGTTTTGAGGCGAGGGAGCAATAAGGAGTGTTTGGACCAACTGGTTTAAGAATAAGCAGTCACCAAAAAAACATGTAATTTGGAAACTGACACAAAGAAAGAAGACCTTGATATAGGTGACAGAGGTTCAGCAGTGTAATTAAAAACAAAAGCCTTTCAAAGTTAAAGTGTTTCAGATTTAATCAGTTGAGTCTAGTTCAAAATTATATTACTAGATCAGGTTGAAAACAATACATAAAGCTGCCTATCTTGTATCCATCTCACATCGGCATTCCAAAACCAGTACAACTTCAGACAGGTCAGAAATTATTGGAGTCCACTTTAGAGAAGGGGAGGAATGACAGATCATGTCTATATCACAAAGTTTTGCTGTTCATGCTGAGCACACGGCATCCCAATACAGATATCTGTGTTTAAACTGGGGGAGAAGCTAAGGAAGTGGAATAGCTCCCCCAAAAGCCTATTAGAACATAAATAGGAAGGAGTTTCCCTTGGTTATTGCATCAACGGGTATATAAAACGAATCAGCACTCTTGGGGGGACAAGCACTTGCTTTGCTAGTTCACTGATTTCCTAGCCAGATTAAGATGAAATAAATATAATTAATTGACCAGAATGAAAACAATAAACACACCCACAAGAGAGGAAAGGGTAGTGGGGTGAAAAAATGCTTTTGGTGTAAGTTCTGGGCAGGATCCTTAGATATCACAAGGTGTGTATTCACATTCATGTAGGGTATTATTTGCACACTAATTCTTCAGTTTACATTTATCCTGTAGCAATCTTATATCATGTTTCCCCACATTCTGGAACAGGAAAAGCCATTTCGAGAGACAGACTGATGTACTCAACCCCCGATATGAATTAATTTTAAAAAGCTCAGGCTCTGAACCACAGTACAGCTACAGTTCAACAACATTTTAATCTGATAATATATGCCTTCTAGATTTCATTTTCAATTCAAAGACATTTTGGGACAAAAACATAAGGAAAAGTTTCCTGTGTTTGGCATTTGATTGTTAAGGTCATGATTCAGTTTCAATATTACTACAGAAAAGCCCATTCCTGGAGCTGAAGCATACTGACAAGTGAGCTACACTGAAAAACAGACCTACAGAAGGATTTCAACATACGTATATCATGTTGCACAGCTGAACGTTGTTGAGCAAAAAGACCAAGCAAACACAATCCTTCCTGACTCAGGATAAAGGAAATGCCAGCTGGGAGGGGGTGGGGGGAGGGAGAGAGAGACAGAGAGGGCTCTCTGCTTATCAATAAGAACATACCTGAGGGAATGAGAAATACTGAACTGACAGAGGCAGTACATTACCTCAAATGGCTTTTGCCTAACACCAAAGTGCCAAAAAATATGCCCACTTCGTGTGTGTTCAGCTGTGTGATACAGTTCACACAATATTGTGTTCAGACAGGGTTTTTTGTTTGTTTTTAAAGGATCCCACATACACTGTGCTTCTGAAAAGATCCAACTCCTACAGCAGCCTTCCCAACCTGGTGCCCTCCAGGTGTTTTGGACTACAACTCTCAGCATTCCTGACCATTGGTCATGCTGGCTGGGACTAATGGGAGTTGAAGTCCAAAGCATCTGGAGGGCACCAGGGTGGGAAAGGCTGTGCTAGAGAGACTGACCTGCTCAAACCCTACAGTAATACGCAGAATAGGTCAATACTGGTTACCAAGAATTGTATCTCCCCTAGTGTTCTGGGCTGCCTCAGGAGGCACCCAGGATTCCAACTAATAGAGGGAGATAAGAGCCAAGGAAAGGCCTTAAGATTTTCTATGTCTGCAGGCTGAACAGCAATTTGGTCAAATTTAGGACAAACAGATTAGCATGAAAAATGGGAATTTATACTGCATAGCTGATCCAGAAGCAGTGGCCTTACCTCCCCTCCAATCGTCTTTTGTGGTACCCCACCCCTAAAAAATTGTTATATAGCATCCTTGTGCAGCAAGAGAAATAGCTAAACAGAGGGCTGGGACACCCTTTGCCAGAGTAATCTGTGAACACCAGGGTACATTTATCTTCCAAAATGAAATGATCTGAGCATGTTCATGGCCACAGACTACAAGGCTACATTTATAGCTAAAGTAGCAGCTTTGCACTTTTTCTGGAACACATCTGAATGGAAATTGCTGCCATGGCTGTACAGCAAGGAAGCAGCATCCCTCTCAAAATCATACCCTTTGACCTTCCCCACATAGAACTAAATAAACACATACCCTGCAGCTACTCTTACTGGCATGGTTTTGGGGGGAAACAGTGCAACACTTCCAAATGGAAATACCAGTAATGCTGACCGTTGATATAATTTTATGAATACTCTAATTGGACTCAGACACCCCACGAGCTGCAGCCACTGCCAGCGTGATGAAACTATGATAATTTCCCAAAGGCATCCTTGCTGCATACCTGGGCCCGACTTGTTGCCTTCCCAGGAGGAACGGGTCCCTGAAATCCCTGCAGTCTTTATTGCCTTAATAGGGGGTACTTTCAAGGATTCTCTTGCCTGAGGAATGCACGGTGATAAATGGCTCCAAACAGTTTCCTATTACATAGGCACATACTATTACAATTAAACGCATGAGTAAATAAGTCTCTGAATATAAAATAGGGACAAAAGCTTAATCAAAGGTTCAAGAAGTTGGGACAAAGGAGAGCTAATCAGTTTCACTCTCCCTTCTTCAGCTCACTTGGCTCTGTCTCAGAGGTGATGCTGAAAAATGCGTGCTCATGACAAAAACAGGGTTATAAATATAAAAAGGAATTCACTGTCAAGCACCAGTAACATTGCCAGCTTTGCACAGGCATGGTGAGCTAGGAAACGCTCCCAGAACCAGACATTTAATCCAGGAAAAAGTGTTGGGGGGCAGTTTTCATCTGTAGCACTGCAGTCGTCTGGGTTGCTCCCTGGGGTGGTATTAAGATTTGTCTCTGGTTGAGAACAGTCAGCCAGCAACTTGCTGCCAAAGGTGAAGCCATCAAGCTGGTGTGAGTCAACTGGTTCAGGAAGTCAGAGAAGTGCTCCCAAATTCTAGACTTGGGAGTCTGCCAGTAAGGCCAAATCCATTCCATTATTTGACAACTACCTTCAAGGTGCTGCAGAATCAAGTAAGTTTATCTCATTTTTAAAAAAACCTGGATGTGAAGACTGTCTGTTTGGCCTCTGCTGTGCTGGAGTGCTAGGATCCACCTAGAGGTGATCACTGCAATCCTGCTGCTACTCCATAATGGCCCGGTACAGTGCAGGCTCGATGTAATCCTCACGGTAGCGTGAGTTTATCACCCTTTGTCTTTTTCTCTCTTGTTTGACCTCCTTCTCTGTGAAGATCTCTGTGAAACGCATGTCAGAGGCAACAGACTGAAAAAAAAATAATCAACCAATCAACCTATGAGAGTGGCACTCACATTCTGCATTAGAGATAGCCCAATTCTTCCCATTTTCCTCTCTACAAAGTGCAATGGCGACAGATTGCTTATAACCAAAGCCCAAACAATAATTCCATGATTTTCACAGGACAGCTCCTGAAACATCAGTTCAGGATGCTTGCCCATTAAAAGAACATGAGGGCAAGTTAGAAAAGGGATCAAAGTCTCCTTTCATGGTATGTCCACATCTTGAGTACTGTGCACAGTAAGGGCTCATCTAAAAAAAGTTTAAGAAATCTATACTTAATATCTTTACTTCACATGAGGAAAAAGGTGAAGTAGTATTAAGATACTTCACTTTATAAAAGGACAGAGAATAGATTTCTGAATTAGAGGGTAACACACAAGTATGTAGTAGACCCAGATTAGATGATAAATCCTAGGCCCATAGGTACAGGATTCACATGTGCATTCAGGCTCTTCCCACAGTCACAGCTATGTGTATTCCATTACTGTGCACAAATGCAGAGTGCAGTATTGAGTGCAGAATACAGCATCCTGAAAATCTCACCCTTTAGAAAAAGGTTCATAGTCCTTATGGTCATGAGGATTTCCTGCACATTTTTAGAGCTAGTTGCCTTGTGAAATCTCATAAGCCAGAAGAGGAAGGGAGGGCTGAATAGGACTGGAAGTGGGCAGGGCATCAGTGCCTGATATAACTCCTTGCTCCTCCCCATGACTAGCAGAAGCAGACTGAATTATAGAAGAAAACACACAAATATTTGCTTACTCTGCATGAGGATGTGGGCACAGAATCCAGATTTTCTTGGCACACATTTAATTATTTTTTTTAAAGCACAGAGGACAGACCTGTGGCTCACGCTGGCTCAGCTTGTCTGAGTGTGGAAAGCTAAGCAGGGTCCGGCCTGGTTATTACTTGGATGAGAGACCCCTCCTCTAGTTTCCTGTATTGAGCAGGGGGTTGGACTCGATGGCCTTGTAGGCCCCTTCCAACTCTATGAATCTATGTGGCCCTACCCACAATTTTTCCCAACAGTTGCTCCCAACGTGACCAGCTCATTTAAGCCAAACCAGTTTTTAGTCTTCTCTTGGTTAGATTGACTAGTGGCCTGGAAGTTTTCTGCAAAGAATATTTAAAAATGCCCTGAGAGTTCTAAGCTGCACCCAGAATGTTTGCTATGTCCTTATGGGCTAGTATTGCACCTTGCAGGGTGATAATTCCATTTATCTTTGTTTAATAACTGCAATGTAACTATGCCGAAGGCATCTGGAATAAAACAATCCCAGGCACAGAAGAGATGCCCAATACTCAAGGATCAGATATCTATTTTGCTGCTCCATGAAAATAACTACATGGATCAACTTCACCTGCTCCTTGACATACCAGCCTTGACTTGACCCTCTTGGGAAGTTCTTCATTAAGCGTATATACATCATCCCTCTTTGCCATCAGTTGGGATCCATCTTCAAACTCCACCTAAATCCAGAAGAACCAGACAGCAATCAGATGAACACAGACAGCAATACGATGATCCCAGCAGACAAGCATGGAATAAGCATGAACTCTATAGTGATCAGGGTGGGGATAACAGAATACTAGCGAACAGTAAAGCGAAAACTAACAAGGCACACATTTCAAATGGTTATCTCAACCAATGCAGCTTTCACAGTAACTCAACTATAGCTTTCTACCCAGCATAGGCCAGGCCAAAGCATAGACTTTACCTGCCAAATGTACAACAGTCAAAGAGATTTCTGAAATGAGCAGGGGTGGAGGCTCCCCAAGTTAGTAGGTCATGAACAATGTACAAAAAGATAGGAAGAGAGGAAATAAGAGATCCGATCCCTTTCTCTCCCCTCTCTTACCTGGTACATCTGGATGACATGCGAGGCCACAAACGTAGCTCCATAGACTTGACCGTCCGTCCATCTCACTTGAACAACTTCCCCACCGGCTGGGGGACCCAGCTGGAGGCAATCTCGACTCTGTCCCCATGGGAGAAAGTTTGAGAAAGGTAAACATTATCTATTGGCAAATGGGCAGAAGAAACCCTGCCTAGAGTAATTTACACTGAAGACTGTTACTGGTTAATTGAATGTACAGGGTTGGGGAAGAAAAAAGGGAAGTGTCAGCTCTCAGATAAGGGATAGCAGGAATGAACTTGTCAGACTTCTTGCTACAGATAATTCCTGCCTTGAAGTTGTTCAAGCTTCAGTCTTGTGCCAGTACAGCTCTAAGGAATGGGACCAATTCTGCTGAACTCATCACATTATGACCCTAAATTTTGTATCAACAATACAGGTGAAGGTTAGGCAATAAAAACAATTAACACTGTATACCCAAGGTTTCAGACTTGGGCTGCTACCACAGCTGCTTCACCTGGAATTATTTGGTCTCCTTAAGGAAAGGTGCTAAAGCCACCAAATAGGTCAACTAGGGGAGGGGAAGGAGAGAGATTTATAATACAGGACTCTAGTTATGCAAGTGCTATGTTCAGAGTCTATATCCTACAACCCTAAATTACATTGAGCCTTGTTCAGGTGCTTTAGAAATTTGTTCCACTTCAATAGAACTGCGACACTTAAGCAATATGAACATGTAAGAAGGCGTCCCCTAGAAGTGTACACCCTTTAGTGGAACAGTCCCTTACTAATAGCATACCACAATGTCTTCTGGGTATAAGTTATCACTGAAGGAGCCGTCATCAAAGTTGACCTCATAGAAGGTTTCCTTGGTCAGATTGACCACTTCACATTGGTAGAAACGTCCATTCTTGTGCTTGCTAATCACTGCCTGCCCCACGGCAAGATCCTGTAGAGCAGCCTTGGCTCGCTGAGGGAAGAGAGGAGCTATAATCAAGCCATACACACAGAACCCAAGCTTGGATAGTTTAGCCTCCCAGGACACCTCCAAGTTTATAGGCTGCTCAAGGAGCAAAGTGCTTCCAGTGTGTTTTTTGGATAGTAAGGGAAGAAAACCTGCCCAGAGCTGTCCATTAACATAGAGGCCTGGATCTAGTGAACAAAGGGAAATATTCCCATAATCTTGTTTCAGAACTATACAGTTCATCCATGTTTTTTTTAAACAAAATTCCATAATGTTTCGCTGGTACTACATGCTTTTTGATTACTGACCACTTTCACCACTGTCCAGGTCCCAGCTGGCCAACTAAGATGATCAGGAGTAATGCTTCCCATGCAAAAAGTGCTAGCTGAGTCTAAATGGAACTCAGCAGCCTCCATTACTTACCTCTGCCTGGGATGGGATCTTATGCCTGAAGCAAGTAATGAAGACCACGAAAGGCCAATCATCTGGCTGCATCATGACTCCAGCTGCCTGAGCACAGCTGACATGGAAGGATGTAGGACAGCGGCCATGAGAGCACTGCACACAACAGCCAGCAATTCTCTTCCTCCGCTTCTTGCAGAAGACACATTTCTGTTAACAAATTCAGCATTGCAATCAAGGTATTTCAACAGGTACCAAGAAGTCTAGGTAATGATAACTGCAAAGCACACACTTCAGCCATATCCCACTCAAATGTGGTTTGGATGTTACATTTTTGCAGTTGAGGCCATGAGATAAATGTGAACCTATATCACACAAGATTGGCTTGTACACAGGCATATAAAACGCTGAACCAGTTTTTTCCAAATTTACGATTTTATGGATTTGTCCCCAAATCCCATTTCTGTGTTATCCATTTGCACGCTATGCTTACCTGTCTATATGAGTCTTGCTAAACTGTCTTCCACCAAGATGAACCATGAGACTCTTCATGAATCACTTTATTGGCTCATCCATCAGCTTTCTCCACCCCAACCCCCCAATAAATTGCTGACAAACTGCCAGGAATAGTGCCCCCGATATCCCATTCACTCTCATGCCATATCTGATGAATCTCTAGAGCAGCTTTCTCCAGCCTGGTGCCCTCCAGATGTTTTAGACTGCTCAGAGGCAACTGGCTGGCTTCTGTGTGAACAGAATGCTGGACTAAATAGGCCTTTGGTCCAATTCTGCATGGCTCTTCATACGTTCTCAACTCCCAGCATTTCTGACCATTGGCCATGATGGCTGGGACTGACGAGGGTTGAAGTCCAAAACATCTGGAGGGCACCAGGCTGGAGAAAGCTGCTCTAGTGATTTCAAAGCCTAAGTTCCAAATCAGCAATGAATGCTCTTCTCAGTGCAAAGAAACATGTATAAGCACTTTTTTTTTGTTCTCAGAATTTTTCCTGTCCCAATTTTAAAAGTCAGAATTGTTTCAACTGAGAAAGTATGAGAGGACTGGATTGAGGATTTCAGTTGTGAGGAATACCTATTTTCAGGATGTCTGCGTCAATCCTGATTTATGTTTTATTCTAGGGGTTATGTTCCCTGCTTTATGTCAATGACACTTGCTGTTCTGCCCCAATAGCAAGGTACTTCCCTTAAGTGAATAGTATTCTACAACCATGTGAAGAATCAGAATTCATGTTATTTAGTTTACCACATTTCCATTTAACCCTGACATCCCCTACACTTAAGGTGGCTTAAAACAAAATTGTATGCAACTGTTTGCTAATGAAAGGGCTTCATATTCCTGTTTTTGTTCATAGCGTATCACACCACACATATGATACAGTAGAATAAAGGCCCATTCTCTGGAAATATTTTACTTTTCCTATTTTCCTTTGCATAATCATCAGGCTCTCTCAGTTACAATGCAATCCGGCACTGGCCAGGAAGATGCTTTTTGTACCTCAGTGCAACCCTGATCACTCTTGCCTAGGAAGGCTTTCTGACATCACAATCCCTAATAATTATTCACCTAGGAAAGATGCATCCTTCATTTATTTTATTTACATTTATTAATCGCCCATCTGGCCGGCAACCGGCCACCCTGGGCGATGTACAAAATAAAATACATTTAACAAGATAAAATACATTTAAAACAGTATTAAAAATTTTTTAAATCTTAACCCACCCCATATTCCCGCCTGAACAGACAGATTTTTAATGAGCGGCGGAAGCTCAGCAGAGAGGGGGCATGGCGGAGGTCACTTGGGAGAGAGTTCCACAGTACGGGGGCCACCACAGAAAAGGCCCTCTTCCTCGTCCCCACCAGTCTAGCTGCTCTGGCTGAAGAGACAAGGAGAAGGCCGTCTGTGGCAGATCTTGTTGAGCGTTGGTGTTGCTGGAGACTCTCCTTGAGATAGACTGGACCGGAGCCGTATAGGGTTTTAAAGGTCGAAACCAACACCTTGAATTCGGCTCAGCAAGCAACTGGTAGCCAGTGCAGCTCCTTGAGCACTGGCGTGATGTGATCCCGGCGGCGCCTGCCTTTAACCAAGTGAGCCGCCACGTTCTATACCAGCTGTAGCTTCCGAACCGTCTTCAAGGGTAACCCCACGTAGAGCGCATTACAGTAGTCTAGGCGAGAGGAGACCAAGGCATGAACCACTGATAGGAGCAGGTGATTAGGAAGGTAGGGGCGCAGCTGCCGTATCAGATGGAGTTGATACAGCGCCGCCCGGCTCACAGCTGACACTTGAGCCCCCATGGACAGCTGGGAGTCTAGAATGACCCCAAGCTGCGGACCTGGTTCTTCAGGGGAAGATGTACCCCATTTAGCACCAGGTCAACATCCCCTAACCTCCCCTTGTCCCCCACCAGAAGTACCTCGGTCTTGTCGGGATTCAGCTTCAGCATGTTCCTTCCTATCCAGCCACCCACTGCCTCCAGGCACTTGGACAGGGTCTCAACGGCCAACCTCGGTGAGGACTTGAAACAGAGGTAGAGTTGCGTGTCATCCGCATACTGATGACACCGCACCCCAAACCTCCTGATGATAGCTCCCAGCGGCTTTAGGTAGATGTTGAATAACATCGGGGAGAGGATGGAACCCTGCGGCACCCCACAAGTGAGCGGCCAAGGGTCTGAGGCCTCCTCCCCAAGAACTACCCTCTGGTACCTTCCAGAGAGGAAGGACCGGAACCACTGCAATACAGTGCCTCCCAAGCCCAACCCCACCCCCTCCAGGCGGTCCAGGAGGATACCGTGGTCAACGGTATCAAAAGCCGCTGAGAGATTGAGGAGGACTAGAAAGGAGCATTCGCCCCTATCCAAAGCCCTCCTCATATCATCCACCAAGGCGACCAAGGCCGTCTCCGTTCCATGTCCAGGCCTGAAGCCCGACTGACATGGATCTAAATAATCGGCTTCATCCAAGTGTGCCTTCAACTGAGCCCCCACCACCCGCTCGATCACCTTGCCCAGAAATGGTAAATTGGAGACTGGGCGAAAGTTGTTTAGATCCTGGGGATCCAAGGAGGGCTTCTTTAGAAGCGGTCTTATTACTGCCTCCTTGAGGGTTGATGGCATCACTCCCTCCTCGAGGGAGGCATTCACCACCGCCTTGATCCCCTCACCCAGTCTCTCCCTACAGCTCATGATGAGCCAGGACGGGCAAGGATCAAGCAAGCAGGTGGTCGGCCTCACAGATGAAAGCACCTTGTCCACTTCATTAGAAGGGAGAAGCCGGAACCAATCCCACAAAACCGGTCTGCCATTGGCCTCCTCCCGCTCACTCCGTGTCCACGACGCACGATATCCCACTCCTAATCCGATCGATTTTATCTGCAAAGTGCTTCGCTAAAGCCTCACAGGAGGCTTTCGACCGTTCCATTGGGTCCGGAGCGGCTGGACCGACCAGACTCCAGACCACTTGGAACAGCCTCCTGGGGCAGCACTCCGCAGATGCAATGGAAGCAGCATAGAAATTCTTTTTTTCTGCCTCCACCGCCACCCGGTAGCCTGAAGATGCAGCTCTGACCCGTGTTCGATCGTCTTCGAATGCAAATAGGAGAAAGGTTAATAATACTGGGTAGAAGTTAGTGGGAAGAGAGGTAGAAATTGGAAAACATTTTTTTAAGTTCCCCAGCAGATTAAATTTTGAACCAGTGAGTTGTCTGAAGGCCCACAGCACAGTGACATTATTGAAGCCAAGCAAGAATAAGCCTGGCATTTGAGAACACTCTTAAGTTCCCTGGAAGCAGGGCAGGACACAAATACAGCAAATAAATACACTTCGAGCAAACAAGGAGGTGATCCATAGGAGTACTGTAATTCCTCAAAGTTGTGGTTTCTTTGGCATGCTGATACTTTGCAAGTGTCTTCAAGTTAGTCTTGGTATGCTGCCGAGAACACTTAATCTCTTATCTGCAATATGAGGATAATATTGGCCTACCTTATAGGACTGAAATAATGTATGCTAAGTGCTTAGTACACCTAAAAGGCACAGTATACATGCCAAGTGTTATACTTTACTACTGTACAAGTGCTTCTGCCGCTCTAATTTCACCCTACATTCATTATTTTATTATATATACTATTGTCTGATCCTCCAAATCTAGCATCATGTGCCATCTGCTCTGGAGAGCCTTATTTACTTGCTTTATCGGAGTCCTGATGCAAGAATCCTATAAAGCATATGTTGCGACCCCTGATCAATTTGGAGGAGCAGGATGATTTGCTTCCTTACCAGCCGGAAGCGCTGCAGTGGTATTTTGCTGACATCCACTGGACTACGCTCTGCAATGTTCACAAATTTGGCCTCCAGAACTGCCACGGCACACATAACGTGGACCCACCTGGAAACAGACATACATTCCACATTTAGTACAAACGGCAGGGAACTGCACGGGCTATATAACCCCCAATCCCCACCAACTAGCCCTAAACCAAACAGGAACACATCGCTCCTGAATCTATTGCATGGGGTTAAGTAAACAGTTGATGCATTTTAGGAAAGAGGCCTTCCCTACTTGGTAACCCCTAGAGACTCACTTGTTGTCATTGGCTTTTTGAAGTGCACCTCCTCGTAGTGAGCACAAACAGCAATCCTGACAAAGAAGGGGGGAAAGCCACATTGTCAAAACATGATCAATATGTGTTGGAAATAGTAATATTGCCTGCTTAAAATCAACGAAGTGATGTAACCACTGATTAGAGTGGGAGGAATGGGTTAACCAAAGAAACCTCTCCTCCCTACTTTTCAGCCTCTCTGGCCAGAGCTATGCTGCTCTCTATCTACTTCCTGCTTCTTTGTGGAAGTTAGGTTGCTCTCTGCTCTCCCTCTCCCAACATGGAGGACACAAGTCAGAGCTGGCTTCCGGCCAAAGATCTTCTATAATGAAACTGATCTGTCTATATGTATCCTGCATATATGTGAGTGATCTGTAAGTAAGAACTGATAAATGTCTTTAGCTTTAAACCTTGTGTGGACATTCCATTCCTTTTAATAGCCTTAAGAGACAAGAGTTTAGCAACTCACGTGGTGAATCATAGAAAAGTAGAGTTGGAAGGGGTCTACAAGGCCATTGAGTCCAGTTTCAATAAAGCAGGCTGCACTTAAGGAGGAAACTCTGCTTTGTCCTAATCAGTTTAGGACCGACTCCTTTTAACCATATCCTCCAACAATATGATCCTCTCAGAATCTCACCCTCTATTGTTTTTGATGGTCTTTTTTTAGGTTTTTATTGCTCATGTTGTTCTTATTGTTCTAATATATTATATATCACCCTGGTGGTTTTTACAAAAAAGACTGTATAAAAATACTTAATAAATAATCCTTTTGATGGAACCTTCTTATATTCTCCAAACACACAAGAGCTCTATGCTGCAGAGTGTACATGAAGATGCTGGGAGTTGTAGTCCAAAACATCTGGCAGGGACCAGAGCTAGTGGGGAAACCTGAGCTAGTGTTTTAACTGCTTTTGTGTGTGAGGAAACTCTTAAAATTGGCAAACTAAAAAGGAAGAGGGCTAAGCCAGTCCTACAGGAAGCCGGCAGGAATGGAGGATTTAACAGATGGCTCATGCTGGGTAGAATGCATTCAACCAAGTCCAATTACGGAATTGCTAAAGAGGATGCCTTCACCCACCAGTGGAAGGTGGAGATGATGGTGATGCAGGATCTCTGTTTTGTTCTGGTAGATGCTAATAAGCTTACAGCACCTATTCAATAGGTACTTCATGGCAGTGGCTCTTGCATACCAGTTACCTGTATCAACTCCAATGCCTGTAAGCCAGACAAGACAAAGAAGACCAAGAAAACACCCTTCTTTAGCAGTACACCATTCTCTAAACCAGTAGACCCGACAGTGATTCTCAACAAGAACCATAAAATATAATCACTTTGACAAAGATTCTGAATGTCTGACCTAAGGAACCAACTCAGGTTTTAGGAGAGCTACCTCCAAAAGGTATTACTATTTAAGTCAGTTCCAGTATGAAGTTCTGCATCCAAGAGCTAGCTTTTGTAATACATATGAATATGTTTCATGGGTGAAAACTAGTCAACCATGCAATTTGCTAGAGAAAATTCCATGAACTAATTTCATGACAGGAGCTAATTCACAGGATTCTGTGGACCTTTCTTTAAAATTCAATCAAATATTTTCATGTACATACATCTATTCCAAAAGTTATCCTAAGTCTGTTATGTTGACAGCAATAAATTCATCATCAAATTCATCATTCATTTCCCCATCGGTGCAAACATTACTCCAAATTGGCTCCAACTGTATTGAGTTGAGGCCCATACATGTACACAAGAGAACTTTAGGGAATGCCGTGGCGCACCAGGCAGTCTTACCTCTTCTAAAGCATTAGCTTTGCATCTAGAGCACTTCCAGTCCTCAGTTGCCTTTTCAGGGGCTATGCCATAACAACCTAACACAGAAATGAAAAAAATAACTTCAGCAGGCTAAGCAGGTTCTCTCTCTCTAATAAGAACTGGCAACCTTTCAGACTCCACTCCTCTGCCTCATATATTATTTATTATTAATAAATCAGATCTAATTATGGCAGCTGTGTCCCCCACCACTGCAGTGGCTGGCATTCAGACCAGAGGGAGAACAAAACAAACAGTGCTACAGAACTTAAGCAAAGACAGCATCACACCATTCCATCATCTATTCAAACTACATCATTGCTTGTTGATCAATAGCACTGATCTACTCATACTCTCTTATCCCTCATTTACAACTGCAATGTCAAGTCTACATTTCTTCAGGATTTACTTGACAAATAAGAAGGATCACGTTGGGTCAGATCTGACTCAAGTCACTGTCAGATTAATGGGCTCCATTATTTAAGAGTAACTGACTAGGTTTAGATGTCAGGGGAATAACAGCACTACTACTACTACAGCACTATTCCAAGTTTCCCAGTCTTTAGTGCAAGGGTGGGGAACCTCTTTCAGCCCAAGGGCTGACTTCCATATCAGAGAAGCTCTCAGGCCACATTACAGTGGTGGGTGGGGGCAAAGGGAGCGAGGCCAAAAATACCAGCATATCACAGCTTAAAGCTCTTACTGCCAGTAACTAAACATTAGGCGAGACATTTCAAACTTTTAGAATGGGAGAAAAACTACACGGAAGCTGGGAAAACACCAAACACTTGGTGGGGGAGGGGGGCAGGGGGAGGGGTGTGTGGTCATTTGGGGAACCCTGGAGGACCTGACTGGAAACCCAGTAGAGTTGGATTTGGGCCCCCAGGCCTGAGGTTGCCCACTCTTGCCTTAGCAGTTTAAGGTATAAGGGATATCACAAGCATTAGGTGGGAAACTTACTATGGCCATCCTAATAGCAGCTGATATTCCTATTGTTCATTAGTTGTCTTGTTTTCTTCTGAACTTTTATACTACTCGCCATCAAGTTTTCCAGTGGTAGCATTTCACAGTTGAACTGTGCATGGTGCAAAAAGTATTTTTGTATGTGTTTTACATCTGCTGCATCGTCATTTCTTTGATATGCTCTATTTCTACTATGTACACAGATTAGAGATTTCCTGATAAGCTTCCAGTTAACTCAAGTTATACAAGCCATTTTGTTCTCTTTTGTGCAAGTCATGGTAGTTCCCAGAATACAGTTCCCCAATCTCTCTGTGCTCCTCCCGGATTACAAAAGCAAGCAGTTGTGAGCTGCAACATATTCCCCTTTCCCCTTTTTAAAGTATGGGAAAATGGAGAAGTGCTACATAGTATCAGTCGATGGTACCCAGGCCCAGGATACATTCTACACTCACTAGCATGTACGCGGACCCGACAGCGCTTGCAGGTGATGAGAAGACTGGTGCCATCTTCCTCCAAGTAAGGGGTAGAGAGGCTGACATCTGTGCTGCAGCCAGTGGTAGTAAAGCACATCTCAGGAATCAGGGGTTTAGTTCTCATCTTTCCATCAGCAGCATCTGGAACTGCCTGTGAGCTCTGGCCTCCACAATCTGCCTGCCAGGGAGAAAAGGTGTATTTTACAGGAGACGAGTTTAGGAAGGCAGCGCAGCTATTAAAAAGACATATAGTAATACCTTGGATTGCAAGTAACTTGGTCTGAGAGCGTTGTGCAAGACAAGCAATTTTTTAAAAATAAATTTTGACTTGATAAACAAGCAACATCTTGCAATACAAGTAGTGTAGGGATGTAACTGCTTGCCTCGAGTGGGCCAAAATTGGCCCCGCTCATGCCTGCCAGAGACTCGCTTTGATATAAGAGTGTTTTGGATTACAAGCACGGTTCCGGAACGAATTATGCTTGTAATCCAAGGTATTACTGTATGTTCTTTTTGGTATTGTGGAAGCAAGCAACTGCAAGACAGTGAAAAGGGATTCATGAGCTTCTTCTTTGTTAAGTAAAAAAGGAACCACACTAGCTACACCACCAATAGAAAGTTATGTTCAAGAGAACTGAGATTAACAACTGATGCAAAATTAATATCAGATACATTTCAAATGGCTCTTTTTGAAGGGTATTCTTGGGAGCTATAAAGTATGAATACTGTACATTAAAATTGTATTAAAAAGGAACTTGCACAATACATTAGTCTCACATGCACTTTTACAAAGATGCCTCATAGCAACCCCAATATAATCAGCCCTCCAACTTCTTGAAATACCCTATTCCATATTTGTTCTAGGCCTCTTGTAAAAGTGTTATTTATGTAACTTCCAATCAACTGCGGTCTAGAATAGATTCCTTCCACGGTTCTAAACTAACAAGGTGACTTAAAATCCCCCATATTCTCCATATTGTGTTGTCTGCTGGGAGGCAGAAAAAAAAGGTTTCTTGCAATAGGTATATGACAGGTGCGCATAACAGCACACATGCATCTGTTTGCACACATATGAGTTTGTAAGTTGTGTGCACACTTTGTGAAAAAGCAACTGAATGTGTTCACTTGCATAATAAAAATTGCAGAATTTGGAGGGCCAAGACATTTAAACATGTAATTCTGTCCAATGCAGTTAGAAGCCAGTTTATTAACACAGCAACACAAAGCCTGTGATGTTAGACCACCAGTGTCACTTACAATGGAGATACACTGGCTGCGAGGCTACTGAACTACTGGCAGTGGCTAATTATAAAACTGAAGTAGTACTGCAATCCTTATGGGACACATTCTCTCACTGCTCATGCAATACAAAAGCCTATAAAAAAGATTTAACCTTCTCACCTGGTAGGTTTGGAAGAGCATGCAGACTGCACAGTAGGGGGCCTGCTGAGCCATGCTGGTGTTATACTCCTTTTCTGCTTCAAAGTTTGGAGGGCGATTCTGCCACAGCTGGCTGAGAGGCTTTGCCCATGCTTCCGTCTCCTCCATTTCTTCTTCTGGTGCCAGCTGCTCTGCCATCTCTGCAGTAAGAAACACTGGGGTCAGTCAGAACTTACAAGCCTTTGTCTTTTCTTTCCAGCCAGTCAAAAAAATAAAATAAGTCTAGACTACTGGGAAGACCACTAACAATCTGACACACTTCACAACTACCACCAACTGGGACCCTCTGTCCCAACAAGTGCTCAACCACACCCACCTGCTGCAAGTTTCCTTTAATAGCAACATTTACAAACATGACTATATTATTTATTTACAACATTTATATACCACTCCACATCTAAAGAGATTCCAGAGCAGTGAACAAAAAGATAAATAAAGATAAAAGAATAAAACAATATGTTAAAAACAGGATATCAATAAAGCAGTGGCTGGTCAGTCAAGGCAGGCTTCCTGAAATAGAGATCTTTTCAGGAGGTGCCGAAAACAACACAACATTGGTGCCTGCCTGACCTCCAGAGGCAGGGAGTTCCATAGAAATGGAGCTGCTACACTGAAGGTTCTTCTCCGGGTGGACTCCAGTCAGGCCATAGGTCCATGTGGAACTACCAGGCACATGCCATCCGATGACCTCAGTGACTGGGCAGGTTGATAAGGGAGAAGGTACTCTCTCAAGCATCCTGGTTCCAAGTTGTTTAGGGCTTTATACACTAGTACCAAAGCATTAAACGTGGTCCAGTAGCGAATAGGCAGCCAGTGCGGTTCCCTCAGCAAAGGAGCTGCATGCTGAAAAGGGGCAGCTCCTGACAACAGCTAAGCTGCTGCCTTCAGCACTAGCTCCAGCTTCTGGACCAGCCTAAAGAGCAGCCCCACATAGAGCACATTGCAGTAATCCAGTCTTGAGGTTACTAGCACCTGTACCACTGTGGCCAAGCTATCCCTGTCCAGGAGAGGCTGTAGCTAGCAAACCAGTCAAAGATGGTAAAAGGCACTCCAAGCCACTGCGGTCACTCGGGACTCCAGTGACAGTGATGGATCTAGGAGTATGCACAGACTATACATGTTGTCTTATACATGTTGTATAAGGGGAGGCTTTAACATAGTGGCTCTCAGCTTATTTAATTCCTGGGACCAGTAACTTGGAAGTGGTACAGAATCCAGTTGCTTTAAAATAAATACACAACATGTGCTTTCTTTTCTTTCCCTTTGGGACCAAAGCATTGAACCAGGCCCTAACCTGGTGGCTGACAATTCAATCCCAAAGTAACTCAAGTTTAGCTAGCCAAGGGTTGCATCTTCCCAGGAATTAGGAATCAAAATGTTCCAGAAGAGAATGAAGCAAGGTAACATGGGAATAATGTATATAAATGCTCTTTTGGTTAGTATAACATAAAAGGAGAAAATCTCAAGGGACTACACTAAGGGGACACTGAATAATTTTAATTACTCTACAGGACACTTACCACTGCCAGCTTCACCACCACAGCACAACAGATCTCTATAGTACAGTACAGAATGAGCACAGAACTTACCATCATCACTGAGGCCATCTTTAACCAGTAGTGGGTGATGACGAGGGAGTTTGCTCAAGGGCTGACGACGCCCCTTTGACTTCTTACGATCTTTAACTGATCTTATGAACTCCTTCGCCATCTGGGCAAGACAGAGGTAGGTCAGTAGCCATAACATTATAGAGAACACGTTAAGTACAGCGTAAACAGATTTAGCAAAAACTATTTTTTAAAACCGAAGCTAGCAGGAAGCGAGCAAAGAGCTGAAATTTACAAATTGTTTTTGTACAAGACACCTTTGCTGTACGAAGCTACTGGATAGAGTCTAACAGTGAAAACAGCCTGTCCATTTTATTGACATGCAAGACTTGCATTTTGAAAAAGTATTCATATTTTAGAAAGCAAGATGTAAATATGTGGCTTCTGAGCATATGTGGCTTCTAAGCATAAAGTTACTTGGAACCCAAGGCTGAAAAAGCAGTCCTAACACCCCTGTAAAATTCACATTAGTATCTAATTCATGTTTGCATTAGCAAATCACAATGAGGATCAGGCGGACAGTACATTGCATTACAGAAGATCCGTCTGAAGACCAAGACAATTGTCCATCATGTAGCCTATTTAGGCATCGCTGATCATTAAAGTCTGCCTGTAGCATCTGCTATAGCAAAATTGCTCTTTTATGCACCCCCTTCCCACCATGCTAATGTTTTCGTTACTTTTGCAAGGTCCTGTTCATTCACACTGGCTGTAGTGCTGGCTTTCTTCCCAGAGGGCCGCTCATTATCCATGCCATTGGCTTCTTCTTTAGCATAACTGTGTACCAGTGAGCACCTCGGCTTGCTCAAGAGCCTGCCTGGGGAGGTCAAGGGATTCAGAATCTGAAGAACCCGAACACAGTGGAGAGCCAGACTGAAGGCTGGAGCCTGAGCTCTGCTTCATGCCAGATGGGGTCAAGCCTGAAGTCACAGAATGTGAAATGGAAAGATCTAGAACAGCTGCTTCTGGCTCTTCTTCCTCCTCATCTAGTTTGACATTTTTCAGTTCTTCAAATTTTACGTCTGAGGAATCTGCATATTCTGGATCAAAAACAAAGTTTAAAGTACTCATTAACAATTGCTACTGAAGTAAAATGGACTGTTTGTTAAAGCCTAACAGCTAGACCGATTCCAACTAGGGCTTCCACAGATGAACCATCATGTGGTCCAGTCTATTTATGTAAGCGCTGATCCAGTAACCCATATTACTTTCCATGACTTTAATCTCCAATAAAACATTCTAGTTCAGCCTCCTCCCACAATTTCAAACAACATATGCAAATATTTAAGTATTTAGCCAGTTTTCAGAGTTCTCTGCTTGCAGGATGTTTGGCTCCCCATCCCCATGATTTTTTAGTGTTGAGTTCTATCTCTTCTCTGCATGCCCCAAAACATGTTCCCAAATTATTACAAGTCTTTTAAAACACCGCAGTTTTTACTAGTATTCTGTTTTTAAAAACTTTAAAAAGATGTTTTATTCCTTTTATTTTTATTGTTCACTGATCCAGAATTTGTTTGGATATGTAACAGTATATAAATGTAGGAAATACATAAATTTAGCTACCATCTAATGATTTCAGTGATAGGCATCCTATCATTCTGCAATTCTTTATCAATTCCTTCACAACTTTGGGGAGAATACCTCCTGATCCTGGAGGCTAACTGCTATTCACTTTATTAAGTTGCTCTAAAACCTTTGACTAGCATGCCAATGCTATACAGAATCTGAATAAGGTGAACTTTTCTGCAAAGAATTCATCTAGCTTCTCTGCATTTCCCCCAGCTTCCTTAAGCATGTCTTTTATACTCAAACACGTACTCAAATTGGCATTATGCCAATTTACTTGTTAGATTTCTGTTCCTAATGCTGAAATATTCTTATCCCTTTTTAATCTAGTGAAAGTTGTGAGACCCAAGAGTAACAGTATGAATAAAGTTTCAGTGTCATTGCCCGCATGGAGGGAGCCATGCAATAAAGCAAGACCTTGAAGTAGTTACCTGGGGGTGCAAGCCCTTGGTCTCCTTGTGGTACAGGTTCTCTAGCTGGCCCAACTGGAGACTCTGCCACTTCCATCTCAAACTGCACTGGACCCAGCTCCTCCTTGGAAAAGGCCTCGCTTTGGCTCACCTCGCGAGGAACCTCCAAGCAGATCCGGTGACGTTTGGTTCCAATGCGGTGTTTGGGTACACTGCAAGAAACAAGTCTTAACAGTTAAACAGAACTCAGGCTAGCACATCAGGTTGCTATCTCTAAGGACTAATTGGTTTATGACCTTTCTGTAGTATTTCAGAAGCCAAAGGTGCAGCTCCAAAAGGGACACATGCTTAACATCCCTGGCAAAAACAACAACTGACAAGACGCTCACTTGCCCCACTCTCTGCCACAGGATAACCCAGGGGACAATGCTCGGAATAAGTTTTGCAGCATTTCCTCCTCAGCTGTAAATCTCCATATTAAGTAGAAGTTTCAAATGAGATACATTTGCCTATTATATATTGATGGAGTAGCCATCATGAATACAATCTTACATCGAGTCAGAAGGCTGTAATTTACAGCTTATTCTAGTATGATGTATAAATTAAAGCAACTCACTTTTTCCTTTGAAGTGCTCTCTCACCAGCCTACGATACTAATATTTTGGGAGAACAATCTGGCTAAATAGCACAAATTAGCCTTCTCCCCATATGCTTATATTTCCTGTGTTCACTGACATATTCAGCAGCCTACTGGGAGCTGGAAAACTTCAAATAATATTTGTTGATGGGTATGTCCCAAGTAGGTTGACTGGATCAAATTGTTCGTCCCTGGGAGAGGGAGGGTCTTCATTTTAAAAAAAAAATGGTAACACCTTTATTAGGATCAAAATGTCAAAGTCATGAACCTGTGTTATGTTTTCAAATCTTTTCTTCAGGCTGGGTGTTAAACAGTATGACAATATTATGCCCCAAAGTCTTGCAGTTTGTAACAGCCTTAAGATGGAATGCAGGAGGAACCACCCAGACGCCACTGATTAAAAGGGGTGCATCCAGTTCCTGATCTAGCCAAGTCACCATTTCTGTGAATAAAAACATTCAAGCATACCTCCTCTTCTCCATATCTCCATCTGTTTTGCATTCTTCCTCTGGTTCAGTTTCCTCAGGGCATTGCTTCTCATTCTTAACTTTCTGGAGGAGCTCTCCCTTGAAGAACTCAGCTGCCTCTGGTGTTGGAAGGGTGTGGTCAATGACTGTCACATCTTTCCCTGCTTTCCAGAGCTTGTAGCGATCTGGCTGGTATTTCCTCACAAAGACATCCATGGAGATTTTGACCATGTCCTTTCGGCATGAGCACTGCATGGAACAACAAACCAGCTGAGGCCATTTACATTTACATTTAAATCCAACTATACTTTGTTGCCATGCCTTCTGTTCCTGTAATCCTCCAAAAATTTCAGATAATACCATCCCAAGTCAAAACTAATAGCAGGTACAAAGATTGGAGGCTGAAAAGTAATCCTTTGCAAAAAGGGAGAGGGTAACAAAGCTAGAAGTCTCTACTTAAAAAATGCAAACATATTTGGGGAGCACTGGGTGGTAGTGCACAAGCAAGCGTAATCCCTGCCTGACATTCTACAGATCACCAGTACAAGACCTGTTGCGGGCTTGCATTCTGACACCAACACGAATAAGATGCATTCCACATTTAAATAAAATAGTGACCCAGTGAATGGCCCTGCAATCATCTGAAAATGCTGCACTACTGAATCAAATAAAGGCATAGAGCTGATCAGACCCTTGGATGGAAAAACACTGGGAACCTGAAGAAAGAGCAGGATATAAGAATATATATACCTACCTACCTACCTACACACACACACACACACACACACACATATATAACCAACATATCTGGGTTTCTGGGAAGTGTACTGGGAGACTCAACAAGCCCCATTACCAAGGGCAGTATCTTACTGTGTCAATGCGCAAATGCAAATTATGCTGTGCTAGTGTAAGGGACCTCTAACTCACCGCCACCTAATGCAATTGATGGTGTGCTAAAGGTCCCTTACACTAGCACAACACAGTAGGATACTGCTCCATGTTTCTATTTCACAAGCCTTGTAATTTACATAGTATATGAAGCAAGATGTGTGTGTATGTGGAAGACTATGCTTTACAAGTTACCTTCGTCCCTAACTAAAGCTTTACACCTGCTAAATACTGACACTTCAAGACAAGACAATGAGCAACATTCCTGCATAGCAACTCACAGGGCTCTGATGAAGTCCTCCCCTCATTCCCAAGGAAAACCTTGAATCCAGAGACTTTATTTGCACCAAACCTCACTGCACCTTTTTATGGGCTGTCTCAAACTTAGAGATTAAAATGGCCAATTCAACTTTATAGCCCACAATTATCAATAAAAACATTTGCTATAAAAATACTGCTTTCTAAATCTCCGATCACCTCAGATCATCAAGCAGCTAGACAGAACTAAAACACTGTTTTCTAAATATATAGGAACCAAGCAATTTGACACATACTAGGACAGACTGCTTTCCATACTCAATCCACCGGAGTGTGGCAAAATTAGTAGATTCAGCACAGTTGAAGCCATGATTAAAACCAGCATGGTATCCATAAGGAAAGGTTATCATGAATTCACCTGCTTCTTGGGTCACCTGAAAGAGAAGAAGCCTACTTGGATTTCCATAGTTCATACTATCTCTAAAACTCATAATTCTCATTGCTATGGGGTTGGAAATAGCACAGTTTCTTTACCCTGTTTGCTAAAAGAATTATGTAGTAAAAAGATAACCTATCAAATACCCCAACATGCCAAAAAAATGCAACCTGAGAATGGACCTTGGCATAAACAATCAAACTAGAAACACACAAGCAGTTAAAAACTTAAGATTGGAAATGAGATGACTCTCAGTTTAATGAAGACTGGCCACATCTGATAAATTGTCAAAGGTTGAATAAATTTACCTGCACTGTTCACAAAGTTCTAGGAGACTCAATTTCTGCAAGTGGAACTTAATCTGGCATATTTCAGTCTGACCAGATAAAAATGAGGTGCAATACAGATTTTAATTAAAGGTTGTTTGACCACACATGCATTTGAAAACAAATATTTAAACAAATTATGTGTGAGCTGTCAGTCAGAAAAACTGACTTTTCTATTTCAACTGGAAACTGCAAAAATGACATAAAAAAGAGAAGTATGCCCAACTACTATGATATACAAGTTATGTTAACCAGGCACAAATCAAAACGAATTTACTACACACATCACTCCCTTGCAGGGCATTATACTGGGCATCTCAGAACTCACTTGCAAAGAGAACTACCTTTCCTGGTATGTTTAAAACAGGTTGCACTTTTCTGGAAACAAGGAAGCCAGAGATATATTGAAGTGTTAATTGGTATCATATGAGACAATCTGGGCCCTGTAACAGTGTGGAGTGCTTCCGCCCAGGGTTCCAGCGAGTCTATTCATTCCCACCCCCTTGTTTTCTGCCCAAGCCCTGAACAGTATGTCAGCAGTGGGCACAGAATGAGCATTGTCAGTCCATATTAGGCTGTTTTGGGAGGGGGTAGGGTGAACATACTGCTGCCCAGTCCCATCTACATTGAAATCTTGGATTTCTCCATTTAATTTCTACAGGCAGCTTTTATTTCCAGCCCTAGCGACATTAAAAAAAAGAAGCAGCTCAGTGTGAAGCAGGAAATGACCTGTGCAGACAATGAGATGGTTCTCTACATCCTCCTTTCCCAGCCACTCTATTCCATCATCCCTCCCACCTGGTTTTCAGTTTTTTTCCTTCTCAGTCAGCAATCTGTGGGCATTGAGCACACTTGATTCTCACTGGACTGTTTTTGCGGGCTTCTCTCTTTAGGTCCCCCCTCCCCCAAGATGTTTCTGGCATCTGTAAATGTTGGGTTCCCCCAACTCTATTAATACTTTCCTCTTGTATGTTGCTGTGGCAGTTTTGTCTATATAAGCAAAAGTGCTTGAATAAATGAACTGTAATTAAAATATAGCATGTTGTATCTTCTGGTCTGCTTGTCTAAAATCCCACTACTACAATATTACAATGATCACTGGTGCTTCATAAATTTGCTTGAAAGTTGTAGCAATACCAGTGCTGCTTTCTCACCTTATCAAATGGAATTCCATATTTCTTCAATATTGATGGTGATATCAGGGTCATCTTGTGACGGAGGAAAGCTTCACAGCTCTGGGCACTTCCAGGAAAGAACCCTGTTTAAGAAAAGAGATGTTCAATGTGTTTGCTGCTTCTGTCTAAATATACTATACAGCTGAATGAAAACAGCTGGCCATATATATATTTGGTTACAGGAATGAATTCTTTGCACGCGATTCTTCGTATTCAAGCAGCTGCAAGGGTAAGAGACAGGACTGCAAGAGACCAATAAAGTATTATCATGGTCCAAACACAAATTTCAGGACAAAAGGAGGCTTGACTACACCTGTTGTTTCCAATAGGGCACAGAGAGGTACACTTCTTTTCTTTATCTGATCTCTTGCCATAATGCAAGTTATGTCGGCAGCACATACACTCTTCAATCCCTCCGAATTTGGAGTGCCCTCCCTCCGCCCCCTCAGTTCTTTCGGCGCTGGCTGCAGCTCCGAGGTCTAAAGGCCTATCTCAGAGCCAGCGCTGGGTGGGCATTCTGGGGTGCAGGGAGAGAAGGAATGAGGCTCCCCCAGGATACGATGTATCCTGGTGGTGCCTCAGCCTGTCCTCCTCATGAGCAGGGACAAAAGAGTTAGACGGCTGTCTTAAGTCTTTTGCAGGGAGGGTTATGGACTGCATTGTCAGAAGCCTAAGAAAAAACAGAACCTTGTTCGTGGGTTACAGAAAAAGTGAAGTTACCGGTATTTAATGCCAATGATGCTTGGGGTGAATATACATTTATCTCCTCCAGAGGTTCGAGTGCTGTCGACTACTTTTTGGTTCATAAGGAATTAGAGAATATGTGTTGTAATTTTAGAATTGGTGATCGCACTGATAGTGACCATCTCCCACTGGAGCTATCCTTTGTGATTCCTAGTGCTATTAAGCTAAGTTTACAACACCTCTCTTCTAACCTTTTTATTTCTGGTAGCTCCAAAAAGATTAAATGGTCCAGGTCTACAGTCGATGCTTTTCAGAGGTTTATTGACTCCCCTCGCACAATAGCTGCTCTTAGACAAATTACTGTTGATACTTCCCCTGAGGAGGATATCCTAAATTTTGAGTCAGTAATTAAAAATATGCACTCTCATCTTCAAACTACTGTTTGCCCTTCGAACCAGTTAAAACCTTCAAAAAGTTGGTTTGATGGAGAGTGTGCCAGTCTTCGGAGGAGAATCCATTCTATGTATAGTTTCTATCGTGTAAACAACGAACGTCAAGTACCTCATTCCTATTATGAGTTAAAGAAAGAATATAAGAATCTCTTGGCACGGAAAAAAAGAGAGGCTGTTAAAGAATCTTGGCAGATGTTAATTTCAGCATCCCTTACCGGTAACTCCAGAACCTTTTGGAAATTGGTCTCTGGAGCTTTAAGTCATAGTACTGGATCTCCCGATTGTCATATCCCAGCTAACGTTTGGGAAGACCATTTTCGTTCAATTTTTAATAACCCCAATTCTTTTGTTTCTAACTCCACCCCTCATTTAACATCTGACATCCCCGGCTGGCCTTCAGTTGAGTCAAGCAGTGTAGAGGAACTGTTACTCCAACTAAAACCAGGCAAGGCTCCGGGACCTGATGGTATTCCGTCTGAGCTTTTGAGGTGTAACATCAGTGGGTGGGCCCCTCTATTAGCTACTCTTTTCTCCCTAATAACAAATCTGGTGTAATCCCTGGGGTCTGGCTAAAGGCTTTTATCATACCAATACATAAGAAAGGGCCCAAAGATGACCCAAATAATTATCAGCCTATAAGCTTGCTTTCTATAGTGGGGAAAGTATATGCAAATTATTTGTGCCTTAAATTGAAAGCCTGGATCAATGACCATGATATCTTAGGGGAGGAGCACATTGGGTTTCAATCTGGCCACTCTACTTCTGATCAGTTTGGTTCTGTCCCATTTAATACACAAATAAATACTCCATCCCAAAAGGAGGCAAATTATTCACTGCTTTTATTGATCTAAAGTCTGCTTTTGATACTATATCCTGTGACCTCTTTTGGAGCAAACTGGAACAGCTCTCTATTGATAGGAGGTTATTGTTTCTAATCCGTACCCTACATCAAAACACATCAGCCCAGGTGCGCTGTAGTATCCAGACAAGACGGAGGTGCTTGCTGTCAACGGCCACAATCTGGGTTTGGAGGTATGTCAACCAGTTCTGGATGGGGTTACACTCCCCCTGAAAGACTGTGTTCGCAGCTTGGGGGTGCTTCTAGATCCGTCGTGATGCGACGGCTACGAGTGCCTATTATCAGCTTCGGCTGATACGCCAGCTGCGCCCCTTCCTAGAGTCGGAGGACCTAAAGACAGTAGTGCATGCGCTGGTAACTTCAAGGCTCGACTTCTGCAATGCGCTGTACATAGGGCTACCTTTGTACCTAGTCCAGAAACTTCAACTAGTGCAAAATATGGCAGCCAGACTGGTTACTGGTACACCTAGGGGTGCTCACATCACACCAGTTTTGAAAGCACTCCACTGGCTGCCAATCAGTTACCAGGCGAAGTATAAAGTGTTGGTTATTACCTTTAAAGCCCTACATGGTTTGGGTCCAGGCTACCTACGGGATCGCCTTCTCCCATACAATCCACCCCGCACACTCAGGTCTTCTGGAAAGAATTTACTTCAGTCAGCCAAAACTAGGCTGACAGGTATTACCCAGAGGACCTTTTCTTCTGCTGCTCCCAGATTATGGAATGGCCTGCCGGAGGAGATTCGTCAGCTCACCAGTCTTCTGGAATTTAAAAAAGCCATAAAGACTGATCTCTTCCGGCAGGCCTATCCAGCGGAATTTTAGGTTGCCTTTAAGATGTTTTTAAGATATTTTAAGATATTTTAATGATGGTTTTTTAATGATGTTTTTAAGATGTTTTAAGATGTTTTAATAGTATGTATTGTGTTTAGTTTAGTTTATGTATTTTATATTTTTGCTGTTCCCCGCCTCGATCTAGACGGAGAGGCGGGTAAGAAATAATATTATTATCATCATCATCATCATCATCATCATCATCATCTATGGCCATTTCTCTCAGGAGATTTTCTCCTCTTGTCGTGTTAGACAAGGCTGTGTTCTTGCTCCCACTTTATTCAATCTGTACCTGGCTGATCTTCCCACCCACCTATGGTCAATAGCCTCCCACCCTCCTAAGATTTGCTTCACAAGAATATTTATCCTCCTCTATGCAGATGATGCCGTTTTAATTTCGCAGACACGACTAGGTCTCAAGCGATTACTATCTGGATTTGCTGGGTTTTGAAATAAAAATCTTTTAACAATTAACTACCCCCAAATCTAAAGTTATGGTATTTGCAAGGAGGAAGGTTAGATACTCTTGGTTCATGGATAATAGCAGGCTTGATCAAGTTGACTCCTACAAATATCTGGGCATTTGGTTTCACGAGGCAACAAACTGGAGAGTTCAGGCAAGACGTGCGAAGGTTAAAGCCGAACAAAATTTGGGTGCTATATTACGGTTCTTTTTTACTAAAGGCGGGAATTTCATTCCAGCTGCTACCCGTGTTTTTCAAGCCAAAACAGTATCTCAGATTCTTTTCGGAGCCCCTATCTGGTTTCCTGGCCTTAAAGACTCTCTTGAAGGTGTTCAATCCTACTTTCTAAGAGCGGTATTTGGCGTGCCCAAGTGTGTGGCTAGTGCTGTTCTCTATCTGGAAGCTGGCCTTAATTCTTTTGGCTGTATGGCTTGGATACATTCTATTCACTTTTGGCTTCGCTGCTATTCTCTGCTTAAGCTTAACTCTTTTGCATTCCAGGTGATGTTAGATTCCCATGTGTCTGCTTGGAACAAAGCAGTGGTGAAAAAGGTTGTCTCAGCCGGGCTGTCACCCTCCTACTTGTTATCCATGCCTTGGGAGAAAGCTAAATTTCTTGTTAAGCAAAGATTAATTGACATCGACTTCCAAGAGCTCCATGGAGCGGCTCAGGGCCCATGCTCCCCCTTGTCGATGGGTCTGTCAGACCTTTACTCTACAAATGGGATGCTATACTACAAATGGGATGCTATAGCCAGTGTGGCGTAGTGGTGAGAGTGTTGGACTGGGACTTGGGAGATCCGGGTTCTAGTACCCGCTCAGCCATGAAACTCACTGGGTGACTTTGGGCCAGTCACTGCCTCTCAGCCTAACCTACCTCACAGGGTTGTTGTGAGGATAAAATGGAGCGGAGGAGGAGGATTATGTAAGCCGCCTTGGGTTCCTTGCAGGAAAAAAGGCAGGGTATAAATATAATAAATAAATAAAATAAATATACTTAGATTGGTTATCTATTCCAAAATATAGGAAAGCGTTTTCCTTGGCTCGATTTAATGTTCTACCCTCCAAACTTTTGGATAGTAGATTCAATAAAATCCCAATGGAAAACAGGTGTTGCCCCTGCAATAATGAGGAGGTGGAAACTGTTGCACATGTCCTTTTTAACTGCAGCTTTTATCGAGGGGCTAGAGAAAACATAATACATCCAATCACCCAGACTTTCCCTGGACGATCATCAGAGTTTCTTTTGTCCACTCTGCTTGATGGCTCAAATAGCTCAATTACCAAGAAAGTTGCAAATTTTGAATATTGCTATTGTGACTAGACCTTCTATGCTTGTCCGATTCAGTTTTTATTTTCTAAGTTTTTATTTGAGTGTATAATTAAGAGCTGGTGTATCTTGTTTGTATTTTTTTACGTATTGGTGTGGTCGGTAGACCGTAAATAAAATATTCAATTCAATATTTAACTGGATTTCCCTAATTTAAGTTAAGTGAAGGACATTTTGCTAGCAAAAATTGGGATTAAAATGAGCAAGGTGGATAAAAATGGATGATTTTTTTAAAAAATCCCCCAAATCTGTTTTTAAATTTTAAATTGGATTGTTTAATTAAAAAACAAGCTTTTATCTCATTTTTAAAAATAGCATAGTTACAATTACCGGTAAGTCTCATTATAAACATGCTAAAGCTACACTTACAGTATCATAAAAATGAATTAATAGCTCTGTCACACTCACACATATTGGTAGGAACTAAATCAAACATGGACATTCATTTTAGTTTTTCATCTCATGAAAATGGCTCTGTCCAGCCTAACTACCAGTGCTGGGCTTTGGTTTCTGTTTCTCAGACTAAAGTCATATATGCAAAGACAAAGGCTAGATAGGATTATTGTTGTTCTGTGCTTATATGGTGGTGGAGCTGGGGCAGGCAAGGCAGAGGAGTCAGTTAAGACAGAAAGACAATAAATATATCATTGTGGATAAGAATGTAAAAATCTGATTTTTAAGTTTAAATCACTTTTTTTTCCTCAAAAAATGTGCCAGGTTTCTCAAAAATAATAACTAAGTTAATATTAAGGAATCTGGATGTAAGTATGTTAGGATTTAAGTATGTTAGTGAGTCATCCTATGGTCCTTGGGTGAGCGTCCCAGGGACCACAGGATGACTCGGAAACCCCCTTCTGAGGTCAGAGACAGTGCTCCAACCTCAGAAGGGGGAGTCGGATATCTGCCCCCCACCCCCTTGCAGCCAGCATAGAGAGAACCGTGCCAGCTGCCTCTCCAAGGTGAGAAAATCAACCTGAGAGAGGAAGTGTTCCGGTGGGCAGGGTAGGGAGGAGGCCAGGATATGATTTATCCTGAGCCTCCTCCAGTCTCCTTCTCTCTTCCTCTAAAGCACCCTTGCTAAATGGGCTGAAAAGTCCATCTAGCAAAAATATAGGAGACCGGAGGATGGGGAGACAAGGATTGTCTCCGCCGCACCTCCTGCTTTGCTGGCTTCAGACCGGCAGGGCATAGGAATCTCGAAAGCCTCCGCATTTGGGGGCTTCTGAGCAACAAGGGCACAATCCTCTAAACTGAATCAATGCCTCTACCAGATACATTGTGTCAAAGAAGGCTTTTCTATTCAAATGAAAAACCAAACTGATCATTTCTCAAATATGAATATTTACACCCTACCCAAACATAAGCATTTTACTTCCACCTGATGAAAATAAACTGTTCTACTTTGCCCAGTAACTATCAAACTTTGCTTTGACCTACCAGTCATGGGCATTTCATTTCTGTTTCCTAGTTAAGTTTTTGTGAGAGCAAGGGTGGGCCAAGACAGAATAAAACAGAAAGAAACAACACTGGAAAGAAAAAGATGACTAAATTGTCCAGTGTGAATCTTCCTGTATTACCATACTTAGGATGCAATCCTATCACGCTTGCCTGGGAGTAAGGCCCACTAAACTCAATAGAACTTATTTCTGAGTAGACATGTATAGGATTGTGCTGTTAATCTCAAACGATCATGGGTAATGGTTATAAGGGAAACCGTATATGGGAATTTAAAAAAAGACATTCCCTGTATACAGTAATACCTTGGATTGCAAGTAACTTGGTCTGAAAGCGTTTTGCAAGATAAGCAAATTTTTAAATATTTATTTAAATTTTTTTGACTTGATATACAAGCGACGTCTTGCAATACAAGTACTGTAGTACGACTTAAATTAAAAATCTCTGTACAAATTTTTTTGGGGGAATTTCGTTTTGATATAAGAGTGTTTTGGATTACAAGCATGTTTCCAGAACGAATTATGCTCTCAATCCAAGGCATGACTGTAGATAAAAAATGAAAGCATGCAATACATATACCATGAGACAAAGATGCAATGTCTGCTTGTAAGAATGAAACAGGGTAAATAATACTCTATTTAGTTGTAAATTAAACATTTTATCTGCTAGAGTTGCACTATAGTTCAGGAAAAATACGAAAAAAGTTTCATTGGGAAACTTGATTTAAATCAACCTTTTTTCTTGCTGATTTAAATCAAGCCACTCTGAAATGAAGGCAATCAGCATTATTTTTAAGGTGAGTCTCCCCCCCCTAAAGGATGAATGCATAAATAAAACTAAATATCTCCTCTCTGGATTCTAACAAAGTTTATGCTGAACCACTCACAAAGAGCTTGTCTCCCACTCTTCTTTGAAGAGTAAACCTATGTACAGCAGCTCTCCAAGGTCTCAGAAGACATATTTCCTAGTCTTGCTAATTTAAGATAATTTAACTGGAGGTGCTGGGATTTGGGTCTGGAGCTTCCTTATGCAAAGTCCTCATGGTATCTGGTCTAACTGGTTTTCAAGTTTTTGTAGTAATTCAAGCATTATCTGGGAAAGCCAAAGTTAGCTCCCAGCAGTGCAACTACTCCTGCTGCGATATGTATGCATACATTTTATTGCAGGCACCTACTGGATAGTGCTGATGAGTGGTACTTCCTCTTCCAACTCCAAGCTGAGGAGCTAGTTTTGAGGGGGTTTAACCTTTCTTTTAAGGTACAGGAAAGGACAAGTGTTTGTCCATATCTGTGCCCATACAGTCCTTTAAAAAGAAAAGGAGGCAGTGCAAGGCTAATACTTTATCAGCAATACCCAACCATTTTTCAAAGATTGCTGCTGTTAAGATTTAATAAAGCTGGTTAGATCAGTAGGTGCTTGTGATCTGGTCTAGTAGATTTCACCACTCCATTGACCTGCCAGTTGAACTATATGAGAATTGGAACAAGTTGCTGCATGAGAAGGATATTTTTCCCCACTGCAAAAAGCTCTCTCTCCCTGTCAGTATGTTCATAATACTGGATTAGGGCTACTGCCGTGGTAGTGTTAAGATGAAAGTAGCTCCTACTGCTCTTCAGAAACAATAAACTGTATACAACCATTAAGAAAGAAAGGGATGGTTACCTTTAGCAAGACGTTCCAGACGCTTCCCATGCTCTGGAGGGATGGAATACCTGTAGTCACAAAAAAATTAAGAAAACAATCATAAAAGAGCTTGTGGCTTTTAAAGAGTTTCAGACTTAACACAATGAGAAAATTAAATGGGAAAATTATTTAAATTACCATAGCAAGAAAACGTATAAGCAAATTCAGCAATTTTCCTCCTATTATTTAATTGTTAAACTGAGGAAATCAGAAAGCTGGCTTACCAACAACACTGTAGACTTACTAGATAATTCATGAAATACAAAACTAAAGACAGGAAAAATACTTCATTTTTCTGCACTGTGAAAGCTTAAAGTATAATTCTGTAATAGAGGAGATCTCACCATGACTTGGGTTCTCCGAAATGGAGGTAGTTGATGCTGTAGAGGTCCATGTCCTCAGTGTGCCAGGCAAAGGAAGTTTTCCACATACCAAAGTAGAGATAAGGTGTGTTTACTCCCTCAATGGTAATACCACTTTCATTCTCCACTATATCCAAAATTGTATTCAGATGGCCAATATTCCACTCCTCTATATGCTGAAGAAATGAAGCCAGTCAAACAATAACAGCAACCAATACGACAGTAGCTATAATCATTCATTCCCTTACCACACTCTGCTTCAGAACATTTAACATATGTTAAATGTGACACATGTACTGACATACCAGCTCCGTTATTTCCAATCTCACCATGGCTTTTATTTTATTTTTTTAAAAAAACAGGCCTTTATTTTCTTTGTTCTATATTACTGCTACTCTCCACCCTGTTTGTAATTTCAGCAGTGGGGACAGATATAACTGTATTTAGAAAGGGTTTCAGCAGACTGGACTGAAATAAATTAAACTTAGCAGAATGTTACTAAGCAGTATCAATGCCTGTAAATGGCATTAAGATATCTTAATTAGTTGTATTCAGTTATACCACCTAATTGCAAAGCGTCTTCATGTTACCACCAAAACCTGTGATTCCCCATCTATACATAAAACAAAATTAAGTAAACCAGGTATCACTATTTCATATTACCTACCAGTCAGAAGAACACCTTCTGATGACTATTTAAACATTTGTGTTTTACTATTATTTTGTTTGATGTTTGTATATAGAGCTGTATGTTGTATTACTAATTGGTGTGGGAGAGAGAAAGAGAACCCTCAGATAATGACAAGAAGTCTTCCACAGTCTTGGTCATAAATGATAGATTCTAGGGCAGTGCTGCACATCTTCCAGAAAACGTATTTCAGGAGACAATAAGCAAGGTAGGAACTTTAATAACACCATTTGAAGCTTAGCAAAAAGGCAGACAGCTTGCCATCAGCGCTGAAAGCAAGGTAAACCCCACCCAAGCCAGGGAAGCTACTACACATGTCTCCCTCTTTACCTTGTCATACAGTGTGCCATTAACATCTGCACCATAGATTGGAGCATTAAATGTGAGGTTCTTCCAGTACTTGCGTTCAAGGTCTTCAAAATCAGTATACCGAGGAGTGCAGTACCTAAAGCAAAACAAGTTTGCTTTTATAAACAACTTCCAGACTCACTTTTCTTTATTCACTAACCAATCACATAGAATTATCACAAAAAAGGGCCAATATTCAAAAACAGGTTAGATAAGCACCATACACTGCAATCCTTTGGCCACTAGACAAAGCCTAGACAGCCATAGGATTTTTCGGACATCCCAGCTCCAACCTCAGAAACTTGCTCCAAGGTTGGAGCTGGGACTCCAAACTCGGAGTGCCCTCCTCCAATCCTCATCCCCACTGCGGCTCCAATGTTGCAAGCGACCTTGGAGATAGGCTTTTCGGGGCGGGGAGGAGACAGGCTCCACCAGCACACAAAGTATCCCGGCAGCGCCTCACACTCCTTCCTGCCTGCTCCAAGGTCAAACACTTCGATGGCTGAAATTGGCCATCTAAGCATTTTGCATGGCGGAAGGAGCACGGAGGTGACCTCCGGGTTCTAGTCCCCACTCAGCTCACTGGGTGACTTGGGGCCAGTCACCAACTCTCAGCCTAATCTACCTCACAGGATTGTTCTGAGGATAAAATGGAGAGGAGGAGGAGGAATACACCCACCTTGGGCTTCTTGGAGGAAAGGTGGATATAAATGCAATAAATAAATAAATAAATAAAATAAACTTACTATATTTGGAATCTTTAGACTTTAGGCTGCAGGTAATTTTAACTTACCAGAGCCTAACTACACAGCGAACCCTCCATAATTCAAAACATTCACTAGGCTTTAGAACAGGGGTAAGCAATATCTGGGGAATGGGGGTCACACGCCCCCCCGACCCTGCACTCCAGTCCTGCCACTGAACTTGCTGCTGAAATTCAGTGGTGCAGTGGGATGTAAGTGGCAAAACAGCCTTATTTTTAAAGTATAAAGCAGTGGTTTCCTGCCAAAAATTGCCAGCGAAGTGGTGGCAAAAAGGGGTGATTTTGCTTTAAAACAGCCCCTTTTTGCGACAGCTACAGCAGTGAGGGGTCATAAAAAAGGTGAGGGGGATGTATGTGGTCCACAGACTGCATGCTGCCCACCCCTACTTTAGTAGGATGCCACCTATTTTAATTGTTTAATCTTTTCTTGACCTCTCCTCAGCAGCCACGATGAACAATTACTTTACATCCCTCTTATGGCAGCCTGACACAAACCCTTTAAGCAGGGTCATAGGGCCACACTTTTTAAGACCAGTTTACTCTAACTCAGCTTTCCCCAACCTGGTGCCCTCTAGATGTTTTGGAGTTCAATTCCCATCAGGCCCAGCAAGCATGGTCAATGGTCGAGAATGCTGGGAACTGTAGTCCAAAACTTCTGGAGGGCATCAGGTTGTAGAAGGCTGCTCCAATACATAAAGTAGTCTAATTAACAATACAAAGAGAAATAAAAAGAAGCTATATGAATATCCATCTCATAGAACAGTTGTTAAATACTTTTCTTACTTATCATTATTTGCTATCTTCCTGAACTCCCGAACTGTCATAGCCTTCTTCTGGATGTTATACTGTGTAAAGAGGCCAGACTGGCCCGTGACAACTTGCTGAATGGGAGCTGGAATGCTCAGATCATCAATATCATCATACCATCTGCGTGGTTTCCATTCCTTAGGAGGAACAACCTAGAAGGTTCAGGAGAAAAACATGGCAAAGGCTCAGAAAACATGGCAAGTAAATAAAACCTAAAGGAAGTGGCCCTGGAGTCATCATTTCAATCTTGAGAAATTCTCCCAGGAGTTCTCATTGGCACTACATTGCAATATATTAGTTAATTACTTTATAAAAGTAAAGCTGAACACATTGAAATTGCAAGATTAAACTACAAGTGTGAGAGCAGGAGATACCTCTTTAAGGGCATTGTGCCATACCAGAAAACAATTCACTGCAATTCTTCTTATTAGTAATTATTGGAAAGGATGCAAAATAGGACACATTCCACAGGATCAGAAAACCAATCAAATACCTCAGGTTCCCAGCAACTCTAAGTTCTGGGTATATAGTACTTCTGATAATCGGGCTCTACAGATGTAAACACATATGCTATCAAGAGTACTCTTGAGTATCATATAAGACTAGCCTGTACATATACAATGCTGCCATCATGCCTGACTACAAGTTACAGTATTTTCCCATGTATAAGACTATACTTTTTCCTAAAATTGTTAGACTAAAAATTGAGGGTCGTCTTATACATGGAAGTATGCCGAGGAGAGAACCGCGCGGTTGCAAAACTGCCCAGTGGGGGTCGTCTTATACATGGGGTCGTCTTATACACGGAAAAATACGGTAATATTTATATAAAAACTTTTAGCACAAGAGAAGTTAAGTATTCAGCATCAGGTTGCACCTGCTTGGGAGCACTCCCATGTATCTGGTTCAGTGCTTTAGCTCAGAGAGCCACATTGCAAAAATGGCTCCTCTGGTGATGCTGACAAAACTGCCCATAATGCCCTCTGATCTACTGGAAAGACAGAAAGAAGATCAGAACTGATCAGTTCCCAGTGTGCAATGTTTAGGGATCAGCATCCCATTTTTAAGAAACTACTTGCAAAGATAAATCCCCACCTGAATGTTCCAGGGTCCTTCTACAGTGAATCGGGTATTAAAATTAGTGCATACAACTATTTTTTAGGACTGTTCAGTTACTGAGGATGGAATCTGTCAGCAGAACTGGTGGGGGAGGGCTGATCCCCCACCTGCAGCTCTCTGCACACCCTAAAGATCTGTTCCAGAGGGTTGGGGGATTCACCTCTCATACTAGCACACATTAGAGAGATAAAATTCTTAACAGACTCTCTTTCTCCTTTCTCATATCTCAATCCAGGAAAAGTTTGTAAGCTTCATCTCAGATACTGGGCCAGTTCGCACGTCACTACAAGCCGCTGTGGGTTAATTATCCCTCAGGACACTATGGCGCGTGCTGGCCACCAGTTTGAACCCTGCTGCCTGGGTTGCCATGACACAACCTACAGCAAGTTGGGCACCTGTGGACACCATGCAAAAATGGTGCCCGGCATGATGCAACAGCCCACACGGATAAATTAAGCCATGGTGGACTGTCATGTTGTACGAACCAGGTCAGCAAGAGTTGTGAAGCAAATAGAAGAACGTGTAATGCTCTTCTCTTTCCAACAGTGAAAATCTACAATTCAGGAATTCTCATCTGTGATGAGCATTAAGACTTATTCGTAATGAAACAAACAATATTTCCTTATCATCAATTATTGTAACTGTGTATAAAAGTTTCATTTCATAAAATATTCTCCAAGGCATAATCCACTGCTCATTAGCACTATGCTGCAATTCTCAACCAGGTACACTATACTTTTCTGAACCATCTTTAATACTGGTGAGTACATAAACACTTTTTGCAGCCTTTCTTACCTTTGCCAGACCAGCTCTATGAGCTCCTTGGGACTCTATATATGCAATATAACGGCTGAAGTTTTTGAACTCTTCCATAGTTGGGTGGAATGTCATTATCCTGGCGCTCGGATTTAGGTTTTCTAATTCAGATGCCATGGTTCTTGTTCACAACTGTACTTGTCACATCTAAACCAAGAGAAATAATGAACTAATACAAACAGCCATACAAATAATACAAAAAAATTATAACAGGGACCTATCCAGAACTATTAAAGCACAATATAGAGTGCTGAACATCAATCAAGATATTGGTTTTGTTTTCTTAAAAACCATTAAAACCTAAGGCTCAACTGTCTTGGGAATAAGAAAACAGAAAATCCTCCACCCCTCGCTATGTTTAATTTACATCTTCTTGCTCCTAAACATCCATCTCAAACTTGGATTTACAGAACGTTAACCGCCACATTGTAAAACTAGCAAAGCGCAAGTACCAGGGTGTACAGCCAACACCGCTGTTTGCTATAGACCCCATCAGTCCCCACTCTTAGATACAGGAAGCTGTTTGGTGATGGCTAGAAAAAGAGGGCAGAGCATCAATGCCAGCAATTGCACGCTAAGAGATACATTTTGAGGGGAAATCTTTTTCCCCCTGGTCGGGTTATATACCCTGTTATTGGGGTTTGAATTACTTACATTTCCTTCAACAGAGCCGTTTTAACTTCGGGCAGGGATACATATCAATCCTAGCAGGCCAATGTAGGGAAGGGCGAAGAGAAAGATGCCACAGTGCCAGGGCACATGCGCTTTTCTACAAGCCTGTTTTGTTTGTTTACATATAGGATAGGCCTGCCTCGCGGGGAGAAGAGGCGTATTCATCACAGGGAAGTGGGGCATGGTAATAAGTTCCCACACTAGTAGGAGGGCCTGGCTGTGCCTATACGTCGGGGTCCCAGGAGCTATCCCTCCGGGGCGGGGGGCAGTACATATCGCTCGCTTACGCGCGTGTGAAACAGGGAGGGAGACCAACCATTCTTCCCCTTGTGTGAAAGAAAGGCGGCCCCGGCGTTGAAACACAGCCGCTTCTTTGCCTTTCGGTTTCATCTACTCAGGATTAAGAAGATCAGTCCAGAGGAGAAAAGAGCCCGCCCGCTCCCATCTCGAGCCCCATCTCCTCCCCACCCCCCGCGGGGAAAGCGTAGCGTTCCCAACGCTTCTCACTCCTCAAATGTCGATTCAGGCCAGGCGGAGGTGGGCCTCCCAGATCAGCCTTTCCTTCTACCCATCCATTATCGCTACTACCACGGCACATTCTGTGACCCACCCTCTGCCACGGTCCCGCAAACACCTCTCACTCGTACTCACCTAAGTCTTTACGAGCAACACCTCCGCCTTTGACAGGGCCCAAGACCGAGTATTAGCCTGGGGCCAACAACGTCCTGCATCCCGCCTCTCACGTCACGTTCATGGTGTGCTACGAACCAATCCGCGCGAGCTCCTACCTCGCTTTTACCGTCTCATAGGCTACATGCACTGCCAATTACTTACGTCTCCTTCGTTTCGTCATCGTCGCGACGGCGGATCGAATTAGCGCCCCCCACCGCGAAAGTAGTCCCGTGGCGGTTTACGGACTGCGCGCGACGCGATACGCTACTATTTGTTCCAACGACAATATGCAAAACCCTCCGCCGGAATAGTTAAAGAGATCGCTCTGTCTCTTCCTCCATTTTCCCCAGCCTCCCCCCCCACTCCCTCTGCAACGATTTTCACGTCGTTATAGTTCAGATCCTGCCAGTACCAACCAATCATTGAGGAAAGGAGTCTTGTTACTAAGCAGATTTTGTGTTAAGGTGAGACGCTGAGGGAAGGAGGAAGTGTCCAACGCTGATGAGGCTGTTAACTAATACCTGTGTTTGTATTGCAAATCATGAGCAGGGCCAGAGGAAGAAGCGCATTATAGGGGAGAGCGTAATATATTATTACATTTTTAAATTGTTATTACCATAATATCTGCTTTTAATTTCACCTTAGCACTGAAAATGAAAATATTTCTGACCCCTTCTCTCCTGTAGGGGAAATTACTACTGTTTCATTTATAGATAAAACCTGTGGACGTTAAAACTTATAAGCATTGAAGATGAAGCCCAAATCGGATCAGGCTCAGTTTAAACTGTGGAGGTTGCAAATCTATATTATTATTTTACCAAAAGAGTAGTTGTTGTGACTGTGTAGTAATGCTGTATACCAGTTGCTGGGGGAAGCGAGCAGGATGGTGTTTATTTCATTCGTGTACTCCTTGTAGAGTTCTCACAGGCAGCTGGTTGGCCACTGTGAACAGAATGCTGGATTAGATAGGTGTCTGGTCTGATTCTGGTAAATAAATAATACAATCATGACATATGGACAGGAGTAAACCAGGTTCCTGTACCTTTTACAGACAGAATAACCTTTTGCAGTCAGAATAACACCAAGTTCAATAGTGGGTGCTACCACTCAGCTGCACAGTGGCACTCAGAGTCAGAAGGCATTGTGCAGTTATTCTGTTTCCTCCTTAATTGATTTTCTGTGGTAAGGAAAAGGATTAAAGAAATGGAGGGAACATAGGAAGATTACAAGTGGGAGACAATGTTGTCTGAACCCCCTGTAAAATTCAGTGAACAGGGAGTGCCATTATGTGATATAAGCCTCGTCTAGAAGCATCCAGTGTTACCAAACGCTCTGATCACTGGACATTTCTATTTAACTATAGCTTTCTATAGAACGTTTGAAGTTGCTCTTCATAGGGACTGCATTTGGCAAACCTAAACCATATGAGCCTACTGATTTCTCCAAAGACTGGCTTGTCCCCATAGTAGAGTGTCCTTGTCTGTCTTCTGTTGCCATATTGTATAGCAGGCAGCCTCCTGTGTTGGAGCATGCTACATTGCAGAATAAATTCTTCTTTGCGATTAACAAGACATCATCCATCGCAGCTTCAGACCTAGAGTGAGGAAGGGGCATAGTTAAAGGGCAACAAAATGTGGAGCCCAGTCCTATACATGTTTATGCAGAAGTCTCTTTGGCTTCAACTGAACTTGTTCCAATGTAAGTGTGCATAGGACTGCAGCCATACAGCAGAATCCTATGCATTTTTTACTCAGAAGAAAGTCCCATTAGGTTCAAATGGACTTACTCCCTAGTCCATGGACCTACTCCCTTACCACTGTATATTTTTGCCAGCACAAGAAGTTCTGTTCGAATCTTCTTCCTTAAGCCCCATAATGTATCTAAGGCCAAACCATGTAGCTTGTTGAGCTGGCATAGTAAAGTGCTCTGCTGGGGTTGAAAACAGAACTGGATGCCAAATATTTATTTAAAATTATTTTTAGGTCACCTTTAAGGACGGAACCCTGTCAGGGTGGCGAACAAGATAAAAATCATACAAAGTGGATACAATAATTACTGATGCATACATTCTTTTAAATTATCTACCTGCTTCCTGGAAGTTAATGCATGGTCAATGCAAACAGATTTTCCGCGCCATTCTGACTGCTAAAAGAGAATATTACAACGTTAGAAGGATAAATGCTCACCTCCTGTAATGCAATGGATTGAGGACCTAACAACGCTTTTAACATTTGAACAGATGGCATATAGATTCCACCTTCAAATGGATACTTATTTGGATATTTGGTCTGCCTTTGTTGAAGTTTATGTATAATGGATACAATCAAATCTATGTACATATTTTCTTTTTTTATGGTTTTGTTTTGTTGAAACTTACAATAAAAAATAATTTAATTTTTTTTTAAAAAGTGGATACAATAAAATCAATAAGAACATATTCAATAAAATAGAAATTACCAATAAAAATAAATGGAAGCAAATTACCAATAAAGCCCGCAACCCAAGACACTATGAGGAGGCCATCAAAAACAGGTGGGTTTTCAGAGCTTTCATGAAGACCTGCAAAGAAGGTTCCTGATAAACCCCTGATGGAATCTGAAAAAGTCAGTGCACTAAAAAGTCAGAGCAAGCAGGCTCATTCAGGAGAAGGTGGTCTTTCAAGTAATTTGGACCCAAACCATTTAAAACTTTAAAGGTTAAAACCAGCACTTTGAATTGGGCTCAGAAATGCACTGGCAACCAGTGCAGCTAGTGCAGTATCAGTGTCATGTGAGCCACCCACTCAACCCCCACTAATGTCTGGGCAGTCGTATTCTGCACCATTTGAAATCTTCAAAGGCAGCCCCACCTACAGCACATTACAGTAGTCCAGCCTGGATATCACCAGAGCATGAATATCTGAGCAAGATCTTTTTAAAACCCATGAAATCTGCATATGTCCCCATAAAAAAACCACCTGATTAGCCCTGTCAAAAACCCCATTTTAAAAGGAAGCCTGAGTTTTGACAGCTGTCAAAACTCCATGCTCCCATAAATGTGGTGGTTTGCACTTTTCCACTTTCCTGAGCACCTAGAGTCTTGGGAAAGGGTGGAAAAGGTGGAAGACCGAGAACTGTCAGGTGCAAACAAACAAACAACCCCTAGCGGATCTTACTGGGAAGGGAGTGATCTACATGCCACCCCCTCTCTCCAGGAAAGATCCCTTCACAGCTTTGCCTTTTACTTGACAGCTCACTGACAGCTGTCAAATGAGAAACAAAGCAAGAAATTAACCTATTTGTAGCCTTGCTTTGTCAATGTCCATGGATGGTGCCTTTTGTACTTTTACAGGAGACACCATCCAGGGCATTGCATTTGGGATAGTTGGAGTTGTGCAACTCTGAAAATGCGACAAAAAATGAATAATTTTTTTTTAGAACATTTGCACAAATCTTGGGTGCAAAAAAAGGGGGGGGGTGAACCAGTGACAGCTGCTCCAATGTGCCAGTTGGGCAGTTTGAAGGGGCTGTCACTTCAGAGATTGCGAAAAGCGATCTCTGGGCGGGGGGGAGGGTAAAAGGGAAAACAAGCTGCAGCAACTGCAAAAGGGGTTGTGGTCAGTGCGCAGGAGACCTTGCCAATACAGTTGCTCCAAAGTGCCACTTGGGCACTTGGTGGAGTGGCTGTCACTGACGGTGGCCTGGGAGAGATCGGCAAGAGCGCCAAGGGTTTTTTGCCGCTCTTGCCGAGTGGCTTGGTTGCTGCTTCCTTGTAACTGTGATGGGGTCGGTCACACAGGTTCGGATGACACAGCAACCCGTCGACCTGGTTTGCACAACACAACAACCCACCATGGGCAGCAAGCAAGCAATGGTGAGTTGTTGTGTCATCTGAACCCAGACCGCTTTCCTCAGGGTGGTTTGTTTTTTTCCCAACAAGCCATCCTGAGAACCCATGATCTGTAGTAGGCTTTGTTTCACCCATGGTGGGTTGGCATGTCGTCTAAACATGGACAACCGTCCCCACCATGGGTTGTTGCCAGCGGCAAGTGTGCCGATCAGCAGGAGTGGCAAAAAAAAACCTTGCCAAGCTTGCCTGAGCCAGTGCCAGCTGCCCCACTGATGCCAAGTGGCATGGTGGGGCAACTGTCACTGGCTTGCTGCCCCCACTACCATGATTGGGAGCCGTTTTGGCTTGCTGCAGCTTTTTCTCCCCCTTTTACCTTTTCCCCCCAAAGATCACTTTTCGTGATCTCCATTTTGACAACCACTGACAGCCCCTCCGAATTGCCCGAGCAGCACATCGTAGGGGCTGTCAGTGGTTCACCACTCCTTTTTTTTTTAATTGCACCTCAAATGTATGCAAATAATTTTGTTAATTTGGTTTTTAAATTTTTTTTAGCTGGAATTGCGCAATTCTGGAGGTGCAGATGTGCGAAAATGGGGAGCCTCACCTGGGTAATATCCTGGTGGGTACCTGCTGTCAAAATGCAGCAGGTACCAACCATAGACAGTGACACGGAGAGGCTCCAAATAGGGTTTTTTTGCACTTTGCTTTGACTTGACAGCTGTCAAAAGGCAAGCTCTCAATTCAAAGCAAAGACACACTTGATCTTTGCTTTTAAAAAGGGGGTGGAGGGATTTATCTCCCCTTGGCACTAGGATCCACAGGGTTTTTTGTGTTCCCCTGATAGGTCCCAGTGCCCCCAACTTTTCCACCCATTCCTGAAACACGAGGTGCTCAGGAAGATGGAAAAGTGCAGCTCACCTCCTTTTACTGGAGCAAGGAGTTTTGACAGCTGGCTGTCAAAATTTGGGCTCCCTTTTAAAATGGGGATCTTGACAGGGCTAAAGGGATTTTTTTTTTTGACAAGAACATATACAGATTTCAAGTCTCGGGAATGGGTGGAAAAGTTGGGGGCACAGCGACTTATCAGGGGAACACAAAAAACCCTGAGGATCCTCTCTGGAGCTTCTCTGGGTTAATGTCCATGGTTGGTACCTGCTGCTTTTTGACAGCAGGCACCCCCCAGCACATTACCCAGGGGAGGCTTCCCATTTTCACACCAGCAGAAATGCACACACCAGCACCTCAGGAATTGTGCAATTCTGGCAAAAAAATTTTTTTTAAATTAAACTATTTGCACACATTTGGGGCACAATGTTTTTTTTAAAAAAAACGTGGCAAACCACTGACAGCCCCTCCAATGTGCCACTTGGGCACATTGGTGGGGCTGTCAGTGGCTGTCAAAATGGGAGATTTCAAAAAGCGATCTCCAAAAAAGAAAGGTAAAAAGCAGGGTGGCGGGGGGGGAGCTCCTGCAAGCCAAAATGGCTCCCGATCACGGCGGGGAGAGCAGTTTGAGCTTCAAAGTCCCCTGGGATGCCGGCTGGCAGATCGAGGGGGAAGGAGGGGGGTGACAACCCACAGTGAGCCCAATCATCTGTTGGGTGCACCGTGGGTTGTTCCTGCAACAACCAACCCACCATGGCTTACTGGGTTGGTTGGGTTGGCCTGATGTTGTAATTAACTTTTTTTCAAGTACCGGTAACTTTTTTTCAAGTAACTATCCATAATAAATATAAATGCATAATTCTTGGGCATCCTGAACTTAATAAGTTTTCAGTGCCTTCATTTTTTTTCTTAAATGTAATCAATGTAAGGAAGTGTATATTATTGAATTCTTCCAAATATTTACAAGTATACTAATAAAAGCAATTTCCAACAATAATACCTTTGAATTTGTAATCCAACAAAATTAATTCAAATACTTTTGGCTATTAGACAAAAAGAGATATTTATGCAGCTTAAAAATTAGCATAGCATACTTGTTTATTTTGTTTAATAAATATAAGTCAAACTGGTTAAATTAGAACCCAGACAACTTAGGGTATTTGGCAATGTTTACAATTCAGTTTTTTCCCCCCTGGAAAACCTACGTCACTAATAGATATTCTCCATACAGTAATACCTTGGATTGCAAGTAACTTGTTCTGAGAGCGTTTTGCAAGACAAGCAAATTTTTTTAATTTTTTTTTTACTTGATAAACAAGCGACGTCTTGCAAGACAAGTCGTAGGGATGTAACCGCTCTCCTTGAGCGGGTATAGCGGGCCGAAATCAGCCCTGCTCACGCCTGCCAGAGACTCACTTTGATATAAGAGTGTTTTGGATTACAAGCACGTTTCCGGAACGAATTATGCTCTCAATCCAAGGTATTACTGTACTAGGTTAATTTAATGTGAATACAATGTACGCTTGGTGACAAGTGGCCCCCTGCTGATGACAGTACAGCTGTCTTTGTAAGACTTATCTAGAGAGAACAGAAGATTTATCCTGGGCAGAGATTTGACTCTAGTATGATGACACAGATCACCTCTGAGGGAAGACCAATACATGCCTCAGGCTAAGCTTGAACTTCTCTAAGACTGAGGGGGGGAAACCAACCATGCTTCCTATCTTGTCATATTTATAGGAGGCCGTTACAACCATTAGTATGCTATGGCTGAAATAAGAATTAACCACCCAGAGCAAGGTTGTCACCAGCAATATTCGCTTAAGTGGCAAGCCCTTGAGGGACAGGGATCCATGTACTTACACAAAATTATTATGTACCCTGAGCCACTGGCATAGTTTGGACTATAAATCAAATAGTTAAAAATAACTATATGTCCTAGTAAGCCAGATGTTTGGTTAGATAGCTCAGGCCAGATGTTAATGACTATGTGAGGTACAACATCTTCATAAACTCATCGAAAAAATCTGGATAAGAGAAGAGATCCCAGAAGACTTCAAGGATGCCATAATTATCACCCTCTTTAAGAAGGGTGATAGAACAGACTGTGGAAACTATCGGGGCATTTCTCTCTTAGCAACCGCAGGTAAAATATTTGCTAGGATTCTCGCAAACCGTCTTCTATCTATTTCAGAAGAGATCCTCCCTGAAACTCAATATGGTTTCCGCCCCTCTAGAGGGACAGTAGACATGATTTTTACTGCACGTCAGCTCCAAGAAAAATGCCGGGAGCAAAATCAACCCCTTTATATGGCATTTATCGATTTGGCTAAGGCCTTTGATACTGTAGACCGTACAGCTCTCTGGACTATCCTTATGAAAATTGGATGCCCCAATAAATTTGTGAATATCTTGCGACTTCTCCATGACAACATGACGGCAACGGTTTTGGACAACAACGGCTCTCATGGTGCTCCATTTAAAGTAGGATCAGGTGTTAAACAGGGATGTGTTATCGCCCCAACATTATTTGCCATTTTCATCGCCATGGTTTTACATCTTGTCAAGGGGAAACTTCCCACCGGTGTGGGAATTATATATCGAACAGATGGAAAGCTTTTTAATCTCAGCAGGCTGAAAGCAAAAAGTAAGGTAATTACAACCTCCGTTGTGGAACTTCAGTATGCTGATGATAATGTGGTCTCCGCACATTCAGAGGATGATCTCCAAACTATCCTAAATGCTTTTGCAGAAACATACGAAAAACTTGGTCTCTCACTTAACATCAAAAAAACCAAAGTGCTTCATCAGCAAGTGCAAGCCAATCCTTTGGTGATGCCATCTATCCAGCTTGGCGGGACAATACTGGAAAATGTCGATCATTTTCTCTATCTTGGCAGCTATCTTTCTGTTACAGCTAACATCGACAGTGAAATCCAGCATCGTCTGAGCTCCGCAAGTGCCGCATTTTCTCGAATGAAACATAGAGTGTTCGAGGATCGGGATATTTGTAAGAAGACCAAAACACTGGTTTATGAAGCCATTGTATTACCAACTTTATTGTATGCCTGCGAAACATGGACTATCTATAAACGTCACTTCCACCTCCTTGAAAGGTTTCATCAACGTTGCCTCCGGAAAATCCTGCAAATTACTTGGGAAGATAGGCGAACAAATGTCAGTGTACTGGAAGAAGCAAAGACTACTAGCATTGAAAAAATGATCCTTCAACGCCAACTTCAGTGGACCGGTCATGTTGTTCGAATGCCTGACTGCCGTCTCCCAAAGCAGTTACTTTACTCACAACTCAAGGATGGAAAGCGGAATATCGGTGGTCAATATAAGAGGTTTAAAGATGTTCATAAGGCTAATCTAAAAAAATGCAATATAAACATCGAAAACTGGGAAGCTCTGGCCCATGAACGATCTAAATGGAGGTTGGCCTTTCACAAAGGTTCCATGGACTTTGAAGAAGCCCGAGTGCAAGGTGAAAGGGAGAAACGTGCTAAGCGAAAAGCACGTCAAATGAATCCTTTACAGGACCATCTTCTATCTGGTAACCTGTGTCCTCACTGTGGGAAGCTGTGTGGATCTAGAATTGGCCTCCACAGTCACTTACGGACCCATCGCTAGAGTCTACACAATCTTCTTTAGAATTTCCTCCTTTTATCCCGGAAGACAATCTTACTCGGTCACGAGTGATCGCCTGATGATGATGATTGAACCTCTCCAGTACAACCCCAGGGAAAATTTCAGGAAAATCGTTCAGCTTCTGATTGAGAAATGTTGATTATTCTCAAGAATTCCTAAGACCCAGACAGTGCCACCTGCAAGTCTTGCAACAGAAAGAATAAAGACAAGACAAGAAAATATTGCTGGCTGGTTTCCTAAGACTTCCAGAGACATGGTCTGAAAAACTTTGGTTATGTTGAAAGAGCAAGTAGATGACTGACGACTAGCTGTGAGGGAAACGTGGTGTGTGCTCAGCTTCTCCATAGGTCTGGCAGGCACGTTGTTTCATTACTAAAGTCCTGGAGCAACTTTTAATATCATGCAGGATGACATGAGCCATTTTTTATGATGATAAATGTTCTAGAATCACTACCAAAGGAAGCATGCAAGGCTGGTGACACATTTATTGTTACCATGGCTGCTCCTGGCTGGAAATTACTTATTAAAAAACAGCAAGAGGGCAGTAGCAGACAGCTGTTGGAAGGGACCAGAATTATTCCTGCTCTCAGACACAATTATGACTGGAATGAGTGAAAGGAACCCTCTGCCTTTAGGGGAAACTCACAAATGAAAATACTACTTTAAGTGGCAAAGTGTAAGAGACACCCCCCCAGTTTGGAGCCTATATAAACCCTCCCATGTGGAACAAATTTAATAGACTGCAATTTAAATTTACAATAACTTTTTCTTGCTTGAATAATACAGACAGTTGAGCAATACATATTTTAAAACTAATAAATTTAAAGTGTTGATGCTTTGGGTACATTTGTACCTCAGGGCTGAGTTACATGGACTGTATCTCTTATTTTATGCCACAGAAACTGCTGGAGTATGCATTTTTCATTTGGGCTGAACTGGGTTAGTTAACCAGTTTTCCTTAATCCCTATTTTGCCTATGAATAATCAATATTGTAATGCATTACAGGATTTTGTGATAATTGTAATATCAGTGGCAGTGAAGCCCCTATTGGCTGAGCTGATATGGTGTCTTACAATGTTTGTGAACATGCCATCTGCTAAAGGAAATGATCAGACATGGCTTCACATTGCTCTAGCTTTGCCAGAGGAAGTAAAAGTCTATCACAAAGAGAGCGAGGAGAACTGAAAAGTGGGAAGAGGTCCCAGGAGGTAGTAAAGCTCAGAGGCAAACAGCCGAAACGCATGGAGGCTGAAGGAAGAAGGTGGTACAGAAATAGGAAACTAGGGGAATGATAAATGTATGAGACAGAGTTGTGAGGAAAAGGAGAACATAAAATATAGTTAGGGCGCAATCCTATGCATGTTTAGACAGAAAAAGGCCTACAACCAACTGGGGAATGCTGGGAGTTGTAGGACCTTTTTCCAGTCTAAACATGCATAGGATTGCACCCTTAATGTGGAAAAGGAAGTGAGAGGCTGATGGAAGGGATGGCTGTGCAAAAAACTGACAAGAGTTTGTATGCTGTTGGCAGGGGTTCTGCACAGGTGGCTAAAGAAAGTGAGTCACAGTAGACCAGTGTTTCTCAACCTTGGGTCCCCAGATGTTTTTGGCCTACAACTCCCAGCATGCCCCAGCCAGCTATGCTGGCTGGGGCATGCTGGGAGTTGTAGGCCAAAAACATCTGGGGACCCAAGGTTGAGAAACACTGCAGTAGACAGAGGCAACACATTCTGAAGAGCAGGGACCTGAGGAAATGGAGGGTGGTAGAGGCTTGAACAAAAGAGAGGCTAAGGGCCAAACCAGATGTACAAGTGTTTATTTATTTATTTATTTATTACATTTCTATACCGCCTTTCTGCTAAGGCACCCAAAGCGGTTTACAATGTTTAAATACACAAACAAACGTTACCCCCCCCCCCCAAACCAAACATACACCAGTTCTCTCAGGCCAACTGAAGGCTTCTTCTGGAGCTGCTGGTACAATCTCCCTGGCCTGGGCTTTTCTTCTGCCTTCCCTCTGTAGCCCCAGGGAAGGTGGGGGAGGGGCTGCCCCAACAGCCTTCTCAGGCCGGTGATGGTCGATTCAGGAGCTGATGGCAGTTGCTCCCCGGCCTGGGCTTCTCTTCTCTTCTCTTGTATTTCTCTTATGAAATACATTATCTGGTTTGGCTATAAAGTGGTGGTGGTGGGGTTGACCTTTTACGCTAACAGAAATGCATGGAGGAGGAGAATAAACCCCACTGCTCCTCACTCCACAGCTTTAACACATTTTCCCCAAGCCCGGCTCCAATAACAGAAGTGAGCCAGTAGGGAGAAAAAACATCTTAAAGCAGCGGAATCCAGGGTGGGAAGGTGGAGAAGAAGCAGTGCCACCATTATGAGCTGAAGGCCCTCTCCCCAATCAAAAGAGGGGAGGGAAAATATTATTAAAATCAATGTTTTTAATTTGTTTTGGATCTTCAAACTAATCTTCAGTTCACATTCAAACCAGACAAGAGGAAGCCTGTAGACAAGCAAGACACTGGATGACTGGCTGCCTTGCCTCCCTTTAGAATGAAGTTAGACACATCTCAGGTAGTAGTTCTATTTTCTCCTGGCAATTTATTCCTAGTTGCCTATTGGCTGTCTACCCTTTTCCCCCCTGCAGAGGCAAACTGGCCAAACTACATTTTAAGTTAATCAGACTTTTTAAATAAGAGTCTTGTGACATGACTAACAAATTTATTATGGCATAAGCTTTCGTGATCTAGAGTCAGATGCATGAAGTGTTATACTAAGTTGGCAGGTATACATATATGTAGTTGTAGAGGGAGAAAATTTTAAGTAGTGAGGTCAGATGGAGAGTAAATGCAAAAAAAATTGCAAAGCCCATTTTCAGGTGGTAGAAAATCTTCTTCCTCTGGTTTTATATCCTGCTCCTGAATCGCTAAATTCTGTGTTTTCCAAGACACAGAAAAAGCAAAGGAAGATGTGTTGGTCCATAAGAAAAATTCCCCAATAGGTAATGCATTTATGAGGACCAACCAAACTATGACAATAGTGAGCAAGGTTTCAAGTTCTCCAGAACTCTTCAGCAGGCTGGATATTAAGTAAAGCAGAAGATAGGATGAAATGAGATGAGCAGGTGAATTAACCCTTGACGTTGTGGCTTATTTTACTAATTCCTGTAATAGTGTTGACTGAATAAATATGAAGAAGCCTTTATTTATTAATTAAAATATTTCCAATCTACCCTATATCAACAGATCTCAGGGCAAGGTAAACAATAAAAGCAATTCAACATAAAACCACCACAACATAATATCAGCATTGATAGCACAAGCAACCAAATCAAAACCGAGCTACAGTCAGTGTGCTGGTTCGCATGATCACTGCAGCCCACCGTGGCTTATTTAAGCCATGGTGGGTTGCAGCATGTACCGGTGGCCATTTTGAATATTCAACCCCCAGTGGGGGTTGCCATGGTTTGTTGTGCCATCCAAACCCGGGTGGCAGGGGTTGTTTGAGGGTTAAACAACCCTCAAATAACCCATCATCTTAAATAAGCCACGCTGGGCTATGGTGATCGTGCAAACCCGGTCAATAAGTCCCAAAGTCTTATGACACCAGCTGAACCTCCTAGGGGAGGTCATTCCATAACCAAGGCACCAGAGCTTAGAAGCTCTTGCATCTCCACATAATGTACAGCTCCCAATGGCGGGATGCAGAGGAGAGCCCCCTTGGCAGTTGTTGGTATTCAGGCAGATGGATTATTGAGGTACCAAGCTGTTCAGGGCTTTAAATGTCATCACTTAGATCAGGGATGCAAAACTTGCAGCCCACAGACCTTATCCAGTCTGTGGAGCCTCCTTGGGTTCTTTCAGGGGTGGGGCATGGCCCCCAGCCCTGCCTCCTGGAGGAATCCCCCCTCAAGGAATCCCTGCTGTTATCTCCAATAACTCTCTGAGATCTCTGATCTCAGATACAGCAGGGATGCAGGCAACTGCTCTTCCCAGTGCCAGCTGAGTGGCGGCGTACCATACCCCAATAAGGGTGCTGCATGAAGCCCCAGGGACTCAGCCAGGTAGAGGAGAGGCTTTGGGGAATAAGAGCTCATAAAGCAGTGTTTTAAGTCAGCCATGAAAATCATGCCATACTGTGTGGAGCCATGCAAATATCTATGGCAGTGCTATTGAACTGAAGATACATGTTCTCCCCAAATCTGTAGTAATTGTAAGTAAGTACAAAGTGCCATAGTTAGGTAGCTAGATATGCTGTAGCATGATCAGACTTGATATTCCTGATGGCATGTAGTCCATCTTTGTGGGGGATGTTGCTGTAAAGAGCAGCTCTGGCACAAGCTCTCTTGCCGTCTGAGGTGGGAGAGAACACGTGCTGCTGCTGCTGCTGCTGCTGCTGCTGCTGCTGCTGCTGCTGCTACGTTGCACCCCCCTTCCCACTGAGGAGTCAGCCCTATGGAGAGCAGCGTGGCCAGAAGAAGCACCTTTGGGGCTCCTGTGAGAGCCTCACGGCTGCTTCCTCCAGCTGTGCAGTTCTCCATAGTGTTGGCATGGCAGTGGCAAAAGTAAGGAGGGAAACAGGGCAGGCAGCAGCTCCAGAGAGCCCCGCCAGCCACTCTCTTGTTGCAGCAAATGCCATGGTGGGAGAACAGCTGGCGGGGCTCTCCAGAGCATCTGCTGGAGGTGGCAGGGCAGAGGTAGCAGGGTGGGGTGGCGGAGCAGCGGAATTCACCACTCCTCTCACTCTGCCACCTGATGTGGGTGCCTCACCCTGCTTCATGGGAGGGCCATCCCTGGTAAAGAGCCTCAACATTCATGGTAGTTAGGATGGTAATCTCCAAGGGCAGAGATCTTCAGTTTTTGGCTGGCCATGCAAAAAATTGTAGTTACCAGCCCCCAGCCCCATACTTGTCAAGCTCACCCCCACAAGGGGAGAGTGTATTCTGTCTAGAGCCTCTACTTCTAGGTACTCCTAGTGCCTTGACGCAATGGCTTCCAATACTCACCCAACAGAAGGGCAAGGGTGGGGGAGCTGTCAAAGCTCTCCAAACCCCTTGAAGCAGCAGCTTCCAACGCTTCCCGCACCTTATATTTCCTGATGAAAGGGCAAGGGGAGAAGTGTGTGCTGTCTGGAGCTGCTGTCTCACAGTGCCCCAAGTGCCTTCAAGCACTGGTTTCCAGTGCTTCCCCCCACCATCACCTTTCCTGATAGGAGATGTGTGGACAATCCCCACACATCTCTGTAGTTTCAAAGTTGGGAGGAAGGCAGGTTGCTTGTCACGCTCACCAGAGGCGAGCATGGCAAGTGGATTTTCTGATGCTTGACTGTCAATGGATTGTGCTTTCCTCATGAAGTCAGTGGTGCCCCACAAGTAACTTGGAATATTGGTAGCTTATGGTCTAAGAATGGAGTCCATATAACAGTCACCTCTACTGTGAGAGTGCCGATACCCAAAACTGTGGGGTACCTGGGATTTCCTGGTTTGTGCATGTTGGGTAATAGGCAGAAGACACCTGATCAAGGCTCCTTAGATGTGTCAGTGTAGATTTGGTCCTGCGCATCTGTAGGAAATACTTTCATTAGGTTATATAGTTCTGTGAAAGACTGCCAACCGGTCCTTTACTCAAGACCAGAGATCAGAGGTGCAAAACTGCCAGCCTTAGCTCTGCCGTCTTGACACTGATTCTCTAAAGGGCCTTGCCCTTGTCTATACACTGGATTTAGCACTGAACCACAGAGGAACCACACACACGCGTGTGGGGTAAAACCAGGAAAGTTTATTTAAGGTAAACAGATTACAACAAAAGGCGGGAAATGAGGGAAGGAGAAAAGGTGGGGAGACACTTTGGCATACACAGTAGAGCTATAAAACAACAAAGCTAGTTCCTTTACTACATAAATACCTAAGCACTTACTCTCCTTTGCTTAGGGGTTGGTGGTCCTCTTCAGGGCTGCCTCAGCAAAAGCCCTACCCCGCACTTCTTCATGTGCAGACCACAACGAAATCCAAAAGCCACGGGCAGGCAGTATAGATTCTTCCCCCCCACCCCTCCTTTCAGTAGCCCAGGTGTCTTTAGCCAATCAGGATGAACTTCATCTGGGCCAGGCATCAGTGTCAAGACGGCAGAGCTAAGGATGGCAGTTTTGCACCTTTGATCTCTGGTCTTGAGTAAAGGACCGGTTGGCAGTCTTTCACAGAACTATATAACCTAATGAAAGTATTTCCTACAGATGCGCAGGACCAAATCTACACTGACACATCTAAGGAGCCTTGATCAAGTGTCTTCTGCCTATTACCCAACATGCACAAACCAGGAAATCCCAGGTACCCCACAGTTTTGGGTATCGGCACTCTCACAGTAGAGGTGACTGTTATATGGACTCCATTCTTAGACCATAAGCTACCAATATTCCAAGTTACTTGTGGGGAGTCAGGAGCCATCAGAGAACTATGTACATTTTGCATTCCCCAGCCCCCAGCTGGGATTATACTTGTTTACACGTGAGGAGGTGTGTGTGTGTGGTGCAGGAAACTCTGACGCTTTTTCTCCACAAGTTCCTTCTGGTGTTGCTCAGTGGGGTCTGGGGATCATCATCATCAGGCGATCACTCGTGACCGAGTAAGATTGTCTTCCGGGATAAAAGGAGGAAATTCTAAAGAAGATTGTGTAGACTCTAGCGATGGGTCCGTAAGTGACTGTGGGGGCCAATTCTAGATCCACACAGTGAGGACACAGGTTACCAGATAGAAGATGGTCCTGTAAAGGATTCATTTGACGTGCTTTTCGCTTAGCACGTTTCTCCCTTTCACCTTGCACTCGGGCTTCTTCAAAGTCCATGGAACCTTTGTGAAAGGCCAACCTCCATTTAGATCGTTCATGGGCCAGAGCTTCCCAGTTTTCGATGTTTATATTGCATTTTTTTAGATTAGCCTTATGAACATCTTTAAACCTCTTATATTGACCACCGATATTCCGCTTTCCATCCTTGAGTTGGGAGTAAAGTAACTGCTTTGGGAGACGGCAGTCAGGCATTCGAACAACATGACCGGTCCACTGAAGTTGGCGTTGAAGGATCATTTTTTCAATGCTAGTAGTCTTTGCTTCTTCCAGTACACTGACATTTGTTCGCCTATCTTCCCAAGTAATTTGCAGGATTTTCCGGAGGCAACGTTGATGAAACCTTTCAAGGAGGTGGAAGTGACGTTTATAGATAGTCCATGTTTCGCAGGCATACAATAAAGTTGGTAATACAATGGCTTCATAAACCAGTGTTTTGGTCTTCTTACAAATATCCCGATCCTCGAACACTCTATGTTTCATTCGAGAAAATGCGGCACTTGCGGAACTCAGACGATGCTGGATTTCACTGTCGATGTTAGCTGTAACAGAAAGATAGCTGCCAAGATAGAGAAAATGATCGACATTTTCCAGTATTGTCCCGCCAAGCTGGATAGATGGCATCACCAAAGGATTGGCTTGCACTTGCTGATGAAGCACTTTGGTTTTTTTGATGTTAAGTGAGAGACCAAGTTTTTCGTATGTTTCTGCAAAAGCATTTAGGATAGTTTGGAGATCATCCTCTGAATGTGCGGAGACCACATTATCATCAGCATACTGAAGTTCCACAACGGAGGTTGTAATTACCTTACTTTTTGCTTTCAGCCTGCTGAGATTAAAAAGCTTTCCATCTGTTCGATATATAATTCCCACATCGGTGGGAAGTTTCCCCTTGACAAGATGTAAAACCATGGCGATGAAAATGGCAAATAATGTTGGGGCGATAACACATCCCTGTTTAACACCTGATCCTACTTTAAATGGAGCACCATGAGAGCCGTTGTTGTCCAAAACCGTTGCCGTCATGTTGTCATGGAGAAGTCGCAAGATATTCACAAATTTATTGGGGCATCCAATTTTCATAAGGATAGTCCAGAGAGCTGTACGGTCTACAGTATCAAAGGCCTTAGCCAAATCGATAAATGTCATATAAAGGGGTTGATTTTGCTCCCGGCATTTTTCTTGGAGCTGACATGCAGTAAAAATCATGTCTACTGTCCCTCAATATGGGCGGAAACCCATATTGAGTTTCTGGGGATAGGGATCTATAAAACATGATGCTAAAGAGTTACCTCTCAGCCACTTTTATTTTGATGGGAAAAGCAGCTAGCATGCAAACAGCACCTTTGGCTGCAAATTGTGTGTGTGTGTGTGTGTGTGTGTGAGAGAGAGAGAGAGAGAGAGAGAGAGAGAGAGAGAGATGTAATAGGAAACCATCATGGGGCCAGATGAGGAGTGCAACACCAGATTGGGGTCTCTTTGGCTGCTCTTCCTTTAAAATAAAAGTGGTGGCATTAAATATGTTTTTTTTAAAGCATGATTAATATGATGTGTGGGACTGAGAGAAGACAGCCCCCATTGCCTGTTCATTGGACTAAGTGGGAGGGACATGTTGCCTGATTGCCATCCAAAGAGAGAAGAGGCAGCTTGAGTCATGTCGTGGCTCACTCAGTTTCTTTTCCTCTCTGCTTGAGTTTGAACTGTACATTATGCTTTGCCTCAGCCTGGCTAAGGTTTTGGTTGAACCATGTTCCCCTGTGCTTGTGTTGCATTCCTGAGCAGCTGGAACCCCATTCCCTCCTGGATAAAAGAGGGAAATGATCTCACTATCTGTGTCTGTGCTCCTATGTTTCAACTGATTAACTTTTGTCATTTCAATGGGTGCCTTCGGGGAGACAGATATTACTAGTTTGTACCAAAGTTTCCTTTTTTTGTAGGGTGAATTTAAATCTTTCCAGGTTACCGTACTTTAAATTTTTAGGAAAATGTTATGAGATGTTGAGTGTGAGATAGGGGAGCTACAGCTCCACCACTACCACCCCATACACGTACACACCTTTTCTGACAACTAGCCTGTTTGTGGTTTTACAGTGCTGGAAGGCAAGGCATTGACTGCAGCTTGATTTCTTATTGAAGGACAATTTCTCAGTGCATTTCCAAAATGAAAAGTATGGGGTCTCAAGTCTGTCTTGATGTTGCATTGACTGACACCCTATACTCCCTCCCCCCGCAAGCTAGAAGATGTTCTCATTAATCCCAGACATATAGAGGCTGGTTGTGATTACTCTGTGGTGAGATGTACTCTGTATATGGCCAGCGGATAGTACATCACATATCCAGTATGGAACCATGGAGCTGAAAATAGGTTTTAAATGCAAAGTTCTGGTGAGCCCTGGCTCAAAATAAATCCTTTCATCAATGTGACTGAAATAATTAGGATTTTTGGGTCAATTTTATGGAAAGAAGTGTTTTGATATTTGGGAGGCTGAATGAGCTTTCAGGGATTAAAAAAACCCACACCATAACTTGCATGCATCCAGAAGCATGAGTTTCCTAACACTTTGAAGACTTGGATGTATTGGTTTTGGTAATGTGGATATGTTCTCCTAGAACAGACATGTATTCAAGAACTGATGCCATCTGATATGACTTAATTCAGCCATCCCCAGCCTGGCGCACTCTGGATGTGTTACACTACAACTCCATCATCATCATCATCATCATCATCATCATCATCATCATCATCATCATCGGTGTTGTTGTCCAACACATCTAGAGGGCGCTAGGTTGGGGAAGGCTGGCTTAATTTCTAAATAAGAGGTGCAAGACTCAGCTCTATCTGCCCATGTGCTCTCATGTGGAAGCCCTTCTCTCTATCCATGGGTAAAGAATAGTTCATGTTTATGAAATCTTGGCATGTGATACATGTCCAAAAGCTTTCTTTCCTGTTTAAGTTGTATACAAGTCCTCGTGTGAGGAAGGAAGTAGTAATCTGTCACTGAATCGGCATATTGTGGGGCTAGGAAGCTAAGGGGCTGTGGCATCATAGGCTTGCCACATCTGCAGTACTATGCTGGGAAAACCTGGGGACATTCTTCCTTTCTATGGAACTATTAGAGGTACAGCCCCACCGGTTATGGACTAGAAATGTTAAGGGGCCAAATGACCAAGTGGTGGGAAATGAGTGGCACTGAATTTCACAGATTGGGTTGAGGTCACCAGCCATAGCTAACTGTGGGAGGAGAAGCAAACCCTGGATTGGATTGCTCCAGGTAGGGCCCCTCAGTGAAGAATGTGGTATTGGAGTGGTGAGCAGCAGCAGTACTACTGACTGTGAGCTCTGCTGCTGCTTCCTTAACTATAACAATGGCATTTTTGCCCAAGGGAAGGCTCCCAGGCTTACCCCAGCCCTCTCTTTCAGACATCACAGGCAGGCTGCAATTGCAGCTTTAGGTCACAAAATCTCTAGAATACAAGAGCCATGTGCAAGGTTTACTATGTCAAGACCACAATGTAGGAGTGGTGGTGATTTATGTGGTGCGACTTTGGTGAAAAAAGTTCATCTGACCTTGAAAATGTAGGAATTTTAAAATCATGAGAGTTGAAGAACAAACTACTTTCTAGCCTTTTAATATAATAATTCTAATCCTTTAGTCTTTATTTCCATCATATGTTCCACCTTCTCTCTGCAACCATGAGGGCTAGAATGTACCTTTTTTCAAAAAGTAAGTCTGGAATTCTCAGGATTATAGCTGGAGCCTGTGGCTACACTAAAGTGTCTTTTGTGTTACATGTGGGCCATAGATCATAGATCATAGATCATAGAGTTGGAAGGAGCCTACAAGGCTATCGAGTCCAACCCCCTGCTCAGTGCAGGGATATTTGTTGCTCACTCTGCCACACAAAACTAGATACTGCCTGATTGCCCCCAAAACTAGAAAGTTAATGATAACTTTCACAAACAGTCATTGTTAGGGATTTTTTTATGACTAGTATTGTGGCATGATTGGGGGAAATTAAAATTTGTGGGAACATCTATTTCTGGTTCTCTTTCCCCGTCCCCCAAAATCAAATGTTGAATTATTTTTGAAAGAAATCTGCTGCTTTTAGTTGCTCATGAGTATTTCTGTTCAGTCTAATGGAACAGGCCTTCAAAGTCCCTGGGGTCCTTGCTTTATAGATGTAATTTACCTTCAAAGTGTCTTAGAGATGCTTGCTAGGGATAATTCTAAGAGTGCAATTGCATTAGATATGAATGCACAAGACAAACTACAGATAAATGCAGAAGACATTAAGAGAATCAAGAGGGAGTGAGAAAATGCTCAAATATGAAAGGAGTAAAACCTGAAAACATTATAGATAATAATTGAGGAAAACAAAGGGAAGGGGGAATGAAGGGGGAGGCTGCAACAGGCTCAGCTACAGCATGCTGGATGGGTTGATAGGGTGGTGAGGGGAGAGAGAAGGGGGGTGACATTTCAGTGAGATGTGAATCATGGGAAACATGCACCTGAACTAAGTCATTTATTCAAGAATAAGTTAAATTAGTGGAATGAATTATTTGTGCTATTTTTTCTTGTCTAATTCAGGACGAGATCGTTAAAATGATTGAATAGAGGAGTTTATATGAGACTCAGGTATGCACAGATTTGAAACAAAGTTGAAATGAGCTGGGTGGTGCCATTTTACACGAAGACTCATGCAACGTTATCATGCGGGATACCATAGCAAAAAAACCTGGGATCCTGTTGCAAACAGTCTTTGTCCCTTTTCACTATTTTCTTCATTGGAAGTGAACTGTCCGGGTTTGAGGCGGCATGCTTGGAAAATCCGCGAAATGCTGTGTTAAGGCAGATTCTAAATTCTGCATTTGGACTGTATGTGATGACTTACTAAATCAGTAGTGAGGGGCAGGGTGGGGGGAACTCCACACACATGCTGAAACACAGTATCCCTACACTGCAGTGTTTGTGATATAAAGGAGATTCAGGTTCTCCGGCTTGATGCCACCTTCTGAAGACATTTCTGGGGCTAAGATTACCAGGTTACAACCTGGACTACTCTTTCTCGTACATCAGGGGGGCTGGACCTCTTTCAGCCTAGGGGCTGAATTCAGTTTCAGAGAAGCTCTTGGGGGCTTCATTCCAGTGGTGGGTGGGGCTGGATGCAAAAGGGGTGGTGCCAAAATTCCAAAAATACAAACATATTTACATATTTTAGCTTAAAGCTCTTACTGCCAGTAACTAAGCCTTAGGAGAGGCTTAGAGCAGGAATGGGGAACCTGCAGCTGTCCAGATGTTGCTGGACTACAATTCCTATCCTTCCTGCTGACTGAAGCTGATGTGACAGGTTCCCTATCCCTAGTGTAGAAGAAACATGTGGGAGAGGTTGGATCACGTAGGAACACACAGTCACACCAGTGCCCCTCTATTTGTCTACTGGTGCTGGCTTGGTTCTTCACATATTATCCTGTCTATGTTAGCAGAATGGTGTAGGAAGCAGCCTATAATATAAGAACTGAGCCTTGGTTGGGTCCCAATTTCACATGGGAGTTGTGCATTTGGAATGAATGGGAGTATATTTAAGCTGCTCAGTTTTGCTGATTTGCTTTTTGGAGAACCCAAAACCAACAGGCTGTAGTTGATAAGGAAAGTCAATAAACAACTCGGAAGCAAACTCTTGCTGATTAAAGAAATTTCTGTTACGGGTCCAGTTCAAATGATAAGAAATTTATGTGGAACTAACATTGTCTTCACTCCCACGGGAACTGCTCATAAGCAGTGACTCAAAGAAGAGTATTCTGATGAAGTCATTAGTGAATGACAAAACAGGATTGACTACCGGATTCCTGTATCCAACTATATACTCTTGTCTGTTAAAATGTGGTCACTCCATGTCTTGTACCCTTGTACTCAGTTTGTTACTATGTTTATTTATTGATACTTGTTCACTATTACGGTATATATCATATTATATTCTGTTTATTGTTGTTATCCTCATATGTTTTGCACCTCTGGAACTCTGATTGTTATTATTATTATTACTTTCTGCCAGTTGTAACTTACCATCCTGCATTTGGTTTGTTACAGGACTTTTGCACTTGTTTACAATCAGCACATTATTGTTAATTAGTATCCTTGGCCTGTTGCTAACGTGTATAACATCTTATTTAGAGGGTCACAATAATTGTAATTCTCCGTTTTTTTCAAACTCTTTTTCAATTGTTTATAATGAAGTCAATATTTTGACTCATTACATGTTTTTCTCATTATAAATTACTTACCAGGTTTATTGTGTTTAACATTTTGAGACTTTGTTCTTTTGTATATATATCAATACAGTAATACCTTGGATTGCAAGTAACTTGGTTTGGGAGCGTTTTGCAAGACAAGCAAATTTTTAAATATTTATTTAATTTTTTTTACTTGATATACAAGCGACGTCTTGCAATACAAGTACTGTAGTACTGCTTAAATTAAAAATCTCTGTACATTTTTGGGGGGGATTTCGTTTTGATATAAGAGTGTTTTGGATTACAAGCACGTTTCAGGAACGAATTATGCTCTCAATCCAAGGCATGACTGTAAACTTTTTGTAGTTGTGTGCATTTTGGCACTCTCGTTTATTGGCTTGCTTTTTGGAGAAACCAGCCTCCCCTGCCTTGGCAACCCAGGGAGTACTTCTCTCTCCCATCCTTCTCCTAAAATACCACACTTTCTCCCTCTCACTTGTTGACAAAAGCTCATGGAGCCTTTGCTCTAGCCATGACCCCAGTGGATCAAATGGAGACAATCCTTGCAGGAAAGGAAAGGGTGGTGCTGTATTATTTAGTGTTGTGAAGTTCATTCATTGCTACTGTCGGAGTAGAACTGCAGACAAGCGTATTCATCACTGAAATGGGATTCAGTGGCAGTGGATGCTAAATACTTTGGACCAAGCAGAGCTCTGTGTTGAATTCTGAAAATGTTGTGTTCCAGACTCTAGGTCACTCTGCAATCTGCATCCTAAATGGAGGTAATGAGTTTACAGCTTGACAGTTCCATTAGACTTTCTTCTTGTAGTTCACACTACCAATTTTAAGTTGAAACAATTTATTTTTCAATACAGTAATGTATGTCCCACACTCCCTCCTTTCAGTATTCTTTTTAGACAGGGCTGTGAGTGTTGTCACTGTGAACTGCGTAAAGATACAGGAGCAAGAGATGCTTGAAACAAACCTCTCAAGTCAGCTGTTTCCTAATGAGCTGGGCTTGATGGCAATGGGCTCCCTCATTCTAGCCTGAGCTCTCTCAAAGATCCAGCTATTCTCCCTCCTGCTGGCTGCTCTATAGTTAGGGGCAGGGGTTGCTGTCTGGCTGAAGAACTGTTCCCTCCATTCATAGATAAGGCTACTCGAAGTTTGGGTTTCATGGCTGGGTAATGGCTTTTCCCTGGCCCCAAGCACTTTCGTACCTGCCAAGAGTAACTAGTTTATTTAGCACTCTGCTGCTGGGCAAAGCCAGTCATGAAAGCAGGAGAAGAAGGACATACTTAGAGCCTGGCCATTTCTGAAAGTGTTCATGGTTTGGACTGTGTAGATGCAGAGAACCCTAGTGCTTTCAAGGCCAAAAATAAACATTGTGTAGATAAGCCCCAAGACTACTGAGCCCATCATTTCCTCTTTACCTATCAGGTCATTTATTTATCTTCCTTGTAGCTGTATGCCTATGAAAATGAAAGGCAGTTGATTCAGTCCTGGAGAGTAATGAGTTTCTTCTAATAACTCTTCCTGCATCTGGGTAGAACAAAGTCCAGCACCTGCTGAACCCCACTGGAACTAATTTGTAGGTGAGGCAAAATTCTTCCTCTCACAGCCACCCTGACTCACCTGAGGAAACACCAAGTGGGGGTGACTTCTATATGAACAAATGAAGGGAACAGCTGATCTCCTGAGAAGTGAACATCTGAAATAGGGAATGTGAAGGAATGGCACTGTTCACCCATTTTGTGTTTTATTCTTAGTTGTAACATGGTTGCTTCTCAGAAGCTGTTCTTGCCAAGAAATTCAAAGGTTCAGAGGAGGTTCGAAAGGTCAACGCAGGAAGCTGATCGCTCGGAGCCCTCTGTCTATCATATGCCCTGCCAGCAAAAGCCAGACGGGGCTGGAGGAATAACAGTGGTGATTTCGCCTACTGTTTCTCCTCCTCCTCCTCCTCCAAGGAAAAAAAAAAGTTAGCGAGACAGGCCTCTGAGCCCATCTAGCTCACTTCCGGCAGTGGGCAGGGACAAGCGATGGAGATGCATCAGGATCCTGGCCTCCCCACTCCCTCCCAACCCACCAGAACACCCCTTTTCCGCCCTCCGTGAGGTCTTCTGAGGTCACAGTGCTTTCCACAGCAGCTACAAGGGGACGGGAGAGGGGGAACAACCCGTTGTCAGATTCCACCTCCTGAGGTCATGGCAGTGTCAATGGCCTCAGGAGGGGGAATCCAACATATATGGTTCCTGGGATGCTCTCCTAGCGACCGTAGGATTGCTCTGTAAGTTGCTTACATACAAAATTACTTTTAAAAACCACTGTTAAAATACATATATAATACAATATAACAACACACACTTACAACAACAAAATAATAAAAAAATAAAATGGAAAAGCATCAAAATCAGTTGATGCTGATGCTTTACAAGCCATGGAAAGCTATGTAAACAAGTAAGTTTTTGGAAGGCATTTAAAACTCCCCACATTTTCTGCCTCTTGAACTGCATAGGGGGGGTGTTCCAGAGGGCTCGTTGAGAAGACCCACTTCCATGATGTTACATGGCAAAATTCTGTTGGTTGTGGAATGGCCAACAAGGCCTCTTCTGAAGATCTTAAAGGTCAACTGTTTATAGGGGAAGGCAGTCTGCTACATATCGTGGTCCCAAGTTATTTAGGCCTTTCTGTGTCAACAAGTAAACCTTGATCATGACTTAGTACCTAAAAGGCAGACAGTGCAGTTCTAATAGGCAGACAGCGCAGTTCTTTTAACACGGGTGCAATCTGTGTACCATAGCTTGATGCCCCACTGAGCACCCTTGCTGCTGCATTCTGCACTGGCTGCAGCTTCAGAATGAGGTGCAAAGAAAGCCCCACATAGAGTCTATTACAGTAATCTAATCATGAGCATGTTTACTATAGCTTGAATCAATCCATTTATTTCAAGATTATTGATTAAATTTAAACAACTAGAAAATCTCTCTTCTAGCTCTTCTGTGGATGTTGGGCAAATATCCTTAAATGTATCTATCCCTTTAATTTTATATCCACTAGGAGACATGGGTATACATAAATCTAAATAGTGCCTTGCCAAGGCTACCAAAGGAATGGTATATAACAGCGGTAGGCAACTTGGTGCCCATGGCCCCCAATGCACCCCGGGCACCTTTCTTGGTGTGCACCAAGGTGCCTTACCCTGCCCACCTATTATTATTTTTGATTAACACATTTTCTTACTGGCAGCTGGGATTGCTGTGAAATAGGTGTTTGTTGGTGCTGCAAACTGTTGGTTCAAAGGAGTTGTTTAGTGTGTTGGGGCTCAGACCCCTCATCTGCCTTGTAAGTCTTTGGGGCAAGTTACGGTACTTGTCCTTTCCCATCTCTCCCATGGCAGCCATTTTGTGGTGGTACTCAGAGCAGTTTCTCAAATTGCCAAATGTGCCCAAAGCCCAACAAGATTGCCTCCACCTTGCATAACATATGATATGAAACCTGTATACTGATTTGGAAATGGGCATTTCTTTTCCTTTTTGGAAAATATAGCACTGGAGATAGAACTTAAATTTTCTGACTTAGGAAACTGATGGAAGTTATCATCTAAAACATTTGGAAGTTTCCAGGTTGGGGTAAGCTGCTTTAGAGTATCCTGAGGAATAATTTGACTTCACACTCCCCACCATCAGAACTCATGGCTATTGCTATTAATCATTCTCTAGGAATTCTAAGCTGGACCTATCTAGTTCTTGGGTGTTAATGGAATACAAAAACCAGACATAGGCCTGCAATTGAGTCACAGCAAAGCAGCTGTTATACCAGCTAGCTGCTCTGTGAAGAGCCTGTCAGAGCTGGTGCTTATAACCTAACCTGTAACACCTAATCAGTTAAATTAATTGAATAAAAAACCTTTAGATCAACTAAAAAGGTGCCCCAATTAATCAGGCAGCAGATTAAGAATACATTTTTAATACAACTGCAGGTGACAAGCATCGTTTTAAGAGACATTGGATTGGATCCAAAGTAGCACTTAGCAGAGTTCTGCTTGCACTGGAGGAAAGAGGTGATCTTTACCTCCTGGAAAGCTGCTCTGGAGGGCTGGGGGACTTTCCACAGCAGCCGGAGAGGCCATGCAGAGGGAAGGGGGAATTGGTGAAGATCACCTCCTTGCCCCTTCCCTCCAGCAGGGAGCCTCTGTTAGATCCCAGTGCCTTCCCTGAACAGAAGGAGCCCTTACAGACACAGAATGGCTGATCTGTATCCAGTCCATTTCCCCTTCTCTCTGACACAGGATAGGAGGGAATGCCTCTTCTAAGATGATGGTATGCATCCTCTAAAACACAGAAGTATGTTTTTTGCTTCAGAACTATTGTGTTTACTCATTTATTTATTTATTTATTTATTATATTTTTTAATCGCCCATCTGGCCGGTCACCCGGCCACCCTGGGCGATGTACAATTAAAATACAGTAAAATACAATAAAATATAATGATTAAAACAATATAAAAAATTCTTATTAAAAACCTAACCCACCCCATATTCCCGCCTGAACAGCCATGTTTTTAATGCACGGCGGAAGCTCATCACGGAGGGGGCATGGCGAAGGTCACTAGGGAGGGAGTTCCATAATGTGGGGGCCGCCACAGAGAAGGCCCTCTTCCTAGTCCCCACCAGCCTGGCTGCTCTGGCTGATGGGATAAGGAGAAGGCCGTCCGTGGCAGACCTTGTTGAGCGGCCTACTTGATGTTGCTGGAGGCGCTCCTTGAGATAAGCTGGGCCGGAGCCGTGTAGGGTTTTAAAGGTCAAAACCAACACCTTGAATTCGGCTCGGCAAGCAACTGGTAGCCAGTGCAACTCATTAAGCACTGGCGTGATGTGATCACGCCGGCGGCTGCCCTTAATCAGGCGAGCCGCCGCGTTCTGTACCAGCTGAAGCTTCCGGACCGTCTTCAAGGGTAACCCCACGTAGAGCGCATTACAGTAGTCTAGGCGAGAGGAGACCAAGGCATGAACCACTGATGGGAGCAGGTGATTAGGAAGGTAGGGGCGCAGCTGCTGTATCAGATGGAGTTGATACAGCGCTGCCCGGCTCACAGCTGCCACCTGAGCCTCCATGGACAGCTGGGAGTCTAGAATGACCCCCAAGCTGCGGACCTGGGCCTTCAGGGGTAGATGTACCCCATTCAGCACCAGGTCAACATCCCCTAACCTTCCCTTGTCCCCCACCAGAAGTACCTCGGTCTTGTCGGGGTTCAGTTCCAGCATGTTCCTTCCCATCCAGCCAGCCACTGACTCCAGGCACTTGGACAGGGTCTCAACGGCCAACCTTGGTGAGGACTTAAAACAGAGGTAGAGCTGTGTGTCATCTGCATACTGATGACACTGCACCCCAAACCTCCTGATGATAGCTCCCAGAGGCTTGAGGTAGATGTTGAATAACATCGGGGAGAGGATGGAACCCTGCGGCACTCCACAAGTGAGCAGCCGAGGGTCCGAAGCCTCTTCCCCGAGAACTACCCTCTGATACCTTCCAGAGAGGAAGGACCGGAACCACTGCAATACAGTGCCTCCCAAGCCCAACCCCTCCAGACGGTCCAGGAGGATACCGTGGTCAACGGTATCAAAAGCCGCTGAGAGATCGAGGAGGACTAGAAAGGAGCATTCGCCCCTATCCAAAGCCCTCCTCATATCATCCACCAAGGCGACCAAGGCCGTCTCCGTCCCATGTCCAGACCTGAAGCCCGACTGACATGGATCTAAATAATCGGCTTCATCCAAGTGTGCCTTCAACTGAGCACCCACCACCCGCTCGATCACCTTGCCCAGAAATGGTAAATTGGAGACTGGGCGAAAGTTGTTTAGATCCTGGGGATCCAAGGAGGGCTTCTTTAGAAGCGGTCTTATTACTGCCTCCTTGAGGGCTGATGGCAGCACTCCCTCCTCGAGGGAGGCATTCACCACCGCCTTGATCCCCTCACCCAGTCTCTCCCTACAGCTCATGATGAGCCAGGACGGGCAAGGGTCAAGCAAGCAGGTGGTCGGCCTCACAGATGAAAGCACCTTGTCCACTTCATCAGAAGGAAGAAGCCGAAACCGATCCCACAAAACCGGTCTGCCATTGGCCTCCTCCCGCTCACTCCCTGTGTCCACGACGTACGATATCCCACTCCTAATCCGATCGATTTTATCTGCGAAGTGCTTCGCTAAAGCCTCACAGGAGGCTTTTGACTGTTCCAGTGGGTCCGGAGCGACTGGACCGACCAGACTCCGGACCACTTGGAACAGCCTCCTGGGGCAGCACTCCGCAGACGCAATGGAGGCAGCATAGAATTTCTTTTTTGCTGCCTTCACCGCCACCCGGTAGGCTGAAGATGCAGCTCTAACCCGTGTTCGATCGTCTTCGGAGTGGGAATTTCGCCATCGGCGCTCTAGCCTTCTCACCTCTTGTTTCAGAGCTCGCAGCGATGGAGTGAACCATGGCGCCGCGCGAGCTCTGTTTAGGCGAAGAGGGCGCTTTGGGGCAACTTGGTCTAATGCCCTGGTGATTGCAGCATTCCAGTCATCCACCAGGGTCTCGACCGAGCTACCGTTTGTGTGCTCCAATTCCCCAAGCGCGTTCAGGAATCCATCCGGATCCATAAGACGCCTGGGGCGGACCATCCTAATAGGTCCCTCACCCCTGCAGAGGGGTTGTGGCACCGAGAAATCCAACCCCACCAGATAGTGATCTGACCATGACAAGGGGGTGGTGGATATACCCCCGATTGCCAGATCATTTCCCCCCTCTCCAGAAACAAAAACCAAGTCCAGCGCATGACCGGCTACATGGGTAGGTCCAGTTAATACAGGGTGCAGCTCCCAGGAAGCCATGGTCTCCATGAAGTCCCGAGGTGCCCCCGTGAGGGCAGCCCCCGAATGCACGTTAAAGTCCCCCAACACCAGTAGCCTGGGGGACAAGACACGCACATCAGAGACCACCTCCAGCACCTCGGCCAGGGAGTCTGTCGTGCAGCGGGGTGGACGGTACACGAGCAGAATCCCCAGACTGCCCTTGGGACCCAACCTCCAGTACATGCACTCAATAAACTTGGTCTCCCGGAGAGGGAGTCTGGTGAGGACCAAGGACTCCCGGTAGATAACAGCCACTCCCCCTCCCCGTCCCCCAACCCTTGGCTGCTGGGCATACGAGAAACCAGCCGGACACAAGGCCGCCAGAGTTGGAGCAGCAGCCTCGTCCAGCCAGGTTTCCGTAATACATGCCAGGTCCGCACCCTCATCCAGGATCATGTCATGGATTACAGATGTTTTTTGGGTAACGGACCTGGCATTACACAGCAGCAAATGCAAGGGTGGGGAAGGAGCCACACACACCCCAGTTATCCCTTGGCTCTGGGCAGGCCTGGAACAAGGGATAGATATTAAGCATCGATCCCCTGTTCCCCTTAATCGGCATGGCCTGCCCCTAGCACTCTGCCAGCGTCTGCCGCTCAACAATGGTATATTTTGCCCCCCGGAACTCCCCCCATCATCTCCCTGAGATGAACACATGCCCCCCCTTGCTTCCGCCGATTAGGCGGGAGACCCACCCCTAAAACCAACCCCTAAAAACCCTAAAACCCCAACCCAGCTCAGACAGGGGGGAGGGCCCTCGCCCTCGTGCCACCCCCCAAGTGGCTCCACCAAAGGGGCGAGGTCTTCAGGGCAGTTGCCCCACTCCTCCGCAGGCCGGCAGATGTAGCAGTGGGCTCTGCTGGGGCAGCTGGCACCACTCCCCAATCAGTCCAGTGCAGAGGCAGGGCCCCAGTCCAGCAGGGAACCACCAGGGAGGGGAAAAAGCTGGCTGCAGGTGGTGGAAGTCACCAGCTTACCTCCCTCCCTGGAGAAGCCCAAAATGCTGGCTGGGCTGCAGGTCTTCAGGGCAGATATAGTCTATGCAAATATAGTCTATGAGTTAATCGACAAGCTTGTTTGAGTAGTCAATTGCAATTTCTTTACTTGGTTGAAAGCCCTACTTTTAATCCAACATTTTCAAATGAAAAAAAGTGAAGGTAGCCATCAAAAGGAAGATTACACAAGAAAAATGCTAAAATACATATTAGGGTATGTATTTATTATGCCTCCTCAGAGTTCACCAAATACTGTGCAAGCTTTCAAGTTCAGCAGAACTCTTCATCAAATGGTAAACAAGGCAAAAAGGTGGGGGAGGGGAAGGGAAAAAGTGACTGTTATAGCTGTTTACTCAAGCCATGCCATCCTTTGCAAATCACACAGATTTCTTGGTAGGTGGAAACAGAAGTAGAGAGAAACTACTTTCTCTTTTTTCTTTTATATATAAGACCACCCAGGCTGCAAATTTATACACAGTTACCCCGGACTCCCGTAGGCAGCCCTGTTGAGCATAGTGGGTCTTACTTTGGAGTAAACATGCATAGAATTGCAGAGCGCTGTACTAGGCCTTTGCTCTTGGAACCAATAGTACATTCACGTGGAAATGCAATAGAACAAAAAGAGCACCACAGCCATATTTTCCCATATGTATGGGGTCACAGGCTCTGAAAGGCAACTCCTCCCTGGCTAAAAGCTCATCTGTCAATGCCCAAGCCAAACTAGTAGAGAATAAATAGTGCTTAGCTAGAAGCCTATTCAATATTGGATGGTGATTTTTGAAAACTTGGGCAATAACGTGAGGAAATCGCTGCATGCTAGAACCTAACTGAGGCAGCTGCTCCTCTGGCTGCACTAATGTTGCTTCTTGTTCCACTGGTGGGCCCAGCAGGTGCATCCAATTGCTGTGGATTGGCTGTGGCTCCACAGCAGCCCTTGGCTTGACATAGTAGGAGTCCCGAAGCTGAAGTTTGCAGGTAGGCACCGCTGGTTCCTTGTTTTGCTCCCTGTGGCTTTTGCATTTAGTCACCCATAGGAAACAATCTGAAGCAACACATGCCGGGGGAGGGGGGGTCCTCATACTAGCCAGTGCTGAGCAGGGGAGGGAGGTGTGGGAGAGCAGTTAGGACATTCTGCCCAAACCATGCAAGACTTGTATGATATCATGGGTGTGTGTGAATATTCAGCCTATTTGAACATCAGGGTTTGCTCACACTTGTACTAGGTGATTCATGTAAAAATAGATGTGTTTATCTGATGAGTACACTTTTCTCAAATCTGATGGGGCAGGGGGATGTCCTGTTTAGATCCCAGGCTTCACAGCAATAGAGCAGTTAACAATCCTCTCACCAATTTGCTACTTTAGGGTGTGTGGTCTGAAGGGCCTGCAGTGGTCCTTTGCTTGACTGCAGCATTTCTATAGCTGAACAGCAAGTGGCAATGCCCCCCCCCCCATCCTGGTCTTTTGCTAGGTAAGGCATAAATAACCCCAGACTCATTGAGATGTAGACGCTCCCCTTCTGAGACACCTTGCCATTATTACTACAACAGGTACACAGCATAAGGTGTGTGTTAAGTGTTGTGCAGAACACCGTGCTATGTTCTTGCACAGAGGGCTTAGAGTCCACATTTGACAAGAGAATGAAGGGAGAAGAAGCCAGAGGTTTGCAGTGGCAGTGGAAGTAATATGAGGCTGTAGTGATTCTGAATTAAAGAATTGGTCTTGCAGAGGGAGGAGTACTGTTTTTAGCTGTGACTTTTGGGGCCAGGTGCAAATGTCAGCTTTCCTTCTAGTGCAGACAGCAGACTGTAGAAGCCCTGATCCAGATCAGGACCACAGTTGGAAGAGGGAATGAATGACAAAAGGTTAAAGTTCTTCCCCCACCAAGGTCCTTAGCCCCCTGTGCCTTCTAGTTACACTTAAAAAGCCACTCACACAATTGCTAATTGTGTGAGTGGTGTCACATTTGGTTTTGGCCTTTAGATAGTTTTAAAAGGGCATTCATCCTTTAATCATAGAGTAGATGCATAGAGCTTTTAGTTACAATAGCCAAATGGAGCCTCCATGTTCAGAGGCAGGGTACCTCTTCATACCAGTTGTTGCTGGGGATCAAGCAGTAGTAGGGTAGGCCTCCCTGCTTGGCCTTGTGGCATTCCTGGGCACAGTTGGCTGGCCACTGTTGGAAACAGGGTACCTAGACTAGATGGATTCTTGGTCTGATCCAGCAGGGCTCTGAGATTCTTATGAAACAATGCAAGGAGCATTCTTCCCTGCTAGCGTTCTCCTCTTTTCTTTTCTTTTCTTTTCTTTTCTACGCCCCCCCTTTTTGGATACAGACAGATAAAAGGCACAAATAACAGCTAAAGATGCGGAAAACATAACATTATTTTGCCATTTTTGTTGAAAATTGGGCCCTGACCTGACAACCTGAGCAAGATGCTCTCTGGTCTAACTGGGGCTTTGTTCCTGGCTTCAGTGGGTGATATTGCCCTGAGCTATTATTTGCTGAGGAGGTGCCTTGACTGTGTAGGTTAATATACAAGGAGTGCGCTGAGTAGGGACACTAAATTGCCCTTTAATTGGAGCAGCTTGACTTCTTCTGTTCCTTTTGGTTGCTCTGGCAACTAAAGGCAATAGAGTCCATGCCTCCTAGTTAATGAGGGACATTGCAGTTCAATTCCTGGTGCATGACTTAAGCAGAGTTCACCTTATTAAGCCATAGGAGTTTCTCAAGGAGGGATACTTGACAGTTGCCAGGACTTTGCATGCCAGAACACTTCCCCATGTGTGTCAGACTTTTGGTTAGTCTCATCTAGGAGCCATTCATTGTTATGAACTGCAGCATCAGAATGTTTCCAGCCTGGGGAGGTCTTTCCATTTTTCCTCCAGAATCTCTGGGAAACCGGGATCCAAATCTCAACCCACTCTTTATGTGGATGAATCTTTTATCCAGAACTTCCACTTTATTCTACAGTCTATTTCCTGACCCTCACTTGCTGGCCTCTGTCAAGACCTCTTTAAGTCCTGCTTTTCTCAAAATGTCCTCTGATATCATAGAACCCAGTACTTGGGGAACTGTCCCAAATAAAGCTTCTGTTATTCAGTTCTACCCTGGCACTTGCTATTCTTTCTAAGGGGCAAGATGACAGACTGATGGATCTTTATTTACTTGCAAGTGCATGCGTATTGCCTCCATTACAGTTTTATGATGATAGAAGTGACTTAGAGGGAGCACAAAACTACAATTCTGAGGATTCCTTTTGGGGAAACTATTATAGTACAACTGGTATAAAATCAATATAAGGGTATGGTGTACATATACCATTTGTACTTGTGCAATGACTGCAGTCCATCATAAGAGAAGCAGCAAAACTAGGACATCAAGACCACTAACTCTGCAGCCACTTTGTGGAACACCTGTGCTTGGTGCTTTTCTGGAGTGTGTAAGTTGATCTTCAAGAGTGTGTTAGTTGCCCAAATGATCCTGCAGAGGGAAGGTGTGTGAGTGAATAAATTGCCCTCTGTGAGTGTAAATACTACTAGACCCACATCCATCTCAACCTAACACCCCACAAGACAGTTTATAGCGAGAGGGCAAAACTGAGTTGGAATGGCAGGTATATGCCAAACCTTAAAAAAGGTGATAGTGGGAGGAAAGTCCTGCCTTTCTATGGCAAGCTAGAGATATATTGATTACTCAAAGAGATTGGAAGTTTTATGAAGGGTTGGAAAGGCAACACACATCAGCACAATGTTACCAAGTGCATTTTATCAGGCCGCATGAGAGCAAGATTTTCACTATTCAGGAAGTTTTGGGTGCTCTGCCAACTGCAAGGGCATCATTTCAGGTCAGAAGTAAGATTTACAACCATGTTCAAAGTCCTATTTTTCCTCTATATTCAAATATTAAATTACATAAAAACAGTGCATGTTGTTGTGGTGGTGGTGCTAGTGATTAATAATGTACCGGTACTGAAAGACAAGATTACCTCTAATGAGACCTCTGGCTGATTGCCTTTTTCTCTAGTCATGTATTTCTCCCTTAAAGAAGTATTAGTTTTAAAAGAATGTCTTCAAGTTCCAATTAAGCCTATGTCCCATTGATATGGGTTGAGGACTAGAGAGAGGAATGTCTTTACAGTAAGAGCTGGTGTCCAGGAAGATAACACAGCTCTGAATGCTCTAAAAGTAGCTCTTGCCTGGAGCCAGGAATGAGCAGTTCTAAGAGGTAAGTGTTACATATTCAGATTGCGATTCTGAAGCTGAATATGCCATGTTCTATGAGACATTGAACTACAGTCTGGTAGAGAAGGCAGCAGGCTAGATTTCTCTCTCTGAGTTTTACCTGTCCAAATAGAGAGGCAGGAAGAATCCTCAATATCCAGGTGTAGATAGTCAGATGTTTCATCAACAACCCCCCAAGATACAAGAGGCATGTCATGACCCCGCTGCCTCTGTTGCTGATCCCCTTTCTATAAATAAAAACAGCATGCATCACACACATAACTCTGCTAGCTACAAGTGCAGTCATTATTTAGCAATATAATTGTATTGTGGCTATGGCAACGTATGCTACATTTTACAGGTAGGAAAGCTGTGACCTGGAAGGTCAAAGGATTTTGTCTTTTAGACCAGTGTTCTCCAATCTTGGGTCCCCAGATGTTTTTGGCCTACAAGCTATGCTGGCTGGGGCATGCTGGGAGTTGTAGGCCAAAAACATCTGGGGACCCAAGGTTGGAGAACACTGTTTTAGACTTCAAACCAGTACTAAGTGTGCAGCATGTTCATGTGTTAACCTCTGTAGGACATTATGCTAGACAACTGCACAAAAGTTTAATGTGGACCGATTATTCTCTTCTGATGAAGGCAGGTCGGACTCGGAGCTCCTCCAGTTTTCCTTGACCAGGGCTTGGTAATTTTTAATTCTAAATTGGGGCAACTGTGGCACTTCTTCTGCAAAGCATCTCCCTGATCCTGAATCAACACAGACAAAACTTGCTGCCACCAGCTAACCCATCCCCTTTCTATTTTGACAGGCTTCTTCTTGTGCACTATCCTTATATTATATTATAATTAATTAATGCATTTTTATACCGCCCAATAGCCGAAGCTCTCTGGGCGGTTTACAACAGTTAAAATAATAAAATACAATATAAAATATAAAATTTAAAACCACAGATTAAAAACAAACAGCAGAGCTAGCAGCAGCAGTTACAATAACGGAATTAAAAACAACTACAAGATTAAAATGATTAAAATGATTAAGATGATTAAAATGATTAAAATGCCTGAGAGAATAGAAAGGTCTTCACCTGGCACCGGAAAGAATACAAAGTAGGCGCCAGGCGAACCTCTTTGGGGAGCTCATTCTATAATGGGGGAGCCACGGCAGAAAAGCCCCTCCTCCTGGTAGCCACCTGCCTCACTTCCTTTGGCAGGGGCTCTCAGAGAAGGACCGCTGATGCAGATCTTAGTGTCCGGGCAGGTACATATGGGAGGAGACGATCCTTCAGATACCCAGATTATATGCCTTCTAGGCCAAGTCACCTCTGTCACCTGAACACTGACTAGCAGTGTTGATAGTGAAAGCAGTGACATTTGTAATTCTAGAAGTTTTGTAACTTCTGAAGTCATGCACATTTCAGTTTTCAGTTCTGGTCCTGATCTGAAAGGGTACCTGGCTAGCCCAGCCCTCTCTAATCTGGTGTCCCCCAGAAGTGTTGGACTATAACTTGTCCTCAACAAGCACAGCCAATGTATTGCAGTGGTGGATGATGTGTGTTGTAGTCCAGTGCTTCTGGAAGGCACTGAGTTGGGAAAGGCTGGACAAGAACAAGGACTTAAATTCCACCTTGCATTCCTTATCCTAGAGGGAATCCCTAACCATTGGCCATGCCAGCTGGGGCTGGAAAGAGAAAGGGGCGGTGGGTGGAAGGATGGCTCTGCTTTGCAGGTTCTGGAGTTGTCTCTCTCTGTAGCGGGGACTTGTGCCTCCCCCCACCCTGACACACACAGACACGGACACAGAGGAAGACACAAGCAGAGCAGGCTTGGAAGCCCTACACTTGGTGCCACTGCTCCATGTGCCAGAATGCAGGCCAGGGAGACACACAGAGATCAAGAGGAGCTGTGCCACACACACAAGACCAGGATCTAACACACATGCATTGGTTACCTGGAGAAGCCCAGATTATTTAACCTTTTGGGAGGGCGTAAGAACATAAGAAGAGCCCTGCTGGGTCATACCAAGGGTCCATCTAGTCCAGCATTCTGTTCACACGCATGTCACGGGGTCCCACAAGCAGGACCATGAGTGCAACAGCACCCTCCCATCCCATGCTCCCCAGCGACTGGTGTATGTAGGCATACTGCCTCTGATAGCATACGGCCTTCTTGGGCAATAAACACATTTCCCCTCTCTTTCTCCCCCATTCACATCTATGTCTCTTTCCTTCCTTCTCTCGCTTCCTCTTCCTCTTCCTAAGGAAAATTGCCCCATCCCACGCAATTATGCTTAGGAGAAAAAAAAAGCATCCATTGGCACCAATGGAAGGTTTTTACCTAATCTTAATTGCCACATATGTGTGAGGGCAGATTTTGGTGGGTTGCAGCATACAAGGAGGGGAAGGCTAATCCCACTCCAACTGCAACTCCCCTTCTTAGAAAAACAGTAATTGACATGCGGGACCCAACTTTCAAGAAGGATTGTAGTGCACATGGAGGGGAGGATTAGCCCTTTCATTCACAGCTGTGCCTCTTTGAAAATTCCCCCACCCCTTGGCATGTGGAAGGGTTAACCCTTCCCTCTGAAAATCATCTGCTGCATGGTAATTAAGTTTAGAATAAAGTTTCCATTAGTACCAATGGACATTCAGGGCTATGGGAAATAGAATTGGGGCTCAGACCCAGGTCTAGCAATGCGGCAAATGGGTGGTTCTTCGTGGTTTCTTCGACTAACACATATGGGTTATGCACCTGCGCAGAACAGTCATTCGGAACATTCTAGAGCTAAACAGAGCTTTAGGCCCCACCCACCTCCTCTGTGCATGATCAAGGTGTGGCTCCCGCTTGCTTCTCAGTTCCTTTTCATCCACCGCAACGACTAGCACCATTTGGAACGTTCTCTCACCTCACAGCTTATATCAAACTTCTTGTTCCACTTGGGACACTGAGCAGTGCTCTTATTTCCTTCTCTCTCTCTCCTCTTTATTCTCTGAGGTTTTTTTCTTCCCTCCAAGGCCTTCTTTAAAAGATGCACCCGCTGTAGTGGGAAAATACCATCAACTGATGGACACTCTAATTGCTTGCTGTGCCTCAGAGAGGCCCACAGAGAAGACAGCTGCTCCCACTGCCAGGCCTTCACCAAACAGGCCAGGAGGAATAGAATGGCACACCTTCGAGCCTTCCTCTGGGAACAAACCCTCAAGGCTGTGGACACAGCTGCACTGAATCAGCCCCTGCCTACTGCCTCGGCCCCCATTTGCAAAAAGCCACCTCTGGTCCCCACTCAAACTTCCCCAACTAACATCTGGGAGTTCTGGGGGGCAAAGCATACTATTGTTGAGCGACAGACACTGGCAGAGCGCTAGGGACAGGCCACGCCGATTAAGGGTAACAAGGGATTGATGCTTAATATCTATCCCTTGTTCCAAGCCTGCCCAGAGCCAAAGGGTAACTGGGGTGTGTGTGGCTCCTTCCCCAGCCTTGCGTTGCTGTTGTGTAATGCCAGGTCCATTAACCAAAAAACATCTTTAATCCATGACTTGATCCTGGATGAGGGTGCGGACCTGGCATGTATTATAGAAACCTGGCTGGACGAGGCCGCTGCTCCAACTCTGGCGGCCTTGTGTCTGGCTGGATGTGTGTATGCCCAGCAACCAAGGGTTGGGAGACAGGGAGGGGGAGTGGCTGTTATTTACTGGGAGTCCTTGGTCCTTACCAGACTCCCCCTCCGGGAGACCAAGTTTATTGAGTGCATATACTGGAGATTGGGTCCAAAGGGCAGTCTGGGGATTCTGCTCGTGTACCGTCCACCCCGCTGCACGACAGACTCCCTGGCCAAGGTGCTAGAGGTGGTCTCTGATGTGCGTGTGCAGTCCCCCAGGCTAGTGGTGCTGGGGGACTTCGATGTGCATTTGGGGGCTGCCCTCATAGGGGCACCTCGGGATTTCATGGAGACCATGGCTTCCTGGGAGCTGCACCCTATACTAACTGGACCTACCCATGTAGCCAGTCAGGCACTAGACTTGGTTTTTGTTTCTGGAGAGGGGGGGGGCATGATCTGGAAATCGGGGGTATATCCAACCCCCCCTTGTCATGGCCAGATCACTATCTGGTGGGGTTGGATTTCTCAGTGCCACAACCCCTCTGCAGGGGTTAAGGACCTATTAGGATGGTCTGCCCCAGGCGTCTTATGAATCTGGATGGATTCCTGAATGTGCTTGGGGAACTGGAACACGCAAACGGTAGCTCAGTCGAGACCCTGGTGGATGACTGGAATGCTGCAATCACCAGGGCATTAGAGCAAGTGACCCCGAAGCGCCCTCTTCACCTGAACAGAGCTTGCACGGCACCTTGGTTTACTCCATCACTGCGAGCTCTGAAGCGGGAGGTGAGAAGGCTAGAGTGCTGATGGCATAAATCCCACTCCGAAGACGATCGAACACAGGTTAGAGTTGCATCCTCAGCCTACCAGGTGGCGGTGAAGACAGCAAAAAAGAATTTCTATGCTGCCTCCATCGCGTCTGCGGAGTGCTGCCCCAAGAGGCTGTTCCAAGTGGTTCGGTGCCTGGTCAGTCCAGTTGCTCCGGATCCGATGGAAAAATCTAAAGCCTCCTCTGAGGCTTTAGCAAAGCACTTTGCAGATAAAATTGATCGGATTAGGAGTGGGATATCGTGCGTTGTGGATACAGGAAGTGAGCGGGAGAATGCCAATGGCAGACCGGTTTTGTGGGATCGGTTCCAGCATCTTCCTTCTGATGAAGTGGACAAGGTGCTTTCATCTGTGAAGCCGACCACCTGCTTGCTTGATCCTTGCCCGTCCTGGCTCATTATGAGCTGCAGGGAGAGACTGGGTGAGGGGATCAGGGCAGTGGTGAATGCTTCCCTCGATGCCATCAGCCCTCAAGGAGGCCACAGTAAGACCACTTTTAAAGAAGCCCTCCTTGGATCCCCAAGACTTGAACAACTTTTGCCCAGTCTCCAATTTGCCATTTCTGGGCAAGGTGATTGAGCGAGTGGTGGGGGCTCAGTTGAAGGCACACTTGGATGAAGCCGATTATTTAGATCCATACCAGTCGGGCTTCAGGCCTGGACATGGGATGGAGACAGCCTTGGTCGCCTTGGTGGATGATATGCGGAGGGCTTTGGATAGACGAATGCTCCTTCCTAGACCTCCTCGATTTCTCAGCGGCTTTTGATACCGTTGACCACAGTATCCTCCTGGACCGCCTAGATGGGTTGGGTATCAGAGGCACTGTATTACAGTGGTTCCAGTCCTTCCTCTCTGGAAGGTATCAGAGGGTAGTTCTTGGGGAGGAGGTTTCAGACCCTCGGCTGCTCACTTGTGGGGTGCTGCAGGGCTCCATCCTCTCCCCGATGCTATTTAACATCTACCTAAAGCCGCTGGGGGCTATCATCAGGAGGTTTCAGATGCGATGTCATCAATATGTGGATGACATGCAGCTCTACCTCCCTTTCAAGTCCTCACCAAGGTTGGCCGTTGAGGCCCTGTCCAAGTGCCTGGAGGCAGTGGTGGCTGGATGGGAAGGAACATGTTGAAACTGAACCCCGCCAAGACTGAGGTACTTCTGGTGGGAGACAAGGGGAAGTTAGGGGATGTGGACCTGGTGCTGAATGGAGTACATTTGCCCCTGAAGGACCAGGTCCGCAGCTTGGGGGTCATTCTAGACTCCCAGCTGTCCATGGAGGCTCAGGTGTCAGCTGTGAGCCAGGCGGCGCTGTATCAACTCCATCTGATACGGCAGCTGCGCCCCTACCTTCCTAATCATCTGATCCCATCAGTGGTTCATACCTTGGTCTCCACTCGCCTAGACTACTGTAATGTGCTCTACGTGGGGTTACCCTGGAAGACGGTTTGGAAGCTACAGCTGGTACAGAACGCGGCAGCTCGCCTGATTAAGGGCAGCCGCCGGCGTGATCACATCACGCCAGTGCTTAAGGAGTTGCACTGGCTACCAGTTGCTTGCCGAGCCGAATTCAAGGTGCTGGTTCTGACCTTTAAATAGGGATATAGCCGAGCCGAGCTGTCCGATGGGTCCCGTCGCGTCACTTCCAGCGTGGAGGGAGTGACGCGACGGGACCCTGCTCCGTCACGCTGGACCCCCGCGCTCTGTTTTTGGCGGGGGAAACCAGGGCAACAGGGCAGTTTAAGCCCTGTTGCCCTGGTTCCTCCCGTCAAAACAGAGCGCGGGCGGGTGTCCAGCGCGCCGGAGCAGTGGCTCCGGTGGCGGCTCTGGTGGCTCTGGTGGCTCCGGCGGCACGCAGGACCAGGTAGGCGGCGGGGGGGTCCTGGCAGCAGCGGCGGTGGGCGGGAGGGGTCCAGCGGCAGCAGCCCCCGTGCACAGGGGGTTTCTCCGGCGGCGCGAGCAGTGCGCGGCGGCTGTTCCAGCTCCAGAATCAGGGGCGACGGAGGTTCCGCTCCTGCTTGTGCCTGCCGCTTAGCCTAACTGCGTGTCACCACCCCCATTTTAGCCACCCGGTAGCCTAAGTCATTGCCAATGATAATCCCCCACTCTTTTTGTCCATGGACGATCACGTCCAGCTCCCCTTCTCACCCGTGGTATTTAACCAGAACTCGGGCCAAGGGTACTTCAATGTCTGGGGAATTGTAGGGCTTAATGGCACAGGTGCGCCCTTGCAAGAACTGGGTTACTGGCACACTGCCCTGGGGCAGAGCTGTCACATCTGCCCCCATGTCCCGGTAACCCATATAGGGAACATCATTAACCCAAATTGACTCACAGAATTGGCTCTGGCTCCAGCGCATCTGCTCCGGGGACACAATCCGTAGAAGCGAGGCTTGGGCAGTGACCTCCGAGGGGTTGTCTCCCGGGCGGCGGTGATCTTGCGCCGGGCCGTCGGAGTCCTCCCCTTGAGAATGGGTGGGGGAATCGTCTCCCTCTTCCTCCCGAGGAGTCGGGGTGAGGGCAACGACCCGCCCCAGTTTTGCTCGGTAGTCCCCGCGGTTCCGTCTTCTTGCCCTGCAGCTTGGGGCAATACTTCCTGATGTGCCCTAGCTCGTTGCAGTTAAAGCACCCAGTGGACCTCGGGGCAGTATTGGGGAAAGGGCCCCCTTTCGGCTTCAGTCCCGCCTCCTTCTGGGTCCTCGTGGGGTCTTTATCTCCACTCCCTTTGCTGCTGGGACAGTTAGGGACCCCTGCCCGGTTGGTTTTGGACTGTCGGTAGAGCCCCACCTCATCTGCTAACCGGGAGGCTTCCAAGCTAGTGGCGGGCTCCCGTTCCCGGACGGCGGTGGCGAGGTCTTCAGGGAGGGTTGCGTAGAACTGTTCTAGGATCATCAACTCCCGCAACTCCTTCCAGCCCTGCCGCCCGGTGGCATCTAGCCAGGCATCCCAGGCCTGCCCCAGTCTCGCCCACCAAGTTCCGTAGGTCTCCCCCTGCCGAGGCTGCCCCTGGCGGAACTTCAGCCGGCAGCGCTCAGCCGTGAGTGCAAACCTCTGCCGGACAGCCCTTTTAAATGTCTCATAGTCTATGGGGCCCTTTTGAACCATTAGCCCCAGCAGCTCTGCCAATTCCCCTCTCACCTGGGTGTGCAGGATCGCCATCCAGCGGGATTCAGGCACCATCTCATCCCGGCAGGTGGTTTCGAACAGGGTGAAGAAGGTCATTGGGTCCTGGTCGAGTTGGTATACGGGAAACAACTTGCGGTCCCAGGAGGAGGGTCGGGGTTGGGGGGACGAGTTGGTGACGGTCGTCGGGGGCCCCAGGCGAGCCAACTCCAGCTTCATGCGCAGCACCTCGCACTGATGCTCCATCATCTCGCGCTTGTGCTTCATCACCTTTTCGGTCCTCCGCCACTCCTCCTGGTCAGGGCTGACCAGCCGGGGCTGTGTCCCTTGCCCCCTGGGCACGCGGTCCTCGGTCCCCAGCCCCCCACTTGGGACTTGGGGAAGGTCCAGGTCGTCGGACTGGCCTGAGGCTCTCTCCTCTTCTTCCTCAGGGTCGTCATCCTCTCCCTCGCCCTCACTCTCATCATCCGAGAAGTTGATCAGGCGGACGTGGCAACTACAAATTCCCAGTGATTGTAATTCTCTGGATGATATCCAGTGCCTCAGCTTGGTATTGGGAGATGGGTCACAGGAACTTTTCACCGGAGCCATATTATCTGCCTTAGGACCAATCCCACCCCCCAAATATAGATCACCTTGATACCGACACGCCTCACCAGCCTCTTCAGCTTCTTTGGGAGGTTTTCTCCATCATCACTATGATATGCTGTAGGAGAGCCATAGATGCCCCCATTACTATAGGTCTCCCTTTTACTATTATGGAGATCACTCACCACCCAGAAGGCACTACAGTAATACCTGGGATTGCAAATAACTTGGTCTGAGAGCGTTTTGCAAGACAAGCAATTTTTAAAAATAAATTCTGACTTGATAAACAAGCAACGTCTTGCAATACAAGTAGTGTAGGGATGTAACTGCTCGCCTTGAGCGGGCGTAGCGGGCTGAAATCGGCCCCGCTCACACCCGCCAGAGACTCGCTTTGATATAAGAGTGTTTTGGATTACAAGCACGGTTCCGGAACAAATTATGCTTGCAATCCAATAGTAATTATTTTATTACTATAGAGATAGCCAATATCCACACTATTATCCTCATCAGCACTCCTGCTCTCCACATTCAGGACTTCCTAAATCAGTACCTTCTCATACTGTACCTAAGTCGCCAGAGACCCAGCCTCTGGGCCCTAATGCATCGCTGGAATTAATGAGTCTGCCACTCCATCTTTGTCTTTCCCTTTGTTCTCCCCTTCTCCTGAAAACACTATTGGATCCACCAGCTATGCAATCCCCCCTGGCTTACCCAACCATCTCTGCCCCCTAATAATGAGACACCAACCAACAACCCCTCTTCAGCTCACAACTATTGCTCCAATTCCTCTTTTACTTCTTCTGTCCAACCATCAACCTCCTCCCCAGATGTCACAGTTGGTGATCAGAACTGCCTATTACTGTCAGATGATATCAGACCCTACGCAGAGCAAGTCCTGAGAATGGCAAAATCTCTCGGACTGGAAATAAAGGTACTACTGGCCCCTGTTACAAACCCAGTTTTCAAGAGAATGCAATCAGACCTGACACCACCAGTTACCATTCTGATGCTTCCTACTCTAATCCACATAATTAAACAATTGTGGGCAAAACCACAATACCACCAACGTCCAGGAAAATAGAGAATCTCTGTGGAGTCCAGGAATGAGACTGCAGTTTCCTCTTTAAACATCCTACCCCCCAACTCCATAATAGGGGAAGCTTCACAATCAAAATCCAAACAAAAACCAAAAATCCAAAGTCCTCCCCCATTGATTTGGAGGGAAGGAAATTGGACACAATAGGTCAAAAAAATTACTCCACGACCACAGCGGCATTATCCCTCAGAGTGGCTAACTCTCAGGCATGCATGTCAGCCTATCAGCAATTCTTATGGGACACAGTAGCAACATTCCCTGACCGCCTTCCAGAAGGTGTCAAGAATTCGGCAGTGATATTCCAAACCAAAGCACATAGGCTGGCAGGCCAGCAAATTAACGCAGCACACCACATGGTTGACTGGTTCTAAGTCCATGGCAGCTGCCATCTCCCTCAGATGACATGCATGGCTTTGCACCTCTGGTCTTTACCAAGAAGCAAAATCAAGAGTAGAAGACCTTCTGTTTGACAGTGAAGGCCTATTCAGTGCTTCCATGGACAACACTCTCGACCGAGTGCACAAAATGAAAACCTCTGCTTGTAAAATGGGAATAGCTTCCCAATCGGCAGCAACCTCCAGCTACTCAAAAGACGGGCTTCTTCTCAAGATATTTCATGGTCCCTAAAAAGGATGGTGGCCTCCACCCTATATTAGACCTCGGCGATGTCAACTGCTACATCCACCTGAAAAAATTCAGAATGATCACGCTTGCAGCCATACTCTCCCTCCTATGTCGAGGAGACTGATTTGTGACGATAGACCTCTGAGATGCCTACTTCCATATTGCTATACACCCCGCATCTCACCCCTTCCTCAGATTTGCCCTGGGTAACAAAATCTTCCAATTCACAGTCCTCCTGTTTGGACTAGTCACAGCACTGAGAGTCTTTATAAAATGTGTGGCAGTGGTTGCAGTGGACCTAAGGCTACAGGGAATAATAGTATTTCCTTACATTGACGATTGGCTCTTCGTGGCCCCCTCCTACCAACAACTCTCCGACGTCACCACCATCCATCTCTTCTAAAATCTCTCGGCCTCCAGGTCAATGAAGAAAAGTCCTATCTCACTCCATCTTGATCCCAACAATTCATTGGGGCACTCCTTGACTCCACTCGAGCTCGAGCCTATCTGCCAAGGCACAGAATGGATACCCTCCAATTCCTTGCAATGGACCTTTTCACCGCTCAGTACTGCCAAGCGCTCACGGCCCAGTGCTTTCTGGGATTTATGGCCTCAACTATGTCAGTCACTCCACTAGCCTGCCTCCACATGAGGCCACTCCAGTCGTGGTTCCTGCAAACCTTCGATCCAGACAGGGACCCCAAAACTCATCACCTATTTCTCTCTGGCTCAGTCAGGTGCTCCTACATTGGTGGACAATCCTGCCTCACCTTCTGCAAGGGTTCAACTTTCAAACCCTATGCCTGACAGTAACTATCATTATAGACACATCTCTCCATGGCTGTGGGGCTCATTGCCACTCCCTCATGATCAAAGGTCTCTGGTCTCAACCAACCAACCAACCAACTCAAACTTCTAGCAGTCGCCAAGGCCCTGCAGGCATTCGAACCAACCATGATAGGGTGAGTTATTCAAATCGCAATGGACAATACCATCATAGTCTTCTACATAAACAACAAGGTGGTACAAAATTCCTTCCCCTCCGAAACATCACCTTCAGTCTTTGGGATTTGTGTGTTTAACACCACATCACTCACCATACAGCTGGCTGGATACACTTGCCGACTCACTCAGCAGGTCAGGCACTTCCCCTCATGAATGGGAACTTGCTTCAAGAGTCACACAGCTCTTCAACAGATGTGGGTACTTTTGAGATTGACCTATTCTTCATTATGCTAACCACAAAATGTCAGTCCTTCTGCAGCAGAGCAGGATGCTTATAAGGAGTCCCTCGGGGATGGCTTTCTCCTCCACTCGGGAGGAACCCCGACTTATGCCTTCCCTTCTTTCTCCTTAATGTGGGTTGTGAACAAAATACGTGACAGCAGTGCTCATTGCATCCTGATCACCCCTTGGTAGCCCGGACAAATGTGGTTCATGCCACTCCTCCTCCTATCTGACCGCACCTTCCCTTGCCTCCCCCTCTCCAGATTTCCTTTCGATGAGCAACGGATGGATCAGATAACCAATCCTACAAATTTTCTGACCAATTTCTAGAAGTCCCGACTGTGTGAGTCACAGAGACCATGAAGAAGGACAGGTTGCTTACCTGTAACTGTGGTTCTTCAAGTGGTCATCTGTGAACTCTCACAACCCACCTTCCTCCCCACCTCAATGCCTCACTTTTAATTTCCTCCACTATGGTGGACTCAGAACTGAGAGGCAAGTGGGAGCCATGCCCAGAGCATGCGCAGAGAAGGTGGGTGGGGCTCCCACTTAAAGCTGTTTAGCTCTAGAATGTTCCAAATAAATGTTCTGTGTAGGTGCATAACCCATATGTGTAAGTTCACAGATGGTCACTCGAAGAACCAGTTATAGGTAAGCAACCTGTCCTTTCTTATTAAGGGTGGATGGGGCACTGTCCTCCCACCTGCTGGAGCCCCCACATTGTCTCTCTCCATCCAAGACCCAAATTCACTGTGTTGGGCTTATAGGTAAACATTTCCTTCACACACCTTTAGTCCTATATACTTGCTTGCTGTTTTGTTTTGCTGCTGCTCCACATGCATGAGTCTCGCTCCTACATCTGTAGCTTACCTCATGACCTGTTCCCTGCATCCATGTTCAGTCAGGGCCTCAGGCAGATTCTAAGGTAGGCAGAGTGTTCTTCCTGGATGCTCTGCTAGATTCCCCTAGTTTGTCCTGATTGATTCCCCCAAGGCACACACAGTTATTTTGTTTATTTTTTAAATGGCAAGCAGTGTTCAAGAGAATGCCCATAGCCTGTCCATTTTTTGTTTTTCAATTTTTTTGGACACCTGTGCAGTGCACCCTAACACTCCTCCGGCCTGAACACACTTAGCTTCTTTTTTTAATTGAGAAATAGAGCACAGCACCTCAAGTCCAGACTCTGGAGGGAAGCAGCAGCTACAGTAATACCTTGGATTGCAAGTAACTTGGTTTGAGAGCGTTTTGCAAGACAAGCAAATTTTTAAATATTTATTTATTTTTGACTTGATATACAAGCAACGTCTTGCAATACAAGTACTGTAGTACAGCTTAAATTAAAAATCTCTGTACAAATTTTTTTGGAGGGATTTCGTTTTGATGTTTTGGATTACAAGCACGTTTCTGGAACGAATTATGCTCTCAATCCAAGGCATGACTGTATGTTGCTTTGCTTTTGTAACTGTTATTTATTGATTCCCCCCCACTCCCCCATATATGTGTGTGCAGCCTTGGAGGAAGAGATGGAGGCAGGAATTGGTTTGTATATGTGTGGTGTGCGAGTGTCTGGCTGGGTTGGTGGTACAGGAGCTCCCTACCCCTTGCTAACTTTTTTTTCTCTTTTCTTTTCCCTTCCACCACCTGTCATCTTCAGGTAGCTGGAATCATTGTGGAGTATTTGGAGGGCGGGGATCTCCCCAACTCTCCTCCTGAAATGGGTTTGTACTGCAGCAGAAAGGAAAAATGTGGGTTCAAAGTAGTGGATTTGAGTGTTGTGGGCAGGATACCACCTCCTCTTCCTTGCAGTCTTTGTGAAGTGACTTATCTGTTTGCCTTGGTGTGAAATGGCTTTGTGCTGGAGCAGAAATAAAAATGTGGGTTCAAGGGGGGGGGTTGTTTCTGTGTTGTGTGGATCAGATCCACCCTCCCCCACTGCTTTGTACACAGGATCTTGCCCAGCCACCCAGAAAAAAGAAAAATGTGAGCTGGGGTGGTAGTAGCAGGGAGCATCCTAGGGGGCTAGAGGGGGTGGTGGGGAGTTCGCTTACATTGTGTGTGTATATGTGTATGGGGTGCCTGTGTTTTTTGTAATGTGGCCTCTGTGTTAGCTAGTTTGTTTGTTTTGCTGTGGTGTGTGTTTTGCCTGGGTGTTTTTTGTTTTTTTTTAGTATGATGTTGGTTTGGCAGTTTGTGTGCGCGTGGTGTATTTTGTTTTGTTTTATTCTGGGGGAGTGTGGGTCTGTGATGTGGCTGGGTATTCTACGTGTGTGTGTGTGTGTGTGTGTTTCTCTGAACATCACCAGTTTGCCTACTGCAAAATGGTAGTATTTTGTTGTGCTTTCTGGGGAGAAATATGTGATTTAGAATTTGGGGCGGTGCCTGTACCCAGGTTCCTTGCCATCTACAGTTTGGCTTCTGTGAAATGGGTGTTGGAGCAAAATACTGTGAATTCAAAAGAGTAGTTTTGTGTTTTGGAATTCATACCTAGGGATGTTGGAGAAATCTGCAATGGATTCAAATGAGTTTGGATTTCTCTGAATCCGACCTATGGATTCCGCAGTGGACAGGCCTTGTCGGAGTCATGTGGATTCTGTGGACTTGCAGAGCAGTTTTTCACTTTTGGGGAGGATTTGTGCGAATTCACATTAGTGCAAGTCCAATGAAATTCTGGTTTTAAAAAATCCAGTTCCGTCAATGAGCAGATGGCAGAACAAAAGATTACTGACAATCCGCGAAACACAGGCAGAATGGATTTAACAACATCCGTACATCCCTACTCATGTCCCACCTCTGCCTTGTACTTACCGGTAAGCTTCTTGGGCAAGTTATGTTTCTTTTAGCTTCACCAGTTTGCCTCCTGGGAAATAAGTGTTTTGTGCAGGGGCAGTGCTAGGTACCAAAGAGATCCAGGGCTTGGGACCACAGGACCAAAAAAAAAAAAAAAGCACAAATCTGCATATGTTAATGTACATATGTTCTAAAGCAGTGATGGCGAACCTTTTTGAGCCCGAGTGCCCAAACTGCAACACAAAACCAACTTATTTATTTCGAAGTGCCAACACTGCAATTAAACCTGAATACCAAGGTTTTAGTTTTAGAAAAACAACTCATACAGTTGTCCGAACTAATTAACATCTTTTGTCTTAAAAGAAAAACACAGTAACAGAGCTTTCAATGATACAAACAGTTTTTTGTTGAAAAAAAAATCAACTCAAAAAATTATTATAGTACTACATTGTACACATAGCCTGAAGGGAATTTATACAAACTTTTTAAATAATTAGGCACATGTATTTTTGGATAAGGGATTCTCAACTTGTAATATGATTATATGCCAGACTGAAACTGTATGGGGCAAGCTTTACTCTGGGTCCTTTCCCTGCTTCTACAGGTGTCGGATTAGTCAAAGTAAAAGTCAACCTGTATTAGGATGAGCAAGATAAACAAGAAAACTAAACGTGCTTAACACATTTTAAACACTTTTATGTCTTGTACTACAAACACTGCATTAGGTAAAAGTTTGCATTGGGCATGCTTTTGCACAATTAATGTGATTTTTGCTATTGCATGCATGCTGATAATTTGTCAAACCTTGGCTCATACTCCGTTAGTTTGAGAGCAACACATGCAGCACTCAGGTCAACTGTTAGGGCTTTACATCCAAGCCATGCTCTGTGCATCATTCTTCAAAATCTTTTAAATGTGATAACAATGTAGAAAAGAATTCTGTAACAGGAATTCTAGAATAAAATCATTCTGTTCCACACTGTGAGAAAGAACAAGATCATTAGTGTTTTGCAGAAGGGGACGGTCTTTTCGCGATCTGGTGAGCAATGGCTCGAGTGCCCACAGAGAGGTCCCTGCGTGCCAGCTGTGGCACCCGTACCATAGGTTCGCCATCACTGCTCTAAAGTCTCTCTCTGTGTGTGTCTCTTGAAAGGACAATTTTCTAAGGACACCCCTATTTGTAAAAAGGGATGTATGGACATGGAAGAGGAGGGCATTTCATTTCAGAAAAAAACCTCAGGCAGAAAGATTCAAGGTGGGGGGGGGCAGCAGGAGGTGAAGCACCTCTTGGCAAAAAGCCAGCTATTCCAGGGGGATTAGCAACAGAGATCGTCCCTTTATTTCAGCAAGTGCTCATGGACAGCAGGGTGGTGGGCAGATGGTCTCCCAGAGATTTGGGGCTCCAACCTTAGTGTGCCATCCCCCTAATACCACCTCTGGTTTTGTGACTGGTCATACCCACTATGGCAGCCTTTTTGTGAATGAGCAAGCCCCCCCTCATGGCAACCATTTTGTGAGAATATCCCCAACATGCTCTCAAATTTCCAAAAAGGATGTGGACCCCTTATCATATATGACAAACAATAGCACTTATGTACTGTTCTAGCAGCAGTGCAGCATCCTAATGATAAATTAGTACTGATGCGGGGGAAGTTGTTTCAATAGTTGAATTATCAATGCAGATATGATCCATGGCACAACCCTATTCTACTGAAAGGCAGCCAGCGCCGGTACCTATTCCTTCTTCTCCTTGCTTCTGTGAGCAGCCCAATGTTTCCCTTTCCCTGCAACTTATTTCTCATTTCAGTCCCACTTTCCACTGCAAGGTCAGGTAGAATTCACTCCCACACAACTGTGAACTTTTAGAACTCCTTCCAGGGAGACTACAGGTTTATCTGCTGATTGCCAAATAAAACAAGACAGCAAAACAAATATGTAGGAAACCCGATTATTCAAATTTATTAACATCAAGAATTATGCAATGATGCTGTAGATTTTTATTAACAAATAGAAAACAGACTGTATACAACAGTGACCCCTACAGCACTATGCTTTCACAAGGTAAAAATGAATGTTCTTTCCAACATCACCACCCAGGATTGTAGATTTCAATGCAGTTTGGATACATTGGATAATACAGTTAGAGACCTTTCCACCACCTTTATTTATAGAGCTATGCACCTGGGAGAAGGCTGTAATCTCCCTGCCTTTAGTGCAAGTGTGAGATAATAAGGAGGAGTATTAATATATAGTACTGTTAAATTAAGTCCAGTAGTCTTGCCACATTGGTTAATTAGACCATCCTGTTGTAGTGGAAAATACAGCATTCTAATGACTTTAAAATGTTTACAGGATAGCAAAAATTATAGCCACACCCAGTCTCTGAGAACAGATTTCCTTACCTGAAGAACCCTGATTCCCCCCTCCCTCCCCCATTAACCAAGGCACCCCCATCCTGGGGTCATTTGTGCAGGAAGGCTGGCTTCCCAGAGTTGTGCTCTTTCACCTTGGAAGATGCTCTAACGCACTTGGTTGGCCACAGTTGCCTAGGCAACAGCACCTCAGGATGCTACTGGCACAGAAAGGACTAAATAAATGTGTGTCTGTGGTCAGGTCCCTTTTGGGAACTTGCTTTTGTGTGTGGCAAGGATGCCACATTTCCCCCCATCTTAACAAAAGAGGATCCCAGGGCAGTGGGTCTCTCCCTCAAACAGAAAGTTCACATGGGATCTGCTGACAAATATGAGGTCACTGGACACATGTCAATAGGACCAAGCATTTGATAGCTGCTGGAGTCCCACCTGACAGACAGGCCTATGGAAAAAAAGGCTTTAGGAATAATCATTAGGTTGGCTCCAGCTCTGTGAAATTGAATATTCTACAAAGGAGTGAAGAGGGAGTGGAAGGGTCCCAGAGCTGTGAGCCAGCCACTAATATTAACCTTGGGCTGCCCGAAAATGGGCAGCGCCACTATGGTTGAGACAACAAAAGAGTAAGGGGGGGAAAGCAAAAGGAAATTCAAACCCCACCACCTCCATTCTCTTGTTTTGCCTGAGCAAAACTTAAGACTTGCAAAAGAATTTAAAAAAAAGATATAAAAGGCTAGTTAACTATTTTACATATATAAAAGATCCCATTCCATCCACCCAGTGACTCTCACCATGAAATGCTATTGAGGAGGAGGAGTGGGGGCATTAACAGAAATTAATCTGGAGCTTGGAAATGATAGAAGATGGTCCCACTTTTGGTGCTGTGGCAATGTACCTAAATACTGTGATCCAAACTGGTCGGTCGTGGGGGGGAGGGGGCTGTTGCCGCAGCAGCAACATTTGCACAGGACTAACAAATGGGCGGCTGGCTGGGAAGAACCCGTCTCTGCTCTTGGACGTTCCCGCTGCAACTGGCCGAAAGCACTAGTTACGTTGCATAGTGATCAAAGCTGCCAAGGTACTCCAGCGCAGCCCGGTAGCACAGCTGGTACTGGTCCTGGAGAAAGAGGAGGAGAAGGGGTCAGCAGGAAGCTCTAAAGGAGGCCACCACTTCTGAGTTTCTACTCTCCCTCTCATCCAGCCACTGAGAAAAGGCAGACTCTAATACCCTTGCACTGTGCAAAAAGCAGCACAAGATACCTGGCTGGCAACAGGACAAGCAACAGTGGGGAATCAGGTGGGAGAGAGCAATCACCACTATTTCTTGTCTTGGCTACAAGAAGCAGGCAGCCTATTGTCTTCTCCCAGCAAGCAAGACAGCTTCTCCCTCCTGCTTGTCTTCTGCAGAGGGAGAAAGCAGTCCATTGGTATCTGGGGCTGCAGTTGCCATTTTTAGCCAGAAGGCAGCATGGATATCAGCAATGCAACAATATCTAGGCTGCCTTCAAGTTAGACCTCATAGCTGCCTGGGTTCCAGCCAGGGAATGGGCACCTGGCCACAGGTCTGATCCTTTGCAAATGCTTGCTGGTGCTGTTCTTTGCACAGTACAACTGCATGTTTCTGTCTTCTGGTGCTTGCCTTGCACAGATGGTGAGGGTGGTCTGAGAGGCTATTGCCTCACATTCTGTACCACCCCTTCTGCCTCTCCCAGCAGGATTTTCTCCAGGAAGTGTACAAAATTTGCTGCATGCTTTAAACTAGTGCCAGAAATTCTTGCAATATTAATATGTTCCAAGAAGTAGTTGACCTGCAGGAAATAATGAATGCACCCAAAGTAATAACAGGTGATAACACACTATTTCCCTACATACCAACTGACTACCCTTTGGGAACTAATCCATAGTGGGGCATAACTCAAGAAGAGAATATTTACTGGAAAGAAGCAGGAAGGTCCTCCTATAGGTGCTCTGATATAGCTTTGTTAATCTTGACCAATTCAACTATTTTCCATTATTACCGGTAAGTCCTTTACATGCTTACAATGCTACAGATAACTTGTGTCTTAGTAGTTTCTTCCAGTTATGATTTATTCAACGTACCCTACATTAACATGGGAATGGGAGCAAGGCTCATAGCTGCCTGGTATGTGTTATATGGCACATTGCCCTACTTACACAAATGCTTCCCCATACTGAAAGCAAGTGAAGGCAGAGCTTCTGTCCAGCCATGTCTAACTAGTGTTCAGGTGCAAAGCCCCATCCCTGTCCTCTGTGAAGCAGCAAATAGTGTGGCAGGTGGGTGTACCTCTGTTTGCACCATGGCTGGTCGTTGTGTCCTCAGGGTCTTCACAGTCTGGAACATGTCAACCACGCCTTCATAGCGCATGCGCTCCAGTACAATGCTTAATGTGATGAACACCCCAGTGCGTCCAACTCCCGCACTGCACACAAAGAAGAGAGGAAGGTGAGTGGTTGTCCCAGCTTGGATTTGGTGAGAGGTAGCTGAAGGCCCAAAAGATCACAACCAGAATGTCTCCCATATACAAAAGTCCCTCAGTGCAACTGCTACCCTGCTCTTAGGTGCTCAAAATTGCAAGGCAGTTGCAGTTTCCCCTAGAAAATGGCTTCCATGTATAGGAAAGTGAAGCCATCTGTCCAGTAGCTCTCTAGCTTTTTTTTTGGCAACCCTAAGCACCTCATCATAGGCACATAGAGCTAAGCCAGTTTTCATGTATTTCCCAATGCCAAAACTCACCTGCAATGTACGGTGATAGGCCCATCCTGGCCAAATTGCTCCTTGGTTTTATGGACTTGCCCAATGAAGTCAATGAAGCCCTCGCCTGTTTTTGGTACTCCCTGCTCAGGCCAGTCAGTGAATTGGAACTGCCGGATGGTTCTCGACTGCCCATCCTAGTTGCGGGGAGAGAGAGGTAAGGTCATTTTATCCTGGCTCCCAAGTACACAACAGCCTTCCTATTCAGACCCTGGAAAGCACTAAGGAGGGGAGAGGCCCAGCCTACCTAATCAGGTAACTTTTGTTCACTAGGTATTTTGTTTTGTACCTAGAAGTGGTATAAGCAAGCACGTATGAAATTCTTGCTGTTCTCTTCTAGGAGGCTCAGCCCCTTTTGACACATGTACCGATGCAGGGATGACAAGGCAATGGGCGATCAGATGCCTGATCAATGCCTTTCTGCACCACGGTACTTGCACTTTCTGTGCATAATGAAATGACATCAGACACTGCACGGTACTCACTCTGGCATCAGTGACTTTGAACTCACGCAGGATGTACTGAGGCATGTTGTATTCAGCCATGGGATCCACCACAAAGTATTGGTACCGAGCAGAGCGCTCTGCTGGCCAGTACTGATGGCATTTCTCCTGAAAAGCAAAGGAAGAGTCAGAATCACCACCCTCAAAATATGTGGCACTCCTTGCATGAAGATTATGAGGTTACTGAAGCTAGGGGAATTCTAGAGTGACAATGTGAGGCTCTTCTCAACACCTGCAGCTCCAGTCTCTAACACAGGCAACAAATCACTAGTTTGTTTCCTCCCTCCCAGCGTGATGTGGTTGATTAGGCTCACCTTGCTACTTGCACGCCTCCATTTTCCATGACTTCCCGATGAGCAATCAGCCTGCTATTCCAAACCAAGTTACTAGGAAACTCCAGTTCTAGCACAAATTGCCTCTTTTTATTGGGTCCGGGCAAATCCATAGAGCCAGGAATCCGAAGCTAATGGCTCCTCTTAAGTTTGAGAAAAACAACCCCAAGCACTTTGAAGGTACCAAAGAAAGCTTGTTTGGCTCACCAACTGGGTCCTAGTAGGGCCTGTCAGGCATGAAGCTGGCAGGCTTAGTATAATGAGCTTCAACATTTGCAGTGACACCAGTCCCTTCCAACTCTGTGAGTCCTTGAATTTTCTGGCTCAAAGACTGGGCTCTACATCTGGAACCCTACTGTGGAAACAGCCCCAAATCAGATTCCACTTAGCACTAATCCTCTTCAGAAGCTTAAGGTGCTTGCTTACCCGCCCCATCTCTCGCAACTTGGTCAGCATAACCACGATGGTGGAGTTGTGCTCCCATAGCATGCGCCAGAAATCTTCTGTGGTCTCAGCCAAGGGTCCCTGGGTGGCAATGTAGGCCTTTTGCTGCCTGCAAGATATCAAACAGTTCTGAGGGGTGGCTGACTCTGGCACTTCTGGGATGGGAAGGAGATGATGACTAGCAAGACCGAGGGGCTGTGGGGAGCAGGGAGGAATTGTGCCACACATCAAGATCTTTGGTAGCATTCACAGGCACTCTTTCTGCAGCACTTGTTTCACAGTTACCTGATCCAGCATGAGACAAGCTGGACTATCCAAAGTCCCTTTATAGAAACAAGGTAATAACACAAAGGCCAAGCCTGCTCAATTGAGAAGAGGCATGCCTAATAAATTGGGATAACTAATCCTATAAGAAACACTAGTTAGTTTTTCTAAAATGCACATGCAGGCTGGGATAGCATCCTAACTTAGTGTAACAGCAATCCCAAGCCTGTTATTAAAAACTGCTGGCTGCGCTGAGGTGTGTCTTCTCCAAAGAGTCTAGACTGACATAGGGCGCATATTGTGCATCACAAAGGATGGAATTTCTGTCATTACTAAATTTAGTTGTGCTGCTGATTTCACAGGAATCAAAAAGCACCGAACACAGGATTTGTATTTCCTTCCTCAAGGGTCCCTACATCCACTACTAGTGAAGGAGGGTTGGGTAGCCAGTTTCCATAGTGAAGTTAAGGAAGAATGTAAAATCAGTCTGATAATTGTTAAGGAGAAGCTGTGACATCTTTATGTTACCACTGTGGGGCACTACACACCCTTGAATATAGTCCTAGGCTCTTAGCCTCATCCACCCTCATTTAATCTCTCTACTGGTGCTAAAAATTAATGAATCTCTTGTAGGACAGCTGTAATGTGCGGGACAGAGATGGAAGCTGCTCCAAGGTGGATTTATAAGACATCATAAAAGGCGGGAGCAGAAGGGGGGTAGGGAGGGAGAAACAAAGGCGCTAATAAAGATGCAGCTTCAGAGCCATCTATAGCACCTTGGGCCAATTGATCTCTTTAGATAAAGTGGAAAACGATTGCTCACTTCAAAGGGAAGGATGGGAAGAGATAAACAGGGGCCTGCAGGGACGGTTTAGGTAGGACATGAAATGCTACCACCTGCTGCTTGGCAGGCTTTTTCACCAGCATCCCTCTCCCAACAGTAGCAACTCTGTCACAGCACCGGACACATGGAGGTGGCAGCTCTAAAACATCCTGGGTAGTTGAGATCTGAAGCAGGAAAAGTGGCCAGGAGCTAATCTGCTCTTCTGTCCCCAGCATGGCAGCCTAGAGGCCTGGCAACAGGCTAGGCTCTCTTCTGTTTTACAGCAAAAGGCCTCCCCACGTTGCTGGAGCTTTGCCATTCACATGCCTCACCTACATCATCCTGCACATTGCCAATTCATTGCTGCTTCTGCTCACTTGGGAGGAAGAGGTAGAGCAATGCTTCCACCCATGCAGATTGCTGCCCTCCTCAAGGATCCCCGAGTCTGCTATAGTAGGTGAGCCACTCTGGAGACAGGTTGGTTCCTCCTTTGTGCAAGGTGGTCTGTATCTTAGCTTTCAAGTGATGGGATGCATCCCACCTGCTGGTATTGCAGCACTGGGAACAGCCTTGCAAGACAGTCCCATTATGGGGGCAAGAGTTTGGAAGGTGAATATATAGTGGGTTGCCAGCAGCAGCTTGGTTGCAGAAAACGAGTACCTGCTACCTGCAGCTAACTACTAATAAAGCCTGAGAGGAAAAAGCGAACAAGATGCAAGGCCTTACGCACAGGCAGCTTTGACTCTAAGCCCCATGGACCCAAGTGAAAGGCAATTGATTGTGCACCTATTGCATGGACACTACTTGGTAGATGTGCCCAGCTTAGAGAGGAAGGAATGCAGCAACAACACAGAAGAAGTGTTGAGCTTCCGCCGTGCTAAAAACATGGCTGTTCAGGCGGGAATATGGGGTGGGTTAGGTTTTTAATGAGAATTTTTTATATTGTTTTAATTATTATATTTTATTGTGTTTTACTGTATTTTAATTGTACATCGCCCAGGGTGGCCGGGTGACCGGCCAGATGGGCGATTGATAAATATAATAAATAAATAAATAAATAAGAAGGAGGTTTAAGCCCTGGTCAGGATGAATACTTTACCTGTAACCATCTACAAAGCTGGCATTGATGTAATCTGAGCCCTCCACACCCCGGATTGGCTGCAGGCAGACCCGTGTCAGCTCATACGGCATGATATTTACCAGACGATTTTTGAATTTGTTGCACGGGAGGTTGGCACTAATGAATCGTGAGGTATGTGCTTTAGAATTGGCGAGAAGCTGTGAGGGGAGGAGAAAAGACAGATCAGGTGGGGGCAGGGACACACTGGAGCAGCAGCTCCCATGATATTAAGGATACATGCTATTTACTCTGCTACAGAGAAGAATAACAGAGGTGACACAGACCTAGTATGCTTGGGTACTTGGATCCAGGCAGGGCTTTTCCCCACCTGCAGATAAGGGGCATTTCCATCCATTCCAGCAGCCTTGAAGATGGAAAATATTCCTGCCCATCCTGGCAAAGTCCTGAGGAGGCAAGTACTGGGCAGAGGAAAGATAGCCCTGGATGATATCGTAGGCCACTGTTGTTCTAAGGACCATTGCACTTGTTATGTAGAGGCAAAGTGGGTTTGTCACCAAGCAGACACACCTGACAGGTATCTGCCCAGCCTATCATGGCTCCCTGATGACTGTACCCTTAAGGTACATGTTTGTAAATGTATTTGTCACATTCACACTTTACATCTGTGAACTTTACACTTTACATAATTTAAAAAACCTTCATTGTACACCTAAAGCTCTAACATGTGAAGAGGCTCCAAGATTGATCTACAATTTATGTAAGTGTGTAGGGAGGCAGTCAGGGTCATTCTATAACATTATGCCTGTTTGGGAGTTGTGTTTGTTTGTTTTTATCACGAGCACTGCATCAACTCTCATTCTGGGGTTATTCCTGACCCTAGAGACATATACCTTGCTCCTCTGAGTTCCCCTTGTCTTAGCTCAGTGATAAAGCACATGCTTTTGTATGCAGAAGGTCCCCAGATTCAATCCCTGGCATTACCAGGTAGAGCTGGAAAAACTCCAGCCTAAAACACTGGACAGCTGCCGCCATTCAGTGTTGACAATACTGGCATAGATGAATCAACAGTCTGACTCAGTATAAGGCGGCTTCCTATGTTCTGGTGCCTCTTGAGCCATGGGTGGAACATCCTAGTGCAGGCGAACCTATGGAACGGGTGCCACAGCTGGCACGCAGGGACCTCTCTGTGGGCACTCGAGCCATTGGTCACCAGATCACGAAAAGACCGTCCCCTTCTGCAAAACACTAATGATCTTGTTCTTTCTCACAGTGTGGAACAGAATGATTTTATTCTAGAATTCCGGTTACAGAATTCTTTTCTACATTGTTATCACATTTAAAAGATTTTGAAGAATGATGCACAGAGCATGGCTTGGATGTAAAGCCCTAACAGTTGACCTGAGTGCTGCATGTGTTGCTCTCAAACTAACGGAGTATGAGCCAAGGTTTGACAAATTATCAGCATGCAAAAATCACATTAATTGTGCAAAAGCATGCCCAATGCAAACTTTTACCTAATGCAGTGTTTGCAGTCCAAGACATAACATGTTTAAAATGTGTTAAGCACGTTTAGTTTTCTTGTTTATCTTGCTCATCCTAGTACAGGTTGACTTTTACTTTTACTAATCCAACACCTGTAGAAGCAGGGAAAGGACCTGGAGTAAAGCTTGCCCCATACAATTTCAGTCTGGCATATAATCATATTACAAGTTGAGAATCCCTTATCCAAAAATACATGTGCCTAATTATTTAAAAAGTTTGTATACATTCCCTTCAGGCTATGTGTACAATGTAGTACTATAATAATTTTTTGAATTGATTTTTTTCCCCAACAAAAAACTGTTTGTATCATTGAAAGCTCTGTTATTGTGTTTTTCTTTTAAGACAAAAGATGTTAATTAGTTCGGACAACTGTATGAGTTGTTTTTCTAAAACTAAAACCTCGGTATTCAGGTTTAATTGCAGTGTTGGCACTTTGAAATAAATAAGTTGGTTTTGTGTTGCAGTTTGGGCACTCGGGCTCAAAAAGGTTCGCCATCACTGTCCTAGTGGCTCAATACAGAAGACTGCATGGAATACCACAACAATGTATGTGAGAAGGGAGTTTTAGATATTTCTGTCAGGACTCAAGAGCTCAGTTCCAGTGAGACCTCCTGTGAAGAGGAGGGAGAGCAGGAACCTGCGGTGGCCCCGAGCACAGCTGGGGACCTTGTGGACTCCATAGCAGCCCATCCACCAGGCCTACTCAGGAGGAGGAGACAAGCTCCACATGTGCTTCAGATCCTGGCCCTGAGCAGCTCTAGAAAGAGACATGACAAATCTATAAAAACCATCAGTCCCTGACTGTTCCGTGCAGATGCAACCGCTCCAGAAGGTTCCCTTAGCTTCTTGGTTCCTGGCTCCAGCTGCTTGCAGAACAGCTTTCCTGTCTGACTGTAGCAGGAAAATGTCTCACATTCTCCATCACAAAGGAGCGGGGGCGGGAGGGATACAAGAGGAAACCTTATAAGCATTAGTGCTAAATGGGGAGGTTCACCCCTTCTTCATTCATCCTCAGTGCAGCTCCATCTACTCACCTCTCTCTCACTCTGTGGCTGCTGCTCTGATGTGTGGCATGGAGCCTAAGATCAAGCCACTTTCAGAGCCATTGCCTGCCACCTGCTGAGGCCATATGCTGGCCGCCTGAGCCCCCTGGCCCTGCTGTTCCTCCACACTATCGCTGCTGGCTTGCCTACTCTCTCAAACAGGCAGGAGCAGCGAGAGGAAGCAGCAGTTGCCACCACCACCATCTTACTTCTCCACCTTCTCCCTCTGACTGGCGGTGGGACTTGGGACCAGGCTGGGCCCAATTCCCACTTCCACCCAGAGGGAGAGAGTGCAAACAGCGAGTGCCAGCTGTTCCCCCTCCTCTTGTTAACACTGGTTCCCCCACCAGTGTTAACATTGCTCTCTCCTCCATCCTCTCTCTTGGGAATGATGGTAGCAAGGAGCAACAGGCTTGCTGAGCTTCTCGCCACCCTCTACATTGCCCACCCACTCACGGAAGAGAGCAGGCAGGTATGTAATGGTGAAGAGCAGCTCCCACCCAGCTCACTTGTGAGATATCCAGCAAGTGTTGGCAGGTCCTCCGCTTCCTCTTCCTTGCCGCCATTGCCACTCTCTCTTCCATAAGTGCCAGTGATGGAAAGGTGGAGCAGCAGCAGCCAGCCACCACTCACACACACACACACACACACACACACACACACACACACTCCTGCCTCTGGTAGGAGTGGGGATTGGGCCCTGAGGGAGCAGGCAAATGAATGGTGGCGAGGAAGACAAAGGCTCTGCAAAAAGAATCTTGCCCCACCCCACCCCACCCCACCCACCTGGACCTGGCAGTGTTCAAAGCTCAGAGGCAGCACTGTTTTGCTTTCTGTTGTCTGTGCAGCAAGTCAATATTTTGACTCTCTGGCTCCTGTTTTGCAAGAGGCTATTCCCAGGGTAGAGCGAGGCTTTCGTAGCCTGTTTCACAGTCTACATGCTCCACTGCTTCCCCACAGGAACTATCATCCCCCGCACGCCTTTGGTGTACAAATGCACATCATCAGAGTATGTGGGCATTAGCAAAGCCTGCAACCTGCATCAAGGCTGTAAGAAATAATGGTGTGAAGCTGCCACAACTGTGGGTGATGGTGCTAGCAAGTACAGACACTCGTGACAACCAGGGGACTTTACTTTCTTAAATTGCATCAAGCAGCAACATGCCTGCTAAACCTAATTCTAGCCCTCCCTCTCTCCTCCATACTAGGGAGAAGGAAGAATGGCACAAGGCAGGGGGCATGGGAGCTGTTGACATCTCAAATATTTAAACTAGTAGCGTTTCCAGAGAAGTTGTTCGTAGTGACATCAATTATCACTAATGCCCAATCTGCATCTGATTTTGGATGCAGCTCCAGCCGTTCTGCAAAGCAGTGCTGCTGAGAACTTCACATCAATCTGCCTTTTTATATCCTTCCCAGAAGCTGCCAATCCGGGAGGGAAATGTCGAGGACACCCACTCTGCAATTCAAATGTATTTTAATCACTTCCTACCTGGTTTAGAAATTTACAAAAGAATCATTATCCCTAGCAAATCTGTATCTCCCTTCAACCCAGGAATCGACTCCTCATAGTAGTGCACATCTGTGGGAAATGACAGACAAGGGCACCAGTTCCAGCCATGCAGCCCCATGGTTGCTGAGTGCATTTACACGTGTCGGAAACACGGCAAATGCTCTTGTGCTCACCTTAAACTCCAGCTCCATTGCTGTGACACTCTCGCCTGGAGGTACCTGGCTCAGCTTCTGGATGTGAGCAAAGAGGTTGCGTGCAGGCACCTCAGTATTTCCACAGGTGGCCGCCTCAAGCAAGGCCTCGTGGATGAAGATGTATTGATCCTCAGTCTGCACCATATAGTTCCTCTGCGAGCGCATGCATGTCACATGCCCATAGATGTCCACTGTCTTCTCATGCTTCATCCTCTCAAGCATGGCATCAATTACGATGAAGCAGCCTGTCCTGCCCACACCGGCGCTGTAAAAGCATAGCAGAAAACATGGCATGGTGCTTCTTTCAGAGCCAAACCTAAGGCTTTATTATGATCCATCCCCTCCACCCCACAATGATGCAGGAACAGATAATCCTCAAGGTCACACTTTCCATGTAAGATGTTCTTTGAAGACCCCTAATGGAGGCAGGCTGGCCCTTGTAAATAGAGCACATAGGATTAGGATGCTGGAATCCTCCATCCCACCCCTGTGCAGTGTACTCTCTTACAAAGCCAGTGAGCCCGAACCTTAGTGGAGGCAAGGAGGCTCCCAGTGCACAAACCAGCACAACCAACAAGAAATAGATGTGAATTTGACAGCTAAGAGTTCTGCAGTGGGACATCTTGCTGCTACTCACATCAAATTCTTAACAGGGTTTTAATGGGGAGAGAGCATGTGTTAATTATACACCACTCCCATCTGAACCAGAGCATGAAGGGAGAGCATTAAATACCGTTTCTAAGGAGTTTGTGAGAGCTGCAGTGATGAAGTGGTTTGTTCAGTAATAGTTCCCACTCAGCTGCAAGAGATAAATCACTGGCCAGATAAGATGCTGATTCCTAGTGAACGAATGTTTGTGGCTGAAGCAATCATTTCTTTCCATCCCGAAGTGCAGCAAGAAAGTCTATGACTATCCATGCAGCTGGTGTGTCTGTGTGTAACCAGATAACACACACATATTTGTGCTTCATGTACATGTACAATGATGCTCATATGTTTTTGTGTTGCGAGTGCATGTACTAGTTAGCAGAACGTGAACGTTTATTAAGTGTAGATTATGCATGTCAGCATATTAAACAGTGCCGGCTCCAGGTTTTTGAGGGTGCTTGGGCAAGGCACCCTCAATGCCCCCGCCCCCGGTGAGTCTACCTTTTCACTGCCACTGCCACTAGCTGCTGTTGCTCCTCATCCTCTTTCTCGTCACTGCTACCACTTGCTTACTTGACAGGTAGAAAGCCTGTGAGCAAATTAAAGTGGCATTTATTGCTCCTCTTCACCACCATTATTGTCTGGGCCAGAGTGAGAGGCAGTGAACAAGCAGGTTGCCATGTGAAGCGGAGAAGCAAGTCCAGGGGCTTGTTAGTGGGCCGTTGCTGGGATGTGGGCCCTCGGCACAAGCCTGACCATGATTACCCTTGATGCCAACCCTGGTCCTAATTTGTATATGCATGGTTCTGGGGTAGTTCATTTTACTGTGGTTCAAAGAGATTTTCTATCTTGAAAACGGATACTTTTAGAGCTTTTTTGTGTGTCATTTTAATATGTAGCAAGCCTAAGCTTTCACATTCACGTGGGAAATAGAATCATGTCAATAACAGAGTAATTGTGTGTTTTGTGGGTGTCAAAGTGTGTATGTGTGTTCTGTGTGCAAAGGACTGTGTGTCTGAGTCAACAATATTCTTGCAACTGGAGGCATATGTGGAATTCCCCTTTGAAACTCTGCATCTCATCTCATTTTAATTTTTATAATATTGTTGCTGTTTCTCAGGGAAAACAATGAATTAAGAGTTGCTCTGATTGGCAGTGACGGCAAAGTGCTGTTTATGGTAACAGAGGGATTATAATGCTGATTCCATTCCTTCTGCAGCAGGAGGCTGGCTGTAAGTCCCAATAGGTGTGCCACTGCCAAAATACAGACAGGGACTGGCTGGGTCTTCCTAGCTCTTTACAGTGGTAGGTCACAACCATGCATGCCCTCCCTCCATGTGTAGGCATCAGCCTTACCTGCAATGCACAACCACTGGGCCAGCATCAGGGGGATTGCAGGCTTTCACCCGCCTCAGGAAGGCTAAGATAGGGGTAGGGTACTCCGGCACACCGTGGTCAGGCCAGGCCATAAACTGGAACTGCCGCAGCTCCCGCTTTTCACTGGACCCATTCTGTGGATGAAGCCAAAAGATACGAACTGGTGGTGGGCAGTGGCTTAATTCCCTGGCTTAGCACTTGTGTCACAGATTAATGAAGACTCTTCTGCACACAGGATTACTGTACACCTTTTCTCACAATATGCACATATTCTGTAATGATTAGCTCTACTTTTGTTTAACCCTGGATTTTTAGCTGCCTGCTCTGATTTGTTGTTTGGTGCATTTTTATTTTATTTTTCAGGCTATTCTGAGAGCCACGGCTGAGGAGCAGCTAAGAATGTTAAAACAAACAAACGATGTTTCCCAGGCTTCACCTGAGTACACCTGCATGATAATATCAGGCCAGGCTTTCACTGCAGGGATGAGATGCACAAAGAGCCCTCAAAGCTCCTCTTCCCATTCTGAGTAAGTGTGCGAGGAAGAAAACAACCTCACCACATAGCACTCATGTGGCCCTGGCCTGGCCCATCCACCTGTCATTCAGTTCTTAACACTGGACTAGTTACTGTGCTCAAACCGAGACTGAAGACATGATGCTGGATGTGACCCTGGGCAGAGGCAGGAGGACTGTGTGGTCAGCGAGTGAAGCATCTGCGAAAGAGCCAATGCACCTCCCTCTCAAAGGTGTCGTGAGCTCATGCATCTCTCTGCCCAACAGACTTCCTGGGTGTTCTCACAAGACCATGGCTGTTCACATTCCCCCCTTCTTCTTGTACCTTGTATAGGGCAAACGTCCGGACTGTGTATGTTGCAAGTTCAACTGTGTCCAGCAACGTCACCTGGATCAATCCATAGGTCTCTGTACCACGGCCTGGCCAGTATTGGTCACACTTTACCTGTGATGCGACACAAGAAAGAATGGGTCAGTGCCTGGGATGGGGTTCTGCATATGCCCCAAAGATGCTTCAGAGCCTGATTTGCTCCCTTTGCTCCAGTTTTTTACATTTCACCTGCACCTACTAGAGCCAATGGCTGATAGGAATGGACAGACCTAGGTGTACAGTATAGAAATGCAAAACACTTGGCCAAGACTTACAGAGCAAGTGGATATTTCTATCTTGTCCTGGACCTCATTCTGCTAGAGGCCAGTAAGACTGGATGGCCAGGCCGGGAGCAAAAAAAGACAAGATACTTGGTGCTCAAAAGCCGGAAGAAGACGCAAGGAGGATGCTAATGGGCAAGAGAGAGAAACTGAGAGAAATAGTCAATTCAAAAGCAATTTCTTTCCCTGTAATTTTCTGTCTTTTCCCTGCTCTTTGGGAAGATTGGTGTCTGTAGACAAGCATACTTATCTCTCCTCCCCCTCAGTGGTGAATGTAGGAAGCCTGGCCACAGCCTATAATCCTCTGTTTGGGAATCTGCTAGGGTTCCTGCCATGAGGGTCACTGGCATTGCCCTCCCCAAGGATCAGCTGATGGGGGGGGCAGAATCCTGTGTGTGGGCATGAAACTGCAGATTCCTCAGAGGAGACTGACAGCCAGCCAATTTGTGCCAAGGGAAGCCTAAGGAGAAAAGAGATACCCAGGCTGAGCCAAGCAGCAAACTCAGGGAGTCTCTCTGTCTCCCAGGGACATTCAGAAAGCTCCCAGAAAAACAAATGTTTTTTTCTAATGAGCTGCTCTAAAGCTGGCTTGGCAAACCAGGCCCTGAAGAAATGCAGATCTCACTGTCTTGAGCTGTGTGTGTGTGTGTGTGCACGCGCACTGGGAGAAGTGAGAAGGCCCTTCACTAGGATAGCTGAGAATGCTGCTCTCTGCTGAACTAGGGTTGGCCTCAGAGCCGGTGCTACCATTAGGCCAACTAGGCAGCTGCCTAGGATGCAGGGCTAAAGGGGGCGCCAGAAATGCCTTGGGGAAAAAATACAGTGCTCTCTCAAGTGGGAAGGGGGGCGCTAAATATCTGATCTTGCCTAGGGCACCAAACTGCCTTGCACTGGTCCTGTTTGGCCTGCTTGGTTGGAAAGGTGCCAAGTAACTGGAAGATATATCAGTTTAAGATGCCCCTTTTCTTCACTTTTACAGCCCCATTCCTGCAACAGCTCTTTGTTGGGTTCAGAGCGCAAGAGCAGGAATAAGCACTGTGCCTCCTGTCCATAACTGCACTATGGACAGTCCAGTCAGTTGGGACTAAATCCCCTTCCATTCAGCTGAGAGGTACTAGTGCTAAAATGTTTTCCTAGGTACATGTTGCTCTTTGTCTGGGCACTGCTCCTTTATTCCAGACAGTGGAAAGTGGCAGAAAATTTCCCCCTCCCTCTTCTTCTTCGTGGTCTCTGTGCTTCACACACATATGGGGTTCTCTGCGCCTGCGCTGAGATCGATCGGAAACTTCTTTAGCTGAGATGAGCCGGGCGGGAGCCCCTCCCCCTCGCGCGTGCTCCTTAGCGCGGCTCCCGCCCGTCTCCTCAGTTCCTCTTCGACCGCCTCTGCGACTAGTCGATAGGTTCTTCTCTTCCTTCTCTGTAAGCGAAAGCTGAATTTATTCTTCTCTAGTTACCTCTTTTAGAAAACTTTTCTCTCATAAACCTTCTGTTTTTTCATTCTCTTTCGAACTATACCTTCATTTCTAAAAAAAAAAAAAAAAAAATTATTACCAAAAAAATCCTACCTAAAACCTTCTCTCCCCCGTTCTTGTCCTTATCTATATATTTCTATCTAATCTTTCACTATGCCTCTCAAGGCACCATTTAGGAAATGTCAGCGGTGTGGGACTAAAATCCCCCCCGCTGACAAGCATACGCTCTGCCTCCTATGTCTGGGGCAGGAGCATAAAGTGGAAAGCTGTAAGGATTGTCAGGCCTTTACCAAACAGGCCAGGAAGGCCAGGCAAATGAAACTGAGGGCCCTCCTGTGGGAACAATCCTTATCGGCTAAAGGACCAGCGCCAGAGGAACGACCTGGGGGATCCCAGTCTATAAAAAAGCCGCCAACGGACATAACGAAAAAACTCGCTAAGAAGGCCCGTAAGGATAAGGCGAAATGCCTTAAGGAGAAAATGGCGGTTACGGCTAGCGAGATGGCGGTCCCGTCGACTTCGACCACTATGGTGGTCTCGAAGCGTACGGTGGAGATGATAGAGGCTCTGGCTGGTGCTCGGGATCGAGCTTCGGGATCGATTGCCCGCCAGTCCACTCCGGCTTCGACTACGTCTCCTCGAGGCCGAGAGATCCAAAAAGAGCCAGCAGCTGCGTCAGCTTCCCTGTCGGAGGGAGAGCTACGAGCTTCGCCAGCCCAGCTCGAGGAGCAAAAGGCACTGGATAGACCCCGTTCGGGCTCGAGGGGTCCCCCGCCGTTACTGTCTCCGTCAGTTGGGCGCGTAGAGGAGCGTCGAGAATACCGCTGCCGATCACGATCCCCCTACTATCGGGCTCGTGAGTCGGTCTCCACGGCCTCGAGTCCTCGATCTCGACTCTCCCGATACCGTGAGAGGTCGAGGTCCCGTTCCTACTACTCGGGATCGAGTTCCAGGAGCCGATACTCGAGGTCGAGACGCTCGCCAAGGCACGAGAGGTCGGAACGCCATTACTATCACCGGCGTTCCATTTCTCCAGACAGACACCGTAGCCGAAGGCACTCCCCAACGCCACACCGAGATACGGCTGTGTCTCGTGCCCCGTCGACAGTGGTGAGGGAGTCAGCTGCGTCGACGTCGACAGCTCAGCCACAGCATCTCGTAAATCTTCCGGTTGCTACTGATGTAGTTGGCCACTCCTCGTCGGGATCGGCGTATCGGTCGGATTCCGACTCGACGGCTTCCTCCTCCCACTCCACCTCCCCGGACGGGCAGGTGGAGTCCAAAGAAGCAGTCTCCCCATCGGAGGACATGGGGAGTTTTGCGGAGCATGTCAGCCGGCTGGTGACTGCTCTGGGAGTCGAGGCGAAATCGTCAAAGGGGAAGGCCAAGGACGACATTTATGCGGTCCTTAAAACGACACAGTCGAACCAGCTGCTTCTTCCATTCTTGCCGACATTGTTGGAGACGGTGCAAGAAACCTGGAAGACTCCGGCCTCATTGAAACCGACGGCCAAACGCCTGGAGTCGATGTACAAGATCCAGGAGGAAGGAGCAAAGTTTCTGTTTTCCCATCCGACCCCGAACTTGCTCATAGTCAAATCGGCGCAGTCTCGTGGGGGAAGACAGCACACCACTCCGGCAGATAAGGAGGGTAAGACGCTAGATTCCTACGGACGTAGGATCTATTCATCGTCTTCCCTCGGACTAAAGATATCTAACTACGAGGCGTTGTTAGCTAGATATCAAATGTATATCACAGAGAAGCTGGGAGACCTCTGTGATTATCTGCCGGACGACAAGAGAGATCTGGCGGCTCAGTACATCAAGGAGGCAACGAGTATCGGTGCACTTCAGATGAACACTGCCCGGCATCAGGTCGACAGTCATGCCAGATCGATGATCGGGTCCGTGGCCTTGAGGAGGCACGCATGGCTTCGCTCTACCGCTCTGACTCCCGACGATAGGGCGAAGATTCAGGACCTTCCGTTCGATGGCGAGGGGTTATTCAACGCCACTACTGATGACTCCCTCGACTCGGCTCAGAAGGCCTTCACAACGGCCAAAAAGATGGGGCTCGTCCGCCAGCAACCATCTCAGTCTTTCAGGCCACGGCGGTGGTCCCGGTTTCCGTTCCCGACCAGGCAGTACCAGCCGGCGGGTCAATACAGGGGCGGGAACCGGAGACCTGGGGCGTCGCAGCCTCCGACCCAACCCCAGCGACAATACCAGCAGCAAAGACCAAGGGGCAGCAGGAAGGGGGGCGACTTCGGTCGTCGTCGTCTTTGACTGCCCTACCGGCCCGACCGACACACCATCGACGCTATACCTCGACGACACCTCTGCACCACCTCAGACTACTCTCTTCGGCCACCGACTTTGCAACCACCTCCAAAATTGGAGGACCATCACGACAGGACCGATGGGTGTTAAGCATTATAGAGCACGGCTACAGGATCGAGTTCGGAGTCCTCCCCCCATTTCTCGGGATCAAGACCACCCGTCCAACGCGGGTCCTACTGGAGGAAGTCTCGACCCTCCTTCAAAAGGGAGCAATACAGCCAGTTCCCGCAGGAAACTTGGAGGTCGGCCTGTACTCCAGGTACTTCATTGTGAAGAAGAAGGGAGGAGGACTCAGACCGATCCTGGACCTTCGAACTGTGAATCTTTTTATCCCATCGAAAAGATTCCGCATGGTCACACTCCAATCGATCCTTCCCCTACTCCGAAGGACCGATTGGTTTGCATCCATCGATCTCAAAGATGCCTACTTCCACATCGCCATCCACGGAGACAGCCGGAAATACCTTCGGTTTCGAGTGGGGGAAGACGCCTACCAGTTCGTCGTTCTTCCATTCGGACTCTCCACCGCGCCGAGGGTATTCACAAAGTGTGTGGCGGCGGTGTGTGCGAGTTTGAGGACAAGGGGCATCACCATTTTTCCATACCTCGACGATTGGTTGTTGGTGGCATCGGCGAAGCTCGAGCTACGAAACGCACTCGAACAGACCCTTGGCCTCATGCTCGAGCTGGGACTTTGCCTGAATGCAGAGAAGTCGGTCCTCCAGCCCGTAAAAGAGATTCAATACATAGGGGCGAGGTTAAATGCATCCGATGGTCGGGCCTACCTTCCGAACGAACGAGCAATGAAGATAGTCGCTCTATCAAAGAAAATATACAGTCGGCCAATGTCATCAGCTCGCACACTCCAGCGACTCTTAGGGCACATGGCCTCGACCATAGCAGTCGTACGCTATGCGAGGCTTCGCATGCGGCCGCTACAGATCTGGTTTGTCCGAGTTTTCAAGCCAGAAAAGGACAGACCATCCCTTCGTCTATCAGTTCCACGAGCCGTAAGAGAGTCTTTGAGGTGGTGGCAGAAAGAGTCGAACCTGCTCGACGGCGTGACCTTCCGACCATCGATACCGAGCCGAATTCTAACAACGGACGCATCGCTACTAGGATGGGGAGCCCACTCCGACGACCACGTCGTACAGGGCACTTGGAATCCGGCGGAAAGAACCAGACACATCAATTGGCTAGAGCTAATGGCTGTCTGGAAAGCACTACAAGCGCTGGAACATCATCTGACTGCCCATCACGTTCAGATTGTAACAGACAACACTACAGTGGTAGCGTATTTAAACAAACAGGGAGGCACGAGGTCGATGCGCCTCACGAGACTGACGCTACAGCTGTACGAGTGGGCTCTACCTCGACGAATGTCATTTGTAGCTATTCACATAGCGGGAAAAATCAATGTCCTGGCGGACACACTGAGCAGGGTGTCGCTACAGTCGCACGAGTGGAAGCTGGATCGGCAAATATTGGCATCCCTTTTCCACCTATGGGGCCGGGCGAACGTAGACCTATTCGCAACCAGCGAAAATACGGCCTGTCCACTATTCTGCAGCAGAGCGGCTATGGATCCGAAATCGATGACCGACGCCTTCCTACTGGATTGGAGCAACGACTTTTTCTATCTGTTCCCTCCAATTCCGCTACTGACTCGAGTGCTGGCAAAGATATCGTTGGACAGAACAAACTGTATCCTAATATCCCCATGGTGGCCACGTCAACCCTGGTTTTCCCTCCTTCTGCATCTATCTCAGGGAAATTACCTGCAACTACCTTTTCAGGACAACCTGCTCACCCAGCAGCAGGGCAGGGTGTTTCACCCGAATCTGCAATCGTTGAACCTCACGGCTTGGAGGATCAGATAGCAAGGCATACAGACCTCTCTTCGGCAGTAAGGGAAGTCCTGTTAGCAGCACGAAAGCAATCAACAAGGCTTTCTTATGCAAGGAAATGGCAAGCTTTCTCCAACTTTGTGTCGATGTCCGATAAAGACCCTATAACTTGCTCGATATCGACTGTCCTCGACTTCCTTCACTCTCTGATGGCCCGGGGACTTAAACTCTCGTCTATTAAAGTTTATTTAGCGGCAATTACGGCGTACCGAACAACCTCGACCGGTTCATCTTTATTTGTACACCCACTCGTGAAGCAATTTCTGAAGGGTGTAAAAAACTTATGCCCTCCGACGAGGACTATTATACCGGGATGGGACCTCCAGTTGGTTTTGAAAGCTTTAATGAAACCCCCTTTTGAGCCCATGGCGAAATCAGACTTACGTCTTCTATCATTTAAAACTCTGTTCCTGACAGCAATTACATCCGCAAGGCGTGTCAGCGAACTAGCCGCTCTCAGGGTTGACCCTCCATACACAATTTTCCACAAAGACAAGGTCGTCCTGCGGCCGGACATAGCCTTCTTACCAAAAGTCGTCTCCGATTTTCATCTAGGCCAGGACATTGTGCTTCCGGCTTTTTTCTCAACACCATCATCGGATACCGAGAGACTTTTACACAGCCTCGATGTCCGTAGAGCAATAGCCTTTTACAAAGCGCGTACAGAGTCCATAAGGCACACGCAACAACTTTTCGTATGTTACGGCCCTCCGAAGAAGGGATGTCCAGTATCAAAACAGAGACTATCCAAATGGCTTGTAGACACCATCAAACTGGCATATCAACTCGCCGGTCGCGCTTTGCCAAGCTCCGTGAGGGCGCACTCTACTAGGGCCATGTCGACTTCGACGGCATTCGGCAAAGGAGTCTCTTTGACGGACTTGTGCAGGGCGGCAACTTGGTCTTCGCCCTCCACCTTTATCCGGCACTACCGCCTCGATGTTCGATCCAGGGCACAGAACGCCTTCAGCAGGGCGGTACTATCATCGATCACCATCTGACTGCCGACACCGACCCACCTCCGGTAAGTCAGCTTGCTAATCTACCCATATGTGTGTGAAGCACAGAGACCACGAAGAAGAAGGACAGGTTGCTTACCTGTAACTGTAGTTCTTCGAGTGGTCATCTGTGCATTCACACAACCCGCCCTCCTTCCCCTCTCGGTGTCTGCATCGAGTTCGATGGATACCCAGGTGGAAATGGGGTGGTCCAATTTCGTGTGTTTTCTTTTTAGTCGATCTCGATTACATCGAGGTTCGGAGTTTTTTCTATCAATCTCGTACCCATCGGGTTCGAGGAGGTGTAGTAAAGTTTTTCTTCCTGAATCAGCCTCGGTCCCGAGGGTCGCAATAGGCGGTCTCAGGGAACTGAGGAGACGGGCGGGAGCCGCGCTAAGGAGCACGCGCGAGGGGGAGGGGCTCCCGCCCGGCTCATCTCAGCTAAAGAAGTTTCCGATCGATCTCAGCGCAGGCGCAGAGAACCCCATATGTGTGTGAATGCACAGATGACCACTCGAAGAACTACAGTTACAGGTAAGCAACCTGTCCTTCTCCCAACTCATCTACCATGATCATCTCTCAATGTTTTCAGAACAAAATTTCATTTGTCTCCGGTGCTACTCCTCTTCTCCCCCACCCTACAAGCTTTCCAGCAAACCATCCCTTGCCCTCTGCTTCCTGTTCTGTCTGCATCTCTCTCTCTCTTGCCCAGCTAAGCCTACAGCTGCTTGGCTACAAGAGAAGTTTAATTCCTGCCCTCTACAAAGAAGAATGAATTAGGATCATCTCGACCTGTCAAGAAATAGTAAACGTAATTATTAGCTGTGTGTGTTTATAGGGAGTGCGGAGATGAGGAACAACAACCTAATTAGAAATCAATGGCGTTCTGCCTTTTAATTGAGGATGCTTTTAGTGGGTGGGCTTTGTCTCCATTCCTGGATAAGAGATAAAAGTGCACCCTGGAGCTTAGAGTAGTTCCACTGCGGCGCAACTTCCTTTGCCTCACGATCGCTGCTCATTCCAAGGCACAGCCTTTTCTGTGCTTGAGTTTGGTTGGACGCAACTTGCCTGTGCAGATGGGGAAGGCTGCAGAGGAGCTGTGTTTAGCTGAAATCCTGGTTCCCCACCTTCAACAAGAAAGGTCTGCTGTCTGGTGCCCTCACACAAACGACAAATCATGTAACACCAGGAAGGCAAGAGAGGAGGCCTGCCTGGGTCCAGCAGCCTCTTCAGCAAGTGTCTCCCTTTTCTGCCCAACTCTGGGGAAATTGCATCGCTATGTATGTATAAACACAAAACAAACTTTGAAGTAATCTATCCCAGGGTTTAATGGCAGAGTCCTAGCTGGTAATTGAAAATTATTTATTCATGACCAGATAAGAGTCACTCACATTTTCTGCCAAATTTACCCATAATGTTTATGCCCCATTTTCAAGCTCTGTAAATTTTATGCTGAAGCTGATGCACGATGGCACTAAACCAGATAAGAGAGTCTTTCTTCTGGCATTGCTCGCTTCTCATTAATGTCAGGAACACGCTCACAACCTGGAAATTCATTTACTTCTGGCAGTGCCCAGTGGCTCCCTCAACTGCTGGGAGAATAAGGAGGCTTCCCTTTCATACAGGTGCTGCAAAGGGAGTAGAGCTGGTTTAGAACATAGCTATGAGAGACCCCATCTGACCCACTGCCTGAAAAACTGGGAATGGAAGGTCTCTACTATACTTGGGCTGAAGGGCACTTATTGAGTGCCGCAGAAACTGGGAGAGTGCAAGGGAAGTTTCCTCTGGAAAAGGATGGAATCCAGTCAGCCTGGGCTATTTCCCCCTCACACACACACATAGGGCCCTGGAGGCTCAGGACAGATTGTGTGTACTGAGGATTCTGCTGCCAATTGCAGATACTTTGAAGGCAGTAAATGGATCTGCTATTTGCAGCTTTTATGTAGTGCGCAAATATGAAAGGTGAGGATGATACATGCTACCAAGCTGGCAGGATCTGCAGGCCATAAAAACGAAAGCACCTAACAGATTTTTCTTGCAGATTGCTCCCTCTTGACAAGATTCGGAAACCTTTTCTAGCACTGTGCTCCCCAAATCCCAGATGTCAAAGTTCAAGGCACCAGTACCTACGAATAGCATTGCTGGGGCTCAGAAAGGGGCTGCCAGACTTTGGAAACAGCGCCCAGCTGGATTTGTTCTTTTGAAATTCTAATTTGGGGGGGGGGGGGGTTATTTTATTCTGGTTTATTGCAGTCTATGTAATAGAATAGAGATTTTGTTTATTGTTTGGTTGTTATATATATACATGTTAAATTCAATTTTAAAAAAAAGGAAAAGAAAAGAAAGGGGCTGCCACCTGCTAGCACCTGTTTGAAACAGTTATCAAAAGCTCCTTGTGCTTGGAGATAAGAAAAGGAGCAAGCTTGAGTGAGCACTGCAAAGGTGAAGCGGTGTTAAAGTGCACCCTGGCACTTGGAGAGTACCCAAGTGCAGGATCTGCCTTTAGATCAGGCTTTTACTCCTACCTCTGAAGTATCACTTTACCTGAGTCCACTCTGAAGCAATTCTGATTCCTTAGGAGACTGAGTTCCCCTGGGTGTGGGTGTCTGCTTCTCCAGGAAGTGTATCATATCTGTAACTCTTAGCAAAGGCAAGTAGGCCTCTAAAGAGCCATGGTATGAACTCAGCTTAATGCAAAGGAACAAGTGGGTAAATGCACCCCCCCACCCCACCCCACCCCCCGGAATATACGTGGCTGGACAGCAGGCTAGCTCACTGAAGTATGTCACCTCGAGGGTACCATTGCATCCTCCATCTCCTAGGAAGTAATTAGGAGAGGGAAAGATGGGAAGTGTGCTACCAGGAGATAATGTGCATCTCAACAGCAGCAAGGCAGGAGACAGAGACAGGTGCCCAAAGGGCCTTACAGAACATGTTATCTTGGAGAAACACACTTTTTGGAGCCTCTTCCGATAGCTGGACGGCCCCAAAGCAAAGCAAACTGGACTTTGGATATTCATTTATTCTGACACTAAAAAGGGGGTCATTTCTCTTTTACTTCAGCTGCAAACACTTCTAAAACTGAAAGGCCTGTTCTGGACTTCTAAGGCCCAATTAATAGGTGCAAACAAACATTTTGGCGGCTGCTTAAATGCAACCACATGGAGGCAGGTCCACATGGCAAACTGTTTGTGCAAAGCAGCTCCACACCCACCTATCCTTGCAATTTTTTAGCCATTCACAATGCAAACTCCGAAAGATAGGGGTTGAACTGGAATGCTTAAATGGCTGGAGTTGTGTGGGGGAATCACTTCACACACAAAACTGCTTGCCACACAAAGCTGCCACCACTTTGATATGTTTGAAGCATCAATCAGCTGTTACTTACACAAGTAAATTGGTTTTTAGCTTTAAATTCATAAACACCCTCCCTCTACTTTGCTGGAATAAACATAGTGCCACAGCCTACCTGCCCTCCTGTCCAATGTGTGTGCGTGCACGCGCACACACACACACACACACACACACACACACACAGCAGCAGCTGCTGCTGCTGCTGCTGCTGCGGTAACCACATATTCTGATTGCCCCACCTCAAAAAAGGACATGGTGGAACTGCAAAGGGTACAGAAAAAGGTGAGAGAAAAATGAACCTAGGTCGATCATCCTTGTGGGAAAAGGCTTAAACAAAAGGGGGAGTATTTAGCGTAGGAAAAAAGATTACCGAGGAGGGACTTGATAGAGATTTATGAGCTCATGAGTAGTGTAGGAAGAATGACTAGGAACAAGGCCATCCACTAAAATTCAAAGGTATGTATTTGACTCAAACGAAAGCCTGTTTTTCTCCCCACAATGTATGATTAGCTTAATGGAACACTTTGCTACAGAATGCTGTGATGCCACTAGCACGAATTGATTTAAAATCAGGTTAGATCAAATATATGAAGGATAAAACAATAAATGGCTACTAGCCATGACATCCAGAAGGCCAACCTCAAACATCAGATGCTAGGAGATAATAGATTTTCATTCTTATTCATGGTTTGTAAACTCTTCTGTGATCTCTGGCTGGTCAGTGTCAGGAAGTCAAACATATCGAACACTGGTCTGATCTAGCATGGCAATTCTTATTGGGCACTGCTATAGACTCAGCAAAAGCTGTGCAAATTCATATGATGAATAAGCTTCTGCACAGCTACCTGAATGTATATGTGGCAGGGGCAGATCCATTTCTTATGGGTTTTTTTAGCCATCCACCAATGCTGACAAGCTATTTCTGTAAGATTCTGAGGGCAATTCTTTTCTACCTGGGGTGGGAGCACAGGCTGGTCTCTACTGTGCTCTTTGCAACTCATCTCAGTAGTCCTCTGATCACACAAAGGGCAGTGTTCTGCTGTCAGTATTAGCTCAGCAAAGCAGAGAAGCATACATCACTGAGTGCATTTTCTCTCCCTCCACATACATCCCCCGCTTCATTCAGCTATTTCCCTCTTCCTGCAAGCTCCCCATTTCCCATCTCCTGATTCAAGTCTATTTGACTAAAGAGATGAGTGCACCACAGTCCAAGTGCACATCTCCCTGCCCTGTGGTTGGCATGGAAACATAAAATATTCTGTGAGCACAAATGCTCACTCCAAAAGATGCTACTTTCTGGAGAGCCCTCTGCCCAAGATTCTTCGGACTGAGTCCCATGTCTCTGAGGGTATTCCTAGACACAGGCATCTTCAGCTCGGTGGCCCCCAGGCAAGTGAGAAAGGCTTGGCTATATGGGGGTTCGTAGAACCCTCCCTAAAGCCCTGTGCACACATTTAAAGTGTGTGCATGGGGACAGAGATTGTAACCATGGCAGCAGGCCTCACCCTTCAGAGTGCCTGATCTCCATGTGTTGGAAGACATATCTGCACAGTGGCTTTTGCATGGAGACGACCCACCACCCACCACCCATTTCTCCGCATACAGGTAGCACTGTTGGCATGTATGCCACTATGGAGATATGCCCTCCAAGGTGTGGAGTCTGGGCTTGCTATCATGGTTACGATCTCTCCCTCCCTCCCTCTTTGAATGCCTTTCAGCATCTTCACAAGGCTTGAGAGGGACTCAAAGCCCTGCCTGTCAAGCCACTATTTTCCACAGGGGTCATGCTGAGATTTTATCCTTTGTATGTAGTTTTATGGGGTAAGATTCCCACCATGACTCACTGATGAAGCAAAAACTTCAGCAGTCTACAAAATAGCAGCCATAAAATAGATTACCATTTCTCCTGAATCACTTCACTCGTGGAGGCAAATGGTGCCTGAGGTAGTGTTCAGATAAGGATTTCTAGAATTGTTTGAGTGGGGAGGACATGACTGATGGGCAGGCTGGCATCAATACATTATTCCCATCTTTGCTGGGGCCTGGGCTAAGGACTCCTCCATGTCCCAATACCATATGAAGCTGCACACCCAGATTCAACATGGACTGCACCTCTCTGCATTATCCCTGCCCAGCAGCAGAGGTTGAGTTTATCCATACCCGAGACTTCTCCTCCAGCCGGGTCATCATGACGATTGTGGCTGTGCGTTGTTCCCATACCATCCTCCAGAAGTCGCTGAGTGTTTCTGGCAGAGGCCCCTGTGTAGCAATGTAGGCATTCTGCTTGCGGTAGCCATCGATGTAATTGGCATTAATATAGTCACTTCCAGGGACTCCTGAACAACAGAGAAAGAGCATGAGTCTTCAGCTGGCTGAGAAAGCAAGGGGACAGCCAGAATCCTGGGCCATGTTAGGAGAGGAAGGAGATTGTACAGGCACCTCATCTAGAATGACATGACTGCCAAGCAGACCTCTGGCAGGAAGAAAACAGATAAGGGGCCCGTTTTAACTGGCATTTAAGCAGTGTACTATTCCACAGAACACAAACAGCCCCAGTCAGACACTCTGGAGACTGATCATTGTCAAGCAAAATCAGGAGATAAAACTGTTTGTCTCTTGCTACTGCAGCAGCATAAAGTCTCTCCAAGGCTTGGGCTACTGGATGTCTCAAGAAAGGACATTTACTTGGCAATAGCTTACTCACCTCAATACCTTACTTCAATAAAGGCAGAGTTGCTTTTAGGGCACATACTCCATGAATATAGCAGCTGAGAGCCTGCCAGGCCAACCCTCAACCCTGACATGTATTCTGGAGTCAATGTCACACATTGGGTTAAAAATATAAGGCCATTAGTTACATTGCAGGATATACAAGTACCAAGGTACTTGCTGCCCCTAATGAGCCATGTCTTTCCCCTCCTCCTAGGTTTTTGTTGTTGCTCCAACTATAATACACTGGGTAAAAATGACAAGGAAAGGTTAATATAGAACCAACTGCCCAAACTTGCAGGCCAAAGGTCATTTTGTGATTGAGTATACCACCCAGAGGATATAAAATCCCTGCTTTCCCCAGAGCCATCAGTGAAAAAATGAGGCTAAGGACCAGCTTGGACAACCAAGGTGCACAAGAGGCAGCCATGTTGTGGCTCAGACACTGGCAAATATCACAGATTGTAAAAGGCTCTAGCCATGGCCACAAGAGGGGCTGCACACGTGCTATACTCTCATAGCCATGGCTATAGGAGGAGATGCACACTCCTATTCTTTCAAAGACACACCTTTTCAATAGACGGGATAGTGTACAGAGGGCATCATGCCGAGACTCATACAGTGGGCAACCTATGGATCAGAGGCCCATGAATTAACATTGGAGACAGGATTGTTTTTAAGAGGATTGAAAAAGGTTTGAGAGGAACATTGCTTCCTGGTGTAAACACATACGTACTTTTCTTCTGTCACACTGTCACCGATAAACAGGTTTTGCTGGTTTAAAAACCATTCAACCCCCTTGTAAAACCTATTTACTAGAGGTGAAAAGTGGATAGGTGCATGGAAAGGAGGGGACAATGACCCCTCTTTCAAACTGCCTTTGAAAAAGCGATTGACTGGGTTCAGACAACATGATAACCCACACTCAAGGGTTCAGTATGGGTTGTTGTTGAACCGTGGGTGTTTGTTGAAATGTGGGTTATTGTGTTGTCTGAACCCAGCTGAGATAACAAACCATGGTGAAGAACCCACAGTTCAAAACCCAACAACAAACCATGGGTTCTCTTCATGGGTTGTTCGTGGTTAACAAGCCATGGCTTGTTAGCGCAGCTGGGTTCAGACAATACCCACATTTCAACAACGACCCACGGTTGTCTGTTTTCAGCATTTATTAGATAGCAGAGCTGGAAGTTGTGCCTCCTTCCAGCCATCACCTCCCTGTAAAAGCAATGGGAAAAGTAGCCAAGGTGGGATATGACTGCTTACCGGGAGGAACTGCATGAGTTCTGGTTACTTACCAGTTCCTGGAGTGTTTGGCTGATTGCAAGCCATCCAAGAATGTTTGAGAGTGGTTCAGTAATGGTTTACCTGAGTCCTAGACCCTACCTACCCACCCATTCCAGCTGATTGACACAAGTTCCATGGCAACTTGTCAAAGCCTGCTGCCCTCTAAGTTTTGAAGCCAGATCTGGAACAGGATACATCACATAGTATGGAGCTTCAACTCCTCATGTCTGATGCAGGGCATTTTGTTAGCACCAGAAGCTGCTAATAGACTCACCATCAATGGAGGTCAGGATGACACGAGAGTGGTCATAGGCAATTACGTTTGCATAGCGGTTCTTTGGTTTGTTCACTTCCAGATTGGAGTTCTCCCAGGTGAACTGCTGCCCAGGATCAATGGACTGCAAGGAAGAAGAAAGGAAAAGGAACACCAAGATACAGTGCTTTCTCTCAAACTGTGTGCATCTTTACAAGCTTTCAAGCTACCACACACCTTCTCAGTTCTGAAATAAACAGCAGCCGCTCCTAGAATGTAGAACAGTACAGTATAGAACAAAAAATGCAAACGTTTCATATTAGAAATCTGAAGGCAGATTCACAAGATTTATTTTACAGGCACATACAATCTGGGCAGACAAAAAAAGCCCTGCCTATGCCGAGAGATGAACCCCAAAAGTGAACTTATGAATTGGCCACTTACAATCAGTGCAGTAATTAGTTTTTACACTGTGTAAATTCTCTCATGTCTGAAAGCCAAAAACAGTGATTTATTACAAGTTGGTAACAGTTGTCTTGTATGAGTAAATTCTCTGATGTGCAGCATATTGGGAAATCCGTGCCCAGTTGAAAGCTTTGAAAGGGCAAAACATCCGAAATATATTTCAAAGCAAGCTTGAGAATAGAAGCAGGCACATAGAGTTGATGTCTTGTTTCTTAGGATGAATTTTGGGTTTGGTGTTGAACATGAGTCTGGGAACACAGATCACGGTTTCTCCACTGCACAGCAACAGGACACGATTTGCAGGGGGAAAGGGAAGTGTCTTTGTGTGCACAATTGTTCATACACAATTAACCTTTCCCCAGCAACCTCTCCAGCTACTTTCCCCCACTTGTTGTAGCAAATACTTGTCTGCAAACAAAGCACCTTGGAATATGTGTTGTGGGTGGTTAAGGCTGAATACACTCTTTCTCAACCACTGTTTCTTCCCTAAAAATCCTTCCCCACACGACTTGGCAGCAGAGAAACAGCAACCCAGGCCAATATTACTACCACTACTACCACTACCACTACCACTACCATCATCATCATCATCATCATCATTATTATTATTATTATTATTATTATTTCTATTTTCTATACCGCCCAATAGCCGAAGCTCTCTGGGCGGTTTACAACAATCAATTAAAAATACAATATAATATAAAATATACAGACAGTCTCCAAGTTAAGAACGTCTGACTTACAGACAACCCATACTTAAGAATGGACTTCTGGGTTCCCCATCACTACGTCGTACATAGCATAGTATATTATGCAATTTGCATAATTTACGCAATTTGCATAAATGCTGATTTTAACTAATAGAACGGTATGCTGTTCCGACTTACATACAAATTCGACTTAAAGACATTCTTAAGAACGGAACTCATACGTAACCTGGGGACTGCCTGTATACAATAAAAAACATTATAAAAAAATTAAAACCAAATTTAAAATGACACAAATAGCGAGACAAGTTAATATAATGTGATGAGTAAAAAAGTTAAAAATGACCACCCCACCACCATGCACTATTTAGAGTTATTAAAAGCCTCAACATAGAGGGCAATCTTAACCTGGCGCCGAAAAGATAGATTTGGTGACAGGCAGGCCTCAGAGGGGAGCTTGTTCCAGAGTTGGGGGTCTACCACAGAAAAGGTCCTCCCCCTTGTTGCCATTCTCCGAGCCTCTCTTAGAGGTGGCAGTCGGAGGAGGGCCCCAGATGTTGAGCGTAGTGTCTGGGTAGATTGTGGTTGGGAGAGGTGTTCCGTCAAGTATTGCAGTCCCAAGCCGTGTAGGGCTTTAAAGGTTAAGACGAGCACCTTGAATTGGGCTCGGAAGCATACAGGCAGCCAGTGAAAGCGGGCCAGAACTGGTGTTATGTGTTCAGACCTTCTGGTTCCAGTAATCAGGGCTTTTTTTCTGGTGGAACTCACCGGAACTGAGTTCCAGCACCTTTTCTTCTATTAATTGCATTACAATTTAATTGCCTTCTACTCCCGAGGAAATGTAATCCAAGAGTTCCAGTACCTTTTTCTCCAGAAAAAAAGCACTGCCAGTAATGAATCTGGCTGCCGCAATTTGCACAAGATGCAGCTTCTGAACAGTCTTCAAGGGCAGCCCCACGTAAAGTGCATTGCAGTAGTCTAGCCTTGAGATTACCAGAGTGTAGAGTACTGAAACCAAGCTCTCCCTGTCCAGATAGGGGCGTACCGCATAGCTGGGCCTCCAGCCACAGCTGGTAGAAGGCACTCTGTGCCACTGAGGCCACCTGAGCCCAGTGACAAGTGACAAACATGGCTCAAGGAAAACCACTAAGCTACAGACCTGCTCCTTCAAGGGGGGGTTGCACTCCCCTTGAACAGGTTGAACACCCTCCATCCAGTCAGAGGAACCACCCACTAACAGCATCTCAGTCTTGTCTGGATTGAGCTTCAGTTAGCCCTCATCCAGTCCATTGTTGCAGTCAAGACACCGGTTTAGCACATCCACAGCCTCACCTGCTGAAGATGAAAAGGAGAAATAGAGCTGTGTGCCATCAGCGTACTTATGGCAACGCACTCCAAAACTCCAGGTGACCCCACTCAGTGGTTTCATGTATATGTTGAAAAGCATGGGGGATATGTTGAAAAGCATGGGGGATTTGACCCCTGTGGAACCCCATACTGGAGAATCCACAGTGGTGAGCAGTATTCCCCAAGCACCACTTTCTGGAGCCAACCATCCAAGTAGGAGCGGAACCACTGTAATGCAGTACCCCCCCACTCCCAACTCAGACAGCCACCCCAGAAGGATACCATGGTTGATGGTATCGAACGCCACCGAGAAATCCAGGAGTATCAAAAGGGTCACCCTCCCCCTGTCTCTCTCCCGACATAGGTCATCATACAGGGCGACCAAAGCTGTTTCCGTGCCAAAACCAGGCCTGAACCCCGACTGAAATGGATCCAGATAATCAGTCTCATCCAAGAGCGCCTGGAGCTGGTTGGCCACTACCCGCTCTAGGACCTTGCCCAGGAAAGGAACATTTGCTACTGGCCTAAAGTTGTTAAGATCTTCCTGGTCCAGAGAAGGTTTCTTCAGGAGTGGCCTCACCGCCACTTCTTTCAGGCGGCATGGGACCACTCCCTCTCACAAGTAGGCATTGATCACCTCCCTGGCCCAGCCGGCTGTTCCCTCCCTGCTAGTTTTTATGAGCCAAGAAGGGCAAAGATCCAGTGCAGATGTAATTGCACGAACTTGTCCAAGCACCTTGTCAACATCCTCGAGCTGTACCAACTGAAACTCATCCAAATTTTTTTTGACCAGACTATGCTCTGGGAACCTCATCTGATTCAATTGCCATAACACTGGAGTCCAAGTCCTGGCGGATGTTAAGATATTTTTTCCTGGAAGTGCCTGGCAAATACATTGCAGTGGGCCTCAGAGGGGTCCAGAATGTCCTTGGGGCCAGTATATAACAGGCCCTGGACAACCCTAAAAAGTGCTGCTGGGCGGCAAAAAGAAAATTGAATAGAAGCAGTGAGATGTTTCTTTGCCGCCCCTCACTGCCCCTTAATATACCTGATTGTAGGCACATACCAGGACTAGACTGCACTCACTAGGAATTTTTCTCCATCTGCACTCAAACCGTCTCCTGCTTTGTTTCATTGCTCTCAGCTCCGGGTCCAGGGTGTACCACACCCTGTAGTAGAGCTGTATGAGCTCTACTACAGAGAGGGCGCTCAGGAGCGATCGTGTCAACCACCCATCTTACTATTCCAGAGATTGACCAGGGATTCGACAGGACCACCAGCCATATCAGCCAGAAACCCCCCAAGGGCCCTCTGGAAGCCATCTGGATCCATTAGCCTCTGGGGCCGGACCATCTTAATAGGTCCCCCACCCTTGCAGAGGGGAAAAGTCGCTGTCAGTCTAAATCTCAGCAGGCAGTGTTCTGAACATAACAAAGGGACCGATTCAAAGTCCCCCACCTTCAGATCTATCCCCATGGCTGGCTGAAAAAAACAGATCTAGAGTGTACCGTGCTACATGTGTTGGGCCAATGACATCTTGGGACAGTCCCATGGTTGTCATGGAGTCCATGAAATCCTGAGCTGCCCCAGATAAGGCACCCTTGGCATGGACGTTAACGTCTCCCAGGACAGCCTGGGGGACCTCAGCATTGCCATTTGCCACAGAGACCACCACTTCTGTCAGCTCAGATAGGGAGTCTGTTGAGCAGTAGGGTGGGTGGTACACCAACAGAATCCCCAATCTGTCCTGCTGGCCCAACACAAGGTGCAAGCACTCCAGACCAGTAGTCAGATGGACAGGGACCCTGGGGAGAGAGATAGAATTCCTATAGACCACAGCAACCCCCCGCCCCATCCCTCAGGTCTACCCTGATGCTGTACCAAGTACCCTGGTGGGCATAACTGGGAGAGACTGACTCCCCCCTGTTCGCCCACCCAGGTCTCGGTAATGCATGCCAAGTTGGCAGCCTCATCCACTATTAGGTCATGGATGAGGGAGGTCTTATTCTGGACTGATCTGGCATTTAGAAGCATCATCCAGAGACCCGAAGGTAGGCTGATAGGGCAACCACCACACCTGCGGGTGTGAGGGCCGGAACACAGCACAGCCATTGACTGTCTGCGCCACGTTCCCCTTACCTGGCTAGCCCTCCTCCCAACACCATATCTCCCTCTACCCGTCACTACACCGATTGGTGCCCCCACATATTCCCCCACTAGACCCCATATCTGCCCTCCACGGCACATCCTCAGGGAAAGGGGAAAAAGCAATCCCTCCCACACAGGAAATTAAATAGGCAAATGTTGGGGGGGTGGCCCTTGCCCTTGTGGCGACCCCCTTTGGTGTCACCCCTTTCGGCAATGTCGCCACTGGGGCATCGCTGCCCTGCTCGGGCCAGAAGATGAAGGCTTGCCCCGGCTAGAGCAGCTAGCGCAGGTCACTAGCGCAGGGGGAAAAGCTGGCTGATAGATAGTAAGTTACCAGCTTACCTCCCTCCCTGGCTGGAGAGTGTCCCGAATGCTGGCTGGGCGTTCAGGTTTATGTTGCAGGTTTTATTTGCTGCTCAACTTTTACACCAGACCCAAATTCCTCATTGCGCAAGTTTCCCCCATCTTTCCTTATCAGGCTTGCTCCTTTAAAAAAGGAGCATCTATCATGTTTTTGAGTGAGTCAAATGTGCATCTTCCAGAGAATGAAAAAGCAAAGAAGCAAATGATGGCAAGAGAGGGTGGAAAAATGCCACTCAAGCTCACAGCATCCAACAGAAGAACAGGATTGCAGAGTGAGTGCAGTTCCTCTTTTTCCTTCCCCGGGGAGCATCAGGTTAAGGTGAAGCACTCAGGTGGAAGGAGGCAGATGCTTCATCCTCACAGAATGGAGTAATGTGCAGTGGAAGCAATATTACCCAGTGTGTGACCTTTTGTAATACATTCCTCCACTCCATACTCAGCCAGAGAAATCTCTCTCAGTTAGATAATACTTTATAGCTTTATGTATAAGTCCCTTCACTTTGGTGTTGCTGAACTCCCACCTGCATCCTCAACGTAAGCTCAGAGAGCAAGTGATAAGGAAGCTGTGCCCATCCAACTCACTTGCCTGCTTTCATCAATGTATTTGCCACAGTCCTCTGTTGGCTGGATTACTTCTCCATGTAGGCAAATATTGCCTGCCCTCTGGCAAAACCTCCCTTATACACCTGACTGCAATGGAGAGAGTGCTCCTTTTCCCAGTGGCCCACAGGCACAGCTATGGCAGATGGGCATGACTGAGGAGGCTTAGAGCAAGCCCCTTTGTGAAGCCAAGACATACTGGAATGCGCATGAGCAACAAAGCAAAAACAGCTCAGTATAGTTTGTGCTGGCATTTTTCCTGGTCTGGCTCCTCCCTAGCACCACTGGGAAGCTCCCTTGCCTTAAGCTATGAATAACTAAAGGCTGTGCAGACACTCTCCTTCCTCTGTATTTGAAGGAGCAACAAGCTGAACTGCCATCAACAAAACCAGCCAATGGGGCTGGGTCACTGGGCTGAACGATGACCAGGTTCAACACACTGCATCACAGTGCACCAGCCCTTCTGGCAAAACAGAGCATCCCCACGTTAGGTTCAATGGCAGAGGATCTCCATTTCGAGGGAAAGCAATGTAGCACACAAAAGGGGTTTTCACAGCCTCAGCGGGGAGGATATGACATCACAGCACTGCTAATAGGTGGTTTGGGAAATGCAGGATGTAAATAGACGTTTCCAACAGGAACCCTATAATCTTCTGTTATCAGAGTAATAAGCAGGCAGCGCAGTGCAAAGTGGCAGGAGCAGATGCAGCCCAACTCTCTGCAGCTCATGACTGGGGCTCTCATCATACTAAGTTGATCTCCTAGACGGACACTAGGGGTGCTTCCAGATGAGGCTTTTATTCTGCCCTGCCTCATTCATGGAATTTTACGGAGGTCAAAGATGACAGTTGTGATCCATTTGTAATCAGCCTGTGTTTCCCCATTGCTGCATCCATCTTTTTTCTAACAGCAACATTTTATGCAGTTAGAAAATGCATTTTTTTTTGCAGCACAATTTTTCAGCAGATGGGGTCGGGAAAATGTGAAACTGAGGCAGGGTAGGAGGAAATGTCCCTGGGGAAGGTGGATGACCTTTGGGGGGTGCCCCTCCTTTCTCTATTGCTTTGTCATGCATTTCAGTTTACAGAGCCATTTTGTGTCCTGCAAAATAAGACTTTTCCCCTCTCCCAAGACTTCTTTTAGAGAGAAAAGCAGGAAGAGATCCCACTGAACATAGCAGTACTTACTTTTGAGTAAACATGTGTAGGATCTGGCTGTAAGGCCAGATCTTCTTACTGATGCTCAATTTATTTATTTATTTAATTGAATTTTCACTATGCTGGAATAGAGGCACTCTGAAATTGTCCAAGAGTTAGTTTATTTCTTTTTAAAGGAGACAGCGAGGTGAAACTGACACACATCTTGTCAATTTGAATTGACCTCCCTTCTCCCTTTGAAGAAACAACATTTGAATCAAAGGAGCCTTTTCAAATGTCCAGAGAAGGGAGAGGGGTTTAAGGGTGTCACAAAATTCTGCAATTTCCTAACCAAGTTGAGAAACCGAGCAGATATATATATATATATATATATATATGGATTTATAGGCCCATTGTAACCATGTTTACTCAGACAAGTCTGCAATCCACTTGCCCTGTGCTGCAAGCACTTTAGAAGACAAACACACACACACACACACACACACACACACACAGCAGTGTGCTAAATGTCCTGAAAAGCACCTGCTTCAAAATAGGAGGTGTGCAGAAACCATGAGGGGTCAGGGGAGAGGAAGGGACAATACTGTGCATGCACTGGATTATGCCCACTGTGTGGTTGGATGATAGTGAGGGTACACACACCAAAGAAGCCTAGGAAGTGTGGACAGGCCATGGGAATTTTGCTTGTAGCTCACAGCAGAACAGCAATGATTGGCAGTGCTAGGAGCCTCCACCTGGAAGCACCCCAGGTCTCTCTGGTCCACAGCTGCCTGGAGCTGTCCATCTTACAACTAGACAGTTCTTGTTTTCCCCAATACAAGGGTTCTTGGTAAACTATATTTTTCTTTTTGCAATAAATTTGTGATAGAAAGAATTTACTTCTGGGCAGGTATTTCACAGCTCAAAACAAACACAGAAAATGGAACCCATCCCATTTGTCAGTAATGTCAGTATTGACTGACATTATGAAGGACGGTTTAGAAATATTTTGATAAATAAAATAAAATATTATATTCTACATTTTCAGTAGATTTGATAACATCTACTACCAAATGAGCTGAGCTCAGAACCTCATCTGTTCATGGATGAAAGGCTGATAATACACCATAGCCAAGTGTCAAGCTGTTCTGGATGGAGAAAGCCACTTTTGCAAACAATTAGGAAAATGGCTACTTTCTCTTATACAAGCACTTGTACAACTAGAAGTGGCCATGTACAGTGAAAAACTACACTCCCATGGGTCTTGTTCAAAGGCAGATGGGAAGGGTCAGAAGTGCAAAACACACCTCTGCTCAGACTCACACTGAGACAGCTGCAGTACCTTGGAAGAAAAAGGGGAGGGCAGCACCGCTCCATCATCTCTCCCCTGCCCCTCCACTGCCTGCATCAGCAACTGCCATTAAGGCAATTGTCTCTCTTTGGGGAGAGAAGGTGCAAAATCCTCCACTGTTCTATCACTAACGACCCTATAAAGAGGGCAAACAGGTGAGAAAGGCAGAAGAAGGAATCCACCTGGCTGTGAAGAGGTGCTAATTAAATACGCCTGCAAATGAGTGACTCATTTAGAAGTGAAATGATTTAATTTAAACCTCAATGATGAATTAATGTGCACCTGTTTCTCCCTTAATGGCGAGCAAATGAGTAAATAAGGCAGGGAAGGAGAGGTGCCCAGAATGCAGCTGGAGCCCATTATGCACAGTGCTCTGGATGGGCCACACTAAGTAACAAGTTCATCACACCCCCCCACCTACCTCCTCTCCCCTGTATCCCCACTCTTTGAGCTCAACCACAACCAGACAGTACCCAATTAAAGGCAGTACCAGCAGTGTGTGCGCGTGCTGGGGGAAGGGGGGAAATGGGAAACCACACCCATTTATATATATGGTTATCAACTTTTTTTTCTACCATGTGCCTTTAATAACTGAATTACCAGCAGAAATACAGCAGGTGAGGCTTTTCCTGGCATGCAGACCCAGTAATCAGAGAGTTTTACATTATTTTTGTTAAAAGCACAGGAACCCTGCCAGAAAAAAGTTGGCAACCTTCTCTTACAATACAGATTTTTTGTGCAGGCTGGGATGATACTAACCTTGTTAACTCTGTCATTTGGCTCAGGGATGCCATCCTGTGGCGCTATCTGGAGGGGTTGTTGCCCTTCCTAAGCTCTAAACCTGAGGCCATGCTCTAACACAAGCACAACAAGCTTGTGAACACTCAGCCCAGTGTATTATTGGTGCCGGTATGTTAGCATAACCACTGGCCAACACTGAACCACAAAGCTGCTTAAATGGGGAAATAACAGCTTATGAATCAATCACTGGCAATATGTCAAATTGTAGCATCACTTCTGACACTGGAAATAAAAAGCCTCCCAGTTTCTATGATAAACTGCAGTACAGTAAGCAGTCCTGGTTCTGGGAACTTGCATGTAGTTGTGGCGGGTCCAACAGATGCAGGAGAGGAGAGACTGAAGAAGGAGCGAGGCTTGGTACCTTCAGGCAGAGGGGCAACTGGGGGTAGTGAAGCTGCCAGGTGCTCACGCAAAACCCACTGCCTGTCACAAGAGCTTGATGGCAGTGAGAAATATGCAGTTACTCCAATGATCTCTTCCCCTGTCTGTTGTGGGTTGCATCTCGACTCCTGCTTGCTACAACAGAGACGAGAGAAGCATGAGCAGCGGGATTGTTAGAGCAGCAGGGTGGGGGGTGTTGTTACTGCCCACTTGCTGACATACTTGATTTGAGCTCTTGAAGTAGCAGGCAGTATTCTCTGGGGCAGCACTAGGAAAACCCGTGTTCTTGTTCTCCTGTCAAATGGTGAAAGGGGACTAAGGAAACTCTGGAAGTGGGAGGCTCTTTTAGGATAACAGGGGGAGAGTGGTGGAGTGTGGTACAGGCCATTTTCTGGCTGTACCTGTCATCACACAAGTAACTACATATCTGCACCTTGCTGGAGCTCCTGATGGGCCCTAATGCTGTGGCAGATGGTTGGAAGGGAAGGGTTGAAAAAGATACAGGTTAGATGCACAGAAGCATGTGATAATGTTTCATGATCATTTGAGGGACAACTACAAACATATTGTTTTAGCAGGTGGCTGCTAAGCAGAATCTGCAGGAATTCGTCAATGACTGGCTTCATAGTGGTTTCTCAGAGAGAAGGCTGAGTGCAGGGCATTCTGGGAGTCAAGATGGGTGGATTTCAGGGTAGCAGGACAAAACTAGGGCAGGGAGATGCTGAGGGCCAGAAATCCTGGGTTATCTTTCCTGCTCTATGATGGAAATGGGTGAGGTGAAAATAAGGTGAAGCCAGAGACAGAAATTGCCATTGCTAGGTGTCTCAGAGTAAGGGTGTATAAGGAAAAGATATGGATCCAAAATTGGACACTTTCCTTCCTTCCACAACACATCTCATATAGGGCTTTAATCTATCTGGAGCACTGCAGCCGTCTACTATGCTCAGAGATTGTATTATATCAAGCAGTATATAAGAATTAATTAAATAAATAAATAAATATGCTGACCCCATTAAAGTGAGGCAGGGATGGGCTAACAGTCCCTTATAACATCATATCATTTGCACATCCCAATAATTTAGGGGAATGTAACATTTTATAGATGGCAAAAGTACACCTGGCTCCCATTTACTGAGCTAAGTGGGCAAAGAATCACCTGTCCAGAACATTTTGGGAGCATGCCAGCAGTACATGGTCACCCAGACCTTGTCCACACTGGTGATCTTGCCTCCTTCCCTGAAATATTCACTTTAGCATGGGCAAGGCATCCTCCTGTGCCGGTATTCAAAGAACAACATGTCAGATAGTAGGCAGATAAAACTAAAGTGTGTTCCCCTTGCCACCCTGTAACAATCTCAAGTGTGTAGTTGAGCTTCTCAAGATCTGAAAAGAGTATTTCCCACTTGACACAGATGGCCATTCTGTGAGTATATCTGCCTTAACATGATGCCACACTCACTTCAAAGATCCAGCATTGATACAAAGGCTCCAGACTGGTTTTGAACCCAAGGGGGAGGACAACATAAGGCATATAAGGCCTTTGATCAGGGCCAGCCCTAGCATTAGGCAGAGTAAGGCAGCTGTTTCAGGCAGCTGATTTTGGCTGTCATGAAAGAGCAGCAAATTGTTACTTAATTATTATTGTATTTTTACTATCAGGGATTTTATTCCCCAGGTGGCAAATGTACTTGGCCAGCCTTGGGTACTATGCACCTTGGCTTTGGGGGGGTGGGGGTGGCGGCATTTGCTGCTCTGTCTCTGGCAGCAAAATATCTTGGGCTGGCTCTATGATCAGTAATAGAAAGAACAGAACTGTAGCTGATTCACCCACTACACACACAGCAGGCAGCATCTGTTCCCTATCAGCATGGAAAAAAAGCACTCTGGCTCTCTAGTCAATGACAAAAGCCAGTTTCACACACTGAGCAGAGGAGGAGGACTTGTCCCACCTCAAAACTGCCTGATATCTATCCACAGTCTGGTAGACCACCTGCTTTGGGTATCCTGTGGCTGTGGGCACAGCCTGCCTGCAGTACAAACAACAGTCCAACAGGAGGAGCTCAAATACAGCCATTGTTCTAGTACAGCAAGTGTAGATAAATAATTAACATGCTGGCAGGATTGTGCTTATTTAATTCTATTAATCCCCGGCTGTAAATTCTCTCTGAGTTTCACTGTACACTAAGAGCTAAAGATACTCTCCCTGTGGCTTGGTTCACCCAGCACTTTCAGACCAATTAGGAGTGACAATGAGCTAGCCACTCCTATCATGTACACTAGTCACATGGAGAATGACAAATTGACTTCAGGCCCATAAAGGCTCATAACTGGCATTGGTGGCACCAGGAAGCCATTTCACTGGGCAAATCCTTTTTCTGCTCCAACTATCTTCTCTATCAGATACAGATACAAACGCAGCCTCTGCAAGCTGCTTGACCTCACTTTCTCCGCTACTGCCCCTGAGATCCTACAGCAGAGGTTGCAGACTATAGTGCAGCAAAATGTCTTGAAAGGCTCACAGTCCTTTCATGCCACACTCCAGCAAAAGGATTCCTGTCACAAAGGTCTGTGAAACAAAGGGTCTGGTTAGAAATGGGCTTGCATGGAGGATAAAATGCAGATGGGTTGGCAGGCAAACCAGCAGATAGCATGATCACGCCTGCTTATTTTGTGCACTCACCTAGTTAGGAGCCCTGCTTGGAAATCATACTCCTCTCTCTGATATATCCTGTGGATTAGTAGTGTGGGGTTAACTGTTTCCTAGGCTTTGATCCCACTTTCACATGCTTGCCTTTAGCTAGCTAATGATTCTCCTCTCACTTAGGAGCAAGGTTTTGCTCAGCTGATGGTTGCTCCTAATGCTATCCCCAACACTGTGGCTAAAGTGCTGTTAAGTATTCAGGCCTCCGAATTGCCCTATGGGTTTGAGCATGCCCTCGATAAAATGTGCAAACTTGTCTTAAGGATGTTCTGCTGCTAGGGTTGTGTGAGAATACCTAAAATGCAATTCTTCCCAAAATTTATGAGAGCGCAAATATATTTGAGAGATGGTCCAAATTGCTCTCCCGTCCCTTTCTGCTGCTTGGGCCAAGTTAAGTGGTATTAAGAGCATACACAGCTCAATGAGAGTCTATATGCTGCTGGACTCCCTAGCTCACAGGGTCCATGAGTGAGATTGGAGTTCTTTGGGGGTAAAAGCTGTAATCAGTGAGGAGATATGGAACTCCCTCCCTGTGTGGAAATATAATCCCATGTCCCAGTGCTGTACTGCTTTTTCATTACTCAGCTTTGATACACAAGACTGCTCCTGAATAATTACCTATTTTCCTAGATTTCTCCTCCCACATCATGCTGCTATGTCTCTGCTGTGCAGCACCTGCTGTGCCAGTAGTGTCAATGTGCTTGTTAGGCCTGAAAGTTCAAATTTTCTCCAGTAGCACCAAGGACAAAGCCAAGAGAAGTTTGTTTTAATTTTTTCCCAACTTCCTGAGTGGGTAGGTATTGCTTCAGGACTCTCCCTCTTTGTGCCAATGAGAAAATCCTCTCTTGCTACTCAGCCCACCCTGGCCTGGAAAAAAAGAGACAAGTGGCCCAGACTGGAGTACAAGGCAGCAAAATCCCTGAGAAAAAGCCTTTGGCCCACAATCAGTTCCCTGCTTAATAGCTAGGTACTTCAGCATGGCCAATATAGGAGATGATTGCTTGAAACTGGAATTAGAAAGAGAGGGATTGGAAGGATGCACATCACAAATGTATCTAATGGCCACTTTGAGAAACACTAAGCTCTCTAGTGTAACTCAGGCCCCCTATAAGAGCAGGACCACTCAGCTCCAGATGCTGATGCCGCTAACATTGCTCACAGTCCTTTCATGCCACACTCCAGCAAAAGGATTCCTGTCACAAAGGTTTGTGAAACGAAGGGTCTGGCTAGAAATGGGCTTGCATGAAGGATAAAATGCAGATGGGTTGGCAGGCAAACCGGCAGATAGCATGATCACGCCTGCTTATTTTGTGCACTCACCTAGTTAGGAGCCCTGCTTGGAAATCATACTCCTCTCTCTGATATATCCTGTGGATTAGTAGTGTGGGGTTAACTGTTTCCTAGGCTTTGGTCCCACTTTCACATGCTTGCCTTTAGCTAGCCAATGATTCTCCCTGGCTTCCTGGCCCCTATAATCTTGCCTTGTGGGTAATGCTTGTATCACATCTCCTGAATCAAGGGAGATATGCTGCATCAAGGGAAGGTCAGGGGCAAAGGAAGATAACAATTCAAGCAGGACCAATAATGCGTATAAAGGACACTTCCTCAATTTATCCTCCCCCCTCTCCCATAAGAGAGAGTTTTATTTATGATATAAACCCCTCACAGCTGAAGTGGGCCCTGCAGGGCTTGCTGCAAGCACAGGAAAACATTTATCCTGCTACCGTGACTCTAATAGCTACAAGGGAACTTTTTCCAACATAGCAATTTTTCAAATTAATCATCTGCCTAGTAAATGGTTCATCGTGGAGAGAAGGAGCTTGCGAGCAAGAGCCATGGCAATTCTTGGGTCCTCACAGCATAAGCAGCACTTCAGTGGCTACTGCACATCTTACTTTTTCCAACAGTTATTAATAATTATCAGAAAATGTGTAAAATGTAATGTGAGAATGGCCACAGAAGTATCTATATCGCTCCCAATATACACACTGGGAAGCCAGTACATATACTGGACGCAAAACAGGTATGCACATGCCCATTCCCACATTACATTTTATACTCTTTCAGGATATGGACAGTGATGCCAGTGTCAGAAAAGGTAACAGTGAAGTGGTCCTAACTGGAGACATAAAAGAACTGAGAGAGGCAGATATAGAAGTGGGGCAGTGGATCAGGATTAAGAGGTATTCACAGATAGAGGATTGGGGGAGCTATTTGGTGTTGGAGTACTAGGATTTCTTGGACAGACGCACAGTGAGTCAGGATGGAATTCTTGTCAGTTCACCAAGGCTGGGCTGAGAAGCTGCAGAAAAAGCTACTATCTAGGAGAACATGGATCCAAAAGAACGCATAAGGCTGCTCACCTCATATTCCTGGGAGAACTTCAGCCCATCATTGGCCTTCAGTCGGTCAATGTTGTCAGCGAGGTCTGTCACTGGAATGGGAGGGTGGTCGCGCATGCCTGCCAGACGAAAAACAAGGGAGTGGGAGATAGCGGGGGTGGGGGGGAGAAATTATTGCTAAGCTAAAGGAGGAGTTATTCTTCCACATGTGCACAGTGGACCAGATGAAAATGTGTAACACTGGCGAGATGGATGGAACATGAGCAAGGTAACATGACATGCAGTGCCCACGCAATGGCACAATGTACGTGTGCATGCTCCAATGAGACAACAACCAGCCAGGTGGCTTCCACATATAATACTAGGCAGAAAGAGTGAAGGGGCTTAGAAAGATGCTCTTGTACAGAATGAGATTGGGTTAGGCTGGGGGGCCACAATAAAGCACAAAGCTCTTGCAGAATGGAGCCCTGCCTTCAGTCAAACCAACAGTGTGCACTACAGTGCACAAATAGAGATCTTGAACAGATGCCTCCTTTGCCTACTGGGCCTTGGGGCCAGTTTCTGTATCTCTCAACAGCCCACTCATACCCACAGAGATTGAGGCAGCAGTCAACTCTTAAGCATTAATCAGCACATTCCCACTGGAGAGGCATCAATAATTCCTTCCCCTAATAACTGGGTAATTTAAGAACATTTGTTATCAAATAATGTTTTGCCTAGTGATGGGGAGAGAGAGCAGAGGGTCTGGGCAGTAAGATAACATACTAGTCCAGAGCATGTTGACTGCGTAAGAATACCAACCACACTAAGTGGACTTACACCAGACTCTAAGTACCTGCCTGGGCTTCTTCCTCTGATAGCTGAATCCCACCTCTGTAATGCTCAAAGCATCAACATGAAATTAAATCTGCAACAGACACCCCCCCCCCTTCATTTCCCTCCCTTCCATGGAAGGCTAGAGCCAAAGTAAACCCTACAAGCCTGTGGGGACAATCAATTCCCAGCTTCCTCCTTTGCCCTCCCAACATCAGAAGATCAGAAAATTAAAATAATATCTGCAAGTGAAACACTTCATTTGAAGCTCATTAAGACAGAGGAAGAGAAAGAAAAGAAAAAAAAAGAGAGGGAGAGAGAGCAACTACTCCTGGGCTTAAGGCATTGCAATAAGGCAGTGCCAACAGAACAGTGGCTGAAAAGGATATCCAGGAGATGAGCAATTCCCATCTTACTAGACCAGCATTTCCAATTCATTTTGGAAGAAATGTTATATGGCAGCATGCACTATAAATGCATCCTTTGCCATGGCAGACAGGCCTTTTCTTCCTAAAGTTAGAGCTGTACCTACAACCTGCCAAGAGAAGAGCTGCTGTAGTCTCAGGTGCTCAGCCCAGATTGCAACTTTGTTGGCTGATTTCTGAATGGACATCATTTGGAAAACTGTCAAGACCTAACCTCTCCTCCTGTCTTCCCATGCAGGCTGGAGCATCTTATGTGAGTCACAACAGAACCTAGTCTTTGGGGGACAGCCTGGCCCATAAGCCAGTGAAATTGCTATCTCTAAGTCTGTGGTGAGTGAGGTTGACCTTCATGACAGTGAACAAAAAAAAGATGAGAAAGGAGAGGGGGAAAAAAGAGAGTGAGTAAGAAGCGAAAGGAGGAGGAGAAAAAACTAACTTGAGATATTCGGGCAACTGGGGCCACTGGCACCTGCAAGAACAGAAATCCCATTAGCTGTTGCTGTGGGCAGAGTCAAGGATATGACAGAGGAGGGTCAAAGGGCAACATAGAGGTCCCCAGCACCACCTTCAAAACCACGTTTGGGGGAAGAAATTGCAGCACAACACTTGCTACACATGTGGCAGCATGGTGGGTGATGTATCAAGACAAGCAGCAGCTACAACTAGGATTATTTCACAGACAATTTTACTACCACAAAGAGGTTAGATTTTCCCACAATGGACATGATCAATGGTTTTGCCTATTGGCCCAGAAAGACAGTTCCCATTTCTAGCACATGTTGACTTCCCAAAACCATGGTTCCCTTACTACATGAACCAGCAGCAGAGTCTTGTGACCACGGCTGAATCATAACTCACCCAATCACTTAATAGTGACATCACCCTGCCTGTCCTGTCACAACTCTGCAAAATGGAACATGAGTACAAGGGAACTGACAATTCATGCAAGAACCTGTGTCTGAAGTAGAAACTATTAAAGTGATATGCTTAATATTTAATAACAGCAGCCTGATTAATTATGTACTGAGCAAAGCCCTTCCTGCCTCTACATTGCCAGCAGGGAGATCAACTACCAGACTGCTCAGGGTTTAGTTGCTGCTGTCTGGCCCACAGAAGGCACCCATCTAGCTCAGTATGAAGATGAGACTAGGTGGAGGCAACTGAGTGACTCAGGCTGTAACATGAGTGCCAGAGCTTTCTTTGGCACATTGACTGCTCCCTGCTGGCCACTTGAGAAGACAAAAGGGTGCAAAGGCTGGAAGAAGTGGCTCAGCAATTCTAGTCAAGCCTGAGAATATGTATACATGAAGCTGGCTTGCTTTCCTCAAGTTGTGCCTTTGCCAATGTTAATTTTCGTGCAACTTGCCTTGTACCTGTGCACAGCCCTGTGCCATGTTCATGCTTCGCTCCTCATTCTGTGACTAGTTTGGATTAGACTTCCAACTCTCCTATCATGTTGGACTGTGTAAATTGTTTGGTGAAATGTTGACTTTCCACTAACAGGGTGGGACGTGTTCCCATCCCGCAGCTTTACAAGCTGTGTACAAGCTCTACAAGCTACATAGCCCTGTACTCTATCCCATCTATAAGGCAATATGAGGTGGTGGAGCCAAGTCCTGGACAGAGAGAAAAAGAGCAGTGCTACCCATAGCCACAGGCTAACTAGGGGCTCCCACCCTGGAAATACTTTCCCCCAAAATCTACCACTAACAGGACAAATAGTTTGAAGGGAAAGGAATACAGGCCTCATCTTGCAAGTTCGAATCTTGAAGCCAAGGAAATCCTCATTTACGACTCAGATGGCTCAAGTGCCTTCATGAACCCCACCTGCTAAGAAGGGCAGGATGGCAAGTTGCTTCTGCTCTAACAAGGGGGGATGCAATCCCAATCCTGTATCAGGTGAGGATGAGACACCCTCCAAAAAACAGTCAATCTAGAACATGCTCCCTGCTGAAGAGATGCTGTTGCCAGCAGCACCTATCATAACTGCGACCTGCCATAAGAGTTGGGTGGTGGGAGGCACTTCAGGAGCCAAGTCACAAGAACAAAGAAGCCTACAGAGATATTCTCTGCCTATTCTGCTGTTGGACAGTAAACCTATCAGTGTGTTGGACTTTCCCTTTGCTAATTTTTAGATATATCCCAAAGATGACAAAACTGAATGTCATCTTTGGAATATACTATAAATCCTGCCAGGACTCAACAGAGCCATGTTCCTGGTCATAGTATCTCTGCCAGTCTCTGACACATGCTTGGTCTGGCCTTGGAGCAAGCAGCAAGTTTGGCATCCCCATTTTTTGTAGTTGTTATCAGTCACATCTGTGGGCATTGTATTGAGCCACTTGCCATTGGAACTAGCTTGATGGGGTGCACACATACTGAAGGAGGTGGTGGAGCAAAAGTCTCTGGTCATAAGCACTTGCCCATAAGAGAGGCACAGAGCTCAATGGGGATGGGAGGCAGTACATCCATAGCCTACCTGGTGTTTGATAGTTGAGCCGTCTCATTTCAACAGGGTCAGAGGAATGGGCCAGCAAGGAGTCCTTCAAGCCAATGGAATGTTCATCCTTAGAGGAGGGTGAATTGGCCCTTTTCCTAAAGGAAGAGAAGGCACATCTTACAAGTCAAATCTGGGCTTGGTCCAAATGGCAGAGCGCTTCAAGATGGCCTGGCAGCAGACTCAATAATATACCTGCCCACAAGCAAGGGAGACTGGTAAACCCCTCCCATCACAGCCAGGCACAGTACTACAAAAACTCCAGTTCCACCCCATTCATTTATTAGGGACTACTTCCCATGGTGGAAGAATACTCTTAAGATTTTCCCAAGTATTAAAAAATTATTTAAAATGTGAAGAGTTGTAATATAATGGGGTAAGGGCTCTTCAGGGTGAGTTTTATTGGTCCATTAATACTTGTCTTGAATAGCTGAAGGCCCCCCAGGCATGTGTTAATGGAACAATAAAATACACTGTTGTCTCTTCATGCTATATTTATGCCTACAGCTCCACCACCCTAGGCTCTTATCCTGGTAGATTTCACTAGCTAAGCAGAGATGAACCTGTCCAGTAATTAAATGGGAGACCTTTGCAGGAAATTTTGGGAGGCAAGAAGAATTATTGGTGATATTCACTGGCTATCATTAAACCAAATAGCCCCATACGGTGCTGCTTTTTAATGCTGTAGTGCGGAGCTGCAGTGTGTTTTCTGGGGCAACTGAGAGGGGTGGGGTGGGGAAGGGATGTTTTAGCTCCAGAAACAGACACTGCAGTCTCTCAGATGGGTACTTGGGAGCAGTGTGCTGCAGCCTGCAGGCAATTCAGCAGGTGTGTGTGTTTAAATTTCTTTTACAGAGGTGAAGGCACTCTCCTGTTCTTTCAGGCAAGCCAAAAGCACTGATGATTAACATGGAGAACAGTTGATAGCGCCCTGAAAAGATGTTAATTTGCCTGATGGCACAAACCCATTTGTTAGAAGGAAAGAAGTGCCACAAGGCAGCATGAGCAGTGAAACTACTAGCAACTTACAGCCCCTGGTGGTGCTAGCAGGCACCAGGTTATTCTGGATAGATGCACTGCAGTTAGCATGGTACCTAAAGAGCTCTCTGTGCTGTGTAGAGACAAGGTCTGTTCAACAAATTTGTTTAGCTGTACTGGGGTGGGGGGAGGATTTTATAAAGCAGCCACATCATTACAGCATCTGAAATAAGAACCCTGTGTCAACCTGAATTCATCACCTGAAGAGACCAGTGTACAAAGAAGCCAGAAGCTTTGCTTTGGTCCCTACCTCCTGCTGAAAGTGAATGCCACTTTCTTTTAATGGCATTACTTTCAGATTTATCAATGATCATCTAGGCACTAAAGTCAGTAACTAAAGTCAGTAACCAGTGGGAGACCTTTATAGGACACATGGTGACACCGAGAAAGGAACAACTCAGAACAAGACCTTATTGAAATGATTTATAGAGCATGTTGATTTTGCCAAGGAACTCAACACAGCTTGTGGCAATGTGGGAGGTTAATAACTCACAAACACCAGGACACGAAATTCTTTGAAAGTGATCTAGTTCCTTGAAATCTGGTCACACCTTAATTGTGAAGTTCTTTATTTAAATTTAACAGCAAGACTAAGGGTGCTTCCAGATGGAAGGCTCCTAGTGCTACCAATTAAAAGGCATTGTGCAACTATTCTGTCTTTTTCTCCTTAATGGATTTTCTGTGGTAAGAAAAAAGAGGGAAGGAGTGGTGGGGAAACATGGAGGGTTCCCAGTGAAAATGACTACATCTGGATGCCTGCCTTAAAATTGTGAATGAGGCAGGGTGATGGTGCCATAAAAGCCTCATCTGGAAGCACCCGAAGTGGAGAAGGGTGGAAGAATTCAGCATACCACAATGGCTAGACAACAGAGGGATACCCAGGAGCCAGACTAGGTCTGGGCAGCAAGTTTACGGCTCTTATCAAGATGAAACTGTGGGTTTGAAACAGACAAACCAAAGAGAGAAATAGGATGTCTACCTTTCTTGTTTGCTAGATCCAGGGACAGCAGAAATGGAAAGAGAAAGCAGGGTTACACAAAAGTATTAATTGTGCATGCAATAACCCAAAGTTACCGCGGTGCTGCCCCCCTCCTGGCACTATGCACATTTAACTGGAGAAAAATTATGGTAGCTCGCCCAGAACTGAGGTGGGAGAATCACCATTCTCTGTACCTAATGAGCAGCTCCTGTTTTTTTAAAAACCACCAGCAGACATTTGTGCCCCAGAACATAGAACACCTATGAACATGCTCGGGACAGCTCCCTGGAACAAAGGTACCTGTTGCCACATAGAGTCCATTCTTTCCTGAGGAAAAGTACCAGGTCTTTAAATAAACTGAGGGATGTAGGCATTTCCTGGCCAAAGCCTCTTGCATAATCCAAGCTGTAGAAGTCAGGTAATCAACCTAGCGCTGCTAAGCAGAAATAGGCCCATTTTCTATGGCATCACAAATGATTATCTGGTGCTGGCAACAGCCCCAACTCACTCACAGTGTACACTTTCCCAGTACAAAGTGAAATGCAGAGCCTACTGAATGTGATCTCACACTCCCCACCCACTCTTGCCCTAACGCCTTGCCTTAGTATGCACTGTTCTGCAGGTACAGGTGAGCAAGGCCTTTGCGCAGGGTCAGACCACATGCCTCAGAGGGGACTGATTGTGCCCTTGGGTTTGCCATTCAGTTACTCGGTGTACAGGAGAACAGGCACTTGAAGCTTGTGCAGTACTGTACCATAGACACCATCGCATTGCATAGGCCTAGGCTGTTGCTCACCTTTTGAAGAGCAGGATAGCAATGACAATGATGATGATTAAGATGACAGCCAGGACAGGACCCATCACCCACAGCATCTCTGGCTCATCCTGCTGTTTTGCTGACACCTCCATCACAATCTCATCTGAGTAGGGACTGGCTGCGTACTTCTTCTGTGAGTGGAAGGGAGCAGATAAACACCATTAATCAGGTCCCTTAACTACATCCTCCAGCTTTCCCTCTGTCCAATAGTCCCAAGCTGCCCACCTGCAATCTTTCTTGAGAGTAACCATGGAATTAATAACAGACACTGCAAAAGTCCACCTCCTCCCCTCGGCAATGGAACATTCTGAATCACAGCAGCCGGAAAGTGGTCTCCCTGCCAGAATGGAATGGTCCAGCTGAGAGCAAGTTGCCAGTCTCAGACACACAAAGAGCCAAATTATAGGCTTTGGAGTTGCAGCCAATTGAGCATTGGGGCTCATGGGTAGTGACTAAGTGGTTTATAATACCTATTATGCCGATATAAACACATCGCCCCAGGGGGTGATATGTCAGGGAACACCCGCTGGGCAAAATGTTGCACATTAAACAGCAGACCAGCTCATGGCTGTCCCTGAAGCTACAGCTAAGCTCTGAACAGAGCAGGCCTCACATGGGGCTCCTCATATACAAAGGCTTCTCACTCAAGTTGAAGCCCACAGAGCAAAAACAGTCCTTGACTGGCACCTTATATATGCAAAATTGGCTGGCTCATTCCTTTGGTATGCTATGTTCCAGGGATGTTGAAGAGTCCTTGGTCTCGAGTCACGAGTCGAGTCACGAGTCTTTGGACCCGAGTCTCGAGTCCAAGTCCAAGTCCATGGTCCAAAATGGTGACTCCCGAGTCCCGAGTCCTGAGTCACTCCCAAAACTGACTCCACGAGTCCTTATTAAAATCAATGGGGTTTCCCCCCAACAAAATAAGGCTACTTCAGATGTGTGGCTTAAATAAATTCTAGGCACAAGTGTGTCTTTTTATTTCAAAACTCTGCAACTGATTTTGGCAAGAACAGACCAGGCAGACAAACCCAAAATAACCAGGCAGGCAGAGGAGGCAGGGAACCCCAAAGCAGGCAGGCAGAGGCGTTTGTCTTGGACAATTCAAACTGTGAAACTGGTTAAGAAGAGATCAGGCAGGCAGAGGAGGCAGGGAACCCCAAACAGGCAGGCAGGCAGTGCCCTTTGTCTTGGACAATTCAACTGTTGAACTGGTCAAGAAGAGACCAGTCACCAGGCAGGCAGAGGAGGCTGGGAACCCCAAACAGGCAGGCAGAGGCAGCCAAACCCAAAATGTCTGACCCTAACCCTAACCCCCCACAACAACACATCAGTCAAAATAAATCTCAACACATCGTTGGGGCTGCGCTCCTGGTAGCTGTCCATAGTGGCCGAGCAGCGGCGCGCCTCGCTTCCATGCGCTCTTCACCGGTGATCACGCTCCTTCTGGCACAGCCAGAAGACTCGTCAACAGCCCAGGGATGTTGACGAGTCCTTGGTCTCGAGTCCCGAGTCGAGTCTCGAGTCCCATTAAAAATATTGGGACTCGAGTCCGAGTCGAGTCAGAGGGGGGACTCAGTCCGACTCACGAGTCGAGTCCTCGAGTCCGAGTCCCCATCCCTGCTATGTTCATGTCAAAGAAGGAAGTACTTGTGCTATTCCCATTTATTTATTTATTTATTTATTCATTCATTCATTCATTCATTCATTTTCTATACCGCCCAATAGCCGAAGCTCTCTGGGTGGTGTACAACAATCAATTTTAAAAAAATACAATTAAATACAATTAAATATAAACAATAAAAACATTATAAAAAATTTAAAACCAATTTTAAAAATATCACAAAAACTAAAAACAAGCTAATAAAACATGACTGCTAAAACAATTTACCACCCCACCATATAGCATTTAGTTATTAAAAGCCTCAACGTAGAGGGCAGTCTTAACCTGGGGCTGAAAAGATAGTAGAGTTGGCACCAGGCGGGCCTCAGGGGGGAGCTTGTTCCACAGTTGGGGGGCTCCCACAGAAAAAGCCCTCCCCCTTGTTGCCACCCTCCGAGCCTCCCTCGGAGGTGGCAGTCGGAGGAAGGCCCCAGATGTTGAGCGTAGTGTCCGGGGATTGTGGTTGGGAGAGGCGTTCCATCAAGTATTGTGGTCCCAAGATGTGAAGGGCTTTATAGGTTAAAACCAGCACCTTGAATCAGGCTCGGAAGCATATAGGCAGCCAGTGTAAGCAGGCCAGAATACCGTATATACTCAAGTATAAGTCGAGTTTTTCAGCACATTTTTTGTGCTGAAAAATGCCCCCTCGACTTATACTTGGGTCAGCGCACTTATACTGGAGGCAATAAGTTTTCCCAGTTTTTTGGGGTGAAATTAGGGGCCTCGACTTATATTAGGGTCCACTTATACTTGAGTATATACGGTAGGTGTTATATGTTCGGACCTTTTGGTCCCAGTGATTAGTCCAGCCACTGCGTTTTGCACAAGCTGCAGCTTCTGAACAGTCTTCAAGGGCGGCCCCACGCAGAGTGCATTGCAGTAATCTAACTTTGAGATTACTAGAGCAGGGCTGTCCAACCTTGGGTCCCCAGATGTTGCTGGACTACAGCTCCCAGAATCCCTTGCCATTAGCTGTGCTGGCTGGATATGTTGGGAGCTGTAGGCCAGCAACATCTGGGGACCCAAGGTTGGACAGCCCTGTACTAGAGCATGGCAGATTTGTCTCGTAGGTCAGGAGAGACACAGGCAGGTAGGAACACGTTCTCCATTCTTACGGAGAGCACCTATTGCTCTGTCCAAGGGAGCAGCATACACTGACCTCACTTTTAGCCACTCCACTTTTAGCCACTCCAGTGACTCCTGCTGTTCTAAAGTATACCAGCCTGGAGGCTGAGATTTTAAACAGCCTCTTTGATCTCATTCCTAGAACATGAGAAGTAGTAATAAATAAGAAACTGGAGTCTTATTTTCACACTACTAAGAAATGAGATGGCTACAAGAGAGAGGCCTTTTCAGTGGTGGGGCCCCTTCTGTGGAATGTCTTCCCCTGAGAGGCTTGCCTGGTGTCCACACTGTGTCATTTCAGTGCCAGGTGAAGAGCTTTTTTACTTTCTCAGGCACTTCAGGAATTGTTTTAATGCTTCTAGATCTTTCTACTGTTTATTCCTGTTGCTGGTTCTGGTTTTATTATGTGCTGCTGCTGGTTTTATCTTGTTTTTTTTCTCTGACTTGTTTTATCTTGCTTTTATCTGACTTGTTTTATTATCTTATTGCTAGTTTGTATTTTTATGTTTTTAATTTGTACACCACCCGGAGAATTAGGTTATTGGGCTGTTTAAAATGTAACAAATAAATACAATAAAAATGAGAACACATTCCCACTAGGATTTTTCTAGACATATACAAGTCCTGGCACCTCTTTTTTTAGAAATGAAATATGCTAAATGGCAGAGTAATCTGTGCTCTGCAATAGTTATTTAGGCAACACTCAGTTATGATATTGTAACAACATCATCACCCAGGGTTGCCTTGTACACCAGAAAGGCCATGAAGACAGGAAGCTTTAGTGCAGGGGCGAGCAACCAGATGTTTTGGCCTACGACTCCAATAATCTCTCTCCACTAGCATGCTGGCTAGGGCTGATGGGAATTGTAGGCCAAAACATTTGGAGGGCCACAAGTTGCCTACACCTGCTTTAGTGTAAGGAGAGGATGACTGAGCTGCGCTCCAAGTTGGAACTTGCAACCTGGCACACGAGCTAGAAAGGGCCTATAGGAAACGTTATGAGAGCAATGAAGCTTAGCTACAGAACAGTCGCAACTGCACTACAAAATAAAACCAGGTGCCTGGAGAATTTGCTCTGCTAGTCATTGTGCTCTTGTGCACACTCACTCTTGCACATGCAACCCCCAACCTTGCGGCACAAGGACATGTTCCCTGGCTGACCCGAGGCCTTCAACTCTCCTGGCCGGTGGCTACATGTTTGCTGTGTCCGCCGCACAAGTACTCGGACCGGATGAGTAATGAAGCATTTGACCAGCTCTAATGAGCCATTACAAGTAAATGAGGCTGAAAGGGAGAGCCCCAGCACGGGGCAGAGCAGAAGGGCCCGAATGTCTTCATTATGGCTGGATGTTATTTACACATTTGCAGCAGCAGCATTACTCACCCTTTCCTCTCCCTCATTCATACTGGCTTGCAGCAATGGATAGTCCAAAAGATTACGGAGGTGGGGGAAGTGAAGAGGTGCAAAGGAGGGGACTGAGAATCTATTTTCTTTCTCTAACCTGCCAGGCCTTTATATGCATAGGTAAGGGAGGTATGGGGAAGGGGAAAGGCTTTGCAGATAAAACTTCCACAGTCTTCATTACACCAACACTTCCCTAATGCCACCTCTGAAAAGGCTCTCTCAGACAATACCCAGTCCTCTCTCTTCTCATATTCCTTACCGTATCACCATCCTCTAGTGAAGCCAGAACAAAACAACGGTAACTCAGGTCTTCTGAAAGTGGCTTATTGTAGAAGCCTTTATAGTTCTTCTCATCCCCCAAGACGAAGGTCTCTGGCAGATCATCCATTTGGGCAGCAATGTAAGGCTTGAGGCGTTCTGCTTGCCGACGCTGGCGTCTGTCTGGGCCCCCTTGGTTTATGGCCTCGAGTAGCTGGGTGACAAATAAAGCCAATGAGAAAAAAAGCTATGCCAAGGTGAAACTACATTTCCATAAGGCAAACTTGCAAATCAGGTAAATAGCTCAGGATGGCCCAGATATTCCTTACTCTAGTGTCTTCCCTAAGGCTTTCTCCAGAACTCCACAAATTGACATCTGTTCCCTTGTCAGCGTAGTTATTAGGCTGTACAGGGGTAGAATGTTTAAACAAAGTATTGTTCTGGGATTCTAATGCAACTTTTGATTCTTCTTTAAAAAAACATAATCTACTTTAGGCACTGTTTCATGAAAAATAGTACATTTTATAAAAAGTTTCTAGTCCTCAACATTAAAAAATAATGTTGAAGTGTGCATTGCTCTTGGATGGTGGATCAGCAGCAGACATGTCCTTGTGGCCCTCCTAGTCACCATGAAGAAGACAATGAAGCACTGGCCATACACAATCTACATATGCATCTTTGGATGCCCAGGAATTTGAACTGTCAGAGACAGGTAAAGGTTCAGCAGGGTTTGAGACAGATTCCCTCCACCTCAAAAACACACTGCAGGCTGCAGTGAAATGTACAAAATCTCTAGACAATGGCAGGAGCTCCCACCCCACATCCTGCTGGGCTGCAGCCAGGCTTTGAGTAAATCGTACATGGTGCTAGCAGATTTCTTGGGACATTCCGAGAAAAGATGACAAATTTCATAGTCATTCACAAATTCAAGAGAAAGGATATAAACACACAAAAATTCAATTACATTGCTCAGAAAGGCTCTCAGATGTTAAAATATGTTTTTCTAATGAATAAAAATGAATGCTAGGCTCTGAACAGAATTTCTAATTTAAAATGACGGAAGAGGCATGAAATACATTTCACACAAAAATGTGTAAGGGCAGACATAGAGCACCAGAGCAACTGTGGTGCCATGAAGACAGAGGCCATACAGAACCATGCAGCTGTGTCAGGAAAGGAGGCCGCTGGCCTGTGACCAAAACCGGGGTGGTGTCCCTGCCCTCCACTCACTTTACCAATTCTCTAATTCCTAATTGTTGAGGTAAGATGCATGCATGCTCGCATGCGCGTGCGCGTACGCACACACACACACACACACACACACACACACAGAGCCCTGTCTAAGTTTCAGTTTCTACATCTTGCTTTGCAGAGAAATTGTGCGACAAGAGCCTGAGGACGAAAGGAAATGGGAGTGTGATCCATAAATGCCACAAGTCCTCAGGGAATGCCACTTTAGTGACCTCTTTCAGGCTAAGTTGCTGAAAACTCGGCAGGCAATTTTGAGAGTTGGCTAAAGATGAGTATGGAGATCACGGGTAGTTGAGGAATTCAGCATTTTCAGGATGGCAGAAGATGGCACCAAATACAGCTGTCTTTGGGAATAATCCCACACAGGCAAATAAACCCCAAGCCTACTAGCCTTCCCAGTACCACAGGACTGGCTAATATTGTCCATAATCTTCCCAACTCAGTTCACATGTGTAGGTCAATTTCTTGAACACCTGTTTCCTCTACTCTTTCAGAAACAAGTGGATGCACATTTTGACATTAGCTGTTAGCAGGTTTCTCCCTTCTCGTACCTGATCCAGTTCCATCTCATCTGGGGTCCTCAATCTGGAGGCAAGTATGTTGCTTGTGTGGTCTGTTGGCACAACCACAATGTAGTACCACCTGGGAAGCAAGAAGAAGGAAGGGATGAGCTGTGCTACAGACACCCTTGGCATTGTATCCAATGTCAGTCTAACCTGAGTCTGATTCATTTCAATGGGTCAACTCTAAGGAGAACTAAAATGGGATACAACCTTTGGCATTCCTGCAACTCCCACTTGGTACTTTCATTTCCTTTGTACGTTCCAGAGACTCAGACTACAGATTTGATGGCTTTATAGGGCCCTTCCAACTCTACTATTCTATGACTAGTGGCATTTATTAGGCTAATGAGGTCACAAGACCAATCTTTGGGGGAATCATGCCAGGGGATGGAAAAGATAAGTCTATCCTTGGATTCCTATTTCAGTGGTGGGAGACCACAAACACAAATGAGGCTTCTACAAACCTCCTACAGAGATTTAAATAATTATTTAAAGCAGGGCTTTTTTTCTGGTGGAACTCACCGGAACTGAGTTCCAGCACCTTTTCTTCTATTAATTGCATTACAATTTAATCGCCATCTACTCCCGAGGAAATGTAATCCAAGAGTTCCGGTACCCTTTTCTCCAGAAAAAAAGCACTGATTTAAAGTAACTGTGCAACACTACAGAAGGTGCATTCAGGGTCCTTTCAGAGAGAAGGCGAGGATTATGGCTTTATGGTCCTAAATATTATGGTTTTGTGGCTCTAATTTTCATAGAAAGATAGATGACAGAGGAGCAGGATACAATGCACAAAAATGGTAGCTCGAGAGCAGAATCCTGAGTAAGTCACCATTTCAAGTCCAGTACATTGTGCTTTTATACTCCCCTATTTTCAGCAACCTCTTTCTGCTGCGAAGTATTTAAATCACTTTGTAAGTGAATTCACACTATTATCACAGCCTATGAAATTTGCTGCAGTTCCCAAAGATATCACCCTTATTGCCCACAGAAAAGACTCTGCAGGGACTCAGGAGATTCTCACCTCCCACCTCACAATAGGAACATACAAGACTGATTCTAACACCCTGCTCTCCTTTGGTAGAACACAGCAACAGGCCAGTAAAGAGAGCAGAATCATAGAAGTGGGGAGAATATACCTGACAGGCACAGAGGTCTTCACTTTGGGGAGAGTGATGGTGAACTGTCCATTATGGATATATTTGTATGTGGAAATGGGCTTGCTCTGGAGGACATCAGGTGCCGTCCGGATGAAGACCCGGTGCTGCAATGCCCCAGCACTGCTTCCCCGGTTTGTGAGTGCAAAGGAGTAGTTGGTGTCTGGCTGCAGGTCATTAATCAGCTTCTTCATGGAGTGGCCATCCACCTCCACAGTCTGGCCATTGTACAGAATCTGCAAGCAAAGTCAGCAAATTACTACAGCCCAAACTATAGGCATCCTCACAGAAAAAAAGCTGAATGAAGTCCCTTTTCGAAACTTCACCACTTGGCTTGGGTCTTTGCCATCTTCTCTCTGCATGAGATACTAAAGAAGCTGACCTCTTCTTAAGTGTTACTATCACTAATCTGAGTAATCACAATCGCATGAACATGGTTGCCTGTCACCTTCAGGCACTCTTGGATGAAACTGAGTTTCAGCTGTGATTTAGACTTGATTTTGGAAAAGAAACTGCTTTAGTTACCCTGTGAGATGACCTTTGCTGAGAGAGAGATGGGAGTGTAACCCTGTTGGTTCTCTTGGACCTATCAGTAGCTTTTGATACCATAGGTCATGGTATCCTTATGGATAGGCTGTCTGGTTTGGGGTTTGGAGGTACTGTATTGCAGTGTTCCAATTGTACTGAGATAGCTGATTCCATAAGGTGGGGCTGGGGGATTACTGCTCTGCCCTATGGAAATTATGCTATGGGGTTCCACAGGGCTCTATTTTATCTCCAAGCTGTTCAACATCTACTTGAAGCTGCTGGGATAGGATATCTGGGGATGCTGACTGAGGTGTCATCAATATGCAGATACCCTGCTCTACCTCTCCTTTTCCTGTAGCCCTGGTGAGACAATGGCTGTTCTGAACCGGCATGATAATGGACCGGATGAAGGCCAATAAACTGAGACTCAAACCATGTAAGATGGAGGTGGTTGTTAGTGCGTGGTTTGTCTGACCACTTGAGTGATGTTCAACCTAGTTTTGAGAGGCTTGTACTCCCACAAGGGAATTAGGTGTCTAGTTTGGGACTGCTCTTGGATCCAGCACTGTCATTAGAGGCACAAGTGATCTCAGTGGCTAGGAGGCCTTTTAGGCCTCAGTGGCCTTTTATCAGCTTTGCTGCAACACTTTCTGGACAGAGATAGCCTTACTACAGTTATCCATGCTCTGGTAACCTCCTGTTTGGATTACTGCAGTGCTTTATAAGTGGTGCTGCTTTTTAAAATGGTCCAGAAATTTTAGTCCAAAATAGGGCAGCAAGATTGCTAACTGGGAATGGATGATACAATTGTATTATGCCAGTGCCCTGTCATCTACATTGGCTTCCAGTCCATTTCCAGGCCCATTTCAATGTGCTGGTATTAACATTTAAAGCCCTAAATAGCTTGGGACGAGGTTATCTGAAGGAGCACCTCTTCCTGTATTTACCTTTCTAGACACTAAGGTTATCTTCTGAGACTCTTCTCCAGGTGCCCATGCCAAATGAGAAGAAGCAGGTGGCTACTAAGGAGAAGGCCTTTTCAGTGGAGGAACCCTGGTTGTGGAATGCCCTCCGCAGAGAGGCTCACCTGACATCTACACTGTGGAGTTTTCGGTGCCAGGTGGAGATGCTTTTATTCTCCCAGGCTTTTTAGTCCCTCAGTTTGAAAATGGTGTTAGTGATTTTTAGATCCTTGCTCATGTATTCTAATGTTGGATTTATTGTTGGCTTTATTCTGAGGCTTTATTCTGAGGCTGTTCTAAGTTGTTTTTGACATTACATTATGTTTTATTTTCCTTGTAATTTATGGTTCTACCTCTATTCTGTGAATCACTCAGAGAGTTCTGGCTACTGGGCAGCATAGGAATGTAGTAAAGAAATAAATTATACCTTCAAGGGTCTGAAGTATGGCCCCAGCCTGAAATCTAATGGTTTATATTTACCTCTTCATATTTACCTCTCTAAGCAGAGTCCCAGTGGTGCAACCCATGCACCTAAATACAGGTGCTGGCAGCTGAATTTCCAGTGGGGATGGTAGGGTGGTAGAGCAGGTACCAAACTAAGGAATATATTCTTGCCAACCAGAACTCTGTCTCTGTACAGAGCATCTCAGCTCCGTCTCTCTCCACTCCATGCATTCTATTTTATGGACCTTGTTACATCTCCTGCTTTCACACCTGAAAATCCTAAATCTGTTCTAATGCTATGATGCAGCCCCCTCTCCCCAATTCTACTTTATCCCTAGTATTCTACCTATTTCCGCACTGTGCTTCTATTCTCCCCCCCTTTTTTACAAAGGGGTATATCCTTCAGAAAAGCTAGTAGTATTGAGGATACGCTCACCCAGATTTCCTTGATGCTGGGGCGGGGGGGGGGGTTGATTGAAAAATAACTCATATTGGATTTGCAGGATTTCAGTCTAGCAACAGAAGCAGATTCTGTTCCTGTACCCTCAATATTTGTTTCTAAAGACAACAAACTGGCTCTTTGGAATGCTTTCCAGCTCTGCTCATTCTTGCATTCACAGAATCTTCAGGGGAAAAATGGCAGCCAAACATAAGTTTTCTATCAGGTCCACAAAGTGCAGCCAACACTGTACACCATCAATTCTAGATCAGAATCCTCATATGGAGGAAAGCTCTGTAAACGTTCATTTTTGGCACTTAAGAATCAAATCTGACTTTGGCATAACAGCGACCTGCACACACACACCAATGTATAGTATTGTTTGTGTGTGTGCATGTCAAGCCATAAACAATTCAGAGTTTCTGGGTTGTTTGGGGCATTCCTAGGTTGTGAATTGAAAACGAAAATGATGAGCACGTGGGAGGCAGCACGCTCGTCGCTTTGCTTGTCCCCTACAATTCCTAGGTTAAACAACCCAGGAACTGCGTGTGACATGCAAACTGGGTCACTGTGCTAGATCAGCAAAAAATGATCTCTAGGATGAGTCTGTTACTAAAATCCTGCAAAGGTCTAAATTATGGGATTGGAAGCCAAGGCTCCTAGTCTTAACAATTCTGCCTATGCCCTCATGAAAATGTCTAAAAATCAGCTCTCATTCCCCAAAAAGATGTAAGCTCAACATGCACTTTTATCATCAAACACAGGCAGCCAAGCAATTCTTTTAGATCAGGGATGGTGTCAGGTTCTGGTTGCAATAAGAATCTCATCATAACATTGCCTCTCACTCACTCCATAAGACCAGTCGTCTCTTTGCAGGGACTTTATCTCCTGGACCAGATGAAGCAACTAGTCTTCCCTGAGGAGAACTGAAAGCTTCATTATTGATTTTTAGTAAAGAAATTTCAGAGGTCTCAGTTCATCCCCAATAAAAATACCATGAGATTTAACCTGTGCCTCAGTATTCACAAATCAGAACAATATCTGCTTTAATTAAATATGTTAAAAAGAAAGATGACACCCTTTGGGATGTAGATTTAGTGTGAGACTGTTTATCAAGTGTAGATAATGCTAATTGTTCCCATGGAGATTTATCAGTGGTGCTTGTTAGATTATTAGGCTTTGGCCTGGCATCCTGCATGCATGAATTAAGCAGCTAGGCACAGAAGGAGGGGGCCCTGTTTGCAAAGTTCCCATTTCCGGAGTTCACAGCTGCTTCTGGGCAGGTACTTTGTTGGTCTTTGTGCATGGCCTGGACATCTAGGATTCTCAATAGGAAGAACAAAGCTCATTTACACCCCTTGTATTTGCATGGCTGCTCCTCAGCTAGCAAGTCACTAACACCATCTGCTCCTGTGCCTCATCATGGCCAACCTGCAGTAGCAGCTGCTGTCAACTCTCTGCTCACGTCAGCAGCCTCAGCTATGGTAATCACACCAGACCTTATGAAGCCCACACCACACAATGATGATTCATTAGCTATACCAGGACCATGCTGACCATACAGCACTAGAAATGAGTCCAAAGAATTACGGTAACCTTTTATAATAAAATTCCCCTCATGGAATTCCATTGCAAGCACGAGTGCTTACCAGTGTCCATAATGTTGCTAGAAGGAATAGCAGACACATCTACATACTATGGTGTCCTGTTGTGTTGTAGAAGCCCCTCTCCTCTGCCCTAATTGAAGCCAGCACCAAAATACTTCATGATCAGCAGGATCTCCATAAGGTTTTGCCTGGGAATTCAAGGATACTGCTTCCTAATTGTAGCCTGCTCTAAGGATTCCTTTAAACCAGGGGTGGGCAACATGAGCACCCCGCAAAAAGAAAAAGACACAAGTAAAATGGTGAGCTGCAGTGGCTATGGAGTGCTACAGAGTGCTAAAAGGGTCAAATTCTGCTTGATAGCAAGCTAAAATTAGCCTTTTTAGTACTACTGGATGATATTCAGCAGTGTGTTACTAAATTTCAGTGGCAAACCGCTGATTTTTTTTTTTTTAAATCCCCTTTCAGTGGCACCCAGGCCTCTGCTGTTTCCCACCTCTGCTTAAAACATTACCCTGAGTCGGAGCTGCTTTTTCATGAGCTCCCATGTGACTGGGGTAATGTTTCTATGAGTCAGCCACATTTATTTTTATTTTATTTATTATTACATTTATATCTGTCTTTTCTCCTCCAAGGAACCCAAGGCAGCTTACATAATCCTCCTCCTCTCCATTTTATTCTCACAACAACCCTGTGAGGTAGGTTAGGCTGAAAGTCAGTGACTGGCCCAAAGTCATCCAGTGAGCTTCATGGCTGAGTGGGAACTAGAACCCAGATCGCCCAAGTCCCAGTCCAACACTCTAACCACTATACCACACTGGCTCTTGCCAATCCTGACCACAAAATCCTCACCCCACCATTCAGGAGCAATTAACGGAAAAACACTCCTATAGGTAGGGCTATGTTTGAAGGGCATTTGTGATTCTTCAAGATCAGCAAGAGGATCAAGGGATTTTACCTATTCTTGATTTACCACACTTCAGTGAGCCAGACTAAAGGAGATGTAAGGGAGGAAATGTAAGAACTCTGTAGTAGCCAAGAGCAAGGCTGCCCATAATCCTCGCATCCTGACACCAAATCTCTGGTGCATCTCCAGTAAGTACTTCGCTTACTTAAACAAGTACTAGGCTGATGGCAGCAAAACCTCTGGCTTGCGGAATACTGAGTCAGACTCCTTCTTGTCACTTTCACCCAATCAGGAAGCTGCCTTCTACTGAGTCAGACCATTGGTCCATCTAGCTCAGTATTGACTGGCAGCGGCTTTCCAGGGTTTCAGGAAGAATTCCTTCCTAGCACTACCTGGAGATGCCGAGGATTGAACCTGGGACCTTCTGCATGCAAAGCATGTGCTCTACCACTGAGCTACAGGCCAGATTGAGTCTATCTGGAAGAGTATAATCACTACACTTGGATCAGGTCCCAATCCATGACAGTGATATTCCCTTACCTTGAAAGGTACTGCAGATTTATAAGAGTCTGGCACCTCCCAACTAAGTAGCACTGATGTTTTCATCACAGCGCTGACACGGAAGTTCTTTGCAAACACTGTAATCAGAAAAAATCCTTTTGAGTGTCCTTTGTGGGGCAACAGTAGGCAACTAACCAGTACCAGTCCTTCCACCCTTCTATGTAGCAGCACAGGTTAGTGATTTCAGTTAGTTACAATAACCTCTTTCACATCTTAGGAGGACACCTGAGCTTTTCAAGTGTCTCCCAAGTGCAAATGCACTCTTTGGGTACTGGTTCTTCAAAGAAGCACCCCTTTGAAGGTCACACCAAAGCAATTGTGCCACAATTCTCATGTGCAAAGAGAAAACGGTTGTGTGTTCAAAACAACAAAAGCAATCACACAGCCTCTATGTCTGCTCCTCTTCCCCACCCCCCACCCCATTATAAGCCCAGTGAGTTAAGATTGACCGGGCCACCCTTGACCCATTTACTGGCATAAGGCTTCAGTATGTGTTCACAATAGGAGGTGCCTACCTTGTTCCATTGGCATCGTCCTAGACTGAATACTGGGACTGAGGGGCCCAGCTCCCTTGCTAGTGTGTGCTCTAACTCTGATGTCATAGATTGTGTCAGGTTTGAGGTTGGTCAGAGTGATGCTCGTTTCCTTAGTAACATTGGTCAGGTTCTGCTGGCTGTTAATGTCTCTGTACACAATCGTATAGTTGGTCATTTTTCCATTCCTCTCAGCTAGCAGCGGTGAGTTCCAGGTCACTTTAGTGGTAGAAGTGGTCAGCCCCACCACATGTAGGTTCTGGGGGAAGCCACTTGGCACCTCCTCTGCAGTAGTGATTTCTTTCTCATACTCCTCCCCAGGACCAACCCTATTTTTGGCAGACAACTTGAAGATGTAGGTGGCACCCTTGTAAAGGCTGGACACGGTGTGGTGTTCGACATTCTTCCCAAAGTGAAGGATGGTCATCTTCTCCTCATCAGCACGTTTGTACTGTAGCATGTATCCCAGGAGCTCCCCAACCATCTCTCTGGGTGGGTGCCAATTGATTAAGGCTGTATTCATGGCTGTGGTACTGATCATCATGGTAGGTTTGCCTGGGACTGTAGGACAAAAGCAGGGTGACATACTATAGGTGGGAGAGAGAGCACTATTGGAGTCATTCACCCAAGCAGGTTTAGATCTTAGCTACATGTTGAGAAAAAACAGGTGGCATAACCTCCTGTATTGTACCATTTCAGACTGAGTATGAAAGATCCCATATTAGAAAGCTCCCCTGAATAAAACCTCTCTGCACATCTGGGAGAAGGCTAAATTAAAAGGCTTCTCCCTGACATGCTAGGTTTCCATAGGAAGGGATATTTTGGCATGGGCAACATCCAAGAATGCAAGCCACAACCTACAGTTTGAAGTGGTTCAGTCCAGGAAGAACTGCATTATATTGTATTTTTGAACATGTAGTTTAACCTTTATTTTTCCAGGTTCTTACATTACATAATTAATGTAAAAAAATCCATATTGGAAAAGACAAATTCTGTACAGCTTGGTTACACAAATATGCTTAATATAATTTTGTCTACAGAAGCTGCCTTATTTGTTCATGTAATTTATTTATTTTTTTGGTTAAAAATCCTGTGGTAGAAGCTTTAGGATTGTAAAGGATCAGGAATAACAAGATAAAGACAAAGGCTATAGTTCTATTTAGTGGTGAGTGACAGTGTGCATCTCTTGACAAGATTCTGCAGGAATTCTGTAAAGTGCCATATTTTGTGAAAACTTTTGTGACTGCAGAACTATGGCATTTGCAAAGACTGCTAATGCAGTGTTGGAGACCATGCAAATTTGTACCCCTGTTCTAATGTTTAGTTAGGCCTGACTAGAGAATCTTGCATTCTTGTTTTCTGCTTTCTTGCCTATCTGTAAGAAACTGCTTGCTAAAGTTGCAAAGAAATCTGAATTGAAATGTAAGAGAGAGAAAAGTAAAGTTGCAGGCAGCTTTGTTTACAGCTGCAGGTTGAAGGGGGAGAGAGAGGTTTCTGATAAGGGAATTGCAAAGGAATGTGTGTGTATGTGTGCTGTAAGGAACAAGAGGACAGTGGACAGGCGAGGAGGAGGAAGGGGGGTGCCAGCGTCAGACTGATGCGTGTACTTTCGAAAGAACAGAAAGGACAAGATAGAGTTGTACTGATAGAAAAGAACAGAAGGAAATGTATGTACAGTCATGCCTTGGATTGAGAGCATAATTCGTTCCGGAAATGTGCTTGTAATCCAAAACACTCTTATATCAAAATGAAATCCCCCCCAAAAAAATTGTACAGAGATTTTTAATTTAAGCCGTACTACAGTACTTGTATTGCAAGACGTCGCTTGTATATCAAGTAAAAAAAATTAAATAAAGATTTAAAAATTTGCTTGTCTTGCAAAACGCTCTCAAACCAAGTTACTTGCAATCCAAGGTATTACTATACAAGGAAGGACAGAGGAAGTCGTTGAATGTATGTGAAAGAGGTCATGATAAGGAGAATGTTTTTCTACACAACTGTATGTAATGTGACTGTATGTGATGCAAACCTGTACAGTATCTGATCCCATGCTGTATAAAAGATCCAAGAAGAACTTGAAACGGGGCTCTTGATTTGAGTCCCAGACTCCTAGAACCTACTTGAAGCCTCAAATAAATCTGGTTTCCCTTCCCCCCTCGGTGTGTTTATTGGGCAGGGAACACTGAGGCATGGACCACCACTTTGCTGGGAGAGGACACCTTTTTGGTGCCGGCAACAGCAGCATGTCAGTAGGTGAGGCACTGAAATTCAGAAGGACGCAAATTATTTAAACTATTAGCAGCTACGAGTCCCTATTTCTACAGCATAAATTAATCCAAATGTAGCAATTCCCAACACTGCAACTGTTGGAGACTGCCTTCAAAACTTATTTATCTCTCTCTCTCAATCTCAATGCATCTACTCAACCAATCCCTGAACCCTGGCACTTGCAAACTTGGACAGTGTGATGAAGAAGGAGAAAAGTACTGCCATAAGATAAAGAATTCTGGGTGCTATGATAAAATGCTGCAGAGATGCCCAGGCTCCGATTCAGAATCTCCGCTAGTTTGATGCAGGCAATTTTCATAGCAATTGTTATAATTTCACCACCTGTGCAAGCAGTTGAGAGAGCGTGGCATGCTGTTTGCAATCAAAATGTGCTGTGTTTGAGTTGATGAACTGGTTCCTGCTAGGAATGTTGATGTGATGGCTGAGCAGCAACAGGATTCCATATCTTATATGTGTAGCACAAATTAAGGGCTGCTCCCTTCAAAGCTTAACACCTGCTGTATAAAATGGATGGTTTCATATCTCAGTTCCACCCACAACAGACACACATCCTTCCCCCCCCAATCAGGTGAGATTGATGTGTAAATCCATCAACGGCAAAACTATTCAAGTATCAGCACAGTGAGAAGATAACCATTAGTCTGTGCTGGATTGTGGCACCCAGAGTCAATTCTCAATGGCAACCTCGTTCTCCAGATATGGGCTGAGTAGATTTGGCTAACTTGTGATGAAGCTTTTGTGTGAGTGCCATGAAACTATGGTCACATCATGATTAGGCTATTGCAATATGCTCTGCGTGGGGCTACCCCTGAAGAGTGTCCGGAAGCTTCAACTGGTGTAAAATGCAGCCGCTAGGCTGCTAACCAGTGCACAGTATCAGGACCATATTACACCTGTACTGAAAGAACTGTTTAGTTTACAATGTTTTAACTGTTTTTAATGGTCTTGTTTTCATTGTTTTATGGTTTTATTGTTTTAAATTGTTGTACACCACCTTGATGGCTTTTTAACAGATAAGATAGGCTATAAATGTTTATAATAAACCATCAAACAAATAAATACATGGAATGTTTAGCAGGTTTCACCTGTTTAGTTGGAAACTGTGGTGGCAGGGTGATCAGAGCACATATCATTGCATCGAATAAGCAAGGGAGATGCTGACAAGAGCGAGTGGTGGGGGCTCAGTTGAAGACACACTTGGATGAAGCCGATTATTTAGATCCATGCCAGTCGGGCTTCAGGCCTGGACATGGGACAGAAACGGCCTTGGTCGCCTTGGTGGATGATATGAGGAGGGCCTTGGATAGGGGCGAATGCTCCTTCCTAGTCCTCCTCGATCTCTCAGCAGCTTTTGATACCGTGGACCATGGTATCCTCCTGGACCGCCTGGAGGGGTTGGGTATCGGAGGCACTGTATTACAGTGGTTCTGGTCCCTCCTCTCTGGAAGGTACCAGAGGGTAGTTCTTGGGGAGGAGGTTTTGGACCCTCGGCTGCTCACTTGTGGGGTGCTGCAGGGTTCCATCCTCTCCCCGATGCTATTCAACATCTACCTAAAGCCGCTGGGGGCTATCATCAGGAGGTTTCGGGTGCGCTGTCATCAGTATGCGGATGACACGCAGCTCTACCTCTCTTTCAAGTCCTCACCAAGGTTGGCCGTTGAGACCCTGTCCAAGTGCCTGGAGGCAGTGGGTGGCTGGATGGGAAGGAACAAACATGTTGAAACTGAACCCTGACAAGACCGAGGTACTTCTGGTGGGAGACAAGGAGAAGTTAGGGGATGTTGACCCGGTGCTGAATGGGGTACATCTTCCCCTGAAGAACCAGGACCGCAGCTTGGGGGTCATTCTAGACTCCCAGCTGTCCATGGAGGCTCAGGTGTCAGCTGCACCCCTACCTTCCTAATCACCTGCTCCCATCAGCGGTTCATGCCTTGGTCTCCTCTCGCCTAGACTACTGTAATGCGCTCTACGTGGGGTTACCCTGGAAGACGGTTCGGAAGCTTCAGCTGGTACAGAACGCAGCGGCACGCCTGATTAACGGCAGTCGCCGGCGTGATCACATCACGCCAGTGCTTAAGGAGTTGCACTGGCTACCAGTTGCTTGCCGAGCCGAATTCAAGGTGTTGGTTTTGACCTTTAAAACCCTACATGGCTCTGGCCCAGTTTATCTCAAGGAGCGCCTCCAGCAACATCAAGCAGGCCGCTCAACAAGATCTGCCACGGACGGCCTTCTCCTTATCCCATCAGCCAGAGCAGCCAGGCTGGTGGGGACTAGGAAGAGGGCCTTCTCTGTGGCGGCTCCCAAGTTATGGAACTCCCTCCCTAGTGACCTTCGCCATGCCCCCTCCGTGATGAGCTTCCGCCGTGCATTAAAAACATGGTATTTCAGGTGGGAATATGGGGTGGGTTAGGATTTTAAAAGAATTTTTATACTGTTTTAATTATCATGTTTTATTGTATTGTTTTACTTATACATCGCCCAGGGTGGCCGGGTGACCGGCCAGATGGGCGATTAACAAATATAATAAAATAAAATAAATTAAAAAATAAATAAATAAGAGCAGGAGCACAGAATGTTATTCTGATATCAGCAGTGCAGGCAGCAGTGGAAGGTAAGCACTAGAAACAAATTCCTATGGAAAGATGAAGTAATCCTGTGCCAGGGACTAATTTGAAATTCACTCAGACTGCTGGCAGGGCCCAATTAGTAGATACAAGACAAGGACTAGTCTGAACCTGTAGCTTTCATGTGAGAACAAGCCTCCAAAGATCCCAAATCAACATCATCCCCCCATGCCTGGCCTAGGTCTCCACCAAGTCATTAGCATTTCTGGAGTCACCATACCCACCTTCTAGAAGAGTGGACTTTGGAAACAAACCCAAATGGAATTTGGAAAATCCCAGGGCAGGTTGGGCAGTAGTTTCATCCAAAGTCCTTTGGTCTCCAGGGTTTATACATGCAGACACACAAAGTCCAAACCTGCACACTGTCTGGAGCCAGCAGGATGCTGCTTCATTAACACACTGTGAAAATCCAGGCAGCATTCCAAAACATCAGAAGACTGCCACAGAAAACCCTCCTACAAAAGCTCTTCATTGTTCCATTAGGCACACTGGGATAAGATAAGATTGCAACTCCAAGTAGACCAGGCAGTTCTAGCTGGGTGGCTTTGCTTCTCACACTGACCAATATGAACCTGTGTGTGTCCCTGGGGGGAGGGGGCATTCTCTCCACCTGTTTGCTGCCTCTTGTTTAGAGAAGTGTTTGGAGCAACAGAGGGAAACATATTCTTCTGTTCAGAGGTACATTTTTATATCTGGGATTTCAACACTGGTGTTCTATAATACATACACGTACAATTTCACACCTCTGATACCCTCCAAACATGGCCTCTGTAGCACCAGGAGGTTGTCGAGGCACAAGAATGAGAAGAGAAGGTTGTGACCCAGGCATTACATTCACCCATTACAAATTTTGTGCATGGACTTAGTCTCTAGCTAGAAAAATACATATTTATCATAATGTGATTGCAAATGGATAGACAATTCTCTCTCTCCCTCTCTCGCTCATATAATACTAGGGCTAGGGACATCCAATTAAATTGATTGGAAGTGGGATCAGGACAGACAAAAGAAAGCACACAACCCATCATTAAGTTATGGAATGTATTACCATAAGATGTAGTAATGGTCACTAGCTTATATGCCTTTCAAAACAGTATTTTCACAGTTCATAGCAAACAGATTTGCCAAGAACTATTAGCCATGATAGCTACATGGAACTTTTATGTGTAGGAGAAGTATAGCTCTGAATACCAGATGCTTGGGATAATCAACAGGCAATGGCAATTGCTTTCCTGCTTTGCTTGTGACTCTCCAGAGGCATCCGGCTGGCTGCTGTTAGACACAGAAAGCTAGACTACATGAAAATTATCTCTATGTAAGAAAATTGTAACGTGTGAAGTGGCCCTTAGAGAGAGGAAGAGTTTCCATTCTTCTATGGTGTAATCTACCTGCAGACAGTCTGCAAACCAGAGTACAGTATTTTTCCATGTATAAGACTATACTTTTTCCTAAAATCGTTAGACTAAAAATTGAGGGTCATCTTATACACGGAAGTAAGCAGAGGAGAGAACCGCGTGGTTGCGAAACTGCCCAGCGGGGGCATCTTATACATGGGGGCGTCTTATAGACGGAAAAATACGGTATGTCAAAGATGTAGATACTTTCCATCTTCCTGACTCCTCTGAAGATTAAATGTCTGCCAGTCCATAATCCTCCAGCTACATCAATGATTTGGGAGATCAAAATATTAAAATAGACTTGCCTATGAAGGATGCATTGCAATACAATTGGCTCACCTGCTTCAGTTGTAGTGATCACCTTGGCCTTGCTGCGGGCCCCATCCCCTTTAGTAGTGTAGGCTGCGATGTTGATAGAATAGGTAGTTTCAGGTAAAAGGCCTCCTATGATGGTTTCCTAGGGGAAACAAGAGATCTTTAGCTCTTTAGGTATATCATGCAAGATACTGAAGGAATGAGTACAGGAATACTCCCAACTCTCAGATATTTGTGATACTTATTTAATTTCAAATCACACAAGGAGGAAACCAGTTTAAGAGATTACTTTGGATCCAAGGTCTTCCATCTCTTACAGCTGTGTGCCCATCACCAAGCAGAAGTGAAAGTATCCTTTGCAATTGGAAAACATTTGCCTGCTTGCTTAGACTACCCAGTTGACGTCAGAAACTGGAAAAACAAAGCTTTCTGACCTCTGCAAAGTATGCCAAGGTGTTTTTGCCCATAGGGTATTTTAGTTGTGCTTCCTTTGCACCTGCCTTTGCCAGAATGTTTCAGAAAGTACTATTTTTCCTAAAATCACACAAACAAACACACATAACCTTCTTCTAATGTGGACAGAAGTGAAAAAGAGTAATGGCATTTCTAGAGTAGCCTGTGGAATTCCACAGTTTTAACTGCCACTGCAATGTGATGGTGGTTAGTTGAACTCTGAATTCTAGACAAATTTTCCAACGTATTATTATGGACAACCAAAAAATCCCACTACAACAAACATGGAACCGACACACACAGCAATTCAAAGCAGGAGGGGAAGAACAGCATTATCTAACTCTACCACAACCGAACTTTTCACCAGTCTGAGGAGGACCAAGGGCTCCTGAGGGGATGCACCATCTCCATCTCAAAAAGAACACCAGCAAGGGGACAGAAGCCTGGCTCCAGCTGGCTGATTAACAACACACCACTTTGTTCTGGAACTTTCAAACAATTCTCCTATCTCTACCATTTCCCTCTACTCCCCTTCCCCTGCACATCTTGTCTTTTAGTTTGTAAGCCTGAGCTTAGGAAGGGTCTGTGTCTTATTTTCACTTACATACATTGCCTTCTGGCAGCACTGTGTACTGAATTTTAATTGCTGTGAGCCACTTCTGGGAGAAAATTTTAATCTGAAAAGCGAGATCAAAATGTAACAGGTTCCTCAAATCAAAAGGCCACAAACAAGCACATATTTTTTTGCAATGCCTGGCAGGGAGGACTGCTGCCACCCAATCACACAACCAGAACATGAAACAGTCTACTTGGTTCACAGTGCTGCCACATACCCATATATACATGAGCAAAAGGCAACAAGCATTGGTCAGGAATCTAATGTGGCCCCAATAACAAGAAAGTAGCAACACTTCCATCAGAGTTAACAAGAAGGGTTAACGGCAGTATAACAGAACAGAGGTCTGCAGCTTATTTCAACCTTGTCAACAGATGGCACTGGGATGGGCAGCAAAACAGTTGGTGGAACTGGGAACCACTTGCCATAACATGCTCACCAGCCATGGTAATTCAAGAGAGCCTTGCTCCTTAAAAAATAACCTACTCACACCACAGCCAGCAGGGAACATGCTGTAAGAATAACAGAGGGCAGACAGAGTACTCTATAGAAAACAAAGACTGAAGGACAGGAGGTGCCAGTTTTGCCTCCTCAATGGTGTGCCCACATCTGTGAAAGCTAGAGGCACCAGCAGGGGCAAGTACCAGCATTTGATGGGTGAGGTTGGCCTTGTAGCCTATGGCCATAGGAAAGCCAGCTCTGAGTTACCTCCCCTAAACCCTTTCCTAGATCTCACAAACCTTCTTCATTCTATTGGCAAATTAGGATCTTTGCACAGGAATCCATGGAGAAAGATTGTTTGAAGGCAACCTTTTGTGGCTTTCCACCAGAATGTCAACCATTAATTCTGTACAACAGGAAACTTGCTGGTGGAAATGACCATTCAAGCATAGAAACCCAAATGTGATACAAATCAGAACTGAGAAGAAGTATGTGCAGTGATGGATTGAAAGAGCAGGATTTCTTCTTTGGGTTGTCAGGGTTCTTTCTTTAGCTGTCATAGAATCATTAACATTTCCCCAGTCACATCATTAAAACTAGAACTGTGAATTGGCTTTCTGTTTGATAGCCTAGGTAAGATACAGGTTTCACCCCCACCTAACCCAAATGATTCCTTCATTGTTTTCATTGGCAAACCCCAATTAACAAACCCGATTAATAAACACCAATCAGAATGACACCAAAATCAGAGTACATACAAGACTCCCCTTTTCCTGCTGCAGTTTGTGTGACTGAGCCAAATCAGTCAATGACAATAAATTGATATGGAGGGAGATAGTCAAACACACAACACCACAGGCTATGAACACCCCCAAAAGATGTAATCACCATAGTCCGCACAGGGGAAAATTCTCATAGGGAAGAGCATGCCACTGGGACAAAGCAAGGGAGGGTGAGGGAGGAAAGTAGGTGGATTGGGGAAAGGAGAGAGGTACCAGACCAAATAGACATAGGGCTGTCGCTGCAAACCCCTTCTAGCAAAGTCCTGTCTACAGTGCTTTTTTTCTGGAGAAAAAGGTACCGGAACTCTTGGATTACATTTCCTCGGGAGTAGATGGCGATTAAATTGTAATGCAATTAATAGAAGAAAAGGTGCTGGAACTCAGTTCCGGTGAGTTCCACCAGAAAAAAAGCCCTGCCTGTCTAAGAGGGAAGAGAAACCACAGCAGGGTATGTAATTGAATCTCTCTCTCTCTCTCACTCACTCTCCAAAGGTAATTTTCAAGCTTGTTCCTCCAAATTTATATTTCAAAATTACTTGGAAAAATAGAATTTAACTGTTTGAATGTGATTGTTTTCTTATTACAGCCTCTGTTTCAACCAAAGGTCACAGCTGAGAGAGCAGGGTATTTTTCATGACTGGGATCAATGAGGTTTAAAGATTATAGATCTGACTCTGCCATGTAATGAGCTGGGCCAGGGACTGTAGAGAGCGGGCTGCTCCCCCCGCATCTGCCTGAAATTGCATCGCAACAAGCTGGAAATAAAGATTATGGAAAATGTCAATTGCTTTTCTGCATTTAGCAGCAATCTAAATGCCAATTTGCTCAGGATTTGCGGCTGGTGGAAGCTCCACAGAGCAACTCCCCAGAACCATTTGAGGATTGACGGGGATGTTTTGACAGCACTATGCACACAGATTTCACAAGGTGATCCTCAGACCCTTCTGATCCAAACAAACACACTCACAAATGGTACTTACGTGGTCAACAGAGTCCTTAACCCTCAACTGATGGGGGACAGGAAGGAGAAAAGAAAATGGAAACAGAGTAAGGGAACGACGATGACAAAGCTATGGATTATTAACACATACACACACAAGATTTGCTACTAGCTGGATCAAAGTGGATGTAATGCTTTCTTCCAGAAGCATCTCTCAGAATGGTCACACAAAGCATTGTACCTTGGCACCCATTTCTCCTCCATCTCCCACCCACCCTGCCCCCCAGAACCAGATGAAAGAACTACCTTCTGCAAGAGAGCAAAGGCTGAAACACTATGCACACTCACCTGGAAGCAAGCCCCACTGAAGACAATTGGACTTACTTCCAAGTAAACATGCATCAGATCAGCTGGGCATGAAACAGGTTGCTTGAGGTACCGTATTTTTCGCTCCATAAGACGCACTTTACCCCCCAAAAAAACTAGGTGGAAATGTCTGTGTGTCCTATGGAGTGAATACAGTAAAAAAAAAAAAAAAAAATTTTTTTTTACTTTCCTCTGCTGGTCCGGAAGAGCGGAGGACTCCTGGGTGGGGCGGGGGAAGCCCCCGCCTCTCAGCTGATTTTTTTTTTTTTTTTTTAAATTGTACCATACAGTAAGTGCGTCTTATGGTCCGGTGCGTCTTATGGCGCGAAAAATACGGTATTTGTTACATCTAGTGGATTGCCTAGGCCACCTCTGGATGCCAGCTTCAGAAAAAGCATCTTGCTGCTGTTAGCAATAAAGGGATGAACAGGAAGAAACCCATCTGAAGATAATTTGCTGCATTCCTGTGGTAGAAAACCAATATGATCTTAGCGGAAAGAGGACAAAGAAATGCCATCATGATGTTCTGTGGCTGGGCCAAACTCAAGTAGGAAAATGACCTTCAGGGGAATAGCCCCCACCACTCCACCCCAGCTGAGCCTTCCCAACCAGAATTCGCAGGACTCCTGTATCCCTCCATGTTCAAAACAAGCAATAGCTGCATATGTGTCAAGATAAGCTCCCTCAGGAACCAGCTGGAGAAACAACTTGCTCATCACCGTAATCAATTTCTATGTTTGTCGCATTAGCGGAGTTAGTGAAATTCCTTCTAAGAATGCATTTACCGAAAATGCATGTTACACAGCAAGCAGATTTCTGGTACACAGCATTTACTCAGCTCTTTGCCTTCCAAAGAAACATGACCATGTTCTGAAAGAAGGCTTATGAGGATTCACACCCCACCCACCCCCGGCTTTATACTCCTGAATTATCTGGCTCTATGGTCACTTTGCTGCACTTGCTCTGCAGTAAATGAAGGTTTAGCAATGACATACCGGTAGATGTTTTTACTATCAACATAACTCAGAAGCAAGCTTTCCAAAACAAGTGAGCTCCAGGGCTACTAGGGTACCTCTCAGCAGCAAGGGCTGTTGCAGGTTGCTTTTGTGGGAGGGAACACCCAAAGCTGCCACAGGAGCAAGGCTTCACGCAGAAGTAATCAAGCTGGCCCCAGCTGATCTGTACTTTCCCACAGCCTTGCCTTGGAAACTTTCTTTTTCATACTGCTTCCTCCACCTCAGCAAAACATACTTACCATTATCCATTTCCATTCCCATTAGTAGCATCTTTAAAAATGTGTGTTTGTTTGCGTTTTATGAATGTTTGTTTTTAAAATCATACAAATAATTCTTTCCAAATGCTTAACCAACAGCTATGGGAAGTGGAGGAGGGAGGAAAGGGGCTTAATAAAGGAAAGGGAATGGGAAGGAGGACATGCACTGGGTATGGAATTCGGGCATCAGTAGGATGCAGTAGTTTAAGCCCAGAGCTGTGTGCATTTGATCTCAAGCACAGAAATAGTGCAGAATGTAGCACTAGGAATAGTTTTCTGCCTTCTGAGCATCTCAAGCTTTCATTTTTTTAAACTCAAATGTTCAGTGCTTATGGCTATGAAGATAGATTTAAAAGGTAGTTGGTAAAAATCTCAGAAATCAGAAAGATGCATGAATCAGATTTCAGGGGTCAGAGTGGCCATGCCCTGCACAGTCCCTTGCCCTCCATCCTGATGAGCAACAGCAGAATTATGCAAAGTAAGAAAACCTACATTTTCTCAATTTGTGCCAGAAACATGTTGTAGAATCCAGCTTTTTTGGGCACAGAATTTGGATTGGAGTGCAGAGCATAAACAGCCTTGATGAAGGCCTCTTTCATAGGTTACCCTGGCAGTGTGGTAGCTGCTGGAAAATGTACCAGCACGGGCCTTGTCCCATGTGCAGGGAGGTTTGTATGAAATTGTTCTGTAGATGATTTTGATTATTTTAACCATACCACTAAGCCCTTGCCCTTGAAGAAGAATTACACAGCATGCTCAAAATTCCACCGTTACATGAGGCACCTGCTTCACCCATCCAGCTTCCTCCATGGAATCGTGCCAGAACATAACCATTTCCCCCTGAGGAATAAAGTGCGCAAGCATGGTTTGTAGGGTCTGTGTTATGTTGTAGCAGCACATCCATTACACTTCACACAGTGGCATCTCCAATCCTCAGGGTAAGGCAATGGCTGAGAAGCAACAGGTTATGCCTATTATTGCTGATGTGACTACTTATAGTGAGCTGCCTCAGCTTTGGGAAGGAGTTCTAGTTGTGAGTCAGTGAGGTCGATGGAAGCCATATTCAGCTCTGTGGCCTGACTTTCCCTGCCCTAGGCAACTCAGAGGGAATTTGGAAAACAAAATCCTAACTTTCTGCTTACACAATTTAAAATAAAACAGCTATTTACATTTTATACACTTGCCATCATGGTAGCAGAACCCATGGGATCCAATGGCTTAGGTTCTATACCCAGTGTCTATTCCCATTCTCCCTGTGCCTCAGCCCCTCTTATAAATGGCACAGAATATCTGCTCTCCTTGCTACCTGATGTCTACCATGGGCTCTGAGATGTTGTGTATGAATATGGCACAAGGTATCTCTACTCCTGCTCTGTGGTATGCATTACGCGCCCTGTGGGACACACACAAAATTCCACTAATCATTAAATTCCACTGCCCATCTGAACGAACTAGTTGGAATTGTCCTGATGAATCACATTAAAACCTATTTTAAACTACAGGCCAGGGCAACTTCTTCTAACACCAACATTCTGACCTATAGTAGCAATGAAATAAGCACTTTTGCACAAGCGCTGGATGGTACCCCTTCCTGATCTTCTTCTCATAATCTTACTGTTACAGTGGCATTAATTACATATTGCTTAACTCCTTGAATTTTCTCAAGCTCTGTAACAGGCAGAACTGTAATACTTATCAGTGTTTCTGAGATTCTGATGAACAGGAATGGTTTTGTTTGACTCTGGGCATCTCTACACAAGGCATTTATTGTGCGCTCATGATCCCTCACTCACAGAAGTTTGCAGGGCCTCTTCATGATGTCGTTGTCTTCCAGGGCCTCTCCCGTGTTTTCCAGCCATTTTTGTGGGGGGGTTTAGAGCAAGGAAAGTCAGGTATTAAATTTCAAACCAGAAAAAAAGGAATGAAAGCTTCCAGTAAAGTCGCAATTCCATTATTCTGCAGTTATACCATAGCACCACTTTGTGGTTGGTTAGTAGAATGTATAGAAAGGCAGAGAAGTACAAACCCTGGGAAAAACCCTGTGTAAAGGACACACTTTTCTTCCCACAATGAAAACGGAAGAAGAAACCTTAGTAAAGTGGCAGGTTAAACCCCTCATGTAGAGAAGCCCAGAGTGTTATTAATACAACCATTACCATACCAACTATTTGTACAGTGCACCCTTCCCCAACCTGGTGCCCTCCAGATGTGTTGGACTGCAATTCTTAGCCAGCATGGCCACTGGTGGGCACATCTGGATGGCACCACGTTGGAGAAGGCTGGTATTGTGTGTCTTCTAAGAGCTCACAGTACTTCACACACATTGACCTGGTTCGTACGTCATGGTGGCAATTCCTGGTATGTTTAACCCTGGAATTGCCTGGGACAAGTGAAATGATGAGTGCGCTTGTCATTTCCACTTTCAGCAATCCAGGAGTGCCCAGTTCCTGGGTTGTTTCGTGACATGTGAACCTGGAACTCTGGGTTGTTTATGTTACAACCCAGAGTTAACCCAACAATTGCCCATGGTTTGTTGTTGGTTTAACTCTGAGTTATTTAATCCATAAACAACCCAGAGCTTCTGGGTTTGCATGTCATAAAACAACCCAGTAACAGAGCTTTCCTGGGTTGTTAATTGGAAGTAGAAACAACGAGCACGGCTCATGTGCTCTGCTCATCCCCGCAATTCCTGGGTTAAACCACCCAGGAAGTGCCGCTGTGATGTGCAAACCGGGTCATCATCTCAGCAATCCTTATCAAGTAGGACAGTGTTTTTAGCTGAGATTCATACCTGGAATATAAGCAGTGATTGGAAAGTACACCGATCATATTCTTGACTGATATGCTGCACCAAAGTGGTGGTGCTTTCAGGGCAGGTTTTTATAAACCCACCCTCATTCATTCTCCTACAACTGAAAACGTAGCTATTTAAAGCATGCCATTTCCTCACCAGTAATATTCATCTCCTTGCTGTGACTCTGTGCTGGGTCCATGGCCATCTCGAGACTGAAAGTGTCCTCTAGACTACTGATGTGCTATGTAAATCAGAGCCAAGTTGGAATCTGATTAAGAGAAACTTAGAAGCAGCAAATGGCATCTTAACAGGACAGGCACAAAAGGACAGAGGGCTAATTCCCCCAAAAATGACACAAAAGAAAAGGGGGAAAGAATCTAGACGAATACAATCAAGTCAACATCAGAGGCCCTGCTCTCTGTCCTGTCATTATATGAGATCAGATGGGTGGGTATCAGAGACAGGTATTTTTGGCGGCGGCACCAAAATTGAGGAATGCCCTCCCTGTGGAGATCTGCTGGACTCCCAATTTTTCTGGTTTCAGTGTCTGTTGAAGACCTTTTTATTTCAACAAGTTTAAAATACCGGTACTTAATAATATTAAAATCGGTCCCTAGTGGATAACCTACAGTGGGAACTGGACAGGATGTGTGCGTCTTGTGGTTCTGCTGGACTGCTCCATAGTTTTCAATACTATCAACTGTGGTATGCTTCTGGGCTGTCTGGGGGATGGGGTTGGGAAGCACTGTTTTGCGGTGTGTGTTGGTCTCAAATATTAGTGCTGGGAGATCAACCCTGGCCACTGGCCTATGTGGTCCTGCAGGCTTTCATCTTCTCCTCTATGCTATTCAATATCTAGATAAAACTACTGGGAGATGTCCTCTGTGGATTTGGATGCCATCAATTTACTGATGACATCCAATTCTCTCCTTTCCTTCAGGGAGGCGGTAGAGATACTGAACTAATGCCTGAGTGCAGTAACGGACTGGAGATGGGCTAATAAAATGAGACTTAATCAAGACAAGAGAGAGATGTTGGTCAGTAGAAAAGCTGATTCAGGATAAAGTGTATTACCTGTTCTGAACAGGGTTACACTTCCCTTCAATGACCAGGGTCACGGTCTGGATGTGCCCCTAGATTGTCAGGTGGCACAAGTGCCTTTGCACATTTTTTACTGGTTTGCCTTTCCCGGAAAAAGCTGAAAAAGCCACTGCCAGACATGCCTTGTTTACTGCAATGCACTCTATGTGGGCTGTCTTCAAAGAGTGTTCAGAAATTTCAATTGGTGCAAAATTCAGCAGCGAGTACTATCTGGGATCCACTTTTTGGAGCGTATTACTCCTGTTTTGTTTACCGTAATCTGCACTGGCTTCCAGTTTGTTTCTGGGCACAATTCAAAGTGCTGACCTTTACCTATAAGGCCCTAGACTGTTTAGGACCAGGATATATGAAGGACCACCTTCTTCCACATGACCCTGCCTGCCCACTGTAATGAAGATCTGAGGCCTTGCTCCATATCCTACTGCCGCGGGAAGTCCAACTGACAAGACAGGGCTTTATTTATTGTGGCACCCAAGTTGCAGAACTCTTTTTCCTCAGGAGGCTTGCAAATTTCTTGCGAATTGTGAAGAACTGTTTGCTTCATCAAGCTTGTAGTTTGATTTGAATTTTTTTCACCTGTTCTGTATACTCTCTTTTATTACTTAGGTCGCAATCCAATCTGGATGCCCATAGCCCTCTGAACTTGGAGGATTACAAGCATCCTATGCAGGGCAGGAGCAGCATGGAGGCGAAGGTCACCTCCGTGCTTCTCCTGCCCTGCAAAACACTTAGAAGGCCGATTTCGGCTGTCTAAGTGTCGCGTCTCAGAGCACAAGGGAAGGAGGTTGAGGAACCGCCAGGATACTTCGTGTCATGGTGACACCTGTTTTCTCCCCTCCCTGCCCCTGGAATACCAACAAAACCCCATCTCCAAGGTTGCAGCTGGCGTGGTTCTTTCCACATTAGCTGCGAGGGGAGCTGGGGAAGGCGCTCTGAGCTTGAAGTCCCAGCTCCGACCTTGGAGCGAGTTTCTGAAGTCAGAGCTGGGACTCCAAATAATCCTATGGCCATCTAGACTCTGTCTAGACAGCCATAGGATTGTGCTGCCCGTGGATTATTTATTTATTATCATGAACTAGCTTGGGGTCTCTGTGTGGGGCTGAAAGATGAGAGATATATATTTTAAAATAAATGATCTCTTTCTTTTAAAGATGCTATGCACTGCTACTTTTCAACTGCTATGTTTTTACTGCTGCTATTTTTACTATATTATATTTTTAAAAATGTATTTTTTATTATTTTACTGTGGCTTTTTTTCTTTGAATATTTTCCAAAAGGTGGGTTTATGATGATGATGATGATGATGATGATGATGATGATGATGATATGTCTGGCCAGATGGGCGATTCATAAATATAATAAATAAATAAAGCAAAATACTGATATGCTATGTGTATTAAATATATTAAAAATATGACATACAAATCAATAACAGTAAACAAACTGAGCAAATAAGTAGGTTATGCAAAGGAGTAAAAATGTTCAAAATTGTAGGAAAGCTCCACAATTACAAAACTATTTCCTAAAGGGACAGGACAGAAATGTATGAAGCAGGCCAGCACAACCGTGGCACATATTAAATCTTCACAATTTTGAAAGAAATGGCTACCCTGACACCTTCAGCATACTCTTAATAATCTCTTCCCAGATCAGAGGAACCTCTACTGCAAGAGCATCTCTCTGAAATCTACTCTGGCTAAATGTTTGAATTTATGAAACAGTTACCTGCAGATAAAAACATTTCTCTGCTAAACCAGCCCAATTGCTTCTTAAGTATTTAGTGTTGCTGAGTAAGATGAATGGATTTTAGGAAGCCAGTGGCCTTAATAAAAAAGATTCAGCTGCTGCCATTCCTTGGGAGCGGTAGAAGCGATGCAGGCAGAGCCAACGCTGGCAGCTGGTATTTATGTTGGCTGCAGTGCCTTTATAACATTTCATTTTACGTTCACCCAACTCTCTGTAGCCACTGTCTCTCTTACCACATCTGAGGGTCTAGTGAGAGTGCTGCGATATGGGCTAGTTGGGCCAGTCCTACCTGGACATCTATTTTTCCTCTTGTATGCAAACTGTGGCTGTAGTGTAGTGTTGCCCTAGAAGCACATACATGCCTGTTGAATGCGTACTATCATTCTTCACTTTAGCTGTCAAATTGTTTTCAGACCAATGAGTCTCATGTGGATCTTGCTAATGAAACCAAGTCAAATGGTTACAGAACCCTCTTGCTAGAAGAAAAGTTGCTATGCAGGTCTCCTTCCTGTTCTTTGGCATGGTGATAGCTGGTTCCAAAGTAATATTTCTTTGCTCATCTTATCACAATACTGAGCTACATGTTCAATGGTATGATGCTATAAGGCTACTTCCTATGTTACGATCCTATCCTATAGATCAGTCTTCCCCAACCTGGTGCCCTCCAGGTTGTAGTTTTGGACTGCAATTTCCAGTATTCCTGGCCATTGGCCATGCTGGCTGGGGCTGATGGGAATTGAAGTCCAAAACACCTGGGGCAATCCAACTGGGCACTTCCACTCCCGCTGATTCTCTTCTGCCCCGCCAATTCCATTGCACAAGCAGCCCCCACAGGACAGAGGCAGAAATTGGATGACTACATAAGAAATAACTGAGGGTGCTTCCAGATGGAGGGCTCCTAGAGTTAGCAGTCAGAAGACATTGTGCAGCTGTTCCATCTTTTTCTCCTTAATGGATTTTCTGTGTTAAGGAAAAAGACAGAAGTGGTATGAAAACACGGGAGGGGCACAAGACAATGTCTTCTGGACCCCCCATAAAATGCCATGAATGAGGCAGGGCAATGGTGCCACAGAAGTCTTGTCTGGAAGCACGCTGTAGCATGGAATCAGGATGCAAATCGGAATGAAGCAATGTCAAGGACGGTATTCTGGAGGCAAGCAGGGAAGCATGAATGGTCAAATCCAACTTGGTCTGCATCTAAGCAATGCATTACTCAGACTAAGGAGCCAGGCCAGAGTCAGCAGCTTTATTGGACCTGGTGGAAACCAATTGACCCCAATTGTTATGTAATTCCTATTGAGTTGGTAGCTGCAATACCACCTTCTAACCATCTGCAGTGGTGCTGCTGCAGCAGAGACCAAGTCAGCAGCTCGCTCTTCATTAAGCTCCTATAGATGCAATGCATGTAAAGTGCCTGGGTCCCATTACTAGGTTCTTGGGTTGAGACCCCCTGGAGGCTTATCGGCAAAGTTTAGAGAATCAAGTTGCACAGGAGAGGCCTGGGAAACAACTGATCAGGATCCTATTGCACTGGCAAAGGAATTAGGAAGTGAAGAAATACATAAGAAAGATTAGGGAGTCATCAGGATGGTTGATTCAGCATCCTAGAATGAAAGCTGGGCCCACTGTGATGTACCAACAGATACCAGCTTTGTAGATAGCTATGTGGGCAATTCTGCATGTTTTTAATGTGCATTTGCAGAGTAAAAAATATGTTTATTGTTTAAAGGTTTGGGAGGTAGCCATGTATCCTGTTACATGGTCCCTACCTGCTGAGTGTCTATTGCAGCCCATGAAAAGGTGTCCAGCTGGGAATGCTGCTAGTTGTGCATATAGGGGCTTGAAGGAAGACCAAGCACAGAAGAAAGGGCCTAGGTACCAAGAAATATAAACGTTATATCAATGGGTCATGGCCTTTGTACAACACAGCAGTTTGATTTCCCTGGAACCCTAAAGACACTGGTAGCTGGAACCCTAAAGACACTGCCCAGATTATTATATTCAGAGAAAGAGACCGATTATTTCCCTGCTCCAGGTTAACTCTTGAAAAAGCAGGATAGGCAGTGGACAGAAGCGGAGGGGTTAATTCCCCCAGCAAAGGATACTGGTGCCTGTTTCTGGCTCCTGATCTGCTGCTACGATAATACAGCCAGGCAAGCTCTGAGATAAAGACGCGTTTGCCTGTCCATGTAGGGCACACTGATTGACTCCATCCTGTTGTCCATTTGTCAGCTGGAGGCAAGGATACAGGGCAGAAACTCACTTAAGTGTAAAGAGCTCTGACAGGGCAATCAGTCACTAGGTGCAAAGAGTGGGAGGGGTAGATGGCACAGTTTCAAGCCTTTCTTATTCCAATTTAAATCCAGGAAGCATGAAGGTGTGTGTATGAAAAGATAGTCTTCCTTGTTCCTCCAATATTCTTGACCAATGGACAGCCGAGGAGGAAGAGAAAGCCAGGGAACATGACACAGCGATATATGCCAACAAGATGGAAAAACTGAAATAAAGTATCCCAAATGGTCAAACAAGGCTTTTTAGCTGTGGGCAAAGAAAGCAAAATCAACAGCTTAAAGTCCAGTTATGGTATGGAGAGCAGTTGACAAGCAGGAAACAGTAGACAAGAGTTGTGGGTGGAGATATCAGTCAGCTCCAAGGTTTTCTAATCCTCAAATTAGTTTAACTCAAAGGGTTCTGGAATGGGAGAGTTGGTGTAAGGATCGCCATAGACAGAAGCCTTATTTTAAATGGTCTACACATGCCAAAATTGGAAGAGGTAGGAGTGGGAGAAGGAAGCAGCCCAATTTGCCAAGTTTAGAAACATTACAGAATTGACTATTAATTATATTTTGATCTACCCCTCCCACTCATAAACATATGACTGAGGAATTCCAGGATCAAAAGAATGTGCACGACAAAAGCACTTAGCACTGTAGCCATTGGTAGGGGATAGGCCAGTGGAGACAAGGAAATGTTTCCCCACCATAAGGTATCAGTTCTCACCTTCAGCAAGACAGATCTAGCTAACCACAGACTTGTATGGTCTGAATACAGCAATAATTCCCTTCTCTTTCACCCTTATTCAACCTCTGCAGAGCTTTCTCCATGAGGTATCAGAGTTGTCTTTAATCTGGACATCTCCTTCCTTCCTATATGCAGGGATTAAGGTTGCTTTGTCTGCATAGCCAGGTTTCACAGATAATCTGCCCAGCACTCTAGGAGAGAGCACAATCAGAATCCCCTTCCAGCTCCATGGCTTTTCTGATACATATTCTGGGGAACTTGGATCAAGTTTATTATACATTGTTCCACCTTGGCTTTTAAGAAGTTCACTTGACAGTGCTGCAGCTTTTCAAGCTGCCTGGTTATCAGCCAAGAACACTACCCATACCCAAGCTGTTCTAAAATGCCAAGTGCCTGCAGGAAGCAGGGGTTACCTGCAGTCCCCACCCACCTCAGCTGACTCCCTGGCTAAGATCCAGAATCAATTCACAAAGACTGAGCAGACTCATTCATTCGCAAGGAGTCCCTTTCTGGTTAGATACCTCCCCAGTTTAGCCCTGATGATTGTGTTGCAACATCTCTGCAGGAAACAATGATCAGCAATAAACTTCTGATTGACTCTACTACATGCAATCCATGCTCCAAAGGACTGGACATGTCCCAGCAAGTGTCACTGAGGAAACTTTTTCTAGAAAATTACAGGGTAAAACTTTACCCTCTGTCTAGGCAGTAGGATAGGCAGAGATTAGGAACTCTGCAAGGCATGGTCATAGACTACTATAGTGCATCTCCACCTGCTGGAGAACAGGTGGCCTGTGATCTCTGTGAGATGGAGAAATACTGATGCAGGAACAGACCCATGGAAGATAATCGGGAGAACACTGAACCAGCAGTGAACACTTGGTGTTCTAAGAGAAAGGTGGAGAAATCTGGTCTTTAGACCAGTGCTATTTTCTATGCGGATTCCTTTTTTCTCTTATTCAAAACCTGCTGGTTCAAGAAGCAAATTCAAACATTATTTCATTCAGGGGAGATTAAGCTCTCTTGGGACCAAATCTTTAACCGCAAAGACCAAGTTAGCAAACTGATAATGAATTACACCAATCTAAAAGGACAACTTTCACAAGGAAATTGGGCAACTTCTCAAATATAAAAAGTTGAAAAAGTATGTAGAAGCTATGATGATCTAGGCCAGGCAGTGCAGTCTTGAACTAGTAGGTCTTTGTCTCACTTTATTTCTTCCCCTTGTTCCTTGGGCAGGGCTTTAACTTCCAAAGTATGAAGGGGGAATTTATTTTATTTTTTTGCTGCGCTTCGCTTCCTATTGAGAAAGATATAAATAATTCAAGTGCTGCATTCAAGAGAGAGATCAATTAGTCAATGCAGCTCTCCAGTAATCCTACTGGGTGCCATTCAAACAGTCTAGCTCACACAACTGATCACCCCTAGCTTGCAACTGTAAAAGTCCCAGGAACTGCACATCTTTTCCGCATGAGGCTCCCTGCACCACAAGAGGTATTCTGTTTCAACAGACGGAAATATTTCAGTAGACACCTTGAAAGTAACTCCTGGCCTGTTGTTTTCTTCTTCACTTCAGTGACAGCTATGAGTACAGCCCTGGTACTCAGCAAATCCTGTCAAGCTTGGAGTACCACTCAGTTCCAGAGAGATATTATGGATGGAATGCCTGCTTCGTTGTGCTCCCTGCTATGCTGGATAAAGTAAGGAGGGCCCCAGGCCTTAGCAGAATGATCTATTCCAGACCAACCCTTTCCACATTGCTTTCTCCCACAAGATTAGGATGACTTCCCTCTAATTTGGGAAGTCATCCTAATCATGTATGGCAAAAAGTCACAACACTGTCAATACCTGCGGGAAAAGGGAGAACTTGCAAACAGAGTATTAACTTAGTTTCCAACATGATACTAAGGAATGCCATACATTCCTTAAAAGATAACTTAACTTTTAAGTGTTGGAAGGGAATCCTCAAGGTTCATTTGGTTTATCCTTGCTGTGTGTTTTTTAGCAGAAACAGCAACATTTAACACACACTTAGGACGCAATCCTATTTGTTTAGACAGAAAGAGTCCTTCAATTCCCAGCATTCCCCAGCCATCCATGCTGGCCGGGGAATGCTGGGAGTTGTAGGACTTGTTTCTGTCTAAACATGCATAGGACTGTGCCCTTAACCTTAATGAAATCCTTCTGGCTAGCTGGATTTTCCCTAAAATGTACTCTAGCAATATCCTATCCTTTTATTCATTACTCAGGACCTGAGTACGTATTGATGGTCTCTAGCTACAAGGTATTCTATACCATATGCTGTGAATTTGCCCACAAACCCTCAAATTGCTTATTTAGACCAGGTCAGGGTGGTTGACTACAGATGTTGTTGACTACAGCTCCCATCATCTGTGACCACTGGCCATGCTGATGGAGGCTAAGGGGAGTTGGAGTCCAACAACATCTGGAGGGTCACATGTCCCCCCCCCCCCCCGAGTTAAGACTTTTAGCCCTGTAAAGTGAAAATATCCCTCACATACAGGCCCTTCTGCATGTATTTATATCCACTCACGCTATACCTGAGACTCTGCTACCATGACATGTTTGATGACCTGTGGTCCAACTGGCTCATTATTCTCCATCTTCACATAGGTGACTTGATAGCCTCGGATTTGGCCATGCTGCTTGTTGGAGATAGGTGATTTCCAGGAGACTCGAATGGCTGTTGAGTTCACAGACTCCACCTCTACTTTCCGTGGTGGAGCACTGGGCACTGGAATGCATATGGAAAAACTTAGTCAGAGACAACCATCATATTGCAACTGTCTAACATTAGTACCCTGTGCCTTAAAGTGATTCCCATCCCCAATCCTTACCCTCAAACCCATTTACTCAGAAAGGATTTTCTATAAAGGGGGAAACACACACACACACACACACACACACACACACACACACACACACTTCTGTGCATATCACCACAATATAGAAGCACAGATACCAAAAATTAACAGGGGAATGGATGGCACATATTAACAACAGCACTGGAGATCTAGGCTGTCCTGCTATTCAACACAAGAAGATGCAAAATGAGAAGCTCTGCCCAGAACACTAAGTAGCCCCACCTCTACTATACATACATATCAAGGAGTGGGCAAATTACAGTAACACATGGACTAAAAGAGAAGAGGAATTTATAACTTGACTGCTCTAAGGTCAGCTGCTCCATTGCCTAATGTGAGAGGCCTGTAAGGAGGGAGGCAGCTCTGGAGACTGAGGTTCTTGCCTGTGCATTCATTTTATAGAGTGCTTTTTTAAAAAATAAAGTGAATGTAGCAATTGTCTGGGGGGGGGGGAATCAATTTCCTTGCAAAGAGAAGCATGCTCATAAGTCAGTCTATACCTTATTTACCATTTGGAAATATGACATTCTTATTACTCTGGGCTCTTATACTGATGGTGACAAAAGTATCAATGCAAAATAATGATAATAATTAGCTTCTCCAAAAGCACCTTCTACTTTTGCATATGAGGGCAGTGTTCCCTCCAGAGAGTACCATTGCCATACTGCTACTCAGCATTAGCTTGAAAGCAAAGAACAGCTTTCTGCTATTGTAGGACAACTCCACAGCGACCAAAAGCACACAGTGCCCCAATTGCCAGTGCGGCACAAGGTTAATTGGGGACAGAAAACTGGGTGGAACCTGCAAGGATTGTTCTACCCAGACATGCAGCAGGCAGGCGCTCAGCCTCAGACAACCTGTTATTTTCCACAGATCTCAGTCTTAATTGTAGATAATTACTTGAAGAAGAGCACAGAGGGGAAAGATACATACATTAACAGGAGGAGGAAGCAGGGCAAAACAGGGGATGAGAAGAGAATCATGGGCCTCAGTCCAGTTTGCTGCATAAACTTGGAGATGGGGTGTCTTTCCTGGATGGTTATGCATCTTTTCCCAAAAGTGAGTGGAAAGTAGCAGTGTGCGGATTGGTTAACATCTCCCCTTCTCCCAGAGTTAGATGTGGCTGGGACAGTGCTTGTGATAACGCTGTCAAGACACGAGGCTTACCTATTGCTGGCACTAAAGGGCAGAGCCTTATGCTAATGGCAGCTGTCGAGGGATGGAGTTTTGTTGGGTCAGTGGAGGTCACCTCAATTATAAGAAGGGTGAATTAGAAACTGATATTTCAAGATGCAAATAGCATTTCACTCCCTTCTTGTGCTGCTACTTATGAAAAATCAGTGCATCAGAAGGTTCCAAAACCCCTCCTGACAGAGAGCTTAGCTGGGATGGCCAACTGTGCGGCCCTCAAACTAATGCAGAGAGCTTGCTGCGACATTTCTAGGGTAGCAGTTTCCCTCCGGCTAAGGCTTTGCTAAATGAGAACTGAAGCAAACAATTCAGGCAGCAGGACATACAGATGCGCCAGCGACCCTAAGAAGTAGTCAATGAACATTGCTATGCACCACTTCCCAGGACTGCAGTGGTGCAAGGGCGGTAAAACGGAAAAACGCCTGCTCTCAGTTTGAGAGTGGTTCCCTTTCCCCATTTGCCTGCCTATGCCCTCTCCAGCCTCTGAGGCCAGGATGCAGCCTGGGAAGTGCCTTCTGTCATCACGAGCATTGGCACTTACTAAGGAAGATACTTAAGTTGGCATGGCATAACTGACAGTCTAGCTAATGCAATGCCATTTTTGCTTCAAAATGTCCCTGACGGAGAACTACTCTGCCCGTGTAATACAGAGAGGAACAGATTCATGTAGGCAGCAGGCGTTCTGCCCACCAGGGGAGGGAATTATAATTTCATATCCATGAACCCAACATGCAAGAGACCCCTTCTTTCTTACTGATTGCACTCAGACCACAAATTCTGAAAAAGCAGCTGCCTTAATTGCTTTTTAAAGGTGTGTGTGTGTCTTGGAAGACGGTCCCAGGTGAATTGTCCCAAGAGTAGAGAGAGGCAACCCTAACAACATGCAAATGCTACACCATTAGCAGAACCAAAAGAGTCCTTGTTACCTTTAACCATGAGATAGGAACCTACCGTCTTCATCGGTACGAACCCAGACAGGGTTGCTCTCTGGCCCAGGGCCCACATCTGTGTGAGCCCTCACCCACACTTTGTACTCTGTCCATTTCTCCAGGTGGTTGATCTCCCAGCTGGAATGCTCGTATCCAATTCCCTCAACCACATGTTTGGTGCTGTCCTCTCCTTCTACTGCCTGGTATGCGATGGAATACTGCGTGATGACTCCATTGCGGCTTTGAGCCGGTGGTGGAACCCAACTTACCCGGATGGTGGTGGAGCTGGTGCTTACACACACGACCTCTTGGGGTGGGGCAGAAGGGGCTAGGGATAAATAAATGAAGGAAGTGGGGAGATGAGGGGAAATGGCTGGGCAAAAGACACACTCTACAGGGAGATCTTACCCAGCCAACAGAACTTCTCCTAACATAGAGCAAAACCCCTAATCCTCCTTTTTGTGGGGAATATCTGCAGAGGATAGGCCTGTGAAAGGTAGTTTGTGCCATGCATGGGATCTAGAAATATAGCAGTATTTACCTTAGTACAAGGGGCAGAATCCAGCGGGGCACTTATACCTCTGCCGATTCTGTTTAGCCCCGCCAATTTGCATTGAGAAAATGCCCATTTCTGGAATGGAGCAGGTCGGTGGAGCTTGCATAAGGGAACTTCACTGGCCTGTCCCTATCGACAAATGAGTGTTTCTGCTCATTTTAGGGTTTCCTCTGGGAAGCACTAAATCTCTATTGTGCAAGTGGTAGGTCCCGCTCGCGCAATGGAATTGGTGGGACCTGCTGCTTGCACATCAGAATCAGCAGGGTACAAGAAAATTGGGAGAGACCCAGTTGGATTCTGCCCAAAGTGTCCTAAAGAAAAAGGGGAATTAGAAAGCACAAGACTCAGAGAGATGAGATATCAATAGGGTAAGTATCAGGAGAAAATAGGAAGGCAGGAATGGACAAGTAAGAATCTGAGGTCTGAAAATTCAGTGATGTCCTATCTGAGGAAGGCTATTGGGCAAACAGCTTCTGAGGATGGTCTGACTGTACCATGCAAAAACGGATTGGCAGGCAATTCTGGACAACAGGTCTGTTGTATTCAACATATACACTTATGAAAATACTGAGTAGCGCATAGAACCAGGGGCTACCAAGGCCATGAGGAGAGTTTCTACAGAGATAGAACAAGACTTTCAGGGGTGGTGAAGCTTAGAAAAACAACTCTCCCTCCCGACAAAAGAAAGCAGACATGTTTGATATTTTATACTGGGAGAAAAGCAGACAGATTAAAAGGAATCCCCAGTTAGGAAACACAGCAAGGATGCCACTAAGAGTGAACCTGTACTTTGGATCACAAAGACCAGCACTAAATTTGGAGCTGTCAGACAAGGATGAAGATCTAAGTATGGTACCAAGGAACTCAGGTTGGTGAAAGGGAGTGGGTGCCAGCTACCAAGGAGATACTGAAAAAAAATGGTGGAACAATTTAAGCAATTCCGTAAAGAATTGAAAGTGAAGTGGTTCCAAACAACAAATCCACTTGAAAGTAAAATCTCTGATCTATACACCATGATAAAAGACATTGCTGGAACAAAAAAATGAAGCCTTGGACATAAGCATTAAGATGCAGAAAATTCAAGTACTCATAAGGTAACATTGGGGTAGCAGTTAAAAGCTGAAGGAAAACTGAGGCTGGTGACTGAACCTCCGAGCCCATGGTGGAGTTCATGGAATGCCAGAACATGGTTTTTTATGTCCAGTGGTTGGCAATTACAGAGCTGTAAATCAAGAGGGGACATAGGGTGACAAAGCCCAAGCTGCCAAATGAGACCAAGTCCTGAGACATTGTAGTGAGCTTCACCTAGTTCTCAATGAAGGAAGACATCTTGAAGAGGATCTGGGAGCTGAAGTCAACCCAACATGAACAGGAGAAAGTTTAAATATAAATTTAAATATAGGAGAGCTGTTGTAATTTTACCAATATTTAGAACTTCCAAATCACTCCTGCACCAGCTCTGTGTATATTCTATTGCTGCCCGTTCCCTTATGCTGTTACTCTAGTGCCATGATGTCAGAATCCAGTCTTTCTCTCTCTGCAATTTTAATTTCATAGCCACAACTAATCAGGGATGTTGAAGAGTCCTTGGTCCCGAGTCGAGTCCCGAGTCTTTGGACCCGAGTCTAGAGTCGAGTCTAGAGTCTGAGGTCCAAAATGGTGACTCGAGTCGAGTCCCGAGTCCCTCCCAAAGCGGCGGCCCATGGAGGGAGCAGGAGGGTCTCCGCGAGAGGAAGAAGAGCTGCCCTTCCTCCCGCGGAGACCCTCCTGCTCTCTCCGTGGGCCGCTGCCGCTGCCGCCCTCACCTCCACCTCCGCCGCCCTCACCTCGCCACCGCCGCCGCCCTCACCGCTGCCGCCGCCCTCGCCTCTGCCACCGCCGCCGCCGCCCTCGCCTCCACCTCCGCCGCCCTCACCTCCACCTCCGCCGCCGCCCTCGCTTCTGTTGCCGCCGCCGCCGCCGCCCTCACCTCTTCCTCCTCCTCCACCTCCGCCGCTGCCCTCGCTTCTGCTGCCGCCGCCTGCCGCCGCCGCCGCCGCCCTCACCTCCTCCTCCGCCTCCTCCTCCTCCGCCGCCGCCGTCGTCCTCGTCACCGTAGCACACAGCACGCCGTAGTACACAGCACGCCGCCGTCCTCGTCGCCATCGCCGTAGCACACAGCACGCCGCCAGCGCCGTCGCTCTGTTTTTGGCGGGGTTGCTGTGGTTCAAAAACAGAGCGCCGTCGCTAGCGGCGTGACGCGGCATGCCGCGTCACGCCGCCAGCGCCGTCGCTCTGTTTTTGGCAGGGTTGCTGTGTTTCAAAAACAGAGCGACGGCGCTGGCGGCGTGACGTGACATGCCGCGTCACGCCGCTAGCGACGGTGCTCTGTTTTTGAAACACAGCAACCCCGCCAAAAACAGAGCGACGCCGCTGGCGGCGTGACGCGGCGTGCTGTGTGCTACGGCGATGGCGACGAGGACGGCGGCAGGCGGCGGAGGAGGAGGCGGAGGAGGAGGAGGAGGTGAGGGCGGCGGCGGCGGCGGAGGAGGAGGAGGAGGAGGTGGTGAGGGCGGCGGAGGCGAGAGCGGAGGCGAGGGCAGAGGCGGAGGAGTCCTTGGGCTCGAGTCCCGAGTCGAGTCCCGAGTCCCACATAAATTATTGGGACTCGAGTGGGACTCGAGTCAGAGGGGGGACTCAGTCGGACTCACGAGTCGAGTCCCCGAGTCCGAGTCCCCATCCCTGCAACTAATTCGCTAATACAAACTCCTCTGATGACTGGTTTCTTTGAGTCCAAATCAAAATTCATTGGAGGAGTTATGTTCAAAGGACTGAGCAACCTCTTTCTCTATTTTATCTACAGAATATTTCTGCAGCAGGGTTTAGTCTCCATATTTAAATAGTGGGCTGTTTACTTTTGATATGTAGGTTTACCATTATGGGTGCACAATCTGAAACTTATTTATTTATTTATTTAATACATTTTTAAAGTTATAGAACTTTCACCGGTTCTATATTTGCACTTGCTGTCCTCTGGGCCCATTGCTCTGAAATGAAAACAAAGCCTAGGTGTGAATATGAGTCAAGTCGGGGAGAGTGGAATGTGTAGTCACTGACCTGAGGTTTTCAGAAGTCCACGCATCAGTGAGGGTATGGATTTGGAGAAACTTTGCCATGGTGGGTATCTGGTCACCATTTCTATCTCCTGCTTTCCTTTTCCTGTCCATCTGTGTGTCCCAAACCAGATTTAAAGTCTGATAATCCACCAGCCCACGATATAATGGCTTCTTTAGGGAAAGTGTGGATTCATCCAATTGATGAAGACCAAAGAGATCAAGTAATTTCAGAAGAAGAAATAAAAAAGGCAATCTCTAAACTGAAAAGCTACAAATCACCTGGTATGAGCAGGACTTCTGGGGATTTTTAATTTTGAAAATTAGCATCCAGTTAACACCACATTTAATCAAGTTTTTCCAATTATTTATTGGAGGGGAGCCCTGTCCCAGAATCATGGCACTCTTCCAGAACAGCAGCAGTATCAAAGCCTGGAAAGATCCTGAGCATGTGGAGTCCTGTAGATCCTTTGTATTAACCAATTGGGCTACCAAACTTTTTGCTGCAGTTGTGGTGGCCAGATTAAATGTATTCATTACACCACATATAAAGGTGGACCAAGTTGTTGAGTGAAGCCAAAGTCGAACACTGGGGAGAAAGCCAAGGGAGAAGTGTGGTCTCAGGAACAAAGTAAAGCTGATAGCGAGGAGTCAGAAACATGGGAGATTCACCAGGCAGTTGGGTTACATAGAGTATAGGGTCTGGTCTGTGTTGTTTCACCAGTGGACAGACCAGAACTAAAGGCTTATATAGCTTGGTATTCAGAGCACTGCACAGACCCAGCTGCAAACGGTTAACCAAGTCCTCCAGGCTTCCTACTCCTGAGAAGTTCCTCTTAGTTTCAAGGAGCCTTCTTATTCCTGAGGAGCCTGATTTCTTTGGGTCCTCAAAAGCATGAGCACTGACAGGAAGCCACCTGAGCCAACACCTTTTGATGCCAATGTTCTCTTAGGGCTGGGTGGTTGCTCAGCCTCCTTTTCTCACTCCATGGGTGAGGCAGATTATTCAGAAGCCCCATCCATGGGTGCCTCTGTTGGACAACTGTTGCCAAAAGGCCTGGTATAGCCTCTTCAGGTGTGCGAGGAGTGCCTACATGAGTGCTGGAGTGAGAAGGGTCTGTGGCTCACGCTGGCTCAGCTTGTCTGAGCGTGGAAAGCTAAGCAGGGTCAGGCCTGGTTGTTACTTGGATGGGAGACCCCTCCTCTAGTTTCCTGCATTGAGCAGGGGGTTGGACTCGATGGCCTCGTAGGCTCCTTCCAACTCTATCAGATCTATGAAATCTATCATGGGGTCATTGGCCTTGGAATCTGCCTCAGAATCATAGAATAGAATCATAGAAAAGGTAGAGTTGGAAGGGGCCTACAAGGCCATCGAGTCCAACCCCCTGCAGGAATCCAGGTCAAAGCATCCCTGACAGAGGGCCGTCCAGCTTCACCTTGAATGCCTCCAGAGTGGGAGAGCTCACCACATCCCTAGGTATTTGATTCCATTGTCTTATTGCTCTGACAGTCAGGAAATTTTTCCTGATGTTCAGGTGGAATCTGGGTTCCTGTAACTTGCAAACTGGGATGATCGAGAAGAGATCCTGGCCCTCCTCTGTGTGACAACCCTTCAAGTACTGGAAGAGTGCTATCATATCTCCCCTCAGTCTCCTCTTCTGAAGGCTAAACATGCCCAGTTCTTTCAGTCTCTCCTCATAGGGCCTTGTTTCCAGCCCCTTTATCATCCTTGTTGCCCTCCTCTGAACCCCCTCCAGTTTGTCTACATCCTTCTTAAAGTGTGGTGCCCAGAACTGGACGTAGTACTCAAGATGAGGCTTAACCAGTGCTGAGTAAAGGGGAATCATCACTTCCCGTGATTTGGAAGCTATACTTCTATTAATGCAGCCCAAAATAGCATTTGCCTTCTTTGCAGCAACATTGCATTGCTGGCTCATATTCAGTTTGTGATCTACAACAATTCCAAGATCCTTCTCACTTGTAGTATTGCTGAGCCAAGTGTCCCCCATTCTGTAACTCTGCATTTGGTTTCCTCTCCCTAGGTGCAATACTTGGCATTTATCCCTATTAAATTTCATCCTGTTGTTTTCAGCTCAGCGCTCCAGCCTATCGAGATCGCTTTGAATTTTGTTTCTGTCTTCCAGAGTATTAGCTGTTCCACCCAACTTTGTGTCATCTGCAAATTTGATAATCATTCCCTGCACCTCCTCATCCAAGTCATTAATAAAAATGTTGAAGAGCACTGGGCCCAGGACCGAGCCCTGTGGTACCCCACTCGTTACCTCTCCCCAGTTTGAGAAGGTACCATTGATAAGCACTCTTTGAGTCCGATTCTGTAGCCAATTGTGGATCCACCTGATAGTTGTTCCATCCAGCCCACTTTTAGCTAGCTTGCTAATCAGGATATCATGAGACACTTTGTTGAAAGCTTTGCTGAAGTCCAGATATATTATGTCCAGATATAAATTATGCCCACAGCATTCCCACAGTCCACAAGGGAGGTTACCCGATCAAAAAATGAGATCAGATTAGCCTGGCAGGATTTGTTCTTGACAAATCCATGCTGGCTTCTAGTAATCACTGCATTGTTTTCAAGGTGCTTGCAGACTGACTTCTTTATAATCTGCTCCAAAAATTTCCCAGGGATTGATGTTAGACTGACTGGTCTATAGTTCCCAGGTTCCCCCTTCTTGCCCTTTTTGAAGATGGGAACAACATTTGCCCTCCTCCAGTCATCTGGCACTTCACCTGTCCTCCATGATTTCTCAAAGATAATAGACAGTGGTTCTGAGAGTTCTTCTGCCAATTCCTTTATTACTCTAGGATGCAGCTCATCGGGCCCTGGAGATTTAAACTTGTTCAAAGTAATCAGGTGTTCCTTGACCGTTTGCCTATCAATCTCAAGCTGCAATCCTGCCCCTTCAGTCTGCACTTCAGGTTTGCCAGGGACATACAGTATTTTTCCATGTATAGGACTATACTTTTTCCTAAAATCGTTAGACTAAAAATTGAGGGTCGTCTTATACACGGAAGTAAGCAGAGGAGAGAACCGCGTGGTTGCGAAACTGCCCAGCGGGGGCGTCTTATACATGGGGGCGTCTTATAGACGGAAAAATACGGTAAACTCTCTTTTGGGAGAAGACCGAGCCGAAGTAGGAATTGAACACTTCTGCCTTTTCTTTGTCTTCTGTTATCAATTTGCCATCCTCATTGCGTAGTTGAACCACCATTTCTTTCCTCTGTCTTTTACTGTGCATGTATCTGAAGAAAGCTTTTTTGTTGTTTTTAGCATCCCTGGCTAGCCTCAGCTCATTCTCAGCTTTAGCCTTCCTGACACTATTCCTGCAGTTCTGTGCTACCTGCCTGTACTCTTCCCTTGTAGCCTGGCCTTCCTTCCACATCCTATATGTGTCCTTTTTCCCCCCCAGGTCATCTCTGAGTTTTTTGTGAAGCCACACTGGCTTCTTCTGTTGTCCTCTGCCTTTTTTCCCCTGTGGGAATTGTTTGCCATTGTGCCTCTAGAATTTCCTTTTTTTAAAAACTCTCACCCTTGCTGGGCTCCTTTTCTCATTAGAGTCGCTTGCCATGGGACCTTACTTATCATTGTTCTGACTTTGTTAAAATTGGCTTTCCTAAAATCCAGGGTACGTGTTTGGCTACACTCAGCTTTTGCTCCCCTTAGAATCAAGAACTCAAGTATAACATGGTCACTTTCCCCCAGAGTTCCCGAAACTGCCACTTTATCCACTAACTCGTCTCTGTTGGTTAGAATCAGGTCAGGGATAGCCGATCCTCTAGTTCCTTCCTCCACTTTCTGTAGGAGGAAGTTATCAGCAGCACAACTCAGGAATTTCTTGGAGGGGCCATGTTTGGCTGAATAAGTCTCCCAACAGAGATCAGGGAAATTGAAGTCCCCCATTACTACCACATCATGCCTCCTTGAAACATTTGCAATTTGCTTTTCAAAAGTTTCATCCTCGTCTTCTCCTTGATTGGGTGGTCGGTAGTAGACTCCAACCGCCATGTTCGTCTTATCCTTTGCCCCCTTTATTTTAACCCAGATGTTCTCAATGGGGCTGCCAAGCTCCTCTTCCTGTATCTCTGTGCAGAGATACGTATCTTTAACATACAGCGCAACTCCACCTCCCTTTCTGTTGCTTCTGTTCCTTTTGAACAAGTTATACCCTTCAATCGCTGTATTCCAGCCATGGGAGTCATCCCACCAGGTTTCAGTTATACCTATCAAGTCGTATTTGCCCTCATGTATCAAGAGTTCAAGTTCGTTCTGTTTGTTGCCCATACTCTGGGCAATAGTATAGAGACATCGAAGACTATGTGCTTTATATTCTGACTTTCTTCCCTTAAAGCCCTCCTGATTAAGTTCCTCATACTGTGGCCAAACACATACTTCCCAGTCCTTGTGAGGTGCAACCCATCCTTTGCCAGCAGTCCATCTTCCAGGAAGTGTAGCCCGTGGTCCCAGAATCCAAATCTCTCACGTCGGCACCACCTTCGTAGCCAGTCATTCACTCGGAGTATTTTTCTTTCCTTTCTATTCCTCTTCCAAGTATGGAAGGATGGATGAGAAAACTATCTGGACCCCAAAGTTCTTGAGTTCCCTTCCAAACTCTTCAAAGTCTGCCGTGATTTCTTTGTAACTCCGCTTGGCAGTATCATTTGTACCCACGTGGATGAGAAGAAAGGGGAATGTGTCGGTGGGCTGTATGAGCCTTGGCAGCTGCTCTGTCACATCTTTAAATTCTGTGCCCTGGGGAGACAGCACACCTGGCGAGTCCATGAGTCTTCGTGACATACTTTGGCTTCGATCCTCCCACAACTAGTACTCTTCTCTTTCTCTTGCTGTAGGCCTTGGTTTGATTGCCTCCACTGGACTGACCTTCAGCCTCTTGCTCGCTGTCACGTTGGGTGCCAGATAATTCGTCCTCTGCAGGCTGTCCTCTGCTCTCGGCCTCAAGTACCTGAAAGCAGTTCCATAGCTCCACTGCTTCCACAGGCACAGAATGTCTTCTGGTTCTTCTGCTCCTAACAGTCACCCTTTTCCAGGGAGTTCCCCCTACGTTATTTTCCCTTGCTTCAGCATTCTCCGACTCTGCCTCATCCTGCTGTTGCCCTTCTGGCTCCTGTACTATGCTGTGCTGCTGTAGATCCACCGTTCTGTCTAAGCATTCTTCACTTTCTCTTATACTCCTGAGGGTTGACACTTGCTGCTCCAGTCCTCTGACCTTTTCTTCCAACAGCGTGACCAGCTTGCACTTGTTGCACGTGTAGGCCATGTTGATCTCCGGCAGGAAAACCAACGTTGCACACACATTGCAGGTCACCACCACTGGAGAGTCCTTTCCACCCATAGTTCTCTATTCCCTTTTTGTTTCTACCTTTCTTATCGTACTGGAATGGCTGGTGCCTTGTCCTGCCTTCCCAGAATGTTAACAACAGAGTCCACCTGGTCTATAAGGCCGTGTTACTAGAACAAAACAAACAATCTAGAAAATTTCTTAGGGACCTCCCCCTTGACCTCCCTTGCCGAAGTCCGCTGCCAAACTCCTGTTTGCTCTCCATGCTCGCTCGCTCTGTTCGCTTGCACTCTGGGAGCCTGCCCGCCTATCACAGCCCCCAAAACAGCTGGAGCCTCTCTCCTGTGCTTAAGTTGGGAGTCAGGAGTCAGGAACAAAATGAGCTCCCAGGCCTCACCCTTCCCTTTAAGCTCTCAGGCAACACCCTTCCCTTGCAGCACCTGTTGTTGCACTCCAGCAAGTTGTAATGCAGCACCTGTTGTTGCACTCCAGCAAGTTGTACTGCAGCACCTGTTGGTGCACTCCAGCAAGTTGTACTGCAGCACCTGTTGGTGCACTCCAGCAAGTTGTACTGCAGCTCTTGTTGTTGTACTACTCCGCTGCCAAACTCCTGTTTGCTCTCCCTGTTCGCTCGCTCTGTTCGCTTGTTCTCTGGGAGCCTGCCTGCCTATCACAGCCCCCAAAACAGCTGGAGCCTCTCTCCTGTGCTTCTGCTCAGCTGGGAGTCAGGAACAAAATCAGAGGAGGAGACTTCCTGGTCTGAACCTAGGTCAGGTATGACATAAATTCATAGATCATAGAGTTGGAAGGGGCCTACAAGGCCATCGAGTCCAACCCCCTGCTCAATGCAGGAAACTAGAGGAGGGGTCTCCCATCCAAATAATAACCAGGCCTGACCCTGCTTAGCTTTCCACACCCAGACAAGCTGAGCCAGCGTGAGCCACAGGCCTTTTGCATACATTGGCTTTATGCCACCATGAAGGCAAATATTGGATCTTGTAAGTCAGCTCTTCAGTGCAACATATTACAGTGAAGTGAAGAAAAAGCTGCTTGTGGTAGTATCATTGAGATTAGAGGCACTGAGCACCCAAAAACATCTGCTGATCTGCTAACAAATGCTTAATAGACTTGTACACTGGGGGTGGGGGAGGCTCAGAAGCGGTGTGTTATACAGAGGGACTAAGTGGGGAGAATTAGGTATGCCAAACATCCAGGCTTATTATGATACATTCCAATTTAGGCAATTGTACTCTCTGACAAATAAGGATAATGGAAAGCCATGGGTCCCTATGCACGCAGTTCAAAAAACTTTAGCCACCAATCTCTCCATTAATTCCAATCCTGGATCAACTCCTATTTTACCAAGCAGATTAAGAACATTTTAAGAACTGAGAGGTGATGTGACTGGTCTTTATAAGTGAAGATATTTCTTTATTTAAAAACAAACAAACACCAATAACAGGATCACAACTAAAGGACAAATGGCAGAACACCCATCTTAGCTGGCTGCAAATCCACTGAATTTTATACTTTGTTACTAACATGGTGGTCAGAGAGCTTCTGAGATTAGGGAACTTACCTCCTTTGAGCTTCTAATATTAAAACAGAAGCAAAAGGTTTAGCGTCAGAGACTTATTGAATACTCAGCAGTACAGCCAGAGGAGGCTGGTGACTCCTATTTTGGTGGGGCTCCTTTTCCATTACAGGTTTTGCAGATTTTATTTGGAGCTTCATAGGAGCTGTCCATGGTGCTCCATGATGGTGAACCTATTTTGGGGGTGGAGTTAAGCACCATGGATAGCTCCTATGAAGCTCCAAATGAAACCTGAAAAACCTGCAATGGAAAAGGAGCCCCACCGAAATAGGAGTCACCAGCCTCCCGGGAGCACATCTGAAGCTACTCTAAATGGTATAAAAGATGTGTGGGGAAAGGACTTAGGTGTAGAGGAAACTGAGGAAGAATGGGAGGCAATATAGAAAAAGAAAGCTTTGAAATCAATGTCTGTGCAAATCAGAGAAAACTCCATCAAGGTTATTCATCTAATTATTTCATAGCTGATACCTCATCTCTCTTATGCTGTCTCATACCACTGGTACAAGCTCAACAGTGTATTGGTGAGGCCATAAGGATAGTGGCACATATATGCATATGTGGTAGGAATGATTGGTAGTAGTAACTTTCTGGAAACAAGTGCACACTGAGCTTGTGAAAATCACTGGACAGCAGACAAAGCTGATCTCATAGATAAAGGTGACTAATGTGTATAAAGAGGTATATAAAATTATGCATGGAATGGAGAAAATGGATAGGATGAAGTTTTTCTCCCTCTCCTCAGAATACTAGAATCTGGGGTCATCCAGTGATGCTGAATGGTGGGAGATTCAGGATAGATAAGAAGACATACTTCTTCACACAGTGTATAGTTAAACTATGGAATTCGTACCACAAGATGTAGTAACGGCCACCAACTTGTATGACTTTAAAAGGGGATTAGACAACTTCATGGAGGTTAAGGCTATCAATAGCTACTAGTTATGATGGCTATATATTACTTCCAGTATCAGAGGTAGTATGCCTCTGTATACTAGTTGCTGGGGAACACGAGTGGGTGGGTGCCATTGCACTCATGTCCTATTTCCCACAGGAAGCTTGTTGTCCAGTGTGTGAACAGAATGCTGGAATAGATAGGCCTTTGGTCTGATCCAGCATGGCCCCTCATGTTCTTATGTGTGTAAAAACAGGTTGCTTACCTGTAACTGTCGTTCTTCGAGTGGTCATCTGTGCATTCACACATATGGGCTCTGTGCCTGCACGGAGACCGTTTCGGGAAGATTCTATAGCTGAGGAGATTTGGGTGGGAGCTCAGTTCCCTGAGACCGCCAATCGTGATCCCAGTACCAAGGGAGAAAATTCTAACAAGAATTTTACTATCATTTAATCATGATATATACACATGCAGATTTTCGAATCCGAGGGAACTGCTCAGTACCAATGGAATTCACCCTATAAACAGCTGCTCAAGACGGTATCCTATTGAACTCGACAGCAACACCAAAGCGGGGATGGTGGGTGGGTTGTGTGAATGACCACAGATGACCACTTGAAGAACTACAGTTACAAGTAAGCAACCTGTTTTTCTTCTTTGTGGTCTCTGGGCATAACACATATGGGCAGAGTAACAAGCTGACTTACCGGAGTAGGGTCGGTGTTGAAGTTACTGCAGGACCGACGAAAGGACAGCTCTGCCGAATGCGTTGTCCTTCCGCGATCTGACATCGAGATGGTAGTGAGTTATGAATGTAGAAGGCGTCGATCAAGTAGCCACCTTGCAAACATCAAGCATGGAGACACCTCTCGCAAAAGCCGTCGATGTTGAAACAGCTCTAGTGGAGTGTGCACGTATCGATGTCGGTAGCTGTTGGTGCTTGATCTCGTAAGCCAATTGAATGCATTCAACAATCCAGGATAATAGTCTCTGTGTCAACACTGGAGAGCCTTTTGAAGCTCCACCATAGCAAACAAAAAGGCAAGGAGAAGACCTGATGGCCTCAGTACAAGATTTATAAAACGCTAGTGACCTGCGAACATCTAGCGTGTGCAATTGCTGCTGTTCCAAAGGCGATGAGGGCGTCACAAAAAAGGCTGGCAATACGATATCCTGATTAAGATGAAAATTAGTGACTACTTTAGGCAGGAAAGCCAAGTCGGGGTGTAAGACCACCTTGTCCTTATGAAAGATCAGATAAGGAGCATCTACGCGCAATGCAGCAAGTTCAGAGGCTCGCCTGGACAGACGTGATCACCACCAAAAATGCAGTTTTCAGTGTAACTAATTTGATGTTTGTGGAAGCCATAGGTTCAAATGGTTTTGACATTAGAGCTCAAAGTACTAATTGCAAGTCCCAACCAGGCATTAGTGAACGAACCGGAGGCATTATGTTTTTCAATCCTTTCAGAAAATGTTTCACTAGAGGATGCGTAAATAGGGTAAAGTAAATAGGGTAAAGTAAAGGGTAAATAGGGTAGGTATCAGAACTGATCTTGAACCTCAGGTACTTCTGACTGTCTCGATGAATCGCTATATGAAAGTATGCATCTTGGAGATCGATGGATGCAAACCAGTCGGTCTTGTGAAGGAGAGGCAGGATCGATTGCAGGGTGACCATCCGGAACTTCTTGGGTGGAATGAAGAAGTTGACTGTACATAGGTCCAGGATCGGTCGAAGCCCTCCATCCTTCTTTGACACCGTGAAATACCTGGAGTAAAGGCCGTCCTGCGCAAGGTGTAGAGGGACCATCTGGATGGCCCCTTTTTGCAGCAAGGAAGCGACCTCCTCCCGCAGTGGTAGAGATGACTGCGTGGTGCAGATGCCAAGAAAAGGTGGGAGGGCATCGAACTTGATCCTGTACCCGTGCTGGATGATGTTCAGAACCCAGCGGTCGGTGGTAATCCTCTTCCAAGATGGTAGGAAGCGGGACAGTCGAGTGCCAAATTGAGGGTGAGACAGGAGATTGGTCGGATTGCAAGTGTCGGTCGGGCCTTCGAAGAAGTCAAACACGCCATTTCTGGAAGTCGCCTCCTTTATGGGAGCCTCGGTACTGTCGTTGCTGATATGGTCAGCTCGGTGCTTGGGGCTGCTGTGGAAGAGCACGACGGTCCTGCCACGGTTGTTGAGGCTGGTACGGTCTCTGATAGGGAGCCGATGAAGACGGGTACCGGGTCCAACTGTGGCGCTTGAACGGCCGTGAAGTAGGTGGCGGTGCGAGACCCATTTTTCGAGTGTTTACTCGTGCTTTCTGGACTACATCGAGGGAATAGTCGGTATTGACGCTGAATAACCCAGTGCCATCGAAAGGCAAATTTTTGACTTTGGTTCTCACTTCAGGCGTTACGAGTCGAGGAGCGCAGCCAGGCATGGCGGCGAAGCGCAACTGCGCTTACCAGAGACCTGCCATGGCAATCTCCCTGATGTCTAGCTGTGTGGATCTGTTGTCTGGACAGGTTGATCGCCTCTGCCTGGAACACACAAGCTAGGTCCCTTTTCTCATCAGGCATATAGTCTATCAGGCTCGCCATTTTCTCCCAAAGGAAAAGCTGATATCTTGCTACGGTGGCCTGACAGCCTGCAACTCGAATTCTGAGGGCACTAGATGTGTAGACACGACGTCCAAAATTATCCAGGCGTTTGCCCTCTGGATCAGCCGGAGAGTGGAGTGCTGTTTCCTCAGATTTTGATTGTGCAGACTCCACTATAATCGAGTTTGGCACAGGGTGGGAAAAGAGAAATTTCGCAGTATCTTCTCACACCCTGTATAAGGCATCAAGACGTTGTGCATCAGGTGGTGCCGTCGCTGGTGTATTCGAGGATCCCTTGCACGGTCTCAAGCATTGTTGATGTGATAGGGATGAGCGTCGGTCCCAACGTCGATTTGGAGACTACGTCAAAAAGAGGGTCTTTTGTCTTTTTTTTCTTCAGTCGTAGTCTCTAGCCCTAAAGCTTGAGTCATCCTCAGAACCTGATCCTGGAATGTCCCCATGTCTTCAGATGGAGACACACCTGCTTGAGAAGAGACATTCTGGTCCGGCGAGACTGTGGAAGGTGCCGCGGACATAATAGAACCGGAATCGGTAGAATAACCGTCAGAAGCAGAAGATGACCTATGGGATCGGGCAACCTCCGTCACCGATAACGTAGATTGGTGTTCTGTCTCCGCTCCTTGAGTTGGTTAAGCCGACAAAGAAGGAGAACGTCGTACCTCGGGAGACGTAGAAGGCGGCCGCCTAGGACTACGGCAAGGGGATCGATCCTGAGAGTGGTACCGATGCAAAGTGCGATCGTGAAAGACAGATTCTGGGGATCCGCGACATCACGAACATCCCCGTTCGTAGTAGTAAGAACGCCGCGACTCCATCGAATAAATGGATCCCTCTTGGTAGGATGGAGAACGAGATCGAATACGGCAGTGTATCAGATGGCCTGTAGAACTCTTGGTCCCGATATGTTCTGACAGGAACTCCTTCGTTCGATATTCGTACTTCTTCGATCTCGAGAGAGACTGATTGAGTTTGAGAGACACGAGCCCGTGTACTTCGAACTGGAGACAGACGAGTTGGAGGAGGCGATGCTGGTGGATCATGCTCCCTCGATCCCATAACTACTGGAGAATCTATTATCTCACCTTCTGAGACGGAAGGGAGCCCAAAGAATCCTTTGCAGGAGGATTCCTTTGTGCCGATTCCCTAGATCCCAAGGGAACCTCTGTAGAGAAGGAGATCTCTGCCCAGCCGGGCTTTTTTGAGATTCGGTGGCGTCCATTCACTTGGTGGCAATGCCCTCGAGCCAAAGAGTGAAGCCGCAAGGGTTTTTTTTGCCAATTTTCTTGCTTTCTCCTTCTTCTCCTTTTTTTTCTTCTCTAAGGCCTCTTTTTGTCTGTGAGCCTTCTTAGCATGGCTCTTTGAGAGCATGGTCTCCATATATTTATCTGGCTGGCCTTCAGAAGTCACCGTGTGAGAAGGCGGCGTACTAGGCCTCACTAATTGAGCGGGCAGTTCCGCGGGGGCTTGGAGGGCCTTACTCCATAGCAGGGCTTTAAGTTTGTCCGCCCGATGTCTCCTGGCTTGTTTCGTAAAGGCCTGACAATGGTGACAGGTCTCTACGTTATGAGCCTCCTCCAAGCAGACGAGGCACAATGAGTGTCCATCTGCCAGGGGCAATTTCGTGCCACACCTCACACACCTTCTGAAGGGCGCTTTTGGAGGCATGATGCTGAAAGCAAAGCCACCCAAAAATAAGAACAAGCAACGAAATGAAGAACGAAGACAAAAATGGGGGGAAACAGACGATGAAAGTAAGTTTAGAAAGTAGAAGAATTTTCCTCAGCAAGATATCTGAGCAGAGAACTTCCAAAACGCTGCCACACACGATGGCGGTCAAAGAGGAACTGAGGGAGAGGGCGGGGAGCCCCCTAGAGGGCATGCGTGGGGGGAGGGGCTCCCGCACAGATCTCCTCAGCTATAGAATCTTCCCGAAACGGTCTCTGCGCAGGCACAGAGCACATATGTGGGATGCACAGAGACCACGAAGAAGAACAAATTATTGCATATGTAAATAACAAAGAAATTAGAAGGCATGCTCTGCAATTAAGACTGTAAGCTCTACAGGGATGTGGCTAAATGACAGATATTCCCTGATATGTTATCAGTGTGCATCTTTTTATTGTAAAATGGCAGACCTATTAGTCTTTCAATCTCTGTTCATGATAATTTTGTTCATATGATGCTTGATGCTCCATGATTTTGAGTTGTAATGTTCTCGATTTGTTCTTTCTTTTGTTCCATACTACAAATAAGGTATCTTTAAAATCATTTTAAAAGAGTTGCTGAGGTAGACCAGAGATACAGCAGTAAAGAAAGAAAGTCAAGGCAGTGAAGGAGGAAGTCAAAGTGAGTTGAGGCCTAGCCCATGAAAGAGACATGAAGTGCCAGAAACAGATGCTGAATTTGCAGGCACTCTGGATAAGAAGAGAGCTTAACTATAAGCAATCCCTTCCCTAATTAACCCCTAAGAAGAAATTTGGGAGAGCAAGTCTCATTGTGACAAATGTTGCCCTCTTAACCTCTGCTTGACAAAGCTCTCAGCAACTGGAACGAGAATTAGAACTGGAGGAAGAATTATTAGCAAGCATAATAATTGGAGCAAAAAGTGAGACACGGGCATTTATTATGCCTACTGTTGGCTGATGGCTGAGTAAGAGTCACACCCACAAAGTGCCAATATACAAGCTGCAGCTTACCATCAGAAGAGGTCAAAATAAAACTCAACAGCACAAGCACAATAAATGGAAAAAAGTACATGAGATAGGAATGCACACTAACATGCACACGTACTATCCACACATTTTGAATGATGAACACCATGACACAAATATTCTCAGAGGCAACATGAGCACACTGGCTCTCTTCAGGTTTTGCCTTTCCAGGATGTGCAAGAGCCTGAAATTCATGCTCATGTGAATGTCTATTTCCATGAAACACTGGGCACTAGTAACCTAAGTTTAATATTTCTTTCTTTGGGGCAGGATGAGCAGATCATCCCCAGACAAAATGCTAGAAATGGCAGCACTTTGCCCAGAGATAACATAAGAAGGGGCACATAACCTGTGTCTTCTGTGATTAGAAGAGCATCTTAGTCAAGCTGTTTAGCCGTAAGATCAAGATTTTCCATGTCTATCTTTGCTTCCAATTCTACAGACATTCTTTTAAAACAGAAAAATTGGCATCAGCTTTTCACTTGAGCCAGGCCTGGCTCTAAAGGTAGGTTGGGGCATGGAACCCCAGTTCTCCAAATTATGCCTTGAGGTGCTTAACCCTTCCTTTGTCAGCTGTTTTTGTCCTGAAGCTCTCCCTCCCAACCACGCAGAACATGTTTACCTTGCAAACACAGATCTTGAACCCCATAGGTGGGGAAAGTAGGCAACAGAAAAAGGGTAAAGCAACCTCTTCCTCTTCCCTTCTGCACTGCAAAGCACCAACTCCTGAGGGTGCTTTGCAACGGGGAAGGGGTCACTGGGCTAATGCTAAATACAGCTGCAGTGTAATATGTAGTTTGGCCCAAGTATATGCACTGACCTTCCTTATTACTGAATCATCAGACAGACTACATAAAGCTAGGGTTAGGAGATGCAGCTTCTAGGGAGGGTTGGAGCCATTGCACTACTTTTTTATAACATGAAGCACTGTATGGAAGGATTGGTATCATAGAATTACTCTGTCAGAGAGCTCCTCCCTGCTTATACCCCCAGATGGCAAATCAGCATGCCACTACAAACGCTTTGGTAGTGTGCTAAATGGTAAACTCAGATGCTTCAGCACCTCCATACCCAATCTGGGATGGCAAAGAAGTAAACATGGGTGGGGGGAAAAGGCTCAACATGAATTGGTATTAAGGCATGCCATCTCGTTGACTACTACTGATTAGCATAAACCCACGTTTCTCAGGTCTCTCACTATAAAGCAGGATTGCAAAACTTGAATGCTTTTGAGAAGCTGTTCAAGGAAATATAAAGTTGAGAGTTCCTGTTGGTGGGCTCTTTAGAACAGGCTTCCCAATGATCATGGCCAATTAATTCCTGCTCCAAATGTTTCATTTCATAAGATAGGCTTCAAACCAAATGGCCCAATTCACAGACATGCCAAGCTCATTGGGGGTTATTTTATCCATGATGAGCCGTGATGTTTGCAGGCAACATTTTGAATATGCAACCCCTGATCAGGGGGTTGCTGTGTTGTGTGAACTCAGCCACCATGGGTTGTTTGAAGGCTGAACTACAAACCGAGGGTTACGTGAGGGTTGCTTAACACTCAAATAACCCTTGGCAGCCGGGTTTGCATGACACAGCAACCCCCCGATCATCCCAATCATGGGCTGAATATTCAAAATGTTGCCTGGCACGCACAGTGGCTCATCGTGGATTAAACAAGCCCCTCTGAGGCCACATATATCCCCCAGCACACACACACACACACACACACACACACACACACACCCCACCTGGGAGGTGTGAGGAGAGGTTCCTCCCTTTAGCTCTGGACTGGGATCCATGAATGGTTAAAAGAACACAAAATCAGGATTAACCTCCTTTTAATTGCTGGACCTTATGCCTCTTGCACAGACTTCTAACATGGTCCAGTTACACAGAGCCATCAAGCATAAGTCACAGCTGGGAGATATCTGTAGTGCTATTTGCTTCTGAGATTTGCCTGCTCTGCCTGGTTGGTATGAAGGCTGGGGAAGTGCCCAATCATCGCCTATCAGCACACATGCTCCATCAGTAGCTGCTAACAAAACAATTACTGCTCTCCACATTCAGGGTGCGCCCCACAACGTCAAATATTTATAATGCCTCCATTTGAATATTGTTTCATATATTTTATCCTATCCATCGTTCTCGCACTTAGATCCCATTATTTGAAGTGCAAGTTAAACAGGACTGTTGGAATCCTTATGATTGATATGCTAATGAAAAGAGGAAAGGTCATTCCAATCATGAGTGGAGCAGTTCTTCCCCACCCTGATTCATCCCAGGCACCGTCTGGCCCCACACAAAGAGGACTGCTGTTGCTTCTGCCACTGCTTGCCCCACACAGTCACTCAATCCTTGACAGATGGGACAAACGGAAATGTCTCTTCCCCACTTTAATGCTCTTTGCATAAAAGCAAGCCCTAAAATCGTTAGTGAAAACAAGCTTATCTTGGAGCTCTTTGATAGCTATAATCTGCTTATGTGCAGCACTTTGAGCTGCCAATAAGGATGCATTGGTCTCCTATTCCACCAGCACATGGGCTGAGAAGAGAATGAAAGAAATCCAGCTTGGGTCACCTCTTTATCTGGCCTTCTGACTAATTCCACTGTTGCCTAGTGCTGCTGTTTCCCTTGAGCCTTCAGATCCTGGGGACAGAAGCCACACAGCAGTTGTCTTCCTCCTTCCACTCCATAAAAGTCAAGCATCCACATGACACACTATACCACTTCACTCAGCATACATTCCCCTAGTAAGTTATTAATTGTTCCATCTACATGCAAACATCAGAGTCCCCCCCGCCTCCTCCCCAAGTTAATTTTTACAGACTTGCAAATGCCTGCAGTTGAGCAGTAACACAATGTGTGCAGCACTCTTGCTGTACAGAGATGGCTGGATATGCCTGGGAAGGGTGGGAAAAGGCAAGCAGTGGTGTCTCTGACTGGGATATGAGCACATGCAGAGCAGGAATGCACATGCACAAGGTGCAGGTATTAGACACTCAGTCTAAACCTGCTCACAACTGAATAGCAAGGGGTGGGGACGGGGAGAGAATGTGCCAGTAAACTCACAGAGACACAGGAAATAAATCCCATCAGCTTCTCCCACCTATTCCCTTCCCCCAGCATATCTGTGAGTCCACCTGTTGAAAGGGAAAAGCATGGTCTGAAGAACACAAGGACAAGACTTACCCTGTTTCAGAGCCATAATGGGCTTGTCATGACACATCTCTCTAGCTCTTGGTTCCAACCTTCCCATTACCTCTCATACAAAAAGGCAAGAGCTTTTGCCCCTTGCTCACTCTCTCACAGTAAAGCAGAGACACTTACTGGACTGTGCAGTCCGGGCTTCCAGAACTGGGGTATAGACCCCCAGGCCCAGCTCAGAGCGGGCTCCCAGCTTGAACTTGTAGAGTGTGTCTGGCTTGAGCCCTTCAACTGCGTATGATGAGGTCTGGTCAAACTCCACCTTATGCTAGAAAAGGCAAAATTTAAGTTTTCTTTTTACTTTGATGGAAAAGGAAGAGCATGGCTTTTGGCGTCACTTCATCCCACTCCCACAAGTGTCCTGGACCCTTGGCTATAAATGCCTATATACAACTCATGTGACAATACAATGCTAAATACATGTCACCAAGCTCCCAAGGCACTGCATCTCTGTAGCAAAGTCATCAAGGCATCCAAGAACTCACTGCCCTGTTCCACTCCAAGAATAAAATGTTTGTCCACTGGAAGAGTACCCATGACATCCTTCAATATGCCAGTGCAAAGGTATTAGGAAGGCTTTCCAATACATTACATAAGTCCCCCTCTCCCAAACTAGAAGAATGGCTTTTCCCCCTGCACCATCTTGTCACTGTTGTATGGTATTACAGTCATGCCTTGGATTGAGAGCATAATTCGTTCCGGAAATGTGCTTGTAATCCAAAACACTCTTATATCAAAACTAAATCCCCCCCAAAAAATTTGTACAGAGATTTTTAATTTAAGCCGTACTACAGTACTTGTATTGCAAGACGTCGCTTGTATATCAAGTCAAAAAAAATTAAATAAATATTTAAAAATTTGCTTGTCTTGCAAAACGCTCTCAAACCAAGTTACTTGTAATCCAAGGTATTACTGTATTTATTTATTATTATGTATTATTAACACACACACACACACATATATATATATATATTTGCTAAAAAACCATCAAGGTGGTCAACAACAATTTAAAACAATAAAACCGTAACACCATAAAAAGAATAGTAAAAATTATAAAACACTGAAACAACTACAGAATTTAAAAGGCTGCAGGGGTGTGTGTGCCATAACTGGTAAGCATAGTTTTAAGCCGTGTAGATAATGTGCAACCATAATACAAAAGGCACAAAGTTAACAGACTCAAAACTGTATTCATAGTAGCAATGCAATGCATTTTGACCTATATGGTGTTATTATATCTGTATTGATCTAGGATCCAATATGGAACTCTCAGGGGAAGTGGCCTTGGGCAGGACTGTGTGTATTCCATGATTTCATACAAGCACAGAAAAGCCGCAGAATTTGATACTAGCCACAGAATTCAGCATTCAGAGAATCTCTTTTTTTAAAGTAAGGTTCTAGCACATAGGGCTGCAACAATAGGCTATAAAGGATGAGAGCAATGCCTACTTTCTGAACCACAGTGCAACTTGGTAGGACTTCCAGTGGTAGGACTCCTCCCCATGACTAGCAGAAGGATTATGCAGACTAATTGATCTATGTAAAACTGCTTTTATTTGTATTATTTATTCCACAGAATCCATAGTTTCTAGGCACAGAAGTCAGGTAAGCTTGGTGTAGAATTTTGATGGTTTTAAAGGAAAGACAACATAGAGCCCTGGTCTTTGATCATCTCATGTGTAATCATGTTGAAAGAATCACTGTCACTTCCCAGTCACTGAAGACCTTTGGCTAATGAGGCATGTGTTAATGTAAGTTCTAATGAGAAAGCATACATGGAGGACAAGCTGAGGTTGGCCTTCACTTCAGAGTCGCAATCTAATGGTATAAGGGCCTGCCATTAGACAGCCTCTGAGACCAAATCCTATGAAGAGGTGTGGTTGCCACCAGAAATTATTTCTCATGGGCAGAGATCATGTGACTACAGGAGCTCTTGAACCCCTTTCCCACATGGAAGTATATGCTAGGGTTCACAGCTGCATGGAGCCCTGCTCAGAAAGAAGTCATTTTCAACAACAATCAAACAGCTGCATGCATATTTTAATCAGGCCCAAGTCTAACAGCTAAGTAGCATCAAAAGATGTGTCCCATGTCTATAGGCAACTTTGACGCAGCAATGCGTCATTGTGCCCCTCACCTCAATCTCATCTGTAGCTTCCCAGAACACCAGCTCATATTTGGCGATGCGTTCCTGAGAGGCTGGCAGCCAAGTCAGCATGATGCGTGTGTCAGACTCTGCCTCAGCCTGGAAGTCAGCTGGTTGTGCTGGAACTGGGGACCAATAAAACAAGAGTCAGATGGGCGGGAGGGCTCCAGGAAAACTTTAAGAAATTTCCAACACATAATTCCTATCACCAATGTATTTTCATGAATTCTGCTTAACACATTCTTTTTCTTAAGCTCCAGGTTCAAGTAAAGACAGTGATGTTCTTTCTCAGGCTAGCGATTTAAGTCACCTGTTAACTATGCAGACATGCCGCTCCTACAGCTACAAACACCTAACTTATGCACCCACCTCCAGAGTGCTGATGGAATAACTATCTATAATCTGAAAAAGGGCAAGTTGCCCATCAATCCCGAATAAGAAGCATAAAGATTTTCCCCACAATGTATGTAGCCTGTCTCTGGATCACACCACAACCATGGCTTTGGACTCAAATTATTGGCTCCTGGGAATATTAGGACACAGCAGGCCATGGAGAGGAAAGTGCTCACATCAAACATACATACCACCCTGTTGGGCCTTGACCTGGATGACATCAGAAGGGGGTCCATCTCCTACTGAGGTGAAAGCCAAGACACGGATACTGTAGGTGGTCCCAGTTATCAAGTTGCCCACAGTGGTGAGGAGACTGTCATCAGTGTTGTGTTTCTGCCACATGCTGAGTGGTAGGTGGGGGTCAATGGTATAGTACACCCGGTAACCCCGGATCAGCCCATTGGGCTCTTCAGGATGTTCCCATTGGACCAACATGGTGCTGGCACTCAACATCCGTGCCTTCACTTTGAGAGGCGGGCTTGATGGGGCTTGCTCTCCTGTCCGTGCCTCAACCAGTTCACTAGGAAGGCTCCTCCCAATGTTGTTTACAGCAATAATACGGAACTCATATTCTGAGAAGGGGCTCAGGCCACCAATGCTATAGCGGGTGGTTGCCACACCATCCACTTCTTGGAAAGTCCCCTCCAATGACTTGGGCTTATATTGAATGACATAGTAGGAGATAGGTTCGGCATTTCCTGAGTCCCAGGTGAGAGTCACACTGGTGGCTGTTGTCTCAGTCACTAATGGCTCCGTTGGTGGCTTTGGCAAGGCTGAAAAAAACCCAAAAAAACCATGTTGTTGATAATTTGATTAGTGCGAATGCTGCAATGTGCAGAACTATAGAGTAGTTTCAAACTCTTGCTAACATTCTCTTTTAAAGGCAGAAATCATTTCATAGTCAGGAAAGTACATTTTTATATTACACATTACCATATATTCCTTGAAGTGCTTCTTAATGGAAGGGTAAACACAGCAATCATGTTATTAGATGTGCTCAAAGCACTTGCTGGCAGCTGGCTAAATAAAGGTAATTTAAACAAGGATCCAAAGTCAGGTTTTCCAAGGGAGAAAAGGTTCTTCAGCTGAAATACACTTCAGGAAGCCTGGTTCAGGGCCAATTCAGGGAGAATATAAAGGGCAACTGTAGCTCCATCTGTACTGCTGCTACAAGAGCAATAAGGTTGTGGGCTGCAGGAACTTGTGGCACATGCCTTTCAGTGGTGGGATATTAAGGAATTCTGGGCTATGCCAACTCCAAGAATTAACAGGAAAGCTGAACTACTCTTGCTGAACTGTCATATCCAGACAGGAAAATCTGTAGCCAGATTGTGTGTTCTGTTACACTGGAATCCTTCTATTTAACTGGGCTGTAGCTGGGTGCCAGAGAAGCATTTATGAGTGACCATGAAGAAAAGTTCTCCACCTGCCTTAGATTGAAAGGTTCTGTGCCTGACTTCCAAAATGAGCACCCTCTGCAGCTGGATTAATGTAAATATTGAATCAGATTAGGCATGAGGATGTTTGGCAAGGCAACAGAACTGAAGGCAGGCACTCCCACCATGCTTTGTCAAGTAAGCTGGCAGAAATATGCTTGCCTCGAGGATCTTGCCTCAGTTATTCATGATCTGGTGATATCCAAGCTGGACTACTGTAATGTGCTCTATATGGGTCTGCCTTTGAAGACTGTATAGAAACTTCAGCTGGTGCAGAATACAGCTGCCCAAATAATGGTGGGGGTGAGGGACTGTGCCAGCTGCACTGCTGTGAAGGACCGCCTTCTCCCAGACCAGCCTGGCCACACTCTGATGCCATAAGGTGAAAAGGCCCTTCTCACCTGCTCAGTACCAAAGGTGGTTAGGCTGGGGGGTACAAGGGAGAGGCTCTTTTCAGCAGGGATGTTCAAGAGTCCTTGGTCTCGAGTCACGAGTCGAGTCACGAGTCTTTGGACCCGAGTCTCGAGTCTGAGTCCTTGGTCCAAAATGGTGACTCCCGAGTCACTCCCAAAGCTGACTCCACAAGTCCCTATTAAAATCAGGGGGGGGGGGGTTTCCCAACAAAATAAGGCTACTTCAGATGTGTGGCTTAAATAAATTCTAGGCACAGGTGTGCCTCTTTATTTCAAAACTCTGCCACTGATTTTGACAAGAACAGACCAGGCAGACAAACCCAAAATAACCAGACAGGCAGAGGAGGCAGGGAACCCCAAAGCAGGCAGGCAGAGGCCTTTGTCTTGGACAATTCAAACTGTGGAACTGGTTAAGAAGAGACCAGGCAGGCAGAAGAGGCTGCCAAACAGGCAGGCAGAGGCAGCCAAACCCAAAATGTCTGAAAGGTTGCATTTTAGGAAAATGATTTTAAAAAATAAACTTGCTGTACTTCCTAAAACCTATCCATGTTGCATTTGAGGAACACGATTTTGGAACACGAGTCCTTGGTCTCGAGTCCCGAGTCGAGTCTCGAGTCCCATTAAAAATATTGGGACTCGAGTCTGACTCGGGTCAGAGGGAGGACTCAGTCCGACTCACGAGTCGAGTCCTGGAGTCCGAGTTCCCATCCCTGCTTTTCAGTGATGTCTCCGCTCCACATCTCTGGAATTGGCCTCCATCACGGGTTCATCACGTCTCTTCTTTTCAGGTCTTCAGGACAGCTCTGAAGACCCACTTATTTTCACTGGCCTTTCCATAGCCTGTGGGCTGCAGGTTTTATTGGTATCATCTGTTTTTATAGCATTTTTATTGAATGTTTATTGATTCGATTTTCTATTGTATTTATTTTGCATAGTTTTGTATTGCTTTTATCTTATATGCTGCCTTGACAGGGTTCTAGGCCTTAAGGGTGGCCTAAAAATAATTTAAAATACAATAATATACAAACAAACAAATGCTATCTTGAGTGCCATTTTATACCATCCATGGGAAAGCCAAATAATAAAAGAGAGGAATTACAGTATTTATTTATTTATTTATTTATTACATTTCTATACCGCCTTTCTGCTAAGGCACCCAAAGCGATTTACAATGTTTAAATACTCAAACAAACAAACGTTACCCCCCCAAACCAAACATACACCAGTTCTCTCAGTGCAACTGAAGGTTTCTTCAGGAGCTGATGGCAGTTGCTCCCTGGCCTGGGCTTCTCTTCTGCCTCCCCTCAGGGCACACAGGTCTTAAATAGAGAGGTTAAAGCAAAGAACACTTCCAGCATTTCTCCTTGAAACTTGCTCTATAATTCTGAGAGTTGAACATTCTATTTATACGCAGTAAGAAATCATCTATTTTACAAGAAACCAAGTGAAAAGAGCCTGAAAGACAAATGCTGGGTAACCCAAGCAAAGGGAAAGACATGTGGATGTGTATCAAGTCTTGTGTGTCTACTGTCTGGAGCAGAATTTGCTCTTAATCCCTCAGGTCAAAGGGGAGCATGTATCAGTTCCACAGTATTGTTTGGCCAGTCTCTCCAAAAAATATTAATGTAATCCAGAAATGGGCTTGTGAGAGCAGGCAGTTATACCTCTATGTATTTATGTCACAACCAAAGTTTTAGTCACAGCTGCATCCCATGCTACCACCTGGCACTGTGGAGGGGTACAGGTATAGGATACCATGTGGAAAAAATTAAAAGAAGAAGTTAAAAATAAAATAGAGGATTATAAAAAATTGGGATTATCATGGTTCGGCAGGATAGCTTTGATTAAAATGAAGATTTTACCGAAGTTTAATTTTTTATTTAGAATGATACCATATAAGATATCAGAGAAAGAAATCAAAGGTTGGCAAGTAATGTTAAATAGCTATTGCAATGGGGGGAAAAGATAAAGGATTACTAAGAATAGATGGTATAAAGCTCAAAAAATAGGGGGACTTGGTCTCCCTAACTTAAAATGGTATTATATAGCTAATCAACTTAGATATATTATGGATATTATTGTTAGAAAGGATTTTATGTGGTGGGAAATAGAAGCATTTGAATTGGGTAATAGGGTGCAGAAATTTTTATTTACAAAACAAGGACATATTATGACAAAAAGATTAGAAAATCCCTTTTTAAAAAATATGTTAGAAATTTGGGGTAGAAATAAGGAAATATTTTTACCAGGTATATCCCCGCTTACTCCAGTGGTGGTTATGGAGGATTTTCCAGAGAATGTTAGACCATTTAGAACGAATTTTTAGAGAGAAAAAGGTGATAAGTTTAATGGATTGGCTGGAAAAAATGGAGACAAGACAGCAAATAATTGATAGGGTTGGGGCAGGAAGAATTTCGTGGTTAAATTTAATTCAACTAGTACAATGGGGTAAGAAATGGAAGAGGAGACATGAGCATGAAAGAGATTTCACCGCATTTGAGCAGTTGGTTATGTCTAGAGAAGTTATAGAAGGAAATGCATCAGCTAGGGGTCTTACAAAGATGTTATATAAAATGTTGCAGAAATCAGAAGAGCAAGCAGAAAATCTTAAAATAGTTTGGGATACAGAGTTTGAAGAGGAAATATCAAAGGATGAGTGGAACAAGATTTGGGATAGGCGAATATTGAAAAATATGTCTATAAGAATCAAAGATAATTTTTATAAGCTAATTTGGAGATGGTATTTGACTCCGGTGAGATTAAATAGAATAGATAACAAATGTTCTCCAATGTGTTGGCGAGGATGTCAGGAGCTGGGTACATATGCTCACATGTGGTGGAGTTGTAAAAATGTAATGGATTTTTGGAAAATGATTTTTGAGGAAATATCAGAAATTGTTGGAGCTGATTTAGAGGTTTGTCCTAAACTAGCTTTGCTATCAATAACGGAAAAGGTGACCGGTCCTCAAAACGTTAAAGAATTAATTATAAATTTGTTAACGGCAGGTAGATTAATGATAGCAAGGAAATGGAAAATTCAGCAAGTTTTCACTATTACCGATTGGTATAAAGAAGTATGGGATATGGCATTGAATGATATGTTGACTTGTAATATCAAATGCAAAAGGGGTCAATTAAAGAAATATATTTTTAAGGATATTTGGGGTTTATTTTTGGAATATGTGTTAAAAAGGGGGAAAGGGAGTTTACCCTGTCAAGATATGTTGTATTTTTGGAATAATGAACAATTATAGAGTTATTGTATTATTTGGTCCCATGGTGATGGGAGCACTATATTAGTTATATGTGTGTGTTATTTTCTTTGTATTGTTTAAAATTTTTTAAAATAAAAAATATATATTAAAAAAAGGATACCATGTGGAGCGTCTTACCTTTGACAGTGATCTGTGCTGTTGCATGGATTACGCCCAGTGAGGACATGGCTTCGCAGGTGTAGTTGGCTGACTGTGTGATATTGATCAGCTCTAGAACATTCCTGCCCATAGGCATGTCATCTTCTTTTGTCAGTTCCACATCTCCAACAATCCACTTCACATAGGGCATTGGGGACCCCACCGCTACACATGTGAGGTTCACACTCCCTCCAGGCATCACCTCATGGTTGCTTGGAGGGATTGAAAATCGAGGTGATACTCGCCGCACTGAAATAAGGAACAGACAACTAGTAGGTTCACAGCCTAGGTAGGCCATTGGTATTCATTCGTTTCAATATTGAGGCAGAGTGGGGGGAGAAGGATCAACATTTGTCCTTAAAGGTAGCAAATCAATCCAGAAAAAGAGAATTCCGCGCAAGAGCTGTTCACTGCTCTGTCAAGTTTCATGCCTATGGCTCTCCTTTTTGAGCCATTTTTATCAGGAATCCAGCTGTAGGGCTGGCACCATTCTTCTTCTCCCAACTAAGCCACATCATCAACACTAAAATGCATCTTCCCATTTCAACGGCATCCCACTAATTAGAAAATACGTTCACTCCCCATCCACAGGGTACACTGAACCTCAGCAAGATGGAATTACCTGCTCAACTGGTTAATTCACTGCAGAGCAACCCGCAGGCCAAACCTATCTTCAGGGGCAGCTACAGGCCTTTCTTTTTAAATTACTGTGTGCATCTCTGCTAGCTAGAACAGTATTTCTGTGGAAGATGCAGCACTGAGCTTGGACCACCTCGGAGCCTGATCACATCACTGTACTAGGTAGGAGTTCGTTCTAATGGACAGGAGATCAGATCCAAGCTGACAGCAGAGTGCCTGGGTGATGGGGTCCTCCACACCTTTTGGAATGCACTCCAGGAGGCAGATCACACCTTATTTCACCATGCAGCATCTCTTCGTATCAGACGCCTTGCTCGGCTTATTTGTAGGCAAACCCTCAGATCCACTAAAGCTTGCTGGCTGTTGGCTGCACACACTTCAGTCAGGGAGATGACACTGAGAAATGAGGCCCCTTCTCTAAGGCCAGTGTTATGGGCCAATTTAAGCAGGAATAGAGAAACACAACTGAGCACAGTAAATCTTTGTCTCCTCTGGGCAAACTCATTTCAGGTTTTATTTAAAAGGAGGGAAAGGCTGCAATATGTCCCTCCTGGGAAGCTCGCTTCTCTGGAATGGAGATGTCAGTGCATGTTTGTGGGAAGCCTGCTCCTCCTGAATATCATAGCTGCTCCTATTCACACAGTCTGGGCTGGCTGACTAGTGAAGCGCTGCAGTGCAGAGGGTGAAGGTCAATTGAGAAGTAGTGGGGCAAACTATTTGCAAGGAAGATGGGAAAGACTTGCTCATGGGCTGGAGCCCACCGGAAGCACCTCATGCTGGGCTTCCCCCTGCACTATGTCCAGTACTTCAAAATCTCGTTAGAAAAGGGGCAGCTGCTGACAGATGGGCTGACAAGACTCAGCTCAGTCTGACAGGCTGACACTTCCCCTAATCAAATTTCGCTTGAGCTCTCTTTGATGATTCATTCCCAAACAAGCAGACTCACAGAAATAGACTGAACACAGAAGCCCCCACACTAGCATGTACAACAGAGTGAGGGTTTGGGGATAAATTAGAGAATACTGTCAACAGTGTGTGTGTATACTACTACATCCTGTCTTGGTGACAAAACAGTGCTCATTAGCTCCTTATCAGCTGGGGGGGGGGCATGATAATGTGCGTGTCTAAACGTCTAAATCTTGTGGGTTGTTCCTTTTAATCAATTATTCAATCTCAAATCAATAGTTACATGCATGGTCGCCAGTGAGAGGCTTGCTACCTGACTGACAGGGGAGCGCTCCCCAAACAAGACAGAAATTAAAGCAAACCAGCGCTCTAACACAGTTATGAAGATACCCAGGTACTTGATGGACATGGCAATGGGTCAACATGATGGGGTGGTTGTCCAACGCAGCCTGGTTCTGATCGGCAAGAAGCACGACTCTTCTCCCCCCGCAATGAACATGGTATTGAGCCAGTACAGGAAGAGACTGTTCATATGTTCTCAATCCAGGGGACCAACCAACTTCCCACCCGCTCACCAACCAAACTGATCTCAAAGAAAAGCAAGCTTTAGGAGTAATGCTACAGGCCCGTGCATGGCAATCATTCTTTGACTTGACATGCGCCAGACAAGTAAGAGGCCAGGTATGGGGGAGAAGCTGCTATATAAAATCAAGACAAAAAACTGAGTGTGGGGTGGGGGTGGGGGTGGAAATGCACAGAAATGCAGCCACTGGACACAGGAAAGAGACTGGGAGAAATTCATGCAGAAGGGCCAAAAGAAATCAGTAGCATGCAGGAACCACCTTCACCATCCACCTAGTGAGAACTGGGCAGGATAGCTCCTACAGGCACCTCCGATTACCTAAGCCACCTTCAGATACATGCATGAGCATGGGTTAGAATTAGAGTGTGTCTCCATCAAAACAGCACTCCCTGACATATCCCTCAGACATCAGTCCCCAGCTGTCTCCTTCGTGGCAGAAAAGAACCTGTCAGGACCATGCTTGGGAAGAAAGAACATGGCTTGTGGATCTGCTGATAAGCGCTTTAGTTCATTCAGCAAAGCGCTATCAAGAAAACCTCTCGCCCTTTTTGAAAGCTGCTGTTTACTATTCTAGCGGCAGGGGAAGAGAAAAGGTTACTTGACAATGTATCAGAGATGGGCCTCTTCTAGCTCAGCCTCAGGATGAATGGCAATGAGAATCTCCCTCCCTCCTTCCGACTCTTGCACAAAACTAAGTAAATTTCAAGAAAGCCTGCAGGCAGGCCCCATCCCCAAGGGTTGGTTACCCAAAGATAGGATCTGGGGACAGGAAAAAAGCATTCTACAAGACAACTCAGCCAAATGCCAATCTTGTGACTGCGCAAAGATACACATCTCCCTAAGGCCTGCACTGACATGAAGCTGATGGCCCCTTTTCTGCTCCTGTGGCACCTTAATGTTGTAGCAACAGTTCTAGATGGGTGATAGGGCACAAAGGTGGAGGAATGAGGCTGCCCTAGTTCTTCTCTTTGAGGTTTTCATTCTCAAGGAATGGTAGCCCTCTTTCTGCTACGGTGTTGGCCTATTAGAGACCTAAGCAAGTGACCTAGCCTCAAAAGATGCCCCTCCAGCCATTCTAAACAGGCTAAAAACTGCAGAGTACAAGCAACAGAAAATTGATTCTGTTGCAGAGAAGGGGGGAAAAGAGCTTCCTCCACTGAGGGAGGGGGGAAGACGGCTAGGTACAGGATTCAATGCTTGTTGTTCTAAGGCTTTGCCTCCCTCCCTGGTATTACCTTGTGGTTTCTCTCTTCTAGTCTGGTTGCAAATACTCATCAAAAGTGCAGCAAATCACACTGCAGCTCTCAATGTGTAGAGGGAAAGAACAGGGGCAGGGCAATCAATGAAGGATCAGAGGTGGGGAGGGGGCAGCTTCCTTTCCACTCTTTCCTCTGCCATTAAACCACATACTGAGGTTTTAAAATGTCAATAACAGAGGGAAAGATGGGCTCAGAGATGCTACTGTCAATCCGGGCTGGATTATAATCTAGCAAGAATGCCTGGAAAGGTCATAAATGAGGTGGATTTCAGCCCAGCACCAGAACATCGTTCCATGGTAATTGGCAGCTTCTTTGTGTGCCGAGTCCAGTGGGATGTGGAGCAGGGCTGTCAGTCAGCATTAGAATGCCAGAGCAGAGCAGAGATGGTGAGTCTCACTCACACAGCATTCACACGCCTACATCTGGTTCTAGCTTCCACCAGGCTCTAGTCTCTCTCCTCTCTCTGGCCTAAGAGTCAATTAATAATTTAAGGCACTCCCACTCCCACCAGTCGTAGGAATCTGCAGAAACCCTCTTCCAATTTGCAAAGCAAATCACAGGCCTAGATTCCTCCCAAACATTCCCAATATTATTCACACTAACAAGGCTTCCCTTACACCACACTTTTTTCCAGCAACAGAACTTGCCAGGTGTGTGTGTGTGTGTGTGTGTAAGTAAACTCTTTTTGCATAAAACAGGAGAGACCAACTTGGAGGTTTTGCAAGAAGCACATGGAGGAAATTATTATAAAGGTCTATTGGCAATGATGTCCAAGGTTTATTTCAGCAGATTATCAAACATGAAATTCACTGTCATTCATCCCAGGGCATGGTACCACACATAGCTTGCAAAAGATGAACAATCCAACAAGCTTCCCCACTGACGTAAGCATGCAGGCTGGGCAATAATTTAGCACTTAAGATGGAAAATAAGTGACATAGCTTATCCTGAACTATCTCACAGCAGCGGAGGGGGGACGAACACACCAGCAGAGACTAGGTTTACATTTTGGGAGTTGGGGAGGGGAGAAGCAGGCAATACTGCAAAGGGAGGTGGAAAACTGTTAATAATTTAGCATGCATTAGCGTGCACCTTCCCTATATCCAGAGCAAATGAGCATGGATCAATCACCCTGCTTCTCTCATATTAGAGCTGCTTCTCCAATTTCATCAAACACTGAGATCATCTCACTAAAAGTCCTCCACCTCCTCCTCCCACCACTTTTCTGCTTCCATCTTGGGAAACTCCGGGCACTAGACAATTGCTCAAAGCTGGGGAGATATAACAACTAGTGAAATGATTGCTGCAAAGCTAAAAGAAGCGGACTCACTGGAAGAGAAGAAAAGAGAGAGTGGCAGAATCAAATTGAAAGTGAAGGCCATCAAGCCAAGCCAGTGGTTGTCTAAAGAAAAAGGTGGTTTTAGACAACCGGGTTTCCTACTAGATGGCAATTTTTAAAATTTTACATTACTGAACAGTAGGATTTATTCTGTATTTTTTGAAGGGAGCAATTAGTGCCATTGCCACCACACTTCTTAGCTATACCTCCTGCTCCCAGAGGTTCAGCTCTTCTCATAGCCTGACTTTAAAATCCCAGTCACAAACTCTGCTTCATCTCCTGCAGCTATTACATCTGCCTGCCCCATGCCTAGGGCTCTTAAACTTTGTCATACATTGTTTCAGGAGTCTGTATGGTTGATTAAAGCTGGAGCCTTGACTGAGCGTTTAGCCTTCTTGGTTGTGATAAAAAAAACACAGTTTACCTTAACAGCTCAGAAACAAAGGTGAAGTAGTTATAATCAGTCTTGAAAAAGCATATTATCTTATTGAATTATGACTGCAACAAATCTTGATTTTGAGGGCACATCATGCAAATTTGCCCCCTCCTTCATTTAGGGTTAGCTGCCTTATAGGCAAAAGACAACTGGCTCCTGTACCAACTCTTTCATAAAGGATATGAGTCTGGTTCTCAGCTTCCTGACACGTATACACCTACACCACCTGGGTCAGCTTACAAGCATGGCCTTGGATTTGTGGGAAGGCTGGGCTAAAGCAATGGTATTGGGAAACTGATTGCTCCTTTCCCTTGTATTGTCCAGAGTCCACTGCTCTAGCTTACTCAGCTCACCTCACCGGCTGCTTCTAGAAGGTGGAGAAGGCACAGATTGGAAATCTTATCAGTCAGAACAGGATAACTCCTCCACCCCTTTCTCCTCCTCCTCCTCACTATGTCTTAAACAAAATCTCTGGCCTCACAATCTATTGACAGATTCACCAGCAAGAGGGAAACAACTGGAAGGAAGAAAAATGCATTTAGACTCTAATCTCTTGCTCAAACAATGCTGCACTATTTATGTTCCCAATGCATCCCTGAGTGCTGACATTTTATAGACAATTTCCAAAACAGGGCCTAGCCATTTTTGGATTATATTTCAGCTATAACTTTTAGGGCTAATTATTTTGCTGACAACCCCATATAAAAGAGGATCTATCGTAACAGCAGTGCAATGCCAAAGACCCATCACAGTTCAGCCTGGTGACATAATAATAGCAAAGCAAGGGAGAGGCAGACTGTGCCACTCCGAAATTTGCATTCATTAACTTCTGAAAATAACACAGCATTAAGGGGGGGAGAAAGAAAAGAGCTGCTGTATCAAGATAAGATAACTCTTTAAGAAATAACCTGGTAGCAATTGCAGAGCAATAATTAAATGCATGGGTGAGCAGTACATAGTTGTAAGTAAAGCTGAAAAAAAATCTAAGATGTACTCAACAGTGCCAAAGAAATTATAAGTCCTGGAAACATCCCACTGGAATATTTAATCCCTTATGTATCTTTTCCCTTTAAACATTCATGCCGTGGAGCATTTATGGTGAGCTGGACCTAAATGACACCTATTCTTGCCTGCTTCACATATGGCATTTTTCCTACAAGGGTGTTGGGAAACGTGTACATCTGAGAACACCTTTAAGTATAAACAGTGTGTCTGTTTTGCCACATGTACATAAATTTGGAAGCTGTTCTGGCTGCAAAATCTGTGCACTGAGTAAATAAGAGACCCATGATTGTCCAGTTTGAAGGTATAAACATTTTCTCCTACATCCAAGCTGGGAAAAAACCATGCATAAAGCAGTCCTAAGTGTCCATCTGTCAGCCAAGGCTGCTGCTGCTGGTATATGGCTGAGGGTACCATTGGAAGAAGGAATTTAATTTCTTCATGTTACTTGACCTTGCACAGCAGAATGCCAGGCATGGAGAATCTATGCAGCTTTAGGATCTGTTCACTACTTCTTCAGCTTCCATCCTTACTAGGATTACATGTTATGTTATTTCCCTCTGCAAGTGTTAGTATAAGACAGAAAACAAGAAAACTTTCTCATCCCCTTGCTGTCTAAGGGGAGTATATTCAGAGAAGGATAATGAGAACAAAAGCTACTGCTCTGGGACAACTGCAATAACAGCTCATTAAACATGCTCTAATTATAATCCTAATGAAGAATGGCTGTCTAGCAGCTTGAGGGGTCTCAATTTAAGGGCATGCTCATAGAGAAGTTTCTCAGGCTTTGCACAGTTTGCTCATGTGATAAGCCAGAAGCACAAGAAACACAAGAATGTACGTACCTTGAAAAAGCAGGTACTTCATAATGCAGATTCCAAATACAAGTTCTGGCATGCAGAAGGCACTACCTATCAGTCTTAGGATCACTAACACTACACAGAGACTGGGTTGGCATGGCATGATAAACCTCACTTTACCTCACTTTACTGCGTGAGTAAACCTACTAAGGTGTCAAGTGTCATGCGAACCAGGGAAGGTTTAGTTAAGGTGGTTAAAGAGAGTCTCCTTAACCACCCTACTAAACTATGGTTTGCGGTAGGGTTTGCTAAACCTACGGAGGTTTAGTGTGTTGTCCGAACCTGGACAACACACTAACCCTACTGCTGCAAGCCAAAAGGGGCATAGAGCTCCCTGCCCAGAGCAGCAAAAAATGGCTACCGCTCTGGGCACAGGGCTCTGGCTGATGACAGCAGGTCAAGTGCCCAAGGGAGAGCGGGATTGCTCGCAAGCAATCCTGCCCTCCTGGCATCGGCTGCAGCATGGGGGATCCAGGCGCCCCAGCCTCACTTTCTCTCGAGAGTAAGCAAGGCTGGGTGCCTGGATCACCTCTGGATCGTGCTGTCACCGCTGTCCTTTTGGCCAAAAGGGCGGCAAGCAGCGGTGGCAGCAGTGCAATCCATGAGGCCTGGCTGGCTGGATCGCATCCCTGCCTTTGCCTCTCTGCCCCCCCGCCCTTTACCTTATTCTCTGGTGACTCAGCAGCAGCAAGGCTTAGCAGCGACTGTGGCTGCCACACACCTCTTTCTCGCCCAGCCCCGACATCGGGGGTGGCGCTTAGGCAGATTGGCAGCTCGCGCTGCCAATCGGCCTAATGCCTTGCCCCCCTGCTATCGCTGGTTCACAGTCAGGATAGCAGGAGGGCAAGGCGGGAGTCTGCCAGATGGCCTGCTCCCACGTGGGGGAGGGGCTCCCCAGCAGAGTCTGCTGCTGCCACCACACACCTCTTCCTCGCCCAGCCCCATTAGGGGCTAGGTGAGGAAGAGGTGTGTGGTGGCGGCAGCCAGTGCTGTGGCGCCACCGGAGAATAAGGTAAGTCAAGGGGAGGTGGCTGGGCGGCACAGTGGGCAGCGAGGAAGGATGGGGAGGGACCTTTCTTGGGGCAGCCACTGTGGTGGCCACTCCGAGAAAGGCCCGGGATGAGCACCATGGCACTGCATTTCCTCTTGAGGAAACACAGCGCAGTGGGGCTGATTGCTGTTGCTTGGTGGGGTAGCAACTTAGCTGAGCACCAGCCCCACCAAGGAAGGGCAAATGACAGCTGGCAAAAGTGCCACTGGGGCACTTATTGCCAGCTGTCATGCCCTCAGTGCTCCCATGCGGTGTCCCCTGGGATACTGGACAGGAAGACTGAGGGAGGAAAAGTGGAGAGGTGGTGCCTCCGGACTCCCACTGTGCCTAGGCACAGCCAGGGCCCGAGGCAACTTTAAACCCAAAGAGGTTCCAGAACCTTTGTGGGTTTAAAGTGAGGTGCGAACCCGCCCAGAGACTAGTGTGGGACCCATATGGGATGTAATCGTGGGGTGTGTGAACTGCAAGATGTACATTAGTCCCCCTTCAAAACAACTACTGTGTAAACATTCCCTGAGTCCCAACATTATCTGCTCTATAGTAACTTGTACTTTTGTGGGCATGAAAAGTAATGGATTCTATTTTCCTCATAGAAGGGATGCTAACATTGGGTAAGAGAATGTTGTCTCTACAGGTGCGAATTAGTCCAAGCCCAGCGAGCACTTTTCTCTAACCCCAATACTCAGCACCATTTTGGAAATGTCTAGCCTAGGACTGAAGTTGCACTTTAGAGAAAATACCAGTGTTACTTCTGTCTGTCACCAAAGTTAATGTTCATGGATTAATAATTATTTAATACGTTCGTGCAACATAGCACCATCAATAAGAAAAAGGTAGGCAGGGCAGTGGCACACTTGCCTTCCTCTTGTATAGCTGTTGCTCAGTCACTTTCCCTGAGTCTCAGGCTTGCAGGTTACACTCCTGTTAAAAAAATGACCCAGACTGAGGAAGCTCTGCTTCTCCCATTACATCAGTGGTACTTTACATGTACCATAAAACACAGCATCTAAAGGGAAGGTGTCAAGTGTGTTACCGAAAAGAATTCAAGGATTTAAAAGGCGGCTATGTTGTCTGTATCAGTTGCTTCTACCACCCTCCACACGCCAAGCAGCTTACACTGTGAGAGAGTGGGGGTTTGTTTTGATCTAAACCTCAAAATGAGCACTTTGCATCCCTCAACAGAAAGAGAAAACCACACTGGAATCGAACAAAGTAACAGGTTTAGGCAACCCGCCCCCTCTACTCCCTAAGTGCATGCATCCCTTCCCCCTCAAACAAGGAAATCTTTCTGGTAGGCTGCATGCAGATAAGGGTCTGTGCATTTTAAACATCAAGCGACAAAGGCATGCAAGCAGTGTGGTCAATGCTGTCAGCAAGGTCATAGGAAATAGGAAGCAGATTCCGTCAGGCCTGCTGGGCAGTGCCTGGCAGGGAGCCAGAGGCTATCAGACCCTTCCTTTGAAGGGCTCACTCTATATCCCCTACTGGAAAAGTCCCATCAGAGGTGGCATACTGTAGATGGATAAGAAGTGAAAAGGACCAACCTTCTCGCTGATCTGAGAGATGAAAGTTTGTTTTGTTTGATGACATTGTGCGATGAAGATGAGAAGGGAATAAAAAAAGACAAGGAAAAACACAGAGAGTAAAAACAGGCCAAGCTGCATGTGTCTGCACAGCACCGAAACAACAAGACATGATGGCGGAGACTGGCCAGGACTACCCACTGTGCAAGCACGCACGCACGCACGCACACACACACACACGCACGCACGCACGTACACTAGTTTGCCATTCCTGCCACAGAACAGTGGATCTAGCTTCTCTTCCTTATCCAGATGCACATGACCCAAACCTCAACATATAGGAGCACATGTCTCAGGCACACCAAGGGTTGAGCAAATTTTGGTAGGGATCCCCACTCCTGGCTAAGCACACACAAGAACAGATGCACATACATTCAACACACATGTACATACCCACCGAATTTCAGACATCACAGGATATCATGTCAAGTGCCAAGCTCTGCTCTAACTACACAGATGCAGCAGAGGCACTTTAACCCCACTAATCACACTCACAGCTCGGTATGAGCACACATGCCCCATCACTGCTCAACACAGAGGAAGCAGTCCTGGTGAACAATGGAAATTCTTCTAGCATGAAGAGCCTCTTGCTCCCTCTTTCCAAACAGAGCTAAAGGCAGCAGAGAAACATTAGCGCAGTATGAACACTGGCGCAGTTGCTGTGTCAGGGCCCCTGACGCACTGAACTGGAAAAGAAAGGCGGACAAGAAGTCAAAGCAACAGTCACCCCAAATCGGCAGAGCAATCCGGTACATTCCCTGATTTTGTTCCTGCAGGAGAGACAGTAAGAGGTTAGTTGTGTTTCCTGAAGGGCATGGAAGATCTTGTTTCTTTTGCAGGAATGACCTTATAGTAGCTAGATATCCTGGTGCGTTGTCTGAAATTGAACCCTTGCTGAGAGAGGCGCTGCTCTGGTGGTTAGAAACGGCTTATGAGTCACATTTTAAGGGTGGGGGGAAAGAGGGGAGAAAAACATTGCTTGTCAGCGGAACACACCATCAATTAAAAACCCTTAATGGGAAAATATGCATCGTGAATGGTTCCATCAGTAAGCCATTTGCAAGGACAAGAGAGGATGGGGTTTCAACTAGTTTTGCTGATGTGTGGCCACCAAACTGCTCCTTAAATAGACTACACCAAGAGGTACCATGGAATCTAAACAATACTCCATAGTGCATACTCTTAGCATTGATACACTCTGGTACATTCCTCCAGAGCCACTCTGGTACATTCCTGCTCAAGAGCCAGCATGAATACTGTTACAACAGTCATTAAGGAAAGACAGTGGAAAAATAGGAGTACTGTGCCTTTTCTGGTTGTGTGTGTGTGTGTGTGTGTGTGCGTGTGCGTGAGAGAGAGAGAGAGAGAGAGAGAGAGAGAGAGAGAGAGAGAGAGGCAGGCAGGCAGGCAGGCAGGCAGGCAGGCAGGCAGGCAGGCAGGAGGCCTGTACCACTTCTGTAATTCCCCAGTTGTTTCCAAGGTATGATACAGGAAGGGGCCAAAAGACCAGCCTTTGAGTATGTAGCTAAAGAATTGGGAGTAAGATTCCACTATTTTAATATAATTTGTTCTCATCTAGAAGGAGAAAAAGGAAGTCTAGTTGTGTACCCTTGTAAAGAAAAGGTTCAAATCTTTGGGGCTGCAGCACTTGGTTAGGAATTTGAATTTCAGTACAGTTCCCCAATGTAGGCATACTTCTTACAGAGGTGGCAAACCTGTGTCTAGGCTGTACCACTTTAGAGCATGTGATTGAATGCTACCCTATACAAAAATAAATAAATAAAGCCCTGTACACAGTAAACTAGTATTGTCAGAGAGAAGGCTAGGCTAGAACCCTTCTTACTGACATGTAGGGTTGTTTTTTTAAATGAAGAGGTGAAGTTTTATATAGAAACCCACCCATTCCGGCAGTCTTGGTACAGCTCAGATGCAGGCTTACCACCTCAGTCAGAACTAAGCTTTAGAGGCTACTCTTTGTAGAATTACCAGCCTTCCATGGCAGGGACCTAATAATGAGATAAACGTTAGGAAAAGAGGACTCTGCTGTCCTAAGTGTCAATGCTATAACACAACACATCAGTATAAAGCAGGGCTCTCCAACCTTGGGTCCCCAGATGTTGCTGGGCTACAGCTCCCAGAATCCCTTGCCATTAGCCATGCTGGCTGGGTATGCTGGGAGCTGTAGTAGGCCAGCAACATCTGGGGACCCAAGGTTGGAGAGCCCTGGGCTATAAAGGATGGTTTTACATAGCAGGCCAAGCAAACTGCAATGGTTTGCCCACATGTATTTGTACTTTAGATTACAGTAAGTAAAGGTGCACTTACGAAGCACACAAAAACAAACAGATAACTTTCTAGCCTGTCAGTCAAGGATGAGCTCGGGGCCTGTAATTTGTAACTAATTGCTGGATTATCTCTTAATCTCCTCTTATACTAATGGATTATAGGAAATAAACATTTGTAGCTAACTCTGCTCTACAAAGGAAAGGCCCAGGATGGGGGGTAGCTGCACCTTCTCATATCTAATGTTGAAATTGCTCCTGCTTTATCAGAAAATATGCCAGCACCTACTGAATTGGAATGCTCACTCCCCCACCCCCTTTCATTTCATCCCTTATCTCTGGCACAGCAGGAAGCAACCCTTCTTGCTCTTTTCAAAACACTGGGACTTAAAGCATGACAGTAAGAAGTGTCTTACATCTGACATGGGAAGAGAAATTTTAAGATGCAAAATATATCCTGACCACAGAAACTCAAGTGCTGCTACTGCCTACAAGAGCCAGAACAGGCCTTGGATGTTCTATGTTTCATGGACACCATCTGCCTGACAGCAGCCACTAGGTCTGCTTCATGTAGAAGGCCAATAACATCAAAATAGCAAAGGTATCAGCAGAAGCCATCACAAGGCATGGTACTATTCTCAGCATTCAGTGGGGAAACACAAAGTAAACTAAGAGCTCAAGCACGTTCAGCATAATGGAGGACGGCCATAGGAACCAATTACAAAAATCATATTAAACTAATAATTTGGAATTATTAAAAATATAGCTATTCCTTCTTTTTCTTTGCCCTCTTCCTAAAAAAACAGTACTGTAGGGAGTTCCAAAGTTAAGTACCATGAGTGAAAAGGCCCTATTCATAGTGCCTTCTCCTGCGCGCGCGCACGCACGCACGCACACTTCCATCTCAGTAAAACACAGAGCAGGGCTTCAGTCAAAGTTTTCAATAAGCAACGGGGTTCATATGGGAGAAAAAATGCCCTAAAGTATCAAATATAACTTCTTCCATCCAGGCTCAATGTGCCTTGCTTCCAAAGACAAGGCATAGTGTATGCAACAGCAAAGGCAGATATCTGAAACCTGTTTTTTTCAGCCGGGCAAAATAGTGATCTGAAGGTGGAGGACTTTGAATCGGTCGCTTTGTCATGGTCAGATCACTGCATGCTGGGATTTAGACTGATGGCGACTTTCCCCCTCTGCAAGGGTGGGGGACCTATTAAGATGGTCCAGCTATGGAGTCTAATGGATCAGGATGGTTTCCAGAGCACCCTTGGGGGGTTTCCGGCTGATATGCTGAGTTCCTGTCAAATCCCTGGTCAATCTCTGGAATAGAGAGATGACCTGGGTGGTTGACATGATTGCTCCTGACCTGAGCACCCTCTCTGTAGTAGAGCTCGTACAGCTCCATGGTACACCCCGGAGCTGAGAGCAATGAAACAAACCAGAAGATGGCTTGAGTGCAGATGGAGAAAAACTCCTAGTAGATGCAATCGAGCCCTGGTTTGTGCCTACAATCAGGTATATTAAGGAGCAGTGAGGGCGGCAAAGAAACAACATCTCACTGCCTCTATTCAATCTTCTATTTGCCGCTCAGCGGAGCTTTTTAGGGTTGTCCAGGGCCTATTATATACTGGTCCCAAGGACATTCTGGACCCTTCTGAGGCCCGCTGCAATGTGTTTGCTAGGCACTTTCAGGAAAAAATCTCTTGCATCTGCAGGGACTTAGACTCCAATGTTATGGCAGTTGAATCAGATGAGGTTCCTAGAGCACAGCCTGGTCAGATTTTCTGTTGGAATCTGAGACTGGGGGAAAAACAGAGTCAGAAACTATGTTCCCCAGCAGCAGCAGATGTGGCAGTGGTGTGACAGTGGCGTTAGTGGCAGAAGGCTAGGCCAGTAGGTAAAACAAAAGCTCAAGTCAGTTTTCTTAGAAAAGGTTTACTAAAAAACTAAGACTTGAAAAACAAAATACAGGAACAAGAGCATGTACAGAGTGCTATATACAAAAATACTAGAGAACAGTATGTTAGATCCAAAAAAGAAAAACTGTCTGAACATACACAACTTTCTCTTATCAAAACAATGCTTTCTCATAACTCCTTTCTCACAACTCTAACGCCTTACTCCTAATGCCCAACAAAAACACACACACACTGTTCACCTTAAATACAAATCTGTACAGACACACCCATTGTATGAGGTCATGCCACCTGCATACAATTAACCTTAAAGCCACCAAAAAAACCCTGTAAAACCATTTTACTGTGCCAAAAGTGAATCACTTCATTGCAAAACCTTAAACAAAACTGCCTGTTGCTAAGGCAAACTTTCTTGCCCAAAGGCAAAACAGAATATTCAGCTCCATATTCTGACATTTTCTTGGGTGAGTTTCAGTTAGTACAGCTCAAGGATGTTGACAAGGTGCTTGGACAGGTTCGTGCAACTACATTCGCACTGGGTCCTTGCCCCTCTTGGCTCATAAAAACTAGCAGGGAGGGAATGGCTGGCTGGGCCAGGGAGGTGATTAATGCCTCCTTGTGAGAGGGAGTGGTCCCATGCCGCCTGAAAGAAGTGGTGGTGAGGACACTCTTGAAGAAACCTTCCCTGGACCAGGAAGATCTAAACAACTTTAGCAGTAGCAAATGTTCCTTTCCTGGGCAAGGCCCTAGAGCGGGTAGTGGCCAACCAGCTCCAGGCACTCTTGGATGAGACTGATTATCTGGATCCATTTCAGTCGGGGTTCAGGCCTGGTTTTGGCATGGAAACAGCTTTGGTCGCCCTGTATGATGACCTATGTCGGGAGAGAGACTCTGTTGACACCCCTGGATCTCTCGGCAGTTTTTGATACCATCAACCATGGTATCCTTCTGGGGCGGCTGTCTGAGTTGGGAGTGGGGGGGTACTGCATTACAGTGGTTCCGCTCCTACTTGGATGGTTGGCTCCAGAAAGTGGTGCTTGGGGAATACTGCTCACCACTGTGGATTCTCCAGTATGGGGTTCCACAGGGGTCAAATCCCCCATGCTTTTCAACATATCCCCCATGCTTTTCAACATATACATGAAACCACTGAGTGGGGTCACCTGGAGTTTTGGAGTGCGTTGCCATAAGTAGGCTGATGACACGCAGCTCTATTTCTCCTTTTCATCTTCAGCAGGTGAGGCTGTGGATATGCTAAACCGGTGTCTTGACTGCGACAATGGACTGGATGAGGGCTAACAAACTGAAGCTCAATCCAGACAAGACTGAGATGCTGTTAGTGGGTGGTTCCTCTGACCGGATGGAGGGTGTTCAACCTGTTCTGGATGGGGTTGCACTCCCCTTGAAGGAGCAGGTCCGTAGCTTATGGTTCTCCTTGAGCCATGTTTGTCACTTGTCACTGGGCTCAGGTGGCCTCAATGGAACACAGTGCCTTCTACCAGCTCCGGCTGTTGGCCCAGCTATGCCCTTATCTGGACAGAGATAGCCTGATTTCAGTAATCTATGCTCTGGTAATCTCAAGGCTAGACTACTGCAATGCACTTTATGTGGGGCTGCCCTTGAAGACTGTTCAGAAGCTGCAGCTTGTGCAAAATGTGGCAGCCAGACTCAATAGTGGGACCAGAATGTCCGAACATGTAACACCAGTTCTGGCCCTCTTGCACTGGCTGCCTGTATGCTTCCGAGCCCGATTCAAGATGCTGGTCTTAAACTTTAAAGCCCTACACGGCTTGGGACCACAATACTTGATGGAACACCTCTCCCAACCACAATCTACCCGGACACTACGCTCAACACCTGGGACCTTCCTCCAATTGCCACATCCGAGGGAGGCTTGGAAGGCGGCAACAAGGGCAAGGGCCTTCCCTGTGGTAGCCTCCCAACTCTGGAACAAGCTCCCCCCTGAGGCCCGCCTGGCACCAACTCTACAATCCTTTCAGCGCCAGGTTAAGACTGCCCTCTATGTCGAGGCTTTTAACAACTCTAAATAGTGCATGGTGGAGTGGTTATTTTTAACTTTTTTACTGGTCCCATTGCATTAACTTGTTTTAGCTATTTGTGTCATTTTAAATTTAAATTTTTAATTTGGTTTTAATTTTTTTATACTGTTTTTATTGTGTATATTTTATACTGTATTATGTGTTTTTTATTGATTGTTGTAAACCGCCCAGAGAGCTTTGGCTATTGGGCGGCATATAAATAAATAAATAAATAAATAAATAAATAAAATAAGGGCATGGCTGTCCGTCTAAGGCTGGGGTGTTGAACCTCTTTCAGCCCAAAGGCTGAATTCCATTTCAGAGAAGCTCTTGGGGGCTGCATTTCAGTGGTGGGTGGGGCTGAAGACAAAAGGGGTGGGGCCACAAATATTTTACTTAAAGCTCTTACTGTCAATAACTATGCCTTAGGAGAGGGATTTCAACCTTTTAGAATGGGGGTAAAATGGCGGAAAAGCTGGAAAACCACCAAATTATCATACCTGGGGGACTCCGAGGGCTAGATTGAGACCCCAGGAGGGCCAGATTTGGCCCCTAGGCCTTAAGTTCTGCACTCATCTGAAATGTTCTGAATCAGGGCACTTTCTTTCCCACCCATTCTCCCCTCCCACCCACACAGCAGGATGGGAGATGGTTTGCCTCAGTGTGATCCAACCTATCTTATTGAGAAGTATGTGTGAATTTACCATGTCCATGGGACCAACTGAATGGACCTTTCCCACCCCATCATGTGGGCCATGCACATGTTTTTTGTTTTTTTTTAAATATCACATTTCCCCCTGCTATCTGGGATTGCATGAAAGAGAAGTGGTTCCCCTGCTGGTGGTGGTGGTGGTGGTGTGTGTGTGTGTGTGTGTGTGTGAGAGAGAGAGAGAGAGAGAGAGAGAGAGGAGGACACATAGAAGCTCTCCAGAGAAGATGACTCTATTCTAGACAACAGGAAGCATTAAGGCTGGTAAATATTTAGCAATATATGAATGATTAGTATGGTGCTAGGATAGGTGCAAAGGATTGGTCATGAGCCAGCACATCAGCCAAAGGCAGGGAATGAAACAAGGATTATAGATTTCATAGATCATAGAGTTGGAAGGAGCCTACAAGGCTATCGAGTCCAAGATGCTTCTAGTTACTGTAAAACATGATTAAAATGAACTGCCACAATGATGCCCAGCAATGATTGTGCAGTGCAATCCTATGCCTGTTTACTCAGAAGTAAACAGATGGATTTGTGCCCCACCTTAATTATTTTGGAATGGATCCAGATTCTTGGTTCCACCAGCAGAAGAACACCACTTGCAGAATGTGACTTCTGCTTCCTTTCCTCCCACTGTAGGCCCTCATGCACCCTCCAATCTGCTCCGGAGGCTTGGGGGACCCTGGAGGAACCAAGGATCTGGATTCAACCCTTGATTTATTTAAAAAAAAATCTCAACAGAGCTCAAGTTATGCATATAATTGCTGCTTTAAAGTGCAACCCGCTTTACAGTATAGCTGTGCAATGGCACTTCACAGTATTGTAAAATGCCTAGAGTTTCCTTGAAGCTTTACAGTGATGTCATGGGCACAAGTCAAATGTGGCCAGCTTCCCTGCACTGAAATATATTAAATAGTCTATGCTTTTGAGGGGCAAACATTTTCTTTAGCAATACCTCCAGGTAGCAATTTGAGTGCTAGTAAAAAGCAAATCACCCAAAATGGCAGCACTAACTGGGCTGACATTATCTAGATAAATGAGTGATGGCTGACTCCTGGCTGATGCTCAATTTTGTTTTGTCTTGCAGCACTATAAGAACCTCCAAGTGATGGAAGGATGTGTGGTTCAGGCCTTCTTCAGGCATCCGAAACTCCTAACCATGGAGGGGAGTGGTCTGAAAAGGAACTATAGCCACATTCAGCTGAATGTAGTTACAGTGCTCTGTGCATTCGGGAACCCTGATTGCACATCTATCAGCTGAATGTGGTTAGTTTCTGCATGATCAGGAACTGTGTGAAGTTAGGGTTCCTGGTAGTGTGGAGCACTGTAACTGCATTCAGTCGACCGCAGTTACATTTCCTCTTCAGACAGGGAGGTTGGGGTGGAGGGGGCAGGGCTGGAGCATATGTCCCCATCTCCCAATCACGGTTAGGATTTTTGAATGTCTGAAGAGAGTTAAAGCAAACTTTCTTTTATGCATTGGAGGAATGTAACTATACCACATTATCCATCCTGGACTATGTATCCACTGAAGTTGGTCAGGGACAATTGACAGAAAAAAGGCCAGATGACAAACCTTTGAACTATAAGAATGCTGGGATATAAAAACCTTTTGATAGGATGATGTATGTGCTTATTCAGCCTGTTTGAGATCCACAAGCCACATGAAGCCTATGTGCAGCTGCCCAGTCCCTCAGCTTGCTCACAGGGTAGACATGTGGAGTTCTAGGCCATAAATGGATGCTACATTTTACCCATGGAAATATGTGGTGGTGTTATGGAAAAAAATACCTCCATATCTCCCTTTCCCTCTATGTTCCTGTTGTGTACAAAAGTACAAGCCAAACTGGTGTAGTGTAGTGGTCAAAGGTGTGGCCTGAGATAGGAAGTCTCCAGTTCAAATAGCTCAGCCACAGATGGCCTTCAACAAGTCAGTATCTCTCAGTTCTATCTCCTAGACTGTAATATGAGGATAATAATACTGGACACCCTGAGGATGTCAGGATTACTGTGATGGTATGGAAATGCTATGAAAAATGCTTAGGAAAAGTGCTATATTAAGAATTATTATACACACACAACTAACTGACTCTTAAGGCATCAGCTACACAGTCTATAGTGGTCTGCCATTTTTCTATTCTCAAAGCTTCACAGAGGCCACATATTCTAGGACGCTGCTAATTTCTTGGACACTGATCTGAACAGGGTCAAGATGCAAACTACGTGTTATATTGCAGCCTTGTGTAACAAAGACTTCTCCCTTGCTAAGTGCCCTTGGCATGGATCGACTTGCGCTTAACCATTCTCTTGCCAGTCACTTTCCCCACAACTCCCTCTTCCAGCTCTATCCGTCCGTTCATCCCAACATTTCTATACCACCTTCCATCCTAAAAAGGGCCCCCAAGGCTATTTACAAAACAAAATACCACAAAAACAAACAATAGCAGAATTAAAGCAAAATATTAAAACCAAGCAGAATTAAAACCCACATGGCTCGGGATCGCAATACCTGATGGAGCGCCTGTTCCGGCATGAACCTACCTGTACACTATGTTCATCATCTAAGGCCCTCCTCCAGGTGCCTACTCCGAGGGAGGCTCAGAGGTGGCAACAAGGGAGAGGGCCTTCTTGGTGGTGGCCCCCCAATTATGAAATGATCTCCCCAACGAGGCCTGACTGGCACCAACATATTGTTATCTTTTTGTGCCAGGTTAAGACCGTCTTTTTCTCTCAGGCATTTGGCAGCATATGATAAGGTTTTAATCAGGTCTTGAATTTTGCTTGTTGTTGATTGTTCAAAATTGTTTTCAGATATATGTGTGTCTCTCTGTGTGTTGTACGTTTATATGAATATGGGTTTTGTAATGTATTTTCTAAGGTTTTAATCTTTGTAAATTGCCCAGAGAGCTTTGGCTATTGGGCTGTATAGAAATGTAATAAATGAAATGAAATCTCAAATCAAAAGCTATTAAATGCTAGTCAGAATAAAAATGTTTTTGCGACCCATCAGGGATGGGGCTAGTCTAACCTCCCTTAGGAGGGAATTCCATAACCTGGGTGCTGCGACAGAAAACTCCTGTCCTATGTTCCCACCATTGTGGCTCACGCTGGCTCAGCTTGTCTGAGTGTGGAAAGCTAAGCAGGGTCAGGCCTGGTTATTACTTGGATGGGAGACCCCTCCTCTAGTTTCCTGCATTGAGCAGGGGGTTGGACTCGATAGCCTTTTAGGCTCCTTCCAACTCTATGATCTATGAGATCTATGAAATCTATGAAATCAACCAAGCCTGTTTTGGGGAGTGGGAGTGGGAGTGAGAGTGGGGGGGGGGGGGGGAGAGAGAGAGGAATGGGGAGTTGCAATGGAAAAAATGCGTGCCAGGAGAAGGTTAAGCACTTCCTTCGCTCCCCTCCCCTGATGCAAACCAATAATTCCTGATGCACTTTACAAGAGTGAAGGGACCTTCGTGGCTGCAGTGTAGTTTGCCCCATGTGCTATAAAACAAATATGTAACTTGCTTGGCTACACTAATATGGACAATAATCATGCAGACACCCTATTTTGTTTTGTTAAATCTGAGAATCAAGAAAGGTAGCCTCCTGCTTTGACAAACACATAAAGGATGGTTTGGGAACCAGAGGAATTGTGAAAGTCTTTCAATGGGCTGGTTAGGATACCTATTTTGTTTTGTAAAACAAAGCCACCTGCATAAGTATTGCCTGGGAAACAGTACATATGGCAAAGCTCCACAGGGGACAATTTATGTAGTAACCTGTCTTTTATATACTATGGGGCTTTATCTCAATCCTGCAGCTTGGAGTCCAACCTTGTAAAGATTATGTGCAATAAAAAGGAGGGTTGTTCCAAAATTTATGCCTTAGAAATACAACAGCTAATAGAAAATGAGCCACACACACAGGGCTAGAAACATCTCCCGACCAGCCTGGCTCATGTCACCTTATCTCCGGAGCCAGCCAACCAGCCAGCTAGCTGAACAACCTGCTCTTCGCATCAAGACTTGGGTCACAGTTTACTGCACTCCTTAGAGTCCAAGGGGAGTTCTCTAGCTAAATAAAGAAAGACTCAGCAAACAGGGAATCAGGCAGGTTTAAAGGTGAGGTTTCTTTGCATTGGCAAGCTGTGCATTCAGGTGAAACATTAGACTTCCCAAGCCTGTTTGCAAAGGCTAGAGTAGGGAGCGATACTCAAAATAGAATGGGACAGTGGCTGAGAATGTATAAAAGTTTACATTGTAAGCATGAGATACATTCAAATAAACATCCTCCCCTTACTCTGGGGGCAAATATCATTTATTACAGTTAGCTTGAAAAATCATTTATAAGAATACAGCAAATGTAAGGTCAATCATAATCACAGTGCAAGTGTGAAATGGGTTTTTCCGCTGCACAGATGAAGAGTTCTAGGCATATTTGAAACTTCAGCTTCTTACGGTTATATATGTTGAAACTGTTCTGCAAAATGAAAAGGCACCTGCAGAAAATGAGCACTGAACACAAATGAGAGCAACTGAGAGACCTAGAAGCAATCACACACCAAGTCATCTTGGCCTCTCCTGAGAATAACTGTCCCTAAGCTTGGTTAAGGCAGCATTGTTTCATAAATGGTGTGTGTATGCGTGTTTGGAAGAGTGGGTGGGGCCGTGGGGGTGGGGAGAGAGAGAGAGGAGCAGGAGGAAGAAGAGGAGAAAGAAATGAAGATGGAAACATTAGTTCTAAGCAGGCAGTTAGGATCCAGGCCCTAGGAAGAAATAAAAGATGGGTTTAACTGCCAACCTGTCAAAGGCACCACAATGACACTCTTCGTCTCTTTCCTACTTTTATGCAAGTCCCAAACCACACTTCCCAGGGATGCCTAACATCATTGTCCTGGCTTATTTAATATCTTGCCAAGGGGGACACACATTGTCCCCTTATAAAACCCAAAAGAAAATTCACCAGCTCTTAATGAAGTACTGGACCCTTTGCCCTCCAAACACAAAATTCAATATCAGATTTAATGTAGAAATAAAGACTCCTCCTATTCTGAGCTCTGGGAATAACAGAGAGATAAGAAAATAGCCTGGCAAAGTGGCTTTGTGCAACAAACTGCAGCGGATTCCCAGCAGGAATGGAAGCTATTGTGATTGCTGCAGCAATTATCCCTGTTGCTGAGGAGGAATTGACCAAGACAACTTATGAAAGCTAGAGCCAACATGAGGGATCTGCTCACCTGCAACAGAACAGATGAAGCCTAGGAGGAGAGACCCACTAACTTCACATGGCCCCAAACACAGGCTCTTCTTTAACAAAACAAACAAATAAATAATTAAACATGACATCCCTGCCCCATCACCCTCACGACAGATTCTGACATTGGCTCCTTCAGGTTGACTACAAAGAAGCCCTGCCCCCCCTTTCCAAAAAGGCAAGGATGGATCTTTCAGGACTTGAACGCATGGACAGAATGGACATTCAAGTTCCATCATTCAGAGGGCATCATTATCATACTCTCTTGCTGCAATGTCTGAGTGTGGTCATTTGAGAGGCAAGGGCCATGGAAGAGAAGGGAGAAAGGGATGGAGGCTTGCCTTCTCAAACTTTACCTCGCACATAAAGGTTGGCTGGAGCGGAGTAACGGGTCCCTGCACTGTTTGTGGCGACACATTCATATTTGCCTTGGTCCGACTCCTCGCTGTTCTCAATTTGCAGGGCCCCTATGTAGAAAAAAGACACAGACAATACTGGTTATGACAAAACCTTTACAAAACATAAGTTATTGCTCTTGCCCTGCTCCATCAAAAGCACAAGGACACAAATGTTTGTAGTAAATATGTTGCATGGCACTTCTCATAGGGTCCACCAAACACCACTTACAACAGCCACAGGGCATCCACGCTTGTTGCTAAAGGGCATCCAGTGTGCCTAGTCTTTATAGCTGCATAGGGAAACAGGTTACTGACACCTTTCCAATTCACTTCTTAGATAAAACATCCATGTCTAACAAGCAAAGAAACTCAAAAGAACTCAGGTCTTTTCAGTTGAAATAGCAGGGCAAATCTTAAGACTTTTAGCAACAAATATTGTCTTCCCCCAAACAACTCCCATGTCTGTACACTATTCCCCTTCCTTTAACTATCAGTTCCACTCTAAGATTAACCTTGCACTCCCCAATGAAGTATGAATAATCAATCATCTTAGAAACCTACAAACAGAAAGGATCACAAAATTTGTACCGAGAGGTCTCTTGTTTCTCTGCTTCTGAAGATTGCTCTTCTCAGTCATGATGAACAAATTCCCCATATATTTAAATGGTGGCTCACACACCAGTAATATTAATAAGTAAGCATTAGTGAAGTTTAAGTAACACTTGAGTTGAATCTAAGCAAGTTGTCTCCACCTGAATTTCCTTAATATGGGCTGCATCCAGGTTGTGGAGGAAGTAGGCACAGCAATAACAATTGGGAAAAAAAGAATATAGGATGGCTGTAAAAGCAGCATTGGTGTTGCTTTGCCAGGAGCAGAACCCCCATACTTCCAAGGAAGGCAGCAAAGACTTTTTTGGTGCTTCCAGAAGATGAAATTCCAGAGGTGATAGAAGAGGGCTTTTGTTCACAATCCATACACACACACCTGAACCAAGAGAAAAAGCATTAACCCATCTGCTTCTCAGAGTCTCTGAACCCATTTCCGCTTGCCAGAGAAAACAGCACAGTGAACAGAAGCTGAGATTGCTGTTTCCGCTCTTCCCACTTCAAGGCATGGAGGTTAAATTCAGTTTTCATATCATTGGAACAGAAGGAAAACTAATGTGAATCAACTGCTGCCACCTACATTATTTAGAAGGATAAATTGAGACTGTAGCCTAAGTCTATATGTCAGGGAGAAAAAAATGAACTTCATCGAGTTCTGCTATGTAATAAAAATGATGTAGAAAGCCCTCCCTGTTGTTACATTAGGGCTTGGAAGAAAAAGAAAGACTCTGGCCAGAAAAGCCTACTTCTTGCCACCTCCTAGGACACTTTCACAGGTTATACTGGCATGCAGCCTGCGCTTTTAGATCTTGCTAATCTGCTGTTCAGTCAAGGTGTAGCAGAGCAGCAGCAGCACTACCAGGTTTGTTTTGTGGTTTTCATGATCCAGACCAGGCAACCCTCAACTATGGTGATGTGTAAATGCTTGCATCTAATAATAGCAAGCAATGATGACCTGGGCTGTGGCTGATAGGAGGTGGTGGAGGGAACCCCTAGGAAGAAGGACTCAGACCCCTGACCTCGTTTCTTGACCCAGAATATTTCCAAACAGAGTGTGCATGTCTGTGTGTCCTTGCACTATTCTTCTCTAGTTACTTGCAAATGAAAACAGTTCAGACGGGGGTGGAGGTACAGGAGGCTTTATAAGCACTGCTAGGTATGGCTGTAAAATATTCTGTAGACTTCCCCTCTGCAGGTAGGCCTGGTCTACACAATGGAACAGTATCCCGCTTTGGCAGGATCTCCCCTGCCACGTTAGCAAAGTTATGAAAAACTGAGACGTCTAAATGGCATGAGCATCAAAGTGCTGCTGGTGTATAAATCATGAAGTAGACAATTTTGTGCACAATCTTATGACACTGGCAGGAGCAGATCTGAAAGAAGCCTGGACAGTACTGTGCAAATAGGCTTTTACCTTTCATTCCTGGGCAAACCTTCAAAACATCTCCTATATGTTAAGGCTGCAATCCTATGCACAATTATATGAGAGTAAATTTCACTGAACTTAAATGAGAATTACTTTTGAGTAAGCAAGCATAGGATTGCTCTGTAAGTGTGCCAATCAACATTTCTAATGTTCTTAGATGCTCCACAGAAAGATAGCCAAATACCTCCAAGCCCAATTTAACCATCTTTACTGCCAATTATGCTAGAAAGGGAACCACCTCAGCAATTTTGCTACTGATGCTCATTATGTTCCTGTTCAGTTGTCTCCTACCTGAGCTTGATGATTGGCATGACTGGCACCTGGAATGAAGCTGAGCTTCTGTGATATATACACGTGAGGCAGTCACTGACAGGCCTATGAAACTGAGCAGCACACAAGGGCAAAGGCAGGAATACAGTTCAGCCACTGATTTGCCTTCCTTTGGTGTGTCATGCATCTGAGCTTCATACACTCTCCTCTTTCACTCCAGATACAAAAAAGAGATACAGTAATACCTTGGATTGCAAGTAACTTGGTCTGAGAGCGTTTTGCAAGACAAGCAATTTTTTTTTAAAAAAATGACTTGATAAACGAGCAAGGTCTTGCAAGACAAGTAGTGTAGGGATGTAACTGCTTGCCTCGAGCGGGCTGAAATCGGCCCTGCTCACGCCCACCAGAGACTCACTTTGATATAAGAGTGTTTTGGATTACAAGCATGGTTCCGGAACGAATTATGCTTGCAATCCAAGGTATTACTGTATTAAGTTTTGCAGGTCCTTGTGTGTCATGTCTTTTTAGATTGTAAGCCTGCGGACAGGGACTGTCTTGTTAATTGCTGTAAACCGCCCACAGAGCTTCAGCTATTGGGTGGTATAAAAATGAAATAAATAAATAATAAATATATAAATAATAAGCAGCACAGCAAGACTGCCAAAGGGTGGAAATCTCCAAGGAGGGTGCCAAGGGCAAAATCAGCTTGAAACCTGGGCAAAATTAGAAGTATTAGATAAAAAGGTTTCTCAGGCCTTCTCTGCTAATTTTCAGGCTTTTTGATCTTAAAAAATATTCTTTCTACTTTGCAGGTGTGATACTCACATGTAGAAGGAAGGAGAATCTAGCGAACTGGTACTAATGCTTTCTGTTGCTTCCAGTTCCTTTGGTCAATTTCCTAAGCATGGAGAAGCTAGTTCCCAAGAAAGGGGTTATTTAAAATGCTGTCTCTCTTTTAATACTTTCACTGCTTCTCATGTACCTGGTATGGCAAATCTGAAGTATCAGAATTCCATGACGTGCCAGCATTCTCTGCTTCCAAGAGAACAGCAGCTCGGAACAGGTCATTTCCCGTTATATTTATTTAATTCCATTCTATGGCCACATCAAAAACTTGATCTGAACTTTGAGAAAGGGGACATGTGTCACTTCCCCTAAAGACACATTCACTGCTGCCTAGTGGCCATTCTTCAAAACCCACATCCGTTCATCCATCCGCTTCTCTAACCTACCAGTCACCAACTAGACCCATGCATCTCTGAACAGTCTATCAAAACTCACCCTGACCTTTCAGCCTGGGTCTCACCTGAAAGGCAAAGGGGGAATGTTAAAAGTGACAACATGCCTTGCGAACATAGAGCTCTCAGGTTAGAAAAATGACAGCACCTCTGGACAGCAAGAATAGGACTCGTGGCTGCAAGGCCCAAAGGAAAGGTTAGTCTCAGAAACAAAACTTTGTCCTACTTCTCCAGTTGCTTAGCTTGACTTCTCATTACACATTCATTCAACAGGCAGAGTGTGTGCTTGGGCTACAAGGCCTTCACATAGAATGCACCTATCAACCATGAATCATTAAATACATCCAACTAACCATGTAAACAAAATAATCTGTTAGTTTAGTCTAATTTCCAGATCAAATGCATATCTCCCAGAAATGCAACAAACTTACCTTAGTGAGGATGACAGTACAGACCACTGTGTGAGCATAACCTCCCTTTCACAAAAGTGCCTTTACCTACACCAGTTGGTATCTTTAGAGACTCAATAGCCTGTATGTTTTAACAAAAGGTGTCCGTCTGACAGAAATCCTGTATGAGATGCCAAGAGGTGGCTGTTGGCACTTACAGATATGCCATCTTCGACATTCAAACAGGACACATATATTTTAAATACTGTCAGGCACATCCTTAAAATGCCTTATTAGAACTCAGATAGGAAGGTCTATGTTTTATGAGATGGATGATTCTCATTACAGAAATATGTCCACTTTCCAAAAAAAAAAAAAAGGATGCATGGAACATCCAGCCAGTTCTGATGCTGAGCCATTAATGTCCTCACTTGTCGGTAAGAGGAAACACATGGCAGTTATATGCAGGGAAAGGCCCAACTTGCTACAGGGAAAACTTGGGCTGGGAACATGGCCTACTTGGCTACTTAGCATTCAGTCTGTCATTTTGCTTTAAGATTTGTGATAGAAGTGGAGAAAAAGTTTAAAGAACTAGTAACGTCACAGCTGTCAATCTTGCAGCATTCCAAAGTGAAGATGACAGTTAGAGAAACCCATTCATATCAAAATGAGGTTTACTGATTTTCCCCAACCCAGATTTTCTACAGAGGCAACTTGATGCAAATGCACATGAAACAGCAACTCACATTTGCTCCAAAATCACTTAACAAGAACTGAAAACATTAACCCCCAGCAACAGAACCAGTTCCAAAGAGTTGGATTATTAACTTCCAGCAGTGATTCAGTGGAGAGGGAGGGGGAAGGAAAGAAAAGGGAGCCATTGGACAAATGAGATAGTGTAATTTAGTGGTGGTAATAGGTTTATCAGGAAATTCAGGGGTCAGTCAACAGCTGCAACTGAAATCACAAGAGATCAGAGACACACTACATAGTACTGATTACAACCTTAAAATTAAATCCAGGGACCAGTTTGAGTGTATAGACTAGAAAAATTACTAGCACATACATAGGCAGTGAAACTAGCAGGCCTGGGAATGCAGAGCTGTCAGACTGGAGGTAGGTTGAACAACTGAAGACCTAAGGCAGCCAGATGTGTGTCTGGTTCATTTACTCACAACAAATCTTTACACTATGGTGCACCATGAATCCTTGTCAGATTTCAGAAGGGATGGAGCTGGCTTCTTACATCTCCTCCCTCTACCTTCATATTGGAAGGGCCAGCAAACTGGAAAGGTGCACCTACAGCTCTCAAAGAAAGTCACTGTTTATTGCCTGGCATTTCAAATATTTATTTCCTTTCATTTGTTCAACAGTACAGAAGAAAAGGCTTCACTGTTCTCTTGTGAAAGTGTTACATCCTTCAAAACACACCACACAGTGGCTATTTCAAACCTGCCTGGAGTTGGTACCCCAGAGGGTGGCTGAATCTGAAAGATCCAAGACCCTAGAGCCCTCCGTGGCATGAATGGGGGCAGCATTTCCCACTTTGAAAACGTCCCGTTGAATAACCCCCTTTGACCTGTGCACACCTGGAATGAATGATTCTACAAGGCGCCACACTAAAAATAAACAAAAACAAGCACACATGGGAGGGAACGACAGATGAGCAAGTGTGCTGACAGAGTTTGGAGTGAAAGAATAGCTGGGGGTGGCATACTGCTGAAGAGGAGGCATGGCAGAAAGGAAATGGAGTGAGATGACAATTGGAGGCACAGTTCAGCATTCTTACCTCTGATTGGTGTACCACCTGGTGAGGTAATTTGAATGCAAATAAGATTAGAGAGAAGCGTTAGTACAAAGAGGAAAGGAAGAAAATTATAACTAAAAAGTAGAAGTTTTTCAAAGCTAGAATCTGTATTAGCGCGACAGGAATAATAAAAAAAAGGATGTGCAGTAACAAGTCAGAGTGATGCCCTCAGGTGGTTAGTAAAGCTCTCTGCTACCAAGAACACAGAGTCTGCCCCATTTTTCCAATTAAGGTCTTGCTTGTCCTGCACAAAGAAGGATGCTAACTAGGCAAAACCACTGGCATTCACTGTCAAAACTGAAATGGAGGAGCCACTGGGAGATGGGTGCCATGTCCTTTTATTCTGCCAGAAGATGGGGCTGTGGAAGTACCAGAGTGAGTGGGCTGAGAATAAGTGTGTGTGTCTAGGGAGAAAAATTAAGCATATGGTGGCTGGTGAGAAACACATTCTTGATTTAAGATTACATGGACCGTCGGGGACAAAATCTGCTGATTACGTAACTGAAACTCAAAAGTTGAGTGATGAACACAGGGGTAACTTGGATAAATCCTACATCAGGTTCCCCCTGGCCAGAAATTGTTGCCCTGCACCACTAAATTTTCAAACAAAAATGAAAAGAACTTTCCTCTAGCTTTAATTTGGACCAATGGAGCACCAGGCATGCTCTGCATCATTTTTGTAGTAGACAGAAGAAGGGATTCCTACCCTCTTTATAAGGGAGCTGAAAATAATTTCACATGCTATGAATGCATCTTATAAGGAGGGCTTGGTAATGAAGCTAACTGCTCCAAAGCATCAAGCAGAAGCACAGTTACATACAAGGGTTTGCTCAGTCATGGGCCTTCTTGTTAGCATGGTCCAGATGTGCAGAGGGAGACCTGTGTATGTAATCTGACAGCAAACCCCTCTGATCCCCAGTTTTGTCCCCTTGGTCTTATTTTGTGCAAATGAAGGCTGTTAGTAAGGGCAGGGAGAATCATGCAGATCTAATTTGTAGGCAGTTCATGGTATGTGTTGGTTTGATGCAGATTTTGCACATCTGAACACCAAGCACTTACCAAAGAAAACTGGGGAGTTTAAACAGACAGAAAGAGAGGGTTAAACAGGACACAGAGCGTCAAATCATGTTCCGTGTATTGATCAATAAATACCAGTAAGCATACGAGTGCTGTGTATCTGAGATTAACCGCTCCCCACATTCCATTATCCACAGCACTGATCACCCAATGGGAAACAAAGAAAGACACTCAAAGAGTTTCTGTAAATACAAAGAAGGCAGATTTTAAGCATGTTTAACTTGCCTCTTAAAGACTAATTAAAATATTTACACTTGTTATCTCTTTCCCTTGCTCTCGCCTAGTGCCTATTCCTTCAGGCGGTAGCCCTAGTTTTTAATCAGAAGCAGCAGTTCCAGCTGCTTCGTTTAGCATTCTCCACAGCCGAAATGACATTACTCCATTTTCACTTTATGGCTGGTTTATATTTGCTGATGCTTTTGTCCACAGATGAATGAAGCATCAGGAAGGCTCACACCGTTGCTGAAGTTGCGGATAATCTCTGCCATAATAAATCTGCTGCCTATTTATCTGTTTTTCTAACTACCATTCCATTCCCCTTGACAGAACAGTTCTCATCATGGAAGCCTGCATGGCTCACAAGTTGTATTGACAGGAAGAAGAGGGTTATTGCTTCATGCCCAATAGAAAAATTTGCTGAGCGCTCACTTTTCTCCCCACTCTCCCAATTATTACCATAATTAAAGATTCTCAATTCAGACTAACATCCACACACCCCATCCTTACAGTTAACAGCCATTTGAACCTCTCTAGAACGGAACCCAGGAATCCCTGCTGGTCTCTTGGCTGCCTCAAACAGCACTTGTTTTATGCTGCTGTCAAGCAGATCTGAAGTTAATCTTTAAGTGTACCCAAGTAGTCACTGAAAACTCTGTATAAATGGTCTATGCAAAGCTAAAGAATCCAGCACACACTCAAAATGGATTCCCTAAAGTGCCGCTGACTCATCTTTCTTTTGCATTAAAGCCCAATCTTCAGATCTGACAATGAATGATAACTCTTGCCAGGGGTGGGTAGTGGCCAGAAGCAATAAAACAAGATTTATTTGGAGGGCTGGTATGCACAGACATGTGGCACAAGATGTGGCACAAGAAGAATGTGGCACAAGAAGAACTATAACAGATCTCCAATGTCTTCCATGATGGTGGTCAGGATCACTAGACTAGCATGTGAGCCATATGCCACAAAAGCAAAGAATCTGCTTTGGATTCCATATGCTTTGAATCCAGAAGGTCCCAGGTTCAATCCTCAGCACCTCCACATAGGGCTGAGAGAGATTTCTGCCTGAAACCATGGGAACTGCTGTCAGTCAGCGTAGACTAGGAGTAAGAAATTGGTGCCCTCCAGATGCTTTGGACAAAAATTCCCATCAGCCCCAGCCAGAATGACCAATGGTCAGAGATTATGGGAGTTGTAATCAAAATATCTGGAGGGCACCAGGTTGCCTACTGGTCTGACTCTGTGAAAGGCAGCTTCCTGTTTCCCTATGAGACCTTCATCCCAACTTCTAGCCAGTTCTTCATTTGCTCAAGGCCTTATTTATTATATAACCACCTATATTATAATTGTTCAGGATTAAATGGACATTTAAGCTGAAGGAATATGGTACCTCATTCATCTCTCTGCTTATAATTGTTCGAACTCTATCCATCTTTTAACCATAAGCTCACCAAGTACAGTCATGATCTCCTACCTTGCCCCCATTTCTTGTTTCAGCATGTGCATCTGCTCTCATTTTGACACTAATTTTTCAGCTAAGTGTAACTGCCTCCTCCATATCTTGGGTATTTTCTAACACTATTACTCTGATGTAGACACCGCAACATCTTCCTCTACCATAGTCTTGTCAATTAAGCATTTAATATGCTTTTGTTGTACTTTACAGCATTATTTTATTAATAGTATCTTGAGCACCAAGTGGGGGAGGAGTGTGATAAAAATAACAACCATTATTAACACTAAAGCTTTACAACGCTAATCAACCGGGAACAGAGGGGCAATGTTATCAAACCTCTTCCAGATTTCTCTTCCTTTTCCTTGGTTTGGAGCAAGTAATACAGTGGAAAACCATGCATCTAACACAATCCTTCCACAGTTGTGTAACATTTTGAAACCAACGTCCAAAATTGTTGAGAACATGAACAAACCCTAATACATTTCATCACATATGTATGCCTTTTAAATGTCCCAACTATTTAATCCCATTCAACTTTATCCAAACTTAAACTGAATGTGCATAACCTGAATCTTACTCAGGTAGACCAACCTGCCTCTCTTATACTGTCTTGTCTGAAGGTACAGTTTAGTGTTTTATGATCAAACATTTATAACTATTTTATTTTGGGAAGCAGCAGTAGCAGCTGGAGGAACTGTTCACAAATTGTCTTGTCCAGCCCTGTAATATCAATATAGGACTGCAGAAGAAGAGTCACAGTCCAGACCTGGCAATAGTTTTCTTAACAGTAAATGCAGGAAAGATTACTAGAGCCTTATCAAGATGATATTTAACAGCTGAACTTTCTCCTGAGCCAAACGTAGAGAATCTATGCCCTCCAGATGTTGCTGGAATACAACACTGATAAGCCCCAGCATCACCAATGATCGAGAAAGAACATGTTGCTTACCTGTAACTGTGGTTCTTCGAGTGGTCATCTATGCATTCACACATATGGGCTCTTTGCCTGTGCTGAGACTCTTCAGGAAACTTCTAAAGCTGAGGAATTTTAGGGGGAAACCCTTCCCCCACTGTTATACTAAGCATGCTCCTAACAGGTTCCTGCCTATTCCCTCAGTTCTTTGAGACTGCCTATTGTAGCCTCAGAAACGAGAGAATTCTTGGCACCATAACATCGATACAAGGGACCAACATTGGTACTGACTACAAAACCGCTTCAGGTAGCCCCATCAAGATCGACAGTGACACCAAAGTGGGGATGGTGGGTGGGTTGTGTGAATGCACGGATGACCACTTGAACAACCACAGTTACAGGTAAGCAACCTCTTCTTCTTCTTCTTCTTCTTCTTCTTCTTCTTCTTCTTCTTCTTCTTGGTCTCTGTGCATCACACATATGGGCGATGTACCAAGCTGACTTACCAGTGGAGGGTCGGAATCCTCAGAGTGAAAAGGAAGAAAGGATGGCCCTGCTGAAAGCACAGTCCGAATAAGCCCGGATGTCAGGGGCCCAATCCTGCAATCACACATTCTAGCACTCTGACACCGGAGACTCCAAATCAGTGAGATCCTTTTATTACAGCAAATCCCACAGGCATAAGCTTAACAGTTCATAACCAGAAATTACAGCCTTCAGAAATCATATAGCTGATGGCATTTTGCTATAGGCTCTTGAAATTGTTCCACATCTAGGTAGGGGACTGGAATGTCTCTTAGGGACCACATTCCCTGACATTCCACCCCAAGGGAAGGATTGGAGCCAATCCCTAATGCTCCTCAGACAAGGGAAGGATTGGAGTCAATTCCAGATGCCCCTGCGACAAGCGAAGGGATCCTAGAAACAGGCCTGACCTACACCCCACCCCCCATAGAGAGCTTTCATAGATCATAGAGTTGGAAGGAGCCTACTGAACCAACCTTGCCACTGAGTTGGAACCTCTGGGGTGCTGTATGTCTTGGCCTTAGGATATGAACAACTCCTAGCTGCTCCTGCAACAGGGGAAGTCCTATTGCTCCTGTGACAAAGGAAGGGAATCTAGAAGAGAACCTGAACCAGCATGCACACCTCCACAAAGGTCAAAACCAACCCTGCCACTTCGGTTGGCCCTTCTGGATACTGTGTGTCCAGGCCTCTCGACAATCAGGGTCCAGAACAAGATCAGACGTGAGTTCAAAGTACTTCCCCACATGCAGAGATCTCAAAGTCCAAAGCTCCCAGCCTTGGAATCTCTACGCCACATGGGTTGAGGCATAGGAAAGTCCAGAAGTCAGGAAATAGCCCCAAGCCAGCCGGGCTCTGGGCTCCTCGACAAAGACACATCCATAGCCACGAGAATGCACAGTCTATGAAAAGTATGACAGTCCTTTTCGTGACAGGTTCTTGGCAGTAAAAGTCCAAGGAGAAGAAAGTCCAAATTAGGTAGAGTCCATGTGCAGAGTGCTCCCAAATAGCCCAGTTGGTGATAGATCCAAACAGAAAGATACAGACAGGGAAGACGAGAGAGATGTCCCTAGCAAAGGCTCTGGAGGCTAAGCACTGACTTAAAAGCGAAGGTGTGGCCATCTTAACCCTCCTTCCAAACCACTAATGTACAAGGGAACTGCCCATTCACGAGGCTCCTATCCCACCTGGGTGTTTCTCTTCTACCCTTCAGGGGTGAGGCTTCAGCCAGAGTGACACCTCTGCAAACCACCCCTCCCCTCTCCTGAAGTTCTCAGAGAAGGCTGCCAGCTCCTATCTCTGCAAGGTCGAAATTGCAGATGGACGGGGGAAACAAGTCGATTCCCATCTGCTTTCTCCTGAGAACACTGACAGTAATAAGCTCACACTGGTCTTGACATTCCACAGACTAGGCCCCAAATCCTTCCAAACTATTGCTGACCAGTTTCTGGCTATGAACTAGAAGGCCCACTGTATGACTGACACTGAACCCCCACACCCGACGTTCATGCGGCAGTGCTGGATGACATCGATGGGGTGGACCATGTGGTAGCTCTGCAGAGTTCTGGCAGGGAGATCCCTCTACTGAATGCAACTGAGGTAGTTAGACCATGTGTTGAGTGAGCAGTCACTGCATTATTAAGTGCAAGTCCACTAAGTTCATTCGCTAGTTTTATAGTCTGCACAACCCAGTTTGCAAACCTCTGAGATGAAACTGGGAGGCCAGCATTCCGTCGTCCGTAGCATATGAAGAGGCGCTGGGACTGACAAGTCAATCCCGTTCTAGCCTTGTAAAAGGTGAGCGCCTTTCAGACATCAAGCGTGTGCATCATCCTCTCTATCAGTGTTGATGGTGAGGGAAAAAATGCTGGCAGAATGATGTCTTGGTTCAATTGAAACTCTGAGACAACCTTCGGTAGAAAGGCGATGTCTGGGCAAAGTACCACCTTATTTCGATGGAAAATGAGATAAGGGCTGTCTATACAAAGGGCACAGAGTTCACTTGATCGCCGAGCTGAGATGATCGCTACCAGGAAGGCCACCTTCCAGGTTAAGAGACGAAGGGTGCTGAAGACAGTGCCTTAAGCACAACAGAGAGACTCCATGATGGGACTACATTCTGTAACTGGTTACTCAAACTTTTCAGGAATTGCCGAACCAGCTGGTGAGAAAAAACAGACCTGCCGCCAATGGAAGGGCAGTACACGGAGATGGCTGCCAAGCAGACCTTAATGGAAGACAGCCTCACTCCTCTAAGCAAGAGCAAATGAAGAACTACAAGATCATCGGGATCGAGCAGGAAGCAGAGTCAGAGTCGGTTGTCTGGCAGAAGGTGGAGAAAGTGGCTCACTTAGGGACATCTCGTAGAGGGTTTCCTAGCCGCGTCCAGTATAGCCTGAATCGTGGACAGAAGTTGCAGGGCTTGACCTGTTAATGAAGCCTCCAGGCCGTGAGGTGGAGGGTTTCCAAGTCCAGATGTCAAATCTGATCCTGATCCCGAGTGAGAAGGGATGGAAAGATACTCTCCCTTGCTCAGGTGAAGGAGTGATGCGAACCAGGCCTGCCTCGGTCACCAGGGAGTGATGAGAATGCAACTCGTGTGGTCAGAGTGGATCTTGGCAATGACTTTCGTGAGCAGTGGGGGATAGGAGGGAAGAGATGGAAGAGGCTTCCTGACCATTGCTGAAGGAAGGTGTCCCCCACCAAGGCTGGATCCATCCCCATTCTGCTGCAGAAGGTCTTGCAGGCTGCATTCTCCTCCATCGCAAACAGGGCAACCTCGGGAACACCCCATTTGTGGAAGAGGTCGGGCTGCACCCGGGAGTCCAGTTGCCACTTGCGGGAGGACACCATGAGCCTGCTCAAAGCATTCGCCAGGACATTGTCCTTTCCAGCAATATGAATGGCGACGAACAACATCCCTCTGAGAATGGCCCAATTGAAGAGACGGTGGGTCAGCATACAGATTGGGGATCTCGTCCCTTCTTGTTTGTTTAGGTAGGCCATCACAATGGTATTGTCGGTCACAACCTGGATGGCGTGTCCGCTGAGGATGGGTTTGAGAGCTTTCAACACCTTTTAAACAGCTAGCAGTTCTAGGAACTTGATGTGAGCAGAGAGCTCCTCGCCTGAACACTGTCCGTGGACCAGGCTGTCCTCACAATGCCCCCTCCAACCCATCAAGGTAGCATCGGCTGTCAGAGTCCTCATCGGAGGTGGTGGTAGGAATGGAAGGCCCTTCGTTAAATTGGACTTTTCCATCCACCAAAGGAGAGAAGCCTTCACACAACTGGGAGGAGAAAGGTAAGTACGACAGGGGCTGCATCCAGAGTCTGGCGAATGTCACCACCAAGACCATCAAGGCCATGAATTCTAGAAGTCGTTGAATCCTGTGTGCAGCAGTATGATGAGCACGGAACAGCTTGGTTGCCAAGTTAAGTATGGTGCGAACTCGGTCCTGAGGAAGAAAGGCTCGAGCTTGCACTGAATTGAGGATGGCTACAATGAACTGGATCGATCTTGACGGTCCGAGGACAAACTTCTTCCAGTTCACGTAGAATCCGAGAGTCTCCAAGAGGTGGAGAGTGGATTACAGCGCCTGGCAGAGGCCTTGCTCCAACGAGTCCACTAGCAGCCAATCGTCCAGGTATGGAAAGACTTGAATGCCCTGTGTTCAGATGGGCACAGACGACTGCTATGCATTTTGTGAAGACTTGGGGAGTGGTGGAAAGGCCGAATGGAAGCACTGTGAACTGGAAGACATCTTGTCCAATGCAGAATCAGAGAAAACGCCAACTGTCAGGATGGATGGTGATGTGAAAATAGGCATCCTTAAGATCAATCGATGCAAACCAATTGCCCCTGCAGAGTAGGGGCAAGATTGATTGGAGCGTGGTCATCTGAAACTTCTTTGGGGTGATGAAGGTGTTGACACCCCACAGGTCCAGGATCAGACAGAGCCCTCCATCCCTCTTTGGCACTGTAAAGTATCGTGAGTAGAGGCCCTCCTGTAGTTGGGTAGGTGGGACTCTCTGGATGGCACCCTTCTGCAACAGGGAAATCACCTCATCCAGCAGCGGTGGAGAAGACTGCATGGTGTGGATGCCAAAGAAAGGAGGGAGAGTGTCGAATTCGATCCTGTACCCATGCTGGATGATCTTGATGACCCAGCTGTCGGATGTGATCCTCCTCCAGGATGGTAGGAAGGAGGCCAGTTGGGAGCCGAATATTGGGACCAGGCAGTCTGTGCTCTTCGCAAAGTTGAAGGCGACGCTTGAAGTAGTCGCCTCCTTTGCGGGAGCCCTGGTACCAAGGCTGTTGGTATGAGCACTTCGGTACTGAGGGCTGCTGCGCATGAGGCCGACATTGCTGCGGCAAGGCGGTGGCATAAGAAGAGGGCTGTCGGAACCACCTGTGATGACGGAATGGACTGGATTGCGGCTGTGTTCCAAGGCCCATCTTCTTGGCTGTTCTCACCTTCTGGATACTGTCTATCGCCTTGTCCGTCTTCGAGTTTAAGAGCCCCTCATCATCAAACGGGAGATCCTCGATTCAACTACAAGCCTCTGGCATCAATGTTGTGGATTGTAGCCATGCATGGCGCCAGAGAGCAACTGCCCCTATCAGCAATCTACTTGGTGTCATGCAGTGTTAATTTGCTGGTGAGAGAGCTTAGTCGCTTCGTCCTGAAATACTCATGCCAACTCCCTCTTGTCTTCGGGCAGGTAGTTGCACAGTGAGCCAACCTTCTCCCAAAGGAAAAGTTGGTAGCATGCCATGGTGGCTTCGTAGTTGGCCACCCGAAGACCAAGGGAGGAGAATTAGTAAATTTTCTGGCCTAGAAGATCCATGCAACGGCCCTCCTTGTTGACTGCAGCAGTGTGTTGTTTGCCCGATTTGCCCTGCGTCGACTCCACAATGATCAAGTTCAGTAGAGGACGAGAGAAGAGGTATTTAGCGTCCTCGTCTCTCACTCAGTACATGCCCTCCAGTCTTTTCGCCATCGGTGGAGTGCAGGCAGGGGTCTTCCAGGCCTGCTGTATGGTTTGGACCAGCATTAGAAGAAACGGGATGGCCATCAGTACGGAGGCCTCTGTGTACATGGTATCAAACACCGGATCTTGAACTCACCGTTCCAGACCCTGTGTCTGGAGGCCCAGTGCTTGGGCCATCCTCTGGATCCTCTTAGAGGAAGTGGCCTAGGTCTTCTGACGGCGAGTCCTGGTCTCTGGAGGACACTAGCGGGTATGGAGAGGGCTCTGAGATGGTTCACGAGATGGAAGAGAGGGAGTCGGAATTGTAGTCCTTTGGAGAGGAGGGCCTTGAGACTCTGAGAGGTGAAGAAACTGGAGGTGCAGACATATGAAGGGAGGCTTCTGGAGGCCGCTGAGGCTGGACCAACACTGTTGCATATTCCAGAGTCGGGGGTCTACCCAAGGCAGCTGATGGTGGTTCCCGGCAAGGTCACTCTCTGGCACAAGAAGAGTCTGCTCAAGGTCAAAGTGGGGGGGGCTGGCCCCGAGGAAAGTCTTCTTGGTACCATGGAGATGGAGGGTAGAAACAGCCCAGTCTATAGTGGTACTGATAATCACCCCAGCGGTAGTGTGGGTGAGGGAGCACAGACCATTCAGACCTGTGCTCCCAGTCGGACAGTGGGGACCTTGAGCGGTGATGGTGTGGAGAGTGACGCGTTTCCCTCAATCTTGAATGTTGGTCCTGAGATAGAGCTTGAGGCGAAGCTAAATGCTTTTGTTGCTCACACAGAGACTTGTACAGGCGCTCGAGAAGCAGGGTGTTCCCCAGCCAGGGATGCATCCCAAATCTCCCCTTCTGAATTGGAGGTAGAAGGAAGAGGCATTGGTACGGAAGGAGGCTTCGGTACCAAAATCAAAGGGATGGCCTTCAAGGTCGAGGGAGGAGAAGAGGGACAGCGAGCAGGAGCGTCCGATTTAGAAGAGTCCTTAGACTTTCGGTGTTCCTTCTTTTCCTTTTATCTCTCGACATCCTCCTTGGCCAACTTCTTGGCCTTGGTGATGACAAGAGTGCAACCCGGTGTTGGAGGGTCCATCACAACTCATGCCAGGTGAGTAGGTGGCTTGGCAGTGGGAGCAGACATTGCTGCAGGAGGGTTAGAGGTGTCCACCACCTCCAGAGCCCTGTGCCACAATTCTGCCTTCATGCGATCTGCGTGGTGCCTTCTTGCCTGCTTAGTAAAAGCTTGGCAGTGGGGGCATGTGTCCACTATGTGCCCCTCACCTAAGCAAAAAAGACAGAGTGAGTGGCCGTCAGTAGGTGGAAGTTTGCTACTGCAACAGACATGCTTGCGGAAGGCCGCCTTGAGAGGCAACAGCCTCAGAAAAGCCTCCATAGCAAATCCATAGATGAGATAGATATTTATTTATTTATCTTCTATACTGCCCAATAGCCAAAGCTCTCTGGGCGGTGTACAACAGTCAATTAAAAAATACAATAAAATACAGTTAAAAATATAAACAATAAAAATTTATTAAAATTTAAAACCAATTTTAAAAAAATATCACTGACAAGTTAAAACACGACAGCTAAAAACAATTTACCACCCTGCCGTATACCATTTAATTATTAAAAGCCTCAACATAGAGGGCAGTCTTAACCTGGCGCCAGGAAATAAAAATAAAGAAATATAAAATGGATAGGTAGAAATAACGATAGCAGACATAAAAGAAGAATAAAATTAAGTGATTTTCCCTCAGCTGAAACAAGTATAGGAGAGCGTTCTCAAAGCATCCAGCCACAATGGTGGTTGAAGAGGAACTGAGGGAATAGGCGGGAACTTGGAGCATGCTCAGTAGGATGGTGGGGGAAGGGTTCCCGCGTAAATCTCCTCAGCTTTAAAAGTTTCCCAAAGAGTCTCAGTGCAAGCGCAAAGCCCATTTGTGTGATGCACAGAGACCATGAAGAAGATAGAAGCTATAATTCAGCAACATCTGGAGGGAAACCAGTTCTGTACATCTATCCTAAGCACTGTACTATGCTAGTCCTAGTCCAGTGGCAGCTGTGCATCACATGTAAGGTAAAGGGAGGGAGAGATAGCTTTGTTATAGGAGCAACAGACTTGATATTAGGAAATAACCTATTTGTTACTTTTGTACATGAACGATCTAAATGGAGGTTGGCCTTTCACAAAGGTTCCATGGACTTTGAAGAAGCCCTGAGTGCAAGGTGAAAGGGAGAAACGTGCTAAGCGAAAAGCACGTCAAATGAATCCTTTACAGGACCATCTTCTATCTGGTAACCTGTGTCCTCACTGTGGGAAGCTGTGTGGATCTAGAATTGGCCTCCACAGTCACTTACGGACCCATCGCTAGAGTCTACACAATCTTCTTTAGAATTTCCTCCTTTTATCCCGGAAGACAATCTTACTCGGTCACAAGTGATCGCCTGATGATGATGATGACAAAAATAAAAACCCTGATGGGATAGGTGCACTGTTATACTGGAGAGGAAGAACACATAACCTTCCAATCTCTCTCTCTGAAAGTAAGTTCACAAAATTGTACGCGATTTCTGTAGGCAAGAGGACAACCTTGCAAGTGTTGCATTTTCTCTCTCTCTCTTTAAAGGCCTACATGAGTGCTCCTGCACTTGAGTGGTACAGTGCAGGGGTGCTCAGTCTCTAAAAAAAGGTTTTAAGAAAGGAATGAAAGGCTATTCTTTGGAAAGCATCACATAAAGGGCACATGGGGCAGAGAGCTGTGACATTTATCAGTGGTGTCACAGGCACTATGCAACAGGTGCCCATGACACTCATACAACCCCATTCCACACAAAACCATATATCTTATTGATTCTGTAAGCCGAGGAAAGAACTGAATTTTTCCAGAGACATATTGCACTCTGAGTATTGGGAAAATGCTGTATAGAATTAAATGAACAGGTCCTGAAAAGGCCTGTGTCTGCAGCAGCTGAGCAGTAGCAATGTTGCCTGTTCTATGCATAGTCAGAGACCTATGTAGTCCGGACTTTATAGTTTGCTCTTTTAGTTAAGAACACAAAATATTGGACTCTATGACTGTATTCCTATTCATACCTGTTTGAAAGTAAGCTGAAATTAATGAGATTTCAGATTTACCCAAGCTGCCTTGGGTTCCTTGAAGGAAAAAAGGCGGGCTATAAATATAATAAATAAATAAATAAATAAATAAAACAAAGGTGGCTAAGATCAGGATGCATATATTAATTTTGCTTTGCAAGTTCTTCCTTGTCCCTACAAATCATGACCTTAAACTTATCTTCCGAGGATGCTATATGGAAGTCTACAAACCTCATTTACCATAGAGCCTAATCAATTTTCTTTCAGGCTTGCAGCAGATGTGGTACACATTGATTTCTACCCCCTGCCTCCCGCCGAAACGCGAGTCTTCTACAACCAGGGAGCTCTATGACAGAGTTTGAATCCCAAGTGAAATTCAGTTGAGACACTGCTTGCAGTGAGAAAAAACAAACAAGACAAACTTGGAACGTGATGGTGGTGCTGAACACGTTTTGTGCTTAAACGCAGGTTGTCGTCCCCCCCAGCCCCAAGCTTGCTCAGCAGCAGCTGAGTGCACATGATATGAATGTTGTAGAGAGCCCAGCACGCGCCTAAGGGTTGCCCTGCTCATCAGCAGTCCTCCTAGAGGTGGATGCCGATTTAGTAAGTATGGAGAGTGAGTATCCATGGATGCACTTCCCTAGTGCGGGATATGTAGTGCCTTTCAAGTTAAATTAATGAGGGTGATATTTTCTTTCAGCGCAAACATCTTGAGATTAAGCTAAAGGTCGCTTTGAAATTACATAAACTGTAAAAGTATCAGTGTAATTAGTGCTCACTGCTCTACATGGGGAGAACCTAGTGCAAGACTGAGGTGTAACAGGTGTCAGCAAGGGGGTAACTACCTATAAACTCATTTATGCAAAGTATGCTACCTAGCAACCTAAGGGACAGACCGCTACCACACACAAAATACATTGCTTGCAGGGGGTATAGCGTAGGGATGGATGAATCTGTCACAATTTCCTACAATAAATTTAATCCATCTCATTTCCAAATCTATTTGCAATTTTGTATTTTTGTTCATGTTTATCTCAATGTATGCATTTTTACAGTTTTCCAAATGTATGCATTTTGTATGCAATTTTCTAAATATATGTTTGCGTTGCAAGCAATTTCGCATAATGTATGCATTTTTGTGCACACTTTCCCCTATTGCATATGTTTTTGTGTGCATTTTTGCCTATTATACACATTTTTAGTGCATTTTTAATTTACAAACTGCATCACAAAATTCAGTAAAGTGTGAATATCGCTGTATCACTGCACATTGGTTTGTGCATAGTTTCAGGAAGTGCAAATTTGGTATGTTCACATTAAAATGGAACCCAATAAATTTCTCACGCATCTCTAGTATGGAGCAGCAGTTCTGGATCCTGGTAGACTGGCTTATGGGCATTCTCCCTTGACTTTCCTTGCTTCTTATTCCTACCATGGTCTGGCACCAATGTTACATCTAGAGCCTTTTATTACCAGGGGGGTTGCACTTCAGCAGAACATAATGGAATCCTTGAAATGTTTAATTCCCTTTGGGGCATTCAGAAGCCAGACTGAAATATGTCATTTATTAATAATTGATATCGCATATTTATAATGTGCTAAGTGCTTTACAGTCTTGATCTTACTCATCCTTGCAACAACCCACAACTTCACTCAGTGAGTCCATTGCTGTGCTGGGACTTTACCTTAGTTCTCCAGCTGTCAAGTCCAATGGGTTATCTAATGTACCATCACACCACAGTGATAGGATGGGAAAGCACATGAAATTGCACATTTCAACTTCAGAAGTGGCAAGTTTGTCAGTGTACCCTGGCAGCTTATGCAACGAGTTTTCGGTAGCTGATTCTAAAATCTGGTTACAAAATAAATGGAGCATGTTTTGGAAATCGAGTACGAGTTACTAATGATCTCTGTCCTTGGACCAATTGAGTAACCATTTATTCATGAACCAAAACCTCATTTTTCTTCAATCTGTTGTTCTAAGTTGTGCAACATGCTGGGTTGGAGGGACATATTACATAGTCGAGAAAGTTTAGGGAGTCAGGAAAATTAGAAGCCTTTTACCTGAACGAAGCTGCTTAATTCTTCCATTGCTAGTGGCTGTGTCCACAGGAAGGAAGTCTTTGAACCAGGAGATTTCAGGGTCAGGGTTGCCGCTGGCAGCACAGAGCATTGTAGCAGTGCGAGCTTTCTCTACTACCTTGAGCTGTGGGCCCATGTCTATGGTTGGAAAGCCAGATGGAAGCTGGTTCTCTGTAGGAGGAAGTGAGAAGGGTCATGTTAACAGGCAGTAATGTGTCAAAATTCCAACAACAAGAAGCTGGTTTACAATGTTGCAAGTGGCATCCAATCAGCGCTGTGCACAGCCGCCTTCTCAGCCAAACTGGCAGAACTAGTTTCTCCGACCGTGACCCTGGACAGGGAATTGTACATCCGTACAGAATGCAATGAGTACATACTTTCACAGCAGCTGAACTGTTCAAACAATATATATCTGTATGCACCCATTAGCAATAAACATAGTAAAAAATATGAAAAAGCAGCTCAAACCTTTGGCAAGTATTTTTCACTGCACAATTTCCCTTGTTGTTCTGCTCTTCCAACAGCGAATATGATTATTAAAAGACTATGAGGAACAAATGAATATAAAATTAACAAGCCAAAGTAATTGCACCAGTCCATGCCAGGGTGCACATTAGGAAGCTGCCAGAAACTCTCCCAGGCAGTTGGAGATACCTGAGGTGTGCAGAAAATGAGCAATGTACACCCTGCCGTGGTTTACTGCTCTATTATAAGATGAAAGTATCACTATGATGAACCTTAAAAAAAAAAAAACTACAGTAGAGAGAAAAAGAGGTAATACTGTCTTCAGTAGCTGCACTACTCTCGTTTCCTTACATCTGAAGCAAGACTAGCATTCTCTGTTAAGTGTGCATTGCAATCGAGACAGGCAGATATATGAAAAAAGAGCCAGAACACCATTTAAAGGCTTCTTAAAATACTAGAACCTCATTAATACTCACATGAACTTTGTTTGCAGATGCTTAAGCAAAACCAGAGACTGTTAGATCTCTTCTTGGCAGCCAGCTCCGCTTTAGCAGACAATCTAATCTGGATATTTGTGCTATGCAAAGCATTATTCTCACTGGACGAAGACACCCCTATGCTTTTACAGGCTACAGTTAGGCACTGCACTCTTTCTAGGGATGGGCAAATGAGCGATGTTCAAACTCATCAAGATTTTCCAAACATCAGCTCGCTGCTCGTCTCGCCTCGATTTATACTTGTGTTTGTGATCGCTGTTCTTATGTGCAAACAGGAAAATTGTGCAAAACGAACTGCTATTGAACATGAAAGTTGAAAACAATTCCCCAAATTGTGCAAATGGTTTAAAATGTGCGCATTTTGAGAAAGTTGTGCATTTTGAGAAAGTTGCACATTTTTTCAAGTACACATTTTGTGAACATGAATGCAAGTTTGGGTATTTGCCAACATTTTCAAAGAAAATGCACTCCCGTTCACGTTCAGGATTGTGATTTGCACAATCATTGTCGAGTGATTTGCAAACTAAAACAAAATTCTCATACATCCCTCTGCTTCCACAGTAGCCTCTTTATCTGGAATTGCAAACTTTGTTCATTCACCTTTTACGGAGCATCCAGACAACACTGTTGTCATCCAGTTACATTCCAGTATTTTCTGTGTTGCCCTTCTGCATTTTTTCAGACCTGATCTGTGATTCTTTTAATAAAATGCAGTTACAGCACCAGCCTGACTAGTGTGGACTGGCAAAGGGTTATTGAGGGTCTTGGGTGCTCCTCTGACTTTAATTAAACTGTTCTTGTTTGCCAGTTCCACATATTTTAATGCTTCCTGATGAGCGTAGGAGTGGGATTAATGAAGTATAGTCTATTAATTGCCTATTGCATAGCATATCTTGATTGCCCCAAGTAAGTTTTTGTTTCTACATGGGGTGGGGGAGGAAGCTTCTATTACTGATATTCTCTCACTTTTTCTCCTTTTCACTTTTAAAATAGTTCAGCTTTTGCAGGAACACAAAACTGGCATTGGGGTAATTAAGAGATGTTATGCAATGGTCAATTAATAGGCTATTCAGCATGACTCCCCTACCCATGCTCACCAGGAAGCAATAAAATGAACTGAACCTATAAGATGGAAACTTTTAATTACTGTTGCTGGGAACCTTCACAGAACAGGACTTATTTGTGAGTAAATATCATAGGAGAATCTTCACCATGGGGAAGGGCCAAGTGCTATACACTAGTTGTGTTCAACCTGTTTTGAAAGTGATTAGGACTCCCCCTAAAGCAGGGATGGGATACATTGGAGGCTTGAGGGGCTACATTGGACCCTCAGAACACTAGCAGAAGTGGCCATCTACCAGCAGAAAAGGCTGTGGAGCTGGAAGGCCAGTGATTCTCTGGGGAAACAAGGTGTGCGGGGAGAGTGCACCTTGTTTACCAGCAGAATCAGGATCACGATAGCACACCAAACAGTTCTGGTGGATTGTGGGAAGCCTTGTTGTGCAGACTAACAGGGTGCACGATTCTGCTGACAAACAAGGTACACAGGGAGCACGCACCTTGTTTTGCAGCAGTCACACTCCTGACAATGGGGTGCTAAATTCTGCTTGGAAACATGGTGCATTGGTGCACACTCACCCTGCACTTTGTTTCCCAGCACAATTGCTGTGGCACAGCAGTGACAATTTTCAACAGCAGTGGCAACCAGGGCAATGGGCACACAAATGACCTTGGCAGGCTACATTTTGCCCACACCCACCCAAAGGATTAGATTCATAGTTTGGGGATGCTCTGTAATTCACAGGAGGCCTTGGTGGTGCAGAGCACCCTTTATCAGCTTAGGTGGTGCAGCGCACCTTTTATCAGCTACCATATCTGGACAGAGATAGTCTAGCTGTGGTTATCCATGTTCTCATAACTTCTTGTTTGGATTACTACAATGTGTTATATGTGGGGCTGCTTTTGAAAATAGTCTAGAAACTTCAGCTGGTCCAAAATAGGCAGTGAGATTATTAACTATTTTGTACTAGCTTACAAGGGGATGGTGTATGGATTTCCTATTTCTCCTTGTTGGACAATTGCAGCATTGCTTCTGCTTTCATTAGTCAGAATATCATCATTCCCTCTATTTCCGATTCAAGGCTTCCCATGTTGATAGAGCTACAACCAAAACAGCATCAGCCCAAGAACAAGAGGGAGGTATTAGGTGAACAAGGATAACTCCAAGGTCCACAGATGGCCAATTTAAAATAATAATAATAATAATAATAATAATAATAATAATAATAATAATAATAATTTGGAAATAAATCCTAAGGGGAGGTGGGCAAAAACAGATCTCTAAGTATTCAATGGAATGTTGACTAAGTAAGAGGAAAAAAACTGAGAACTGGGCAGAAAGGGGAGTGAAATGGAGTGGCTGGAAAAGGACAGAGAGACACACAGATGTAAAAAGTAGAGAGATAACGTTCTCATTGTCTGGATAGGTCATTTCTTGGTTCACAGAAGCTATTTTTAATTTCCCCCAAAGACAGAGGTGAGAGCTCTCCTTAGAAACCAACTGAGAAATCCAAGATTATTATGTAGGTGGAATTAGGCACAAGTGTGTCCACACACACACACCACAAAAATAACAGAGAGGAAAAAGTCCTAAAACAGCCCAACAAGGACTGACCATGCTCAGTGGGCACAGAATGCTAACTGACTGATGGAGGAAGAACAACAACAACAACAACAACAGGAAAACTGGGTTGGCATTAAATGGCTTGAACCCTGAACAGAAGAACTCCACATGACAACATTTTGTTGCAGAGCCCCAATTGTAAAAGTCAATGACACATTAATTTTAGCATGCAGAGAAAAGTTGAAATTGTCTCCATGTGATTGCACTGGCTATGTAGGACAGTCATGTGGTACACGGTCATCATGTGATTCTTCCACCTGGAAGCTTTCTCACACCAGGCAGGAGAATCATATGAGCACTGGCAGTACACTTTATGGTGGAAACATAGAAAAGCCACTATGTGGAATTCATTTCCAGGTTCTGCCACATGGTATGTGTAAACTAGCTCTTAGGAACCTGAAGGGAGGATAGGACTCAGGATTATTCACAACAGCAGCATGTCTTACTGGCTAAGGCAGAAAGTGTGTTGATGATCTAGATCCAACAGCAACTGCTTAGTTACAACCATAAAACTGAAACTTTTAAAGTTTTTACTATGATCTTTTTATATTATTATAAAAGTGTATACTTTATATATTATTGTAAGCTTCCTCATAAGGAAGTCCCCCCTAAAAGGCAGGATATAAATAAATAATAAAAACAAACAAACAAGACTGTATCTAAGCCTATGCAGAGTGCCCAGCTTCTACCACTAGGTAATCATGGTTTCCCTCAAATATCTGGGACTGAGCACAGTGCTTCCAGGGAAGCTTGAACCTTGGAAGTGTCCCATCACTGCACACAGAATCACCATAAAGATAGGCGCCACAGGGGAAACGTGGGTTGCAAGATAAAACAAGGCTTCTGTATGTAGCAGATCTAGAAGCAAACCTCTTGTTAGGACAACTATACTCTAATTCGCCATCCAAATCCTCCTTTTCCCCATCTAGCACACCATTCTCTTATATCCCTTCTATCTACTATCTGAGCAATGACGCTAGCAATCTAAGTTATGATACAAGGCCACAGCCTCCAAATTACAGAGAGAAAGAATGTGTTGAATATACAGTAATACCTTGGATTGCAAGTAACTTGATTTGAGAGCGTTTTGCAAGACAAGCAAATTTTTAAATATTTATTTATTTTTTACTTGATATACAAGCGACGTCTTGCAATACATACAAGAACTGTAGTACGGCTTAAATTAAAAATCTCTGTACAATTTGGGGGGGGGGATTTCGTTTTGATATAAGAGTGTTTTGGATTACAAGCACGTTTTCCGGAACGAATTATGCTCTCAATCCAAGGAATGACTGTAACATGTTTCATTCATATTGATTTTCCATGTCCAATTTGCATATTCATAATTTTCATAACCTGTTCAGTCCCTCCCAGCTTCCAGCATTGGTCTTGTCCTCATGAATGGTCAACCTATTTACAGAACAAAACTGGACTATTCAGACTCTAATCATCCTTCCCTAGTATCCTACAAAAAACCCAAACACAGCCTCCACTTTTTCATGTTAGGTTTCTATAGCATGAGGCAACACAATGGGTTGGAATCTGGCTTCAGTGGTCAGAAGGTAAGGGACAATGGTGGGGATGTATTATTTTGTAAAGGAATTTCTAAAGAAATACAAAAAAGCAAGTGGAGCTTAATAAGAACCCAAGTCATTTTATGTCTCCCAGTCTGGCATCCCCAGAAACCTCCTCTTCATGAGCGAATATAAAAGGCTTTTTGTGCAAAAGGTACCACAGAAAAGTCGTGTTTTTTTTAAAAAAATTTGCTCTCCATTGATTTTCAAAGACAAAAGGTACACAGAGCTTAACTGGAAATACACTAGAGCTAGCATTCAATGACAAGAAAGAGCAGCGCTGATACAACCACAACACACACTCCTCTACAGTTCAAAATTAAACAAAAGCAGGGATATACAAGAGTATCACGAGACACAGCTTAGCTTGCAAAGGCAGACACAAAGAGTTGCAAACAAAAACACTCTCTTCGAACTAGCCAAGTGTGCCTGAATTACAGCTGCACCTTGCTGCCTGCAATATAAAATAGGTGGTTAATCCAAGGAGGCCGAACCCTCCAAGTGATAAAATTTAATCCCTAAACCTCCTGCAGACTTTCACTGCTTCTGCAAGGGAATATTCTAAGCAAAGAACCAGTCAATTCATGTGGTCCAGTGTATCTGCTGGTGAGCTCCCAGCAAATACAGACAGGTATCTGTTATCAGAACTTTCCATGGCACCCTGTCCCACAGCTACATGGGAGAAGTTGATGCAAAATAAGCCTTTTAAATGTCCCAGGGCCAAACTCTGTGTTTTGCCTAAAGATGGAGAGAGTTCTGAGTAACAGCTGGATTTTATATTTTAAAAAATGGGGATCAACCATCATTTGTTTATTTCTTTATCCCAGCAGGTTTTGGGAGTCCTAGATGAAACCTGAAACCTTCTCAGCACCTGATAGACTATCTAACCTGAATGTCTGCAGCATGCTCCCATATTCCTTCTTTAGATTGCAACTAAATGCAGTAGCTTGAACATCAGTCATTCCCCACTTTGCTTTATTTACTGCTGGGCTGGGGAACCTGTGGCCCTCCAGATGTTATTGGACTCCTAATTTCCATCAACCCTAGCCAGCCTGGCCAATGGTGAGGGAGGATGGTACAGTAGCTTATCAACAACTGGAAGCCACAGGTTCCCAGCCATGGTCTACCATCTTGACTGACAAAGAATTCTGAAGAACTCAAGAGCTTGCACACTATTTTGGAACCTTGAGTTAGCCTAATAAAGGTATTGCCCTAATATGGAGTTTAGAATATCTTTTTTCATGACTAAGGGTACTTCCACACTAATATTTTAACAAGGCAGTGGAAATTAGGTGAAATTGCCCCAAGTTGGCTTATTTAAAGTTCAAAAACTAGTTTCAGTTCAGATCCCTGAAATAAATAGTGCAATCCCAAACTCGCTTTTTAGAAGTTTCTGAAATGAGAAAAAAGAGCTAGTGGGGTTTGATTCATTTTTGAACATTCACAGCTAGTAACATTGACACAGGGTCCTGCTTTATTCCTAACTCTGAAAGCTAGCTATATGTTTTGTCCTATAGGATCCTCTGATTTAGAAACAATCCCACTCCTCTTGTAGTCCCCAAATAGGTACCTATCACACTATAATGTAAAGGCTGGAATGGGATATATGGTAAGAAAAACTGTGAGACATGTGACAATTTGATGACTGTTGGATACTGCTACTCTAAGATTATGGAGTGTCAGCAGAAAATCTAGGAGAAACCTTTATATTATAGAAGAAAGCCAAAGGAAAGTACATGAAATAAATAACTGACACAAAGCAAACCAGCAGGCTTGTCGCTTCAGATTACCACAAAGAAACAGTAAATTACAACATAATGATCAACTCATCTTTATATTGTTAGGAGTGGATGCAGATCAGAATATGGAAAAACCTTTACAGCACTTAAGCTACCAGGGTGCAAGAGAAGTAAATTAACAAAATATTCAAGGATAGAAACATTCAAGCAAGTGTCTGCCTAAAAAATGGACTATTGCAAAAAATTAAAACAAATAACTTTCCTGACTGAAATTTCCTGAGCGGAATATTTTTCTGCTGCTGTTTTCCACAGTAGTCAGGGGGTAAAAAAAAAAACCTGGGTTAGGTTGGTAGCTTCATTCATCAATTTCAGTGAAGAGCACTTACCTATTCTGTCAGCCATGCTGTAGCCCCCACATGCTCAATCCCAAATGTGGGACTTAAAGGCCACAAAGAAGAATTTAAGTACCACTGACATTAATTTTCAATGTCTCCTGATGATTTCAGAAAGGCATGTGAATGTGTCGATAACTGGCAAAGGACGCTGCCATTCTGCAGTGGCAGAGGACAGCGAGGAAAGAACACAGAGCTTGGGGAACAGACTGATAGCAGGGGCAGAGAGAACATTTTTCCAGGCTCAGATACTGGGCCCTTAGCAGTAGTACAACAGGCATTCGATATGTGCAGTTTTTCCCTATCACCAGGGCCGGATTAAGAGCATTATGGGCCTGGTGCTGAGGATTTTGGTGGGCCTTTTTATGGAAATAAATAAAATGAAGAAGCAATTTTATATTAAAACAAATTAAATATTTTAATTACCATTAAAGTGCCAAAACAGAAACATATTGAAAATATTTCTTTTTTTGTAAACAATAAGCTTGTTAACTCAATAAAACCTGATGGAAGTGGGCAGTGTCCGTGAAAGCTTATGTCAGAATGAATGTGTTGGTCTTTAGGGTACCACAAGACTCTCTTGTTGTTCTTGCTGCAATAGACTAACACAGCCCACCCCTTCGGAATTATGCAGACTGTTAGGCAACAATGTACACGAACCGAGCTCTTACTCAGCTGCCCCCCCCCCACGTGCTGTATGGAGAGAATGCTATTGACCTGCCTTACAGGGTTGATGTAAGCAGAGGCGTAGCGTGGGGGGTGCAGGGGGGGCTGGCCGCACCGGGCGCAACATCTGGGGGGGCGCGCTCGCACTCGCAGCTCTCTTTCCAGGCTCCCAGCAGCCAGAAGCGATCGGCTCGGCAGGCACCTGTGGCGGCCAGAGCCGAGTTAGTTGAGCAAGTCGCCCGCTCGCTCGCTCGCGGGTGATGCCGCCGCCCGGGCAGGAGCGGGTGGTGCCGCTGCTGGGGGCGCGCTGCAGAACCCTCTACCCCTTCTCTGGGGAGCGGCACCGGCACGGGCTGCGCTTCGCCGCGGGGGAGCTGCTCACCGTCCTGCAGGCGGGGCCCGACGGCGGCTGGTGGGAAGGGGAGACCGCCGAAGGGCTCAGGGGCTGGTTCCCGGCCAGCTACGTCCAGTTGATCGAGGTGAGCGGCAGCGAAGGGAGGCAGCCAGCAATTCGGCCCGTGCCGTAGCGTGTAGCTGAGGCTTATCTTTTGTTTTACGCTGGTGCACGTGTGCATGGCCCTGATTTGGATCGAGACCACTGCACTCTAGGAGGGGGGGATTAAACCTTCCCCCACCCACTGTTTGCCTTCCGAATTCTGCCCCCACCCCAATGTGGGGGGGGGGGATTTCAGGATGCAAACAGTGGAGGGGGAAGAATTAATTCCCCCTCCTAAAGCATGGTGGCCCCAATCCAAATCATGGCTGCACACACTTACACTAGAGTAAAACAAAAGACAAGCCTCAGCATTACGATTAGCATAATGTGTCATTTGGCTCCCCATTCTGCACAGATAGAAGAGAAAACGCACTAAACATTCAGATATTCAACAAGCAGCTAGTTGTTCTTTGTAGTCTTTATATTCTCCCATATATGGGATTGCACCTTTAGTGTGATACCAGCATTCCCCCTCCAAGTTATCTGAGCCCTTATCAGCCCATCAAAACACCCAATATGCCAACATGTTTCACATTACTTTTTCCGGGCTATGGCTTAAAAGCTTTTCTACATGAGGCTGGTATTTGCGCTAATTAAAAGCAGGCGAATTTAAATTAATCTGTATATTATATACAGATTGATATCTTGCACTTCTATTAAAGAATTACAATTAGAGGTACAGGATTGAGGAAGTTGGCTCCATCTAGCCCAGTCTTGGATCATCTCCAGGGTATGGTTCCATTTTGATGTTTAGTTTTTGTTCTTGATATTTTTTGTCGTTTACGATGGTTGTGAGACGACATATAATAGCATGGCTCATGCTAGGTTACTACATTTGTAGATTTGTATTCATAGACCTGCTGAAAATGTGGAGAATGTGTAATGCATGTTCGCACTCAATAAAGTGTTTGAAAAGAAACTTGTATTTAGATGCATTTTACTTTAATTACATCAGTATTTTCATAACAAACAATACATGTGCTTAGGGGGTAAGGGTTTCTTTAACTAATCTAGTGGAAGAGACTCGAGTGCTAAAATCCACGGGTTAGGGGGCGCAAATTACTTGCCTTGCCCCGGGTGCTGACAACCCACGCTACGCCACTGGATGTAAGGATTACAACAGGGGTCCTCAAACTTTTTAAACAGGGGGCCAGTTCATTGTCTCTCAGACTGTTGGGGGACCGGACTATAGTTTTTTTTTTTAAAAAAGAACGAATGGATCAAGTAAAAAAAAAGGACCTGGGTCATTTTTTTTCACTTGATAGGGGTGAATTTTTTTTTCTTAAATGGAAAGTTATTATAAATTAATTATAATGTTAACAAGTGATTAAATGGAGGATGGAATGTTATTTTGATGGCAAAAGTGGGTAGAAATTAATGATTTATTTATTTATTTATTCCATTTATACCCCGCTCTTCAGCCAGAAAAGGCTCTCAGGGCGGTTTACACAGATTACCGGTAATAATAAGACATTCCCTACCCTCAGGCTCACAATCTAAAAGATGTGACACAAAAGGAAAAGGGATTGGGGGGGAGGAGGAAGAATGCCAAACATTATATTGGTGCCTGAGTTTGGCATTCTTCCTCCTCCCTCCCAATCCCTTTTCCTTTTGTGTCATGTCTTTTAGATTGTGAGCCTGAGGGCAGGGAATGTCTTATTATTAATCTGTGTAAGCCGCTCTGAGAGCCTTTTCTGGCTGAAGAGCGGGGTATAAATGCAATAAATAAATAAATAAATAATGATTAAATGGAGGATGGGATTTTATTTCGATGGCAAAAGTGGGTTTAAAAAATAATAATGTACTACCTTTTTTGCTGTCTAAAATTGAAATACATTATAAAAGGCTACCTACAAATTATAAGCGTGTTTTGCTTTTGTCTGGCTGCTCTGTGTGTGTGAGTGCTTTGTGTGGGGTAAACTGAAATACATTATAAAAGAGTCCCTGACTCTCAGCCTAACCTACCGCACAGGGTTGTTGTGAGGATAAAATGGAGGAGGAGGACTATGTAAGTCGCCTTGGGTTCCTTGCAGGAAAAAAGGTGGGGTATAAATATAACAAATAAAATAAATAAATAAAATAAATGTGAAAAGGCAGCAGCGCCTGTATGGGAAACAGGTGGGCAGGCAGGAAAGAGGGCACTCTGAGGGAAACTGAGGCAGATGCCGGGAAGGAGGGAGAGTACTTTGAAGGAAGCTGAGGCAGAAATGGAAGGAGAAAGGGAATAGAAGGGGGGGGACCCACTTTGTGCCTGCCTGCCTTTCTTTTTTGCTTGTTTCCCTCGAACTTTGAGGGAAACTGTATGCAAACTTTGAGGGAAACTGAGGCAGGAAGGAAGGTGCTTTGGGGGAAGCTGAAACAGGAGAAAGAGAACGGAAGTGTCTGCGTGTGTGTGGGGGCATTTTGTGCCAGCCTTGCTTTCCTTTTTGCCTCGGTTTCCCTCAGGGAAACTGGACAAACATTGAGGGAAACTGAGGCAAAAAGAGAGGGAGACGTAAATGGATAAACTTGGAGGGCGGCGGCGAGAAAGGCTCCGGGGCGAGGCGGCTCTGTGGAGCATGCTCAGGTCCCTGCCCCCCCCCCCGCGCCCAAGCGGAGGAAGAGGAGGAGGAGGAGGAGGAGGAGGAGGAGGAGGAGGAGGAGAAGGGTGTGGCACGCGCACCTCGCTCGAGGCGCTCCAGCTCGTGAAAAAGGCTTTGAGAAGAAAGGAGGGAGGAGACAGCCGGCGTCGTAACCCTTGTAAATTGCATCTAGGGATGCAACAGTTAATTGAAAGCAGATGAGATTCCTCTCCAATTTGCGGTCACAATTAAGCATTTGCTTTATGGTTTTGCTGGCTCTGGACCAAATGAAAGGCAGACTTGGACAGGGAGAGAACGCGATCCCGTCTTATTTAAAGGTGCAGAACACAATAATAACCTCCAATTATTTGAAAGAAAGAAAAAAGTTTATCCTACCCTTCTTCCAAGGAGCTCAGGACGGTATACAGTACACCAGGGGTAGGCAAGCGTTTTGCAGCAGCCCAGTTAGCTCAGACAGAGCCTCAGCGTGAGTGTGGGAAATGGCAACCGCTCGGCGTGCTTGCCTCGCTTCGGCAACGCCCCGCAGGCAGGACAGGTGAGCGACTGGACGACGTCACCTCGCTCTGAGCGAGGTGACCCTCATTCCCCCCCCCCCGGCGCCACGCGTCCCTATTGGTGGGCCTATTTTTGGGGAGGGGCCTGGAGCTGCCGCTCCAATAGCCCCTATCTTAATCCGGCCCTGCCTATCACTTCACCTCCTGAGAGGAAAAGCTGCCCTGTTTCTTTTCTGCCTGCAACATAGCTGTCAAAACCTTCCCCTCACACACTGTCAGCCCATTTCCAAGTTACCAAATTCTGTGCTATATATCATATTGACTCCATACTTGTGCAGTTAATTTTTTTTTAAATGCACAGAATACACACTATCATCTGTCGAATTCTCACAAAATATGTGCTATGCAAACTGTACTTCACTATGTCAATTCTCTCAATCTTGAAAGAAAATCATAGCCACAGACAAGTTAAGGAAGACCTATTAAGGAAGCCCATATCCTGATGGGTCAAAAGCAGAGATACAAAAAAAAGTATTGGAAGCCACAGAGAAATTATGGAGTGCTCAGTACATAACAGTAAACTTTCCAAGGCAAATAATTTGGTTTGCAAGGAATCCTGATGAAAGTTAAGTGAAGAGTCTCTTGACTCCTCCCATAGCCAGGGAGGCTGACTTTTTCAAACTGATTCTTCCCAAAGCCAGGGAGACACATAGTAAAGTAAGTTTGACCTAGGCAGCCTGCTGGCATTTTCAGTGATTCCAGGCTAACATTTATACTGGATTACTCAACAAACTTCAACCTTCTCCCCTATGAAATTAGAATAATTAGGTTTGCCACAATACCAGTGGCAGGAAGATTCAGTTTATGCTGTCTGAGGATATGGACTGTCTGAGGATATTTGGAGAGATGCACTCCAACACCTGTGCACTATACTCTTACCATACCTGGCTAAAGCATGACACATATTTGCTTCACTCTCAGCAGGGATGTTGAAGAGTCCTTGGTCTCGAGTCATGAGTCAAGTCACGAGTCTTTGGACCCAAGTCTCGAGTCCGAGTCCTTGGTCCAAAATGGTGACTCATGAGTCACGAGTCACAAGTCACTCCCAAAGCTGACTCCACAAGTCCCTATTAAAATCAATGGGGGTTTTTCCCAACAAAATAAGGCTACTTCAGATGTGTGGTTTAAATAAATTCTAGGCACAAGTGTGCCTTTTTATTTCAAAACTCTGCAACTGATTTTGGCAAGAACAGACCAGACAGACAAACCCAAAATAACCAGGCAGGCAGAGGAGGCAGGGAACCCCAAAGCAGGCAGGCAGTGCCCTTTGTCTTAGACAATTCAACTGTTGAACTGGTCAAGAAGAGACCAGGCAGGCAGAGGAGGCTGGGAACCCCAGACAGGCAGGCAGAGGCAGCCAAACCCAAAATGTCTGAAAGGTTGCATTTTAGAAAAATGATTTTAAAAAATAAACTTGCTGTACTTCCTAAAACTTATCCATGTTGCATTTGAGGAACAAATGATTTTTTCTAAATGTTTGGCCCCCATTCTGGAACAGTGAGATCTCATCACAATTCCACCCTCACTGAACACCTGCTCCACTGGTGATGAACTTGCTGGAACCAGAAACACACTCAGAGCAGCCACACAGAGTAATCTCAGGTCCTTCTTCTGCCTCTCCCAAGTATGCAACACATCAATCAAAATAAATCTTGACACACCGTTGGGGCTGCATTCCTGGTAGCCATCCATAGTGGCCGAGCAGCGGCACACCTCGCTTCCATGCGCTCTTCGCCGGCAATCACGCTCCTCTCCACTCCTTCTGGCACAGCCCAGGGATGTTGAAGAGTCCTTGGTCTCGAGTCCCGAGTCGAGTCTCGAGTCCCATTAAAAATATTGGGACTCGAGTCCGAGTCGAGTCAGAGGGGGGACTCAGTCCGACTCACGAGTCGAGTCCTCGAGTCCGAGTCCCCATCCCTGACTCTCAGTTGCACTAGCTGCCTTTTAGCTTCTGAACAAGGTTCTGGATCAAACATACCTTAGGAAGCATTTTACTTCCATATGCACCTTCTTATTCCTTGAGATCAGCTAGGGAAACTCTTTATCTGGATACCTATCTAGACCTATAGGTGCCCAGAACATGGCTTTCTTGGAATATCACTGAGTTTATGTAGTAGCATGGTGTAAGCTTCATGGCTAAAGCCTTTCTGTTTTCCCACAAGATTCTGAATGTTTTGTTATGATTCATAACTTACAAAGCATTTTTACTTTAATTAGGATGGTATGTTATTACTGATGCTTTTTATACTTAAGGTTTCGTTTTGTGTTATTTTTTTTATCATTTGTATACTTCTTGGAATATTTTAATAAAATAAGTTATCATGTTTTAAATAAATACAGTTGAACATTTATAACATATTTTGTTAATGGGTGGCTCAAGCTTCCAAGACTCCAACACACAGCATACTCCAGCTCAATTAAGGCCAGACAATCAGGAGCCATAGAGCAGTTCAAGAGGCAGAGTAATGGCTGCACTTTATGTGGCAAGAAGTGCATTGTTGTTCTACCATAAACAACTAAACTAAGAGGTTTATATGAAGGGTGGAGGGGGAACTACTGTAACTTTAAAAAACCCACACACATTGCCAGGGAAGTGCAATAAAGCAAACATCAATTTCAATGCATGTGTGAGTGACATCCCACGGCCCCAGGGTGGAACAAGTGAGGGCCTGTTCCTGCCAAAGCCAAGCAAACCCAACAGCACCCAAGCATCAGAGGACAGTTCCATAAAGCAAGGACTTCAAAAGCAATTTGGCATCAACCACGAGGAAGGCAAATAATTCAGGTTACTCATAGAAACAGAAAGGAACACAAATACATAGCAGCTTTTAATGACAGCCCCATCAGCAGACTGTGATGTGGCACTCCGAAGGGACACACTAAAGCTACACTTTTCAAAACGCTCCATTCTGAGTAAAATAAGAAGCTTTTAAGAGGATCCTCTCTAGGGAATTTAACCAGATGAAACAACAGACAAGAGCAGAGCATAAACAAATATCTGGTACCTGAAAAATACCTGAGTCAGCCCAAACTTCTGAGGGCTACTTGCATTTAAAAAAGAAAAGAACCCGACAACAATAATGAACAAGTTGCCAAATCCAGGGAGTACAAGTCTGTTAATAGGCCCCTAAATGCATTTTCTAGATGTTACGAATGAATGATAGGAGATGACTCACACTATAATAGTCTTGCGCTTTTCTACTGCAGCATCCAGTTATCGTCATATTGTGGACTATATTGGAACAGATAGATCATTGGTTGACTTAACACAGAATTCATAATGTTCTTAAATGTAAAGGGGGAAACGCTAAGGAAACACATTAAGAACTAATGTGGGTTTTTGGAAGTGCCTTGGACGAAGGTGGCAAATTCTAGGCTCCAAGCATTTTCTCATTTGGCTCCACGACTGTGAAACTCTCTCCCTTTACACCTTTGGATGGAATCGGAGCTGAGTAAATTCAGGCGTGACCTGAAAACTTATCTGTTCAACTCGGAGCCATAGGTGTTAGACTTAGTGAGAAGTGGTTAATTGCTGTGATTTTGGTATTGTTTGATGGTTTTAATTATTTGTTCTTGTTAATTTAAATTTACTTAGATTGTAGCCTATTTTAAGTATTTTAATGTATTTTTAGTTTAAATTGTAATGTTTATTGTTTGAGTTATTTTGTATACAGTAATACCTTGGATTGCAAGTAACTTGGTCTGAGAGCATTTTGCAAGACAAGCAAAAATTTTTAATAAATTTTGACTTGATAAACAAGCGACGTCTTGCAAGACAAGTGTAGGGATGTAACCGCTCGCCTCGAGCAGGCAGAGCGGGCTGAAATCGGCCCCGCTCATGCCTGCCAGAGACTCGCTTTGATATAAGAGTGTTTTGGATTACAAGCACGGTTCCGGAACGAATTATGCTCTCAATCCAAGGTATTACTGTACTGTACTGCGCCCTGGTGTAGAGTGCAATATAAATTATATCTATCTATCTATCCATCTATCCAGGTTGAACATTGTATCACATGGTAAATTTAGCACAATTCCAATTGCAGAGATGGCCCACTATGTCTCTCTTGTGTTCTAGTTCCACCATTTAAAAAAAACACAACTAATTGGAATATGAATCCTACCTGTTCTTAGGTCTTAGTTTTTGTTCTGCTACTCTGTTCCCATTTCCATTCTTAGTGAGTTTAGCCATTTTCTGATAGCTCTTCCATGGATAGATTGCTTGACATTTATTCTCTGAATGCATAAGTTCCGTTTGTTTCTTGGATATCTCTTTCACATAAATTCTCTCTTGAACTAGATATTAGCATATATACTAAAAGTAAACCTAATTGTCTGAGTGCCAGTCATTATGTAGCCAAAATGACACCATCTGCACACAAGATTACAGTATCAGTAGGCGTGGGGGAACCCCAAGGTTTGCAGAAGTACCCCCCCAAAAAAAAACATGTAGAAAAAAAACCCTAAGGGAGAAAATCCCAAAACAACCCAATGAGGACTGAACATGCTCAGTAGCCATGAAATGCTGGATGATTGTTTGGTGTGTGTGTGTGTGTGTGAGCAACAGAAAACAAGGGACGAGGGGGAATGAAATGAAGTATTTTGGAAGAGGGCTTGGCTGACTGGTTGGAACACTGAACATCCAAGTTTGTTGCAGGGCCCACTTGCCTCCAGATAGCAAAACAGAAGTTCCATGCTGGTGATTAAAGGTTTTCAAAACACCTGAGCACCTAACTTCAAAGCAAAACAAAGAAACGGGCCCTCGTGGTGGTTGAGAAAATCCTGAAGGCATGTTATGACAACATGACAAAGACCTGAGAAATCAGTAAGCACAGACTGTAGAAGGAAAAGTGTGCCCACCACAGGCGATAATGCCTCTGTCATCATGACACCTGCAACACTCCGAAAAACCTACAATCTGTGTAATCTTGCAAATCTCCAATAGGGGGAGGAGCCACAGCTTTACATGCAAGAGGCCTCAGATTCAATCCCTGTCATCTCCAATTAAAAGGTTCTAGGTAGCAGGGCTGGGAAAGTGACCTCTCTGCCTAAGTCCTTGGAAAGCCAGTGTTAGCTGGAGCAGACAATACTGAGCTAGATGAACCAACTGATCTGATCCTGTACAAGCCAGCTTCTTACTGGGAAGGCCCATAGATCAGTAGGGAAGAGCACATGCTTTGCATACAGGAGACACTCTCTTCAATCCCCAGCATCTCCAGTTAAAGAATCTTAGGAAGCAGATCTAGGTAAAACCACTGCTTGAGACCCTGGAGAGGTGCTGTCAGAAGGGATGTTGAAGAGTCCTTGGTTTCGAGTCACGAGTCGAGTCAAGAGTCTTTGGACCCGAGTCTCGAGTCCGAGTCCCTGGTCCAAAATGGTGACTCAAAATGGTCACTCCCAAAGCTGATTCCACGAGTCCCTATTAAAATCAGTGGGGGGTTTTCCCAACAAAATAAGGCTACTTCAGCCTTATGTGGCTTAAATGTGTGAAATCAGTAAGCACAGACTGTAGAAGGAAAAGTGTGCTGATGTGTGGCTTAAATAAATTCTAGGCACAAGTGTGCCTTTTTATTTCAAAACTCTGCAACTGATTTTGTCAAGAACAGACCAGGCAGACAAACCCAAAATAACCAGACAGGCAGAGGAGGCAGGGAACCCCAAAGCAGGCAGGCAGAGGCATTTGTCTTGGACAATTCAAACTGTGGAACTGGTTAAGAAGAGGCCAGGCAGGCAGAGGAGGCAGGGAACCCCAAAGCAGGCAGGCAGAGGCAGCCAAACCCAAAATGTCTGAAAGGTTGCATTTTAGGAAAATGATTTTAAAAAATAAACTTGCTGTACTTCCTAAAACCTATCCATGTTGAGGAACACGATTTTGGAACACGAGTCTCGAGTCGAGTCCTTGGTCTCGAGTCCCGAGTCGAGTCTCGAGTCCCATTAAAAAATATTGGGACTCGAGTCTGACTCGAGTCAGAGGGGGGACTCAGTCCGACTCACGAGTCGAGTCCTCGAGTCCGAGTCCCCATCACTGGCTGTCAGTCAGAGTAGAAAGTACAGGGCAACCTTTTCCAACCTGGCACCCTCAAGACATTTTAGACTACAACTCCCAGCATTCCTTACTATCAACCATGTTGGCTGGGACTGGACTGGGGAAGTCTGGTATATGGCTAGAAGACTAATGGCCTTAGTATAAGGTGGCTTCATAATTGCATGTATTTTATTCTCAAACATTAGTCTTCATGTAACTTTAATATTTTGATATGCTTACGTTGGCTGTTCTGCTATAACTGAGAGGTGACTTTTCTTTTCACATGTCCTCTTACAGCAGCATTCATCTGAACTATCCATGCTGGCTTGGTCTGTACTCTTTCACAAGGTTTTTCAGAACCATCTTCCTGTCTTTTCTGAATCTCCTAATATTAGCTGCTTTCTCAAATACCCACTGAAGTTTTGGAATTTGACACATCTTATTTATTTATTTATTTATTTATTATATTTATCAATCGCCCATCTGGCCGGTCACCCGGCCACCCTGGGCGATGTACAATTAAAATACAGTAAAACACAATAAAATATAATAATTAAAACAATATAAAAAATTCTCATTAAAAACCTAACCCACCCCATATTCCCGCCTGAACAGCCATGTTTTTAATGCACGGCGGAAGCTCATCACGGAGGGGGCATGGCGAAGGTCACTAGGGAGGGAGTTCCATAATGTGGGGGCCGCCACAGAGAAGGCCCTCTTCCTAGTCCCCACCAGCCTGGCTGCTCTGGCTGATGGAATAAGGAGAAGGCCGTCCGTGGCAGACCTTGTTGAGCGGCCTACTTGATGTTGCTGGCATAAGTACATCTTACAATTTCTATTGTTCTAGGTCAGAGGTAGTTGCTTTGGACTACAACTTCCATAAGCTCCAGCTGGCATGGTCAATGGTCAGGAGTTTAAAACATTTGGAGAGCACCAGGTTGCCTACTCCTGTTCTAGGTTATTTGCATATCTTTGCTTTTCATGTGAGCGCTAGTATTATTTAATGAGATAATATAGTCCTTAAAAAACTGTGCCAGTGCACTGCATGGTTGCATCTTCAATCTTACTTGCTCAAACAGACTCTCTGATGTTTGGATTTCATTTTCATTCAAGATAATCCATCTTAACCCTGTAACTACTAACTATCATGTTGTATCATGTTCTAAGTGTGAGATGTGATATGAAAATGAACAACATCTGCTAATCCTCTCTCTCAACAAATTTCTTGTAAGTATTTGCCCTAACTATATATCAAATATTCAATGCAGTATTTTCTATGACTCCTAAGTGTGATCACCAGAGGGTAATCATATTTTGGCAAACTGTCAAGAGAAGTATTAGATAGGTCATCTGTGGCTTTTTACCCTCTGGAATTTATGAACACTATTTTGATTTTATCAGATTTGTATTCCATCTTCCCTTCCTCCAAGGAGCTCAGTACAGCTATGATCTAGCCAAGGTAATCATCATTATAATCTAGTAGTCAAAAGAAAGAAGAGTTATCTGAACTGACAGGAAGCTGCTATTAACCTTATTACTAGTTACTGGATATCAATTATCTACATTTACAAACCTTTGATACCTTCTCAGCAGTGAAGCTGGACAGGCTGGTGAGCCTCTGTTTTTGCTTTCAAGCATGGTAGAGCCTTCTTCTACCCAGTGTTACAAACAAGCCAGAAGATTAGAGAGGACAACACAGGCATACAGCATTTCAGACCCTCAGCTTTGCTCCCCATCCAAAGACAAATACAGCTGTTGCCAAGCAGCCCCCATTTTGAGTAGATGCTTGTGCCTCAAGTGGCAACAAAGGACAGGAAAGGGTTAATACCTGGAGTCCTCTACCTCTGGGAATAATAGGTGGAAATTCCTGTGGATGAGTCATAAGTACATAAGAAGAGCTATGCTGAATCAGACACCAAACACCTATCTAATCCAGCACATAGATACCAACCAGCTGCCTGTGGGAAGCTCACAAGTAGGACATGAGTGCGATAGCACCCTCCTGCTCATGTTACCCAGCCAATTGGTTTACAGAGTCAGCAGGACTCAGCATATCAAACCACAGTACAGTATATGCCCACTCCCTACAAACCTGAAAGGCTTTTTCTAGAATCTAAATTAAATCAAGCACCCGGCTCAGGATTGTTCCTGTCAATTAAAGTGAGAAGGAGAATCCTTTACCCAGGGGAAACATTCCAGTCCAAGTGTCCTCTTCCAGCAGCACTTCCATCTGAAGCATCACTTCATAATGCATAAATTGCCCTGCCCAAATTCAGTCATTAAGCCAGGAGACTTAGTCCAGTAGACCTACTGCATAGACAAGACCGTACCATAAACAAATTTTACCTAAAATTATTCCACTTGTACTTTGTTCAGGACAGTATTCTATATTCAATATCCAAAATCTAGAAACAATGAAAAAACTGTGACCTTTTTTGTTTTTCACATAATACATCCAATGAAATCCCTTTATCATAAGTTTGCCTTTATCATAAATTACCTTTACCATAAGAGAAGTGTAAAAAAAGTGTTCAACATGAAACATCAAGGTACCTACTATATATCTAATATCACACCAGAATATAGGCAGATATAGCTGTTATGTCAATATGGTCATTATACTATATGGTCATTATAACCTATCATACGCAAACCGTGATATTGAAGCAATTGACAAGAATATACAGTATATAGTTTTTTCACTACCAATGTTTCTGCTTAGTCCTCTTCCTCATTGGTAAGAATCACTAATGCATTTGTACTGTTGCTACCACTGCAATACTTGCAAACCACAGTACAAACAAGACCATAAAGATGGCATGAATCACTGACTGCAAGTTTTGTTGACTGTGATTTGGCAGGTGCAGCAAACTGTCTTTAGTAATTACTCTGGTGTTGGTTCTTATTTTTTCTTTTTTTGTGGATACTGGATGAAGATATCCATGTAAACATTGCCATCCTTATTGTTCTGGAAAGACTTTGTAAACCAAACACTGGAAATGAACTGTGAACAGGTGGTACATAGCAGTATCAACAGTTGGAGGGAGACATGCAATGTTAAGCTCTCTGTAGTTTCTTAATGTTTTTAATGTACTTTGCTGCATGCTAAATGGCTCACAATTCATATGGCTCATTGGCTTTCCATCATCCCCCCACCCCACCCTATGTAACGCTTCTTGGCTTTTTGATGATTGCATAAGCATTTGCTCTATGAACATTTCTGCCCATATAAATGCCTTTGCTGTATCAACCATGTGAATAATCCAAAGGTACAGTCATGCCTTGGATTGAGAGCATAATTCGTTCCAGAAATGTGCTTGTAATCCAAAACACTCTTATATCAAAACGAAATCCCTCCAAAAAAATTGGTGCAGAGATTTTTAATTTAAGCCATACTACAGTACTTGTATTGCAAGACGTCACTTGTATATCAAGTAAAAAAAATATTAAATAAATATTTAAAAATTTGCTTGTCTTGCAAAACGCTCTCAAACCAAGTTACTTGCAATCCAAGGTATTACTGTATACTGTTCTTCTACTCTTTCTCAGAGTTTCTTTAGTTTCTTCAAGCCTTTGGGATAAGATTGGTAGAACTACTGAAGACTTTATCTGTTCCACTGGCACTTCTTTAGTAATGAATTTCTTAAAAAGAAAAGTTCCTTGATTACTAGGTTGTCAATCTCTGTTGCTTCACTGGATTCAGGGGACAGTTCTTTGTTCTCTTTAGTGGTCTTTGGTGTGGTTAATCTATGACTTAGGGTGAAGACAATGTGTGCTCTCTAGTGGTTCCCACCTCTGGAATATTGTAGTGTACTTTAGAGAACTTCCTGCTGTTGATACCAGTAAGTGGCCATGGACTGCATGTGAGTATGCTTTGCCTGTCATTATATGACACCCAGTATTACACACACACATCAGCTCCAGGACTTCCTCAATACCAGATCCACTCATCAGATTCCCAATGGCTCCCAAATATGCTATCAAAAGGTGGAAACCTCCAAGATGTATAATAATCTTATTAAACTCTGTAAGATGGGAACTTACTACCCGAATTGCTTTTATCCACAGACTCTGACTGAAAGTAACAACAGGCACATCCATACCCAATCTCTGCAATCTATATATATAAAAGAAGGTGTCCTGACTGACTGACTGACTGACTGATTTTGACTGACTCATCAACGCCCAGCTCAACCGGTTTAATCTAGGAACGTGAAATTTTGAAGGGACATTGCTTTTATGATGTAGACACCCACTAAGGAAGGATTTTTGGAAATTCCATCCCTAAGGGGGGGGAAAGGGGGGGGGAATTGCCCCACTCTCATATCTCCTATGGGCAAAACAACAGGGGAGCAGTTATGCAAATCGGCCTCACCTCATAATTGCTGCAGGAGCCAATAGGAGCAGTTATGCAAATCGCCCATACGACACTTAGAATGTTCGTATGAATTCCTGCAGGGGCCAATAGGGGTGGGTATGCATATCTCCCCTAGGCCATTTAGAATGTTCTCTGAGGGGGTGAAAAGGGAGGGAAAGTTTTTAAATGACTGAATGACTGTTGTGTGTGGGGCGTCGTCGCATAGGCTCCACTCCATCACGTTTTGATGGATCTACCCCAAACTTGGCACGGTCACTCTTCATCACCTGTAGACTCTCAGGATCAACCTGATTTTTCTTTAAGATTAGATATTTCTGTCAGAAAATTTTTCTGCTGCCAGCACCCAGTCTAAACGTTACACTTTCAGTCAGAGAATGTTGTGTGTGGGGCGTCCCAAATCCTGTGTGTCCGTGTGTCTGTGTGTACGAGTGCTTGCGTGCGTCGCATAGGCTCCTACACGGTTGGATGGATCCGCCCCAAACCTGGCACGCATACTCTCCATCACCCAAGGACAAAGACTGGCGGGTTCAAATCTCCGAAAAAGCCATCACTGCGCCTGTACGGCCCAAAATAGATGACAGCCAATGGCATCACTTGGAATGTTTGCAGGGGCCATTCAGGAGCGGTTATGCAAATCACTCCAACAACATTTAGAATGTTCGTATGAACTGCCGCCACAGGGGCCCAATCAGGAGTGGATATGCAAATCTCTCCTATGTCAAAACAGAATGTTCATATGCACTGCAGCCAGGGCCTACACGGGGGGGGGGGAGCTGGGATTACATTGTTGGGTAGTCCTGAGGGGGAGGGGGAACAGGGATTTCATTGCTGTGTAGTCCCAGGGGGGGCAAGCTGGGATTTCATTGTTGTGTAGTCCCGGGGAGGGGGGAGCAGGGATTTCATTGTGTGGTCCCGGGGGAGCAGGGATTTCATTGTTGTGTAGTCCTGGGGGGAGAGCAGGGATTTCACTGTTGAGTAGTCCCGGGGGGAGAGCAGGGATTTCACTGTTGTGTAGTCCCGGGGGGGAGAGCAGGGATTTCTCTGTTGTGTAGTCCCAGGCGGGGGGGAGCTGGGATTACATTGTGTGGTCCTGGGGGGGGGAAGCAGGGATTTCATTGTTGTGTAGTCCCAGGGGGACGACGACAGGGAATTCATTGTTCCGTAGTCCCGGGCGGGGGGGAGCTGGGATTACATTGTGTGGTCCTGGGGGGGGGAAGCAGGGATTTCATTGTTGTGTCGTCCCAGGGGACGACGACAGGGAATTCATTGTTGTGTAGTCCCGGGGGGGGGGGGAGCTGGGATTTCATTATGTAGTCCCCGGGGGGGGAGCAGGGATTTCATTGTGCAGTCCCGGGGGGCAGACAGAGATTTGATTGTGTAGTCCCGGGGGGGGGGGGAGGAAAGCAGGGATTTCATTGTACAGTAGAACTTGTCTGGGATCACCGTATGTGAACAAAATACACCAGAAAAGCCATCAGAAGAGCTTTGCCACCTCTCTGAAACTTGACAGTGTGGTTCTGGTCATACAAGTGTGAGATGTTGTAACAAACCAGCTTTCTGTAGTAAATTCATTCAACTGTACCAATTCTGAGGTAATGCAATTTTTGCATTCATATGACATTTGGAAATCACTGAATCAGTGCACATACATAGAAAAGCTACGCTGGAATGGTTTATCCATTTAACTCTTCCACAAATTATCACCTCAGTAGAAGAAAACATCAGTGATCTAGAAGCTTGCAAATGAATCCACAAAATTTATAAGGCCTTCTGTCACATTGAATCTGATCTGTGGCACAACAGCAGCTGAAAGCTTTTTTGCTTGGTGCTTGGAAATGGTTCTTACTCATCACAAACTACTAGGTGAGTGGCTATTTAGAAATTCAACTTAGGGTTTAAGTCATAGGTTTATCTTTTCAGTAGTTACAGTAGATGCAACTTTTCCATTCACTCGCAGAATGATTGCCACAACAAAGTGAGCGCTAAATCAAGTTAGAACTGGCTCCCAGTCATGCCCATAATTTTAAAAACGTGTCATTTGCACTAAAACAATTCAATTCTTGAAGCTATTTTAATTTGATTTGTGTGTGACTATCAGTGTGACAAAAGCAGCAGAGCATTAAAAAACCTATCTGTAAAAGTAAAATAGCCCAGGTTTGTGGAAAAGGAATTACATTGGCTACCTCTAAAATCTATTATCTAACTCTTCTGTTAATTCATCTTGGATTTCCCAACTTGTTCACTTGCACTGGTCTGATATACTATTAGTATAGAGATTTTCATTTTTAGCAACATAATCAATAAGGCATTTCCATGTATCATTTCCATGTATTTCCCTCTTGTCAAGGGGAAACTTCCCACCGGTGTGGGAATTATATATCGAACAGATGGAAAGCTTTTTAATCTCAGCAGGCTGAAAGCAAAAAGTAAGGTAATTACAACCTCCGTTGTGGAACTTCAGTATGCTGATGATAATGTGGTCTCCGCACATTCAGAGGATGATCTCCAAACTATCCTAAATGCTTTTGCAGAAGCATACGAAAAACTTGGTCTCTCACTTAACATCAAAAAAACCAAAGTGCTTCATCAGCAAGTGCAAGCCAATCCTTTGGTGATGCCATCTATCCAGCTTGGCGGGACAATACTGGAAAATGTCGATCATTTTCTCTATCTTGGCAGCTATCTTTCTGTTACAGCTAACATCGACAGTGAAATCCAGCATCGTCTGAGCTCCGCAAGTGCCGCATTTTCTCGAATGAAACATAGAGTGTTCGAGGATCGGGATATTTGTAAGAAGACCAAAACACTGGTTTATGAAGCCATTGTATTACCAACTTTATTGTATGCCTGCGAAACATGGACTATCTATAAACGTCACTTCCACCTCCTTGAAAGGTTTCATCAACGTTGCCTCCGGAAAATCCTGCAAATTACTTGGGAAGATAGGCGAACAAATGTCAGTGTACTGGAAGAAGCAAAGACTACTAGCGTTGAAAAAATGATCCTTCAACGCCAACTTCAGTGGACCGGTCATGTTGTTCGAATGCCTGACTGCCGTCTCCCAAAGCAGTTACTTTACTCCCAACTCAAGGATGGAAAGCGGAATATCGGTGGTCAATATAAGAAGTTTAAAGATGTTCATAAGGCTAATCTAAAAAAATGCAATATAAACATCGAAAACTGGGAAGCTCTGGCCCATGAACGATCTAAATGGAGGTTGGCCTTTCACAAAGGTTCCATGGACTTTGAAGAAGCCCGAGTGCAAGGTGAAAGGGAGAAACGTGCTAAGCGAAAAGCACGTCAAATGAATCCTTTACAGGACCATCTTCTATCTGGTAACCTGTGTCCTCACTGTGGGAAGCTGTGTGGATCTAGAATTGGCCTCCACAGTCACTTACGGACCCATCGCTAGAGTCTACACAATCTTCTTTAGAATTTCCTCCTTTTATCCCAGAAGACAATCTTACTCGGTCACGAGTGATCGCCTGATGATGATGATCTATTAAAATTAATGGATAATTGATTTTGATCCATTTGAATCTAGTTTATGCTCAATGCATGAAAAATGGTGTAGGAAATACATTAATCTGACAGCATCAATCTTCTGAATATCTAAAAATGTGCTCTCTTATTAACATTACATATCCCTGCTATCACTCAAGTGGATTTTCTACTGTTTCTACTTTCTGTTGCAGGGATGGATGGAGGGAAGCAGATTTAGGGTCACCTACAGTCTCTGAAAAGGTCAGGACATGCTCAGTTTTGGTTGATTTTCAGAAATGAATGGCCAGTTCAAGATCACTTTTCCTTCAGAAGAACCATGTGTACCAGGCAGATTATCTAATTAACTGGATAATCTATAGACATATTCATTATTGTGAAGAAAAGAGCCTTTGGGGGTTCCTACCTGCACACACACACACACACACGCCTCCTCATGTGTAAACCAAGAAAAACCGGTTGGGGGCTGGGAGGAGGCGAAGTGTGCATAGTTCCTCTGGATGGCGCCTGAAAGTCCTGAAAAGCAGGAGACCCGGCTTTCAAATGCAAATGCCATGAGTCATGAGTCCCCCTCCCCTGCCTAGCCAGGTGAAGTGCATCCTGATTGGCTGGAGGCAGCAGAGCTACAGAAAGGAGGAGGGGAGGGGGAAAGAGCTATATTCCAAAGTGTGAGTTTTGTGTCTTTGTCTTTGTTCATCACGTGGTTGCTGGCTGTGGAGCAATGGCAGTGTCCGGTTTAAGGCTGGCCGGCAGCCAGCAGCTGTCTTGGCTTCTGGGAGCGTTGCCAAGTCCGACTGAGATAAGATAAGGACTTCTCACAAGGAGCGGCGTAGTAAAACAGTCCGGGGATTTTAGCCAGTAAAGTTCTTACGAAAGTCAAAGGATCAAGCAAAGCCGTCGTCAGGGTCAGTCCGAGTAAAGTCCAAGAGTCCAGGGTCCAAGGCAAGGTTCAGGAGCAGGGTCCGGGATCAGGAACAAGAGTCATGGAGGACGTTGTTTCCCAATACCCATGCTCTAGTGAGTGAGTGCTTTTCTACAGCCTGCTGCCGGCCACGCCCCTCCCACAGCTGGAGCTCTTCAGCAGCAGGCTGATTATAAAAGCCTCACAAGGCCGACGTTCTGGTTTGCAGCCGGACGCTGCGTCGAGGGGCCTGCATCTGTTCCTGCCTTTTCATCACCCGCCTTTGTCTGGGAGTTGGGGCCTGCGCTATCTCCGGCTCTGATTCTGACTCTTCTCGGGCTGGGAAACTCCCACGGGTCATGCCAGAGGGGCCTGCCAGCTCTTCAGCTGCCCGGTCGGCCCCGTCTGGAACAGCAGTGTCTGCACTCTGCTCCTGAGGAGCGTCCAGGGCCCTGGGTGAGTCACCCTCGTCTTCAGAGGAGGATTCCTGGAGGGGGGTCATGACATCACTCCCCTCCCCAGGAGCCCCTCCCGGGGAATCGGATCCCCCGGGTTTCCTGGGATATCGGCGGTGGAACCGGCGTAGAAGAGCCGGGGCGTGGACATGAGAGGCGTCCTCCCAGGAGCGTTCATCAGGTCCATAACCTGCCCAGTCCACGAGGTACTGCAGGCGGCCCCGACGGGTGCGAGAGTCCAGGATCTTGGCCACTTCATATTCCTCCTCGCCTTTCACTAGTACTGGCGGTGGGGGTGCCGGAATCGGACGGGCAGGATCGGTAGGAGCGACTGGAGCGAGGAGGGAGCGGTGGAAGACTGGGTGGATACGCAGAGAGGGCGGCAATTGCAGCCGGAAGGCCACGGGGTTGATCTGTGCTGTGATCGGAAAAGGCCCAATGAAACGAGCATCCAACTTCTGGCTTGGGCGTTGCAGCGGCAGATGCTTGGTGGACAACCAGACCTGATCCCCGACTTCCAGGGGAGGCCCAGACTGCCGTTTGGTGTCCGCAAAGCGTTTGTACATTTTCTTGGCCCGGATTAACTGTTCCTGCAGCAGGGAATGTACCGCCTGAAGTTCCTGGAGGAGCTCATCGGCCGCGGGAACCATGGAGGGGGTTGCCATGGATGGGAAGAATTGTGGGTGGTAACCATGATTGGCAAAGAACGGAGTCTGCTGCGTGGAGGCATGGGGAGAGTTATTGTAGGCGAACTCGGCCAAAGGTACAAGTCCACCCAGTTGTCTTGTTGGTAATTGACGTAGCAGCGGAGGTATTGCTCCAGGGTTGCATTCGTGCGCTCCGTCTGGCCGTCCGATTGCGGATGGTACGCCGAGGAGAGATGTAATTTCACATCCAACAGGCGAAACAGGGTCTGCCAGAAGCGGGACGTGAACTGAGGACCCCGGTCGGAGACTAAGCCCTGTGGCAGCCCATGTAATCGGAAGATGTGCTGGATGAATAACTCCGCCGTCCCTTTTGCTGACGGGGTACCGGAGCAGGGTACAAAGTGGGCCATCTTGGTCAACAGGTCGACTACCACCAAGATGGTGGTATGTCCCTTGGAGGAGGGCAGGTCGGTAATAAAATCCAAGGACACCAGTTTCCAAGGTCCGGTAGGTGTGGGTAAGGGATGCAAAAGCCCTGCTGGCTTTCCCACCTGGTGCTTGGCCCGGCGACAGGTCTCACAGGAGCCTACATAACGTTCCACATCAGCGTGGACCCTGGGCCACCAGAAGTCCCGGGTCAGCAGGTGTAAAGTTTTGAATACGCCAAAATGTCCCGCAGGCCGACTGTCATGGCACTGCTGCAGTATTTCCATCCGAGTGGGACCCGGAGGAACATACAGACGTTGGTGGTGGCGCAGGAGTCCATCGCGGGCATTAAAGGGAGACGGTCCCCCTGGCCCTGGAGTCTCCAGTTCCTGCCTCCTGGCCCTCGCAAAGGGATCTCGGCCCTGTTGTTCTCGTAGCTGGGCGAGCATGCTAGGGGGAAGGAGGACTGCAACAAAATTCTCAGGACGTAGGATCGTGGACAAGGTTTCCTCTGGTTTGGGGAAGGTGTATTCGGGTTTCCGGGAGAGGGCATCCGCCTGTCGGTTCCGGGACTGGGGAATGTATGTGACTGTGAAGTGGAACCGGGAAAAGAATAGCGCCCACCGGATTTGCCGCTGATTTAGCTTTCGGGCGGTCTGCAGGAATTCCAGGTTCCGGTGGTCCGTCCGGACTTCTACGGGGTGAAGGGCGCCTTCCAGTAGATGCCGCCAAGTCTCGAAGGCTGCCTTGATTGCCAGCAGCTCCTTCTCCCATATTGTATAATTGCGTTCTGCAGGGTTGAGTTTACGGGAGTGGAATGCGCATGGCAGCAAGGTCTCTCCGGTCTCCGCAGGTTGGAGCAAGACAGCGCCGAGGGCGACATCAGAGGCGTCGGTTTCGACCACAAACGGAGTGTTCGGGTTTGGGTGTTGCAGGATAGGCTCTGTCACAAAGAGCTCCTTGAGTTTTTGGAAGGCTCCTTGAGCCTCAGGCCCCCATTGAAAAAGTTTACTGGACCGGAGCAGGTTGGTCAGGGGTGCAGTGACCTCCGCGAAGTTGGTAATGAAGCGCCGGTAGTAGTTAGCAAACCCCAAAAACCTTTGGACGTCCTTGACCGTCCTGGGGGGTTGCCAGGAGAGTACTGCTGCCACTTTTGCTGGCTCCATCTCTATGCCCCTGGTAGAGATCCGGTGTCCCAAGAAGTCTACAGATTCCAGGTCAAAGGCGCATTTCTCCAATTTGGCATAAAGATGGTGCTCCCGTAACCGCTGCAGCACAGCACGGACGTGGGCCGTGTGCACCTGGGGCGTAGGGGAGTAGATCAAAATGTCGTCCAGGTAAATGACGACAAACCGGTCTAGGTAGTCTCGGAAGATGTCATTCATGAAATGCTGGAAGACTGCGGGAGCATTGCAGAGCCCAAACGGCATTACGGTGTACTCGAAATGCCCGTACCGGGTCTGAAACGCAGTCTTCCATTCATCCCCAGCCCGGATGCGCACCAGGTTGTATGCCCCCCGCAGGTCGAGCTTGGTAAAAATGGTGGCCTGGTGGAGACGCTCCAATAATTCTGGGATGAGGGGAAGGGGATACCGGTTGCGTCGGGTAATCTGGTTCAGGGCCCTGTAATCGTTACAAAGGCGCAGCTCTCCGCATTTCTTTTTTACGAAGAGCACCGGAGCGGCTGCAGGGGATTTGGAGGGTCGGATGAAACCCCTCTTTAGGTTTTTTCCCAAAAAGTCTCGTAAAGCCACCAGCTCGGGCTCAGAAAGAGAATAGATCCGCCCGGCAGGAATCCGAGACCCAGGCAGCAGGTCAATTGGGCAATCATAAGGGCGGTGTGGTGGCAAGTGGTCGGCTTCCTGCTTGTCAAAGACATCCTTGAAAGCTTGGTACTTGCTGGGCAAGGACGTTAGTGTTGGCTGGGGCACAGGAGACGGCCCTGTGGCAATACTGGCCTGTCTGGACCAACAGCGAGAGCTGCAGTAGTCTGAGGCAAACACCACTTCCCCACGGGGCCAGTTGATACGAGGGTCATGGAGGGTTAGCCAGGCCATCCCGAGCACGAGGGGGAAGTGAGACACTGTGACCAGCAAGAAGCGGAGTTGTTCCCGGTGTCCCTGGATCTCCATGTTCAGGGGGACAGTTTCCAGCGATACTGGACCTGAAGTCAAGGGCCGCCCATCAATGGTCTCGATGGTGATTGGGGATTCCAGCGGGGTCAGTGGGACTCCATGTTGCTGGGCAAAGCCCACATCGATGAAGTTGCTCGATGCCCCTGAATCTATCATGGCTGTGGTCTGGATTGTGGTTTGGTCGGGGAGGCACAAGGTCACAATCACCGCCAAGGGTGGGTGAAGGCGTTTGACTGGGGTCACCAAGTTGGTGCGGGACTCCTGGCCCAGTCCTACGATCCCAACTAGGACTGGGGCTTGGCGTTTCCCGAGAGGTGATGGTCTTTTGGCGGGGCACTGGCTAGCATAATGTCCTGCTTCCCCACAGTACAGGCATAGTCCCGCTTGTCGCCGTCGTTCCTTTTCCCTGGTGGTGAGCCGGGGCCGAGCCCCCCCGATCTGCATTGGTTCCTCAGTCGCTATGGGAGGACCTGTCCTGGGACCTGGAGCCCATGCTTGGTGTGCTGGGCTGGTCTCTCGGCGTGAGACTGGGGCTCTACGGACAATACGACGGCCCTCTAGGCGTCCATCGATCCGGAGACAGAGCTGGGTTAAATTCTGCAGGGTTGTAGGTCTCTCTGCCCGGGCTAGCTCATCACAAATCTCGTCCGCTAAACCTTCCTGGTATTGGTCCATCAGAGCAGACTCATTCCAGGTAAGATCTTGGGCCAGCAGCCGGAAAGAACTGGTGTAAGTGGCGACTGAGTCCTTGCCCTGCCGGAGTCGGCGTATCCGCCTGTTGGCAGTCTCTGCCTTCTGTGGGTCCTCATAGGCAGCCTTAAAATCTGCCAGGAAGCCTGCATAGTTGTCCAGCAGGGGGCTAGGCTGCAGGAGATAAGGGGTAGCCCATTTGGCAGCCAGCCCAGTGAGTAGACTAATTACAAAGCCGACCTTCACGCGGTCAGTGGGGAAGTCCTCTATCCGCAGTTGCATATACAACTCACATTGAGCCACAAACCCTGGGAACTTGTCTGGTGTTCCATCAAATTTCTCAGGGGGTGCTATAGGGCACTTACGTTTGGGTGTCCTTGGTGCAGCCTGTGGCGGTGCCCCAAGCTGGTGGGCTTGGCTCTGCAGGGTAGTAACCGCAGTGGTGAGCTGGGCTATCTGGTTCCTAAGAAGCTGGTTTTTTGCTAACACAGCTTCAAGAGTCGTTGCTTCCATGCTGCTGGCTGAGAGATTGGGAAACAAACTGTCCGGTTTAAGGCTGGCCGGCAGCCAGCAGCTGTCTTGGCTTCTGGGAGCGTTGCCAAGTCCGACTGAGATAAGATAAGGACTTCTCACAAGGAGCGGCGTAGTAAAACAGTCCGGGGATTTTAGCCAGTAAAGTTCTTACGAAAGTCAAAGGATCAAGCAAAGCCGTCGTCAGGGTCAGTCCGAGTAAAGTCCAAGAGTCCAGGGTCCAAGGCAAGGTTCAGGAGCAGGGTCCGGGATCAGGAACAAGAGTCATGGAGGACGTTGTTTCCCAATACCCATGCTCTAGTGAGTGAGTGCTTTTCTACAGCCTGCTGCCGGCCACGCCCCTCCCACAGCTGGAGCTCTTCAGCAGCAGGCTGATTATAAAAGCCTCACAAGGCCGACGTTCTGGTTTGCAGCCGGACGCTGCGTCGAGGGGCCTGCATCTGTTCCTGCCTTTTCATCACCCGCCTTTGTCTGGGAGTTGGGGCCTGCGCTATCTCCGGCTCTGATTCTGACTCTTCTCGGGCTGGGAAACTCCCACGGGTCATGCCAGAGGGGCCTGCCAGCTCTTCAGCTGCCCGGTCGGCCCCGTCTGGAACAGCAGTGTCTGCACTCTGCTCCTGAGGAGCGTCCAGGGCCCTGGGTGAGTCACCCTCGTCTTCAGAGGAGGATTCCTGGAGGGGGGTCATGACAGGCAGCAAGCCAAGCAGAGGTCCAAGCCTTCGGGCGGCCTCAGGATCCGACCCCAGGTAGCTCCTGGTGAAATTAGCTGAATGATTTTAGATTGTAAGCCTGCGGGCAGGGACTGTATTGTTAATTGTTGTAAACCGCCCAGAGAGCTTCGGCTATTGGGCGGTATAAAAATTAAATAAATAAATAAATAAATAAATAAATGAGGGCTTTGGCAAGGCAAGCCTTGTGGAGGGCTACCCATCTCGGACCTTCGGGTAGGTGTGTAGTCTCTTCGGGCGGCAAGGCTGTGCTGGACCCAACCCTGAAGAGAACTGACCCCCAGGTAACTAGTTGTGTGCCTGGGAGATATAAGGAATCAGTAGGTTTTGTTATTTTGCAGCTCTATTACTTTGTACCAAAGCGTCTCTCTCATTTTTGTTTCTTTCCCTCATTTCCCTATTCTTGTTGTAAAATGCTACCTGAATAAACCTTCTTTTGGTTTTTTACCCCACAGGGTGTTTGTGGATGCTCTGTCCCCCTTCCTCCACAATTATTAAAACGGAATTTAGGTTGTGAGGGTTAATAGTGTTCACCTTTAAAGTGCTAATATTTTCTGACAATGCCATTCAATAACATGCATAAGACATAGCCATTCTCTGTATCTATTTAAGTAATAGACAGACCTGTGGCTTACGCTGGCTCAGCTTGTCTGAGTGTGGAAAGCTAAGCAGGGTCAGGCCTGGTTATTACTTGGACGGGAGACCCCTCCTCTAGTTTCCTGCATTGAGCAGGGGGTTGAACTCGATAGCCTTGTAGGCTCCTTCCAACTCTATAATCTATGAAATCTATAATGTTAAAATTAGTGTGAGAAAAGAGCCTTTGGGGGGGGTTCTCTCACACACACACACACCCCTCATGTGTGAACCGGCTGGGGTGGGGTGTGCATAGTTAGCGTGTGGAGAAAGGGGCCCTTGGGGGTTCCTGCATGCATGCATGCGCGCGCGCACACACACACACACACACACACACACATGCCTCCTCATGTGTAAGCCAAGTGGGACCAGTTGAGGGGGCTGGGAGGAAACGAAAGCCTCGGATGGAATGAAGATGCCTGGAGAAGCTAGCCTAGGGCTTTCATATGTAAATAGTTCAAGCCATGAGGCATGACTCATGAGCCTCCCTCATCCTGACTGGCCAGGTGAAGTTCAATCTAATTGGCTGAGAGGCAGGAGAGTTACAAGGAGGAGGGAGGGGGGGAAAGGTATATTTCCCAAAGCGTGGGTTTTGGTCTTTGTTCTACCCGGCTGTGGTAATGGCGGTAAGCCAAGGACCCCAGGCAGCTCCTGGTGAAATTAGCTGGATTGAGGGCTCTAGTAAAGGCAAGCCTTGTGGGAGTTTTACCCATCTCAGACCTTCGGGTAGGTGTGGTAATCTCCCTCGGGCAGCGAGGCTGTGCTGGATTTAACCCTTGAAGAGAACACCCTCAGGTAACAGGTGTGTGCCTGAGAGATATTAAGGAATCAGGTTTTATTGTTTTGCAGCTTTACTGTGTACTAACGTGTCTCTCTCTTTATTTTGTGTGCTTCTCTCATTTCCCTAATCTTGTTGTAAAATGCGACCAGAATAAACCTTGTCTTGGTTTTACCCCACATGGGAGTTGTGGATTGCTCTGTGGCTTCAGTAACTAAATCTGGGTTACAGAATTAAAGGCGAGTCCCTCAACAGAGATCCAAGTAGGATTGCAGACAGCTGAGGCTGGCAATCTGGTACCTTGAGATCTCTGGGGGTCTTGGTTCCTTTGGGGTAGGAAAGGGTGGGGGTGTGGCGGGCCAGCCAGCCCCCCCTTCCTCCACAATTAGCTATTTAAGTATTTTTAAAATTAGCTATTTAAGTAATTTTAAAATTAACTATTTAAGTGTGAAGGATTGAGGCCTATACAGGCCTAAGTTAGTTGAAGCCTGTAGGCCCAAACACAGTCCTAAGTTAGTTGAAGCCTGTAGGCCCAAACATTTCATGATGGGAGGGGGCATTTGTGAGTTTCAGTTCACCCAATAGAATTCAAGTGTCATCTCTCCTGTTCAAGGTCACATGGGTATAACTTTCCAATCCTGGGAAGGGTTTATAAGGAGGTGGGGTGTAGTCAGCTAGGTAGAGTGAGACTGTCTGCAGAGTAGAAAGGCAGGCAGTCTGAGACAGAGAGAGCTAGCTAGACTGAGCTAGGCAGACTGGAGAAAGGATCTCTGAACTGAGGTTTACGAGTAACACAGTAGCTAAGTTAGATATCCTTGCGTTATTTGTCTGTTTATTTTCCTTAAACTGTTTTTTTGAATTATTACTGCTCTATTGTGTAAATACCCTAAGTCAATCTGAATTTATGTTACCCATATTCAATAAGTAAACTGTTGTTGGTTACCACAAGTTGATGGAGTGCCTTATTCACCACGCCTGAGGCCTATTCCCACATTACTGGGAACTGGTAACAGGTAGAGAATTGGTCTCCTGGAACAGGAGGGGCTTTTGGAAGAGGCAGAGATCTTCAAAGAGCGGATCAAGGGGTCCCGGCAGAAGTGGAACCTTGACATTAAGTAATTTTAAATTTGTTTTTAAAATGTTTAGTGTAATTTTTTTTATGTTTTATTGTTTGTATTTTTTAATTGTATTTTATTGTAAACTTGTATTTTATAAATGTATTTTATTGTAAAATTTTATAAGTGTTGTAAACCGCCCAGAGAGCTTTGGCTATTGGGCAGTATAGAGATGATGATGGTGATGATGATGATTCTCTGTATCTATAACAGGCAATAACCAAAGTGTCCTGTAAATGCAGCTGTCTTGTAAATCCAGAAAACATTGTTTCCCCCAACCCCACTCCCTGCCACAAGGCAGCATAATGTGGTATGTGTATGGTGGCTTAGCAAATTAGTTGGTGGTCCCCATTCAAATTTTCAACTCAAGATCACATTCATTGGCCAAGTTTGCACAGAACAGTAATGAATTCTGGAGAATTCTGGCTTACTATGAACAAACTGTGTGCTGATGGCCAGCTAATCAAACTAGAAATTGTGTAGTGTGCTGTCCTAGGAACCTAGTTGTTCCCTTTACAAACCAGGATCACTGATGTTTGTTGTTGGCTTAGGAACCCTGGTTTGTTTGCTAGCAATAAGCCAGGATCCTAGGCTCCGACACACTAAACAAGCCAATCACACTAGTGGGAGAAGCCAAGTTGGAGCAAATGGGCTGCATCTACCAGCACAGTAAGCCAGTTGCAGTTATTTCATTAGTGAGGTGACATCCTCCCTATACCTGGCTCCAGTCAGCAACCTGGCTGTGACATTTTCTACAGGCTGACGTTTCTGGATATTTTCCAAAGTCAGCTCCAGGAAAGCATTGCAGCAGTCCAGTTGTAATGTAACTCAGGAAAGTGTCAGTATAACCAGGTCTGCTTTCTCCTGAAATGGGCAAAACTGGTATAACAGCCTAAGGCACCCCCAGTCATGGCTGTCACCTGGGCATCAAGAATCAAATCTGGGTCCAGGAGGACCCCCACTCTAGGAACCTGTGTTTTCAAAGGGAGTACTATTCATCCGGCACAGGCTGAATCTGTGACCTCTGTGAAACATTAGGATTCTTTTTTTGTTATGTCAATATGTCTGATACTGGGGATAAGGGGCATGAGTCAAAGAGAATGAGAATTATTTTACTGTTTGAGAGAAAAATTCTATGAAATCAAATGCAAACCAGTTTTAAAAGTAGGAAGTCTATAAATCTGCTTGGTCCATGAACTGTAAGACAAACAACTATGATAAGTAGCAATGATCTTGCAACTCCTGGTGAAATTCAGGCACAAAATCATGGCCATGTTAATCACCAGGGATGGGGACTCGGACTCCAGGACTCGACTCGTGAGTCGGACTGAGTCCCCCCTCTGACTCGAGTCCCACTCGAGTCCCTATATTTTCAATGGGACTCGAGACTCGACTCGGGACTCGCAACAAAACAAGAGCAAAATATTAACAGCAATTCCGATTAGAAATAAAAGTTTTCAGTGGGGACCTTACTTCTAAGCAAGTCCATGGCTGCTGCTGGACTGGCTTTCTCTTCCTGCCTCTTGAGTTGGTCAGTCTGAAGGTCTCTCTCTGTCACAGAGACACACCCTCTCTGCTGGATTCCTGCCTGGGGCTGGAGCCAAGCAGTCTTTCTCCTCCTCCATCCTTGCACTTTCCCCTACTTTCTCGTCTTCGGCAAAAGCACGTTCCCTACAAAACGGGCTGAGGATGAATTTGTCTGGGGTTTGTCTTACCCCAGACAAGAAGCATGAGGGCAGGATCCAGGAGATTTGTTGTTCTAATGGATCCGGGAGATTTGTTGTTCTAATGAAAGAATAGAAAATTGTGTGGCTAAAAGGGGTGTAAATTAAGTTACATGTTACTTTTAAAGAGAATGCTTTTAAGATGAGAGATGGATATGTAAACTATAGGTTGGGATGTGTAACAAAATTAGGAAGGATAGATAAGAAGATTGAAATTAGAATCTGTCTTGTCTGGGATTAATGCATAATAGGTGGGAAAGCAGCTAGGGAATTTTATTAAAATATGTGAGTGGAATGCATATCATTGTCTATAACAGAAGAATGCTTAGTAAAGAGCTTGGCTATACTTTTGTTAACATTTAGAGAATAACTAATATTTAGGGTTGAATGGAAACCTCTAATAGTTGTTGTTTTTTGTAGGAATTAAAAATGATTTGTGGGTTTGGTGAATAAGAAATGTTTTTGGTATAACAGAAAAAAGTGATTTTTCTTTGTAATTATAGACTATGAGAATTTATTGTTACTTATACTTGTTGTAGAGAGAATCGGAAGTCCATTTTAATTTACGTCTTGTTGTATGTTGTTGTATGTAGTGTTTGTGTGTGTCTCTAATAAACTTAAAACATTTGAGGGTGAAAGAAGAAGTTAACACCCAGAGAAGATACATGTAAGTGTATTAATGATGCTATGAAATCAGCCCTGCAGCTCCCCTACCACAGTCTAAACAATAACATTAAGAAGTTTTTTTTACCTGCTGGGCATATTCAAAGAACAAGCCTTAAAATCTGGTGGATTTCTCTTAACAAGCAAACCAAAGATACCCAAAAGCTCCTCTATTTCCTGATCCAAAATCGTGTGTGTGCATGCTGCTGGTTTCCAATAAAGGATTAAGTTTTTCCTGTCTCTCCTCTTCTTATTGCTTACCAACTAGACAGTAGTGCTGCTTCCCTGAAACCGCTGCCCAACATTCTGCACCTACCGTATGTGCAAGGACTGATAAATGAGCACTGTAATATGTTTATTCTACATTCTTTCCCACTTTGTAATGGTTGGGGTGATTCTCCGGTGAAAGCCACAGAGACATAATCTGTTCCTTGCACAATGTCTGCCCTGGTCTGCCATAGCTAGCATACACTAAAGTCTAGAGTGTGTAACCCTCTGCGGGCTTGATTAGGCCCACGTGCCAGAAGTTGCACTCCCATGCACTAGACCAGGGCTCTCCAACCTTGGGTGCCCGCATGGCTAATGGCAAGGGATTCTAGGAGCTGTAGTCCAGCAACATATGGGGACCCATGGTTGGAGAGCCCTACACTAGACTGTTGTCGGCAAATTTGCCCAATTGCCGTGTCTGTGTTCAGAACACCTAAAGGAAGTTTAATGGAAAGAGACCTTGCCATTTCTACAGTGAGTCTATACAAAAGTTATGATTGCCATCACCACCTTCAAGCAGGCGGATAGCTTTTATACATACTGGTGTCCAAAAGCACTCAAGCCTTCCCTGCCCAAACCTTAGGCAGGGAAGGCTTGTATCTGTATTTGGCAACATCATTCAAATCAGAGGCACATGGTGGATGGGAAGGAACATGCTGAAGCTGAACCCCGACAAGACTGAGGTACTTCTGGTGGGGGACAAGGGGAGGTTAGGGGATGTTGACCTGGTGCTGAATGGGGGACATCTACCCCTGAAGGACCAGGTCCGCAGCTTGGGGGTCATTCTAGACTCCCAGCTGTCCATGGAGGCTCAGGTGTCAGCTGTGAGTCGGGCGGCGCTGTATCAACTCCATCTGATATGGCAGCTGTGCCCCTACCTTCCTAATCATCTGCTCCCATCAGTGGTTCATGCCTTGGTCCCCTCTCGCCTAGACTACTGTAATGCGCTCTACATGGGGTTACCCTGGAAGACGGTTCGGAAGCTACAGCTGGTACAGAATGCGGTGGCTCGCCTGGTTAAAGGCAGCCGCCGGCAGGATCACATCACTTCAGTGCTCAAGGAGCTGCACTGGCTACCAGTTGCTTGCCGAGCCGAATTCAAGGTGTTGGTTTTGACCTTTAAAACCCTATATGGCTCCGGTCCAGTTTATCCCAAGGAGCGTCTCCAGCAACACCAAGCAGGCCACTCAACAAGATCTGCCACAGACGGCCTTCTCCTTGTCCCTTCAGCCAGAGCAGCTAGACTGGTGGGGACGAGGAAGAGGGCCTTTTCTGTGGCAGCCCCCATACTGTGGAACTCCCTCCCTAGTGACCTCCGCCATGCCCCCTCTCTGCTGAGCTTCCGCCACTCACTAAGAACATGGCTATTCAGGCGGGAATATGGGGTGGGTTAAGATTTTAAAATTTTATATTGTTTTAAATGTATTTTATATTTTATCATGTTGTACATTGCCCAGAGTGGCCAGTTTGCCGGCCAGATGGGAGATTCATAAATACAACAAATAAATAAAATAAATAATGGTGCCAATCACTGGAAACTAGCATATTCCAAGGCCTAGTTAATTACAAATAGATGGAGAAATCCTAATAACTAAAGTAGCAGTCTTCATGATTTATGCCAAATTAAAGACAATTCATTTCCTCTTTCAGTCATTTCACAACTTAATTGCTCTGCCCTTGATCTAACTTAATTTTTTTATGTACACAGTCATTTAAAGTGAATTCTAAACTTTGATGCACAATTATTACACACCTTAATTGTTCTTTCCACGGTACAACTCAATCTTTCATGTACACAGCCATTTAAGGCACATTCTAAACTTTGATGCACATGAAGAACAGTTAATAAGAACATTCAGAATCAAAACTGAAGTGCCTATATCGAAATCTTTCTGTGTAACTAATCAGTTCCTCAGCTGGATCCAGAACCTAGATTAGAGAGGAGACTGCCACACATCCATTACTCTTTAGTCTTTAAAGGCATGAAACAGTTCTACCCTTTCTATTCAGATACTCATTTGATGTACAGCATGGAGGAACACAGATAATCAGGCAGGCTTTCATTAGCACTTTGAATGAAGTTCATGGACTATTTGATATACAAAAGACTATTTGAACGGCTCCTGAACTAGTTCATTGACATACATAGGAGCCAGACATTGGAAAGGTTTCCCCCAGTGGTAACACAGCAAGAGGAAATAATGTCCTCAGCCAGCCATCTTCATATTTTATGAGAAAATCGCTTTGTAGCAAGGAAAGCACAAAAATACAATTTCTATATTTCTAGTTAAAATTAATAGCCTTGTTGAGACCATCTTCCAACTGCTATTTCTGGGAAAATACTGACTAAATGAAATACTAATACAACAACATTTATAAATGGCAACAAAAGATCTAGAATATCTGGGAAAACTTTACAAGCTGACATGATTGAGTATGGTATATACATACTCAAGATTAATCTATATTATAAAGCAACTCAAATGTTGGCCTTACTGTATTGGTTTTCAGATGAATCCAGTTTCCTGGTAGTATCTGAAGCAATCAGATTTAGAAATACAGTAATACCTTGGATTGCAAGTAACTTGGTTTGAGAGCGTTTTGCAAGATAAGCAAATTTTTAAATATTTATTTAATTTTTTTTTACTTCATATACAAGAGACGTCTTGCAATACAAGTACTGTAGTACGGCTTAAATTAAAAATCTCTGTACAAATTTTTTTTGGGGGGTTTTCGTTTTGATATAAGAGTGTTTTGGATTACAAGCACGTTTCCGGAATGAATCATGCTCTCAATCCAAGGCATGACTGTATATCTAAAAGCCTGTATGTGGGTAAAGAAAAGGAACCAAACCAAAGTAACTGAGAATGCTGCTCTTAAATCTTAATGTAGTACTGGACACACATTGAGAAAAAAAGTTTATTTTAGACATTTTCTTTTGTATTTTATAATTATGCCCTTAGTAGGAAGGCAATTTTTGGTTATAATTCAGCTTGGAAAGACCATAGTTTTACCAAGTTTATTTGTGGTGAGGTCTATACCAGGACTGTGGGCAGCTATACCCTGGGTCTCTCCAATCTTAGTTTGATACTCTAACCACTATACATCATTAGCTCCCACATCATGGAAGATGGGTCAGAACAGACAAAAAGGAAGTTGATAAAAGAGTTGTTGGCAAAGCCAGATTGAAGGACATAGAGGCCTTCTGGTGAGCCATTTATTTCTTATATTTATTAATCGCCCATCTGGCCGGCTACCCGGCCACCCATATTTTGACTATCCACAGCCTCTGATCAGTAAGCTGCCAAGCTTCACAAAAGTGGGTGCAGACAAATGCAGTCTCTCTCACACAGTGTCCCATAATCCCACCCATCAAACTCTGCCCTGCCTTTGAAATCCTCTGCAATATAGAATTCATTATGAGTACAGATGGGGAAAAATTTGATGCATGACTGCTCAATTAATGTGAGCATTGCTGCTCAAATTGTTGCAAACAGAACCTATGGAGATGGAGTAGCAGCTGGTGGAGGGCTAGCATTGCACCGTTTGAGTGCCAGATTCTTGGAGAGCACCCTTGAGGCTTTCTGAGTGTTCAGCTTTTAATGCTCAAGGAAAGGTGTGCAAATATTTTCTGGATGAACATAAGGGATGAACATCTCCCGAAAATATTTTCGGGATGAACATCTCCAGTTCTAACTCTCATGTTAACCATTTTCAAGATCTACAAGCTGAAAAGTGGCTGCCGAGGCTCCATTAATCTGACCTGTCCCAATATTGGAGTCCTAGTCAAGGTGAATCTGAGTGACTTTATCTGCAAAGAACTAAGCAAATTGTTCACAGTGAGCCACTGACTGCTCCAGCTCCCCTTCTACAGCATCCTAGTGAAGGAGGCCTCGCACAGTGTGGAAAAGCATAGCCGATCTATTGTGTACAGATGTGATGGTGGCAGAGAAGTAAGCCTTCTTTGCTGCCCTCACTGCCACAGTGTAAGTCTTTTACCCATATTCCATCAGATTTGTCCCTGTATTTTCTCCAATGGTATTCTAGCTGATGTCCCTCCTATTTCATTGCCCTCGCTCCCTGTTAAACCAGGGAGTTGACCTGGCTTTACCAGGAGGGAGAGGGTGCTTAGGAGCAATAGTGTGAACAACCTGGGTCATTATTGTATTCTATGGATCAGCCAGGTCTTAGAAGGTACCACCAATAAACAAGGCAGGAAATCCCCCAAGTGCATTCAGGAAACAATGTGGATCCATCAGGCACCTGGGCAGACCATTTTAACCAGTTCTCCACCCATGTGGTGGTCCATACCGGCAGCCAGTCCAAAGCTAACAAGATAGTGATCTGTCCATGATAAAGGAGTCACATGTAACTCCTCCACCTGACCTTCACAGCACCAACTCCACTAGAACAGAATACTAAATTGAGAGTGTGCACATGCCAGATACTAGTTGGGACAGCTTCATGGTTGCTATGGCGGCCATGAAATCCTGAGCCACTCCCAACTGAGCGACCTCAGCATGAAGACTGAAATCCCACAGAACAAGAAGCCAGCGTCATGATCTAGTGCCAGCCCTGAGATTGCTGCAGCTAGCTCAGGAAGGGAGACCATTGAGCAGCAGGGTAAACGATGCACCAGAAGAATCCCTACGCTGTCCTGGCCACTCAAAGTTAGCAAACTGCTGGATGGAGCATCTGGATAGCTAGATAGAATCCTACGGACTGGTACCACTCCATCTCCCTGTCCCCCCAGCCATAGCCTGCTGTACCACAGAACAACCTGGTGGGCAGAGCTGAGTGAGACATATTCCCACATCTTTCCTCAGTCAGGCTTCTGTGATACATGCCAGGGTAAATCCTGGGTAAGTGGTGCTTTCCCAGCAACTGAATTGGTGTTAAAAAACAGAACCTTCAGGTTGGGGGGGGGACTACCTTTGCTGTCATCACAGCTTCTTTCAGTAGATAAAAACCTGGAAGGAGGAAAGGCCAAACAGCAGCCCATCTATGTATGTTACGTGCAAATCCATGTAACCAAGTCCCAATTGTGTGTCTCCCCCCTCCCTTCTACCTTCAAGAAAGCTGCTTCTCTACTCGGAATCACCCCTTGCTGAGGTTGAGTTCCCATGGGACATATAGTTAGGCCTTGAGGAGTGTGACTTGCTCTCCTAAGCTCCTGTCTGCAGCCCTCATGGTTAGCTTGCTACCATTGCTCTTCCCCTTCCTTGCAGAAACCTAATGTGTAAAATTGCAACCATGGGTCGTTTCCTGCCAAGCTCCAGGGAGCTGTCCACTTCTAGATTATTCAGCATTTAAAAATGATAGCTGCCATAAAAGTTTATTGGGCAGCCAGCTTCTGGAATAGTCTCCTCAACTTTGGACTTAAAAGTAGCAGGATCTTATTGGAAGGGACCGCAGGCAGTGAGAAGCCCTCATATGTTGTGCAAGGGGCCAGACTGGCTAAATGGAGTTATACACCATGCCAATTCTGTTCAAGTAAATTGTAGGAGAAGATTATAAAGTGAGCTGGCGTGGGCCTTCTTGTTGTCACGGTTGACACCCAGTGGAAAAGAGCAAGCAGCTTTGGATATGTACAGGAGACATCAGATACGGAAGCTGCAGCATGGCCATAGGGCAAGAAGCAGCAAAATCCTAAACCCCTCTATTGCAGTGCAAGAAGAGGTGCCTGTGAAATGAATGGATTTTTTTACATGAGAGACTGGGGGTTGTATATGCAAGTAGCTGAACTCCCTCTTTTTGTGCCTTGGAGGAGGAGTTGACTCTCTCCTTAGCTGTTATTGGCTAGCCATACATTTCTTTATGTGGGATGGGAATAGGAGAATTGCTTATGCCCTGCAGCATATGATTTCATTACCCTTATTGTTCTTAGCTTTTATAGCTACAAATGTTATTAAAAGTCATAAAATTGTCCAGTCCTTTTAAGTCCAGCCACAGTATTTGTCTCAATTTGCCAGCACATAAAGAGAGAAGCAAAGCTTGTCTTGGAAGAAATAAGAAAATAACCAACAACCTAAATTTTCAAACTCACCCTGAAAACAGTGAATAAATGCAGCTGTAATATTTTGAACATGTAGGAGAAAACAGCACTGCCCAAACCTTTTTTTCACTTAGTCACCATGAAATCTTCCTGATCCAAATGTACAGGTTGATTTAATTTATAGTACTGTACTCTTTTTCTCCAACCGTTGGTGAATCAGGTTTTTTTGTATTCTTTTCCTTTGGGGATGTGGTCCTGTTCCGAGTCTGCTCAACTTGCAAATATTATTTGAGACTGACATCTCCTTTATCAAGCTTCAAAAAGTCACTCCCCATGTCCCTTCTGTAGCCATTCTGCATCAGATAACGCATGGAGTAATATTCATCTCACTCTGCTGTCATCAGGACAAGAGCATGGCTGAGAAGGTGTGTCCCAGGGTGCAGGTTACAAGGTTAACAGAAGAGGGGAAATGAGGATAAGGGCCAGGGGCAAATTTCCTAGCCTTCATGTTGGTGACTTTGTTTTTAATTTCTTTATTGAGCATTTCTCTATTATTTTGAGCTTACAAAATGGTTTACAGTTCTTATTTATTCTCTATACTCTGCAGATGGTTAGGCTGAAAAAACAGCAACTTTCCAAAGATAACCTACTAAGCTATACTGTATTACCCTTCACCCCAAACTGGATTCATGTCCATCACTTCCAAGCTATTTGGCAAGCCTGCTTGTGGGGGTGAAGTTGACAGAAATTTGTTCATTATAAGTGTCTCAGGAGATCACTGATCCATGTGCTGTTGGGCTGTGCTTCTATTTTCTGGGTGGACACATTTCTGATGAACATCTCATGCTTTTCCACTGTGCTTCTGAGTAAGGAAACTGTGGTCAATTGCAATATAAGAGACTCATTATTCAAACTCATTCTCCCTGGACTTTTTATCCATCAGAGTCTGCTTCAGTGAGCTAAAGGGTATGAAACTGCCCATGGATTCCAGTCAGAGCTGGGGAGCAACCATTGGCATTGGTGGTGTGCAACATTGTCTCCTGAGATAAACGGATAGCTCCATCTGGAATAAATAGTGGAAGCCATACCTTCCATCACTGCATGTCAACAAAGCAGTATTGGAGGAAAGTTGCCCCATTTCCTCTCCCCCCACATTACTCTGTTTTCCCTCCCTTCTCCCTTCTGGTCACACCATTTTCTTTCCCACCCTTCCCTCCTTGTTAGTTGCTCCATTTTTCCTCCTTCCCCCTTTGCCCAAGTAGGTGGTGATGTTGGACAAAGCACTTCGAGGATTCTAAAATGGCCACTACCTCTCCACCAAACAATACATCTAAATATTAGGTCAACACAGATCAACCGAACACAAACCAAACTACAACTGTGGCACAATCACAAAGCAAGAACAAAAAGTGTGTGTACGGCAGATTATTCAGGCAGATGAGTCCAGCTTCAGATCTCACATTGTCATAGATATAGCACACTTATTATACAGCACATTATTAAGGAATTACGTATTTAGAAGACAGCCTAGAAAATTTACAGATGGTGAATACAGCATCTCTAGCCAGAAGAATAATCAATGAATCCATGGTAGACAACTCAAAACGCTTATAGAACAGATCCCTAAAGTGAGCCAAGCCACAAACTGCCACAAGACCTAAACAGCCACAAGACCTAAACAGGCAATGTATCAGCCTTCCCCAACCTGGTACCCTCCAGATGTGTTGGACTATAATTCCAATCAGCCCCAACCAATATGGCCAATGATCAGGAATAATGAAAGTTGTAGCCCAAAACATCTAGAGGGCACCAGGTTGGGGAAGGCTGCATTATATACTCAAGAAATTAAGAATCTAGAAAACATTTACCAATTTTATAGATGCACACTTCCAAGTCCCTCACCCACAAAATATTCTCTCTCACATCCTTTCATAAACACATGACAGAGACAGATGAGAAGTAGAGTTGCATATACATCCATTCCCATCCTTTCTCATCATACACATAAGCAGGCAAGAAATACGTATTCAGAAAAGTACACACCTTTTCTCTCACACATAAAAATATAGAGGTAAAGGTCCTGACATGGAGTTTCTGGCTGCTCCTTTGGGGTGCAGACTCAGCACTCCTTCCTCTTCAGTGGCAACCATCACTATTTGGCTCTTCCTCATTGTGGCAAATGCAATCAGGCACTCAGTGGGCAAAAGACAGCCTTGGGCCCAACTTCCAGATCAAACTGATTGGTGGACACTAGAGAAAGAGCCTTCTCAGTAGTAGCCCCATATCAATGGGATTCCCTCCAAAGGGATGTGTGTTTGTCTCCATCACTACGTGGCTTTTAAACAGGGTTTGTTTGTTTTTAAAAAAACCACCATTTATTTCAAGCTGCTTTTAGTTGAAATGCTGAGCTGAATTTGACTATGAAATTATTTCTATTGTTACTGGTTTTAAACTGTTGTTTCTTAATTGTTTCAATTAGTTTTATATGATTGTCATGCTGTAAAAGGTTGTAAGAGGCTGTCTTAATTGATTACTTTTATTGGAATTGGATATTGTAGTTTTATGTTTTATTTTTATATTAAGCTGCTTTTGGAGGGCTTTGCCCTAAAAGGAGGCACACAAATATTTTAAATAAACAAATGAAGCATGCTGTCATCACCCCTGCTGCTGCCGCTGTCATCACCCCCAAAACAGTACAGAGTGGGGTGGTTCACCAAGCTGCCGGAAGCCAACAAGCAAGACAGTCACAGCTACTGTGGCCACTGCCATGGGCTCAGCTGGCTCAAGCTGAATGCCACCTACCTGCTTCCTCATCCTCCATGCCATCTCCAACTTCTTCCTCCTCTGGGCACCACCACCATTCATCCACAGTGGAGCTGGACTGGGGACCAAAGAGCAAGCAGCATTTTCAAATTTAGTCTAGTTGCCAGGAAGTCAGGTTTCTCTTTGCGGTCACTCACCACGCAAGAGAGGCAGAGGCCAAGCACAGCATGGCAGCTATATCAACTCTTTTACACATTGGCCAGCATCACACACATTCACACAGTGCCAGATGTGCATTCATACGCAACATAGACATAAACATATGCAACATAACTTTGTATGTCTATTATTGGCAGGAGAAGGCTATTTATTTATTTATTTGTTGTACTTCTGAATCGCCCATCTGGCCTGCAAACCGGCCACTCTGGGCGATGTACAACATGATAAAATACATTTAAAATACATGATATAAAATACATTTTAAACAGTATAAAACAGTATAACTTTTAAAATCTTAACCCACCCCATATTCCCACCTGAATAACCATGTTTTTAGTGAGCGGCGGAAGCTCAACAGAGAGGGGGCATGGCAGATGGCACTAGGGAGGGAGTTCCACAGTATGGGAGCCGCCACAGAAAAGGCCCTCTTCCTAGTCCCCACCAGTCTAGCTGCTCTGGCTGAAGGGACAAGGAGAAGGCCGTCTGTGGCAGATCTCGTTGAGTGGCCTACTTGGTGTTGCTGGAGACGCTCCTCGAGATAAACTGGATCGGAGCCGTATAGGGTTTTAAAGGTCAAAACCAACACCTTGAATTCGGCTCAGCAAGCAACTGGTAGCCAGTGCAGCTCCTTGAGCACTGGCGTGATGTGATCCCGCCGGCAGCTGCCTTTAACCAGGCGAGCTGTCGCGTTCTGTACCAGCTGTAGCTTCCGAACTGTCTTCTAGGGTAACCCCACGCAGAGCGCATTACAGTAGTCTAGGTGAGAAGAGACCAAGGCATGAACCACCGATGGGAGAAGATGATTAGGAAGGTAGGGGCGCAGCTGCCGTATCAGATGGAGTTGATACAGCGCCACCCAGCTCACAGCTGCCACCTGAGCCTCCATGGACAGCTGGAAGTCTAGAATGACCCCCAAGCTGCGGACCTGGTCCTTCAGGGGTAGATGTACCCCATTCAGCACCAGGTCAACATCCCCTAACCTAACCTATTGTCCTCATGTCCTGCTTGTGGGCTTCCCATAGGAATCTGATTGGCCAATGTGGGAAATAGGATGCTTTGGTCCAGGTCCGTAGCCAGACTAAAAGTTCAGGGGGGCACCAAAGAAGTAGTAGGGAAGTTCATCTGGCTTGTAGGCCTTTTAAAGACAAAATTATAAACTGTTCTTTAATCGGTTTTTTTGTAAAAAAAAAAAAAAAAACAAAAAACAAAAAACAAAAAAGGGTGGGCAGAGATAATTTAGGGGGGCAGGCCACCCCTAGCCCACCCTTGGCTACAAGCCTACTTTGGTCTGATCCAGCAGGGCTCTTCTTATGTTCACCTAGCATGGCAGCCTAATCCTGGCAAGGTGAGGAGAATGTTTTGTGGATACAGATAATATAAAATTCTCTGATCTTCCCCCAGCATCAATTTCTGTTACTAAATTTAATTCGGGGGGGGGGAGGGAAAATCTACTGCCACATCCGAGGAGTGGTTCTCCTGAGATTTATTTTCTTTTGTAGTCGTGTCCATGTACAAAATGAAAGTAAAGGTTAAGGTCCTCTGGGCTGCCCCCTTATGGAAGAATAGACAGAACAATATAACTAGTGGGAATAGCCATTAAAGAGCCCTGCAAAATATACCCTGTCCTTTGCTGAGTGTTGAGTCTGGGGTCTCCCCACGTTCCTGGCGTTCTGCTATCATGCCTGCCTGTTGTCAGTTTACGAGGAGCCTGTTTGTGAGCTCTGCCCAGTATGAGGCTTTGCTGCAAGCTAATAATTAAATTCATTACTCCTTGCTTTTTAAACCATTCTTCAAATAATTACTGTAATTTGATAAGCAGGAATCACATAAACCTGCTGAAGTTTTATCTCTCCCATTTACTGTCTGAAGGAAAATGTGTGAGTAATTAGTCACACGATAACAGTCCGGGTTATGCAAGCAAAACAAAATTAATATGATCACAACTCCAATAGTAAAATGAATAAAAATTAAAAAACACCAGGAAGCCATGGGGAGGGAGAGTGCGAAGCAGCACCTGGGGGAAGAAGAAATGCAGGAGAAACAGCTCTCTAAGCTGTTCGCCCAGGCAAATTCACTCACAACAAGGCAGGCATGCCAGGAACAGCCAACCTGCAGCTAACTCTCTGAGGAAAGTCAGGTCAGGTAACCTTGGCAACCAGGAGGCCCAGTGAAGATGGGAGGAGAATGTTTCCTGAAATATTCACAGGACCATGACAGAACATTCATTAGTGCTCTAATGTCAGAAAGAATCAGTGGCCCGGACTGCTGCTCTGCATTCCCCCTGCTCTCTCCTCACCTTGTTTATGAGGTTCCTGACCTTTCTTGCTATGAAGCGGTGAAAGTCAGCAAAGCACAATTCATAACATGGAAAGAAAAAGGGAGGAAAGAATAAGGAAATAAAAGATCACCCTTGCCAACGCTGCCAACGGATCAAATGCATGGTGGTTAGCGTGTGTGTGTGTGTGTGTGTGTGTGTGTGTGTGTGTGTAGGGAATGAACAGGATGAGCATATGTTTTCTTTCTCTCTCTCTCTCTCTTTCAAACACAAACAGACACACACAGCCTCACTGGTATAAAAGGCTGCATTTCAAAAGCCCCACTGAACAAACTTCCCCTGTGAAAGCCGCATCAAGTTCCTTATCATCAGTATATTCTCAAAGTGTGTTTACATTAGCACTTTATTGCTGAACTACCACCAGACAGACCCTCTACCACTAGAGCATTCACACTTCCTCAGTGGTAGATTTGGTATAAAATTCAATTTAGCTAACGCTGTAGCTAAATCAGCATTAGTTCTGAGCATCCACAGGGAACTAGTATTAAAAGGCCAATTCAGATGGTTCTGAGATAAGCAGTAATTGCCTAGGGTGTTTTACTGCCTCCATACCTCGTGTATTGCAAGGCAGTTTGGAATAGCCACTCTGAGCACAACGCATGGGAAGAGAGAAACCGGTAAAAATTGATATTAATTCCATCCAGAATCATTACAGGGTAAAGGTGAAACAGAAGCAACATATACTCACCTCTGATCAGATGTGGGGAAGACAGCCCTTCAAGAATTATGCACATTTTCACCCATTCTCGTTCTGTTGCTAGGGTAGTAACAGGCTTAGGGAGGCAGCCCCACTCCTTCCATGCAATGGTCTAGATCTGGCTTGGCCCTCTCTGCACCAGCAACTTATTTTTTAAAAATCAAGAATCTCAGGGCAAACTGTGTCATAAATATCTTGCCTAGCTTGGCTCTCTTATCTGCTTGGGAAGGGGCAGTGTCTCTTCTTGCCCAATGTGATAATATATTCTGTTTTAGAATTTCAGGGGAGAGTCCCCTGAAGTCAAAATGGCAGCCCACATGCACAAGAGGGAGGTATTGGTAGACTCAGGAGAACCCCAAGGTTTGTAGAAGTATAGATAATATTTGGGGGGGGGGTTGGGGAATGTAAGGGGGAAGCGGAAAACAGCATCATAAAGCAGGGGCGGGGAATCCTTGATGGCCACATGCCTTGGGGGTAATTTATTGGGGCCTGCATGCTGGTAGAGGGACAGAATTGAGAGCTGCCCATAAAAATCAATGGAGAAATCCAAGATTGTTACGTAGTTGGAACTGGGCACGAATTTATCCACCACGACCAACCCTCCCCTGCAAAAGGTAGTAGCAAAGAGGAGTCCCTGTTCTTTGTAACTCAGTTCTTATTTAGTGACTTTTTTTAATGCAGTTCATTTTCTATACTGCAGGTTACAAGCGACTGTGGATGGAAGAGTGTAACTTATGACAGCCCTGTAGTGTAGTTCACACTGAATACCACAGGTCAGGCTCTGAATAGTTTACAACAATTCTGCAGTGTTGTCCAGTGGTATTAGAACCCTATTGCAGGCTGGGCTGAAGCTGAGACAGTACATCAACCCTGCAATTTTATCCAATCCTTTTATCCCCGCATTGCGTATTGGCCTAAGGGAGTAGTATACAACAACCCTACAGTGTAGTTCATTATTATCCCCCTATTGCAGGTTAGAGTGCTGTGCTGAGAGGGTAGTTTAGAGAAGCCTGCAACACAGTTCACTTCAGAAAATGGAAAGCCATGGGTGGGGTGTGGAGAGGCAGAATGGAATGGAGTATTCTGAAAAGGGCATGGCTGGCACTTCACACCACAGTATTTTGTCGCAGGTTCCACTTGTGGATATTTAAAGACAACTCCTTCCACTTGCCCATAAGTAAGACATCCCATCCCATCCAAAGCTGTGCCTAAGCATATTAAGGACAGCCTAGCTGCCTAGCTCAATCAGACTAGCTGCGCTGCCAATATAAGTAATAGGGGCAAGACAATACTAGTGGCAAAAAGTTACAGAGGAAGTAAATGGAAGAAAAACTTGACTCTGAGCAATATTTTTCTAGCAGGTATTTTATAAATCACCGGTGAATAGGTGGCCTAAGAACAGGGAGGAATGATATTTAAATTCTCAGTTTTTTCTGTCCTCTTTTGCTCCCTACGAAGTAATTTGTTTGTTTTAAATAATTACTTATATAAGGATAGCTTTGAAAATATGGATACATATCTTGTGGTTAAACTGCTGCATGCTTTCCTGAGCACATGAGATAAGGAAGGTTATAAATAGGTATTAAGAGGGTTTGTATACTGTCCTCTACATTGCAACAGGATGCCATCAATATTTTAAAAAATCATATATACTAATAGCAAACTCAAGTGCTCCGTTCTGATGGCTACGTAACCAAAACAGGGCCATTAAAAACAAGAGGGAGGAATCAGCATGCTTGGGGGAGCCCCAGGTTTTCTAGAAGTAGGAAAAAATAGGACAAGAGACCTAAGGAGCAGTTGCTCCCCAAAACTCCTAATAAGGACTGAGCATGCTCAGTGGCCATAGAATGCTGAGTGTCTGTTGGAGGGAGGGAGGGAGGGTGGGGGAACAGGAAGGAATGGAGTATCCTGAAAGAAGAGATGGCCGGTTGAAACACTGAACAGGAAAACTCCACACTGCAGCATTTTGTTGTAGGTCCCACCCATAAAAATGACTGGCAGGGCTTCTAGTGTAATAGTAAAAACAAAGGCAAAATCAACAGAGAGCAGTGTATTCAAAAGTGCAGAATGTAGACAAAATTGTTCTTGTGCCCATATCAGCTGAGCAGACCCCAAACAGAAGACAATAGTCCATATGTGGCTTGAATAATAAAACTACCCCGCCTGAACATGGTGCAGCAATGACTTTTATACAATTCCATAAGGAGCACTGGCAGTTTACAAAAGCACTTTTCAAATGCAGGGGTTGCATCTGTGTAACCAGACTGAAGAGAAACAGTTGTGTCAGAGAGAATGCACACTGCTCCACTCTGCTCTAGGCATGCATTGCCAAATGAATGTTTGAGCAAACCTTGGCTGCCGCTGCACCCTTCATACTACTCTTCTCCCCCTAGAGCTTGCATCAACCCAACCATTACAAGCAAACAATAGTCTTAAGTACTACATATAACTAAGCAGTTTACAAACTTACTCATGATTAATTTTAGATGTAACAGTTTCCAGAGGAATCAATCTTTATGCTGCAGTTCTCTCACTAGTTTGTCAAGGATCCTAAAATAAAATACATCCATTTCATAATCCCAAAATAAAACAGAAGCTGCTGAATAAGGAAAGCCAACTCTAAATAAAAAGGAACAGGAATGTTAGCCAGGCCAAAAATGATAGGTTTAGATGACATGAATTCAGCAAACAATGAAAATCTGGAGTCAATTATTATATGATCACAAAAGTGATATATTCATTGTGGTGTCTGCACACTCAAACACACAAAGAGCTGCTTAGCCAGCCAGTCACAGTCCATCCCCTCCTCCAAAATATATCAGGGCATGCAATCTTGTGTTACTTGGATCTTGGATCTGCTCCCTACTGTCACCACAGCTTCAAGCCATTCTGTACCTCTCATATCCTTTCCCACTATAAGTAGTTCTGAGGCCGTGACCCACAAATGTGTCAATGGCTTTCAGATCTAATATACAGTAATAATCTTATTATTTGTCTTGTGGATTTCCCTTGAAAAGAGTATACTATATTGTTCCCTCTATTTTTAATGAAAACAAGCTTATCTTATCTTACAACAAATCTTATCTTACAACAGGGGTGGGTAACCTGTGGTCTTCAGCCTAATTTCATGTCAGTGGGGGGAGAACAAAAGAAAGAAGCTGGGAGGGAAAAATGGGAGAGGGGAAGCCAAAATAGATGGAGCAGTGGACGCTTGGAGAAGCTCTTTTGCAAGTAATCAGTCCAGACCTGTGGTGGGGGTGGGCAGCAGGGAGGAGAGCTGAAATGCATGGAATTATGGAAGGCAGAGGAATCCTCTGCAAGTGATCAGTTCAGACTTCTGGCAGGAGCTATTTACGAGATGAGGAGGAAGAGAGAAGGGCTTGGAACAGAGAGGGGAAGAAAAAGTGGTTCTTAGAAAGAGAGTGGGGGTGGTCCTGCTCACACTTGGCTCTTGTCCACCCCACCACTGGCATGTGGCCCCTGACAGATTATCTCTAAGGGAATGCAGCACCTGAAAGAAAAAGGGTTTCCCACCCTGGTTCTGCAAGGATGTTGGTCTAGATTCAATGTCTATATAGTTAAAGCTGTATCCGCTCCCCTCTTTTTCAACCCAGGGCAATATTGTCAACCTTCTCCAATGGGTCATGTACATGCGGTGGTGGAATTTCAGATCCACTACGGTAAGTACTTCTTGGTGCTCAGTTCACAATACAGGTACTGAGTAATTAAAACATATTTATACTGTTGGGTCTCTCTGACTTCACTCTGGATGATGCATTCTCTATGGGAAACACTCAGAGCTTATCCTTAGTTTAATACAGCATCACAATAAAAGCAAAGCATTCCAATGTTAGTATCTTTCACTTCCTCAAAATCTCCTGGAGCCAAAGGAAATTCAAATCAAAATTAATTCTAGTCTCCACTGGCTCAGCAGCATCCCATTACAGCCAACCCAACCCTGTTCCTATGGCTTCAGATCAAAGCCCTGCCACCTTTATCTCTATCCTGTCTGCCTGACTTGAACCTAGAGCATAAACCTTTGGGGCACGGACCATGCCCATTTGTGTTCTGCAAAGTGTTCAGCCTTCTGTTGTAACTAAACAAATGTTAAACAGTAGCAACCACCACCCACCACACTGAGCTGAGATGCCTATGTGGCCGCTTAGCAGCATACCACCTGCTGGGACCCTGAGGACCCTGCAGAAAGTGCACCAGTGGGATGGAATGTACGTGCTAACAGCAGTCTACGACATCCATGTGAGGTGCTTCCCCAGGCTACAGTTGGCATTTGCTGTTCATAACAGGCACTCACACAGTCACATAGCCAGATGTGTAAACTGGACTCTAGTGAAAAGGAGGGGGAGAAAAAGAAATGACAGCCCAGTATGACAGATGCTGTAGTGTGATTGCCCCAGAGGAATTCATGCTAAAGTACACTTTGAATCCTGGACATTTACTACAGAAAGCTCTAAGTACTTTGCTCTCTCATCTAATTATGAAGACTTTTCTTCTTTGGAATGACATCTGATTGCAAGCAATGATCTCTGCTAGCGCAATTACCCAACTTTTCTATACCTAAAACCCAGCAAGAGAGATGGCACACAGGAGGGGAAAATGCATAATGCAGAAGAAGGCATACCACGTCTTTATATGAAACCATAATCTTAAGGCTTTACAATTCCATTTATTGCACTGTGGAGGCACTTCTCTTGCTTGCTAGTGCACAATTTGCTTGGTAATCATCAGAAGGGTCTTTAAAATCCATTGTTAACAGTTGCTGCATTGTGGCAATTCTATCTTTAGAGTTATGTTCCAAACATCAAAAAGGGGTTACTCTGGTAGCTCTTTGGGTAATAAATCTTTTCTAATTTGAGAGATTGCTTTCCCATTAGCATGGATATAATTTCTTGTACCTATATTTATATATAATAAAGTCCTTGACAGTTTTAATTGTCAAGACTATAAACTCAATACAAATAGTTCCAGTGAAAAGGAGCAGAGCAAGGAAGGCCAAAACTGTCAAGTAGGGAAAGATAAGGTTGTTAGTTTGAAGGCATTTGAGAAAGCTTGGACAGTTCCAGACTCCCTCACTTCTGTCTTTGGGAAGATCTAAAAAATGCAGTGGCCAGATGCACCCCCTTCCAAAACATCTGTGCATCAGGAATCCCGAACACATATCTTATCTGAAGTACGTCGGAGGCTGCAAAAGCTCTGCATCTACCCTAAAAACAAAGTTTGTATATGCAGTTTATTATACAGGAGCAGAGGAAGCTGCCAAGTCCAAGGTGTCCACACAGTTTATTACAAACTGCAGGTCAGAGCAATAAAAAAATTACAGACTAGAGATTTGCCAACAAAGGTGCTGCTTGTGCTCCTTCTCTACAATCTGTTGATAGGTTCCCAATACAAGACAATCCCAGCCTACAGCTATCAACTACATCTATCCTTCCATTCAGTGTGCCAACCATATATGGTAAGCAGGTCAGTGTGCAGAACAACTGTGTGAAAAGATTTGCATTAAGTGTAAAATGCTACTTCATTCTTTCTACTAAAGATGTACAATAAATATATATTTTAAGTTGTTCCAATGCTGCTAAAAATGATTCAAAATGGGAAAGGTGGGAAAGAATGGCATCCAAATACAACTGGAAATGGGCAGTTGCTCTATATTTTTCTGATGTGCTTGCCCTGGGCTTATTGAGTCACTGCTGAATGCACTGTATGTTAAGGACAGTGAACTGATTTTAGATTAGATTAATCTGTCACAGATTAGCTTTGTGCTACCCACAGGGAGATCTAATTTTGGTCAATCTGGTGTGAATATTGAGCCAGCTGCATCAACACCACAGGATGTGCTTGGAGATATAACTGTATTACACAGAGTAAGGCTCAACTAGTTTCTTACAACTGAGGATACAGTCCCTGAGTTACAGGTATCTAACTGACAGTGTCACCAAAATACCTAAGTTATGGGCTCATTCACACCATATGGTACCTGTCAACTCTTCTTTGAAGTTTGTTCTTGACTAAGGTGTATCCAGAGGGATAGATGCTTACCTTTAGTTTATGCCAGATGCACTGGCAGTTTGGTGTTATATTTTCTCCTCTATTTGACAACTATAGAAAAGTGACAACACTTTCTGTCAGCAGGTGCGCCAATCACAGTCATTTCTCCTGCTAGGCCTGCCAATTTTTTCCTGACTACTTTAAAACATACAAACTTTAGCAAAAGGATGTTGTACAAGTCTGTCATCCTAAGCAGATACTGTTGTTAATCAGTAGTGCATGGTCCCAGAGTTTCAACAGAGCAGAGCCATGTCTTCTGGAGTTTTATCATCAGGAACACAAAATTAGACAGAGGCTTCCCTGAACCTGGCTGCTATCAAGAAAATCTCTGAAGCTTTCATTTTATCCAAGGAATCATTTATTCATCTGTGCACATTTCAGCCCTACACATATTACAGATACAGCCACATTCTCCATAGCTTGAAAAACTGAAGTAACTTGGTGTGATAATATACAAAGTTGTTTGTTTTTCTATTGCTATAGATCTAATTACTCTGAAGGGGGGTCCTCAGGCAATGGCTAACTTTGGAAACATGTGCTTCAAGGGTGATACTGGCCCCACATAGTCAGCACTCATGTCCACTTCTTGAATCAGTTATCAACCAGGCACCTTCTGCACAGTTAGCTAAAAGGAGGGCCTTATATCCAAGATAACCAATTCTAACACAAGCATCCCATTTCTAAGAGTTTTCCATTTTAAGAAAAATGGTAACTTAGGGCACAACCCTATGCATGTTTAGAAAGAAAAAAGGTCTACATGGCTGGCAGGGGCATGCTGGAAGTTGCCCTTTTTCTGTCTAAACATGCATAGGATTGCTCCTTTAGAGTATTTTCATTCATTCAATCTAAATATTCTTTACATCAGCCATGTTCACCAGGGTGCTTTTTATACCTGAAAAGACCCCAGCAGTAACTAGCCAGAGAGTCTCCATCTCCAGCTCTTTGCCCTTGAGGTAAAGAATGGTGTGTTCTCTCTTTTCATTATTAAAGCCTAATGTGACATTTGTACAGACAGCGTAAGAGGCAATCAGCAGTTATCATTAGTGGCCATTAGATCTCCACAACTCCTGCATGTAGGCAGAAGTGCTCCTGGGGCACAGATCAGAGGAATTTGGGAGAGACTAGTTGGCTTGAATCCATGTATAATAATGTTCTGCAGAAAGGAAGCACACAAGGCCAGAATCTTGAGTGGAACCCCGAGAGGAGGAACATACTTCTCCAAAGGTCACTCTCCTCAGGAGAGGATGAAGAGACACAAGAGGTGGTGCTCCGCCATACACCAGCTCATTTGCACTGCCAGAAGGAGTGAGAATAGAGAAGAGAAGCATAGAGTTGTTTCCGTTGCAGAGGGGAAGCTTTTTGTAAAATACTGTATTTACTGTTGAAAGCCTTTCTCCTCTCAAACCATTCGATAGGATTAGAAACTGCTTGTACTCTCCTAAGAGGGTGAGATTATTAAATGCTGAAACTGTTCACATTGCCATACACGGCACAAATAAAAGAAAACGCCCAGCTCTTAGCAGCTTACCAATTAAACAGGCAGGCAACACAATGCTCTGGGAGCCCAAGAGGATGTTGCTAACTTAGCTTGGCTTTTATTGACACATGCTAGCACTTGTGGGCCTCGTAAAAAGAGGTTTGTGTGCAAAGAGCAACTAGATGTCTGGGGAACGAGGATGGGGCTGCATGCCAGAAAACACAAAGAAAGAAAGGAACAGGGAATGAATGGTGGGGCAAACCCCAATGGCAATGCTATAAAACAGCAGCCTGGAAAGAGCCAAGGAAAAGATGGGTGGAGCCTGGAGGCTTTAGTTAAGAAAGAGTGCAGTTACAAGATGCAGTTGCCATGAGGACCCTCATCTTCATGGTGAGTTTTCACCTTCCAGTTCCTAAACGTGCTCACTGCAGGCATTGGGGCCAACACATAGGGCGAGTCTGCACGTCACACTAAGAGAGTTTGCACATCACCCGAAGATAAGCCGCCATATGTTGGTTGTTTGCTCGATAACCCACATTACTCCCGACAGACGGTCGGGTGCACTGCAGCTTGCTATGGGTTGCATCCCTGTTAGTCCTCCCACCTGCTTCCAGCATGTATCCCAGGTGCTTTTGGAGCAGAAATCCTAATTTTCTCGTTCCCTGCGTCAGCACCCTTTCTGCAATTGGTATGCTGGGGTTGCTGATTCCATCCCCCTCCCGCATCAGATCGCCAAATGCATATAATTTTCTGAGCCCTGATATATGTGGTAATGCGTTCGCAAACTTTTTAATTTTTTTATTTGGATCTTACGAAAGTGTGCAGGAGCGCAAGACTGCCTGTCCTCTATTTAGCTGAGCATACCGATATCCCCCCTCTTGTCAATGTCCCTGTCAATTTCATCCTTCACTTTGGTGTTTGTCTTGCTAGCAAACACCTTTTTTTTTTTTTTTTTTTAAAGGCAGCTTCACATACTACCAAAGTAATTACACCTGCCCGAAAAGCTCCTTCTCCGGCAGCTGCCAGTCACTTTTGGCTCCCCCCACTCCCTTCATGCTTCTCATTTCCCTCTATTGGTCTCCCTTGTTAGCTGTCAGATATACATATGGGTTACAGAGAACTGAGGGGGATCTGTAAAGGTGGGGGACTTTGAATCGGTCCCCTTTTCATGGTCAGATCACTACCTGCTGAGATTTAGGCTAACGGCAGCTTTTCCCCTCTGCAATGGTGGGGGACCTATTAAGATGGTCCGTCCCCGGAGGCTGATGGATCCAGATGGTTTCCAGAGGGCCCTTGGGGGGTTTCTGGCTGATATGGCTGGTGGTCCTGTCGAATCCCTGGTCGATCTCTGGAATAGAGAGATGGCCCGGGCGGTCGACACGATCGCTCCTGAGCGCCCTCTCTGTAGTAGAGCTCATATGGCTCTGTGGTATACCCCAAAGCTGAGAGTGATGAAACAAAACAGGAGACAGCTTGAGTGCAGGTGGAGAAAAACTCCTAGTGGATGCAATTAAGCCCTGGTACGTGCCTATAGTCAGGTATATCTAGAGGCAGTGAGGGTGGCAAAGAAACAACATCTCACTGCCTCTATCCAATCGTCTCTTTGCCGCCCAGCGGAGCTCTTTAGGGTCGTCCAGGGCCTGTTATATGCTGGCCCCAAGGACATCATCGACCTATCTGATGCCCGCTGCAATATATTTGCTAGGCACTTCCAGGAAAAAATCTCTTGCATCTGCAGGGACTTAGACTCCAATGTTATAGCAGTAGAATTAGGAGAGGTACCCAGAGCACAGCGTGGTCTAGTTACTTTGGATGAGTTTCAATTGGTACAGCTCAAGGATGTTGACAAGGTGCTTGGACGAGTTCGTGCAACCACATCTGTTCTGGATCCTTGCCCCTCTTGACTTATAAAAACTGGCAGGGAGGGAACAGCCGGCTGGGCCAGAGAGGTGATTAATGCCTCCTTGTGAGAGGGAGTGGTCCCATGCCACTTGAAACAGGTGGTGGTGAGGCCACTCCTGAAAAAACCCTCTCTGGACCCGGAAGATCTTAACAACTTTAGGCCGGTGGTGAACGTTCCTTTCCTGGGCAAGGTCCTTGAGCGAGTGGTGGCCAACCAGCTCCAGGCGCTCTTGGATGAGACTGATTATCTGGATCCATTTCAGTCAGGGTTCAGGCCTGGTTTTGGCACAGAAACAGCTTTGGTCGCCCTGTATGATGAGCTATGTCGGGAGAGAGACAGGGGGAATGTGACCCTGTTGATACTCCTGGATCTCTTGGCGGCTTTTGATACCATCGACCATGGTGTCCTTCTGGGGCGGCTGTCTGAGTTGGGAGTGGGGGACACTGCATTGCAATGGTCCTGCTCCTACTTGGATGGCCAGCTCCAGAAGGTGGTGCTTGGGGAATATTGCTCAGCCCCGTGGATTCTCCAGTATGGGGTTCCACAGGGGTGGGTCTTATCCCCCATGCTATTCAACATATACTTGAAACTGCTGAGTGGGGTAATCCGGAGTTTTGGAGTGCATTGCCATGAATACAATGATGACACGCAGCTCTATTTCTCCTTTTCATCTTCAGCAGGTGAGGCTGTGGATGTGCTAAACTGGTGCTTGTCTGCAACAATGGACTGGATGAGGGCTAACAAACTGAAGCTCAATCCAGACAAGACTGAGATGCTGTTAGTGGGTGGTTCCTCTGACTGGATGGAGGATGTTCAACCTGTTCTGGGTGGGGTTGCACTCCCCTTGAAGGAGCATGTCCGTAGCTTAGTGGTTCTCCTTGAGCCATGTTTGTCACTTGTCACTGGGCTCAGGTGGCCTCAGTGGCACGGAGTACCTTCTACCAGCTCTGGCTGGTGGCCCAGCTACACCCCTAACTGGACAGGGAGAGCTTGGTTTCAGTAATCTACACTTTGGTAATCTCAAAGCTAGACTATGTACTTTACGTGGGTCTGTCCTTGAAGACTGTTCAGAAGCTGCAGCTTGTGCAAAATGCGGCAGCCAGATTCATTACTGGAACCAGAGGTCTGAACACATAACACCAGTTCTGGACTGCTTGCACTGGATGCCTCTATACTTCTGAGTCCAATTCAAGGTGCTGGTCTTAACCTTTAAAGCCCTACATGGCTTAGGACCACAATACCTGACAGAACATCTCTCCCAAACCCAATCTACCCGGACACTACACTCAACATCTGGGGCCCTCCTCCGACTGCCACCTCCAAGAGAGGCTCGGTTAGTGGCAACAAGGAGGAGGGCCTTCTCAGTGGTAGCCCCCCAATTCTGGAATAAGTGCCCCACTGAGGCCCGCCTGGCGCCAACCTTACTATCTTTTTGGCGCCAGGTTAAGACTTCCCTCTATGCCAAGGCATTCAATATTTAAGAGCTCAAAATAGCACATGGGGGGGCGGGGGGAATCGTCAAAGTAGGCTTAGTTTTATTAACTTTTTGTATTGTGATTTTAAACTGTGCTTTTAAATTTCTTTTTTAAACTTTTTAACTATGTTGTATGTTTTTATTGTTGGTTTTTTAATGTATAAATTGTTGTGAACCGCCCAGAGAGCTTCGGCTGTGGGGCAGTATAGAAATGAAATAAATAAATAATTTTAAAAAATAATAATAAAGATACACAAATGTCAAGGCAGAGCAGTGAGTGGGATTGGTAAATTTTCATGGCAGAGCAGTAAAGTGGAGGGGGAAGTTACACAAATTTCATAGCAGTGGACTTGCAAATGTGTGCACTTGCACAAGACCGGGAAAAAACATTGAGAGTGTGTTCAGGACACTCTCCGGTGTCCTTTCTTCTCAATTTCTAGAAGCATGGGGCAGAGGACACTAACAAGGGATGAGGGAGGATGGCAGCAGCACTAGCAAGATCACAAGGAGCAACAGGGGTTTTCACTGCTCTTGCTGACACAACAAGCCATCCTGAACAACCCAACAACAAGCCATGGGTTCTCAGGGTGGCTTGTTCATGGTGGAAAACAACTCAAAGTGACAACACACCGTGGCTTATCATGTCATGCAAACCAGGTCATAGTGAGTTTTCCCTGTCTTTGTTATACAACACTGGCAGCCACTGACAAGTTGGGGGAAACTCTCTGATGCAGATTAAACTGTGCATGCATAGCAGCTGGGGTACAAACCCCTTTAAAAAACAGCAATCACATTTATCTGCTTTTTGGTACAGGGCCCAGGGGAACCAATTCCAGACCCTCAACAGCAGATTGCCATTACTATTGCTTTTTCAAAAGAGATCTCAGCACATGTAGCCACAACTGCTGGACTGGAGAGAGAACTTTGTGTGAAGCATCCATTTGCAAATGTGGCTCCTCACGCAGCTAGAGATATATGTGCAGGGCCCTTCACTGTATGTGTATGGCTCCTAGCTGGATCAATACGCCTATACAAGTTGTTCACTGCCTTGAGCACTGTTTTGCAGGGATGGGAAATCTGTGGTCTGTCAGACATTGTAGGACTCCAACACCCATCAGCCCCAGACAGGATGGTCACTGGTCAGGAATGATGGAAGTTGTAGTCCAACATCTGGAGGGCCATAGGTTTCCCATCTCTATTATTATTATTATTATTATTATTATTATTATTATTATTGATGATGACGACAACGACAACGACAACAACAATTTTATTTATATACCGCCCAATAGCCAAAGCTCCCTGGGCGGTTCACAACAATCCATAAAAACATGCAATACAATAAAAACATTATACAAAATTTAAAAACCAGATTTAAAAATGACATATAGATAAAACAAGAAATACAATGAGACCAATTAAAAAGTAACCACCCCACCATGCACTAAGTAGAGTTAAAAGCTTCAATATAGAGGGCAGTCTTAACCTGGCACTGAAAATATTGTAAAGTTGGTGCCAGACGGGCCTCAGGAGGGAGCTTGTTCCAGAGTTCGGGGGCTACCACAGAGAAGGCCCTCCCCCTTGTCGCCACCCGCCGAGCCTCCCTCGAAGGCGGCAACCGGAGGAAGGCCCCAGATGTTGAGGATATACATTATGTTCTGATACGTAACTAAGTATATATGATTCCCTTCTGCCCAACACCCCCCATTCACATAGTGAGTGATGCTAGACATTGAAGAGAGAAGATTTGCCACAGGTCTGCCAAGCCCCTGTGGTGGCCATAGCATGCAGCCCAGTTTTTCAATAACCAAAAAACAATGATATATTTTTTACTGAACTATTTCTTTCAAAGACACAAAAAGAGCAGTATGTATGCAGTAAAAATAAATACACAGACCAAAATGAATAAACATAACTAAGTAAATTACTACATATAATTTAATAGTAATTGAATTCAGGGAAAGTGGGGTACACATACTATCAAAAGCAATCTGATAAGAAAGCAAAGAGGAAGATTCCTAAAAGTTTAGACAGGATGAAAAGTCAAGTGAAGAAACTTAACAACTTTGCACATGAACTATACAGGCCTGTGGCTCACGCTGGCTCAGCTTGTCTGAGCGTGGAAAACTAAGCAGGGTCAGGCTTGGTTATTACTTGAATGGGAGACCCCTCCTCTAGTTTCCTGCATTGAGCAGGGGGTTGGACTCGATAGCCTTGTAGGCTCCTTCCAACTCTATGATCTATGAAATCTATGAACTCAAAGCACATGCATATTTGGCAAATATATGCTGAACAGCTGGCAAAAACTCCATGTATGAGATAAAAAGGAAGTGGAGATAGCCATGATGGGATGGGGTGGGGTGGAGATTTCTAGCCAGTCATACCTGTTGGGTAAATGTATACCTGCTCCTCAGTTGCCAAATCGTGTCCTTCCATTGTTGCTTGGTAAGCAAATAACATCACTTCCAATTTCTGGCTATACCAAGTTTTGCTCCCAGGTACAATTATTTAAGCAAATCCTTACATGAAATCCTATGATCTCCTTGCTCAAAATACTGCAGCAACATAGCTTTAGGACTGACACTGGGACAGCCCAGCTTTCAGATATAGAAAGCCAGAGAAAATCAGTACAGAAATAGGCATGTACACAAAACCAACTGGAAAAAGCACCAGACTTTAAAAATAAATTGCACCACCTCTGCCTTAATCATCAAGATGCTTGATTATTTAATATTTCATGGGAATAAATTACAGGGCGAATGAGAAAGCACATGCCTATCATTGCACTAGCCCTGGGGCACAAGAGAATGTCATAGCGCTATCCCTGCAATATGCACTCACCTCCCTCAACAATGCATTCAGACAGCAAGATAAGTGCTTCAAGCCTCCTCTTGGAGAATCTCCTTTAGCACAGTAGTGCCTGGGGCAAACCATAGATGACACCAGGCCTACTGAACATGAAGCAGCCATGAACAATGATGTCTCCAACAGGTTTGTGCCCTTAATACTGTGTGCTTAGAGAACACATTAAAATGTCAGGAGTAGTGTATGTGCAATGCCAGCTATTGTAAGCTTCAAGGGAATTCTGCTGCTGACTTTAGTGGAGTTGGGATTTGGCCACGGCTTACCCCCAACTCACCTTCCTACTGCGGTGCTGTTCAGAGAAGTCATATTTGGCAGGGCCCTGCTGTGTTCTTAAGAGGGCTATACCGCATGAATAGTTTGTGCATTCCTAGATAAATCAAAGCCACCTTTGAGCTATTATATATTTAAGAATGAGAAATCTCTACCCAGTAGGGATTAAGCCCCCCTACCCCAAAGCAGCACAAGCTGGTGTTTGATAATGAGCGTGTCTCACCCTAAGTAACATGTAAGCTTTCAACAATATAAAATTTGGATCAGCATAATTTGACACCAACATTGCTGCTCATCCTCACTCTAGATCTATTCATTTAAATAATAAACCAATGCATTCCCCCCAGATTATTATGGAATTTCATCATTGTTTTCTGGACACACTATTTGGGGTAGCAACACCATATGCAGCACTGTTTTCTTCCATTTTGTTTATGAAGGTCATAAAGCAGTACCATACTTCTGCTGTCCTTCTGCCTGTAGGCATAGATGTTTTTATTCAAGCAGGCCTTTAGCATGCAAGCTGTTCTGTGGGGTTAAGCACTGTTTTTATTGTTATTGTTCTATTTTTAATTGTGTTTTTAATGTATTTGTTTTATTATTCTTTTACAATGCAATTGTATGGCCGCCAGACAGTGTCTAGATGGCCATAGGATTTTTCGGAGTCCAGTTCCAAGCTCGGAGCTGGGCCCCCAAGCTCAGAGTGCCTTCCCACCCCTGCAGCCAGCGTAGAAAGAACTGCATCAGCTGCTTCTCTGAGGTTGCAAACGCAACCTTGGAGATGGGGTTTTGTGGGTGGGGAGAGGAGGAGACAGGCGCTGCCACGATATGAGGTATCCTAGTGGCGCCTCAGCCTCCTTCCCTCCCCCTCTGAAGTGCTGTACTTAGATGGCTGAAATCAGTTGTCTAAGCACTTTGCATGGTGGAACACAGAAGCGACCTTCAGCTCCACACTCCTTCTGCCCTGCATAGGATGCATGTCATCCTCCAAGTTCGGAGGGCTATGGGCATCTGGACTGGATTGCGCCCTTAATCAAGTTTTTATTTTTTTATTTTTTATAGATCCTTTGATTATAAGTCACCTTAAGTGCCATTTCTTGGTAGAAATGTGGGATACAAATCAAGTATGTAAGTAAGCAAGCAAGCAAATTAATATTTCAAAGAAGTCTGTATGCTGCTACACTCTCTAAAACTTTTGCATCGTTTTTTTCTATCTCTGTATACTCCCAGCACATATGGAATACAGATTCCAGCTTATTACAGCTCCTCCAGCATGTGGAGTTTACTGTACTGTAGATATGACTCAACATCCTTGGTGAGAGTTACCAGTGGTGTATGGTTTTAAGTGAATTTTCCCTGGTTCTAGCAGATACAGATTTGATATGGGAGGAATTAGTTTTTTATGCCCTTTTTTCCAAATTGAGAAGGTTACATGTAGAAACAGATTTACAATTTGATCCAATCTGGAGTAGGAAACATAAGCCTTCCATGCTTTGTATTTGGTCTTTTGTGAATTTCATGTTTTTACCATGGTTTCCTTTTGTTGTTGTGGGTCACTGTCAGCATTTGCTTCAGTTGGTAAGATTTGTAGTACCATTGACTTCTCATCCTCCCTGCTTTGTATTTTTATGTAACATATTTTGGGGTAATCTTAATGTCTTTCATCTTGTTGTATAGTGGGCTTTGTTGATATGTTTCTCTTGAGGTGTACTGTCAATTTCACTAGTGATGGAGTGGGTCTCTGTTTTTACTTGAATGCTCCTTTTTTGGTTTCTGTTTCTTATGCTTCAAGTCCATTTATTTTTGAATTGAGATTCATTCCTAGCATCTTCATCATCCTTGTCTTTTGTATTGGTTTCTCTGAATCTCAGATTGAGGTTGAAGAGGCTAGTAGCTTGTTTGCTTCCTGACGGGTACAATAATGTGTGCTGTGTCATCCTGCATTATTACTATTTTCAATGGGAAGCCCCACCTATATGAAATGCCTGCTCCTCTTACCAGTTCTGTGAAATATTGAAAGGTTTTCTATCTTTGTAACGTTTCCAGACATATATCCTGAAAAAAACTGGTGCTTATCACCCTTCATTTCTATCATTTTAAGCTACAAAGCTGCCTGTAAAATTTGGTCTTTCAGGAAGCTAAAAGTGAAGTAGATCAAGATGTCTCTGGGTCTGCATCCATTTTGTGGCTTTGCTACCACAGCTCTGTGTCCAATCTATGACTACTGGAGACACTGACAAGTCTAGGAAGAGCTCTGACAGCATTTGTACTATGATATTAACTACGTCTCACCATTCAGCAGATTCCTTGACCCCAAGGATTTGGAGATTTGGACAGCTTTAAATGGGGATTGGACAAATTCATGGAGAAGGCTATCAATGGCTACTAGTCCTGATGGCTCTGTGCTACCTCCAGGATCAAAGGCAGTATGCCTATGTGCACCAGTTGGTGGGGAACATGGGCGGGAGGGTGCTGTTGCACTCATGACCTGCTTATGGGATCCTGTGGACAGCTGGTTGGCCACTGTGTGAACAGAATACTGGACTAGATGGACCCTTGGTCTGATCCAGCATGACTCTTCTTATGTTCTTATGGATCTTCAGATTCAGGTGGTGGCTCCTATTTTCCAAACCCTCCACCTGACTTGATAGTTCTGTATTAGTTTTGTTAAGTTCAGTTATGGAGATTTGATTCATCCACCATTTTGGATATATCTGTCATCTTTTCTGTAAGGTCTGATATTTTAGTTTCCAGAAGCTTAATCATACCCTACCACTCCTTTGTTAGGTTATGTTTAACTTCTTTTAATTGTTCAGTTATCTCAGTCATTTCTCCCAGTTCCTTTTTACTAACCTTGGGTGCCATGCTGGGGCTGTCTTCATCATCTGACTGGGTTGCATTTAGATCGGCCGTTCTTACTCCAAAATATTAAAAGCTTCATTCTCGCTACATGGGCCTCTGTGACATGACTCACTTTTTAATCATTCTTGTGTCATTTTCTGTTTATTTTCAGATGTTGCATTTAATAAAATAGCAATGGCGGGGACAGACAAATCTTGGGTAGTCCATCATTTTCTAGTGGTGATGTCACCACCACCTTTCAACAATGTATGTTATTTACAATGTAAGAAACAAAAGCCCTTTTCAGTTTGTTCAACATATCAAAAATGAATATATATTGCGGTTTTCACAATATGCATATGTATTTAGCCAATTATTTAACCAGTTAAATGACAGCTGATTAATCAACTAACGTTTTTTTTAAAATGGCAGATCACTCTATATTGAACCTAGCTGTATGCCACATCAGTCATAGCTTCCCCAAATGAATATGAGAACTGCAGTTGTGTGATGCAGAAGTCTCTTAGGTTGCAATCCTATACACATTTATCTGAGAGTATTCCACTGCACATTATGGAGTTTACTTCTCAGTAGGCATGCACAGGATTGCTCTGCATGAGATTTCTAGCTTTCTCACAGAACTACAGTCCTTAAGGTTGCTTGAGCAGAAGCCATGGCAGTTAAAGGAGTTTATATTTACACAGTGGACATACTCTATAATAATATCCATTACTTAATTTTCCTTTCTGGCTGCATGAATGTGCAAGAGACACTACTTTTGGCTGCAACTTGAAAAGAGAAAGAAGGTGCAATTAGAAGACTAATTCAGTAATCAGGATTGTCATGATAGCTCTATCCAGCAATTAGAAAATGAAACGTTAATTATCACTCCTCTTTCCCCTCGCCATTTTAGCCCAGCTGTTCATATATTGATAACAGCAGATACAAATGCAAAAACGAAGGCTGGGATAGTTGGTATTCATGCTATATCAAAGAAGCACATTTACATTCTTTGCCACAAGAATCTATTTACCTTGATTGATGACTGAACTTCAATAAGTGTTTTAATATTTTGGTCATTAGCAATGGGGCTGGCACAATGTCACTAGAGTACTACTGCATTTCATATCAGGCCCTTTATTAGCTGTGCACCGTAATATGTTTGAACTTTTAATTGAGCCCTTTTAAATAATGATGATCAACATATTTCAATGATGATTTATGGAAATAAGGGCCACCCGCTAAAGTGTTTTACACTTCACACTTAGCTGTCCTCTATGAAGAAGAAACCCCAACATTCAAAATGCAAAATACTCACTACTCTGAACCTGCATCTGAGTGCTACTTTTCTACAGAATGACTTTTAGACAATTTTTATTGCTATGGCTTACTGATCAGGGTTCTAAACACTGCAGGGCAATTTCACTACTATTGTTAGTGGTGGTTCTGCAGCGTTACCAGCAGAACTTCCCTTTTAGCTAGACACATACACACACACAAAACTAAACATGTAAAACTTAAAGCAACAATATATTTAAGCCAAGAAGACAAATATATGCAGTGTTATGAGCACATTGGTATTTGACAAGTGGACTTTAAAGTTGGGAATGTTAAATCAAAAACCTGATGAGCTATTAAGCTCTTATCCCATCTCCTGATTACCATGATGCTCCCGTCTAACCTGCAAGAGTACTTATGCTTGACTGAGCTTCCTACAAGTAACCAGAATGTCACAGCTTTTTAGGAATTAATCTCTACTAATATTTCTTTATTTCATTTCATTTCATTTCATTTCATTTCTATAGTGCCCAATAACCGAAGCTCTCTGGGCAGTTTACAAAAATGCCTAAAACAAGGCCAAAATACAATTTTAAAAAGCCATAAAAGTATTCTATAATAATGAAATTTAAAACAGTTGAAAAGATTTAAAAACGGTTTAGCCAGAGATAATATGTAAATACAACAAAGACCTGTTACAAACACCTTTCATGCATCAAGCCATTAAAAAAAGTCCTAGATGTTCTTAAACACCTCAGCAGAGAGGGATGTCTTAACCTGGCGCTGAAAGGATGACAAAATTGGCACCAGGTGGGCCTCAGAGGGGAGATCATTCCACAGTCAGGGGGTCACCACTGAGAAGGCCTTCCCCTTGTTGCTGCCCTCCAAGCCTCCCTTGGGGGAGGCACTCGGAGGAAGGCCCCATATGTTGATCGTAGTGTCCAGTTAGATTACGGTTGGGAGAGGTGTTCTGTCAAGCATCACAGTCACAAGCCGTGTAGGGTTTTATAGGTTAAGACCAGCACTTTGAATCGTGCTCGGAAGCATACAGGCAGCCAATGCAAGGCCAGAATTGGTGTTATGCTGTTCAGACCTTCTGGTCCCAGTTATTAGTCTGGCTGCTGCATTTTGCACAAGCTGCAACTTCTGAACAGTCTTCAAGGACAGCCCCACATAGAGTGCATTGCAGTAATCTAATTTAGAGATCACCAGAGTATAGATTACTGAAACCAGGCTATCTCTGTCCAGATAGGGGCATAGGCTGGTAGAAGGCACTCCGTGCCACTGAGGCCACCTGAGCCTCAAGTGACAAGTATTGGCTCAAGGAAGACCCCCAAGCTACGAACCTGTTCCTTCAGGGGGAGGGCAACCCCACCCAGAACAGGTTGAACACCCTCCATCTGGTCAGAGGAACCACCCACCAACAGCATCTCAGTCTTGTCTGGATTGAGCTTCAGTTTGTTAGCCCTTATTCAGCCCATTGTTGCTAACAGGCACTGGTTTAGCATATCCACAGCCTCACCTGGTGGAGATGAAAAGGAGACGTAGAGCTGCGTGCCATTAGCATACTGATGGCAACGCACTCCAGATAAACCGTCTTCCAAGAGCACCTGGAGCTGGTTGGCAACCACCCACTCAAGGACCTTGCCCAGGAAAGGAAAGGAACATTCTCCACTGGCCTAAAGTTGTTAAGATCTTCCAGGTCCAGAGAAGGTTTCTTCAGGAGTGGCCTCACCGCCACTTCTTTCAGGCAGCATGGGACCACTCCCTCTCACAAGGAGGCATTGATCACCGCCCTGGCCCAGCCGGCTGTTTCCTCCCTGCTGGATTTTATGAGCCAAGAGGGGCAAAGTTCCAATACATATGTGGTTGCACCAACCTGGCACCTTGTCAACATCCTCAAGCTATACCAACTGAATACCCTTCTGGAGAGAAGATACTACTTTTTTCATGTCAGATTGACCCTGCTATCTTTAGAACATCTCTGCAATAACCAGATGGGGACAATAGGCCACTTTCACACCCTTAAACCTTTCACAGACCACCATACATACCATTAATATTAGTTTGATTATTGTTCACAGTACAACTGCCCCCTATGTATATTAAGTCACAAAAGCAAAACATCTTAAATTTCAAGAAGGAAGATTAGTGAGACAGATGTTGCTGTTTCAGTAAAGAGAACACCTCAAGCGCAGAAGTGTCTCTGATGTCATGACATTATAGCACAGAATACCAGATGCTGGGGACAAAAAATAGGAGAGGGCTGTTGCCTATATGTCCTGCTTGTGCATTTCCCAGAAGCAACTAGTTGGCCACTACTAGAAACAGAATGCTGTGCTAGATGGAACTTTGGTTTGAATCCATCACAGCTCTTTTGAATTATTCAGTTTTGAATGTTAATGAGACAATGACCTGGTTCACACAATATGGTGGGCTCATCGTGGGTTGTTTAACCTACGATAAGCTGCAGTGTGTGCTGGTGACATTTTAAATATGCAACCTCTGTTCGGGTTGTTGTGTCATGCGAACCTGGGCACTGAGGGCTATTTGAGGGTTAAACAACCCTTACATAACTTTCGGTTTGTAGTAGGGTTATGTGAGTGTTGTTTAACCGTCAAATAGCCCTTGGTGGCTGGGTTCATACAACACAGCAATCCCCGCTCAGGGTTGCATATTCAAAATGTTTCCCATCATGTGCTGTGGCTAATTGTGGGTTAAATAATCCACACTGAGCCAGCTGTGTCATACAAATGGGTATGCAAAAAATGTAGATTCTAGCCAGCTAAATGTAAATTTTATTGAACAAAAAAGGAAATGCACAAAACCAATTAAAAAAAAAAAGAAATAAATAAATAAAATTGAAACAAGGTGGGGTATAAATATAATAAATAAATTTTAAAAAAATAGTTCTACATTTTGAGAACAATGAACACAGGAAAGCAATGTCATTAATGTTTATGGCTAAAAGTGGCACTGAATATTAAGCTTTAAAAAGTCAAACTAAAAAATCACCCCAACCATGTTTCCTGTGGTCAATATTACCATCTCTGCATATGTGCTTTTTATCACGTTTCTTAGCAGTCTGATGTGACTGTCAGTACATCCAAGTGTCATGGAAATGGGCTGCATCCTGGCTCTACAGAGCCACTATGGATTCTTTTAGTGTTTATTTTAATAATAATAATAATAATAATAATAATAATAATAATAATAAACATTTCTTCTTCTTTTTTTAATAAATTGATTTATTATTTTTAAACAAATTACTTTACAAAACAAAACAGTGTGAACAGTAAGACATTACTATTTTTTAGACACTGGACACACTAAACCTATTACAAACATTAAAATGCAGTGAGACCCATCAAATACAACATTAAAACATCTAGACATAAATAAACTTTATATTTACAATAAAGGAAATGGATTACCATGTATCACACCTTGCTTATCATTCCAAAATCTCCTAAATGACTCCCATTCCTGTTCAAATTGATTTATCCTGATTTATTTACATTTCTTAGGGCGCAATCTAATCTGGATGCCCATAGCCCTCCAACCTGGAGGATTACGGGCATCCTATGCAGGGCAGAAGGAGCTTGGAAGCAAATGTTGCCTCTGCGCTCCTTCTCCTCAGTCTCGTGCCTCGCAGCACAAGGGAAGGAGGTTGAGGCACGGCCAGGATACTTCAGATCATGGCAGCGCCTGTCTGCTCCCCTCCCCGCCCTCTGGTACTGCCACAAAAGCCCTTCTCCAAGGTTACGTTTGCAACCACAGAGAAGTGTTTTTTTCCATGCCGGCCATGAGGGGGAGGGAAGGTGCTCTAAGCTCAGAGTCCCAGCTCCGACCTCAGAACGAGGCCAAAATATCCTATGGCCATCTAGACACTGTCTAGTGGTCACAGGATTGCACTGCCCAATTCCTTTCTCAGAAAAAGGACTCACGGCATCTTATAAAAAATTAAAACGTACAATTTTTTAAAAAAAATTTAAAACAGCTAAAACAATCAACAATAAAGTGCTACAACCTGATAAAACAACTAAGTTAAGAAGCCCATCAAATGCTTGGGAATAGAGGAAAGTCTTAGCTTTGTGCCCAAAAGGTGACAACACTGGCACCAGACAGACCTCACTGGGGAGAGCATTCCACAAGTGGGGGGGGGGGGCTACCACCAAAAAGACCCTTGCCATCCAGCAAACCTTCCTCGGAGGAGGCACTTGGAGGAGGGCCTCAAATGTTAATCATAGTGTATGGGTAGATTCATACTGGAAGAGGTACTCCATCAGGTATTGCAGTCCCAAACAATTAATAACTGCATGATTCACTAGGTTATCTTCTATTTTCTCTCAATTACTAGTTGGTCCAGTTTAATTATGTAGATCTACATTCTCAGTATCTGCCCTAACTCAGCCCAGCACCAGAGGGCAATTATGATTCTGACTCCCAGCTGAGCAGGAGCACAGGAGAGAGGTCCCAGCTGTTTTCGGGGCTGTGATAAGCGGGCAGGCTCCAGAAGATCGATTTCTGCGAAAACAGGGAGAGCAAAACAGGGAGAGCAAAAAGGGGGTTTGGCCAGCGGAGTTCGGCATGGAGGTCAAGGGGGAAGTCCATAAGAAATTTCTAGGAAGGTCTAAAACATAAAGGACAAACAGTATAACTAGGAAGGAAAGGACTCTGCAGTGGTGGTGACCTGCAATGTGTGTGCAATGTTTGTTTTCCTGCCGGAGATCAACATGACCTACATGTGCAACAAGTGTAAGCTGGTCACGCTGTTGGAAGAAAAGGTCAGAGGACTGGAGCAGCAAGTGTCAACCCTCAGGAGTATAAGAGAAAGTGAAGAGTTCTTAGACAGAACGATGGATCTACAACAGCAAAGCATAGTACAGGAGCCAGAAGGGCAACGGCAGGATGAGGCGGAGTCGGAGACTGCTGAGGCAAGGGAAAATAACATAAGGGGAACTCCCTGGAAAAGGGTGACTGTTAGGAGCAGAAGAATTAGAAGACATTCTGCGCCTGTGAAAGCAGTGGAGCTATGGAACCGCTTCCAGCTACTTGAGGACAAGAGCGGAGGACAGCCTGCAGAGGACGAATTACTGGGCACCAAACGTGACAGCGAGCAAGAGGCTGAAGGTCAGTCCAGTGGAGGCAATCAAACCAAGGCCTACAGCAAGAGAAAGAGAAGAGTACTAATTGTGGGAGACTCCCTCCTGCGGGGGATCGAAGCCAAAGTATGTCACGAAGACCCATGGACTCGCCAGGTGTGCTATCTCCCCGGGCCATGGATTAAGGATGTGACAGAGCAGCTGCCGAGGCTCATACAGCCCACCGACACATACCCCTTTCTTCTCATCCACGTGGGTACAAATGATACTGCCAAGCGGAGTTACGAAGAAATCATGGCAGACTTTGAAGAGTTGGGAAGGGAACTCAAGAACTTTGGGGTCCAGATAGTTTTCTCATCCATCCTTCCAGTACTTGGAAGAGGAATAGAAAGGGAAAGAAAAATACTCCGAGTGAATGACTGGCTACGAAGGTGGTGCCGACGTGAGAGATTTGGATTCTGGGACCACGGGCTACACTTCCTGGAAGATGGACTGCTGGCAAAGGATGGGTTGCACCTCACAAGGACTGGGAAGAATGTGTTTGGCCACAGCATGAGGAACGTAATCAGGAGGGCTTTAAACTGAATCCAACAGGAGAGGGAGACATAAACTCGGGGGTACCAATGGAAGAACGCCTCTGTGCCACAGCGGAGAGAACAGCTCCAGCGGTGCCCAATGATAGTCTACCACAAAATGTAGGGAAAAAGTCGGACTATAAAGCACATAGTCTTCGATGTCTCTATACTAATGCCCAGAGTATGGGCAACAAACAGGACAAATTTGAACTCTTGATTCATGAGGGCAAATACGACTTGATAGGTATAACTGAAACCTGGTGGGATGACTCCCATGACTGGAATACAGCGATTGAAGGGTATAACTTGTTCAAAAGGAACAGAAGCAACAGAAAGGGAGGTGGAGTTGCGCTGTATGTTAAAGATACGTATCTCTGCACAGAGATACAGGAAGAGGAGCTTGGCAGCCCCATTGAGAGCATCTGGGTTAAAATAAAGGGGGCAAAGGATAAGACGAACATGGTGGTTGGAGTCTACTACCGACCACCCAATCAAGGAGAAGACGAGGATGAAACTTTTGAAAAGCAAATTGCAAATGTTTCAAGGAGGCATGATGTGGTAGTAATGGGGGACTTCAATTTCTTTGATATCTGTTGGGAGACTTATTCAGCCAAACATGGCCCCTCCAAGAAATTCCTGAGTTGTGTTGCTGATAACTTCCTCCTACAGAAAGTGGAGGAAGGAACTAGAGGAGCGGCTATCCTTGACCTGATTCTAACCAACAGAGACGAGTTAGTGGATAAAGTGGCAGTTTCGGGAACTCTGGGGGAAAGTGACCATGTTATACTTGAGTTCTTGATTCTAAGGGGAGCAAAAGCTGAGTGTAGCCAAACACGTACCCTGGATTTTAGGAAAGCCAATTTTAACAAACTCAGAACAACGATAAGTAAGATCCCATGGCAAGCGACTCTAATGAGAAAAGGAGCCCAGGATGGGTGGGAGTTTTAAAAAAAGGAAATTTTAAAGGCACAATTGCAAACAATTCCCACAAGGAAAAAAGGCAGAGGGTAACAGAAGAAGCCAATGTGGCTTCACAATAAACTCAAAGATGACCTGAAAACAAAAAAGGACACGTATAGAAGTGGGCTACAAGGAAGGCCATGCTACAAGGGAAGAGTACAGGCAGGTAGCACAGAACTGGAGGAATAGTGTCAGGAAGGCTAACGCTGAGAATGAGCTAAGGTTAGCGAGGGATGCTAAAAACAACAAGAAAGCTTTCTTCAGATACATGCACAGTAAAAGACAGAGGAAAGAAATGGTGGTTCAACTACGCAATGAGGATGGCAAATTGATAACAGAAGACAAAGAAAAGGCAGAAGTGTTCAATTCCTGCTTCGGCTCGGTCTTCTCCCCAAAGAGGGTCTATTACCTCCCTGGCAAACCTGAAGTGCAGACTGAAGAGGCAGGATTGCAGCTTGAGATTGACAGGCAAATGGTCAAGGAGCACCTGATTACTCTGAACGAGTTTAAATCTCCAGGGCCTGATGAGCTGCATCCTAGAGTAATAAAGGAACTGGCAGAAGAACTGTCTATTATCTTTGAGAAATCACGGAGGACAGGTGAAGTGCCAGATGACTGGAGGAGGGCAAATGTTGTTCCCATCTTCAAAAAGGGCAAGAAGGAGGAACCTGGGAACTATAGACCAGTCAATCCCTGGGAAAATTTTGGAGCAGATTATAAAGAAGTCAGTCTGCAAGCACCTTGAAAGCAATGCAGTGATTACTAGAAGCCAGCATGGATTTGTCAAGAACAAATCCTGCCAGACTAATCTGATCTCATTTTTTGATCGGGTAACCTCCCTTGTGGACTGTGGGAATGCTGTGGACATCATATATCTGGACTTCAGCAAAGCTTTCGACAAAGTGCCTCACGATATCCTGATTAGCAAGATAGCTAAAAGTGGGCTGGATGGAACAACTATCAGGTGGATCCACAATTGGCTACAGAATCGGACTCAAAGAGTGCTTATCAATGGTTCATTCTCAAACTGGGGAGAGGTAACGAGCGGGGTACCACAGGGCCCGGTCCTGGGCCCGGTGCTCTTCAATGTTTTTATTAATGACTTGGATGAGGAGGTACAGGGAATGCTTATCAAATTTGCAGATGACACAAAGTTGGGTGGAACAACTAATACTCTGGAAGACAGAAACAAAATTCAAAGTGACCTCGATAGGCCGTAAACAACAGAATGAGATTTAATAGGGATAAATGCCAAGTGCTGCACCTAGGGAGAGGAAACCAAATGCAGAGTTACAGAATGGGGGACACTTGGCTCAACAATACTACAAGTGAGAAGGATCTTGGAATTGTGGTAGATCACAAACTGAATATGAGCCAGCAATGCGTTGTGGCTGCAAAGAAGGCAAATGTTATTTTGGGCTGCATTATTAGAAGTATAGCTTCCAAATAGCGGGAAGTAATAATTCCCCTTTACTCATTTCATTTCATTTCATTTCATTTATTTCATTTATATACCGCCCCATAGCCGAAGCTCTCTGGGCGGTTCACAACCCTCTATACATAAAAACAACATTAAAACATACAAAACAGTTTAAAAAATTAAAAACCAAATTTAAAAACACAGTTTAAAATAACCCTCGGCACTGGTTAGGCCTCATCTTGAGTACTGCGTCCAGTTCTGGGCACCATACTTTAAGAAGGACGTAGACAAACTGGAGAGGGTTCAGAGGAGGAAAACAAGGATGATAAAGGGACTGGAAACAAGGCCCTTTGAGGAGAGACTGAAAGAACTGGGCATGTTTAGCCTTCAGAAGAGGAGACTGAGGGGAGATATGATCGCACTCTTCCAGTACTTGAAGGGATGTCACACAGAGGAGGGCCAGGATCTCTTCTCGATCATCCCAGTTTGCAGGACACGGAATAATGGGCTCAAGTTACAGGAACCTAGATTCCACCTAAACATCAGGAAAAATTTCCTGACTGTCAGAGCAATAAGACAATGTAATCAACTACCTAGGAAGGTGGTGGGCTCTCCCAATCTGGAGGCATTCAAGGTGCAGCTGGACAGCCATCTGTCAGGGATGCTTTGTCCTAGATTCCTGCATTGAGCAGGGGGTTGGACTCGATGGCCTTGTAGGCCCCTTCCAACTCTACTTTTCTCTGATTCTATGATATACCCACTGAAAAGGCATCTCTGGGATCTCCCAGCAAATTCTTCATTCCCAAACCTGACGTCATGGCAATGGTATGGATTCACTATAAATATATTTTATCCCTATTCTTTCACATAATTCTTTGACTAAAAGGCATCACATAATTTACACCAACCATATTTCAACATAAACAATCCACACAGCAGAAAACTGCCTCAAATATAGTGCAGTGGTGGGATATGAATAAATAGATTAAGGAAATCCAAAAAAGCAATTGATTAAAGAAATCCAATAGCCCACTAGGTACTGCTCCTTGATTATGTTTTACCAGTTTGTACAGCATTAAGCTTGGAATGTCTTAGACAGAATCAGGGACCTGATGAAGACTGCATGGCCCAGACAATGTCTACACACACTGACTGGATGATGTAACCTCAATCCCACCTCTTCTAATTGTGATAACAGTGAGAATCAGCCAAGAAGAAACTGATAACAATTCAATACTGTGTTTAGAAATGAAGTAATTAATGGAATGGCGATAGCAATGAATGTATTAAACCAAGGAGACAGTGGGAACCTGCACTCTATTCCTGCTGTACCGATTGCCTGTCGAGTGGCTGGCAAAGAATTAAAATTGTGCTGTCAGAGACTACATTTCGCATGATTACACACCTTTAAAGTTGATCAGGAAGAAAATAAATTCAGATGTGTGTGTCAGGAATGGGAAAGATTCTGCAACAAATCTCAGAAACTAATCCAGTGAAAATCTTTGGGCCACTTTGAGCGCTTGCTTTCCAATGTGTTGGTTCTTCCTAAAGTTGCTCTGGATGTGATAAGAAAGCACAGAACTTCCTTCCACACTGTTGTGGTGAACTGCTTTTCCCCCCTCCTACTGCATTCTCTTCCCCCTTGTCCTGCTGTTTTATAATCCATAGTGTTTAAAAAAAGAATTCTCACTTTTATTTTTAAATGGTCATTCTCTCTACAGTAATACCTTGGATTGCAAGTAACTTGGTCTGAGAGCGTTTTGCAAGACAAGCAAAAAAATTTTTTTTGTTTTTGACTTGATAAATGAGCAAGGTCTTGCAAGGTAGGGATGTAACCGCTCGCCTCGAGCAGGCGTAGCGGGCTGAAATCGGCCCCGCTCACACCCGCCAGAGACTCGCTTTGATATAAGAGTATTTTGGATTACGAGCACGGTTCCGGAACAATTAAGCTTGCAATCCAAGGTATTACTGTATTACCATTCAAGCCAGTTTTGCTGTTTTTGTCTTTACTGCCTTAAGAGAATAGTTGATCCATGTCCTTTTCTGTATGAACAGACTGTTCTCCTGTCTCCACTAAGCCGTCTTTGCTCCCCATTGAACAAGGGCCTGGTTCCCTTCTTATCCAAACCTGCAAGCAGTCTTTCAAGTATGTTATTTATCTTTGATACTCTGATGAGAAAGAGAAGTTACAAAAGAACTCTTACAGTGGCATCTTTTGTTTTCCCATCTCTACATATTAACAGAATATTCAATGAACTCATTTAACATTTCTCCGTGATCTATAAATAATCCTTTGTCTTTTAAAGGAACGGCTAAGGGAAGAAAAGTGACTACATAAAAACTGTATAGTTTTATTCACCAGCTCTATTCCCTGTGTGCATCCAGCCACATCTATGCACTTTATTAAAACAATTACAGCTCACATCTTCACTTACTCATTAGCTCTGCAGCGTGGATATTGCACAGGGGAGGGGGGAGAGGAAATCTTTGGTAGTCTGACTTACGTATATTTAGCAGAACAATTTGTAAAATTCTCAGTTAAAAAACGATGAGCAAGGATGTTTCCCTTGATTCTTCTACCAAGGATGCCCCTCAAAGCTATGCAAAATAGCATCATGAGTGGGGGTGACCACTCCCATGAGCAGCACCTTCCGGGGATGCATTCAAATGACTTTCAGACCCAGTTTGCATCATCAAAACAGCCCACTGTGGTTATTTAAGCCATGGTGGGCTGTGGTGCATACCAGCGTGTGCTAGGTGGGATTTGCATATTCAGTGCTCAACCACAGCTTGTTGTGTGTGCAAACCCAGGTGACAGCGGTTGTGCAAGGGTTAAACAACCCTCGCATAACCCATGGTCTGTTGTTGGGTTATGCAGAGAGTTGTTTAACCCTCACACAACCCCCTCTGCCCGGGTTTGCATGACATGATACTCTGGGCATTTAATATTCAATATAGGTGTTGGCACACACCACAGCCCACCATGGCTTAAATAAGCCACGGGGGACTGTTCAATCATGTGAACCAGATGTCTCCAACTTCCATAATCCCTGACCAATGCCCATTCTAGATGAGGCTTATGGGAGTTGTAGTCCAAAACATCTGGAGGGTACCGGGTTACTTAGCCCTTGCCAACCAAACCTTTCCTTTTCAGGGTTTAGCAACTTGAGGGAACTTACAAACTAAGCTAAAGTGCCTGAAACAGAGAGCTTTCTAAGCTTTAGCCCTCTTGAGAAGTAAAGTCATTTGACTGCATTCCTTGAAGGTGCTGTTCATGGGAGTGGTCAGTCACATGATTCATCTAGGACACAGGCCTGGCTACAAACTAGCCAGTGTGAAAGAAACTTGGTCCACAGGCTGATGAAAGAATGCCAGATCAAAACCCCTGGCTGCCAGTGCCAAACATACCCTTAGTCACTCTTAAGGGACAGCAATTCTCCTCTGATGTGTGTGAGGTAAAGTGATAGCATAGAATCCTGACTTCAGTCAGGAAAGATGTATACAAGTAGTCCCATACTGCCAGCAATGTATCATCTGCATACAAGTTAAAAAATGGAAATAGAGTTACCCAGAGCAAATAAAGAATAAAGTGCTCAACTGCATGAGTAAAACTAACGAGGCATTTCTATAAGGTAGGTCTGCAATGTTTCCTATAACTTCACAACTAGAAAAGAAAGATTTGTACAGAGTAAAAGTATGATTACATGGGCCAAAATGATTTCCTATGCTGCATAATTAGATGTTCATTCAATTAATCAGCTTCTGAACGGTCATCCAGAATGGTTTATATGTCTACACCGTCCACGTATTCTTCTACTTGCATTGTTTGATGACATTTGCTATGTTGTTTGGACCTGGAATTGGATAGAAAGTAGAGATACCATGAGTATCTACCACACTCTACTTTCTATCCAATTCCAGGGAAGCTACTGTTGTTCTGAATCAGTGATTGGAGATGGATGAGGGCTAATAAATCAAGACAAGACAGAAGTAATCCTGCTCAAGAATATGGGTTCAGCACTCCCTTTGAAAAACCAGATTCACAGTTTGGGAGTACTCCTGGACCTGGCTTTATTCCTGGTTGCCCATACAGCAACTGTGGCCAGGGGTGCTTTTACCCAGCTTAGACTGGTGCAACAACTATGCCCATTCCTAGGTCAACCTAGCTACTGTGACACATGTGTTAGTTACCTCCAGTCTAGATTATTAGATAGGGCTGCCTTTGAAGAGTTTCTGGAAATTCCAGTTGGTTCAGGATGTTAGTGGGTGCTCATTCTTGTGAGCATATAACACCAATTTTAGAATAACTACATTGGTTTCTTATAATTACTGAGAACAACTAAAAGTGCTGGTGATTACTTTTCTACTCAGCCTGGGACACCATTCCAATGGTGTCCCAGGCTGAATTGGCTGGGATATGAGAGAGGGCATTCTCAGTGGCTGTGCCTACATTATGAAACTCCCTGCCTCAGAAAGTTCATTTGTCCCCCTGTCTCCTTGCCTTCTATCATCTAGCTAAGACATTTTTATTTCAGCAGGGATTTGATCTGCTGATTTGAGGAGCTTTCATAGACCACTGATCCCTTGTTTTTACCTGTTGTACCTGTCACTGTTCTTACGACACGACAATCAACCAACAGTAACCGTCGATGGTTGGTTATTGTGTCATGCGAACCCAGCAGGAGTTACCCACTGTGGGTGGTTTTTTTCAGACTACCCACGATAAGACTCCATGAACTGCTCTAGGGCTGTTTTCCCCACAGTCAGTTGTTGTGTCAATCAATCCCACTGTGGGTAAAGACCAATGGCCAGAGACTCGCTTGGCAAGAACAGCAAGAAACTCCTTGCCACTCTTCCTGAGCTAGCCCTGCTCACTGCCAGTGCCAACTGCCCCACAAGTGCCCAAGTAATGGCTTCTCCCAGTCCCTGCTGGCACTGGTTTCCCCCATTCCCTGCTGCAATGCCGAGCCGTTTCCAGCTCGCTGTGGCTGTTTTGTCCCTTTAAAAATTTTTCCTTGAGAGCAGGAAAGCTGGCTTGACAGACATCTTCCCTGATCCCTGTTTGGACAGCCACCAGCTCCCCTTCACAGTGGCACAGTGGCACCTTGGAAGGGCTGCCCGGGGCTGCCCAATTGTTGCTTTTAATTTTGTGTGCCCAGAAATGGGTGCACAAAATTTAACTTATTTTTTTAAAATTCCCATTAGTGCAAATAGGCTCCGTTTGCAGAAGCACTAATGGGAGCATTTCAAGCCTCGGCTGGAACCCCGTGTTGGGGGTTCCCACTGCCCAGGGGCAGCAGATACCTTCCCGGCTGCACAGTGCAGAGCAGAGGCTTGAAAACCTTCCCCCAAACCCAGGCTTTCTCTTGACTGGTCGGACAAGCTGATTGGTCAAGAGAAACCCAAGCCACGAGGTCTCTTTTGCTGAGAAGGGGGTGGTCGGGGGGATTTCTCCCCGCTTCTCAGCAAGATCCACATCTTTTCAAGTCCCTCCCCCTTTAGTGCCCATGGGGGAGCCAGTTTTGCACTTTCCCCCATACCTCTAGGGGCTGGAGAAAGGCTAAAAGTGCATCTCCCCCCACCCTTTAAAAGGAAACAGAGTTGACAGTTCACTGACAGGTGGTTGTCAAAACTCTGGGTCCCTTTAAAATGGGGGCTTTGAGGGGGATCTTGGGGATTTGGACTGGGACATACTCAAAGATATGGCCAACTACAAATCCATCCAATTCCTGCTGCCCAAACGGGGACTGGAGAAACTGGCTGTCAAGCCGGCTTTCCCGATCTCTGAAATTATTATTTTTTTAAGGGACAAAACAGCCACAGTGAGCCAAAAACGGCTTGGCTTCACGGTGGAAAGGGAGAGGGGAATCATTCCTCCAGCAGTGTCCCCTGGGATACTTCCTGGAGGACTGAGGGGGGAGGAGTGGGAGTGAAGTAACCACGATGAGCCAGATCATCCATCAGGATCATTGTGGGTGCTCCATGGAACAACCAATCCGTTATGGAAAATCACCATGATGGGTTGTTGTGACATGCCAACCTGCCCATTGTCTTTACTGTTTTATCATATTGTTAATTTTTATGATTATGTAATTTTGATGTTAGATGCCCTTTTGTTAGTTCACTGTGACTGCTGTGATAGGGAGAGATAATTTTGCTACAAATAAATACACGAAGCCTCCCAGAGGTCTAGCCAGATCTTTTGTATGCCACTACTCTCTTTCATATCTAAATATGATGCTTTCAGCCCAAAGGTGAACTATGGTCTATAAATGCACAGCTCCATATAAGAAATGGGGAACAGTCATTCTTCTGTCTCAAGCTTTACCTAACCCTACACAGAGAAATTGCCCAGAATGGTTAGATCATATTGACTCTTTGCACTTTGGGTTTTGTGTGTGTAGGGGGGTGGGGGCTTTGACCAAAATGTTGCTGCTAAAAAGGTTACCCATGTGACAACTGGACAAAGCAGCAGGTTTCCAGAAGGGATGCAATGAGCTGAGGGGCACTCATGAGCAGCAGAATTGCAGCTTAATGTTCTCTAAGCAGATACGGTATTTGCTTTCATCCAAATAAGTTCATATTACTGGAGTTTTTTTAAAAAAAAGAAAGGTTAAAGAATGCAAGAGAAAGTATCTGTCCCAGGAAGGGATACTAATACTGAACACCTCCATGTGTGTCTCTGTTTTTGAGAGAGATAAAGGGTTATTTTTTTACAATGAAGCTATTATCCTTGATTTCTTCAGCTGAAAACTACCACCACTTATTCTCTACCTCAGCTACATCAAACTTGGCATTTTAAAAGCTTGTTTTGTTTTTTAATCTCAGTGCTGTTTTGAATTTGTTTTAAGATGAATGCTTCTTTCATTCCCATCATGGTTTTTGAAGCCTGCATTTTGGTGCCTTTGCTGCATTTTCACTACGTACAGCACTTATTAGGCCATTATAAACTGATTCAGGCAGAATGACTGCATTTTTTTCAGTTCTGCATTTTAGAGAGCTGCTTTTTAAACTTCTAATTGCACAGATCAGAATGTCACTAGCACTCCACCTAGCTTCTGGCAGCTGCTCTGCCACTTCACATACCACTGTCAGAAAGCATTTTTGATCACCATTGTTAACGTGATAACAGAGCTTCTTTTGTTCCTGTTTTCTGGTGTTCATGTCTTGTTGTTTTCAAATCTCAACAGCCTGGCATCTGTTACGTAAACTGCTTCCCAATGTAACATGTGATGCTTCCAGGAGGAGCTAACTGCACTCCTTCATTTTCAGAATGACCAGATGAGATTGCTGGCCAGGAAAAAAAGGCAAAAAATTCTGTGGCACCTTAAAGCCAACGCAATGAGGCATGAGATCCATAGGCAACAACCTACTTCACAAGTACATTTTTGACTACTGAAGCTCATAATCTTTTTGGTGTCACATATGCAATTAAATAAACTCTCATCTGTATAAAAGTTCATGTTACAATCAAACCTGGCCAGCCCTGAAGGTTCCAGAGGATCCTGTCTCTATGTGGCAAACTGCTTGCTTTTTGGGGGACAGAAGAGGAATGAGGCATGCGGTCCAATGCCTTTTGATGCTGCTTTAAGAACAGCCCAAATGCTTGTGTGGTTTTCTGTAGGAAAACGCTAAAGGGTTTTAACAAATTATTTTCTGAATTTAAATTCAGACTCTAATAATCTCTAGGCTACTTCAACACTACTCTGGGAGGACCCCATTACATTAGTGTCACTGAATAAGAAATGGAAGCACATAAAAAGGCCCTTCGAAGCCTGTATTTGCTGCTGTAATGTGAAATGATGAGGGGAAATGATTTTAAAAGAGATCTATTATTACCCATTATGATGCCTAAATAAAAGAGCAAACGCTACTGGCATTACGGTGCAGAAAAAGGAAATTAGAAAGGGTCATATTATTGTGTAGATCCAGCACTAATGCTCACCTGATGGCTGTCAGGGCTTTACTGAATTCCTCTCGGAATCTTTCTTGTTTTATTACCACTTACCTTCCTTCCCTTTCAGACTAGATATGCCACAACTGTGCCTGGCAGCAGTGGTGGTTGGGGTGGGGTGGGGGACATAGAAGAATGTTGGAAGCTGCCTTATACTGACTCAGACCATTGGCCATTTAACTCAGTATTGTCTACACTGACTGGCAGCAGTTTTCCAGGGTTTTAGGCAGGAGTGTCTCTCAGCCCTACCTGGAGATGGCAGGGATTGAACCTGGAACTTTTTGCATGTGAAGCATGTGCCCTTCCACTGAGCTATGGCCGTTCCCTTTCTCCCCACCAAGTCTGAATGGGGAAACTCATTTTTTACCTGTAGTGGTAATGCTCTACCAAACTCACTCTCTCTGCTCTACCAAACTCACTCTCTCATACACTCCACCTTTCTCTTCAAGCTCTGAAGAATCCTTTTACAAACAGTAAACCTCTTTTCCCACTAATGTCAGGAGACTTCAACTTGCAACCTACGGATTAGCATACACATTTAGAGATTTTCAGGGTTTACATATAAGGTTGGGACCAGAACAAAACAATTACATGGAGTGGGAGGGATGCAGTGAGCTAGGGTGGGGGGCTCCACACGAATCTCTTAAGAGCCCTTTGGTTTTCTTCAGAATTAGCTTAGGGTACTAAGCCACAATCAATTGAAAAAAGTTGTGAGTGAGAGACTTTTAGTTGCACAATATCCTTTTCATTTACATAGAATCATAGAATCATAGAAAAGTAGAGTTGGAAGGGGCCTACAAGGCCATCGAGTCCAACCCCCTGCTCAATGCAGGAATCCAGGTCAAATCCAGGTCATGGCAGATATCAATGCATATTGTAACCTTTTAAATTGTTAAAGACTTGTCCCTATTACAGGCCACAGGCTCCTTTGTTCAGAAGTCTTAAATATAGAATCATAGAATAGTCGAGTTGGAAGGGGCCTATAAGGCCATATAATAAACATTTCCAAAACAAACATTGGATTACAATCTGAGCACATGTTGAATCATTCAAAAGAACAGACTTACAATATATCCACCACAAACAGACTGATCACAAACAACACCCATGGTGGAAAAAACATATATTGGGAGTCACCATTTGGGAGTCTTATTCTATAGAGTGGAGAGAGGCAGGATTGCTAGCAAGAGTGGAAATATGTTCACTGCACTATACAAATCTCCTAAAGCCAGTGTGAAGGTACAATGAGCCTACTGTGCTAATACAGAGCATGAGGACATACCAGGGTGGTTCCTTAAAATGCTAAGGGAAGAAGAAGGAGGAGGAGGAGGTCTGGAAATGGAGAACGCAAACGACACAAAGAGAACTGAGAGCATAAGACACAGCTGCAGGAAAGAGATAAAGGTAACTACAAAGCAGAATTGAATTAACACTGCAAAATGGTGCTAAAGTTGGGGAGGGGAATTCCACAACTCTATTAGTGAACAAAAGGTCAGTTATTAAGGGAGGGTGCAGAAGAGTTATTGGTTTAGCTTGAGCTAAAATTTGAGAGAGAAGCCTGTGCATGTGCATGCACTTTGCACAGATTTAATCCCTAGATGTTGAAAGGGAGCAAGAGTAGTCCCAGGCTTCCAGCTATTGCTATCCTACCACCATGCCAAGCTTGTTTCAATGGAAAAATGAAATCCTCTTTCTTTGGTTTGATCACCCACTTCGATAACTAACCACCTTTAGAACATACCACAGTTCCCCAAATCTGGACTTAGCAGGGAACTGTGGTTAGTAGTTGAAAGCTTTTTATTTCTTCCTCTTGTGTGTGTGGAAGAGAGGTGATAGAGGAACCAACAAGTCCAAGCCTTATGCAGGTTCTTTCTTGTCGCAACAAATCATGGTCTGTAGTTATGCCTGAACCAGGCCATTAAATCTCATTCGCCATTTTGTTACCAATTCATCCAGTTTGGGGAGAATCAGTTGGAGCTCTTTGCAATTCCCAGGGTTTTCACCATCCTCAATAATTTAGTGGCATTTGTATACTTGGCTACTTCACCGCTCATGCCAGACTCCAGATAATTTAGATAGAAATTAGATAGCACTGGTCTCAATACAGATTCTTGGGGGACCCCACTGCTTATTTCCTTCCATTGTGAGCACTGTTGATTGATTCCTGACCTCTGCTTTATGTTCCTTAACCAGTTACTGATCCTCTTGTCCTCTTATCCCATAACCATTGTTACTGAGTGTCTCTGGTGATGGGACTTTGTCAAAAGCTTTTTGAAAGTATACAAATATATAATGCAGGGACGCAGATTCTCAGGGGTCCCGATCTGGCACTCTGGAGTTCCCCAGATGGTCACACTCCCTTCCCCCAACCACCAATCATTTGATATTTTTTAAAACAGGTTTTGTGCAGTTTTTTCTCCATTCTAAAAGGTTGAAATGCATCTCCTGAGGCTTAGTTACTAGCATTAAGAGCATTAAGGTAAAATATACTGGTATTTTTTGTATTCTAGCCCTGCCCCCTTTGCCTTTGGCTCCACCCACCACTGGAATATAGCCCCCAAGAGCTTCTCTACAATGAGCTGAAAGAGGTTCTGCACCTCTGATTATAATGTCTATAAGAACTCCTCTACCCATATGTTTATTGACAGTCTCAAAGAATTTCAAAATGTTGGTGAGGCAGGAAATCTCTTTGCAGGAGCCATGCTGATTCTCATTAAGCAAGGCTTATTCTTCTGTATGTATAATACTTTTGGCTTTATTAATGCTTCCTAGTAATTTACCTGGGATAAAGTTTAACTGCCCACAACCCCTGGATCCCCCTTTAAAAACTGCAATTAGACTGGCTACTTTCCTATCCTCTGGTATGGAATCTGTTATTAGTGGCAGGCTACAAGATCAGCAATTTCACATTTGAATTCTTAAGAAATGGCTGTATGTTGCCCAATGACATTGATTTTAAATTGATCACTTAGCCTTAAAACCCCACCTCTATTTTACTTAGTGCTTCAAATACCCTCCTTTCCTCTAGTCCAGGCAGTGTGTTTGGCCAACCTTTTCCATAGTGAGGACTGATGCAAATAATTAATTTAACTTCTTTGCAGTCTCCCAATCCTCTCCTTCAGTAATCCTTTCACACCTTTGTTGTCTAACAGTCTTGTTTAAACAAGACTGAAATTTCCAACAAAAGATTCAATATGCATCTGTAATTAGCACATGCAAGTCTCTGAGAAACAGTTACCAACCAAACAGGAAAACAGATGTTTGACACCTGAGGCACAGTAAAATGGCCTGAGCTTCTCAATTAAATCCACAATAAGCCTCAAGCCACTTATTATGAATTATACAATAAATAGCTACAATTCTAAACCAAATTGTGCAATGGATTTTTGAATCAGCAGTACAATTCATGATAGACATTACATTGCAATTAAAATTACCTAACCCTCTCTCCCTCATTTCCTCCCTATTCCCACCCTCAAACCCTGAAGGAGCAACCCTAGGCACTGAAATTTGTGTCTTCCTCTTTTCAATGGGGTCAGGAGACATTTGGGCACAAATCTTGCCTGAGCTACCATGAGAGCTCTCTTAACTGAACAGATTTCCCCTGTAAGTCGGTGCTCAAGAGGGTCCCTCCTCCCCATTCAAAATCACTGTATCCATTAGATGATCATGGCCTGACCCTGATCTATTGGTCAGGCTCCTCACTAATCACTGTTTCAAAATGTAATGGGAGTTAGGCCAGCAGGAATGGCCATAACCACAAAATGAGAAAAGGAGAACCCAATCAGCACACTCTGAGATGGGGGTCACAAATACCAAAGAAAATCACAGGTAACCTATTACTTGTGCTAGAATCTCATTTCAGCAAATTCCAGAACATTTTTAAAGTAATCTGACCATAATCAGCAATCAAATCAAAGAGTTAGTTGAAAATGACACTGAAGTAGCAAACAGATCGCCTCTGCAAATAGAACAGAGAAACAGGAGGACAGACTATCCTCTACAGAATCCCAGGTCACACTGACTGAGAAATAACTCAGCCTGGAGAATCATGGGCATCTCAACAATCTTATGTTATTAGCCTTTCAGATAGGCTGAGAGAAAACTCTTATCCTCTGCTTTGAAAAATGGATGCCAAAGGCCCAGGAACTGAAAGCTGTAAATGTGTCAGGCAAGCAAAATGGTCACATAAAATTGATAGGCTTGCCATACCAGAATTCGACTGAGGTGCAGGCCCACCAGAGGATTCTAACTGGAGAACAACAGAACTCAGTTTCCAGAGAGGTAGCCATGGTGTTCTTTTGCAGCAAAACCAACAAACATTCTTGTGGCACCTTACAGGCTAACAGTTTATTATGGCATAAGCTTTCATGGAATAGAGTCCACTTCATTAGATGCATGTAGTGTTATAGGCGCAGGGCTTTTTTTCTGGTGGAACTCACCGGAACTGAGTTCCAGCACCTTTTCTTCTATTAATTGCATTACAATTTAATCGCCATCTACTCCCGAGGAAATGTAATCCAAGAGTTCCGGTACCCTTTTCTCCAGAAAAAAAGCATTGTATAGGCGTATATATACACTCACTTGCTTGTAGAGGAAGAGCGGGTGGGATGTAAGCAGGCAATTCTATGTGACCATTTTGCTTGCCTGACACATTTATAGCTTTTGGTCAGAGGGCAATTAGATGGAAAAAATGCAGATTGTGACAAATGTATGTAAAATTATTAATGGCATTGGTAAGCTCACTACAGAGTTCAAGGCAGGCTACAGATGCGGCATGGGGAAAAATAAAATATGGAAACAAGTGGCTGCTAATCTTATGATATTGTTCTATGATTGTCCAGTGGAAGTGTACAGATTTCACAGAGATGCACATAAAGCTACTATTAAATTCTCTCAGCAGACTTAATTACTCCACATGATCTGTACTAAACACTCAGACTTAGGAGTCATATAGACAAACAAGAGCTAGGACACTAATGGAATATCACAGATATTATAAATACTATATAGTTACTGATATTTGGAATTGTAAACTGTGAAGAAAAGAGCCTTTGGGGGTTCCTACATGCACGCGCGCACACACACACACACACACACACACACCCTCATGTGTGAACTGGCTAAAGGCTGGGAGGAGGTGAAAGGTACATAAAGCATCGGATGCGGCATGGCGCCTGAAAGTCCGGTCTAGGGCTTTCATATGCAAATGTAGTTCAGGCCCAGTAAGCCATGAGTCATGACTCATGAGCCCCTCCCTGCCTGGCCAGGTGAAGTTCATTCTAATTGGCTGGAGGCAGGAAAGCTACAGAAAGGGGGAGGGGGGAAGAGCTATATTCCAAGGTGGGAGTTTTGTGTCTTTGTCTGTCTTTGGTCATCGCGTGGCTGCCCAGCTGTTGGAGCAATGGCGGCGTGCCAAGGAGAGGCCCAAGCCTTCGGGGGGGGGGGTCAGGATCCGACCCCAGGTAGCTCCTGGTGAAATTAGCTGAATGAGGGCTCTGGTAAAGGCAAGCCTTGTGGGAGGTTACCCATCTCAGACCTTCGGGTAGATGTGGTAATTCTCCATCGGGCAGCAAGGCTGTGCTGGATCTAACCCTGGAAGAGAACTGACCCTCAGGTAATAGAGTGTGTGCCTGAGAGATATTAAGAATCAGGTTTTGTTATTTTGTAGCTCTGTTTCTGTGTACCAAAGTGTCTCTCTAATTTTGTGTGCTTCCCTCATTTCCCACCTTTTGTTGTATAGTGCTACCAGAATAAACCTTTCTTTTGGTTTTTTACCCCACATGGGGTTTTGTAGTTGCTCTGTGGCTTCAGTATCTAAATCCAGGTTACAGAATTAAAGGCGAGTCCCTGAACAGAGATTCAAGTAGGATTGCAGACAGCGGAGGCTGGCAATCTGGTACCTTGAGGTCTCTGGGGGTCTTGGTTCCTTTGGGGTAGGAAAGGGTGGGGGTGTGGCGGGTTAGCCAGCCCCCCCTTCCTCCACATAAACATTGTCTAGATTAGGGCTCCTGCAATCTCTTTTGTCAAATACTGGGAAGGCAGGAAACCACCTCACACATTTGTAGCATGATCAGGCACAAACTTGATCTTCCTTTTATCAATTGTTCAGTGTGGCAGAGTCTCCATGCATCAGAAAAGCATGCAAATCTGGCCATGTGGGTAAATCCTATTTCTTATTATCCTCCTACTGGCTTGCTGCACTGGATACTCCTAGAATTCTAAGGTGGGCTGGCTGGGAAGAGCTAGATATTCTAGCTCTCCCAGATATAGTATGGAGATGGTTCTCTCCCAAATGGTTGTTACGTCGCAATCCACAGCACACTTAGCAAGTGGGATGGGTTTTGCTGTTGTATCAACTCAATGTAGCAGCAATACCATATTCCCAGTTTCTATGCTGTTTTTAGCAAACAGACAGACGTGCACAAACATGGAGTTAACTACAGTAGTGGTTCACTGTTGCTGTAGTTAATTATTGGTTCCCCAGCGTAGCTATTGCCAGTAATATATAGCTAAGGTAATAGCTATGTTGAGAGGTCTTGCATTACCAAACACCACAAGCAGTACTCAATACTGCCATTTGTATTTGTTCAACTGAAACGGTCTTCAGTTTCAGTATGTGAAAAAACATGAAGAAACTGCCCTAGAATGACTGTTTAAAATGCAACACCCAAACTCAATCAATTCTTCTAAGCACTGTTACTGGAAAGAGGAAAATAGTGCTCTAATAATTTGAGGTTTTCATTCATGTTGTATTGATTTCAACAGTGATGATTTTCAGAAATGAGAGTAATTTGAGCCTGTTTGCAGCAATAAGGGGAGGGCTAAGGGAGAAAAAGATAGGTCCATCAAGGTCACACAATACCAACAACCATCTGTCATAAGGGCTAATTAGAGGTAAAACATCAGCTTGATTTTTCTTAGGTCAGAGATTCGGAAATATATTTGGTAGCCCTTAGGATGCCATGTGTCCTACTTAACAGAGGACAGTCCTCTGTTTGAAAGCATTCTCTATTTGAAGGGCTGTCTAGTCAAAGTCAGGTTTAAGGGTAAGAACCATAAGAAGGGAGGGAGAACAAGGGCCTTAATGTTGCTCATGAATACTTGGGACAGTAGACTGAGTAGGCACACAAATCACCTGGTCATAATTTATAGCTATAAATTATCATATGCAACTTTTATGCAAATCTTTACCATCCTTTGTCCTCTTCTTTTGGTGATACATTTGATCTTTTGGGGTGATGTGTAAGTGACCACCCTATACGCGCTCCATCACGCATGATTACCTTGAGCGTTAAAAACAAACTTTTGTGGCTTTTGTGATTAGTGTCCATAACTTTAACAAAAACTAGATGAAAATTTGAGGGGCAGTTGAAAATGATAAAGGAGTGGCCGGGTACCAGCTAGATGGGCGATTTAAAAATACAATAAATAAATAAATATGAGAAAGTGCAACAGCAGCCCTGTGCTAACATTGCGAGCTGGGAGATAACTTTTGAGGAAAGAATGTGGACATTTTTCAGAGTTCTCCAAGAAAGATTGTCAATTCTGAGCCAGTTCCAAAATGTGCTGAGGGAAGTTTGCCCAGCACTAGTTCAAAATCCATAGCAGGGAATACTTTTATTAGGACCAACTAAAATGTCACAAAATAGTGAGCAACACTTCAAGCTCATTATTATGTAACATTTTGTTTGGTCCTATTAAAGGTATGCCTTATTGTGGATTTCAGATTTGTTTCTAATGGATAACATGGCTATTTATGCTTTTTGCCCATCACTAGTTGTACCTTGTAATAACGTAACTCCCCCAAAGTCAGAGCTCTAGATTTATTTATTTATTTATTACATTTATCAATCGCCCATCTGGCCGGTCACCCGGCCACCCTGGGCGATGTACAATTAAAATACAATAAAACACAATAAAATATAATAATTAAAACAATATTAAAAAATTCTCATTAAAAACCTAACCCACCCCATATTCCCGCCTGAACAGCCAATTATTTTCCAATTTACCTAAATGTATAGTCTATTCTCTTTCCTACACACACATATTTTCTACAATTATTAACTGCCCTAAGCTGTTATAAAAGTTTTTGTTAATCAGTGAGCCCTAAATACTATGCTGTTGTGACAGGACAGAATATTTATGAGAAGAGTAAATAGTGAGATTGGAACAATCATTGGTCTGGTTCATACATAATGCTAACCCCATGGTTTGGGTTGTTGAATTCTGGGTTGTTGTGATGTGTGAATGTGGCCACACTAACAAACCATAGTTTGTTAACCATGAACAACCCAGAAAGAGAACCCATGGTTTGTTGTTAGGTTGTGAACTCTGGGTTGTTGTTACATGTGAACCCAGAACTATGGGTTGTTCATGGGTTATTTTGCCAGGCTACAGAGGCGATGGACAAGAGTGACAAAAAAACCAGCTGCTCTACACATCAGTACTGCAGCGCCGCAAAGGCATTTGGAATACAGGGAGGGAGCAGGCGAAAGGAGGAGGGAAACAAACAACCCAGGGATCAAGAAAACAAACCACAGTTTGTTCAACTGTCTGTCAGACAAACTCTGGGTAGGGCAACAAACCATGGGTTAGTGTTATGTGCAGACCAGGTCATTGGGTCAAATAAAGCAGGGTGTGTTAAGAGAGAAATAAATATGACGTAGAATACACATCAGTTACTGCCAGAGATTCCTACCCACGTTAACGAGCTAATCCTATCTACGTGGCTCACGCTGGCTCAGCTTGTCTGAGTGTGGAAAGCTAAGCAGGGTCAGGCCTGGTTATTACTTGGATGGGAGACCCCTCCTCTAGTTTCCTGCATTGAGCAGGGGGTTGGACTCGATAGCCTTGTAGGCTCCTTCCAACTCTATGATCTATGAAATCTCGTCTCTATCTATGAAAAAGTCTGATATAGAGCAGTGGCAACACGACCCCAGACTAAGCACCAATGTAAAAGTTGGTGGGCCTAGGCTAGAGTGAAAGGCTCAGCAGATTCTCCTGAGATGCAGAAGTAGTACAGTACTGTAGGATACAGCCTTGACAAATGCATTATTCCTCTACATCTCCCACCGTTTAATTGACTTGCTCTCCCTGGTATTAATCTCTACTGTGCATGTATGTCCCCTATAAAAGCTGTTTCAATTTGGTCAAAGACTGGTTTCATTCTCAAATCCAAACTCTCTGTAAAAGCCTTAAGTCTAAGAATTCTGGTCTGTGGAGACCTTTTCTGTTAAAGTGCTGTGAATAATTTCTTTTTGCTTTTTCCCATTGCCTGTTACAGTACCTCCTCCCTGAAGCACAAAACATTTTTCCTTTCTGAATTCTCACACCATTTCTCTTCAGTTCACAGCAAAACAGATGCATGATGGGCTGGCTAAAGTTGCAAGCTGATTATTCTTTTTTTGCGAAAAAGTCTATGGCTTTACCAGAAGGGCAAAACCTCAGGTAATCTATTCACTTCCCACCATGCAATGGGGAGTGGGGGAAAGCAAAATAATATTTCACAGCACTTTTAAGAGTAATGCTCTCACAGAAGTACAGAACTCGGACTCAGGGCTTTAACAATCACCTGCAATTTTAAGAGGCCTCAAATCCTTGACCCTACTTAAAGAGTTTCTCTACAAAAGCCAGCAACAAAGCCTAGTCTGGAAACGACAACTTCCTTCACTTCAGAAACTGCAGGAGTTCGTGCAAGCTGGGCTCCTAGTGTTTCTCCATCCAGTCATACTGAGGATCTTGAATGGACAAAATCAGTAAAAACAATTGTGTAGCTGTAGCAGAATGCCAGTGTGAGCCTGGATGCATGCAGGTATGGCTTGAGTTACATCATCCCACTTTGGCGGCAGCAGCAATTCTCTCTTGCACTGTATATCTATCTTCACAAACCAGGTCAAATGTCTCCTCCTACCCCTAAATCATGTCCTCAAGCCTCATGCCAAACCAGTGGAAGTTTACACTTGTCTTCATTTTGCCGTCAAGACTTTTTACCCCAGCCACTCTGCTAGAAGCAAACACCTCCCAAGCTTGTTGTCTCTACTTTGTAGTGGGCTGCAAAAATGCTGTTCCTCAAATCCAATGCCCTCTGAGCTGCATAAGAAAATTAGAAAAAAGGACTTCTGCTTCTTTATATAGTCAGCATCCTGAAGATGACCAGCTTACCTCAGCTGATAACCTTGTAACAACATGCCCAAAATATCAGTTTATTAAAGACAGGGAAAACAGCCAAATGGGATAAAGGGAGTAAAATTGTGCAGCACAACAAAACATAAATACAATTTTAAGCTTACACTTGTATTCTTAGTCTAAGGCAGCAGTAATTACCTTTTAGTGTCATGAAGAAAGTGTCATGAAGATGCAGCTTGTTCTATTAGTTCTGTATTTCTCTTGAATCAAAGCATAGTCATATTTGCTACTGTCAGTGTATACAGGTCAGTTTATACACACAATTGCTAATTTTCAGTATATAGGATCTCATCTTCCCTTAATCAATGGTCTAATGAATGATCACTCAGACAAAATTCAGCAAGAAAGATGTGGAATCACTTATCTACCATCATTAGGTTTGCATCTTACCTGTTTTGTGCCTGTGGCATGTCAGGATTGTCTTTAATTTTAGCAAGTAATGCTTGTTCTAAATCAGTTTATTATGTATTTAAATGTATATCCAACTTTTCTGCCCTGAGGCACTTTAATATATTTGATAAATAGCTTAATAAACTGTTAATTTAAAAACAGAATGGCCTCCAATCGACCTGGGTTTGTAAGATATCATTCTCAAGACCCTTACAGGTTTTCTGTAGTAGGAATGTTTTAGGAATATCTGTCATCTTCAAACTTGGTTTTGAATGACTACATTTGAGACTTTCATGCTGCATGCTTGAAGAGAAGTTGATTTTGCTCTCTTGAACAAGACTAAATATGTCTCATGGATAATGGACTCTAAATCCTAGAACCTGCTAATTGAGGATTTTTAGCCTGCTTCTGAATTCTACCATCTATATCCAGGTCAGCACTAAATTAGCATGGCTTTTACCTTTATCTTTAGAATGCCTGATTTTGTAATATCTAATGCTGTTTCACTTCATAAATATTCTTCTTGGTTAAGCATTCCAGATTGTGCCCTGGGATTATTCTTGAGTACTCTAGCCTATCACTGTGCCTTCCACTGCTTGGAAATTATATAGCAGGTCATTTTTAGTGGGCCAGGAAGTTATAACACTCAGTTTAAATAAGTGAGGAAAAGACTTGGGGTGCTTCCAGATGGAGGGCTCCTAGAACTACCAAATAGAAGACATTGTGCAGCTATTTTGTCTTGTGCTCTTTTCTGCAGTAGAAACAAGATGGAAGAAGCAGTGGGAAGTCATGAGAGGGTATGTGTGGAAGACGATAATGTCTAGACCCCCTATAAAATTCTGTGAATGAGGCAGTGATGGTGTGATAAAAGCCTCACCTAGAAGCACCTGTTGTCTGGGTTTGCACAATTGACAGGCAGTTAACAAGCCATAGTGGCTTGCTAACTATGCTGCACATGCCAGTGGCATGCTGGGGGATTTGCCTAATTACCCAGCAGTGTGGCTTGTTGTGTCCTGTGAGTGCAGTCAGGGAGGCTTGTTGCCATGGGTAACAAGCCACCCAGCTTATTACCCATGGCAACAAGCCGCCCTGGCTGGGTTCACACAACACAACAAGCGACACGTAGTTAACAAGCTACCATGGCTTGTTAACTGCCTGTCGATCATGCAATCTGACTCGGGTTTGCATGTCACATTAACCCACCCTGCGAAAAACCAACAGTGGTTGGTTGTTCACAGAACAACTCATAGTGTGTCCAACAGATGCTCGGGCACACCGTGGGTTGTTCCCCCCTTCCCGCTCAGTGCTCCAACTAGTATCCCAGGGGACTTGGTGGCTAAAGCTGCCTTGTCTCCTCTCCCTGCTGTGATCATGAGACCTTTTTTGCTTGTAGCAGCATTTCCCCCCTTTCCCGCCACCCTTATTTCGGAGATCACATGTCATGAAAGCCCACCTTGCAAATAAGCTACGCAAGGTGGGTTTTTTTGTGAAAAAACCCGGGGTGTGCCAGACAGATGATCGGGCTCACTGTGGGTTGTTCCCCCCTCCTTCTACCTCAGTCATCTCGTGGTTTTCCCAGGGAACCCTGCAGCAGGACCCATCTTGTCGGCCCTCCCTGCCACAATCACAAGCCCTTTTTTGCTTGCCACAGGTTTTGTGTGCTGCTTGGGCACATTGAAGGGGTTGTCACTAGCTGTGAACTCGAAGATCACGAAAACCGATCTCTGGGGGGGGGGGGAGGGTAAAAGAGGCAAAAAAGCCATGGCGAGCACAAAAGGGCTCACGATTGCAGCAAGGGGCACCAAACCAGTGACAGTCACCCCAAAGTGCCACTTGGGCACTTGTGGGGTAGCTGTCACTGGTGGTGGCCCAGGCGAGATTGGCAAGAGTGGCAAGGGGTTTTTGCCGCTCTTGCCAAGCGGCTCACTAGCCGCTTCCTGGTACCCATGATAGGGTCAATTGCCCGGGTTTGGACATAAAATAAACCATCGATTGTCAAGTTGGCTTGTTGCCCACAAACAAGCCACCCTGCGAGAAATGGTCCAGGTTCACACAACACAACAACCCACCATGGCTTGTCACTCACGATGGGTTGTCATGTCATGCGAACCAGGTCAGTGTTATAAGCCCCTTTTTACTTCAGGTAACAATAGAACTTTTGCATGGCTTGAATTTTGAACTACAGCAATGTTCTTTTGGAATTGCATATTTTTCCTTGAACTGTACATTTTGTGTATGGTTGCACATTTTTAAAAAAGCCCTGATAGCATCAGAGAACAGGTCTACCATTTCTGGTAGATCTGGTGACTGATCAGCAATAAGGCCTGGGCACCAGGTCTACCAAGAAAAGTAGATCTAGCCTGAGAAATTTGTATACCAGGTCTACCCCTTTGTTGTTTCTCAGTGGGTGAACCTGGTGTCCAGACAATGTCTTTCCACCCATAGCGGAAACCCTGAGATCTTTCCATGACTCCCTTCACCCCAGTAATGGCGCTTTGGGCCAAGAGCCATTACAGGGTTGAAGGGCATGGTTAATATTGGGGGAGGGGGAAGGTGACCTGCTCAGCTTTCAGCCCACTGTTAGGCTGTGTGCTACAGGCAACGCACAATAGATTCAGGTGCCTTCACAAGAGGTTTCTTTATTTCCACAATACATGAGAAAACACCAACTTCTGTGGAGCTGCCTGGCACACTGTCTCAGCTCCAAGGCCAACACTAGGAGAAAGATGGAGAGAGGTTCCACTTGGACCTCCTGCAAGACCTAAAAATGGCAGGTTCTCTTAAAGCAATATCCAACCCATTCTAATCCTTAATAAGTTGCACTGCTGCTAAAATCAATTTCACAGCCCCATCTACATTTCCAGAAAACACCAGCAACACTGAACTACGCTGCAGAGTTGTCATACAAACACAACACTGGGCTACTTTGTAGGACTTGTGTAACCCACACTTTCTCAGCCACAGTCCTGCCTCCTGCAATGTGGGTATAATAATGATGAACTTTATCTGCCCACACGTCAAGATAATTTTAAAAAATGTTTATAAACTCAGAATTTTGTATGAACACCTAAGTTAGAAAGCTTATGAACTCCTGTCTTTGCTGCTACCTTTTGTTTTTTGGTAGTCACACTACTGCCCAAACCCAGCTACAGGAAACTCCTGGATTTCTAAATGTTTTTTTTTTTTTTAATGAGGCTGCAATTACTTCCTAAAAGGAAGACCTCCCAAAAGGCTTAACAAACCCAGAAGGACTAACACACCCAGATAATGGGTGTGTTAACCATTGCTGTGACCTCATTCGTTGGCTAAGAACAATAAAAGGTGGAGCAGGCTAGTTTCTCACAAAATGAATAGTCAGAGAATACTGGCTGCACATTTTGCCTCATATCTCAGGTTCTACAATGGCTAGAGACTTTAAAAAAAAAAAAATGAAAGCTGGGAATCTGGAGATTATGGATCAGCCCCAGGGGGTCAATTGCCCTTCCTTGCCCCTTCCTGCAGATGCCCATGAGCATGGATGAAATTTGGAATGACTATCCTCATAATGTGACAGCCATCTCTCCCTTTCCCTTATGTTCTCTTTTAGCACTTTCCCAGCCTTTGTGGGTGAAAACATAGGAGTTTAAGGTGCTTTCCATTAACAGCTTAATCCTATGCATGTTTGGGGGTGGGGGGGTTAAGCCACAAAAAGCCAGTGTACATAAGGAGTGCATCTTCCCTTGTGATTCTGGGACTGGCAGGGATTGTCCTTACAACCCCCACCCCACCCCACCCCACCCCACCCCACCCCACCCACACACTTCCCAGATGGGTGACCTTCCTGTATTCTCCCCACACCACACTTCACCTCACCTCACCTCACCTGTGGGCTGGGAAAAACCTCACTAGTTCACTTTAAACTAAGGTAAACTTATTCAAGGGCCTATGCCACGTGGAACAGGATGGGAAGTCAGTGATTTACATAGTCACAGTCAGTGAGGGATGCTTTACAAGGCAGGCACTCCTACAGGCTACCAAACCAAAGGCCTAATATGTTGCGGCACTGCTTGACTGGGCCTGCCAGTGGCCTCACCACCCTTCCAGGTCCCCATTCTACCGTTTGCATTGCAGCTACTCTCAGCTGAGCTCAATGGAATCCCACCCCCCACCCCCAGGTTTAATTTACTTACCTAGCTGGGCCTCGCCAGCCTAAGTTGCAGGGAATTTGAGAGTAGAGACAGATGGGGCAGGCATGCGCAGCAAGAGGTGCTGTTGCTGCTTTCAGAATGGAGCTACTTCAGCATGGAGGAGCCTGGTCTTGCTGCTGCCTGCTACTACCTATTTGCCTTAGGAGGAGGTGCTGGTTAAGCCTGAGGGCATCCCCACTCCCATGTTTAATTTACCGACTTTCTGTCCTGTCTTGAGCCTTGCCTGTGTGGCTGGAAACTGAAAGTAGAGATGGATGGGGCAGGCGCAGCACAGCAGCTGCTGTTGCTGCTCTCAGAATGATGTAATCACTGGAATTCGGGGGGGGGGCAGTTGCACCCCCTTGCCCCTATGAGCTGATGCCCAAGAAGAGCACATAAAAAGTTAAATTGATCCATGTTGATCTAGGATGAATCTCTGACTAATTAGTGTTTTGGGATGACAATGGATCTTCTGGGCTGCCATGAATACAGTAAAGGGTGTTACAAAGCTCCACTGCCATTGTGACTAAATTTAACAAACAGCCTTGGATCCTTGCTCTCAGCCATCCAGCACATCAGGGAATCTCCTAGCAAGCTATATGACAAGTACACCTATTATAGTAATGGATCTTTCGACCATAGTGGTCTGTTTGAAAATGTGGCTTTCAAATATTTACATTTCCTGCTTTCTGATTTTAATTGTTTTGAATATTTCAAAAACGTAACTTCACACATTACAGACAATCACATAATTGCATTTAGTATGGGTAATAATTATACAGCATACATACAGAACAGACAGCTTTCAGCAATTTATCTTACAGCTGTGTCAAAATATTTTATTTACAGAAACCAGACTATAAAGTGGGCAGCAATTCCACAGGCCATGCACAAATTTCTTCTAAAATTGAACATTATTTTTGAGATATGGCTGTGTAAAAAAGCAGCACTGGATTATACCCTCCTCTCCTTGTTAGCACAGCCTAGATATTTTGCCAGGAAGTCACACACTCTCAGACCTTGGCCTTTTGTAGCAAATGTTCAACTCCAAAATGTAACAAGAAACCATCAACAAAATTTCTGAAGTATCATGTATAGAATAGATTGAAAATGCTCCAAGTTCTTCATCATTATTTTATCTGCTAACACCTTTTCAAGAGCAAAAAGAGGAGAGCTATTACTGAGTGAATCACAGCACTGGCATAAAATCACGGCTTATTCATCATGACGTAAAACAACACTGAACAAAATACTAATGTTCTTTTCAGCTTGAACCGTCAGGGCTGCTTCATGTTTCTATTTGTACTCTTGATCCTATCCTTAAATTCAATAAATATGCAACCAGAGGCCTGGTAAAGATCAATGGTTCTCTCACACATGGAGACAGGAAGTGCATAGATGTAATGTACATTAAAAGTCTGCATGTAAACACATAAAAGTGACACTTGTGAAAAGTGTACCACAAGTTCCATCTAGACAATGTTGATCTTTTTCATACGTGACCAGGCTTGAATTTAGAAACATCAACAAAATCTGTCTGAAATATAAACATCGAAAACTGGGAAGCTCTGGCCCATGAACGATCTAAATGGAGGTTGGCCTTTCACAAAGGTTCCATAGACTTTGAAGAAGCCCGAGTGCAAGGTGAAAGGGAGAAACGTGCTAAGCGAAAAGCACGTCAAATGAATCCTTTACAGGACCATCTTCTATCTGGTAACCTGTGTCCTCACTGTGGGAAGCTGTGTGGATCTAGAATTGGCCTCCACAGTCACTTACGGACCCATCGCCAGAGTCTACACAATCTTCTTTAGAATTTCCTCCTTTTATCCCGGAAGACAATCTTACTCGGTCACGAGTGATCGCCTGATGATGATGACATTTCCCTATACACAATGCCTGTGAAAATAACGTCATCCACGATAGAAACTATCAAGCTAGTGTAGTAAAGATTTTTTGGGATGATATATTTTAATGTCCCAAGTCTGATGAGTCCTTTACCCTAAAGATGTGACCATGCAAACTTATGCATGAATAGTCCTAAATACCTCAATGTGATTTACATGGTCAGTCTTGGGCTATTTGACAGTGGGCTAGTTTGCATGTCCTGATAAACCACCATGGGTTATTTAACCCACAGGGCTCCAAGATGTGTGCTGGACGCCATTTTGAATATGCAAGGTGCAGCGGGTGCACACCACAGCTTGTCATGCCATGTGAACCTGGGTGTCATGAGTTTTTTGAGGGTTAATTGTTGTAAACCGCCCAGAGATCTTCGGCTATTGGGTGGTATAGAAATGAAATGAATAAATAATAAATTAATTAAACAACCTTCGGATCACCCTAGAATAACCCATGGGTTGTTTTAGGATTATTAGAGGGTTGTTTAACCCATGATGCCCAGGTTTGCATGAAACCTATGGGTTATTTTAGGGTTATCCGGGGCTTATTTAACCCTCAAATAACCCATGATGCCCGGGTTTGCATATCACAACAAGCCACGGCATGCCTCTGCCACAGCTTGCTTATTCAAAATGGCAGCCAGCGTGCATCTTGGAGCCCCACAGGTTAATTAGTGACCCATGGAGCTTATTGTGACATGCAAACCGAGTCAATGGCGCAGTTCACATGATCACCATGGCTTAAACAAACCACCTTGACTTGTATAAGTCACAGCACGGGCTGGCACATGTTGGGCAACATTTGCCTTGTTGTGCTATCCGAACCCAGGTGGCATGGCTTATTTGAGGGGGAAACAACCCTCAAATAACCCAATGTCTGTTGTTGGGTTATTTCAGGGATGTTTCCCCCTCAAACAAGCCATGCCAACCGGGTTCGGATGATATGACAAGCTGTGCCTGGGTGATAATTAGGCAAATGGTGCCTGGCAAGCGCCACAGCTTAAACAAGTCACCATGGCTTGTTTAAGCTGCAGCCATAGTGTGAACCAGGCCAATGACTGGGTTCACACAACATGACAACCCATCGTGGGTTGTTACCAACAATGGGTTGTCTTGTAATACAAACCCGGACCAATTCCCACAGGGTGGCTTGTTTGAGGGCAACAAGCCACCCTGACAACCCATGGCTTGTTCTTGGGATTGTTGAACCCATGATGGATTGTCGTGTCATCCGAACCCAGGCAACTGACCACATTATGGGTACCAGTAATTGGCTACTAAGCCATTTGGCAAGAGCCGCAAAACCCCTTCCTGCTCTTGCCAAGCTTGCCTGGGCACCCACCAGTGCCAGCTACCCCACAAGTGCCAAAGTGGCATTTCAGGGCTGCTGCCCTGGCACTGGCTTGCTGCCCTTCCCACTACAATTGCAAGCTGTTTTCGGCTCACGGCAACTTTTTGTCCCTTTACCTTTTTTTCTTTTGGAGATTCTGAAGTTCAGCTTGGCAGCTGGCTTCCGCAATCCCCATTTTGACAGCCACTTACAACCCCTTCAAAGTGCCCAAGCGGCACCTTAGAGGGGCTGTCAGTGGTTGGTAAAAAAAATTAATTATTTTTGTGCACAATGTGTACAAAAAAATCCATTTTATGGCTGTACATGTCCTAGTAAAAAAAAACCCCATTGCCCTGCCAAAAAAACCCTTTAAAGGGGATCCAGAGCTTTGACAGCTATCCCCAGAAAAGGGGGTGGGATGTACTTTTGTACTTTCCCAAGTAGCTAGAAAAAGTGAAAAATGTGCATCACCCTGAGGACTCTCAGGTCAAAAATAAATAAATAAATGAGGCTCTTGCCACAAAAGGGGTGTAAATCTCACCATCCCCTTTTTGTGAGCAAAGATCACTCGCGCCTTTGCTTTCCCTTGATAGCTGTATAGAGAAAGCAAAGGGAAGAAAAAGCCTATTTGGACCCTCTTTGTGTCCATGGTTGGTACCTGCTGCAATCTGACAGCAGGTCCCACCCCCCCGACATTGCCCAACTGAGGGTCCTAATTTCAACATTTGTGCAAGTACGGCTAAAATGATTTTTTAAAAAAAACACACACACAATTTTTTTTGCGCACATTGTGTGCACAAAAATAATAATAAATGTTTGCCAACCACTGACAGCCCCTATAAGGTGCCGCTTGGGCACTTTGAAGGGATTGTCAGTGGCTGTCAAAACAGAGATTGCAAAAGCCGGCTGTCAAGCCGGACTTTGCGATCTCTGACAAAAAACCCACAGTGAGTTGAAATTGGCCTGTGATTCTGGTGGGGAGACAAGTCAGTCCTGCCGCAGGGTCCCCTAGGATGCCTGTGGGAGGACCAAGGGGGAAGGAGGGTGAGGGAGCAGGCAAACAACCCACAGTGAGCCTGATCATCTGTTGGGCACACCATGGATTGTTCACACAACCAATGCACCATGGCTTATTGCCAGGATGGGTTGTTGTGACATGTGAATGCACCCCTTGTCTTTTCTAGGCAATTTCTAGGCAATTGTAGACATACAAAGTCCACCTGCTATAGACAGCTAGAACTGAAACATTTTTGCACTATGCTCCTGCACTATGGACACCCTAGGTGTTGTCATGTTTATTTGTATGTGGAGGCTATTTTTAAACAATGTTTAGACTGTAGTCATATAGACTAGTTGCAGTGAGGGAACTGAAGATGATCTTATAATACTCCCCCCCCCCCCCGTCAGAGGAGTCACTGTCATGGAGGATAAGGCTATCAGTGGCTACAAGCCATGAAGGCTATATATAGTCCAGCATCAGAGGCAGTGTGCTTTTGTATGGGGAACATGAGCATTATGTATGTATTGCACCCATTTCCTGCTTGTGAGCTTCCGGCAGGCAGCTCATTGGCCACTGTGTGACCAGATAGGCCTTTGGTCTGATTCAGCAGGGCTCTTCTTAGGTGCTTATGAGAGGGGTTTCTGGTTTTATATACTAGTCCTTAGAACAGAAATGTATACCTGTACTGGGAGTGGGGCAGGCTACTCTATTAACACATTTCCTACTTCCATCTGGTGCAACAGTGCAGGATTTCCAAACATTCATGCCCAATATGAAATGAGAGATTTAAGGATGCATTCACAAAAAGGAACAAACTACTAAGTATACTGGTAGGAGCTGTGCCTTACTTATGTACTGTTCACAACTCTTTATCCATAGCAGCATACCTCCACTTTATAACACAACAACAATATTGTTCACTGAAGTCATGTGAAGATATCACAGAGCTCTGCTATGTTTAGTTTACTACATGGGAAGTAGTTCCATGGCATGGACACCCAGCAGGAATGGAGCAGGCCCTATGGTAATGTTCATATGAACATACAGTTTATGAGTAGAGAAGTATATTATTCATATAGTAAATATGGAATTTAGTCTCACCCATGATGGTATTTGTATGGCTATCCAATTTTTGGATTTAGGAGGATTTCTTGACTGATTTTTCTGGGAGAGAACAACTGCCACAGTTTATTTTGCATGTAAGCAAGCCCAGCTCTTATCCTCCTGAGCTCTTAGATACATCTATCACCACTCCACCCAACCCTAACCACAGTAGTGCTCAACTGTCCACCTCTTATAAGCTTTCAGACAATGGAGTCTGCTCCAGTGAGTGCACTGAAGTTCAGGTTATCATTTACAAGTGGCAAGTACCACAATTTATGACAACATAGAAGAAAAGCTCTTTTGAGCACAGTTCAAGACCAACATAAAGTGTATTGTAAGGGCCAGAAATCTCCCCCTCTTCTCATTTATTTTCTGAGCTAATGCCAAGCTTCTCAACAAAGCTAATTGAATCATGAGAAGTGATACATCTAAAACAATCCAGAGAACATGAAAACAGTCAATGGTAGGAATGTGACTATTTAAGCCATGTTCTCCTGGCCAAGAACATGTTTACTTGAAAGTAACTGCACAGGGCCAAATGTTGGGTCAAACTACATGTTAATTACATAGTGTAGCGTGCAGTCCCTTTGGTGTTTTTGTTTATTGGAAAATAAGCAAAAATATGGACCCCAATATGGATCTAGACCACTGCATGTGAGGAAGGGTTTAAACCTGTCCTCTCCAGCCACTTCCCTCTTGAAATTCACCCCCTTCCCTGGTGCAGCTCAAAAGAAAGAAAGAAAGAAAGAAAGAAAGGCCTCCGTCAGTGCCAATGGAGGCCTTTTTTTTCTTTAAGCTGTGGGATTTGGGGAGGGAAAGATTAAACTCCCCCTCTCCACCCATAGTGGTCTCAGTTTGGATGAGGGCCCTGTGCAGTTACTTTCAAGTAAACAAAAACAACACAGGGAACTGCACGCTATAAAGTAACAATATATTTGACTCTTAGACAAGCACATCTCTCTGGTCCAGGTGCGCAGGGCATGACAAGGGGGTGAGATCAGTGTTGGCTGGCTATACTGACCACTGGAGAGAAAACAGCTTGCTCCCTTCTTCCAGAGGCTAATAAAGGCTGAGGCTTCAATACACACATTTCCTCATTAAGTGGCAATGTGTAAATTGGCCCTTATATAATACTAATCTATGGCATCAAATGTCCTTGAAGTCTAGCGTCCCCATGTGGCTTCTTCGTAGAAGCTCAGTTGTTGCTATCTATGCTTAAGCAGCACTTTGTTCCAATGGGATAAAGGCGAGAAAGAATGGACAAGTATAATAAATGCTGCAATCAGACAAGACAACATTCATTGGTTCCTCCACTTTTAATAGAGGCCACAAAAAGGGCATTGCTGCAAACACTTGAGAATCAATCACCATTGGAAAATCTCCTATTGGTGAGGATGAGTCAACATTCCATTAATCAAGGGTTGCTCTTTGCCATATAATTGTGACAGTAGAAAAGACTGCAGACTATAGCTCAGGCAAGGGGTGTGTGTGCTTTTTTCAACGTGAGGTTGCTTTGTTTTTAGAGAAGGACATTGGCAAGGCTGGGGAAGTGCATGCCAACTGTGGGCAGGACAACAGCCCACACCATTCACACATATACATACATACTGCTCCTTCAGTAGCTGCCTCCTCAAGATGTCAGGGACACTCCCCTCTCCCTTTTTGGGGGAGGGGCCACAGCAAGAGCCTTGGCTAGATAAATGGGGAACATGGCAGGCCAAATTCACCCGGTGGGCCAGAGATTCCCCATTCCTGTTATCAAACAACCTCCTATTTCAACAATGGCTTGAAGATTATGATCTAGGCAGAGCTAAGTTTGCCTAGGTCAGATGCATGGTATCAGGGGGAGACAACAGATGAAACGGAGACAACAGATGTCTCCGGCATATGAACCAGAATCCCCCCCCACACACACACTGTATTTGTTAAATGCTGTATTTAAATTTTGCTAGATATTTGTTTACAATAAATATGTGCAAATTGAATTTTCATCTGTTAGCACATAGATATAAACCTTGCCTGGAGATCTCAAGGGAATTAGGTCTTGCATTTTCTCTTAAATCCTATATTGGAAAACATGTACAAAGGCAACTCCTTACCAAGACCCAAAGCATAACTTTGATATAAAGCAGCAGTCCAGGATAATAGCACACAAGGGACATGGCACAGACGGCAAAGCCCTGTAATAAATACTTTCTGAAAGCTAATGCCAGGTTTGATCCATACTATCCCTGGGGCTGCTTATCATTATTATCATCAGATTATTATGTGCCTTGTTTTAGGGGAAGCTGGCTAAAGATGGCTGTTAAAACTATTTCCAATAATGGATTACATGGCCCATATTTACGGTGCTATTTCACCCTCAATTCTGATCAGCTTTTGTTGATTTATAACACTGTCACCCACTTTAAGAGCCTGTAGTCAATTGCATTATAGAGGGTGTAATGAATAGACCCACCAGCTTCCGATCAAAGGCAAGTTGTGCTATAGAACAGTATGCATTACAGCTAACACAGAGAGGGATCCAGATGGGTTCCTCCTGTATGAAGTATATACAGAGTAATGTTTGTTGGAAATCAGTCTAAACTGATTTTTAAAATTCTGGTAATTCCTTCTAACAGAGAAGGCTCTGATTCTGCTAAGGAGCATTTCTGGTTTTTCAGATGGTACAATAACAGAAGGGTGACTGACTAGCTGAGCTGCCCTGGGAAGCTATCCATAGCAAACAATGCAGGCTGTTGACATATTGAAGGCTAGTGTGTCCACAGTGACATACTAGCCAATTGCCCACATTTGGGACCACAATACACCAGAATATTCCTTCCCTAAAGGTCTCCCAAGACCTTTGAAGTGTCTTTTGTGTCTTTTATCAGTCTTTTGGCATATATTCTCAGTTTGAGCCCATTGTTAGTGCAGAATAAGGAATTCTACCTGTAAAGGGTGGTAATGTATTGACAGAGTACTGGAAGAAAGAGTAAAAGCAAATAACTTTATAGCCATTGAACAATGGTAGAGACAATCACTTTCTGTTAAAAGGGAGTGCATATGACAGAAGTTCCCCCTAGTTTTTAAAGTTGTGGTGATTCGTTGGGTGAGTGGGGAGAAGTGTGTCCGTGTGGCCAAGTATGAGGTCAGCAAGTTATTTAGTTAAGCTATGTCACCTCAACCATATGACAGGAAAGGGGCTTGCTTCCATACGACAGGAAAGGGAATTGTTCCTGCACTTGGATGAAGTCCCCAACCAACCTTTCTGTGTCAGTGGGCATACTTGGGAATTTTGAGAGTGTGTTGTGGGCACTCTCACAAAATGACTGCCATGGGGGGGCTTAATATGGGTCTAGTCATAAAATGTCTACCATGATGGACATGGCCAGTCACATTTCTCTAGAAGGCAAACTGGTGAAACTAAAAGAAAAATAACCTTCCCCAAGAAGACAAGCACAAGGCAGAAGCGGGGTCTGAGCTCCAAAACTATTTTGAACATAAATGAAGATGACAATGGAAGGCAGCACTTTGCTTTGCAGCATGCCAACCTCCCTATTAAAAATATTATTTTTAATTTTAAAAAACTCTTGAGAAAAAAAATAAAAAACAGGAGGGGGCAGGGAGCCTGGCAGGCACTAAGAGAGGTGTCCATGGGCACATCAATGCCCAGAGGCATCACGTTGGAGACCACAGAGCTACATCAAAAGGTGTAATTGTAGTATTCAACAGCAAGCTCAGTAAGAAGTGTTATAATCACAAGTGTAATAGAGGAGAGGCTTCAGCTGGGCGAGCATGATGTACTGTCGGCTGAGAAACTCCCCATTCTTCTGCCTTCACATTCTTCCAGTTTCTTCTTACTACTCCCAAACAGCCAGCTTCTCCCCCACCCCCCGCCCCCATGGGCTGTTTTACTACTGACTTTAATGGGTAGAAAAGTGCTTCTTCAGGTTCTTATACATCCTTTCAGAGCACATTCATTATTGCTTCGCTTACCCATTACTGATCATAGAATACATTTGTAATAATGGTGAAAAATCATTTAAAGACTGCTGTTTTACTAACCTTGATTTACCATGAAATAACTATTGGCAGATATGATTCTTTGCCTAGCCCCTGTACCTATCAAGCAATCTATCTATCTATCTATCTATCTATCTATCAGTAGACAAAACCATAGACAATTTTGACTGCTTTTAATGTCATGCCTCAAGCCCAAGAGCCTCTAGGACTAACCGGTATCATCCAATATATAATTATTGTCTATATCTCTTTCATTAAAATTCAACCATAGGATATGATAGCAGCTTTTTTGAATGCAGGATCATAAGTGGGGTAGCAGCGGCACTGAATATACATAAGGCCCACCTATGATTCTTTTCTAGATCTGATAATTTGTACTCAATGAACATAATCATATTTATCTGTCTCTCTTTAGCATTATCAATTTTCAAGTTATCAGGTATGGTGAAAGAGTGAAAAGGGCTCTAGAAAAAGAGGGCAAGTCAAACAAGTGGATCATAGCCACAGGGGGCTGATCAAGTCAAGATAAGTCAAGGCCTTTGCACAGTCAGGAAGAAGTTAATCTTGCAGTAGAAAGTGTTGGTGGGAGCCTTGCTTGCATGCAGGGAGAGATCACGGCTATTAATTTATATTCTATGCATGATTTTACAAGCATTCTTCCTCAGTCTATTTGTTCTGCACTCCTCCCTGTTGTGCTTTGGGTTTCCCTCCCCTTCATTTATTTCTGCTCTCCTTTGGAGGATAAGATGTTGCCAAGCCAATGAACTATGCACAAGTAATGTCTGAATTATCTGTGGCTTGAATGATAAATCCTTTTGGCACTCAGGTTGCCCTAAGCTTCTGAAGCACCTTTTCTCTGGCCATCTGAGAGTTTTGTTTTATACTGGTGTGTGTTACTTTGTTCTATGTTTTTGGTGACGCGATCTGAAAGCTCTCTGCAGCTCTAAAGGGTTGTTTTAATCATCAGGATCCAGATGGTGCCTCTGTAGTGTAATAAAACATTCAGATTGAGTCTAGGTTAGACTTACTGTTATACATCTCCATAGCAAAACCACAAGATGCACAAGGACAACTATATCTCCCCCTAAGGAGAAGTCTAATACAAAGAAATTAACACAACTAAAAAGATAGGTACCATCAGTTACAAAGGAACAAGCACATCTCATAGACTCTGGGAGAGGTAAAGAACAACCATCTCTAGAATGTGGAACACAGAACACAATTCTGAAATGTGGAATTCAATGAAAACACAAATAAATTCTAAAGCCAGGCTCAGCAGCCACAATTGGAATGAGCCCTAAAGTACATTTCTGCAAAAAATCAAATATTCTAGGAAATAGATTTCTTTCTACAAATCCCCCTTCCTAGAAGCTATGTTTACTTCCCAGTTTTGTCCTTACTCCCATGCTCATAACTACTATTCACCCAATTATTCTCTTCCTTTAAACAATCTATTTTTCTCATGCTGCCAGAGAATATCCCTGGCAGAAGTGGGGTACATGTAGACATTAGCACTCATTCTGCTAAGACAGGGAATTTTCTGCCTGAGAAGAAATAGTAAGTGGGCTGCCATTTGCTTCACCTTGGTCTAGTATGAGCTTTCATGTGAACTGTTTGGGGACCTAGGTTAGTTAAGCATGCTCAGCTGGTCTCAGGCCCTAAACAGACTGCTGTGGTCAGCTGATGTTCAGACGAAAAATGCTCTGTGGCACGCTTTCTCTGACACCAATTCCCTCTTCATAACGTAGGCCTGGGATAGAGGGTTGGGTGGGCTGATCAGACTCAGCCTCTTCATGTCTGAAGCGATCTTGGGATGAGGAGGGAGCTGAGCTCAGTGAATTTATCAAGAACAAATCCTGCCAGACTAATCTGAACTCATTTTTTGATCGGGTAACCTCACTTATGGACTGTGGGAATGCTGTGGACATAATATATCTTGACTTCAGCAAAGCTTTCGACAAAGTGCCTGATATCCTGATTAGCAAACTGGCTAAAAGTGGGCTAGATGGAACAACTATCAGGTGGATCCACACAGTTGGCTACAGAATTGGACTCAAAGAATGCTTATCAATGGTACCTTCTCAAATTGGGGAGAAGTAACAAGCGGGCTACCAAAGGGCTCAGTCCTGGGCCCAGTGCTCTTCAACATTTTTATTAATGACTTGGATAAGGAAGAGCAGGGAATGCTTATCAAATTTGCAGATGACACAAAATTGGGTGGAATAGCTAATACCTTGGAAGACAGAAACAAAATTCAAAGGGATCGTGATAGGCTGGAGCACTGGGCTGATAACAACAGAATGAAATTTAATAGGGATAGATACCAAGTACTGCACCTAGGAAAAAGGAACCAAATGTACAGATACATGATGGGGGATACTTGGCTCAATAATACTACAAGTGAGAAGGATCTTGGAATTCTTGTAGATCACAAGCTGAATATGAGCCAGCAATGTGATGTGGCTGCAAGAAAGGCATATGCTGTTTTGGGATGCTTTAATAGAAGTATAGCTTCCAAATCACGTGAAGTACTAATTCCCCTCTACTCAGCACTGATTAGGCCTCATCTTGAGTACTGCATCCAGTTCTGGGCACCCCACTATAAGAAGGATGCAGATAAACTGGAAAGGGTTCACAGGAGGGCGTAGTGGTGAGAGTGTGGTTCACAGTGTGGCGTAGTGGTGAGAGTGTTGGACTGGGACTTGGGAGATCTGGGTTCTAGTCCCCGCTCGGCCATGAAACTCACTGGGTGACTTTGGGCCAGTCACTGCCTTTCAGCCTAACCTACCTCACAGGGTTGTTGTGAGGATAAAATGGAGAGGAGGAGGAGGAGGATTATGTTAGCTGCCTTGAGTTCCTTGCAGGAAAAAAGGCGGGGTATAAATGTAATAAATAAATAAATAAATAAATAAACAAAGATGATCAGGGGATTGGAAACAAAGCCCTGTGAGGAGAGACTAAAGGAACTGGGCATATTTTGCCTTCAGAAGAGAAGACTGAGGGGAGATAGGATAGCACTCTTCAATTACTTGAATGGTTGTCACACAGAGGAGGGCCAGGATCTCTTCTCGACCATCCCAGAGGGCAGGACACGGAATAATGGGCTCAAGTTGCGGCTGGACAAAAATCTGTCAGGGATGCTTTAACTTAAGATTTCTGCAGAGCCGGGGGTTGGACTCGATGGCCTTATAGGCCCCTTCCAACTCTACTATTCTATGATTCTATGAAAGTATGTGGCATGATGGAGGACATGTTCCTTTGAGGCTCAACTGAACCCCTGACTGGTTCAGGTGGTCCCAACTAGTCACTGGAGAGCTCATGGGCTCAGCCTCTTTTTACTTCTGAGGCAATTGCTGAGGGACCTGGATGATAGCATCGTTACAGACTAATTGACTCATGTGCAGAATATTCCCCTAAATGTAACGAGAGCCAGTACTGCACAATTTGTAATAGCTAATAAAGAATGCTTTCTTACAATCTTTTCTCTGATGGTGGGGGTACGCGGAGAAGGACCTCATTTGAGCAGACTGATGTGGGAGGTGACTCTTTGAGGCACCTGGGTCCCAAGCCATGTAGGCTTTAAAGGTCTGCACCTTGGAATTTTATAATCAGGATGAGGCGAGACAGATTGGCAATTACCCAGGAAAGCTTTAAGATTTCCAGTGAGTAAAAAGGTTAGCTATACAGACCAAATACAAATAACTCTAACTTTAAATCACAGTTAATTATAAATACAGCATTACTGTTATTAGGACAGTGACAGTTGCCTCCACAGTTCCTTGGACTGTGTAGCTAGCCTCTGCTACTGAGTTTCCCCTTCCTCACTGGCCAAGGGCTGCTTTTTCTGTCCCTTTCTCTTTGCTTTCATCATTCTGCTGCTTTCCCTTTTCTTTCTCCTCAGAGGCTCTGCTTCACTCTGCTGCCTTCTTTTGTTTCCCCCCTTCAACCTATCTTCCCTCCTTGGGCTTCTCCTCCAACCATTTCTTTCCTCCTTACCAATCTACCTGCTCATTCTAACAACCTTTCTTAAACTCCCACCCCATTCTCTTTTCTGTCCATTCCACTTTTCACAGCTCACTTTCCAAGCCCCTTAGGAGCAGGTATTACACCAGCATCTTGAATTGGGCTCAGAAACAAATCAGCAGCCACTGAAGCTCAGAACTGGTAAGATATGTTCTCAGAGAGCTGTCCTGCTAAAAAATCCTAGCAGCCGCATTTTTAAACAGCTGTAGTTTCTGAACCTTCATCAAGGGCAGCCAGACATTCAATGTATTACAGTAGTCTGAATGAGAGATCACCACAGAATGAAACACTGTAGCTAGATTACCCTATCCAGGAGAATTCACAGCTAGCATACCAGCCTAAGCTGGTAAAAAAACCACACACTCCATGCTATGAAAGACACCTGAACCTGAAAGTGACAGAGCTGGATCAAGGAATATTCCCAAACTGCAAAACTGGTCCTTCAGAGCGAGTGTCATCCCATCCATGTTTTTTTCATTCCTAGGTACAATATATTATTGCTTAGTTGACTATTACTACTGTAATGCTTCACTGTGCCACAACTGCTTTATATCCTACTAGCTTTTGCCCGCAGCTTTTTTCGTGTGATGAAGAGTGACCGTGTCAAGTTTGCACAGGTCGTCATTTTCCTATAGGCACTATTTGTTCGAAATTCCTTAAGGTCGCTGACCGCTGTTTTGAATCGCTCCATAGGAAAGGTCCCCCGGGACTACATAATGGAATCCTAGCTCCCCCAGGACATCCAACTCCCCCGGGACTGCACAATGAAATCCCAGCTCCCCCGGGACTACATGCTCCCCCGGGACTACACAATGAAATCCCTGCTCCCCCTGCCCCGACTACACAATGAAATCCCTGCTTCCCTCCCTGGAGTACACAATGAAATCCCTGGCCCCCTGGGACTACACAATGAAATCCCAGCTCCCCCAGGACTACACAGTGAAATCCCTGTTCCTCCCCCGGGACTGCACAATGAAATCTCTGCTTCCCCCCCTGGACTACACAATGAAATCCCTGTTCCCTTTCCTCCGGGACTGCATAATTAAATCCCTGCTCCCCCAGGACTACACAGTGAAATCTCTGTGTGTGTCCCCCAGGACTGCACAATGATATCCCTTCCCCCCCCCCCGGGACTGCATAATGAAATCCCTGCTCCCCCCCCCCCGGGACTACACAACAATGAAAGACATGCCCCCCCTGGGACCACACAATGAAATCCCTGCTCCCTCCTCTCCAGGACTGCACAATGAAATCCCTGCTCCCCCCCACCCCCAGGACTACACAATGAAATCCCAGCTCCACCCGGGCTGTGGTTCATATGAACATTCTGTTTTGATGCAGGAGAGATTTGCATATCCGCTCCTGATTGGCCCCTGTGGCAGTTCATACGAACATTCTATAAGTTGTTGGAGTGATTTGCATAACTGCTCCTGAATGGCCCCTGCGAACATTCCAAGTGACGCCATTGGCTCTCATCTATTTTGGGCTGTACAGGCGCAGCGAGGGTTTCTTTGGAGATTTGAACCCACCAGTCTTTGTCCTTGGGTGATGGAGAGTATGCGTGCCAGGTTTGGGGCAGATCCGTCAAAACGTGATGGAGCCTATGCGACGACGCCCCGCACACAGCAGTCATTCAGTCAGGCAGTTATTTAAAAAGTTTCCCTCCCTTTTCACCCCCTTAGAGAACATTCTAAATGGCCTAGGGGAGATTTGCATACCCACCCCTATTGGCCCCTGCAGGAATTCATATGAACATTCTAAGTGTCGTATGGGCTATTTGCATAACTGCTCCTATTGGCTCCTGCAGCAATTCTGAGGTGAGGCTGATTTGCATAACTGCTGTCCTGTTGTTTTGCCTATAGGAGATATGATTGTGGGGCGATTTTGCCTCCTTTTTTCACCCCCTTAGGGACGGAATTTCCAAAAATCCTTCTGTAGTGGGGCTCTACGTCATAAAAGCAATGTTCCTTCAAAATTTCACGTTCCTAGATTAAACGGTTTGAGCTGGGCGTTTATGAGTCAGTCAATCAGTCAGTCAGACAGTCAGGACACTTTCTTTTATATACAGTAATACCTTGGATTGCAAGCATAATTCGTTCCAGAACCGTGCTTGTAATCCAAAACACTCTTATATCAAAGCAAGTCTCTGGCGGGCGTGAGCGGGGCCGATTTCGACCCGCTACGCCCACTCGAGGCGAGCGGTTACATCCCTACGCTTGTCTTGCAAGACCTTGTTTATCAAGTCAAAAAAATTTAAAATTTTTTGCTTGTCTTGCAAAATGCTCTCAGACCAATTTACTTGCAATCGAAGGTATTACTGTATATAGATTGGTAGGATCCCTCCATCCCACTCCTTTTTCATCTAAACTTAGGTAGGGGGACCACAAAGCTATGAGCTAGTTATCTGCCTGGGATGAGTCCTGCCACACTAATCTGCCTGGGATGAGTCCCAGACAAATTATCTGCCTGGGATGAGTCCTGCCTGGGATTAGTCCTGTCAGACTAATCTCATCTCATTTTTTGATCGGGTAACCTCCCTTGTGGACTGTGGGAATGCTGTGGACATAAGCAAGCTAGCTAAAAGTGGGCTAGATGGAACAACTATCAGGTGGATCCACAACTGGCTACAGAATCGGACTCAAATAGTGCTTATCAATGGTTCCTTCTCAAACTGGGGAGAGGTAACGAGCGGGGTACCGCAGGGTTCGGTCCTGGGCCCAGTGCTCTTCAACATTTTTATTAATGACTTGGATGAGGAGGTGCAGGGAATGCTTATCAAATTTGCAGATGACACAAAATTGGGTGGAACAGCTAATACTCTGGAAGACAGAAACAAAATTCAAAGCGATCTTGATAGGCTGGGCTGGAGCGCTGGGCCGAAAACAACAGAATGAAATTTGATAGGGATAAATGCCAAGTGCTGCACCTAGGGAGAGGGAACCAAATGCAGAGTTACAGAATGGGGGACACTTGGCTCAACAATACTACAAGTGAGAAGGATCTTGGAATTGTGGTAGATCACAAACTGAATATGAGCCAGCAATGCGATGTGGCTGCAAAGAAGGCAAATGCTATTTTGGGCTGCATTAATAGAAGTATAGCTTCCAAATCGCGGGAAGTGATAATTCCCCTTTACTCAGCACTGGTTAGGCCTCAGAGCCAGTGTGGCATAGTGGTGAGAGTGTTGGACTGGGACTCGGGAGATCTGGCTTCTAGTCCCCACTTGGCCATGAAACTCACTGGGTGACTTTGGGCCAGTCACTGACTCTCAGCCTAACCTACCTCACAGGGTTGTTGTGAATATAAAATGAGGACGAGGAGGAGGAGGAGGAGGAGAAGGAGGAGGAGGATTATGTAAGCCACCTTGGGTTCCTTGCAGGAAAAAAGGCGGGGTATAAATATAATAAATAAAAAAAATAAAAAAAAAATAAAATCTTGAGTACTGTGTCCAGGTCTGGGCACCACACTTTAAGAAGGATGTAGACAAACTGGAGAGGGTTCAGAGGAGGGCAACAAAGATGATAAGGGGACTGGAAACAAAGCCCTATGAGGAGAGACTGAAAGAACAGGGCATGTTTAACAGTCTGGCCACAGTACTCAAGACCAGCTGAAGTTTCTGAACACTTTTCAAAGGCAGCCCTATGTAGAGCCCTTTACAGTTGTCCAAACAGGATGTGACCCTGTATCAACATCGCCAGATCAGACATCTCAAGGAATGGGTGCATTATATTATCAAACTCTATTAGTTGTCTGAACATACTGTCTCATAACCCATAATTACAGGACAATCTTTTCTGCAAATATTGGCAGGCCATGGCTTATAACTAATCATTTCATTTACAAACTCCTTGTATAAGAGAGCTCTGTTGTTCCTGACCAGACCCTTCTCTTGGTATCCTAATCTTTGCAATAATGTGAGACTGTGGACTTTGCCTTGTGTGTAGTAGAGATCATACCTTACCCATACGTGTAGCAGAACCATCAGGGCTGGCACCAGACATTAGCAGAGTTGGGCAGCTGCCAGACCTGTAATCTATTAAGGATTTCACTATCCAAGTAGTACCGTTAACCTCAACTTTCACTTGGCATGGGATCCAGTCTTCAGAGGTATTGCGCACTGCTTCTGACCTGGTCAGGCAAGGCCTCATACTAAGCAAGATTACTTCCGAGTACAATGTAACAATACAGAAGATTCTGGGATATTCAGTTCACATGCTCCACAGCAAAAGATAAGGGGCCCTCCTACAAAGGGTCTCCGAGCCTCCCCTTTCAAAGCTGAAGTTAGCCTTGGAGGACACTGGAAAGAGACCAACACTTGTATTTTTCTTCTTCAGCCCCACACCTGGACACAGCCGTGAGCTCACTAGCCAGAAGACCTGCAAAGCATGCACTAGCATGTCAGCCATATAGACTATGGCTGAAGTTCTCAATTTACCTGTACTGCAGATACTGGACTAGAACAGTGCACCTTGTCCCTGAAATTCAACCTGTCTAGACATGTTTTTAAACACCAAATCCAGCTTTGTAAAGGACAGCTCCAAGGATAAAAAACAGACTACCTTCTCAGCAGGAACAGGAAAGGCAGGATTGATGGGCATAGATTTCTTGTTATTAATGTTATCAAAACATTTAATGTTGTCAAAAAAAATGCAAGTCTTCCATTATTTATTGTAAGTTGTGATCAAGAAGCCATTTTGTTCATATAGAAGCTAGAATCAATTGGAAAACTATAAACAGAAAGGTCTCTTTAAAAAGGAGATTTTTTAGTGTTTAGGATCTCACACTCTAAGCTCTAGCCTTTCCCCGTTGATCTTTCCAATGATCTAATTAACCTTGTATGAAATATGGACCTCTACTCAGAAGAGCATCCTTATATTTGCAAATTCTATATAAAGATAATTTTGGGAGCAGCTGATGGGCTAGAAATGTAATGGATATTTACCTTTTAAAAACCAAATGTCATTGGATTGTTCTGTTTACAATGGCACAGGAAAGAATTTACTTCTCACACAGCCCATTATACCTGTTTCCACCTTTCCTCATCCCCCCAAATTCCATGAATACAGATTGGAAAACACAAAACCACTTTGCTGGTGAACTGCTGAGAAAAGGTTTCAACATGACTGGTATTAACTGTGCAGATTTCCGACCTTCTATTTATATCTAGGATAATTGGCGAGTAGAAATATTTGCATTGCTAATTTTATTCTATTAAGAACAAACGCAGGGTCTCCATAATACGATTTAATGGCTGCACTTAAATTGCTGCCCCCTCCCATCTCTTTCTTCTTATTGAGTGTTTCCTTTCCTCAGATTAATAAGTTCCCAAACAAAGGGCTCACTGGGTCATTGTTCCATTATTACAGAGTTTGGTGTAGCAACAACAACACAAAAAGTTGACGTTACCTAGCCTAACCAAAGAGAGAAAACAGAACACTCCAAGGAGGCCACAGAGACTAGTAATAAAAAAAGAACAGAAACAGAAATTACTTTTTTGTTGCTGCTTCCTTATTAGGAATTAATGAAAATATCACCAAATGTTTCCATTGCAGATGATATACAAACTGTAATGAGTATTAGGGCCAAAACACACTTTACTTTTAAAAATACAGAAGCTATGCGCAGGGCTCCCTATCTGAATTGGGATGCTAACTGGGGCAGAGGGAGGTGGCTTTTAATCCTCCCTGCCCCACCACTGAAGTCCCAATCTCAATTGGTGTGTGTGTGTGCCTGTGTGTAATATATATTCCCAAATAATTTTTATTTAACTTTTACAATTTTTTCAAAGAAAACTACTCATGCTCATATAAAAATACAAAGTAAAAACAAAACAAACACACATACAATAAAAATAATTACAAAATAAAATTTTAAAACACATTAAAATGATGATGATGATGATGATGATGACAAACAACAACAACAACAACAACAACTTTTGAAAAGCTCCTGTTCCAAGTCACTGAGATAGATTGAAGTAGGCTGAGCGAATGTCAGATCGCTTATTGAGACAAAGCTGTTGCTGGTAGTATATTCTCTCAAAAGAGGCCAATGTTGTGAGGTTTTCAGGCAACTGCATGGTTGAGGGAGATACTTGGTCCTTCCAACCGTGTAGTATGAGTCTCTTGGCCACCATGGGAGCTCATATAGTCCACTGACAATGACCAAAGGCTAGCTTCAAGAGCATGGGAATATAATTAAGCAATACATGAATGTCTTTGAACAATAATGAAGTATCCAAAGCAAAGTTGATGTGCCTAATAACATCTGCCCAGAAGGGAGCCACTACCATACATGCCCATATCATATGCACCAATGATGCATCCAGACTGACACAGTTTAGAGTTCCTGTTAACAGACTGAGCTGTGCATCAGCCCGCCCAACACACACATATTTGAATCTTGTCTCTGTCATGAACTCACTTGGTAGCCTCAGGCAAGCCACTGTTTTCTTACCCTTCCATCTGCAATTTTTATTTATTTACTATATTTTTAAATCGCCCATATGGCCGGTCACCCGGCCACCCTGGGCGATGTACAATAATTAAAATACAATAAAACACCATTAAAACACAATTAAAAATAAAATTTTTAAAAAAACCCTAACCCACCCCATATTCCCGCCTGAAAAGCCATATTTTTAAAGCCCGGCGGAAGTTCATCAAGAAGGGGGCATGATGAAGGTCACTGGGGAGGGAGTTCCATAACTTGGGGGCCACCACAGAGAAGGCCCTCTTCCTAGTCCCCATCAGCCTGACTGTTCTGCGTAACCCCACATAGAGCACATTACAGTAGTCTAGGCGAGAGGAGACCAAGGCATGAACCACCGATGGGACCAGATGATTAGGAAGGTAGGGGTGCATCTGCCGTATCAGATGGACTTGATACAGCGCTGCCCAGCTCACAGCTGACACCTGAGCCTCCATGGACAGCTGGGAATCTAGAATGACTCCCAAGCTGCGAACCTGGTTTTTCAGGAGTAGGTGTACCCCATTCAGCACCAGGTCAACATCCCCTAACCTCCCCTTGTCCCCCACCAGAAGTACCTCAGTCTTGTCGGGGTTCAGTTTCAATATGGAGATTATAATACAGATCTACGTTACAGGATTGTTATAGGGATTATAAAGTAACATATGTGAAGAGCTTTGACCATTCAAAAATATTTTTATTATGAACATCACCCAAAAGAAAAAAGAAAAAACAAAAACTAGATGCATTCAGAGAAAGACCAAGCAACTATGTGCACCTGACTTTTCCAGGGAAGGAAGCCTGCTAAGTCCCTATTGGATCATATTCAAATACTGAAAGGAACAGTGGCATCTAGAGAGAAGATTTATTGTTAGGCTTACCAACTTATCTATGCAACACTAAGAGCATGAACTGCAAGCATAAATCCCAAACTTGACTGGACACACTAACTATACCTTTGCTTAAGATATTCCCCTACCCCATACAGTGATGACAAATACAGCAGGCTCTTTCCGTCAGCATTTATAACAAAGACCTTATTATTATACATCTAGTCAGTAACATGTGTAGTGAGACTCTCTCAACAGGAACAATGTTGATATAGTATACATTTGCTAATATACCATATCAGCTAAACCGTAGGCTAGACAATGAAGTCCCATTCACTCCTCACATCAGCTCCACCAGGGTGAACTATGGATACTCTCTGCACATACAGAAAAGTAGCCTTCCACATTTAAGTAGCCTTCCGCAATTGCTGCTTAACTGCCAGTAGGCACTTGATATCTGGGGCTCTGATTAACCACCAAGACTCAGAGCAGTTCTCCTGTGTGCTGTCTTCTGCCCTGATGGTCTTCTCCTGGCAACCTCTATACCACAATCAGCTTTCTATTGCAGTATGTTCATCTGCAGGCTTTGACAGTTATGTTCGCCATGGCAAGTGTGGTGTTGCCCTCTGGTGAGAGGCAAGCCTTTCTCCCAACTTTGAAGCTGCAGTGGTAAGCAGGAATAGTCCCGGCAGCTGCGAGGCGATCCCCTCCCCCTCCCCAGCAAGGAAGGATGGTGGGGGATTCCTGATTGCTGCTTGGCAGTGGTACTCTCGAGTCCTGCCACTGAGAAGTGGGTAAAGCCAGAATGCTCCCTGTCTCTCTTTCCTACAGGAAAGAGAGGTGAGTGAAGATTTCATCAGCCATTTCTTGGCAAATGGAATGCGAGCCCCCCTTGCGGAGCACTGGCTGAAGTTGGAATGATCCCCAGCTCCCTTTTCCATAGGAGGGAGTGGGCTTCCTTTGCTGTTGGATGGAGGTACTTGCTTCAATCAAGCTGGCTGGGGGGGAAACCTGCTGACCATAATACAAATATAAGAAATATTTTAACAGTGTGATTTAACTATCAATTAATGTCAACTAATTTTCACATTGAATATTTATTTCAATTGCTATGTGTATCACATGGCATCCTCCGCATCACATTTCCTGACACCAGCCTAGTTCCTGCCCCATATTATACTGCACTTCAAAACGCAGAAAGTTTTGCATCTCTTGCACCACGCAATGTTTTACCTGACCAAATGATGCCCAGTCCCAGAACCTCTTGTATGCGGATCCAAAACCCAGTGTAGTGCGAAGTCTTGTTCTCAGGACCTACAACCTGGGAATACCCGCAGGAATAGAAGTGTGCCACTTCTTTTAACATGTTGATTACAAAAATCAGGAATGCATGAAACACAAGCTGCTGAAATCTCCTATCCCTCCCCTGGCTCCTCTTTATTTACAGGGCTTTGCCTAAGGCAAGGATTCAAGGGAGAATCCCAGCTAAACACAAGGAAAATAGTATGGTGTCAACAAGAGGAGAAAAACCAGGAAGACTAGGATTGTAAATGTCTAGGGGACAGGGCCGGTGCTACCATTAGGCCAACTAGGCGGCTGCCTAGGGCGCCAGGCTGAAGGGGGCGCCAGAAACTCCAACTCCCTCCCGAAAACACTTCACATATATCTATGGAAGACAAGCTTTTCTGGGTTGTTTGAACTGCCCGTTGCTAGCTGCTCTCCTCTTCCTCTCCCCCCCTGCGTGTCTCTCTCTCTCTGCCTTCCTCGCTCTGCCTTCGCTTCCAAGGAACACACAAACTGACTCTCCCAAAGATTTCTTTTGTGATCACTTGAATTGAGGAGCGGTGGCAGCAGCAGCAGCAGCAGCAGGAAGAGACGGAGTGGGAGAAGAAATAAGAGGGGAGGGTGGAGGGGAGTTTTTTTTTTTTTATCAAGCAGCAAAAAGAAAAGAAAAAGGAGTACTGTGTGGATGGCAGAGCATGTGCATTTTCACATGACATCTCTCTGTGCCGGTTTTAGCAGATCCCCACTGCAATTTTTTCTTTCTTTTTCCTTTTCACTGTTCAGTTTTACAGGGAGGCGCAGCAAAACAAGAGAGGGAGAGAGGTTGAGAGGGAAAGCTGCAAAGAGGCTTATAGAGGAGGGCGGGCTGCACGCTTACTTCGAGCTCCTCCTGCTGTCAGAGCCTCAGCCAATCAAAAGGCTCCAGAGTTGGGAGACGCTGGAGGAAGCGGCAGCGGAGGAGGAGGAGACGCTTTGTAAAGACAGGCTGGGGGCTGGGCAAAGGGGCTCGGAGCTGGGCTTTCCTTCATTCCTGCGCTCTAAAGACTTCCAGTATAAAAGTGTTTTCTCCACACTCGTTTCAAGCCAGCCTTCCCCCCACACCCCGTTTTCAAAATCCCGCCAAAAGACGCATACTGATATTAAAGTGATTCCTTTCGTGGACAATTCACTCCCGCAGCCCCTGATAATGCCTACTGTTTGGGGAAGTCCCCCCCCCCTTCTAGTCCCCTTTGGTACCTTCATATGAAAGCGAAAATCTGTATAATGGATCTTCGCTTTATCCAACGGGATAACTGAGGATATCTTGATAGATTTCGAGAAATGTAGCAAATTGGTACTACATCAACATGTATTTTATGTATGTTTGTCAATGTTTATGATAATAAATTTTTTAGGTTTGCCAATTGACTTTTAATGGGCATAGGGCTGGAGGGAGGGTGTGTGTGCTAAATATCTGATCTTGCCTAGGGCACCAAACGGCCTTGCACCGGCCCTGTGTGTAGTGCTGGAATCCTCACGTCTTTGGATGTTGGGTAAGGTTGCCAGCAGTCGACTCAGAGATCCTGGCTGTCCCCTTGAAACAGCCTACCCCAATGTGGGAGCCTCTAGATCAGGGCTCTCCAACCTTGGGTCCACAGATGTTGCTGGCCTACAGCTCCCAGCACACCCAGCCAGCATGGCTAATGGCAAGGGATTCTGGGAGATGTAGTCCAGCAACATCTGGGGACCCAAGGCTGGAGAGCCCTGCTCTATATGCTTTGGCCGCAGGGCCGGTGCTACCATTAGGCCAACTAGGCAGCTGCCTAGGGCGCAGGGCTAAAGGGGGCGCCAGAAACGCCTTGAAAAAAAAATACAGCGCTCTCAAGTGCGAAGGGGGGCGCTAAATATCTGATCTTGCCTAGGGCACCAAACTGCCTTGCACCGGCCCTGCTAGGGGACACAGTGGAAGACAAAGTCACCATATGGTAGTTCTGTTTCTAAGCATTTCCAACAGAGGTTTAGGTCTTCAAGCCCTTTCCTATTAAATACAATAATATATAAGGTTCTGGAGCAGTTTGCTATATACTGGGCACCAAGTTCTGTGCAGTTTAAGGAATTTTTGAACAAGCTTACTCAAGAAGCATTGACCTCATGGAGCCAATGAATTGTAAGTATCCTTGAGTCCCAGATATGCTTGTTACCTGAGGAACTGAACTAGGATGCTGGTGATAGCCCTAAGATATACTCTCGGTATTTTCTGTTTAGAGTGGCTGGAGTCAGAGTTCTGATACCCTAAGGGCCTAATCCTATGCCTGCATCCTATGCATGCTGCCTGGGGGCATGTTGGGAGTTGTAGGCCTTTTTTTCTTTCTAAACATGTATAGGAATGCGCCTTAAATGAAGCTCACACTTCAGTTTTGGCAAGCAGATGGATCTCTGAGAAGATCACAAAGTCTTATCTAAGACAGATTTCAAAGTGTGGAGACTTGCCATGGGAAAGTTGTATTATTATTGTTGTTGTTGCTGTTGCACCATTGATGTGCATGGCATTCCAATTTCTGGAGGAACATGCAACAAAGAAAGGAGCTTACAATTTAAATTTAGACAGTGGATTTTTAGACAGATTCACAAATTTAGAATCTTTTTAGACAGATTCACCCATAGCAATAAGCCAGAAGTTCTGCCTTTTCCTGGTTTACTGTGAATGACCAGCATGCTGGTACATGTAGTTTGTTCGTTCCTGCTTTGCTCTTCCTTCTGTGCGAGTGGGCAAAACAAACCAGGAATGTAAAGTTTTGCGTAACGTCTGGACCTGGCCTCCTGGTTTGTTGCTCACAAACAAGCCAGGATCGTAAGCCAGGATTAAAGGGAGCAGACAAGCTGCACGTGCCAGCATGCTATTCATTTACAGTAAACCAGGATAAACTAGAAATTCAGGCTTATTGTTATGTGTGAACACAGGCAGTGGCTGCATTTGGATAGTAAGACAAACTTTGCATTACTGTGATGGAAACAAACCTGTGTGTACCTTGGGCTCGTGTGCTCCCTCGCTCTCCCCTCTGGCACGTCCACAAGAAGACTGGAAGCTTCTGCTTCCATTTTATGTTAACTACACTTTAGACCATCCAAACCATAAACTGTGATTAATCCTTACTATGGCGTATTGAAACAAGCCAGCTACATAACCAATGGTTTGAAGTTGGCTTGTTTCAAACAATCCATAGTTAAGATTAACTACACATAGGTTTGGACAACACAGCAAGCCGTGGTTAATCACAAATGGAAGCAAAATTTTCTGAATTCCTCCTCACAGTCAGAAATTGCAGAATAAAATTGCAAGGCAAGAGCAATTCAAAGGAAAATGCAGAAAGGCTTTGAGAAGTTACTGATAAAAGAGACTTGTAAGGATGTGGGTGTCAGCTAGCTTTTAAAACAATATTTTCTGCCATGAAACAATCTTTTGAAAGTTCAGCTACAGCAAAAGATATTAAATCCTGAAATACTATCCTTGCCCTGAACAGTCAACAACCTGACCCATGTCCTATATTTTGCACTCAAACTAGAAACAAGTTGTTTTTTTCACAACCACTGGAAAAATCTCAAATATTCGTGCCAGTACATGCATTTGAAAAACACTATACTTCAGATTCTAAGATGTTTTCCTACCTGATGCCTTTCCTCCCACAGTCAGGAAGCCAGTATTAGCAGGTATTATAATATAAAAAATAAGCTTCAGCTTCAAAACAATAGAAGGTTTATATTTCTAACCCAGAAAAACAGGTCCAAACAGAGCATGCATTCAAACCAAAAGGCAAGGCTTACCTGCATTATTTTTCTTATGCTTAGTATGGAAGAGAAGAAGAAATAACATTGCTACAATGGAAAAAAAAGAAGCTTGAATTGCACAGAACAATCACAGCTATCAGCTTAAGGTACATACTGTCATATTATGAAGATGCAGAATTTCTGAGTATGTCATGAAGTGAGAAAGAGGCCCAGTTTGCATGATCAAAATAAGCTATGGTGGCTTAAACAAGCCATGGCAGTTGTTGTGAGCTGAGGCGGGGAGCAATTTGCATAATCAATGCCTGGCTGCAGCTTATCATGTCATCCAAACCCGGGCAGCAGGGCTTGTTGGAGGGTTAAACAACCCTTAAACCACGCTACAACAGCCCATGGGTTATTTGAGGGTTGATTAACTTTCCAACAAATCATGATGTGGACAACACGATAAGCTGCAGCTGAGCTATTATGCCCAGCACACGCCGCTACTCACAAAAAGCCATGGTGGCTTGTTTTGATCGTGTGAACCGGCCCAGGATGTAGTGGTGGTATTTTTTCCGAAAACCAACTCTGTTAAGTATGAAATAAATACAGACCCTGTCCACATGTTATATAAAAGGAGATAGTGCTATGCTTTATCTTTTTAAAGTTATACTTAATTGGAATTGGTAGGCTGGAGATAATCAGAGAGTATTTAGTAAATTCATACTGCAGTGTGAATTTCAGAGGTTCTGCATGAGCCAGTCAAGTAATGACAGCAAAACGAAAAATGATAGTGCTGAAACAGACAAGACATAATGGCAACAGTTACAAGCTTGGGTGCAAAATTACAAACTTTGGAGCCCAAATGGCCTGAGCCTGAAGAAATTATCTCATATTACATCAATTCTGCCCTAACAATACCTAGAGTCTTTTCCTTATCATTCTATTGCTGGTCGTGGTACAATAGAGGAAAGCATGCACTGACCAAGTACTTGAATACAATTTCAGGTGCTATGAACTAGGTATATTTGACTGATTTGTCACGAAAAGTCATCCTATATTAGCTTTGAAATAACACCACTTCTCTTAGGTGCCCTGAAGTTAGAATATGCTATAATTGCTCCCTCTACATGGGCAAGTTCCAGTTAGGATTGCCTGATTCAATGTGCAATGAGGACATGCAACAATATGCTGTTAATATCTATATATATAAAAGAAGTCCTGACTGACTGACTGACTGACTCATCAACGCCCAGCTCAAACCGTTTAATCTAGGAACGTGAAATTTTGAAGGAACACTGTTTTTATGACATAGATACCCACTAAGGAAGGATTTTTGGAAATTCCATTCCTAAGGGGGGGGTAAGTGGGGGAAATCACCCCACTCTCATATTTCCTATGGGCAAAACAACAGGGGAGCAGTTATGCAAATCGGCCTCACCTCAAAATTGCTGCAGGGGCCAATAGGAGTGGGTATGCAAATCTCCCCTAGGCCATTTAGAATGTTCTTTAAGGGGGTGAAAAGGGAGGGAAATTTTTTAATGACTGACTGACTGACTGTTGTGTGTGGGGCGTCGTCGCATAGATTCCTAAAATCCATGTGAGCGAAGCCGCGGGCAACAGATAGTGTGCAATATAAGGGAGAATTTTGGCACATAACAGTTTGTCTTAGTTTTGCAGTTGAATGATGCTAAATTTTCCCATCTACATATCAAGTTGAATTTTTCTCTTTTACATAACTGCCCACTAAGATCTTCTCAGAGGTCTTCCTTGAGGTGCCCCAATCATCTGAAATGAGGCAGCTTGGCTATGGGGGTGAGGGACATTTCTACTGTGCCACCTCACTAATGGAACACTCCCCCCAGGGAGGCTTGCCTGGCACTGATCCTAATGTCTTTTAAGCACCAGGCAAATAACTTTTTATTTTCTTAGGCTTTTGAAATCTTGTGCATTTTTGTTTCCTTCTGTGATTCTTTTTAGCACCACTTTTTAGTGTGTTTTATCAGTTATTGTACACCACCCTGGACATTTTGAACTGAAAGGCAGTATAGAAATATTTTAAACAAACAAATGGTTAAAGGTAGAGGAAACCTGCCCACTAGGGGACCCTGCTTGCTATTTCATAGATTCATAGATCATAGAGTTGGAAGGGGCCTACAAGGCCATCGAGTCCAACCCCCTGCTCAGTGCAGGAAACTAGAGGAGGGATCTCCCATCCAAGTTTTGATGGAGAACATCAGCTCCTTTGCTTACTAATTTACCTCCTACCCTGTAAAACATGGATAGGCAACCTGGTGTCTTCCAGATGTTTCAGACTACAACTCCCATCAGCCCTAGCCAGAATGGTCAGGGATTAAGGGAGTTGTTGTCCAGAACATATGGAGTGCACCAGGTTCCATGCCCCTGCTCTAAAATGTATGAGAAATTGGAGCAAACAAATCACTTTTGCATATGCACCCTCCCTTCAGAATCCCAGAAACTCCTGGGCTTAAGCTCAAAAGGACACATGCAGTAATTACACAATACTCTTCTCAACAGGGACCAACTTTCTGCATGAGTTCTTTAAACTCATACATTGTATTCTTAGTACAGAATACAGAGTTCCCATCCCCCTCTGTCTTTCCTGGAAACTAAGCCCTACTTTGAGGGGAAGCACCGAACAGAGAATTCAGTATTTGGCCACTAAAACCTTACTAAGCATCTTAAGCTTTGCCTAATGAACACACAATATCAGAAGCTCATGATCCAGTTGATGACTCAGTTGGCTGTCACCAAGTGAGTAATTTCACTGATTCCAGGCCAAGAGATTGAGAGCAGCCTATTCCATAAAGAGCTTGTGCCAATCAAAAAATTAATCTGCTTGCTCCTTGCTGCTCAGAATGGACTAAAACAATCAACTGAACTATGAGGGAGGGACCTTGGTAGTTTACCAGATTATTATTTACTACCACCCATTATCAATGGAGAATCCCTCTCTTTGGGCATTTCTTATAGGCAAGCAAGCAACTTTGTACTTGTGCCATCACAGAAACAGGAATACAGCATAGCATACCATTCAGCATGTGCAAAACAACAGAAGAGTAGAGCTTTAAAAAAAATGGGAGGAAAATGCTGCCACCAATATCAGTAGGGACACAATCACAGGGGTTTACCTAACAGATAGCTTTTTGGACCAGCAGACAGGGATCACAAAATGGGGGAGGGGGAAGAGAGAGGAATCTAGAAAGCCACTCCCCAAGATTGGCCAGGGGAGCTGAGCCCCCCTAGAGATGATCAGGCAAAAGCCCAACGAATGCTGTTGCAGTCAAAGCTGATTGATAAAGGAGAGAGAGAGAGAGAGATGCAGCTCTAGGACCCAACAGCTGACTACAGCCGTTTGCTTGCTGAGCCTTGGGAGCAGAGCTTAGCTGTAGAAGGAGGAAAGGAAATAAGCTGACAGCTAATGTGTGGAGAGAGGGAGACAGAGTTGTGGTTGAGAGTGAAGAGGCCAAACCTTGAACAGTCAGCTTCTTGTTCTTCTATTATCATATCATATCAATCATAAAGAGATGGGCAGCAGGGCCATTACATCAGCCCTGCTGAAAGACCAGCTCTAACTGTTTCCAGTTGGCCATTATAAGAACTATTATTTAACTTTATGAACTGGTGCCTGAATTTGCTTCCCACCCCCCTTGGCCTTTCCCCCCCATCTCCTTTTTCCTTTTGTGTTGTGTATTGTAGATTGCAGGCCTGCATGAAGGAAGTGTCTTGTTTTTATTCATCATATGTAAGTTGCTTTGGGAACTGTTTTGGCTGAAAAGCAGGGGGGGTGCTTTAAACAAACAAACAAACAAACAAACAAACAAACAAACATATCTGTTAATAAGGAACTCATTCTCCAAGTGCCTGTCCTTATGTGGCCAAAACAGCACCACCCAAGAATAAGAGGGTCAGCATGCTCGGGGAAGCCCAAGATTTGAAAAAGTAGAGCGAGCGAGCGAGCGAGCGAGCGAGCGAGAGAGAGAGAGAGAGAGAGAGAGAGAGAGAGAAGAAGGCACGGCTGATTGGCTGGCTGGAACACTACTCAAGAGCACTCCACACTGCAACATTTTATTGCAGGTCCCACTTGTTCCATAATATTAATGAACTATGTATTTTCAATAAAATTGGGATCCCCTCTGAATATATTTTTTTAGCTTAATATTTGACATCCTTGAACCCACCCCCTTAAAAACACTTTGTGATCCCTAGCCATAGCTTTGCCAAGGAGATAATCTTGCACATAGCTTTCCATGGATCAACCCTCCTCCCCCAATAGTCTACAGGAATTGAGCTCATTTGCCTGCACCTCACCTTTCACAAACAAGCTTCTCAGTCCCAGCTGCTCATGGCTAGTAAGCACACAAGATTCCCCAGTACCTCACCTAAAGTGGAGAAAGTGAGATGGGCCAAGGAAATTAAAGAGAAAATGTAGATCACCACACTCTTTCACCCAACTCCTCCAAACCATCTGCATTAAAAGCATTAGTTCTGTGACACCTGTGCAGAGGTAATGTACTGAACTTCACAAAAGCTGTCAGGGTATACCCGGTATTTTTCTATCATGAAAATGGAGCCTTAGGCACCTTCCCCAAGGAGCTGTAAGGCTTCAAATAACAAGAATGGAAAAGAGTGGTTCCAGACAGAAGATATTCTGGGCATTATACATATTGATTCAAAGTACCCATTTTGATTCCTGCCAGTCCAAATGGCAGATCAGGGGACTAATGGGGTCAGTAGCGGTAGCATAGCCTGAATGAGAATTTGGCATTTGAATCATTATGCAATTCTGTACCTCTTTTTTCTGTTACTCAACCATTAGTGCAGGATGCTGCTGTCTGGATGCAGCCAAACACAACTACAGTGTACAGGAATTAACAGTATACACAAACATATTTTCAAAGAAAGTGAGGAAGTGAGCAAAGTCAAAGTGAGGAATGGAAACAAATATATGTGTATGTGCGTGCACACGCTAACAACCTGATGGAAAGCAGATAAATCTCTGAGAACACCCCTCTACCCAAGAGAAATGGAAAAACCTTTTCCAGGGAGCAGAATGGCACGTGAAGCCCTCAGGCAAATGCTTATCTGAGCTGGTTCTAAAACATTACCAGATAAGCCTATTATCTTCTGAGGCTGCCAAGAGAGGGTCCACGGCCCAGAAGTGGGAATCCAGAGAGGATATTCCATTTCAAGAACGTTTATGCATACTATCAATACTTCTCCTGATTACTTAAAGGTCATCTGACAAGTGCTGGTGAGCTTTTAATATTAAATGTAGCTCATTCTTTGATCTAGTCGAACTTGCTGTATGCAGTTATTTAAAAACATTTATTTCTTCATGCCTTAGCTCAGTTCAACAATGTCTGTGGATGTCTTGAGGTTATTATGTTGGTAGCAAATGCGTTAAGTGTTGACATCTTCTGCAATTGTAGGGGGTGGGGGTGGCGAAACTGTATTGAGCACCAGACCCTTAATTACAGTACAGATAAAGAATAGATGAGCTCACAGACAGTGGTGAGCAAGGCTTCTAGGTAAAGAACAGCAGGTGTTTTGGGAGACAACTCAGTTTGCTTCAGACAATTCAACAGCCTGGTCTATTAAGGGATCAAAATCCACCAACATACAGAAGAGATGCTGGACTTGCAACCAGGACTCATCTGTGTAGACACATTTGGTTATTGCCTGTGGTAAATGCCACACACACACACACACACACACACACACACACACACACGGTCTCTTGTGCCAGCCTTCCTCTGCCCAGTGACATACACAAACAAAGAAATCCACCTATTATGCATAACTCCTGGGCACAGACATGGCCCTTGCTCCTCCCTGTTCTCCCTCTAAGTAATTAGTGGTCAATTAGGTATACAGTTAGAACACTGAATGGGAAAGCCTTCCATCCTGTTCCTTTTTTGCTCTCTTTGGTATAGAAGTTCACAATACATATGTAATTGCTCTAATTTTTTTCCACCTCCTTTAGGGAGAAAGAATATTTCTCTTTTAAAAGATATTAGTAACCCTCTGGCAATTCCATTTATCTCTTCGGCACAGTGATTCTGAAAGTATCAGCTCTCTTTCACGTACACAGAGACAAAAAAGAAAAAGAAAAAAAAAGACCACTGAACACCTTCTGAGACAATGGGAGTTGCAAGTGTACATTACACACACACACACACACACACACACCAGGATCTCTTCTCTCTCTGTTACAAAAACTGAGATAAGGCCAACGCAAAACAACAGATGACACTTTTATAAATATTGAAGTGCAGATACCCAGTAATAATGCAGAGTTAACAATGTGCATATTTTATTTATGCAACAGACAGCAGGGATGTGCTGATTTATTTGCTAGAGCTAAAAGGTTTTGAGGCACTACTGGTGCAGCCAAGCAGGAGGGGTTAATGCTGAATTTTAAAATAAAATCAATCAGGAATGAGTATTGCTCCCTTATCCCATTTTCATGCATCCTGCTATTGCCTACTCTCAAAACAGAGAAGTTGCCAGGTTTTCAAGTTCCTCGTAGCTTCCCACTTATTACATAATTAGTAACCATGTCAGCATTTTTCCAGGAATAAAAAATACAAACTGAAAAACAGCCAGTCTGCCTCTCTGCATGTTTTTCTTCCTTTCTTAGAGCCTGAACAAAATAATCCCCAGGAACAGCCAGGAGTCATGCTCCTCTTGATTTATTATCATCCATAGACTTCTCCCAAGAGAGCAGTAGACTTCCTATTAGACCACAATATTCTGCTTCCACATGTGCAGGTACTTGCTGTATGCTGTATTTTGCAACAATTGTGCATCAAGTCTCTCCTTCCCTTGTTAAACAATCTTTTTCTCTTTGTTGTCATTTTTTTTTTTAACTTAAAGCTAGGGACACCCACATGCTTGATGGCTAGATCACTGGTCACCAGCTTTCACCAACAGAGGTTTCAGTGACTTTGAGATAGTGAGAGAAATAAATAAATCTCAGATCTCAGCAACTTCAGAAGCTGGTGCTGGGGGTTCCAGTTCTACGATGAAGCCGTTGGCCTGTGGTGTCCCTCAGGGCTCCATCTTATCCCCCATGCTATTTAACATATACATGCAACCGCCGGGAGAGAGTGTCCACAGTTTGGGCGTTCGGCGCCACCAGTATGCTGATGACACCCAAATCTATCTCTCCTTTCCATCCGAATCCAAGGAAGCTGTTCTAGTTCTAAGTCAGTGCCTGATGTCAGTACTGGACTGGATGAGGGCAAACAAATTGAAGCTTAATCCAGACAATACAGAAGTGCTCTTGTCAAAAGATAGATCAGGGAATAGGAATTCAGCCTGTGCTGGAAGGGATTACACTGAAGGTGTTTACGACAACCCACCCTGAAGGCCCGCTGGCCTCCTGGAAAAGCAGAGCGATTCACTTGTGTGAGATGGAAGATTTAAAATCCTATTCCTGTGTGCAGCTGCCCATAAATCTACACACAGAAGTCCAGACCTGTCTCTCCCACTCCACGCAGCATTCCAAGCGTATCGGATATCAGCCAGTTCAGCCTCCTCCTGCAGATCCCAGTAATAAGGAAATAACTCCGTAGACTTCACAGGTTATTTGTTCTACCTGTTTATTACTATAGCAAGTATATTCTACAGAGCATACATCCCCTTGTTACAGTCCATGTGCAGAGAACAATGCATAGCAAGCATTAATCCAGTGGAGCAAGTTGATTTCACTCCACCTCAGCTAAGACGTTACATGATTGCATTTAGTCCAGCAAGCATTAGTCAGTAGCAACAGAGAGAAGAAGAATAAAGCAATTCCATCTCTCTCCAAAATGGCTACAGAACAGAAAGCTAACAAATCAGTACGTCACCAGAAAGTACAAACCATGTGACCAGCTCGTATTTCTTTCACATCTACTTTTCCCATGAGAAAGGGCCAGGAAGTAGAAGACAAAACATGACTTGTTTTCCAGCCATTCTGTACTTTTTCAAATGTCAACAATGTGCCACAGCTGGTGTTTGTGCTACATGTCACAACATACACTCCCCCTGAAGACTCAGGCTTGCAATTTGGGTGTACTCCTGGACATGGCCCTGAACCTGGATACCCATGTTTTGGCAGTGGCCAAGAGTGCATTTGTGCAGCTGAGGCTAGTACACCAACTGCTCCCAGCCCTAGAGACGTCTGATCTGGCCACAGCCACGCATGCCTTAGTTACATCATGTCTGGACTACTGTAACATGCTCTATGTGGGGCTGCCTTCAAAAACTGTTCAGAAACTTCAGTGGTCTCGACTGTTGATCGGGACCAGTTACAGGGAGCATGTGACTCCCTTGTTACAACAGCTTCAATAGCTACCGGTCTGCTTCTGGGCAGAATTCAAAGTGCTGGTTATGACCTACAAAGCCCTACACAGCTTGGGATCAGGCTAACTGAAAGACCACCTTCTCCCATACAAGCCTGCCCTGGTCTTAAGATCTTTGGAGGCCCTTCTTTTGAGACTAGCCACCTTCAGAGGCAGAGTTGGTGGCGACACGAGAGAGGGCCTTCTCGGTGACCACTCCCAGGCTGTGAAACTCACTCCTTGTCTGTTGACCTTCTGCTAGCAGGCAAAGACCTTTTTATTCAAGCAGGCCTTTGGAATGTAAGCCGGTCTGCTTGGTTGGATGCTGTTTTTATTCTGTTGTTATGTTTTAAACTGTGTTTTAATGCATTTGTTTTATTATTGTTTTAATAAAGTTTTATTTACAATTGTAAGTTGCCTTGGATTCCATTTTTCTTGGTAGAAAGTGGGGAACAAATCAATCAATCAAACAAATAAATAAAATAAAACAATCCACCTTTGCAGCAGGGCAAAAACATTAAGAAAAATTACACAGAATGGAGGCCTCTTTCTAAGCTGGAACTTTTCAATTGATTTAAACTATTTTTCAATGACACTGTTAAAATGTGAATAGAATCTATTACAGTATTTCAAATAAACAAAGGCAGCTGAAAGCCTACAAATGATATATCCAAAGGCATAGAGGAGGTGCTCACATGAAAACAACCTTGTGTCACCAGAACATACACACACTTTACTCTGCAAGCCCAGTTCATGGAAATGCCCTGTCTTCGCTCTCTGCAGGGTGCCTGCATACTTCAGTCTGCTGTCCAAACACCAGAACAGAGAGGACTTCTTGGAGAGCTATGGTAATGTCTCATACCTTGAGCACTTCAAGCAGATACAGGCACTAGGACCTCTAAAATGTCTGCTTTGTTTGCAATCCCTGTTCTGACAAACTGCTCTTATAGAACTTGGAGGTTACAGTATGAATAAAAAAAGTAGTATGCAACATCCTCCTAGATGCAGAAGTTCTGAAGCAAACCAGAGTCCAACATCGCTCCAGGACAGCTTAATCCCACAGTAAATGAGAAAAGACAAGAAATACAAGACTATTAGCAGAATATGGTGCAATGTCATACCCTCCAACATTTCACGGATGAAAATGGGGACACACATGTGAATTTGTAAGAAGTATGGTTAAGCAACATGAAGGTGTGACCAAGAGGGTGTGGCCAGGCAACATGAGGGCGTGATCAAGAGGGCGTGGCCAGGCAACATGAGGGCATGGTCAAGTGCAAAAGTTATTAGAGGAAACACACAAAATCTTATATATTATAATTATTACATCATTATATTATACATTATTTTATAATATTTTATTAGTGGCTTTTGTAAAAAAATTTTTTACCTTACTTAAACCTTTAATTGTTGATATCTGGTGTTTTTCATGAGGGGGTGTCAGTGCTTGCAGGGCAATCTCTTCCTTTTTGTTTTAAAATTGTCAGGATTGGTCCTGGCATTTTCAGGGCAGTTGGAGAAGAAGAAAAGGAGATGCAGAGGAGGGGGAGCTTTTCGGTGGGGGGGAAATACAAAAAGACACATTGGGGTTTTGAGCCCCTTCAGTGTTTTGCTCCAACACCAGTACAGCTCTGGTTTTTAAGCACAAGGAGTAACTTTGAGGGGCCAAACAGCTTTGTTGTTGTTTGTTATTGTGGAAAGGCCCCAGTTTACAGCACTTTTTGTGTTCTATTCACACAATTTACGTAGATTTAAAGAAACACTTAAACTGGAATAATCTTACAGAATTTAACTACAGTAATTTGAATTAAGTTAAAACAAACAGTGCAATCCTACGCACAGTTACTCGGAAGTAAGTATAAATGTCTTCATTCAATGGGTCTTACTTACCCCAGGGGGCCTGGTCAGAGGCAGCAGGTAGAGTGAAGGAGCTAGCGTGCGTGCAGGCACGCGCACACACACACACACACACACACACACACACACACACACATACATGCATACATCCTCGGTCTGTTCCCTTCTTGCTTAAAGGGGCCATGGGCAAAATCATAGATAAGCTAAACAGCATGCGGGAGAGGCAGGGGAATTCATGGCTCTGCATAACAAATTGGGAATCTGCATAACAAAGTACGAAGCAGTGATGGCTTAAGTGTTTGCGGGACTGTCCCAGCAAATTCAGGGCAATTGGAGGGTATGCAGTGTTTCAAAGACAAGTCTAAAGCAGCATCTCCAGACGTAGCACAAATGCAGGAAAGTTATTGCCAGCATCCTTAATAGTTTCAATCCTTGCCTATCTTGTCTTTGATATGTGTTCTCCTCTGGCTCCACTTCCATTCTGCATATAAAAAGGAATTTTGTGGGGTCTGTTCAGGATATTTATTTATTTATTACATTTCTATACTGCCCAATAGCCAAAGCTCTCTGTAATTTCTAGCTGCACCTTAAGAGAAAGCAGGCATTAGCCTGATGCTTTGGTACTGTGAGGTGGATTGGGTATGACTTTGTATTATAATATAAGAGGTTTAAAGATGTTCTTAAGGCTAATCTAAAAAAATGCAATATAAACATCAAAAACTGGGAAGCTCTGGCCCATGAACGATCTAACTGGAGGTTGGCCTTTCACAAAGGTTCTATGGACTTTGAAGAAGCCCGAGTGCAAGGTGAAAGGGAGAAACGTGCTAAGCGAAAAGCACGTCAAATGAATCCTTTACAGGACGATCTTCCATCTGGTAACCTGTGTCCTCACTGTGGGAAGCTGTGTGGATCTAGAATTGGCCTCCACAGTCACTTACGGACCCATCGCTAGAGTCTACACAATTTTTCTTTAGAATTTCCTCCTTTTAAAATTTCCTTTGTAAATTTTTATCCTGGAAGACAATCTTACTCGGTCACGAGTGATTGCCTGATGATGATGACTTTGTATTATAATAAACATTAGAGCTTGGGTTGGCCATGGGTAGCAGGCAATTCAGGGAAGAAATATCTAGTGGGCATAATGGCTTTGTTGCCAAGTCCCTTTGTGGAGCACAAAATGCAGTGACTAGAAGTGTGACTAAACAGCCATAAAGAAATGAGGCATCTGTGCCAAGTGTCCGCTTGCCTAATTATCTCACTAAGTGAAGCTGCAGACGGGCTGCTGTAGAATCAGACAGGAACTACCTTCACAAGCCAGCAACTATGAGAAGTGGCCAAAGGTGGCATGGAGCCAGTGTACTCTACTTCCATGCTTACTTCATTGAATCTTCATCACCCTGAGGGAAAGCTGGTTCTAACAAAGACAAACCCATTTCCCTCTAGGTAAGCCTATAAAGTTGAAAGAAATTAACTGGCAGAAAGCCACATGGAGAAACAAATTGCCTGGTCCAGCTATTATCATGACAGCTGTGCAATGTGCCACCAATCAAACCTACCAGAATTTTAATCTGTGATTCACTTCATATGAGACCATTTCAGGTTACACATTTTGTCAGGCAAACTACTGTGTCCACTTTTCCTGTAGAAGGTAAACTTGGACTTACCAGCATTTCCCCCATTTATCCTCCACTATAGGTGTATGATCTGGGCTGGGCCCAATAGGCAGGACTTAAATGGGGACTAACAAATGACAGGGACCCAAGGAAGAGGCTCAGGCTTCAACTCACTAGATAGTACACTACAGCTGTCAGTCTACAAATACTTTTGAACTTTTTATTTACTAACTATATTTTATAACTGTGGAGAGAAAGCTAGCCCAGACAAACCCCCTCTCACCTCAATCAGCAAAGACTCTGCCTAGGGCAGAAACAGTCCATCCGGGTAGCCTGGTCATCTACATACATTCACCTCCATGGGGCCATACGTACCCCCCCCCCCAGTAGCTCCTTCCTCCCATTCTGCCCAAACAGGAAAACAAGCCTCGGGCACAGGAGGGGCGCCAAGTGCCGGGCAGTCCCAAAGAGCTGCCAAGTACCGACAAGTAGGCAGGGCACAGAGAAGGCAACTGGAACAACCAGTTTCCCCTGAAGGCGGGAGGGGAGGGGGAAGCGAGGAGGGAGGGGGGCAGGAGGCAAAGGTGGGTCTTCAAGCCCCAAGAGGTTGTTGATCGGTTGGTGCAAGGCTGCACAGACACCCAGGGCTCCGGTCCGGACAGTAGGACTCAACCCCGGGAAGCTCTCCCAGTGAATAAGCTCGATACCCGATCGCCAGCAAGCCGCGGCTTTCGAGGAACTTGGTTCATCTAAGGTAACCCTTGTATTGCTCTGTCTCGGCTCAGCTCTGGCAAAAGCGATCAGAGGCTTGCATGCCTCGTTAAGTTTAAGGAATGCTTATCTGTTTGTTTTGATACACCTCATTAAACCTGTTTACTCAGTCAGTCAGGCGATCACTCGTGACCGAGTAAGATTGTCTTCCAGGATTAAAAAAAAAAAAGAAAATTTACAAAAAGGAGATTTTAAAAGGAGGAAAATTAAAGTTTAGTAAGTTCATTCATTCACTATTCCACTGTCAATTAGGTCGCGGTCTCGTTCTAAGTGCTCGAGAGCCACGTACGAAGGGTTTTCCCAGCTCCGGTTAACCCTTTCAACCCCGAACTCACGCATAGGACCTGCGGCGGTCCTTTACAATAACACTTTTCTTTAAAACTCAAAACTGTAAATGTGCTAATTTTATTTCTGAACTGCATTGAACGGGCTTAATGCTGATTCCACAGACATTATCACAGTAAAGTATGAGAGTTGGGAAGGATAATGTCAGCAAAAAACTTGCCCCCCAAAACACAAAGAAGGTAGGGCCCTGAAATTTGGTAGGCTTTATTTCTGTAGAAAGGGTTACTATGCCTGCAAACATCATGCAATTCTGCAAGAACAAAAACACCCACAGCAAAAAACAACAATGTTACAGGCATTTGTTGATTTTCCCATTATAGTCAATGGGGAAGACATCTGAGTTAAGGGGGGGGAGCAACTGTACCCCTGGCCCCAGCCCCCTGTGGACACTCATACTTTGATGAGACCAGGTTGCCAGGGCAGGGCAAATCATACACCTATGACTAGATATTTCACAATCTCAGGTATATGGAGAATAATTGTGAGTTCTATCAACTCTGTCATCCCCAGCATTGGAAGCAAGGTTTTTCTCTGTGCCTGAGTCAGGCTCCCAAGAATGTGTCTATTCCTATAGTATCCTTCTGCTAAATGTCACATGTACAAAGACCAGATGCCAACACGGTTCTGCAGAGAGGGCCAGAATCCCCATGGGGCACAGAACTGTATTTGAAGTGCTGCCTATTCAACCTACTATCAAATGTTCCATCCACAAATTCAGATTATACACCTGGGGAGATGTATTAGTTGCCTCTCACTGGCAATGCACTCCTGATAAATGGTGTGGAAATATACCCACATTCCTATTCCCATCAAATTCATATTCCAACATAAAATGGTACTTTAATATCTTTGTTTGTATTCCAAAGTCCATGTAATTTGACACAACTTGCTCTGAACAATGTCGTTGGGAGGCCACCAAAAGAACCCCTGCATATGTATTCACCAAACACTTGAGCATTTGCCTGCTCAAACTTGTAATTTTATGGTAGGAAGATCAGCAGAGAATCTGAATCCATTTATCATCGTGGATTCTGAAGCAGTAGCACACCTTGAGCACCGCGGCTCCTCCTCCCAAGGGATCTCAAATGCTAGTTACTTTGACATAACCCAGTTTGAGCCCAGTATTGGCCAGGATAAAGCTTACTTCATGGCCCACACACAGTGTGTTTCCCCAAGGAACTCTAAATGCATGTATGCGTATTTAAAACAGCCTCAGTCTCAGGTACCAGTCTGTTGCTGCTTCTTACTAGGAGTTAATATAGGTAATTTCTTCTGGAAAAGTGAGTCACTTCTCAGGAATTGTCAGCTTTTACCAAAATAATATCTACAACAAAAAAAGGCTGGAGGCCTCTCTGTGCTTTTGCAAAACTTCAAATAACTTCTATTTGATCAATACTGACCCAAACCATTTATAAGCCTGGTTTCTCACTTAAGACTCTAATATCCTATGAATTTCACAGGATGAACAAAGCTAGAATTCGTGCTCTCCAAGTTATTTTCTATTTTTTGCTACACAAAACAACCAGCTCAAAGTGAGCCAGTGTGGCACAGTGGTGAGACTGTTGGACTGGGACTCGGGAGATCTGGGTTCTAGTCCCTGCTTGGCCATGAAACTCACTGGGTGACTTTGGGCCAGTCACTGACTCTCAGCCTAAGCTACCTCACAGGGTTGTTGTGAGGATAAAAATGGAGAGGAGCAGGAGGATTATGTAAGCCACCTTGGGTTCCTTGCAGGAAAAAAGGTGGGATATAAATATAATAAATAAAATAAATAAATCCCCCCCCCCCCATATTCAGCAATGGAAAAGTTGTGCAACCTAAAGGAAGGCTGCATTCTCTTCTCTGGTGCCCTATTATCTATTACATTTGTCTTTGTAAAATAGAATTCACTGACATTTAAAAATGGAGCCAGCAGTTTCTGCTCTCTACAATTGGGATTTTTTAAAAAAACCCTTCACCTTTTCTGGTTTTCATACTCTAGCCAGAGATATGCGGCATGGCTTAGCTTCTTTTTCTCTGCTTCCCACCAGCAGCTGAATTTTCCCTTGAAAAGGCAACACAGTGAGCTTAGATTATAAACCAAGGGTGAGAAACTTATCTGTGGGCCATATGACTAATTTTCATACGTGGACATGTGCACGATCCCCCCCCCTCTCTCACACACACTTAATTAGCAAGTACCGGTACATACTCTCATGGCCAAATAAAAATGCACAACCACACATGGAGAGAGACTCTCATAACCATACAGATACATGTGAAGGAGACATAGATCTACCTTCATCATGAAGCAGCAGAAGGCACAGAAGAGCATACTATGCTCTGCCTCACCTAGGCAGACAAAGCTGTAGGAAAGCAAGAAGAAACATCCTCTTATCTCCACATTCTTTCAGGGGCAAATTAATCCTTGGAGAAGTTATTTGAGAAAGCAATCACCAGCTGCTGAAGTGAGTTGTGGGGTTTAGTGACCTCAACCCTGGGGAACAGGACCCAATTTTCAGTTCTGGCCATGTTTCCATGCTACTCACTTAAGAAATATCATTGAACCAGGCCTTGCTTATGTCCCTTCTAAGTTTCATCCCTTTAATACCCACAAAGTTAGGACCAGTGCGAACCCAAAAGAAGAGTGGAGCAAAATGAGACTATGAAGCACTTGCAAAGAACACACAAGAGTTGGGAGACAGAGTGATTTCATAGATTTCATAGATCACAGAGTTGGAAGGAGCCTACAAGGCTATCGAGTCCAACCCCCTGCTCAATGCAGGAAACTAGAGGAGGGGTCTCCCATCCAATTAATAACCAGGCCTGACCCTGCTTAGCTTTCCACACTCAGACAAGCTGAGCCAGCATAAGCCACAGGCCTGTGTGGTCTGCAAGCCCTGAGGTTTGCTTATCTTTCACAAAGCATTAAAACAAGACAGAACTGTTAGGCTACAAATATATTAACTTAAGGTTATCACACCACTTGCAATGTCCCAGCTATGATCTTTAAGTGTATAATTATGAGCTCAATGCCCTGCGTACCCATATAAAATGGTATTGGGGAAGCTAACAGCTAGAAACATTGCCTGCAATGGCAAACAGGTGTTTCCACAACTTGAGTGGATACCGATTTTCTACAGCAATTTATTTTAAAGTATTCTATGGCACCTTTCTTCTCAGGAGCTGGGCAGGTAACAGCAATTTCAAAACACAAAAGAAAACTCTACAGTAATATACAATTAAAATTCAAGTACAAGTAAAAAAGAGAAACCAGAAATATTTAAACCTCTCCTGTCCACTACTGCATGTCACAGAAAAATACTTGATGGTGGACAAAAACTACAAGTGTCCTTAAAAGAAATTAAGAACCATAAGAGTCGGAAAGGACCTTGGAGTCCAGCCTTCCCCGAAGTGCTGCCCTCCAGATACTTTGGATGACACCTCCCAGGATTCCTGACCATTGGCCATGGTGGTTGGGGCTCATGGGAGTTGAAGTCTGGAGGGCATCAGGTTGGGGAAGGATGATTTTAGTCCAGCCCCCTGCTCAGTGCAGGCTCTGTAGTGCAGGGTGCAGCCACAGCATCCCCAACAGATGGCCACCCAGCCACTGTTTTAATACCTCCAGTGAAGGAGAACCCACCACCTCCCAAGGCAGTCTGTCCCACTGGCTGTGAGCTCTCACTGTTAGGATGTTTCTCCTAATGTTTAACCAAAATCTGCTTCCCTGCAATTCCCACCCATTGGTGCTAGTCCTGGTCTCTGAAGCAACAGGGCAGGACTAGAACCAATTTGTGGGAATTACAGGGAAGCAATGGATGGAAATTGCAGAAAAGTGCAAATGGAATCTTGATGCAAGATGTCTTCTGCCTTCACACATTGTATATGACAAAAAAATGAGCATCAGCGATGGAAGAGACAATAAGTGGGCAGTCCAACTCTCCATCCAAAGGCAGAGCCATCTATTCACTAGCAGTGACATACTTACACACACAGGCACCTAGGCAACATCCACAGTCAATACTGCATAATACAAGCATAGAACAGATGTAGTATGAAAAGGTGCTTGAATAACAAATTGCTCCAGATGGCACTGGATTATGGGGAGAAGGTCTAGCTAACCTAACCCTGTGGAGGCACTTCATAGTGCCTGAAGTGCAATCCAACTAGGACTTGTGCACAGAACTTGCTTTCAGTGCAAAGCTCAGGCCTACAGAATATACAAGGTGATTAGAAAGAAATGTATTTGAGCATGTGCAGAGTGCTTTCCCCTCACCTACGAGTAATCACACTACGATAAATATGGAATCAGAGGAAGACTTTCCGTTCAGGGCCATAACTCTCAAGATAGTTTTGAGTCTCACAATTTCTCATTTTGAAACATGAGCACTGCATTCCGTCCAATACCCTTGGAAAAGCAACTGTGTGTGAGCATACAGAGAAGGGGTGGGTGGGTGGGCTCAAGTCCGTGGGCCAAATCTGGCTCTCCAGGGTTCCCCAGATGGCCATGCCCCCTTCCTCTGGTCTCACCCCATTTCTCCCAACCACCAATTGTTTGATGGTTTCTCAGCATTTGTCCAGTCTTTTCCCCATTTTAAAAGGTTGAAATGCCTCTCCTAAGGCTTAATGGCACTAAGAGCTTTAAGCTACAATATGCGGGGGGTGGGGGGGGTTTGTATTTTTTGGCCCAACTCCTTTTGCCTGCCCCCCCCCCCGGAATGTGGCCCCTAGGGGCTTCTCCAAAATTCAATTTGGCTCTTGGGCCGAAAGACACACTGCCCCAGTATAGAATAAGGGAGCTAAAGTTATTCACACAGAGATGGGAGAGAGAGAAGCAGGCAATCTAGGTATAGAGCAGGAAGAGAGACAGAGATTAGATGACAAAAGCCAGGACAAGGGTAACTAACAAGTGACAGAGATACTGAAGTACTGCGTAGCCAGATAAAGAAAGAGATGGGGGAGACATCAAAAGGCGAGGGAGGGAGACACAAAGATGGAATAGGAGAAGTTGCTATTCTTTTTGGTAAATTCCATAACCTGACTAATTATTCCCTTGCTGATGCCTGGTGATTAGGGTGGCCTATGAGTTTTACATCATCAAGAATGTACGGTATGTGAGATTTGGAGAATCAAGATCAAGAGTTTTGACAGTGGTACGCACATATTTTGGTTGTGACCCAACATCTTTAATGGCAAGGGAAAAAACATCAGCCTGACAGGCTTGGCAATCCTATGAAGATGTTACAGAAGCATTTGTGTACCTGGCCTGTCACCTCTTTGAAGAGCTATACTTAAAATCCCATCACTACCCAAAGCTAGAAAGTCTGTCTGTTGTCATGAATGACAAAGCAAGTCCTCTCAGCTCTGTGAACAAGGCCTGAATGGAATGCTTCCTGTCAGGAGAATCATGTATGGACAAATTGCCACCCACTCAGGAAGCTCTGCTTCAGCATGCTCAACAGGCTACTTCAGAGGCTGCACTTTTGGATCCTGAGTACTTTATTTGTACCCAAATGGACAAATCACAGGTGCTAATTTGGAGAGAACTTTCCAGAGAATGTTAATTTCCAGAGAACTTTGGAGCATATAGCAAGCTGATCTTGCATAACACAAGCAGATGCATGGAGATAATCAGCACTGGGAAGTGATCAGGAATCAGCACAAACTAATCTTGAGCATGCAAGAGCAAGCCTCAGTAGATGCGGTGTCAAGGAAAATGGTCAGCAGCCAAGTTAAGCACCTGCATGAAGAGAAGGTACTAAGTAATACCAATTACAGGTGCATACAAGGTTTCATTTCATTTCAGGATTCTGTTTATTTTCACTAATGAAAGTCTCAGTTGTTTTGAGTTTCATTTATTCAATTTCTGTTTGTTCTGTGTTTTAGTCACTAAAATCTCAATTGTTATATTCTTCACATTTGTCTTTTCCCCCTTCTAATGTTTTACAATTTTTTGCTGCTGCCTATGGTGGCAATGGCAAGAGAACTCACATCAGCAGCAGCTCTTGGCAGCTGCCATGTTTTTTCCAGAATGTCCCAGATGTTGCAGCATTCTGGGGCATTGTAGAGAAAAAATTGTGGAGCACTGTGGCAGAAATTGTATGTGCTGGGTACAATTAGTTCCTGGCTCTCAGGGAAAAAAATCCAACTAACCTGGAGAACGTGCATTTCCAGCTGAGGCAGAGAACTATGTAGACAAGACTATTTGTCTATCTAGCCCAGTATTATCTGACCTGACTGGCAGTGGAACTCCAGGGTCTCAAGCAAGAGGTCTTTCCTAGCATTGGCTACTTTTAAATGGATTTGCCAGGGGTTGAACCTGGGACCTCTTGAATGTAAAGTATGTGTTTATCCACTTAGCTATGGTCCCTATAAATAAGTAAGTAGAAAGTTGCCAAGAAATTCCAACATGGTCACATTTGATTGCAAAAGAAGAATCCTCTTAAAAAGAAAAGAAAAGGGGATTCATTAAATGGAAGTTGATAGAGAGAATCAGCAGGATCAAATCTCTGTAAGACTCTTGGGAGTTATTTAAAGCCACAATAATAGACAGATAGAATGTATACCACAGATTAGGAAAAGAACGAACAAGTCAGCTAGAATGTATACCATAGATTAGGAAAAGAATGAAAAAGTCCAAGAGTATGTCAGAGTTGCTTACATGCTGAGTGAAGGAAGCTAGAAAAGGCAAGAAAGCTTCCTTCAGAAAAAAGAGGTTTTGCCCAAATGAGGTAAGCAAAAAGGACTGGCAAAACAAATGCGAACAAGTTAACAATAAGTCAAGTGATGCCCCCACTGTCAACCCCAAACAATTTAAGAGCATATTACTAATAGCATTAAACAAGAAGTTATTTAAATAAATCAGTTAACTAACAAGGTAATGGGATTGTTATTTGGTGAAAGAGTGAAAGGGCTGCTAAAGAGAAACTGAACAAATTCTTTGCATCCTTCTTCACTGAGGAAGATGTAGGACACATACCCTAGCCTGAACAGATTTTTTTTCCAGGGAGACCATCTAAGAACTGAAACAAACAGAGGTGACAAGAGATTAAGTTATACAGCTCACCAACACATTAAAAATTGATGTTGTCGTGTCTGGACAGCATGCACCCAGGAGTTCTTAAAGAACTCAAGCATGAAATTGTTGATCTTCTAACAAAAATATGCAAAGTCCCTAGAAGTGACCTCTATATGCCAGAGAATTGGAAAGTAGGCAACATAATGGCAATTCTTAAGAAACAATCTGTGGTGGGTGGGATCAAGAAATTATAGGCTGGTTAATTTAACATTTGTTCCAGATAATAGGTGGAAAGCATGATTAAAGGTAGAGGGCAGTATCCAATATTGCCTGCACGCTAGCGGGACTTACCGCTAGTACAACTGGAACCATGTGATTCCAGAAGCAATTCGAAATGAAAAGAAGCATTCCTTTCCGGAAGGGTGCAGATTAGTGGAGCTCACAGAAGGGAGATCTTCTGACCAGTCTTGTTCTGGAAGCAAGCGTTTCTGGGGTTATTTTTACAATCCCAAATTCCCTGTTGTGCAAGTGGTGGGTCCTGCAAGCACAATGGAACCTGCAGAGGCTGAGAAGCAGTATTAGATACTACCCAGAATTATTAAGCATATAGGAGAACAAGTTTTTGTGAAGAAGAACCAGCTTGGGTTCTGAAAAGTGAAGTTCAATCTTACCAGCATTTTAGAGTTGTTGAGAGTGTCCCCCTACCAGATAGAGGATCGAGTAGACATTACATGCTTAGACTTCCAAAAACTTTTAACAAAGTTCTTCACCAATGGCTCCTGAGTAAACTTAGCAGTCATGAGATAAGATGATAGGTCTTCTTATGGTTTAGGACAGGGATGCAGAACTGATTGCCTCCCACTAGCCCCCCCCCCGGCCATATGATGTCAGGGGGTGGCCCTGCCCCCTGATGTCATTCAGGGATGTGTGATCCCACCCCGACATCACCACCTTTTTTCTTCTTCTCTCAATTCTGGAAGGGAACATTGAAAAAGATACTTGACCAGCACCAGGAGGAGCAGCTGTTCCTCCCAGTGCTAGCAGAGTCCCTGGCTTCACACGGCTTTGGACATTGCATGGAGCTACTTGGGTGCACTTCCTGCCATGGGTTGAATGGGGCTGCTCTGCATCCCTGCTGTTATCTCTGAGGTTGGAGATAACAGCAGGGATGGAGAGGACAGGACTCACTTCTGCTGGGAAGAGCGGCACAGGCTGTCAGGTTGCCCTGCATCCTTGCCATTCTTTCCAATCTGAGATAGCAGGGGGAATGGGGGATGGGGGGACTCGTTTTTGCTGGGAAGAGCACAAACTGTCTACATCCCCACTGTTCTCTTCTCTCTGATCGGCGAGAACAGCAGGGGATGCCCTCTGAGGGTATTCCTCTAGGGGCTGGGAGCCTAAGCCCTGCCCCTAGAGACCCCAAGAAGTTCCATGGGTTGGACTGGGGTACCCCTGGTCTAAGGTAATGGAGGCAAAAGAAGTGGGATCCCCCAGGATTCTATATTGGGACTTGTGCTATTTAATGTCTTCATCAATAAACTGGAAATAGGGGTGATTTAATGTTTTTTTTTTTTACAGTACAGTAATAATATTATTACTGCATTATTGTTATTACTGAATTACAGCAAATTAGACTGTATTTTAAACCACAACTCCTGGTTTACCCATAACAACAAACCAGGAATACGCTAAAGCAAAACTGAAGCCAAGTTGATTTCTGCTGCTGACTGAGTGGAGGAAGGAGGATAGGAGAGCATGTGAGCCTAGCTCATTCTGGTTTGAGCATGTAACCCTAAATTATGTTTTACTGTTATGTGCGAGCATGACCACAGTGAACAGTTCTGGTTGTCCCATCTCAAACAAAGCTAATAAAAGGGCAGCCAAAATGATCAAGGGGTTGGAGTGGCTTTCCTACAAGGAAATTATAATGCATTTGAGGCTTTTCAGGTTTTGTTTGTTTGTTTTAGAAAATAGTGGGGATATGATCAAAGCTTATAAAATTAGGCATGGTTTGGTGAATAGTGGATAGAGAAGTTTTTCTCCCTCTCTCATAATATTAGAATCTGGGGATGTCCAATGCAGTTGATTAGCTGTAAATACAAGACAAACACAACAAAGTATTTCTTTATATAACATAATCAACGTATGAAAATCACTGACATAAAATGTGATGATGGCTACTAGTTTAAATAGCTGTAAAAGGGGATTAGACAGATTGAGGGAGGATAGGCCTATCAATGGCTATTAGCCACAATGGCTATATATAACTTCCAGATTCAGAAGCTTGATGTCACTGAATGCCACCTACTGGGGAGCTATTTCTTCAAGTTCTGATTGTGGCTTCCTGGAGGCATCTAGCTGGCCACTGTAGAAAGAAGGATACTACAGGCAGTCCCCAAGTTACAAACGTCCGATTTATGGATTATGCATACTTAGGGAGCTCCCTCTGCAGCTGAAGGCTTGCGCCTACCCTGGAACCAGGGAAGGGGAGAGGAAGAGGAGGAGGAGGAAGCAGACCTCCTGCTGAAAGGAGCGGTTGGCTCCACTACCCGTGTGGAGGCTCTTTTTTTCCCCCTTGGATGAGATTCATGGACTTTTCCTCCTGGGAGTGGGGAAATTAAAGGTGCTGCGGCCAAACCGAGAGACTCATTGGAGTCAGCCTTTTGCAGCAGGAGATGGTCATGCTTGGAAGGGGGAAAGGGCGAGGGGGGGGGAGCGATTCAAGAGAACCAGCAGCGACAGCGGCTTCCAGAGTGCCCAAGTCCCCCCAAGCTCCTTCCATCGGAAAGGATTAACTTCTGAGGATTTCTGTGGTTCTGATCTTCCCTGTTGTTGGCTTGGAGTGAGATTGCCGTTAAGCCATACATTGGTGTGTGTTTTTTGTTTAAAAAAACTGAAATTATTACAAGCAACACTTTATCCGTCCACTCAGAAATAAACCATCCACCCCGCTCCCAGAAACAAAAGTGATCCCAGGGAGTTTATCTGGGAATTGTTTGATCTGAAAACAAACAAAACAAAAACCCCATTCTGCACCAGCAGAATCAAACCCTGATTCTCTTTTTCTTTCTTTTTTTTCCTTTCTAAACTGTTTTAAGAACGGTTTCTTTAATGTTTTTTACAGTACAGTACAGTACTGTATGTAATACAGTAATAACAATAATGCAGTAATAATATTATTATACAGAATAATAATAATAATAATAATAATAATAATAATGATGTTATTATTAGTACACTATTACAGTATTATTATGTACTGTACTGTATGTTATGTTTAAGATGTTTTATTGTATTTGGAAGTGTTTCTTAAGTGTTTTATATGCACAGAAAGGTAAAATAACTATACTAAGACAAACATTTGACTAAGTGACGTTTAATAAGAACCATATGTACCTGTTCCGACTTACATACAAATTAGACTTAAAGACAGACCTAAGAATGGATCTCATACATAACTCGGGGATTGCCTGTACTGTAGAAAGAAGGACATTACTAAGGGCGTAATCCTATGCATGTTTAAAGAGAAAAAAGTCCTACAACTCCCAGCATTCCCCAGCCAGCAGAGCATAAGTGGCTGGGGAATGCTAGGAGTTGTAGGACTTTTTCTCTCTCTAAACTTGCATAGGATTGTGTCATAAATCAGCCTTCCCCAACCTGGTGCCCTCCAGATGTGCTGGACTGCAACTTTCATAACTCACTGGGGTGATGGGAGTTGAAGTCCAACACATCTGAAGGGCACCCAGTTGGGGAAGGCTGCACTAGGTGGATCTTTGGTTTGATCCAGCTGAGCTATTCTTATTTTCAAGTGTCTCGCTTTCAACAGTAATTGTGAAAAATCCAACCTGAAACACACACCACTGTTTAATTATAAAATTTTCATATAAATATGAAACGGTGTGATGGTTTATACACACCTGGATAAAAGAGTAATATTTCTGTAATTATCCGAGGAATATTTAACTGCCTCAGATCTTGGTGTTTTCTTATACTTATTGTTTTGTTGGGTATCAGTATTGTACTTTAATGCTATCAAAAATTCGGAAGAGCTTCTACCCTAAAGTTTATTATATTTTAAGGACTTAAAATACCCATCAACACACAGACAAAAACCCAACCCACTAAATCCGATGCTTTTGTCTATCATTTAATGGTAATATGAAACAAAGACAACAAAGCCACCCAGTGACTTATGCCATGCCATCCTGGTTTCCATGGCAACAAGGTAAACGTAAGAGGAAAAGCAGAAATGGTCAACTGAACCATCCAACATCAGAGAAAGAGAGATAGACAGGATCTAAGGAGTATGTGCTTTTAAAACCACTTTAAAGGTGCACTCTTGGGATGAGAAACTTATTGCACACCTAGCATATTTTGTCACCCAAAAAAATGAATCAGGAAAAAACAAACAGCCAGAACCCTACACTGCACTGGCTTCTCATACAAATAGTCCATCACTCTCACACAGCTATTATGGACTGGGTGCTTTCACTTTAAAATCTCAACACTGATCAGTGTCAAAACCAAATACTTGCATCACTGCAAATGTGAAGAATCTTTATTTAGATTTTCAGGAAGGGATATCTCACTGATATGCTGACCACTGGGTCTTTTCTGCAAGGTTTCATATTTTATTTGGAGATATGTATGAAGGTTGAAACCCAAAACTAATGATGGCTCTAGGCCAAAAGCTATAACATCTTTTTATCTTCATTTATTATTTCTATAGCACTTAGTGTACTAAGCGCTTTATAACAAATAAAAAATTCACAACAGTGCTTGCCTGTAAACTTACAATCTAACATTACATCATCAAAAGGTTTCCTTTCAGAATAGCAAATTAATCTGTCATAACTTTGTCCAATTTTATCAACCTAGTAAAAACCTCTAAGATTCTAAAATATACCAAAGCCTTAAGCAGATATTTTGCCTGCACGTGCGAGGGCTAAAAGTAGTAGTGCTGGCAAGGAGACGCACACAAGCACCCTTCACACACTGAGTGTGAGGGAGGGTCTGCAGGTGTTGAAAGCACATTTGACTGAATGCACTTACAAATTTCCACATGATTGGGAACCCTGATAAGACAGGGTTCCCAACTGAGGGGAGGCTTAACTGCTTTCAGCAAAAGATGCTTACAAGCCCTCTGCAGACTACTGCTAAATGCATGAAGACCTTTAAAGGTGCCTACATGCCCAGGGACATTGGGAATGGGGTTTGCATGCATGCCCCCCTCCCTACTTTAGCCTTCACATGTGCAGGCTGAACACTTGCATAGGGCTTCAGCATTCCCATTTCCCTGAGCAGGGAGCAATTCCAAGGGTAGGGCTACAATGTTAAGTTTCCTCTGGATGAAAAAAGACAGGTTGGTTACCTGTAACCGTAGTTCTTCGAGTGGTCATCTGTGCAGTCACACACATGGGCTCCACGCCTGCGTGGTGGCCATTTCAGGAAGTTCTATAGCTGAGGAGAATCGGGTGGGCGCCCCTCCCCCACTGTGCGTGCTCCTTTGCGCAACTCCTGCCCGTTCCCTCAGTTCCCTGAGACCGCCAATTGCGAGCCTCAAGACCAAGGGAAAAAACATGGTCCTTAAATCGAACTCGAGATCGTCCCCGGTATCGATCAGGAGGATTAATCAATCAAAAATTTCATGTATCGAACTCGACTCAGAGATCAAGTTGAAAATTACACATCACATTTAACTAGCCCAGTCGGATATCTATCGAATTCGAGGTAGACACCGAAGCGGGGGTGGATAGGTGGGTTGTGTGACTGCACAGGTGACCACTCAAAGAACAATGGTTACAGGTAAGCAACCTGTCTTTCTTCTTTGTGGTCTCTGTGCATCACACACATGGGCAGAGTAACAAGCTGACTTACCGGAGGTGGGCCGGTGTCGACTCTCACAAAGTCATCGACAGCACCGCCCTGCCGAACGTATTTTGTGCTCTCGCACGAACGTCGAGGCGGTAGTGGCGGATAAAGGTTGATGGTGTGGACCAAGTTGCCACCCGGCACAAGTCCTGTAAGGGGATTCCCCTTCCAAAGGCCGTTGAGGTGGAAAGAGCCCTTGTGGAATGGGCTTTAACAGTCTTTGGCAACTGCCAATTAGCTTGTTGATATGCTAATTTGATGGTTTCTACTATCCAGGATGACTGCCTTTGTTTCAACACAGGCTGCCCTATCTTTGGATTTCCATAGCAGAGGAATAGCTGCTTAGTTTTCCTAATCGCCTCAGTGCGATGTGTATAGAACGCTAGAGCTCGACGCACGTCGAGGCAATGCAAAGTCTTTTCGGCGTCAGTGGTTGGAGCTCAAAAGAAAGCCAGCAATACAATGTCTTGCCCTAAGTGGAACTAGGAGACCACCTTAGGTATAAAATGTATGTCAGTCCTAAGCACAACTTTGTCATGATGAAAAGTGGTATAAGGAGGGTCCACCCTCAGAGCACGTAGTTCACTTGCTCTTCTCACAGAAGTAATTGCGACCAAAAACACTGTTTCCCAAGTGAGCAGCCTTAGGTCAACAGTCACCATGGGCTCGAACAGCTTCATAGTGAGAGCTATTAGGACAAGCGGCAGGTCCCAACCTGGAGATACAGTTCTAAGTGGTGGATGTAAATTCCTCAGACCTTTCAGGAATTGCTTAGTGATTGGATTAGTGAAGATCGAGGGTTGAGACGAATCTATTCTATGCCGATATTGCCGCTAGGTACACTCGAATTGAAGAGTATTTCAAACCTCTAACCAGCAGTGAGTTTAGAAATTCCAAGATGATAGCAATTGGACAAGACACTGGATTTGAGCCCAATGTGGCTGCGAATCTAGAAAAAGCAGCCCATTTCCGACGATAAGAAATTCTTGTAGAGGGCTTCCTTGCTGCCAACAAGATGTTCTGCACCTCTTCTGAGAAGCAGCTAACTTGACTTATCTTATTCTCCAAGCCACCAGGTTTAGTGACTTGAGGTCTGGATGTAGCACCTTGCCGTCGTGTTGAGATATCAGGTCCTTCACAAAAGGCAACCGAACATACTCATTCCTGGAGAGATGCAGTAGATGAGAGAACCACGGCTGACGGGGCCACCAAGGTGTTATTAGTATGCAGTTCGTACGGTATAGGGATATCCTTGATATCACTCGAGTTAGAAGTGGGATTGGAGGGAACAGATAATACCGTCTCCCGATCCAGTCTATCATGAACGCGTCTGCTATTGAATTTGGGTCCGATCCCACCCTGCTGCAAAACATTGGGCAGACTGCGTTCTCCGCTGTTGCGAACAGGTCGACCTCCGGGTCTCCCCACTGGCGAAAAAACATGTCTAGGATTTTTCCGTTCAACTGCCACTCGTATGATAGGGTGGACACCCTGCTCAGGGCATCTGCTAGCACTGTGAGAGTAAACCAGAGTAAAAGCTTCGCCCGCTTAACTCTTAGTATTACGCACGGAAGGAAGAAAGCAAAAGCAATGTATTGATAGTAAAGTGTTTATTCAGTTGTAAGACTCTTACGAGATTAAGGCGTGTCACACGCAGAAGAGAGGTTCTTTGAAGATGGTAGCACAACACCGTGCTCACCCCTACTTTATAGTATTTAACTATAAACAATAGGAGGGTTATACAACGGTTACGCAATAATTACATAACTTGTTGACTTGCAAACTTGTTATCTTGCATGTGTCACCAGACCGTGACGTATAGTCACCTTGAATCTAAGTCAGGAGATGTTTTGCACTCCATTCACTTCTGCACCCCACACTAAACCTAACAAGCACATTGATTTTTTCTGCAATGTGAATTGCAACAAAAGACATTTGCCTCGGCAGGGCCCACTCGTAGAGTTGCAAGGTAAGGTTCGTGAGACGGGCCGATCTCGTGCCGCCTTCTTTGTTTATATAAGCCACGACTGTTGTGTTGTCCGTGGCAATTTGAATATGACAGCCGGAGAGGTGATGCCCGAGGGCACGGAGGCCTTGCCACACTGCCATTAGCTCCAGCCAATTTATATGCATACTCCTGTCCTTTACAGTCCAAACTCCTTGTGCCACTTCGGGTCCGGAATGTGCTTCCCACCCCAACAGAGATTCATCTGTAGTTAGCATCCTTGTCGGTGTCAGTTGGTGGAAGGGTATGCCTCCTGCTAGGTTTCGCTTGTTCATCCACCATAGCAGCGTGTTCTTGACGCTTTTCGGCAGAAGCAGTCGCTTTGACGGTTTTTCTGTTTGTGGGGGGAAATGATTAACAAATTTTGCAGGGTCCTCATTCGAAGTCGAGCATGTTGTCTGTGCCTCCCTTCGAACCAGAGGGATCAACATCTTTCCCTATCTCGACGACTGGTTGATTGTAGCGCCGTCGAGGTCAAGGCTTCGACAAGCACTCACAGAAACCCACAGTTTGATGGAGGACCTGGGACTTTGCTTGAACTTGAAGAAATCGGTCCTGCACGCTGTAAAAGAAATACAATTTATCGGTGCTCACTTGAATGCAAACGATGGTCGGGCGTACCTACCGTCGGACAGGATACAGAAATTACTTACCGCGACAGAGATTATCTTCGATCAAAAGATGTCATCCGCTCATGCCATACAACGTTTGCTCGGTCACCACGGTGATTGTCGATGCCATGTGACCAAGCAGACGTTGTATGGCGTGAGCGGATGACATCTTTTGATCGAAGATCATCTCTGTTGCGGTAAGTAATTTCTGTATCCTGTCTGAAGGTAGGTACGCCCGACCATCGTTTGCATTCAAGTGAGCACCGATAAATTGTATTTCTTTTACAGCATGCAGGACCGATTTCTTCAAGTTCAAGCAAAGTCCCAGGTCCTCCATCAAACTGTGGGTTTCTGTGAGTGGTTGTCGAAGCCTTGACCTCGACGGCGCTACAATCAACCAGTCATCGAGATAGGGAAAGATGTTGATCCCTCTGGTTCGAAGGGAGGCACAGACAACAGCGATGCACTTTGTGAACACCCTCGGCGCGGTGGAGAGACCGAACGGAAGAACTGTGAACTGGTACACAGTTGGCCATTCGGAACCGTAGGTACTTTTGACTGTCCCCGTGGATCGCGATGTGAAAGTATGCGTCCTTGAGATCGATGGATGCAAACCATCCTGCGTAGTAGGGGCAGGATCGACTGGAGTGTGACCATGCGAAACTTTCAAGGTGAGATGAACTTGTTGACAATCCTTAGGTCCAAGATCGGCTGTAGACCTCCTCCCTATGCAGCCGCGTCCTGCATAGTAGCAGTTTGAGAGGAGGGGATTTTCCTTTATTCTTGAGGCTTTTCTGCCTCAGACGGAGCTGTGGCCGATAGAGTTTGCTCCCATAACGGAACCCGAAGCTTGTCTGCTCGGTGCTTTCGGGCCTGTTTCGTGAAGGTCTGGCAGTGCTCACAGGAGTCTACCTTGTGGGTTTGGCCCAGGCATAGCAGGCAGAGTGAATGGCCATCAGCGGGAGGAAGCTTCGTTCCGCATTTCTCACATTTTGAAAAAGGGCCTTTAGGAGGCATAGTTATTAGAAGTGAAGAAACAGAGGATAGAAGAGGGAGGTATACTAACGATTTTGTTCGTGTGTGTGTGTGTGTGTGTGTTTTTAGATGAAGAAAATAGATATATCGAGAAAGAATTACGAAGAAGAAAAAGATTTATGAGGTAAGATATATTACTAAATAGAATAAACTGTCCTCAGGAGAAAAAGAAGAACGTTCCCAAACGCTGCCACTTGCAATGGCGGTCAAAGAGGAACTGAGGGAACGGGCGGGAGCCGCACAAAGGAGCATGCGCGATGGGGGAGGGGCTCCCGCCCGATTCTCCTCAGCTATAGAACTTCCCAAAATGGCCACCGCGCAGGCGCGGAGCCCATGTGTGTGATGCACAAAGACCACGAAGAAGCACTGGAGACTTATGGTGTCTTGTTTTCTTTACAAATGTACAAGCAGAGCATATTGGAAGCAAACAGGAAATCTTACAGCAGGAAACAAGACTGCAAATTCTGCTTCAGATTCACTGACAGAAACTTGTGCAACCCCACCACTACTTCCAGGCTGCATCCCAGTTTCAGCTGGAAACTTCCAGCAGTGACTCTCATATTCAAACTGCAAACTGACTCTAAACTATTTACCGTATTTTTCGCTCCATAACACGCACTTTTCTCCCCCCCCAAAAATAGGGGGAAATGTCTCTGCGTGTTATGGAGTGAATATTGTAAAAATATTGTAAAAAAAAAAAATTTTTTTTAACATAATTTTTTCCCCATACCTCCCTCTGCCACTTCACAGCGGATTCCCCGAGAACAGCTGATTCCCCGCCTCTCAGCTGCTCCAGCAGCGACGGCTGCGGCGCCCCCCCCGCCCAGCAGCAGGGACGGGGGCGGGCGCAGGCTCCCCCTCCTGCAGCAGGGATGGGCGGGTGCAGGGCCAGAGCGGCGCGCAGCTGGGCAAGCGGCGGCGCCCCCCCGGCAGCAGGGATGTTGGCAGGCGGGTGCAGGGCCAGAGCGGTGATGAGCGGCGGCGGCCTCCCCCCCCGGCAGCAGGGACGGGGGCGGGCGGGTGCAGGGCCAGAGCGGCGCGTGGCTGGGCAGGCGGTGGCGGCAGAGCAGCTCATGGGCCCTGATCCCGGGGGCGGCCCGATTTCACTCTTCTGAGCGGTGCGGAGCCGCCGCCACTGGAGCCGATGCCGCTGATGAAGCTGCGCCGCTGATGGAGCTGCTGCCGCGTCACATCCAGCCCGATCCCGTGGGCGGCCTGATTTAGCTCTTCTGAGCGGCGCGGGGCCGCCGCCGCTGGAGCCGATGCCACCGATGAAGCTGCGCCGCCGATGGAGCCGCCGCCGCGTCACATCCGGCCCGATCCCGTGAGCGGCCCGATTTCGCTCTTCTGAGCGGCGCGGAGCGTTCTCCGCGCCGCTGGAGCCGCCGCCGCCGCAGCCAATGCTGCCGCCGCCGCCAGAGCCGCCGCCATGTCACATCCGGCTGCTCCGGCGCGCTGGACCCCTGCAGACCAATCCTTTCCCCTGCAATGTGAACTCCAGCCTGCAGCTTTGCCATTCTCCCCACCACCACCAAAGGAGAGCTGCTCTCCAGAACAGGCAACAGGTGCTACCAAACGCCATGCTAGGTGAAAGCTGCACTTGTTGAATTGATGCCTGTCACACGGACAATAAAAGCAAAGGTTCTCTATAAAAGGGTGGGGGGGAAGGGAGAGCACGAGCCGGCGAGGAGGCAGGTAGGCCCGCGTGAAAGTACGGTAATGGTTATCAGAAAACAAGAAAAAAAAATATTCATGTGCAAATTATTGGAAAACTAATAACAAGAGAACAAAATAATTTGAGTTTTATTCTTCTTTATAACCTGTTTTGGATTGTTTTAAAGAAATGCAGGGTTAAAAAAGCAATAAATAAATAAATGTATGGAGATATTATTTTGTTCTCTTGTTATTAGTTTTCCAATAATTTGCACATGATTATTTTTTTTCCTGTTTTCTTCTTCTAAAATCTAAGTGCGTGTTATGGCCAGGTGCGTGTTATGGAGCGAAAAATATGGTATCTGTCCACCCATCTAGCTCTGAGGGATGACATCTTCTGAACAGTGAATTCCAGCCCATCAGAAAACAGACACCTAGTAATTATAAGGATCATTAAAGTTATTTTATTAAAGACTATGGTCACTCAATTCACAGTGATCACAATGGCCAAATTCACAACAATACACATTCTTCTCAGAGGAAAGTTTCAAAAACAATATGAATAAGTCTCCATGCAACCCCCCTGGCATCAATATCAACAAACCAGAATCCTATGTAGAATACCTTTTACGTGACCAAGATACGTATTAGGGATTTTTACTTTTAAACTTGGTCCATCAAAATGTTAATCTTAAATTTCACGTCTTAAATGTTAAAAATTTAAACTCAATTTTCAGGTGCAATTTTTAAGAACTATGGCACAATCATTCATCACAGGAACTAACTGAGCATTCTCCCTTCCCTCTTTTCTTCCTCCTTCCTGGCCAGTCTTTGACACGTACCATTTGCAGCATGCCAGCCACTATTCACCATCGGTGGCTACCGTGCAGGGCCACCCCTACCATTAGGCAGAGTGAGGCAATTGCTTCAGGCAGCAGATGCTGGGTGGTGTGGAGGGGGCAGCAGTGGCAATCCACTGGCTGTTCCCCTCTGTTGGAGGACAAAGCTGTATGTTCCAGGCAGCCTGCCCTGCACCCCCTAAGCTAGCCTGCTTCCTTCAGGTGAGGTGGAGGATGCTGCCACCTCACCAATGCTGAAGTAAGTTTCAACTGCCAGTCTAGTTGGCTTCTATAGTTGGAATGGGGAGCGCCTTCTTGTCCTTTGCATCAGACAGCAAAATGTCTTGGGCCACCCTGCTGCTCCTGCTCTACACCCCAGAGATGAGACCTGTAAGATATTACTGTGTTCCAGTAATTTGCAGGCTGGGGTTCTGCAGAGGCAAAGGAGGCACACAGATCACCATACGGGAGGCACACAGATCACCATAGGGGAGGCATACATCAACTTCCCATTGAAAACAACAGCCAGCATGCTGCAATCCATGCATGCCCAAGGGCCAGCTCAGTGAGAAGGAGAAAAGGAAACTCTATTAAGTCATATAGCAACCCTTTGCCCTTGGATGCACAAATGCTCAGGAGTGAGTATGTAGTGGAATACACATACACATATGAGTATGAGGTGGAATATGTAAGATTTTACATATCTTACAATTAACTTTAATGCCTGAACTTTGTATTGATGCTGGTGTATTTCTTATTTCCAAAACACAAATCATTTTCACTTCTGTAAAAATATTTAGTAAGATATGTTTATTTAATAATATTTATTTAATATATTTATTTACCGCCCATCAGCCAAAAGGCTCCCTTTTATCTAAGAGATTTTAATGTTAATTTATCCTTGTTTAATTTATCTAAGAGATTTTTATGTTACCTTTCAGAATTAAAACAGCTTACAATCAGGAAATTATAAATAATACTTAATAAAACTTCCAATTATTAGAACCAAAAACAATTTAAGAGTAATTCATAACACTAACGGCTAAAAAAGAAGCATAAATACATCAAACATCAGCCTAGCCACCAATCCCAAAAAAGAACAACAGTTAAACCAACCCTGTATATCAAAGGCAGATTGAAATAAAAATGTCTTCAGGGTCCACCTGAAGAAAACAAAGAGGGGGACAAAAGTATCTGTTTAGGAAAGGAGTTTCGTAAGTTGGAGGGGGGCATTTAGATACCTTCTTAAATTTCCTTTTTGTACATTTTTGGTTGTTAAGAACAGCCCCAAAGTTTGCTTAAGCAAGATATGTGCAATCAATGCCTGCTGTTTTAGTTATAATGCCTACCAGCTACTAATTAAAGAACAGTTAATTTCATGTCACCATGGCTAACATCAATGTGCTATCCTCCATTGGAAGAGGTGCCTCTGTGTGCATTTTTTGCCTTGAACCAACCCTATCATCAATAGGTTTTAACACTGTGATATTGTGATAACTAACAGAAGCGCTTAAGAGTACATTAGGAAACAGAATTAGGGAAAGCAAGCTAAATTCACCCACATGAGTTCCCCCAAGTTGAACAACATGTAGACATAAGTCACTCTTAATGCTATAAACTAATAGGCAAGCTACATCATTAAATTAATTGTGTCTTCACCATATCAGTCTGGTAAAAAACTGGAGTTAGGCGGAATAAAAACAATCCCGAGATTAGAAAAGCATCAGAAAAATAATCTATGTAATTTTTTGTTTTTAGTTACAGATTGATCCAGTTGTATGTTTGTGTATGGGGATTGGCCTTGAGGGAAGTGCACCTTTAAGACCCCAGACTGGGGAACATGCTATCCCCAGTCAACTGAATCCAGTGTACCCATTGCCCCCTGTTAAAGTACCCACTGCAGTTCTCTCCGAGATCCCTTTTTTCAGCCTGGTGTGTGTGCATAGTGTGACTGGGATAGAGCATGGAAATGGTGTTAATTTGGAGTGTGAGTGATACTGTAATATATGACTACCAGATACAATCCCCTTTGATTCTTGTATTTGAATTTTTAAGAGTGTGCTTGAATTATCTCAAATGTAAATTAATGAAATTTGCGTGTGCGTGCGCAAACATTTGTCAAGGGAAAGAGTAACAAGGGAGAAAGTAGGCCTGTTAACAAATGAGAATAGAAATTAAATTAACGAGAACTTGAAAATGTGAGATTGTGAGGGTGCCTTTAAAAAAAAATTAGCCTTCAACAAGAAGAATAGAAACCTTGATTAATAAGAAAGCAAGAAGAATGTATAAGTGAATAGGTGTGGAAAAATATTAATGTGCACAATAGCTTTGCTTTGTAATAACAACACAAAGAACACAACTGAGGTAGTTATGAATAGTCAGAGGCAAAGCAGGAGATGAAAAGAGAGACAAAAGGGTGTATTGCACTGGCCAAGGGAAGAGAACAGGATCTGACAGCTAGCCCACGAGCATATACCGAATTTTTCGCTCCATAAGACGCACCGGACCATAAGACGCATTTAAGCGTATGGTACAAAAAAAATAATTTAAAAAATTTAATCAGCTGTTCCGCGGGGAATCAGCTGAGAGGCGGGGGCTTCCCCTGCCCTGCCCAGGAGTCCTCCGCTCTTCCGGACCAGCAGAGGAAAGTAAATAATAATAATAATAATAATAATAATAATAATAATAATAATAATTTTATTTTTTTTAAAATCAGCTGTTCCGTGGGGAATCAGCTGAGAGGCGGGGGCTTCCCCCGCCCTGCCCAAGTGTCCTCCGCTCTTCCGGACCAGCAGAGGAAAGTTAAAAAATAAATAAATAAACAAATTTTTTTTTTACTGTATTCGCTCCATAGGACACACAGACATTTCCACCTAGTTTTTTTTGGGGGGGGGGGGTGCGTCTTATGGAGCGAAAAATATGGTAACTCTAACCAACTCATGCCCTCACCATCAATGGTAAGGGGGAAGTTTACTAACTTAAATATGGGGGCTTAGATGAAAAAGCCAAATCAAAATTGGCTGTTTCTGTTAAAGAAATACAATAAAGAAAAACTAAGGAAATCAGAAGTGACTATTTAAACCAACGTACATGGAAGAAAAGAAGTATAAGCCATGTGCATTCAAACAGTCAGAGTAAGGATGACTGGTAGTGAATTCAATGTGAATTTACCGTACACGCAAGGGGAAGGGGAAAGGAGGGGGGGAGAGGAGCAGCATTGCAGTTTTGAGCTACTTTTATCTACTAAGCACACTTTCTTTGTAACTGGTCCACATTTTGTGGAATTGTCCTCTTCTCCTTCCACTTTTACAAAATGCAGAGGTGATCCACAATGCTATAACCAAAAGACTAACTTCCTACAGATTAAAATAAAATGTTCTACAAATTAAACTGATTAAAAAAGCAGTCTTTTCAAAATGAGGTTACAATTTCCCCGGGAAAGTAACAAGCTACTTCAGTTGGGATAACCACAATAAGACTGGACAAAGAGATTGTAAATAACCACTTGGGAGCAAGACTATGGTCACAGGGGACTGCTCCACAAGCCCTAAGAACACAAGCATTTCCAATGGAATTTCTAAAATGTTTACTAGGCGGCTGGCAACTTTTCTCATTTCCAACTCTTCTGTATTAGGCACCTGTTCTGAAAATAACTGTGGCTTTTTTCAATTACCTTCAGGTTGATTTGTCGCTTTAAAGACAGCACCTGCCCCTCTATGCTTTTTCATTGTGCTGCAAGCATATGTAATGTGTTTATGATAGCAAACAGAAGGAGTGTTGAGGAGCTTCACCAGCTCTAATTAAAGCAGGGTGCATCCTACAATTTTATCCATGTAGAACACAACTCACTTATTTGTTTAGCTCAGTTCGCAACTGCCAAAGTACAGGTGTCAGGAGATGACAGCCATAAGCTGCTGAGGTGGGAGTTTTCTGCTAATCCTTTCACGGCAGATGTGATACAGAAGATCAAAGTATAGAAGCTCCTACAGTATAGACTAGAACACAGCAGCTGGTATGGTAGATCAGATACTCCACAGCCCTGAACTTAATAAAGGGGGGGGCAATATCCACCCCAAACCCTAAAACAATAAATTTGAAATGCACTTTATGGACTCACCAAACCAAATATACAGCACAGTAGCTGTGGAAAGACAAGCAAAAATGACTCATCACCACACAGTACCAGACCCAAATAACTATGCCATCAAAAGTTGTCACCTTGGTGAAAAGACTGTCTGGGGTGGGTGGGAGAGGTGAGAGCACATGAAGAAAAGATGATGATGAAGCATCAAGGCAATATTCTTTCCCTCTTCTCTTGCCACATTTGACTAACTGATTTTAAGATAACTCCACACCCACAGGCAAATGTAAGGATTATATGTAAAGTCTCCCTGAGTTATTACAAGTGACCAAATGTTAATGCAAATGATGCTTTACTGTGATACTCTGCTACCACCCCCACCTCCCATCATCAATGAGAAGAGATGGGCTGCTGCTTAAGTAATATAAGACTAGAGATGTGAAAAGAACAGGTTGCTTACCTGTAATTGTGGTTCTTCGAGTGGTCATCTGTGCAGTCACACATATGGGTTCTGCATCTGCGCTGAGGCCTCCTTTGGGAAACTTCTAAAGCTGAGGCAGATTTACAGCGCATGCTCCTAGCGGGTTCCCGCCTATCCCCTCAGTTCCCTGAGATCGCCTATTGTGGCCTTGGGACCGAGAGAATTCTCAGTACCAAACATAGATACAAAGGATCGACATCAGTACCGATGTAGAAAGAAGTGTAGAGCTGGACTGACCCGGGTTCAAAAGCTTCCCTAGCCAGTGACCCTCAGTCCCAGTCACGCAGACAGAAGGAGGAGATAACAGCAGTTAATAAAGATTAAAGAGTTTATTTGTAAGACCCAATTACATGGGATTAAGGCAAGCAATGCATCTCTTACTCACTACATCATTGCAGATACAAATCCAATACCCCAGTGGTAAGGCTAGATGAAGTGAAGTCCAGAACAAGAGACAAGTTGAGTGAGACGAGCAAGACGAGAAGTGAAGCTGTCAACAAGTGTGTCAGCTTTATACCACAGACCCTGTACCTATAAATAGGATATTACTCACACCAGTTGTATAACCTATTCATCAACATGTTGACTGCTAACCTGTCCCAAGGCTGCTGAGTCATATCACCTTGAGACTATGTCTCGTGACTAGAGACCTTGTGTACTTCATCTCAAGAGACATCCTCCATGTCAGGTGATAATCCTGATGTCAGGTGGTAATCTCGTTCTGCCTATGCAAAACCTAACATGCCCCTGCTTTTGCATTTGTCGCAGAACGTGGTTATTTACTTCATACAACAGCAACAGCTTTGTTGACATCTGATGCTGTTACTTTCATCTATGAACTTTGATTTAAAAAACTTTGCAGGAATGACTTTACCTGCCAGAAATTTGAACCACCATCAAATCACTTATGATGTATCCCTCCTCATGACACAGTTTTATTTGCAAACCCAAAACGTTGTGTATTGCTATCTGCCTGCAGCATAGCAATCCTGGCTTTGGTTTCCTGAAAAAACTGTAATAGGTTTTTCACATCAATCCCAGCATCATTTAAACATTTTTTACAATTTAAACTATTTAAACACATGCAATAACTATTCAAGCTTTACAATAGCATAATAGCACAATACATAATACAATGCATTCAGTTCAATTTCAGTTGAACTCTAACTTCTAGATGTTTGTTTCTACAAAATCAATCAAACAAAGTATGGTTATAAAAATAACAAACTTCAGGTGTGTTCTTGTTGTTCTTACTATCACAACCACAACTGGCATTTCTGTGAATCTGTAAGCCACCTGTGCTCTGACTTGTAAAGTAATCTGAAGTGTGATGTTCCCTCCAGATAACACATAACTCCTTTTCAGAGCTCTCCAAGCATGTCCTGTTGGTCTAACAGCCTGCCTATTACACTGACAGCAATATCTGGCCTTGTTGCTTGCACACTGAAGCTCAACAGCCCAATGCTTCTGTGTAGCATTCAAACTGCTTTTCCATCAGCATGTGCTTGAAAATCCTCAATTATTTGGAGTCTCTCACTGAGTTAACTATCTCCAAAATTCTCAATCACATCCATGATATTTCTCTGGTTTGTTGCAGTAAGATACTGCCCTCTTGGTTTCCCCCCCCCTCAACCTCTATTTACAAATAAACAGTTGATCCACCACCAAGCAGTTTCAATTCAATGATGAAATTCCAAACCCTGGATCAATTATATCATATTGCTTTTATCTGTCCAGAAAAAACAATAGATCATCCATCTAACAAAGTACATACAGTCTATGTCCTTGTTCCTCCTGTTTAATAAACAAACATTGATCTGCCTCTCTGTGCAAATCTCAATTCAGCAGTTTGAGTTCAAAACAGAATTCCAGCCTCCAGCTGATTTCTAGCTTTCCTACAGAAAATTCCAGAAAGTTCTCAGACAGTTTTCCAAAGACTTCCTCTCATTTAAAATGCTTATGTTCCAATATTTCCAACTGTGAAATATTTATACATTTCTCCACATTCTTAAACATCAGTCTAACTGTTTCAAAGCAAATTGTTGTTGCACTCACTCATGATTATCCTGCTCCTTTTAACTAGAGCAAAATCACAAGCAACCAATCTTGCTATTTTTCATATAACCTTTTCCTGCAAATTCATCCTGATATCTCACAGGTTGTTTGACTCACCTGTTCCTTACCTCATCAGTTATCAGGTTCCTGTTCCAATGAACTTGCACCAATGATGAACAATCATTTTTTTAGCCTCCACTAAACCAAATGTGTATCAGATTTTGTCAATTTTACCTGACTGTCCTTCAGCAAATGCTTTTCTATTCTGACTCTGAGCTTGATGCATCCCCTGCACTAACAGAATTAATTTTGAAAAATCTCACCTTTTCATTCAGCATTATACTTAACACTTCTAGATAATCTCACTATCCAAGTGTTATTCATGTGAAACACAATATTCTCATTTCTAGAAAAATCTCATGTAAGCTCCCTTACAGATTTCTTCTAACTTTGAGGTGTATGTACTTACATATCAGATCCAAGATCCTGAAATGTTTCTCCAGAAGATTCCTCCTTCTACACTACTTTCCATAAGGTGTACAGTTCAACACACAGAACTAAAACTTCTATCATGTACATAATCAAAACATTTAAGAGCTTCTATCCAAATCTCATTAGCCAAATTATTCTCACCTCTTCTGAGTGTTTGTTTACTCTTCCACACAATCCATGTGTTCAATATCACATCCTGTTAGAAATGCACTTCCATCACAGTTCTGCCAACTGGGGCATACGAGACACAAAGCCAACAGAAGTGTAGCTCCTGATACCCTACTTCCCACTAAGCCTCAGCACCAAAGGGTTCAATAAGAAAACACGTAACTATCTCTTTCCTAAATATAGTCTGAATTCTATAAGGCAATACCACTTTGGACGCAGCCAATTTGTATGCTGGGAAGGGTGGGTATATATTCTGGCTGCAAGACACAGGATTTAGTTACCGTACATGTGTGGCTCAAAGTAGTAGGTCACTATTCCAGCACATTGCCAGAATAGGGAGGAGGAGCTGATTGTGAAAGAACATGGAAAGGGCTAGTTAACTGTACATCAGCAATGCTGTAGCAAGTACATTAGCAGTTTAGAGACTCTTCTTCAACTGGCCAGGCACATTCAGTGTTCTTTCCTTCATAAACCAATCCTGTGCTTGCTATCAAGGACTTGTATGTGTGTTCCAAGTAAATGGCTGCTCACAGCAGGTCACCAAATCTTTAACTTTTCCCCAGCAGGGAGGCGAGTTCAGACTTCAGTGACCCTCCCTTATTGCCTTGAATACAGACACTGCTATCGAAGACCTGCACTTTGAGAGTTACTGAGCAACCTGAAATGTAAGAGTAACACACATTCTGCCTGAAATTTTCCTTTAAAACTCAGCCAGTGAGACAGCTATAGAGTAACTTACAGCTCTCTGTGATCTAAGAATTTATGTGAACATGCCCCATTGTTTCCTTACTCCTTATTGTGTTGTACTTTGATAAGGGAGATTTAAATTCAAATCCCGACTCAGCCACGAAGTGTGACCTTGAACTAGAAACACTGGCTGCATTTGGACATAACACTAAAGCAGTGTTCTCCAACCTTGGGTCCCCAGATGTTTTTGGCCTACAACTCCCAGCATGCCCCAGCCAGCTACGCTACGCTGGCTGGGGCATGCTGGGAGTTGTAGGCCAAAAACATCTGGGGACCCAAGGTTGGAGAACACTGCACTAAAGCATGCTTTAACATTATGAGAATGAGACAAAGTGAGCCTTGGGCTTGTGCACTCCCCCCCTCACCCCTGGCACAACTGCAGGGAGATCAGAAGCATCCATTTTAGATTAACTGCAATTTAGCATTTTATTCAAACACTAAACTGTGGTTAATCTGAACTATAATTAGTTGGAACAAGACAGTTTCAGATACTATGCCCCACATAATTACCTGGTTCGCACGACATGACATGACAACCCACCCTGGCAATAAGCCAAGGTGGGTTGGCTGTTTTGCAAAGTACCCACAATGAGCCCCAAAGACAATCAGCTCAGCATGGGTACTTCGCTCCCTCCCTCCCGGCAGTATCCCAGGGGACACTGTGGGGAGGAATGAGTCTCCTCTCTATGACAGCCGAGCCGTGATCGTGAGCTGATTTTGGCTCACAGTGACTGTCCCTTTAAATCCAACCCCCCAAGATAGCAAAAGCCAACTTTAGAGCTAGCTTTTGCTACCCGCTTAAGCGGCAGGCATGAGCTGCCCCTTCAAAGTGCCCTGCGGCACCTTGGAGGGGCTGCCCACGCCTGCCTACTATTTTTTAATTAATCCCCCCCTCCAATGGACGCAATTATTTTCTGAGTTGTCCCCATTCCAAAACAGTGCCCGTTCCCTGAAGCTCAATGGGGTCAACTTCCAGCCTCAGCTGGGGCAATGTGCAGGGGGGTACACGCTACAAGAGGGCAGCAGGCAGCCCCTCTGGACATTGCCCCAGCTGAGGCTGGAACTCCACTGAAAACAAAGGCATGAGGGATCTTTTGCCAGGAAGGGGCTGTTTTTTGCAAATAGCATCCCCTTCCCAGCAAGATCGTTCTCTTTCTGGTTTCCCCCCCTTTGTTCTCCATGGGGGAGCAACTTTTGCCCTTTGTCCCAACCCTATGGGGGCTCAGGAAATGTTAAAAGTGCACCCCACCTCCTTTCAAAGGGAAACAGTTGGACAGTTCAGCTCCATTTCCCTTTAAACTCCGTTTCCCTTTTAAAAGGGGGTGGGGTGCATTTTTACCCTTTAAATTAAAAAAATAAAATGAAAAATACTGGGCAGCCACAGGAAACTCCTCCAAGGTGCCACTGTAGCACTTTGAAGGGGCAGCTCGCTGCCCATTAAGGAGATCGTGAATGCAGGCTCTCCAGCCAGCTTTCACGATCTCAGGGGGAAAAAGTTTAAAACAACAAGCTGTGATCGCCAGCTGAAATCAGCCTACGATAGAGGCAGGGAGAGGGGGCAGCCCCTGCCAGCCACCCCCAAGTGCAGATTGGGCACTTCGGGGCAGCTGGCAAGGGCAGTCACCCAACAGCCACTTGGAAAGAGTGGCAAGGGTTTTTTGCCACTCTTGCCAAGGGGCTCGCAGGCTGTTAGGTCTCACCTATGGTGGGTCACCTCTTCCAGGTTCAGACGACACAATTTATTTATTTATTTAATTATATTTATATCCCACCTTTTTTCCTGCAAGGAACCCAAGGCAGCTTACATAATCCTCCTCCTCTCCATTTTATCCTCACAACAACCCTGTGAGGTAGGTTAGGCTGAGAGTCAGTGACTGGCCCAAAGTCACCCAGTGAGTTTTCATGGCCGAGCAGGGACTAGAACCCAGATCTCTCGAGTCCCAGTCCAACACTCTCACCACCACGCCACACAACAAGCCACCATGGGTAACAACAACTCTAGAAGAGCCCATGGGCACTGCAGGGTGGCTTGCTTGAAAAAACAAGCCACCCTTGATGAAGCGGTCCCTGTTCACACAAAATGACAACCCACCTACAATAACAAACCATGGTGGCTTGTTGTGTCATCTGAACCAGGTCATTGAGATTCAATGGCTAGCTACTTGTGTGCATGCCTTTGCTGTGGTAGCCCCCAAATTGTGGAATACCCTTCCTAGAAAGGTTCACCTGGTGCCTATTTTGTTGACTTTTTGACTGCAGGAAAAGACCTTTTTTTTCCTCCAAGGACTTTTTATCCTTTAAAAAAAAGAAGGGGAAAAAAAGAACTATTTCTTGTTTTATTTTTAATGATATGTTTAAGGCTGCATTTTAAAGTTCTTCCATATATTAGCTAATCTATCTATCTATCTATATGCTAAAATGTGTTCCTACATTTCTATATTATTATTATTATTATTATTATTATTATTATTATTATTATTATTATTATTATTATTATTATTATTTCTTACCTGCCTCTCCACTTGGATTGAGGCGGGGAACAACAATAAATATAAAATATATACCGTAAACTGCTTAAAACATAGTAAATATTATTAAAACATTCTTTAAAACTTTTTAAAATATCCGAAAAATCCTAAGATTCCACTGGGTAGGCCTGCCGGAAATGATCAGTCTTTATGGCCTTTTTAAAAGCCAAAAGACTATTCAGTTGACAAGTCTCCTCTGGCAGGCTATTCCTCACCAGCCTGGTAGTACTCGCCAGCCTGCTCTTGGCTGACTGGAGTAAATTCCATCCAGTGGACCTAAGTGCGCGGGGCGGATTGTATGGGAGAGGGCGATCCTGCAGGTAACCTGGACCCAAACCATGTAGGGCTTTAAAGGTAATAACCAACACTTTATACTTCGTCCGGAAACTATTTGCTAGCTAGAGAAATGCTTTTAAAGCCGGTGTAATATGGGCACCTCTAGATGTACCGGTGAGTAATTTGGCTGCCATATTTTGCACCAATTGGAGTTTCTGAACTAGATACGAAGGTAGCCCTATGTACAGTGCATTGCAGATGTCAAGCCTCGAAGTTACCAGCACGTGGACTACCGTCTTTAGGTCTTCCAACTCTAGGAAGGGGGGCAGCTGGCGAGTCAGCCAAAGCTGATAATAGGCACTCCTAGCCCTCGCATCTATCTGAGCTGTCATTTGGAGCGATGGATCCAGAAGCACAGCAAGGCTGTAAACACAGTCTTTCAGGGGGAGTGTAACCCCATCCAGAACTGGTTGACACAGTTCCAGATCCAGGTTGTGGCCTTTTACAGCAAGCACCTCTGTCTTGTCTGGATTCAGCTTCAGTTTGTTTTTCCTCATCCAGCCCATTACTGCTTCCAAGCAATCATTCAGAGGAGACACACCATCCTTAGCTGCTGTTACTGGAGGCACAGAGAAATATATTTGGGTGTCATCAGCATACTGACAGCATCCCGCACCATGCCTCCGAATGATCTCTCCCAGTGGTTTCATATAAATATTAAATAGCATTGGGGATTGGGGAAAGAATAGCACCTTGTGACACGCCACATAGCAGCTCCCTTTTGGAGGAGCAGCTATCCCCAAGCATCACCATCTGGAACCTACCTGAGAGATAGGACCGGGACCACTGAAGTACAGTGCCCCCGATTCCCAATCCCCTCAGGCGTTCCAGAAGGATACCATGGTCGATGGTATTATTATTTATTCAATTAATGTATTGCCCTATAGCGAAAGCTCAATATACATAATAAAAACAAATACAATAAATCCAATGATAAAACACATTTAAAAAATCTTAAAACTGCAAAAAGTAATTTAAAATAATTTTAGACGAAAATATTTTAAATTATTATCATTGCCGTTTTAAAATTATTTTAATGTGTTTTATCATTTGTTTTCTCGTATTTGTTTTTATTATGTATACTGAGCTTTGGCTATAGGGTGAGTCATTAATTGAATAAATAATAATAGCAACATAAAAAGCTGCCTTATACTGAGTCGGGCTATTGGTCCGTCTAGCTCAGTATTATCAACACTGATTGGCAGCAATGGCTCTCCGGGGTTTCAGGCAGGGGTTTTCCCTGTCCTACCTAGAGATGCCAGGGACTGAACCTGGGACATTTTGCATGCAAAACAGCTGCTGTACCACTAAGTCATGGGCCCTCCACAATAATATAATAATAACTAAAAGTCCAGAACTCTATGCACAGAGGGTGTGAAGGAAGAACTGGCTCCGTACCCCAACATAGGGAAAATCATGTGCAAACCAGCCTTTAGATAGCAGGTGCATCAATCTTCTAGGACACCCCCTTTGGTAATTCCTATATTATTCTGAACGTACCACATTCTTTATGCGTTTTAATTTTGTTTGCAACATTCCCATGAACAGCTGGCCTTCGCTTAGCCCACATACTGCTAAGTTGTGGGCCCACATTTCTGCGTAGAGAAACATTACACTGTATACCTTTATAAACAGCACAGTACTTTAACCTTGCATGGCCTTTCATAGAGATTAAAAATGAAACATCCCCTTCCCACAGAGCCTGCAGTCCCTGCACAGTGAGGACAGAAGAAAGAAGCAGACAAAGGCAGGGGCAAGGGTTACAATGAACAACAGTATTATTTAGCCATTTAGTGGCAGGAGGGCTGGCATGTCTGTGAAGGGTAAAAAAGTCAAACACAAGGTGGACTTATGAGAACCTGAAGGAGTAGGCAAGAATACTGGCACACAGAAAACAGGGATGGGGACTCGGACTCGGGGACTCGACTCGTGAGTCCGACTGAGTCCCCCCTCTGACTCGAGTCCCACTCGAGTCCCAATAATTTATGTGGGACTCGAGACTCGACTCGGGACTCGAGCCCAAGGACTCCTCTTCCTCCGCCGCCGCTCTCGCCTCTGCCGCCGCCGCCGCCCTCACCTCCTCCTCCGCCTCCGCCATCGCCGTAGCACACAGCACGCCGCATCATGCCGCCAGCGCCGTCGCTCTGTTTTTGGCGGGGTTGCTGTGGTTCAAAAACAGAGCGCCGTCGCTAGCGGCGTGACGCGGCATGCCGCATCACGCCGCCAGCGCCGTCGCTCTGTTTTTGAACCACAGCAACCCCGCCAAAAACAGAGCGGCGGCGCTGGCGGTGTGACGCGGCATGCTGTGTGCTACGGCGATGGCGACGAGGTCGACGGTGGCGGCGGCGGAGGAGGAGGTGAGGGCGGCGGCGGCGGCAGAGGTGAGGGCGGCGGCGGCGGCAGAGGCGAGGGCGGCGGTGAGGGCAGCGGCGGTGAGGGCAGCGGCGGCGGCAGCGGCGGCGGTGGCAGAGGCGAGGGCGGCGGCATTGGCAAGGTGAAGGCGGCGGCAGCGGTGAGGTGAGGGCGGCGGAGGTGGAGGCGAGGGCGGCAGCGGCAGCGACCCATGGAGGGAGCAGGAGGGTCTCCGCGGGAGGAAGGGCAGCTCTTCTTCCTCTCGCGGAGACCCTCCTGCTCCCTCCATGGGCCGCCGCTTTGGGAGGGACTCGGGACTCGACTCGAGTCACCATTTTGGACCTCGGACTCTAGACTCGACTCTAGACTCGGGTCCAAAGACTCGGGACTCGACTCGGGACCAAGGACTCTTCAACATCCCTGACAGAAAAGCATCACTTGAGGTCCAGAGGATACAAAGCAGGAAGGAAATACAGCACGTGCAAGAACAAATGAGAAGGCGTGTGCTGAGTGTGAAGGAGAATGGGACACACCAGGGAAGATGAGGCAAAGGCAAGCAGAGAGCTAATGTCTCCCTTCCCTGGGAGACCAGATATTCAAGCACAGAATAGTGACATAATTAATAGTTCAGTTTCAGTTTATTGGTCAACCAAAAAGATTTTAACGACTCCAAGCAAACAGACATTAAAAGGGCATAGATCTAGTCTGAATATCAGAATCTAGCCTTGGAAATAAAGCTTGTCTGAAAATTCAAGACAATTCATAGTAATCCTCATAGTACCAGCTGCAGGAGTTATTCAAAATATCCTGAAGCAAAACTTAGAAAGATTACATGTGTAATCATTTATTATTTTTTATTTATTATAATTATACCCCGCCTTTTTTCCTTCAAGGAACCCAAGGTGGCTTACATAATAATAATAATCCTCCTCCTCCTCCTCCTCTCCATTTTATCGTCACAACAACCCTGTGAGATAGGTTAGACTGAGAGTCAGTGACTGGCCCAAAGTCACCCAGTGAGTTTCATGGCAGAGCGGGGACTAGAACCTGGATCTCCCGAGTCCCAGTCCAACACTCTCACCACTACGTCACACTGGCTCCTTATTAAATTGACTTTTTTGGATTCTTATTAAATTGACTTTTTTTGCATTTATTCTCCAAACTTGTCATATAACCAGACAATTCCTAAACAATGATGGAGACTACTTATAGAAATGGTCCCCTACCTGAGAAACGCGGGACCAAGAAGGAAAAGGGAAATACTAGTAAAAAAATACTTATTTAGTATTTTAGGATGCAATCCTATGCATGTTTAGACAGAAAAATATCCTACATCTCCCAGCATTCAGAATGCTGAGAGCTGTAGGCAGGGCTGGTCCAAGACATTTTGCTGCCTGAGGCAGAACAGCAAATGTCCCTGCCCCCTCCCCAGTCATGGTGCATAAAACTTTAAATAAAATTTGGGGGCTAGTCTCAGTCCAAGGGTACGCTTAGATAACTAAGGAACCAGAGACACCTTCCTAGCTGACTTTCCATAGTGATCATGGGAATGTCCCAGGACCCTCCTTGCTGTGTACTACAGTCCCTGAGAAAAAGTTGTCACCTTTTTGTCTCATAGGGCTGTTGTGATTTTAAACAACTATAAGAAGGGCAGAAATTCAACAAGCACAGATTTTCCCAGCAAGGAAATACAATAATGGAAATTAATGGTGATGATGATGGTGATATCTGCGTGCCTGGAATTTAACAGAGTACAAATAGCCATGTCTCTGCCCTGAGGAGCTTACAAGTCAAAGTTCAACACAGAAGAAGGAGAACAAGATGGAGGCAGGGGTAAACAAGGATTAAGTAAGTGATTAATTCCCTCTCACATTCTTAGACTTAGCTACAGACTTAGGTTACAATCCTATACACACTTGGAGTAAGTCCAATTGAAATCAATAGAACTTACATCTGAGTAGACATGCACAGGGTTATACAGTTAATTACAGAAGAGCAGGGGAACACAGCTGTGCATCACACATAACCAGAAACTCATTTTTTGTGGCTTCTATGCAGTAATACTCTTTTATAAATATTAAAAAGACACATGAAAATTCACTCCAATTAACAGTGGAAAGCTACTTTTTAGAAGTTATGCCCCAAACCTAATATATACATGTACTGAGAATAGACAAAGATAGAAGCCAACAAGACAGGACCTATCCCAGGTGACAGATGGTAGCATGTGCAATTCAGTTACTTGCAACACGACTTCTTGCTCTCTACTTGTGATCCTGCCAGCTGCTCAGCTCATATGCATCCAGTGCATACCCTTCCCCTTGCCAGCATCTGGGCTACAGAGGGCACCAGGGTGCAAGTGGTCAGGCCCAAGAACATTAGGGGGAAAGTTGTTGAGCTTGATTAAAGGAGAACTGAGCATCTAGCTTCTTCTCTCCCTTCAGCAGCAGAACCATCCAGTGGCAAGAGAAACGGGCACCACCAGCATTAGAGACCCACAGCTTGACTTGGTTGGGCAGCACTGCAAGCAGCTCCAGGTGAGCTGGCAGCAGCATACTTACCCAATCTGAAAAGGGGCACAGTGCCATTGCCAAGGCAAGGCAAGGCAAGCAAAAGCAAGCATGAGCGACTATACTGGGCACTTAACAGGCCCCAACTCAAGCTAACACAACACAACACAGGAAGCTAAGTGGTGGTGGCATCACAGCAAGGGAATGCAAGTGGCTGCAGGGGGGACGGGGAGGAGGAGCAGACCCAAAAGGGGCACTGTGCTGCGAAGCCAGGCATGCCAAGGAGCTCTCGGTTTGCACTGGCAAAGCTGCTTGCTTGTATGTCGGGTTGGGTACCACTGGCTGCAGCACCAACCCGACCCAACACAAAAGCAAGCAGCCTCGCCAATGCAAACCAAGCTAAGTAATGGCTGTGGAGGCCAAGAAGGAGGGGAGAGAGTCAAAATCCACCACTCTTACGATGTCTGAATTGTTTGCCTCAGTCCGCCTAATGGGAAGGTCAGTCCTGATTGTGGGACTTTATTCTGTCCAAATATACACAGGATTGCACTCTTAATGGGTTCATGGGAGAGGTCAGATTTGAAGCAGAGACTTACTAATTCATATCTCAGAGACTCCACTCCATTTTCTGTCATGCTAGCTAACATGTTAGGCATTAGAAACTTGTTTTATCCTCTCCCACACATGATCACAACAGGGAAATTATGCTTCTTCACTGGGCCAGCTGATGCTCTCAGGGGATGACATGCCTATGTTGCCTGTAGGAAACCACTCCTTACAATAGGCATTGGATTCACAAGGCAAGTTTGGCGAGTCAATATACAAAAGTCTTTTGAGTGAATCTTAAATCAAAAGATGTCTCTTTATGAATAAAGAGCAGTTGCAAGTATACCAATTCTTCGTACCAGAAATATTGATGAAAGAGGTAACATCTACAGAGGTATTAGAAATTATGTTAGGTCAGAAGAATTCCCTTGTTTTATTGACACCAGGCTAGCAGGTCGGTTGGAGGTCAAAAACAAAGTAACAATTTTCATCATTCTTGATTATCCTGGAGAGATTTTGAAGCAGATGGAAGTCGCTCAGCCATTCAGGCTCAATTCTATATTTCACTCTGACAAGGCTTTGGCACCCTGAATAGAGTGGGACCAGAACAGGCATATTTATTTTTACTTAAACCTCCCTTACTATTAAATTTGACAACATGCTGCCAGTCAGCAACAAAGCACAATTAATTACACACACACACACACACACACACACACACACAGCATGCACGCACACACTTCCTTTTCTCTCCCCCCAAATTTTAAAAGAATCTTCCTTTACACAGCAGGAGAGAAATCCAGAGAGATGCCACACTTTAAGAATTAAGTGGGCCAGTGTGGCGTAGTGGTTAGGGTGTTGGACTGGGACTCGGGAGATCCAGGTTCTAGTCCCCGCTCGGCCATGAAACTCACTGAGTGATTTTGGGCCAGTCACTGACTCTCAGCCTAACCTACCTCACAGGGTTGTTGTGAGGATAAAATGGAGAGGAGGAGGAGGAGGATTATGTAAGCCGCCTTGGGTTCCTTGCAGGAAAAAAGGCGGGGTATAAATATAATAAATAAATAAATAAATAAGGCTGTTGAATATTTCTGTAGAAAATAGCTGCTCTTCTATCACTCAAACACATATACACCCCCAGTGCTGTAGGTGGCATTTTATTTTATTTGCTTCAATACTCCAACACTCTCACCACTACGCCACACTGGCATTGCAGCTTTTTATAGGTACCGTATTTGCCCTCAAATTCACTAACTGCTTCAGTGCAGATGAAGCTTGTGACAAGTTCCATTTCTAAAGCCAGAATAATTGACTGCCAGACTGACTTGTTTGCAAAGTCGCAACCCCCACCCCACCCCTCCACACACACACACACACACACACACACAGTACCACCTTGTGTCTCAACAGACCTTTAAACAACAAATGGCAGCTTTCCCCTCTTCAGAACAGAATAGAAAAGACACTACTAAGTATCCGCCTAATTAACCTCACGTTTTGGGCCATGTTTGATACTCATTTTTTTCAAGAATGAAAATGGTGTATTGTCATTCTTTCTCTCATACCACAGACAGCTGGTACAATGGACAATAGGATGACTTGGGGTGCAGCAAATGTAGGCATCAGCATGGTATGGATGTGTAACACAAGGTTACATTACTACAGCCCCTGTATCTGTGCTGTCAAGACAAATCTGCTAGCAGGCAGGCACTGTGTCTTCAGAACGCTAAGGAACATCAGCGCTGAGAAGAAAATAAAGGAATTCCTGGAAAAGTTAATTTTGGCCAGTTAGTTATAATATCCAAGGCCTCTAACCATTTTATTAGCTGCAGACTACAAGGAAACCTACAAATACACAGAGAAAGAGAGAGAGAACTTGTGCTAATTCATAATTAGACTCTCTCCTGCCGACATGACTGCACATGTTTCTTCTGCAGCCTCAGCACAGAGACAACAAACACAGAGATGGGTAATGGGAATTATTCAGGTCATTTCAACCCAACATAAACAAAAGCCAACAGGATCTGAGCAGCAATCATACTGAATCCTGTTACAACAACCAGCTGGCTCTGCCTGCCTTCCCCCTTTCCTCCCCCCTCCCCATACACATGTGTGCACGCATACACACACACACACACACACACACACACACTCTAACTGGTAGATGAGCTGCCTGGACTTCTGCAGATTGTACTGCAATGTACTGGAGTGCATAGAATATTAAAATGTTGTGTAAGATCCACAAAATTTATTTATTTAAAATAGGTGAGACACATTAAGAATAACAGGGAGTGGTTTATTGTGGTACTTTTATTCTGTATTACCTCCACCTCGATCCTCCACTGGGTGTGCTCTGAAATAGTAAAAGAAAAAGACACCTGCCTCCACCTAACAGCTTCTTTGGCTATTCCCTTCTGGGCCCAACAGTACTTACATATTCAGAGCACACACAATCCAATTACCTGCCCCCAGGAACGAACTACAAAGGATTTCAGGCCCTTGAGGTGGCGGTGCATGGAATCAGAGTTTCACAAACACTACTCTCAAATATGGGGAATTTGTTACAGGTTTTAAAGCACTCACTCCCTGGATTTCACATTGATGGACCCTCTCCTGCTCCTCTTCAGTTTGATCTCCTTAAGCCTGGAAGTTATGTCTTTATCTGCTGTGAAAATATTTTATCAGGGTAATCTGGTTACGAATATTTACACAATTTGCCCAAAATTCCCTCATTACAGCTGTCATTCTCAATTATTCACAGGTAGTGGTACATGCCGTTTCCGTGGAAACCAGCAGCTCACAGCTAACATATGCACAGTCAATTGCAGGCAATGGGCACTCAAGCAAAACTGGTGGACTTTATAATTACAGTATGTTGATGTTTGACCATCTAAAATCTACAGATAACAAAAAGATGGTTTCCATTTCAACCTCTTATTTGCACATCTTTGAGAAAATGTCTTAACTATGGCTGTGAGGAAACAAAGCCTCAGTTTTATTCCATTTGCTGGATATCTCAGGAAACATGCAATAAATTTAATGAGGAGGCTGTAACATTTATGACACATCACATTTTTCACATTTCACAACCATGTCCTGTATTTACAATTGCAAATAAAATGTCACATCTTGCCGACAAATCGTAAGTGATTCATTTTGCAAATCTGAGTGCAAGTAACTAAAGTAAGCACCTAGGGCTAGGCCAATGGCTTAAATTACTACATAAGGAAAGTATTCAACACCAAAAGATTCTCACCTCACCCCAGCAGTAGAAGATACCCACACAATCAAATACAGCACATAGCCCAGGCCCCCTGAGCCTATACCGCTTCAGAATACAGGTGGAGAAAATCACATATTTGAATGCTTCCCTATGAAAAAATGTCACCATCAGTTAAATCTAGCATGCCCACAAAAAGGATTCTAGTCTTCTCCTTGGTATGCTAGCTTTCAGTTTTAACCGAGTTTGTTATTGGGGGCAAGGGTTCAAATGTGTAAGCATTAATTGCATTTGGACGTTGGACAGTTCTAGGAAGAGTGTATAGCATGCTTTTTCTGAAGGTGCAGTTCATCTCTAAGCTAAGCAAGGAAGTGATGAAATAGAAATACATGTTGACCCCTTTCATTGTATTTATTTATTTTACGTTTAAATTCACTAGCATATTCCAGGTCCCTCTAAAAATTTGAGTCTTCTCTAGGCATGCTAGGATAACCACCCCATTGCTACATTTTGGTTGCTTCATCTAAAGAGAATTGTTTGGACTGCTGTGAAGTGTTAATATTCTGAAGCTGTCAATGGAGTGCATAAAACTCCAGGTGAACACCACAGATTTGTTAAGATATTGTATTAACGTGATCAAGATCTTGTATTCATTTGATCTTCAGGTGCCTGATGGCTGAGGGAGAAGCATTTGAAAAGTCCAAACAAAGTGACCCTTAGCCAATGACAAGATGTACACCATCCTCCAAATGAAAGATTTGTGCTAGTGTACAAAACCTACTTGACAAAAGTCTCTTGCAGGCTTTTCCTATTGCCAGTCACCCCATCCCATCTCCACTAGTTGTGAGAGTAGTCCCTTACTTTACTCACACTGTCCCCTGTATCAAATCCCCACCAAAACACATGCACGTATTGAAGCAAATTAAGGGCTATTCTAATGTTTCCTGCAGAAATTGAGATCAACATGGTTGTAAGGACACAGGCACTCTGTTCAGATGCTGTCTAAAAACCTTGCATTGCCTTCACATAAAAACATAAAACAATTCCAGCACTCAGGATGTACCATGTAAGATAGAGTCATCTTTCTCTATGGAATAGGAAGAGCACTCTGTGCTCCTGAAGCTCTCTACCTAGAAAAATAACTTTGCATGAGCAACTTGTCTAGAACATAATAAACGCAGTGTGCTGTGGTACTGTGTGGAATACCTAGAAAGGTAAGCCCAACCCAAAATATGGTAAGATGTCAAGGCCATTTTCCCACCTCAGAGCACTAACATAAAAACGATGGATTCCATCAATCATCAACGTTTTGCCAATGCTTGGCTTGTGCCCCTTCAGAAGAGCAGGATAGCAACTATCAGAAAAAGAAAAAGAAAGTTTTTCAAGAATTATCTATAGAGTTGTTTGTTTCAGTGGTACTTGAATAGAAAACCAGCAACAGTTGCTGTCTGGAAGCAATGATTGCTACATCAGTCCCTCATCAATATTGCAGGTTAAAAACAAGAGTAGAGGCCCAAGCCCCTGAGTTCATTTTCTTCAGTTCAGCCATGACACAGCTAAAGCATGCAGTTAACCACACAGATTATCCCCAGATTCCAGTGTTTTTCATGCCCATCTGTCATCCCATGTCTCTCACATAAAATGGTCAGCTGTAATAAATGTCACAACCACACTTAAAATGTTGAAAGTTTCAGAGTTTCAAATACCATAATGGAGCTACCCCACACTTCCCTCTCTACTGTTATTGCTTGGGACAATTCATGTTGGCAGGTGAGAGGTTTATAGATTTAGGCAAACAACTAGCCTGTTCTTGAGCAGATCCTGAAATTGGTCTGAGGGCCCCTGAATGCGCAAGTTTCCATAATGATGCAATGACTCACTTTGTAATATCAGAAATATGGTGAGTATAATCTTTCTGCAAGCTTCTGTAGAAGGAATATCAACATATTTTAAGCTGGAAGTTCTTGAGAATATATGGCAAATAGAATAAGGATTATGCATAGATATTATATTACAAGTAACATCTATGCTTTGCATGGTCCATCATACAATATGACTGTTAAGACACTAACATAAAAACACAGAACATAACACAACACAACTATCTCTGCTTCAGTGGGACTCTATGATTTCTAAAGCTATTGTTCAAAACGTTGAAATTAGGCAATCGGCTAGATGGTAGAATGTATATATATTTTATTTAGACTACAGTGGACCAGAAAGAAGTTACCTGAACAAAAGCACTTTAAAGATTATTCAGCAACAAACCTGGGTTGCTAATTATGTGTACATTCAACAGGTAGCCACAGCCAAATACAGCTCCCTGACAAGTACACCTGTATGCTACTTGAATTTGTAATCAAGTATTTTTTGCATTCACATTTTAGATTTTAAGGGAATGATTCTATGGCCCCTAGACATTGTCTGAGGGGCGGGCAGAGGAACATTCGGACTCCCAGCTCCAAGGTCAGAGACAGCACTTTGACCTCAGAACTGGGAATTGGAGCCCCAATCCCATGCCCCCTCACAGCTGGCATGAAAAGTACTACACCGGCTGCTCCCTAAAGTTGGGAAAGCACAGAGGGCGTAAAGGGGGTATTTCAGGGGGGCAGGGAGCAGAGGAGACTGCAGAGGCCAGGACACAAGGTATCCTGATGCTGCTCCAGTCTCATTCCCTCCCCCTCCAAAATACCCCAGCTAGACGGCCGAAAATGAACGTCTAACAAAAGTGCAGAATGAGAGGAGTCGTGAGGCACAGATAGCATCCGCTGTTCATCCCGCTCTGCATTGGATGCCTGTAAGCCTCTTAGTTTGAAGGCTTATGGGCATCTCAATTGGATTGCACCCTAACACATACATAGAAAATGATACACACAACTATATAAAAAAATAATGTCTGAAGTAGTCCCTAGTTGCAGTGAATGTAGTCTCTCTACCTGGTGCCCTCCAGATGTTTTGGAGTACAGCACCCAACAGCCCTAGTTAGCATAACCAATGGTGAGGGATGATGGAAACTGTAGGCCAAAACACCTGGAGGGCTACAAGTTGCTCACCCCTGGATTAGATTATTGTATCTTTCTCATTTGTAATATAATGAGACTTTATAAAATGTAACTTTATACAATCCTTCAACCGAGAGGAATCTGGGGGATGCAATATGTAATATGATATCCACATTCAATGGGTTATTTAAATGTCTTCATCACATATCCTGATCTCTGATTCAAGGCAATTTACTCTCTCATGATAAGAGAGTAAAATGGACAAACTGTTTTGAAGTGAATCTTATCACAAATTGGACACATTAAGGGTACTAATTCTGTGCCAACAAACCTCTCTATTCTCCTCCCTCCCCACCCACACACAAAAATCACTTGAGGGCAAGACACTGTAGACAGAGTTGCAAATTAGAATGGGCACTGAATAAACTTGAGTAAAGGCTATACCCAGATTGCTGAACCAGGCCAAGGGGAATTCCAAACAACCTGGACTTTGCTCTACTGCTAGGGCCTTTAGCCACAAAATACATGCTCTCCCACACAAATTGTATCCTTGATATAAGTTTATCCCAAGAGACAGTATGTGTGTTCCACGTGAGAGTAGAAAATAATATGCAGAATGGATTTGACTTGATGGTGTGGCCAACTAAACCATGACTACAACCCATTCACTTGTATTGAAGTGTCTTCAGCTTTCAGTAAATAGATAATGCTGCCTTGGGAGGGCTCCTGCCCTGAAAGGCAGCCAAGAAATATTTTTTAATAACAGCAGCAGCAGCCTCTGCAGCCGCTGCCACCACCACCACCATCATCATCTACTTTTAGGATAATTTTTGGCTGATTGTACATATATGCACAGTATTTAGCACTGTAAGGCAACTGACTCCTTCCTAGCAAATTGTATTCCAGTACCTAGAACAGAAAAATATACATTTTACCACTTGCCCATTGGGTCTAATTTGCCCACAATCTGAAGGCCAAACTACAAATTACAGTAATTGCGTAGCCAGTAGCTGAGGCTTGCCTTATTTTTTACTCTAGTGTAAGCACATGTGGCCCCTATTTGGATCAGGACCTCTGTACTCTAGGAGGGTAATGTTAAATATCCCCTCCATTTTCCCCCAAACTTCCCCCCCCCGCCTCCATGTGTGTGTAGGATTAACAAAGAAAATAAGTCTCCACTGACGCTAATGCAGACTTTTTTTCTTTTTTTAACACACAAATTTGGGGGGAAATGGGGGAGAGGCTTAACCCTTCCTTCTTAAGAGTGTGGTGGTCCCAATCTGAATTGGGACCACCACACTCTGAATATACTAGAGCAAAAGAGAGACAAGTCTCAGCTACATACTACGTGATTAGCGCAATGTGTATTTTCGCTCTTACACTTCAGGTTTGGATAAATTTCATGATAAACTGCTGAAATGTGTACAATCTAAAGTATTGCTAGAAGATGTTCAAATATTTAAAATTTATTGTTCAGCTCAAGCAAAGCAAAATTGACTAGAGCCAGATGTAAAAAAGCAGTTTAGACTTAATGTAAGCTGCTGAATGAAAGTGTTTTGTTTTAAAAGTATGTCATAAAAGAAAAGGTTAAGAGAATTAAGAGCTATGTTCCACTGGCATGATACGCTAAGCCACCCTGTGAATAAGCTGTGTAGTGTGGGTTGTTCACAGAACAACCCACGGTGTGCATGGCAGACAATTAGGCTCTTCGTGGCTTGTTCTCCTCCTCCTTCCCCCTTGGTCCTCCAGCTGGTATCCCAGTATCCTTCACAGTAGAAGCCATCTTGTCTCCTGCTCCCTTTTTGTTTGCCACTGTTGTTGTTTTTTGGGAGCCGGAAAAAGGTGCAATTGGGGTCATAGTGTTTTTGGAGGTCCCATAAAATTGTGCAATTGTGTTCATAATTTTTAAAATTATTAATATTGGCAGCCTTTCGCAAGTGCACAAGTGTGCTCTTACAACTGTCCGATATGTGTAGTCTTCCCTGGTCAATTTCTTGGGAGGTTTTAGCTGTCAAAGGGAGTGGTGAAGTGGAGTAGGTAACATACATAGAAATTGACAAGGTGAGACTGTACATAGGCTAATTTGCGCACAGTTGCCAGGGACCTATTGCCAAGTTGTCAACTGGAAAACACTGGTAAAGGGGGGCGGGGTGGAGCAGCAAAAGAAGGTGCATCAAAAGTGGGGGGGGGAGAGAGAACATTCTCTCCCACTTAGCAATGTAATCCTCTCAATTTTAAGTATTGAACTGACAGTTCTCAGTGTTCTCCACCTTACCAACACTTAACTGGGTCTCCAGCTACTCCAGAAAGGGGAGATATCAACTCCCCCCCTTTTCGCGGCTCCTTTTTGGAGTACTTACTGCTGTGATTACTGTGGTTCCCTGACAGTTCTAAAAAAACCCACAGAAATATGTGCAAATTTAAAGGCTGTGAAGTAATTGAAGAGTAAAGTTGCAGCAATTTAAGGGCTGGGAAGTAAATGGAGGGTAAATTTGCACACCTGCAGTAACTGCTCCATTACTACCGGCATGCAAATTTCCCCTCTATTTACTACCCTGACCTTAAATTGGTGCAAATTTCACCTCCATTTACTTCCCAGCCATTAAATGTATGTGTATTTTTCAGTTTAAAAAATTGTGCAAATATTCCCAACAATTAAAAAAAAAACCCTTACAAGTGGCAGAACAGGATAGAGCAAATGGGGTGCCAGCACCAGCAGTACTAACACCTGCTCTGCCATGGGGCCCCATTCACTCCATCCCATTCAGCTACCTTCTCAGGGTTCTTTTTTAGAACAGTCAGTGAACCGCAGTAACCGCAGCACTAAGTGCTCCAAAATGGAGCTGCAAAAAGGGAGGGAGCCAACATCTCTCCTTTCTGGACTAGCTGGACACTCGGAGAAGTGTTGAAACGGTGGAGGACACTGAGAAGTGTCAGTTCAGCACTTAACATCGAGAGGATTACATTGCTACAGGGGAGATATTGTCGTCGTCCCCCCACTTTTGGTGCATCTTCTTTTGCCATTTCCCCCACCTTTACTGGTGCTTTTCAATTGACAACTCAGCAATTGGTCCCTGGCAACTGTGCGCAAATTAGCCTATATGCAGTCTTGCCTTGTCAATTCCCTTTAAAAAAAAAAAATGTTTTATTGAATTTTCCAATCATACAGCTACTAAAGAATAAAACAAAAATACAACATAAACATTGTGCACACAGACCAAGTTATATTTCTCCCCCTATATATATATATATATATATGATATTATTCTATATTCCAAAAATGTAACAAATCTTGACAAGGTTCGTTCCCCTTCCCCTTCACCAACACATAATCCAAAAATTTACCCCAAATGTTAACAAAAGTGTCTTTCTCCAATTGTCCTTTTTGACACTTAATATTACAAGTTAATTTATCATTTAGCACGATATCCCATACCTCTTTATACCACTCAGTAATTGAAAAGACATGTTGAACTTTCCATTTCCTAGCTATCATTAATTTAGCTGCTGCCTTGTCAATTTCCATGTATGTTACCTATTCCACTTTGCTGCTCCCTTTGACAGCTGAAATATACAAGGTAATTGACCAGGAAAGACTACATGTATCAGACAGCCATAAGAGCACACTTGCGAAAGACTGACGAAAAGAATAGTAAAAAGAAAAAAAAGAAAAACATTACGAACACATTTGCGTAATTTTCTGGGACTGAAAACATTTTTTAAAAGGGTGGCGAACCAGTGACGGTTGGTACAAAGTGCCACTTGGGCATCGGTGGAGTGGCCTTCATTGACAGCAGCAACAGCAAGATTGTGAAGAGCGGCAGGGTTTTCTGTTCCTCTTGCCGAATGGCTCGCTACCTGATCCTCACAACCCACGATGAAATCAGTCTCCCAGGTTCAGATGACATGACAACCCATGCATCTAAAAACCCCTAGAACAAGCCATGGGTTGTCAGGCTGTCTTGTTGCCAAAAAATAAGCCACCCTGCAGGAAGCCGTCTGAGTTTGGATGACACAACAAGTTACCATGGCTAGTTAGCCATGATGGGTTGCGAACCCAGTCAATGAACATTAGTGACATGAACAATAGGAAGGCAGAGAAGATGAGCTGTCAAGTTTTGTGACTGAACTTATGCTCCAGACAGACTTGCTATATGCTCTGCATGTTCCTTTTTAATTCTAACCTTTATTTCTGGTACTTTTCCACTCCTTCGAAAATAACCAAATTAATTGTTCTGTGCATACAAGATGGACAAATGGAAGTGTGTTAATTAGAGATGGGTAAAAGAAATTAAACTGCAGCTTAGCTCCAGCTACTGTTTCAATCACCTTCTGTGTTATTAAGATTAGCTTGTTCTCTCACCAAATCTGAACATTGGAAAGTTGGTTAGGAGAGTCAGCAGTGTGAAGATGTTCAACTATTCAAATCATTATCTGAATTTGAGATAACAATTATATAGTTTCCTGGATCAACTTAACTAAATCAGTAAAGGTTTTTAAACAACCAGAATTCATCTAATAAAACGTATCACAACTGGTATATTTTAATCTGAACATTAGGGTAGAAACTCATATGCTGCAAGTTAGTATTTTTGGTTTATTTCTTCCCTCAAGCGGTGTCTCATGAAGGAAAAACCTATGCAACCACCTCTGTAATCTAATTCATGATTCAGTGTAAATAAGAAAACAGTATACATGTCCTAGAACTATGATAACAGGGAAATAGGTTTGTGCTGTGATACTGGTTCTCAAAATGTGGTCTGGGGAGCCTCCAAGACTTCCTATCAAATAAAAAAATATTACAAAGCAGAGGAATATTCTCATCCGAACTCTATTTGCCTCTTAAATAAACAAGGAAAAACTCTCTGAGTGTATTGAGTACTTATGTTAATAGCACAGATTCAGCAGCCTTGTTTTTTTCAACTTAATGTGACCAACTTAATTTCCCCAAATATTTGAATGTTCTTGTTCTAAAACTCTTAGCACTTGCATTGAAACCATGGCTGGTACTGAATCTAGATGCAAGAACAGTATTAAAAGATAGATTTAACTTCACTGGGAGGATGGTGGGTACACATGAAAACTGTTAAGATATTTGAAGCTTTCTGGGCTTGGGTAAAAGAGCTATAGGGAAGGTCGTCGGTTGTTGCTGAAGCAACAAAACCCCAGCTATTTGGAAAGTACACTACAAGAATTAAGGATATATTTAAGAACTGACCAGTCTGAGTAACATGAACTAAAAGGGCTGTGTTTCTGCCACCCACAGTCTATGAGCCAAACATCTGAAACAGCACTTGGCACTTGGAGTGCGGCACATGCCTGCTACCAAGAGCCCTTCCTAAATAATTAACACTTTGAGAGTGCTCAGATGTGTCCTTCCGATTCATCTGCACATTGTAATTTCTCCACGAGTCACAACTTAATGAATCATCAATTGTGACAAGATCAATGAACCAAACCTAACAACAAACTAAAGTTAGTAAATTCATGCCTGGGGCAAGAGTGCTGCTTTAAAAAAGCTTCCATCACTTTTAGTGTCTAATTAGCAAAGACAGGACTCCTCCTGCCGCCTTCTCCTCTTGCTTCCTCCTGAGAGGCACAGAGTGAAGGTAGGGGGTGGGGGTTGTTCAGTTTTACTGCATGCGAATGTTGACACCAGTTCTTTGATCAGTGACAATGTCTGTAGCAGCATGACAAGCAAAGGAAGGATACAAACTGCATTATGGGAAGCAGATTCCATACTAACCAGATGAATTCCTCACATCTAATGGGTACAGTAAAAGCTCAGTACATCTTATGTGAAAATACTGCTCTTTCAGATATAGCTGAACTACTCCCCAATAGGGAAGGAACAGGTCAAAGAATAGCTGGATAATAAAAACTTTTCAGTCAGCAGAATTCACACTCGGGATATTAATGGAATTTGCACACAAAGAGACCCTCCACTGGCATTTGAGAATTCGTGGAGGACAGAGACAGTCCTCCAGGACTTGACAGGCACAAAAAGGCTATACAGATTATTTTCACATGACTTAAAATAGCTCCCCTCACAAAACACAGAACTGATCAGAGCTGATTCAGTGACATGTTTAATGGAGGAGCTTAGGGCTGGGCTATGTAGTACAGTTGATATAGTGATCAGTATCCCCACCAGTGGTGCAGCTAGGCAATTTTAGGCCCTGTTTTAAGGGGGGATGAGGCTTTAATGGCCATGTGCATTACTTCAGCTGTGAAGCACACCACAAACTTTTCTCTTTTCCCTCCTATCATTCCATGCTTTACAACTGCTGCTACATTCCTGACTTGTTAAAGCAAAACAAAGAAAAAAACCTGTTTGCCAACCATGATCAAAAGAAAAAGAAAAATTATGAGCATGTGCAGTTTCACATTTTAACCTTACTTAAATCATAGCACCAACCTGACTACAGGAATAAAATGGGAGTTTGCTTAAGTTGCCCTAATGCTAAACATATTTACTTATGAATAAGCACCATTTTGTTGTAGAAAGGGATATATTTTTATAGCAAAAATAGTAAGATGAGCATCTGTAACCATATATGTGACTCGCTGGCCACATCTGACTCTCTCTCTCTCTCTATATATATATATATTAAAATAAGGAGAAAGAAACAAGGCTGCAAAGTGCAGCATCAGCCCTAGTGAGCCCCTGCTTGTCCATGCCAAATCAGGTGCTCTGATTCGCTACTCCTGCCCCATCACCTGTCACTCTCTGGATGGTCATTTGGAAGACCCCTGGGCTGCGGGGCCCTGGACCTCAACCCTGAGGTCCAGCCCTAACTACACCACTGATCCCCAAAGCAATCTTCCACCCTGCAATGGTGAGGTGTACAAGTTCTTACCATGTGGATTCATCACATTGTAAGTATCTCCACCTCTGTCAATGGACACCACCGGAATTGAGCTGGGGTAGGGATACAACACATCATGTGGTAACAGTTTGTACATATTATAGCTAGAGAATGTGCCACAGATATAACAATCCCTGAAGCAACCATAATATATTTCCTAGCCATATAAAACCCATGCTGAGAGGCTTCAAGGTACCACAGAAATCCCCAGAATCTACAATTTGAGAAGAATGTAGTAGACAAATTAAGGTGGGTTCAGAGGAAATCAATGAACATGGAAGTCAATGCCTACGAAAAAAAGCAATAAAGAAATTTGGAAGGCTTGCTCGGAAAAGAGCAAGCTGATGAAGAATTCAGTAGTTATCAATTGCCAGCAGTTCCAGTAAGCAGAAGGAGCATTTAATAGTTAGGATTTAATAGTAAGCATTTAATAGTTAGGAGCTCGGAATAGCATGGGGGGGGGGATTGTCACCTGTAGGCTCAGTTTTATTAGTTTTTTAATTGTTATTTTAAACTGTGTTTTTTAAAAAAGTTGGTTTTTAATCTTTTAAACTATTTTGTATGTTATTGTTGTTTTTATGTATAATCTATTGTGAACCGCCCAGAGAGCTTCGGCTATGGGGCGGTATATAAATGAAATGAAATGAAATGAGAGGTTAGGTTAGAATGACAAGGCAGAATTCAAATCAAACACACAGGACAATGGTGGAAGAGGGTGGGTCGGGTGCCTGACAGCATGGTCTGGCTGGCAAGCAATTATTTCTGAGAAGTTCTCTGACCTTCAATGAATATCCTGCTTCGGAGGGATGGGGAAACTTTGCTTCCTTTCCTACACACCTGGCTTAAAAAGGGAAGGAGAAACCAAGGAGCCTTCTTTTGGTAGAAGACTTGTCTGGTCTATTCATGCTCTGTAATAAAAATAATTTAAATCTACATCAAGGAAACTGAAACAGGGTGTTTGATCTAGATAAGCAAAAGAAATTAGACTAAACACCATCCATGCTCTTTGTGACTTCCAGGATAAATACTATCTATGTTGGGCAGATCTGAATGGATGTGTGGCCTCATATGGGGAAAGGCAATCCCTAAAATATACAGGGCTCAGAAGGTATAGATATTTAATGGTCAAACCAACCAGCACCATGACTTGGCCCCAAAAACTTTTCGTTAGTGCAGCTCATAAACAGTAGCTTGAATATGCTTCCTTCTCTCTACTTCTGCCAGGAATATTCATTCTATACCACTGAGTGCTATATATTTTAGGGATCACCTTTCTCTATATAAAGGCCATACATCCATTAAGATTTGTGAGAGAGGTGTTGTTTTATATTCCCTGTGCTAGGGTAGTTAAATCAGGTAAGTAAGCAGAGCTTTCTAAGACATGGCTCTAACTCTTTAATTTAATTCTAATTTAATTAGGAAGCAATCCTATGGTTCCTGGGAGAGCATAGCAGGGACCATAGAAAATTTTGGAGTTCCCCCTCCGAGACCACAGACACTACTCCACCCTCGGGAGGGGAGATCTGAACAGGGATTGTTTCCCCTGCCACTTGCAGCCGCCACGGAAAGCACCACTAGCAGTAAAATATGTGTAAAATGCATTAAAACTAATAAAATAAAATACAAAGATAAAAAACAACAATGCCTTGTGTGCCATTGTTCTTCGTAGAAAGGTGGGGTATGAACCAAATAAATAAACAAACAAACAAACTAACTAACAAATAAAATCTACAAAGCGAGGTATTAAAATCAGCAAATGAATGGGTATACAAATAAGTTTTCAACAGCCACCTAAACATGGTCAAGGATGGCGCCTGTCACACTGCAGTGGGGAGTGAAGTCCAAAGGTGGGGCACCACCACAACAGAAAAGGCCTTCCCCCTGGTTGCTGTCAGATATTCCCATGCAAGCAAAGGGACAACCAGGAGGCCCCGATCTGTAGTGAATAGGCAGGTTGATACCTGGCTGGTAATATACTGGCAACCAGTACAGTTCTCTGAGCAAAGGTGTCATATGCTTATGGTAGGCTGTCCCACTAAGCAATCTAACTGCTGCAGTTTCCAGACCAGTGTCAAGGGAAGTCCTACATAGAGCACATTGCTGTAATCCAAGATGTGCATCACTATACCTCTAAGGGCTCATCCATAGGTAACTATAGTCCTTCTTTAGGATGAGGTGTCAAAAACATGTGTTTTAAGAAGCCCTATTCTAGCAACCTTTTATTGAATGAATACATGCTGTTTAGACATTCAGGAGGGTTGGCAGGCTTTGTCCTGGATACCAATGAGCAAGTTTTAGATAAGAAAGGCTCTCTTCACCCTGCTGCTGCACTGCCAGGAGGAGACAGGGACCTCATTGCATTGTTTGGAAAGCATAGAGCACCATCTGGTAGGTTTGTGCTATTTGAGCTGGTTTGGGCACAGATAGCTTTGTGCTTGCATTTCCAGTTTGGAATGTGTTGTGAATCACCAATTCAGAACTTTTCACTAGGTCATTCCATTTTTGGCTTTTACTGCCTGTCACCTGTTCTCTTTTTATTGTACTTTCCTCAAAATATTGAGCCTTCAGAGCTTAACCAAACAGCAGATTACAAAGTAGAACAGCTCCTGGACTGTACCACTTTTGACTGAAAGTGGGGGATCAGACAACTCAATGCTCTATAACAACCATGTGAGGTTGAGCCTCAGAAGGTATTATCTTAAGTGCCTTACTGGCATCCCACAAAAGCCCCAGAGTACCTTCTAACCCAACCGGTTGATTAGGGTACTAGTCACCTAACTGTGGCTTACGCTGGCTCAGCTTGTCTGAGCGTGGAAAGCTAAGCAGGGTCAAGCCTGGTTATTACTTGGATGGGAGACCCCTCCTCTAGTTTCCTGCATTGTGCAGGGGGTTGGACTCCATAGCCTTGTAGGCTCCTTCCAACTCTATGATCTATGAAATAATTCTTAAATGTCAGTGTCCCCATCACCAGTTGGGTCTAGTTCTGCCTCCTACTTCTACACCCCCTATAGCAGTGGTTCTTAACCTTTTTGGTGTCACACCTCCCTTGTGAAAAATCTTTTGACCCATGCCTCCCATGTATTATTTTAATGGCCCAAAATTTCGGCTTAGGCAGGACGAGTTTGCATTTTTTAGTTTATGCTCTGTCTCTGGACTAAAAAAAATGCATAATCAATTAAATGAATGGCGTAGCTCCCAAGATTAGTAGAAAGAAATAAGGTTGGGCCAACCGCCAAGCTGCGCTGCTATGTACTTATAAAATAAACAATTTATAGTTGAGGGGCTACTCACACCTCCCCTGGAGTCAGTCCAAACCTCCCCTGGGGAGGCGTACCCCACAGGTTAAGAACCCCTGCCCTATAGTCTCACACAAGGGAGGACAAACTCAGTCTTATATAATTTTCACTTCCTGGAATGCAACTTCTCATGATAAGTGAACAGGAGGAAGGAATGCAAGTACCTACTGCCTATCCTCAAGATTTTGTAGGGAATGCAAATAGACCAAGAGAAAGGAAAAGTTTAAAGAACTTGCCAGCCATTTTCCTAAGCATTGCACAGCACTGGAGAAGAGGGCCTGGGTGTTGGTGCAAATATCATACTGCTTTATCAGACTGGCTTGTCTCTCCTCAGTCAGATGACTCAGGACTTCACCTTCAATGCTGACTTGACTTTTTCCAATTCTGTAGATAAAAATGAATGGGCCCTAACTCTGCAGACCACAGTGCAGCTTTAAAAAGATAGAAGGTTCATTTTGTGTGCTACGTACTTTTGATACTTTTGTGTGCTACGTACTTTTGACTATAATTCCTTTTTCTTTTAAAAATACTTTAAAAAATTCATTCTGCCTTAGGATTCAAAAGATGATGCTCACCTCTTAATTTGACCCTCCCTCCATCACTGACTTCAAGCAATATAAATAGTTTAAGCTCAGAATCTTTTTAAAATATTTATTATGCACATCACCAACCAACATCAAATATATGTTACATATACAAATATAGTATTACATCCCAATATTAACAGGAGAACTACATAGCAACCTAATACATACCTATTACCTTCCCCCTCCAAATCAAAATATATCTGGCTGGAAATACATACATACATACACACACACACACACACACACACACACACACACACACACACGTTTGTTCATAGGCTTAGGTAAAGCTGGCCCAGTGCACATTCACTACACCTCAAGAGTTGTCTGGAATAAAGAGTTGCTGGTCCAGTGCACATTCACTACACCTCAAGAGTTGTCTGGAATAAAGAAACACTTGCTGGTGGCAACATAACTATCAGCCAGACCAGAAGACTGAGACTCTCATGGTTTGGCTTGTTTGTACCATTCATGAGCTTGGTTCTCCTGCGGGAAACAAAAAAGTGTTGTGAAGTTATCCTGGCCATGTGAAACTTGTAAAGGTTTGCACAGCCACGGTAGATTGGCTGTTGTGAGAACAACACACGGTGTGACCGACAAACGACTGGGCTCACTGTGGGTTGTCACACACCCCTTCCTTCCCCCTCGGTCTGTCAGCCAGCATCTCAGGGGACTTAGTGGCTTAAGCTGCTCTCCTTGCCATAATCAGGAGCCATTTTGGCTGACCATGGCTTCCCCCCCACCCCCGTTCCCATTTTTTTGCTTGGTGATCGCTTTTTCTGATCTCCACTGACAGCCCCTCTGAAGTGCCCAAGCAGCACACTGGTGGGGCTGTCAGTAGTTCACCACCATTTTAAAAATTATTTTGTTTGTGCCCCAAATGTGCGCAAAGTTTCATTAATTTTTTTTAATTAGCTGGAATTGCACAATTCCGGAGGTACACATTTGTTGTGCACATTTCCACGGGTACGAAAATGGGAAGCCTCGTCTGGGTAATGTCCAGGGAGGTACCTGCTGTCAAAATGCAGAGAGGTTCCCAATGGGGATTTTTGTACTTTGCTTTGTCTTGACAGCTGTCAAAAGGTGAGCTGTCAATTCAAAGCAAAGATGCAAGTGATCTTTGCTCACAAAAAGAGGGTGGAGGGATTTATCCCCCCTTGGCACTGGGATCTTCACAGTTTTTTTGTGTTCCCCGATAGGTCCCAGTGCCTCCAACTTTTCCACCGATTCCTGAGACTCTAGGTGCATGGGAAGATGGAAAAAAGAGCAGCCCACCCCCATTTACTGGAGTATGGAGGTTCGACAGCTACCTATCCAGAACCTCTACATGTAGATCTATCACTTTGCGAACTGCATAGATGTGTCGAGCCACAGAGTGGCAGCACAGCTAGAAATAGGCTGCCAATAAGTGTGAGTGCAGTTACCAGTTGATATTAAAACTGGGGCTTCTCCACTGAGCTTGCTAAGCAAGAACTTGGAGAGATTTCAGTCCAGCTGGGCCAATGTGATAAAGGGATTGAAGCCACAGAGGGAAGGATTAGCATGGCAGATGAATACAGTGCAGTTTTTCCATGGTAAATGCTAACCCAGCTCATCAAGGAGCTGGAAGATCTGGGTTGGGATGTGGGGGGAGAGAACCGGATGGATCACATATTGCCACATTAGTTTCCGTAACACATAGATCCTATTCCCTGGGACAAAGGACAATTAAATGCTTCCTCTGGGCCTCTAACACAAAAAAGAAACTGAGCTGGCAAGAAGTGTCCATAACAGCTACCAAGCACTCAAACAAATTTATCATGAGACTTTGTGTTTCACTAGGGAACTATCTGTAGTTTGCAATCACTTTGGGAGAGAAGCTGCTGGGGTAATTAATAAATTCTGAGTGCAGGTTGCTGGATTTTAAAGCTTTTAATAAACAGACGTTTAATACAGCAAAAGCAAATTTAGTTGAAGTCCCTGGTCTGAACCTTGATCATACAACATTCCTAGTTATCCAAATTATGTGCCCCCCACTCCCTGATGATCCATTTAAATAGTATCCCTGTTAATTTCTGGAGGTTCAGAAGTCTAATCAGATAAATAAGATAATACAGTTATTCTTTTAATCCTTGACTTGTATCATTCATAAGCCAGTCTATGCACAATTATTGATATCTTAATTTCTAGGGGAAATTCCAGGGTTTATTGCACTAAATGCTACAAACATAGTCAAGAACTGGTCTTTTTGTACTGAACAATCTCAATTTCTTTAAACCAGAGACACTCCAAGAACTTTCTCTTATTTATCATGAATTTAGAGATGACTGATTTTGGCTAATATGGGGATCTAATTGTATTAATATTCCTTGCCTTGGAATAACCCTGAAAGTGGCAATTGAGTTAATGGGAGATGGTGACGGAGTTGACAAACGCCACTCACAACAAAAAGGAGGGCATATGTTGTTTCACATAATTTACTCTAGGCTTGAAAATAACTACCCCCTTGTCCCCCATGACAAGAATCTTTCCCAAGTTTCTACACAGGCAAGCTTTTAAAGAGTTGGTTCTTTGTGTCTTGTAGGCCACAAATGACGAACATAGGTATGTATGGGCCGGGAAGCTAGTAAAAAAAAAGGAAAAAAAAGGGATAATAAGATTTATGAACTTATTTGCAAGATGGAGTGAGGAATTAAAAGTAGTCCTAATACAGTAAAAATAAAATTGTGTCTGTTTCATAACTTATAAGATTTTTGATTTTCCTTCATTCTGGTCATTCTCTCTACCATCACTGTTTTGTTTTGGCACACTTGTTAGTCAAGTAAATTATATGTTGTGTCTCTTGGCAGCATTCAGTACTATAAGAGAGATGCATGTTGGTGGGTGGGGGAGAAACTATGGGATAACTTTGCATTAACTAACATGGATTGACATTTGATGATACTGGTCTGAATCTTATATTCTGATGCATACTTGACCAGGTTTTCCTCTGTAGTGCTATTATCTAATGCAGAGGTGTACAACCTTTTCAGCCCCGAGGGCTGCATGTGAAGCTGGCTTGGGGGTCAGGGGCTGCATGCACATGAACACTTAGGCACACACACATACACATTCCAGCGAACCTGATACAAATAACTCTTTTCTTTCTGGGGCTACCAGTGGAGAAAAAGCAATCTGTATCGGGGTTGCTGGGGAAAGAATTTGGTGGTGGGGTGGTGGTGGCCAGCCCCCTTTGAGGGTTACAATTAAGGTATAGAGAGGGCAATTAAGCATAGGGAGGGGGCACATGTGGCCCCCAGGCTGCAGGTTGTGCACCATTGATGAAATAGGATCTCCACTACCTGTTTGAAACAGGACGGAATTCCTGCTGTAGAAGTAAATTTTGTTCAGGTTTCAGTTTAACAGAAAGGCCTGGAAGGGCAAATCAGACCCCTTGCCTTGACCTTCCTGGAAGATGCCCTGAGGGCCAATCAATCATCTATTGATATAGTATCTTCTCTGTTACGCTAAAGGCTACTGTGAGTCATATCTCCCTTGTTCTAGACTGAATTGATTACCGAATGTAAAGCCATGATCTAGTTTATCTTGGTGTTTCCTTTTTGGAATTGTCTCTCATTTCTTGTACTGACTCGTTACCTGATCTCTACATGATGCTATTTATTATAAATTGAAGTGTCTTCCTTTCATTCTTGTTGGCATTCCTGACTGTGCTCAGATGCCATCTGTGAATTCATTAATAAACTTTCCTCTATAAGAACCTCTCCAAACACAACGCAGCGGATCATTTTTCCACAACACTGCCCCCTTTCTATTTAACTTATATATAAAGGAGATAATGGAATTAAAAGGAGAACATTTTTCATTCCTCCTGTCAGTAAAAAGAAAATATCTATATTTCTTTATTCTAATGATATGGCATTTCCACCCAAAACAAATTGGGCTATGGAGACTACTATCTGCCTGGAGTAATACTTCTTAGAGGAATGGCTAATTATCTGAAAACTAAAGTTCTCATCTTTGACAGCAAAGCAGTATCATACACATATTCATATGAGATTGAACAGGTGCAGTATTTCAACTATGTAGGGGTCTTGTTTACCAGTACAGCACAGCAAGGAAAGCATTTTGGGTCATCCAGGCAGAGAAGGTGATCAATCAATTTCCGGTATCCTAAGATGATGGAGGTCTTAACCATTCTGGAAATCTTACTGTAAAAACAATAATTATATGGATTTGAAATCTGGTGCTTTTAAAAGCACTTCAATTTTGGGAGTTTGCAAGAATAGACTTTTATGATAAATTCTTTGTCTACCAAAAACTACACCAACCTGCATATTAAAAACTGAAACACTTGTAATAAATGAATGTACATAAGAGTTTATTTAACTACTGTGTTAAACTTCAGTCTTTAACACAGAACAAGGCACCAAAGTTATTTTAACAAACTCATAAATAACAAACTCAGAACAATGATAAGTAAGGTCCCATGGCAAGCGACTCTAATGAGAAAAGGAGCCCAGGATGGGTGGGAGTTTTTTAAAAAGGAAATTTTAAAGGCACAATTGCAAACAATTCCCACAAGGAAAAAAGGCAGAGGGTAACAGAAGAAGCCAATGTGGCTTCACAATAAACTCAAAGATGACCTGAAAACAAAAAAGGACACATATAGGAAGTGGGCTACAAGGAAGGCCATGCTACAAGGGAAGAGTACAGGCAACTAGCACAGAACTGCAGGAATAGTGTCAGGAAGGCTAAAGCTGAGAATGAGCTAAGGTTAGCGAGGGATGCTAAAAACAACAAGAAAGCTTTCTTCAGATACATGCACAGTAAAAGACAGAGGAAAGAAATGGTGGTTCAACTACGCAATGAGGATGGCAAATTGATAACAGAAGACAAAGAAAAGGCAGAAGTGTTCAATTCCTACTTCGGCTCTATCTTCGGGTCTATGACCCCCCTGGCAAACCTGAAGTGCAGACTGAAGGGGCAGGATTGCAGCTTGAGATTGATAGGCAAATGGTCAAGGAGCACCTGATTACTCTGAACGAGTTTAAATCTCCAGGGCCTGACGAGCTGCATCCTGGAGTAATGAAGGAACTGGCAGAAGAACTCTCAGAACCACTGTCTATTATCTTTGAGAAATCATGGAGGACAGGTGAAGTGCCAGATGACTGGAGGAGGGCAAATGTTGTTCCCATCTTCAAAAAGGGCAAGGAGGAGGAACCTGGGAACTATAGGCCAGTCAGTCTGACATCGATCCCTGGGAAAATGTTGGAGCAGATTATAAAAAAGTCAGTTTGCAAGCACCTTGAAAGCAATGCAGTGATTACTAGAAGCCAGCATGGATTTGTCAAGAACAAATCCTGCCAGACTAATCTGATCTCATTTTTTGATCGGGTAACCTCCCTTGTGGACTGTGGGAATGCTGTGGACATCATATATCTGGACTTCAGCAAAGCTTTCGACAAAGTGCCTCATGATATCCTGATTAGCAAGCTAGCTAAAAGTGGGCTAGATGGAACAACTATCAGGTGGATCCACAATTGGCTACAGAATCGGACTCAAAGAGTGCTTATCAATGGTACCTTCTCAAACTGGGGAGAGGTAACGAGTGGGGTACCACAGGGCTCGGTCCTGGGCCCAGTGCTCTTCAACATTTTTATTAATGACTTGGATCAGGAGGTACAGGGAATGCTTATCTAATTTGCAGATGACACAAAGTTGGGTGGAACAGCTAATACTCTGGAAGACAGAAACAAAATTCAAAGTGACCTCGATAGGCTGGAGCGCTGGGCTGAAAACAACAGAATGAAATTTAATAGGGATAAATGCCAAGTGCTGCACCTAGGGAAAGGAAACCAAATGCACAGTTACAGAATGGGGGACACTTGGCTCAACACTACTACGAGTGAGAAGGATCTTGGAATTGTGGTGGATCACAAACTGAATATGAGCCAACAATGCGATGTGGCTGCAAAGAAGGCAAATGCTATTTGGGGCTGCATTAATAGAAGTATAGCTTCCAAATAGCGGGAAGTGATAATTCCCCTTTACTCAGCACTGGTTAGGCCTCATCTTGAGTACTGCCTCCAGTTCTGGGCACCACACTTTAAGAAGGATGTAGACAAACTGGAGAGGGTTCAGAGGTGGGCAACAAGGATGATAAAGGGACTGGAAACAAGGCCCTATGAGGAGAGACTGAAAGAACTGGGCATGTTTAGCCTTCAGAAGAGGAGACTGAGGGGAGATATGATCGCACTCTCTTCCAGTACTTGAAGGGATGTCACACAGAGGAGGGCCAGGATCTCTTCTCGATCATCCCAGTTTGCAGGACACAGAATAATGGGCTCAAGTTACAGGAACCTAGATTCCACCTAAACATCAGGCAAAATTTCCTGACTGCCAGAGCAATAAAACAATGGAATCAACTACCTAGGGAGGTGGTGGGCTCTCCCAATCTGGAGGCATTCAAGGTGCGGCTGGACAGACATCTGTCAGGGATGCTTTGACCTGGATTCCTGCATTGAGTAGGGGGTTGGACTCGATGGCCTTGTAGGCCATCGAGTAGAGTTGGCCCCTTCCAACTCTACTTTTCTATGGTTCTATGATTCAATGATTCTAAGTTCTGTTTTACTAAAACATGCAAATTTCTCTCAACAGACTTGTGGGTTCAGAAAGTCAACCAAATGATTTATGGCTACAGGTTCCCCCATCATATTTTTTAGAAACTGGAACAGATATTGCAAAGAAATAATTTAAATCCAGATTATATTATTATTTTACACAATGTGATCTGATGCTTGTTTCTAATCTTAAGATCAAACTCATGGTACATAATGATTTGTATATTTTATATTTTTATAAACATTTGCATACACCTTACCTCACATATCTCTGTAAATTCCCTTTGAGTAAAGCATTTACTTTGTTAAGAACTCAGCAGGTATCCGTTTTTTTTGAGGGACGTTTGCAATAACAATCCTTATAATTATTGCTACTCTATTTGTAGAGATTATACAGTTTTAGATGAGAGAGACAATTACTTGTTTTGTTTCCTTATCTCTGGGGATGCAAAGCAGAAATTTCTCTGTATGCCTCCACCCACTGTCCCATACAGCAAACAAACATGCCCAGGGAACATTTAACTTCAAAAGGGAGGGGGATTGCTTCCTGAGTCCAAATACAAGTTATCAGTCTAAGCAAATGTCATCCATAGGATCAGCTTGATCCAAATTGTAGTCAAAGCACTCAAAATCCGGTCTCTTTGGCAATATTAATTTGTATAAAGTCACTTTGCATTCCCCTCCCCGCCTCAAAACAGAATTAGGGTGGTGAGCTGTCACAAATTGCTGCTAGTCATATGCCTTAACTACACAATAATTTCTTCTACAAACCAAACCAACAGCAAGAAGAATTAAGAGTCAGAGACATGCAATGGGGCCCATTGTATTGATACCAGCTGCTAGAGTACTGTAATCACTTCTGGTAAACATTGCAACAAGCCTTTCATTTTGTGCAGCCTGTGCCGCAGGCTGGAATCAAGATGCGTTCAATCAATAATAATGGTGTGATTTTGTTTTGGCTTGAAGAAGGGAATGAAGGAAATGCCTGAGTGAAATTCCCGCTTCCATCAGTATTGTAGGTGAGGCATTAGTGAGGGGCACCTCCATGATTCTGACCTGGCTTCTGAACAGGCAGCAGCTGAATCTTCCTCTCACTCAGCTTGCTATTAGGTTCTGTAAGTTGGGAGACTGCAAGGACTTGCAGCAGGGCTCAGCCTCCCTTCTTCCTCAAAGCAAACACTGGGAGAAGGGAAGGGATGGAGGGTGAGAACAGTGTGGTCGCTTCCAACGTAAGCCACAGTACACAGAAATGGGATTAAACTTCTTTCTGAATGCTGTATAAGTAGTCCCAGACTTCAGCAGTACAGTGTAAGGACGTGGTTTGACATCTCACCTCCCCACACTGTACTGGAGAATTCAGGGCTGGATGCGCAGCAAGGTCTGCAGTCAGCTCCAAGCCCCATGATCGAGTTGTGATCCTTTCCCTCCCCTTTCTAGTTATAAAGTACTGCTGGCTCTTTAAGATCATGAGGGGAAAACTGCCCTTCCCCAAATCCTCTATAGTGCAGCAATATAACGGGTCTTCTGAGGCTCAAGGAAGGTCCTAAGGAAACAAATATGCAGCTCTGCACATACTTGGCTGGCAAAAGAGTTTCCCATTTATTCAATGGGATGGGCAACAGAAGCATGTAAACCTAGGCACTGATATTTCATATCAATGTAAGAAGACAGAATTGCCAGTTGCAGCCAGTGGTACCGCTAGCCATGGACCTTGGGGCAGGGGTCTGGAGCCCCAGACAGGAGAGCAGGGTGGTGGCACTTTAACTGCCAAAAACTAAAAATAAAATAAAAAATGAGCTCACTCCAGTGAAGTTTGCAGCAGCAGCAGTGATATGCTGAAGGTCAGGTGAGAAGCAGCTTTTGGCATAACAAAAGGCTTTGCCTTTTTAAAAAAATAACTCAGTCTGATATCCATTCTTTTGATGCAAATCAGTGCTAAGTTCCTATACATGCTCATTCTAACACATCAGTATCGTGAGGCTTTTCCCCCAGGCAGCTGGTTTAACTTTGTTGGCTTAATTTTAAAAATCTCAATCTTGAAGTTTGTATAAATTGTAGCAATACCAATGACTTTTTAATACTTAATATTAGATCCTTTATTAAGCCAGCTACAAGGTTTTTTGTTTTGTTTTTTTAACCTGACCTTGTGTTTCCTCCTTGCCTTGCTCTCATCTCAGCGCAGGTGCAGAGCCTGTATGTGTGATGCACAGAGACCAAGAAGAAGAACTTTGGTTCCCTCCACTGTTTGCCCCCAGCCACTGACATTCAGAGGTAGATTGCCTCTGATCATGGAGATTTTATTTAGCTATTACAGTGAATACTCGTTGATAGACCTATCCTCTTCCATACATTTGTCCAATCCCTTTTAAAAGGCATATAAGCTAGTGGCCACAACCACATTCATCAATTATGCACTGTGTGAGGAAGACTGCAGGTGGCGGCTTGCACATTTTAATTCTTCCACATGAAAAAATATCTGTGCAATCAGAAAACTAGTATGTCAAGCAGAAGGTTAGTCTGGAAATCTCCCTGACATGCTAGCTTTCTATACACATGGATATTTTTAGATGGGGAAGCATTTCATCCATGTGATTCAGTAACATAAGTAAAGCCCTGTTGGACCAGACCAAAGGCACATCCAGTCCAGCATCCTGCCTCCCACAGCACCCACCAAGATGACCCCAGGAAACTCACAAGCAGGACAAGAGGGAAAAGCCTTGCCATTTGGTTCACCTGTATCGACTGAGCCTTGGTTACTTGGGACATGTTTGCAGGCTTGACCCTCTACAAGTTTCCCCAGAATTACATTGTACTGCGTTATAAGCATAAGGCTGCAACCTTAAATTGCCCATTTCATTCTACACTACTGACTTGGCTATCCTGTGACAAGTCTTTCAGCCCAATCCCAAGCATGTTTACTCAGAAGCAAATCCTGCTGTCTTTGCTGGGACTTACTCCCTAGTAAATGTGTTTATGATTGCAGCCTTAGTTGCAAAAAAAAAAGGAAGCATTGTAGTCCAACAACATCTGAAGTTGCCCACCCCTGTCTTAGCTGATGCCTTCTCGAGTAGGGTGACTCTGGCTTTATTCCATGGCAAATGATACGTCAGGTTTTTCAGCAGCAATGCGATCAGATTCTGCTTCCATCTCATTCTTGTGTATATTTAACAACAAAGTGGGCATAATACTGCAGTATTAAAAACAAACACCTTATGTCCAGACACATTGGACAATTAACTTATGGAAGCAAAGTACAACTCTGCTTGACAGCAGAATTGATCCCTAACATGAAACAGCTTAAGCAGGTTGCGTCAGGCAGCAGGTTATAGAGGATGGAAGATTTGAGACCCACAGTTTAATTTTCTAATATATCTTAATTTTAATTTTATGCATCTGTATGCAGGCCACAACCATGTTTGGGAGGACTGCTCTGCCACTGCTACTATGCAGGCCCACAGAGTTTGGCCCCTCACCAGTCAACCTACATCCAGCTTCCATACCTATCAAATTCTTTTGTCACTGTGGAGGTATGGAAGCTATGTGGTGTAGTAGTTACAGACCACATCCACATGATCACTGCAGCCCTACAACAGACCATGGGGTATTTGAGGGTTGTTTAACCCTTAAACAACCCCTGCTGCCTGGGTTCAGACAACACAACAGACCATGTTCAAAATGGCCAACAGGATGCACTGCAAGCCACTTAGGCTTAAATAAGCCATGGTGGGCTGCGGTGATCAAGCGAACGGGCCCAGCATGTAGAACTAGAACCAAGGAGAACCATGTTCAATTCCCCACTTGGCAATGAAGCTCACTGGGCAACTCTGAACTCTGAACTTTTATCCCGACCTAGCTTCACAGGATTGTGATGATAAAATGGGAAGGGGGGACCATGTTTGTCACCTTGAGTTCCTTGCATATATAAATGTAATAAATAATAAAATGAAACCAGTGACCCTTTGTTGTGCTTCTTCAGCCTAGGCTCAGAGAATGCATGATCTGTTCTGGCAGCGGTAATGGAGATCGTGAACTTCAAGCTCCCTTGAAACTCTTAGCAGTTCTCAGTCCACTAACACTGCCTGAGCCCATTGCCAGGAGCGACACCCACCTGTCCTTGCCTAAGCCTGCTGCCAACTTGCCTTTGTAAGCTGAAAATGCAGCACACATGTTCTCTGTAAAGATAAGTGATACTCTCCTCCCCAAAATCTTGATTTGGAATTGGCTCAACCTAAAATGAGCATCTTTCCCCTGAAGCATAAAATAAATTGTTTTATTTTTGAATCCATTCTGAGCTTGAGGCTCCCTCGTGCTCCCAATGACATCCTGAAGCCAAGTCGGCTGCAGATCAGATCTGAATCTGATCAGAAAGGAAACTGAAAACTGTCCTCAGTGGGAAATGATATCAAGATTTAGATGCCAGAGACTTTTTTTTTCCCAATTCAAGGTTCTCACACCAGGGTCTTCACTGAGTATTAATTTTTTAAGATGCGATTTAAAACTTTTCAAAGGTGGCATTTCTTGCTTCATAAACCTTGTAGAATGAACCTAGCAGATAACAGCAGTGCATGACAATCCTCTTGATGGAACTGGTCATTGTGGATACATTATATGGTCATGTGTCATTAGTCAGTCATTTAAACAGTGATAAGACATGGAAATTATGACATTTGGCGTTGATAAGTTCTATAAATTTGCTGACACTTCTTTCTGTAGGAGAGATTGATTGACCCCCTAAACCTTCCGTGGTTGAGAAAGTTACCCAAATTACATCATCTTCATCTGTAGAAACCATTATCACCATTACATAAAAAGATGGAGCAACATAACAATACTGTTGTCTAAAGTTGACATAAAGGAATTTAGAGCATAGGCACCAAGATCACAGGCACCTGGTTAATAGTTAAAAGTCAATACCTGAAATACAAAACTTTAGGCTGCTTTTGCAGTGTCTAGGTATCACTGGAACCCAGAATAAATAAATAAAGTTTAAAGTAGCTTGCAGTTGCGGGAGGCAGGGGAATTCAGGACTTTGCATGACAAAGTGAAAAGCCGGGATGGCTTAAGGCTTTTCATGATGGTCCCCGCATTTTCGGGGCAGTTGGAGACTATACCAGAGACCCCTTTGAGGGCATGGCAGGACTAACTCTTGTTTCTCAGCCTTGCTTAGTGACCATGTAAATATTAAAGGTTTGCACACCATAGGTCAGTAATTTCTGTGTTTTTGCTCCATTGATAGTATTTTGTTGTGTCTGTATTACCTTGCTGTTTTTAGTACCGTATTTTTCAGTGTATAAGACGATACGATGCGCTCTACGTGGGGTTACCCTTGAAGACGGTTCGGAAGCTGCAGCTGGTACAGAACGCGGCGGCTCGCCTGGTTAAAGGCAGCCGCCGGCGGGATCACATCACGCCAGTGCTGAAGGATTTGCACTGGCTACCAGTTGCTTGCCGAGCCGAATTCAAGGTGTTGGTTTTGACCTTTAAAACCCTATACGGCTCTGGTCCAGTGTATCTCAAGGAGCGTCTCCAGCAACACCAAGTGGGCCGCTCAACAAGATCTGCCACGGATGGCCTTCTCCTTGTCCCTTCAGCCAGAGCAGCTAGACTGGTGGGGACGAGGAAGAGGGCCTTTTCTGTGGCGGCCCCCGTACTGTGGAACTCTCTCCCGAGTGACCTCCGCCATGCCCCCTCTCTGATGAGCTTCCGTCGCTCATTAAAAACCTGGTTGTTCAGGCGGGAATATGGGGTGGGTTAAGATTTTAAAATTTTTATATTGTTTTAATGTATTTTATTGTATTTATGTATTTTATTGTGTGTACATCGCCCAGGGTGGCCAGTTGCCGGCCAGATGGGCGATAAATAAATATTAATAATAATAAATAATAATAAATAAATACTTTTTCGTTAAATTGTTAGTCGAAAAATTGAGGGTTGTCTTATACACGGAAGTACGGTATGCTGAGGTGCCAGTCCTGTGTGGACTTCGCCCGCACGCAGCCCCTGCTGTCCGCAGCAAAGCACATGGCCCATCCACTGGTTGCTATAGCAATGCCTCCTCTCCACAGGTTGCTGACAGCTGCTTGGGATTGCTGCTGTCTCCCTTCACACACACATGCACGCACCACCACCACCACCCTGTATTTTTTGTGCCACTCTTGCCAAATGGAAGCTGAAGGCCGAACAATCAAGGGAGCGTTGTCTCACACTCTCTCTGGCTCTCTCTTCCCCTCCCCAGGCACAAACATCAATGACAACCTTAAAAAAAAATACACACACACAACCTTCTACTATTTGCATGAAAATATAGCACCAAAAATCCCCCCGTCCTCTGTTCTTCTGCGGTGCGGACTGCTGCGGAGGCTGCGCGCATGCTCGGGGACATCGAGGGCTGCTGCACAGGCCGCCTGCGGCAGCTAAGCCTCACCCGCCCACCCGGAGCCCTGCAGGGCGGGCGCCGGTCCTGAGCGGTGCGGACTGCCGTGGAGGCTGCGCACATGCTCGGGGATCTGCAGCAGGATGCTGGCCTTGGTGGCTGCCCCATGAAGCGCCGCCATCGCAGCCCCGCGGCACAGAGAGAGCGGAGGGCCGTGAGCAGGAGCGAGTGCTGTGCCGCCGTGAGGGGGCGGGCACAGGGGAGAAGCCAGCGAGGCCAAGTGGAGTCTGCGAGGGGAGCGGCTCAGGCACACCCGCCGCTCGGCCCAGTCCAGCTGCGCGCTGCGGGCCCAGGCGCCAGCAGCCATGCGGATCCGGAACAACAGGCTGGCCCGCCCGAGCAGCCCTATGGGAAGTCAAGCATGGGCTGAATTGCCCATTCACAAACACCCCACCCAAAATTTTGATTTCTGAATTTTGGGTTGGAAAAGTGGGGGTCGTCTTATACATGGGGGCGCCTTATACACGGAAAAATAAGGTACTTTCTGTTTTACTTTCTTTTTTATTTCTTCTCAAGTTTTTACACCAAAAGACAGGATAAAAATGTTTTAATAAAAATCAAATCATAGCATACCTCACTCAGACTCAACATTATTTTTGTAGCTGCATTTTATAGCACTGATACTCAAAGTAGAATAAAAGGAAAGCATTTCCTTTTCAGAGCGAATAGAATTAATGCTAATCCAAATTATTTTTTGGAAATGATATGGAATCAATATACGGATTTTAGATGATGTAGATTTTTTTTTAATGAAATTGCAAAATGGTCATAAGTGTGGCAGCTGCAGTTATTCAATTGTTAACAGTGTGAGAAATGGGCATGTTTAGCCTTCAGAAGAGGAGACTGAGGGGAGATATGATAGCACTCTTCCAGTATTTATTTATTTATTTATTTAATACATTTTTATACTGCCCAATAGCCGAAGCTCTCTGGGCGGTTTACAACAGTTAAAATCATAAAATACAATATAAAATATAAAATTTAAAAACACAGATTAAAAACAAACAGCAGAGCTAGCAGCAGCAGTTACAATAACGGAATTAAAAACAATTACAAGATTAAAATGATTAAAATGATTAAAATGCCTGGGAGAACAGAAAGGTCTTCACCTGGCGCCAGGAAAGAATAGAAAGTAGGCGCCAGGCGAACCTCTTTGGGGAGCTCATTCCATAACTGGGGTGCCACAGCAGAAAAGGCCCTCCTCCTAGTTGCCACCTGCCTCACTTCCTTTGGCAGGGGCTCTCGGAGAAGGACCGCTGAGGAAGATCTTAGTGTCCGGGCAGGTACATATGGGAGGAGACGATCCTTCAGATACCCTGGCCCCAAGCCGTTTAGGGCTTTAAATGTTAGCACCAGCACTTTGAATCGGGCCCGGAAACAGACTGGCAGCCAGTGCAGATGAGAAAGCACTGGCATAATATGTTCTCGTCGGCCAGTCCCGGTTAATAATCTTGCTGCCCTATTTTGGATCAGCTGAAGTTTCTGGACCGTTTTCAAAGGCAGCCCCACATATAACGCATTGCAGTAATCCAAACGAGAGGTTACCAGGGCATGGATAACTGTAGCTAGGCTATCTCTGTCCAGATAAGGACGTAGTTGGTATATCAGCCTAAACTGATAAAAGGTGCTCTGTGCCACCGAGTTGACCTGTGCCTCAAGTGACAGTTGGGGATCCAAGAGCAGCCCCAAACTACGAACCTGATCCTTCAGGGGGAGTGCAACCCCATCCAGAACTGGTTGAATATCACTTAGCCTGGGCAGACGAACCACCCACTAACAGTACCTCCGTCTTATCTGGATTGAGTCTCAGTTTATTAGCCCTCATCCAGTCCATTACTGTGTCCAGGCACTGATTCAGAACAGCCACTGCCTCACCTGGATTAGATGAAAAAGAGAGATAGAGCTGGGTGCCATCTGCATATTGATGACACCTCAGCCCACACCTCCGGATAACCTCTCCCAGTGGTTTCATGTAGATGTTAAACAGCATAGGGGATAAAATAGAGCCCTGTGGCACCCCATGGCATAACTGCCAAGGGACAGAGCAGTAATCCCCCAGCACCAACTTTTGGAATCGGCCGCCCAAGTAGGATCGGAACCACTGGAGCGCAGTGCCTCCAACTCCCAACCCAGACAACCTATCCAGAAGGATACCATGGTCGATGGTATCGAAAGCCGCTGAGAGGTCCAAGAGAATCAACAGGGTTGCACTCCCCCTGTCCCTCTCCCAGCAGAGGTCATCCCACAGGGCGACCAAGGCAGTTTCCGTTCCAAAACCAGGCCTGAATCCAGATTGAAATGGATCTAGATAGTCCGTTTCATCCAAGAGTGCCTGGAGTTGACCAGCAACCACCCGCTCAAACACCTTGCCCAGGAATGGGATATTAGCTACCAGCCTGTAGTTATTAACATCATCCGGGTCCAGGTTAGGCTTTTTGAGGACAACTTAAAGGGTTGTCACACAGAGGAGGGTCAGGATCTCTTCTCGATCATCCCAGTTTGCAGAACATGGAATAATGGGCTCAAGTTACAGGAACCCAGATTCCACCTAAACATCAGGAAAAAATTCCTGACTGTCAGAGCAATAAGACAATGGAACCAACCTAGGGAGGTGGTGGGCTCTCCCACTCTGGAGGCATTCAAGGTGCAGCTGGACAGCCATCTGTCAGGGATGCTTTGACCTGGATTCCTGCATTGAGCAGGGGGTTGGACTCGATGGCCTGGTAGTGGTAGGCCCCTTCCAACTCTACTTTTCTATGATTCTATGAATATAGCATAGCTAAGAAACATTTCACACATTACCTTTTCTGAGAGGGGTAGTCGTTTTCATGTTAAAAAGGTAACCTGAAGCTTTAAAACTGATGCAAATGTAAAGCAAGAGGCTTGCTCAGAACAGCTATTGTAGGCTTCATTTCTAGGCTGCCTCTATGATATCTATCTGGGTGAATTAACAGTTTTGACCTAAATTTGAAAGATATTCAAATTATTGGGGAGAGATTTGACAACTCCCTCCCCTATAGAAATGTTAATTTCTCTCCAGTTTGAAATGACCCATAATGTTAATTCACTAGCTTTTGCTTAGAGACAGTATTCAGATATAACCTCTTTTCCCTTAATTACTCTGATTTTATAACAAAGACCCCTTTCTTGGCAGGAGCATATAAAAGAAAAATGAGATAAACATGAGCCAGACTCCCTTGTTCTTGCTGATTCTTTTTTTTTTTTTTTAACTAACTAAGGGTAAATAAGGATTAAACACAGCTAACTTTTGTTTACTGTTGAAATGGTGAACCTGGTGTCAGATGAGCATTTACAAGGACATATTGTCTCGGGCCTTGGGAGATTCAGCTCTCTGCAGAAATCATTTGTAACTGTCAAATGTTTATCATTTACTGCATTTCAAACTGGGTAACTCCAGGAACTGGGATGAAGCCAGCAGATGGTGACAGAAATTAAACTCATGATATGGTTCAGTAATCAGTGAGCCTTGGAAAGAAAGAGGTGCTCTCCCCTTCCTCATCCCCACACTGTACCCTTGCTTGATTCCAAGGCTAAACATGATAAACACACCCTACTGCTTGTTTTCTGTCTACAATATCCTCCTAGGCAAAGACAACTGGCAGAGCTAGCTAGAATCCAAACCATTCCAAGTCCAGCTTCAAGACCATGGCACTTCACATTTTAACAAAGGAGCTGGAATTCATAAACACATATCACTGGGGGAAGCCATTGCTCAGCTGGTACAGAGCTATGGAGCCAACGCTCAAGGCAGCTATGCAAATATAGCACAGATGGGGGGGAAAGGACAATATTTTAACTCTCATTAAGATAGCTTAAAACAAGGAGAATTAAGTTATGTGTATATCGGTTCTGCATTGTCTTGACGTGACTCTGTGTGCTTGAAGCTACTGAGATAGTAAAGGTTACCGACACTCCATTAAAGTTCAAATTGCCAAAGTCTTTGTTCATCACGACTAATACACTTGCAAGAGATCAAGATGGTAAAAGAAATGTATAAATTCCAAAGCCTAAGAGAAAAGCAGCTAGCTCCCTTTCCTTGCCAAGGTTGCTATTGGACCCTGACAGAGAATGCAGATTATACAGAAGGGCAATAGACGCTAACCCAATCTGGCTCTGTCATGCCCAAAAGAGTTGCTATGCTTTGCTAAAAAGGAGAATATGGCGCATTACTCATTGGTGCAGTGTAGGAAATGCTGCATTATCCTTCCCTCCTTACATTCTGTATAATCTCCCTATTTAAAAGGTGCTGTAATGCAAGGTGCAATCCCCAGCCCTACAACTCAATCACATATTTATTAATTTGTGACACCAGGTGTCCACTAACTGTCTCTGCAGCTTTCCTTGTGAGTGTGTGTGTGTGTGTGTGTGTGTGTGTGTGTGAGTTTATTGATTCTGGTCCCTTCCTGCTCGCTTTGCTCAAACCCTTCCGCTGCTAGGCATGCAAGAGAATTTCTGTGCTGCTGCAGGTAATAATTGAAAAAGACAGAAATGCTCAATATGACTCATACATTATTCAACTTATCAGCTGCCCAAGAGAAAAAGAAAAGGAGAGGTGTTTGCATGTCTACCTCTCCTGCTATCAACAGAAGAAATAATTTTCAATTACACTAAGTGTATGCAGCTCTGTTCACCAACAGAATCTGGAGTCAGAGATGGAAGTGGAGAATGAAGGATAGCGCAGGGAAGTAACTGCTACAGAATATTTGCTTGTGCTTGGATTCTTGGCTCCAGTTTGCTTCTTAATGATGTACCAAATGGAATATGTTAGCAAGGAGAAAGAACACCACAATCCATGGCAGAAATCTAAATCAAGGTCCCATATTACCCAGCTGAAATGACATTACAGAAGCCAACTAAACCCTGATCGACTGGTTGTGAACTTCTGACTGTAATGCAAAGTCCTAAGGGGAGCATTGGGAATATTTTTGCAGCATATATTTATAATAATGCATATAAAAGACAGGACTTTGCCAAAAGCTAGACACTTCTTGAAAAAATAAATACCAGGACCATTTCTACCATCCAAAGATTATTTTAACCTGCACTATCAGGAACAAGAAAAAACTCTTCAACCAAAAAAACCCCTTGACATTCACCCCTGGAGCAATAAGAGAAGGACTGATATTGAGGCTGTTATTGCATCCATTCCTTACCTACCAGAATGTATTTTTTTTAAAAAAACACAACAACCCTGCAGTAAACCCAATAGGATAGCCATTTTTCTTATACTAATCTTACACACAAATATTCTAATTTCAGAGTTGAAATTTTTCAAGATAGAGTTAAGCCTTCTGAATTCCTTAAAATATATTGAGTAGAACCTTAGAGAACTGATAGTCAAGTAAAAATAGGTTAAGGAGCAGCAGTTGGTATAAGGACTGCAAATATTTGGAACTACCTGATCTATCCTTAAGCTCTCTGATATAGAGGCTCCCATTAATACCAGTGTAAAACATCACGAGATACTACAGACTTATCTTTCCTGCTTGATCATTGACAAACAATGTTCCAGTTGAGAAACAATCTGAAAAAAAGTTTTTAAAAAAGAAGCAGCAGCAATGTTTTTTCTTAACGTATATATTGCAATATAAGCCTTCCTCACTGGAAGACTGCACTAGTTAATAATTTATATAAACCAAGATATCTGCTTAATCCTTTGTTTTCAAAACAGATTTTTCCATTTTAGACAATTAGGGCAAATTAAAATTGATTCAGAGAAAACAGCACATACAGGCATCTCCTGGCCATCTATGAAATCATTAGACAGATATATACCATCAAACAAATAGGAGGTCAGCACAAAAAAAGGTGGGGGGAAGAGGAGAGGCAGGACAAAGAAAAGGACTTTCCCCCTTCTTTTTATTTTCCTTCTCCATTTCCCACCCACGGCCACGCTTCCTCACCCAATCTAACTACAGAGATCTGCACATAGAAGGCTCCTCCTAGGCATATATAATTTGCTGGATCTGGAATCCCAGGCCTAAATTTGGATGAACATCCAGATGTGCATTCCAGAGCCTATGCTGTCTATCAGCACTACATTGCTTTCAGTGAAATGTGTATCTTCACATGGAGTATGCATTTCATTGAAAGCAATGCAGTGCTATTAACAGATATCTGCACTTGGATATGCATCTTATTTACCTTGTAATCCTTTAAGCTGTGTGGAGACATTTCCCCCTCACAGTTTAAACCAGTGGCAGAGAACCCTTTTCCTGGCAAGGTCCACAGAAGGCCGGTTCGCATTCGCATGATCACAGCAAGGGAAATAAGACACGGTAGCTGCACGTGCCAGTTGCATGCCGGCCGCATTTCCCTAATTACCTTCGCTGGTGCTGCACTATGTGAGGGTTGCTGCCCCCTCAAACAAGCCATGCTGCCTGGGTTTGGACTACATAGCGAGCTGCACCGGTGAGGGTAATTAGGGAAACCCGGCCAGGACACAACCAGCACTTGTGGTGGGGTTAACAAGCTGTGATTGTGTGAACTTGTCATTACCTCAGTCAGAATTTGCTGGGGACTTTCACCAGCAGTGAAATATGGGTGTGGTCAGAGCAAGTGGGTATGGCAAGAGCGAGGCATGTACACACACATTCGTGTGCAAGAGCCTGCCGGCCCAGCTTCTTTCTTTCTCTTCTAGCCTCTGAGGGGGGGGCGGGGATGGCCTGAGGAAAGGGAATGGCCTGGGAAGAACTCTGCAGTCTGGATTCTGAGGCCTGGCAGTCTAGATTTAGGCTGCACTCCAGAGGTTCTAAAGGACCCTCTGACAGCATGCACCTCTGGGCACACCCCTCCAAGCACAATTTTTCATTCTGCACATTACACACATCAAAGTGAGAAAAAAGAGGTACAATCCTAAGATAAAAAAAACCAGTGGCATCACTAGCATATAGGGAAAGGTTAGGAATATTTTAAGCACAGTGCACTGCATAGCCTTAAGCATTTCCCCTTATAGATACAATACTGAAATCCAGATCTTGCTGTAAACTCCTCTTCAAGCATACATGTTACTCGAGAGTAGCTGCTTTTCCAAGTAATACATCATAGCCTTATCCGTCCAGGAGCCTCAATGTATGTTCTTAATAATAAAATTATTATTAATAAAACATTGAAAGGGATTGGATTTGAAAAGAACACAGTAAGCAAAACATAAAGCCTTTTATATAAGCGGGAGAAACAGCAAACATAACCAACAGCAAATTCTAGAAGTCCAGTCTTTCCAAAATGAACAACTAGCTATAGTATGTAGTGTCCAATTGTAACACAGCAATTAAACAGGCTCCCACCTACCTTCTAACACTGTCAGTTTGGCACTGGTGTTTATCTCCCCAATACTGTTAGTAGCCATGCACTCGTAGATTGCTTCATCCCGAAGGACACGCAGAGGCTGAATGCGTAGAACTGATCCAGACCCATCATCAAATTCAATAACCTTTTCCAAAAGAAGGGGAAATTTATTACCAGTTTCTTACTGGAACTGATCCAAAGACAACCATGGGTTTGTGCATATGTAATGTTCCAAGTTCTTTAACTATGGTTGAGAAATTGGGAAAGGGCCAGGGCCTGCACATGCCCCCCAGTTCCTTCACTCTCCAGTGTATCCCCCAACCTCATTAACCATGGTTAAAGGCTTACATTATGCTCACCATAGTTCCCCGTTAACAAGTGTTTGGAAACAAGGCTGTGGCTTATGCTGGCTCAGCTTGTCTGAGTGTGGAAAGCTAAGCAGGGTCAGGCCTGGTTATTACTTGGATGGGAGACCCTTCCTCTAGTTTCCTGCATTGAGCAGGGGGTTGGACTCGATAGCCTTGTAGGCTCCTTCCAACTCTATGATCTATGAGGCTTCAAATCTTAATTTCCCATCCTGATTCATAGTGAACGCTTGTTAGCATTAACCATGGTTAATCATCTGACACAAAAAATAAAGGTTGTAAATGTAAAATCAATAGCCAGGTTTGCACATCACTTTAAACCCAGAGAGGTTCTGGAACCTCTCTGGGCTTAAAGTGGCCCTGGGCCCCAGCTACACCCAGGCACAGCAGGGGTCCATAGGCTCCGCGTCTCCCCTCTTCCTCCCTTAAGTCCTCCCGTCTGTTATCCCAGGGGGTGCTCCTGTGCGGTGTCTAGGGTAGCGAGAGGGGATAACAGCTGGCAAAAAGTGCCCAAGCAGCACTTTCACCAGCTGTCATTTCCCCTTCCTTGATGGGGCTGCTACTCACCAGAGTAACGGCCCTGCTGAGCAACAGCAACAAGCCCCATGGCGTTGCATTTCCTCGAGAGTAAACACAGTGCCACAGGGCTTGTCTGTGGGTCTTTCATGGTGCGGCCTCCTCAGAAAGGTACCTTCCCATTCTGCCTTGCCTAGCCACCCCCCCCTTGACTAATCTTGTGTGGGGGTGGTGAGGCTCAGCAGTGGCTGCTGTCGCCACACGCCTATTCTTCCACCAGCCCCCAATGGGGCTGGGAGAGAAAGAGGCATGCAGCAGCAGGCTCTCCCAGGTATCCCCTCCCCATGTGGGAGGAGACACGGCGGCAGAGCCCCGCCTTGTCCTGCTGCTACCACTAACTGTGAGCCAGCAGTAGCAACAAGGCAAAGCACTTATGTGGCCACATTGGGGGCGGTGCTTAGGCTGATTGGCAGCTCATGCTGCCAATTGGACTAAGCGCTTTGCCCCGCTGCTACTGCTGGCTCACAATCAGCGGTAGCAGTGAGACAAGGCAGGGCTCTGCTATCGTGTCTCCTCCTACCCTGCAAAGCCTGCCGCCGCCGCCGGAGAATCAACTAAATACGGGCGGGGGGTGCCTAGGAGAGGGGGTGGCATGGCAGCAGCAGCTGCAGAGGCACAGGGGATCCAGGCAGCCTGGCCCAGCTTGCTCTCAAGAGCAAGCCAAGCCAGGTTCCTGGATCCCCACTCCACGGCCGATGCCAGGAGCGCATGATTGCACGCAAGCAATCCTGCTCTTCCAGCATCGGCTGTGGCATGTGGGGAAGCCGATGACAGCCGGCAAAATGCCACTTGGGCACTTGGCTGCCTGTCATCAGCCAGAGCCCCGTGTCCAGAGCAGCAGCCATTGTTTGACACTCTGGGCAAGGGGCTCTATGCCCCTTTTGGCTTGCGGTAGGGTTAGTGTGTCATCTGGGTTCGGATGACACACTAAACCTACTAGGGCTACCGTAACCCTACCGCAAACCATGGGTGGTTTAGAAGCCACACCAGGTTGGTTTCTAAAGCACCCCGCGGGGGTCAGATAACAACATGGTAAACCTCAGTAGGGATTAACCTATTGAGGTTTACCGTGTCGTGAGAACCCAGTCAATGTCTACTTAGAACTTTATTTAATTTTTTTTACAAGATGAATTCAGGATGTGTCAAATTTGAAGGACATAACAAATGGCATTTACTGTAGCAATGCTAGGCTAGGGTGAGATTAAAGAATCTCTTAGGTCAAGACTCTTTACAACTGTTTGAATATTAGCACAAGCAAAACAGGGAAGTAACTGACAAGCTCATAAATATATGACTTTGTCATGAGGCATGGTTTGGTCATTAGCACCATGCCTTAAGTTGATACGCTATCTCCTTCCCCTTTCTCCTCCTCTCATATGCTACTCTCATTCACTTCTTGATTTGAACAAACCATAGCTTACCATAATGTCCACACTGGAAGTATAATTTAAGCTGTGGTTTCCAATTCTAGCTTGCAAGTAAACCACAGCTTGTACAAATCATAGCTTGCTTGATCTGGATATCACAGTAAACTGTTCTTTGCTCAAATAACAGTTTAAGAGAACTGGAGGATGGTGTAAGCAGGGGAAGATGGAGTACGCAAGTCCAAAGCATAGCATAGACAAGCAAACTATGGTTTGTACGTGATATATGAATTGGGCCATTATCTTTCCATTTCACTAAACGGTAAAGTGTCTTTAACCCTCCCATAGAGCAAAGAGGGACCTTGTTAGTTTTCCATGAAATCACCTATAAATTGTTCCTTAATGGCAAGGACTACAAATTAACTGACACCAGACTTAATTAACTTCACACTCATCTAATTTCAGTTTACAAACAGAGCAAAAATCAGAAGAAATAATGAGAAGAAATAATATCACCCAGATTATATAGCGATAACGAAAGGAGACTGTACTACAACTTGCAGAATCTTATTGTTTTAATTCTCAGATAAGATTTAACCAACTCTCCTATAAAGAAGAATTTTTCTCCCCAATAATCCAAGCCTGGAAACTTGGTAAGTCAGAAGTATCTTACTCCTGAGTATATATATCAGTGAGGAAACTGCCCTTTCCAGTCCGTAGGTTTGATCACACTTAATGCCATCCAACATATGGGCACCCTTACAAAATGGTCAAGAAATGTTTGTTCTCTTCTTACCTCAAATCGCTGGGAGCTGACCTTCTTTCCTTTCTTCATCCATGTGATACGTGGCTTTGGCTCTCCTGTTGCTTGGCATACAAAGGAGGCCACACCTCCAGAAATCCCAATCTGATCCTCAGGAGTTTTCATAAAGTTTGGCTTGCCTAGAAGACAAATAAACTAAGTGGTGAGAGGTAGGCAAGACATGCATGAGGTCTAAAATAAAGATAATGAGTATTAGAGCATTCCAAGTTTAGACCTGCCCAAACCAATCCAGCAATGTAAAGTTGCCTCATACCTAGTTCTAGCAATTGGCATGTACCAAAGTGTTGAAAACAATCAGACATGTGATCCTGAATGCACGTTATTTTTCCATTCAAGTTGAACACAAACTTCAAAAGTGTTTTCCACATGGTGTGCTATGTTGAAAATTATGAGACCCAACCCCCAATTTGAGCCTAGCATTAAAAAACAAAGAACATCATCAGGAAAACACAATTCAAACTTCCATGGAAAAATACAAACCCAGAGGTGCTGCAAGGTTTGTGGGGCCCAGGGCAAGCTGCTTTCCCACGCACCCCTGCCCTTCTTTTATTTTTTACTGGGCATGGGAGTGGTACAATTGCAGCGCCTCCTCCTTTCGGTTCACTGGTAAAAAGAAGTGCCACAGCAGCATGCCATTATAAAGGAAAGTGTCCCCCCTTTCTTAAATTTTGAGTAGCAGTGAACTGAACCAATCAGACGCTGCCTTTGGGGGGACATGGTCAATGAGGGCACAGGAGCATAACAGGAGGAGTCGTCGCCTGTCAATGGGTTGTTTGGGGGGCCCTCCCCAGACTGTGGACTCCCAGACCTGCACCGTGTGGTCCAGCCCTGGTGTCGCCACTAGGAAAACCTGGTCACTTGATTTGCCAGAACGTTATCAGACTGCTAATTATGGAAGGGGACAATCAGAGGAACTGAGACCACCACACTGCAAGTTCTTTGAAAAAGACTTTAAGCCTCTGAAGCAGAAAAAGACTGAATTCCTTATACATCGTTCTGTGCACTGTAGTACTTTAGAGTGAAGAGGAGAACTTCCCTGTTTAGTTCATTTAATCCATTCAAATTGACACCATCTCACTCCATTCCCAATTTGAAAAAGTATTTATGTACACAATTAGCTCCATGAAAATGCTTAAATATCTTGAAATGATGAAGAACCCTTTAAGTATAAGCCTAACCGAGAGAAGCACAGGGTAAGCTCAGAGAAAATATTTCTGAGATGCAGGAAATTGACAGCTCACTACAGTGCCACAGACAATAGCCTGAGATTAAAATCAATCAGTTATTAGCTGTGATTGCTTAACTTACATTGATTTCACATATTTACTTATCCAGACTCACATCTATTTCTATTTAGTTATATTTACATATATCTGTATTTCTTCCCCTCTACCATCTCCCTCAGCAAAATGTTGATAAGGTTCATGCTGATGTTGTTTGCACTGTAACTGACCATTTTGCAGTGCAGTCTACTCAGCTGATTTGTCATGTATTGAATTTCTGCACTTGATTTGTTCTTTTTATTTTATGTTATTTACTCTGTGATGCTAGTAAACTAATCTAAATTTATTAAGCAACAGAGAGTCCCAAACTCTTATCCTTTAAGAATGCAATTATACATCAACTTACATAGCTTTCCACCAGCACATATATATGAAGAATATGTTGATTTTTTTTCCAGCTCACACAAAAGTAAAACATGTACACTGCAAACGTATACATGCCTACTCAGACATAAGCCCCACTGAGTTCAAAGGGGCATACTCCTAAGTAAATGTGTATATGATTGCAATCTTAAAGAAAAAATACATAAAAGCTGATTTTTTCCAACCAGTAAGAACTCCAGATATAATCTAGCTTTCACAATTCCACTGCAAGAGTAAATCATTTGGCGACATACATTTCATTAAGCAAGTTCTAATATCATTTTAAATTGGGGTGAACAACTTATTCAGCACAGACAACCACATTGGAAGTTTGATGTAAATTAGAAGGCTAGTTTTCCTAAACCTGACATGTCCAAAACTGCTAGAGCTGAAAAAAATATTTATAACTATTCAAAAATTGCCAATTTTTCCAATTTCTCAATTCAAAATTTAATTTAAATGGCAAAGTCAATACTGGAATTTAAATTCACTTTGAATACAAATGTTTTACCGCAAACATTTGAGTGATTTAGGGCACAATCCTATGGTCCTCCACCCTTGTCTGGGAGGCTATAGGGGAAGTCAGACTTCCCACTGCGACTTCGGAAATCCTGTCCGAGGTTGCAGTGGGAAGTCCGAGAGCAGAGCACCCTCCCCCACCACCTCACAGCCAGTGCAGTTCTTTCGACACCAGCTGGGAACTGAAGCCGGAAGACCGACTTCCGTTCCGGCGTGAGGGGGCATTCCCAGGGGCGGGGAGGCGAGGAGCGAGGCTCTGCTGACTTCCGAGGAATCCAGGTGGTGCCTCAGCCTCTCTTCCGTGCGAGGAGAGGTAAAACATTTAGATGGCCAAAACTGGCTGCCTAAATGTTTTTGAGGGTGAGGGGAGCACGGTGCCCTCAATTGGATGCCCGTAATCCTCTGGGTTCGGAGGGTTACAGACACCCAGATAAGATGGGGCTGTCCGATTGCAATCCCAAACACACTTACTAGAGAGGAAGCCTCACTGAACCCCATGGAATTTATTTTCAATTAAATGTGTATTTAACTTTTTATTAGAAATTTTTATCCTACCTTTCCATATTCAGTACCCAATGAGGCTAGCAATAAATTTTAAAATTACAATATAACACACACAAAATAACATATCTCCAAATACACAGGAGGAGATAAAACCAGTAGTCAGTTAAAAACTAAAAGCCATAAACAATGAACCAAATCAGCAGGGCAGAAGAAGGATCACCCTGTAGAGCCCAGGTATAACAACTGAGAAGGATTCTCCAAACACACCTCAGATGTGGTAGAGGATTATGCTGTATGTGGCATCTCTTCATAGTTTTGAGTTTGGCAGACTTTCAGTAAGAAATCTCATACGCTGTGAACTCCAACATACTAACAAATACGAATTACCATTGTATGCTACGCTGATACTAAAATAAGACCACCTTATCTGTCAAATGCTTCAAGATAAAAATACTATTATATGTCAACTATCAAATACTGTAAAATATTAAGTACCAATCCATGCTATCTATGAACAATGTCAAATATGAGATAGCAGTGGTTTTCAAATTGTCTTATGGTGAAGTCTGGGTTCTCTGAAGCCTATCACTGAGTTTCTCAATTAGAAGATCTGTAATGGTGGACACTCTTTGGAATACCATTCTTATGACCTACAGGCTCACTGTATCTTTACTGTTGAAGGATCAGCTTGCACATCCTCTCTTTCAAAAGACAAAGAGAACCAATAAGGGTAAAAGTCATGATGGAGGTGATGCCAAGACACAATTGGATAGCAATCTATCAGGGGTACTGTAGCAGTCGATTTCCTGTATCAGCAGGGGGTTGGACTAGATGACCTCGTAGGTTCCTTCCAACTCTATGATTCTATGACTCACAAGATGCTTGCCATTAGGAGATGGTGAAGCCCTCCATTAGAACAGAGTGTGCATCCTAAAAGATGCTCCACAGTCATCTGTAATTCATAGGATTTCCTTAGCAGTTCAATCAATGTGGGAAGTATTATCTGACAGCATAAAGCTTGAAAACCATTGTGATACACCACTACATACCAGCTATCAATACTGTCATATACTAAATGTGACTCAGAACCGCTGTCTATTGTCTCTGAGAAATCATGGAGGACGGGTGAAGTGCCAGATGACTGGAGGAGGGCTAATGTTGTTCCTATCTTCAAAAAGCGCATAAAGGAGGAACCTGGGAACTACAGGGATTGATGTCAGTCTGACATCAATCCCTGGGAAAATTCTGGAGCCGATTATAAAGCAGTCAATTTCCAAGCACCTTGAAAACATGCAGTGATTACTAGAAGCCAACATGGATTTGTCAAGAATAAATCCTGCCAGACTAATCTGATCTCATTTTTTAATCGGGTAACCTCCCTTGTGGACTGCGGGAATGTTGTGGACATAATATATCTTGAATTCAGCAAAGCTTTCAACAAAATGCCCCATGATATCCTGATTAGCAAACTAGCTAAAAGTGGGCTACATGGAACAACTATCAGGTAGATCTACAGTTTGCTACAGAATCAGACTCAAAGAGTGCTCATCAATGGTACCTTCTCAAACTGGGGAGAGATAATGAGCGGGGTACCACAGGATTCGGTCCTGGGCCCAGTGCTATTCAACATTTTTATTAATGACTTGGATGAGGAGGTGCAGGGAATGCTTATCTAATTTGCAGATGACACAAAGTTGGGTGGAACAGCTAATACTCTGGAAGACAGAAACAAAATTCAAAGCGATCTCGATAGGCTGGAGCGCTGGGCCGAAAACAACAGAATAAAATTTAATAGGGATAAATGCCAAGTGCTGCACCTAGGGAGAGGAAACCAAATGCACAGTTACAGGATGGGGGATACTTGGCTCAACACTACTACAAGCAAGAAGGATCTTGGAATTGTTGTAGATCACAAGCTGAATATGAGCCAACAATGTGGTGTGGCTGCAAGAAAGGCAAATGCTATTTTGGGCTGCATTAATAGAAGTATAGTTTCCAAACTGCGTGAAGTACTAGTTCCCCTCTACTCAGCACTGGTTAGGCCTCATCTTGAGTACTGCATCCAGTTCTGGGCACCACAAGTTAAGAAGGATGCAGACAAACTGGAAAGGGTTCAGAGGAGGGCAACAAAAATGATCAGGCGACTGGAAACAAAGCCCTAGGAGGAGAGACTGAAGGAACTGGACATGTTTAGCTTCAGAAGAGAAGACTGCGGGGAGATAGGATAGCGCTCTTCAAATACTTGAAAGGTTGCTAGGGATGTGCCCGAGCAGTCCGACGGACACGAGTGAGGCCCGAACTGGGCCTGCTCGCGTCCGCGCGGGCTCTCCGCCTCCCGCGGGGCTTACCTTTAGTTCTTCGCTCTCTGTGGAGAGCCGCCCGCACCGATCCCGTCGCGTCACTTCTGGCGCGGAGGAAGTGACGCGACGGGACCCTGCTCCGTCGTGCTGGACCCCTGCGCTCTGTTGTTAGCGGGAGAAACCAGGGCAATAGGGCTGTTTAAGCCCTGTTGCCCTGGTTCCCCTGTCAAAAACAGAGCGCGGGGGTCCGGCGGTGGCGGAAACAACAGCGGCGGCGGCGGAGGAGGAGGAGGCGGGTGCAGCAGGAGGTATGGTGGTGGTGGCGGCGGCAGCGGCAGTGGGGGGGTCCAGGGGCAGCAGTGGCGGGTTGGGCAGCGGCGGCAGCTCGGGCAGTGGCGGCAGCCCGAGTGGCGCGGAGAACGCTCTGCGCCACTCAGAAGAGCGGGATCAGGCCGCCACGGAGATCCAAGCCGTGGAGAACTTCGGGCCCAGGTAGGGCCCGAAGTACATCCCTAGTTGTCACACAGAGGAGAGCCAGGATCTCTTCTCAACCATTCCAGAGTGCAGGAAACGGAATAATGGGCTCAAGTTACGGGAAGCCAGATTCCGGCTGGACATCAGGAAAAACTTCCTGATGTTAGAGAAATACAACAATGGAACCAATTACCTAGGGAGGTAGTGGGCTCTCCCACACCGGAGGCATGCAACTGGACAGCCATCTGTCAGGGGTTCTTGCGCTGAGCAGGGGATTGGACTTGATGGCCTTATATGCCCCTTCCAACTCTACTATTCTATGATTCTATGAAATATCCCATGCTACCAAATATTGATATGAGTGACTGGCCCAAAGTCACCCAGTGAGTTTCATGGCCGAGCGGGGACTAGAACCCGGATCTCCTGAGTCCCAGTCCAACACTCTCACCATTACGCCACACTGGCGTATTTATCAAATATTTATCAAATATTAGGAGAATATACAACATATATTTGAATATCTGCTTAGGAATTAAGATGAAGAATTCACAAGGTAAATTTTGATATTTTCTAAGAAGCAAAATGGAAGCCTTTTGGTTCTACAAAGTTCAATTGGGAGACATGTTGCATTTATTCCAACTGAAATCCTAAAGTGCCAAAAATATACCATCTCTGAAAAATCTTTAAAATGGACTATCAAAGTCCCTAATATTTAGAAACAATGAGTTATGCTGTGGGATCCTCTGCTGGATATTATTCCCTACATAACAGCAAATCTGGATCCAATCCAGTGTCTCTGAGTTTCCTTGTTCTTCTGTTTTGCAAATTGTGTCATCCAAACTTCCATCTCATTTCTGTGGCCACTTAAAATACCAGGAAAAGAGGCAAGTAGTCTGGTAGAAAGGAAGTTTAGTATTCTTGGTTGGCAAACAAAATGTGATCAGTTATGGCTGCAGTTCCCTGCATGTAGCATCTCTATGGGTATAAACAAGAAAATCTGGAGAAAACGAGGTGGGAGTAATGTTTTGCTTTGATCAAACTAGCCACAAAAACTAGCCAAACTCAGCAGCAGTTGGAAAACAGAAAAAACTACCAGATATGGGTCTAGACCGAAACAACCTTGGTTGCCCTAGTGAATGATTTATGCCAGGGAATGGACAGGAGGGAGTACAACCGGGTTAGTTCTCCTGGGCTTCTCAGCAGCCTTTAGTATAATTGACAATGGTATCCTTCTGGGTCATCTGGCCAGGATAGGACTGCAGGGGCAGGGTGTTACGGTGGATGCAGTCTTTTTGGGAGGGGCCTACCTAGGAGGTGGTACACCAAAATGAATTCTTTATGCACCAAAATCTTCAGGCATGTTTAGCAAACCTCTTATCATTTTACAATTTCAAGCTTGTTTTTGTTTACACTAAATATAGTGAATATAGCAGCAAGCAGTCAAGTCTACCTGTTCCCAGCAGATGGTGCCATGATAGGTAAAATGCTAAACTAAGGTGCTCATGACAACACTTAGAATCTCTACTTTGTCATGGGGTGTGGAATAAATGCTGATTACACAGAATATATAATGTTACACAGTACGGTTAATGGCTCAGGCCAACAACCTTCTGCAAACTGACTCATCCAAAATGATACTGTTTCTAAATCTTGCCCTTTTTTCCTCCACAGCAACTCTGCCAACAAGCTAATTGACTGCACCAGAGGGCCACTGCCATGGGCTCCAGGCTTTCTACTATACCAGTGATGGCAAACCTATGGCACGGGTGCCACAGCTGGCACGCAGGGACCTCTCTGTGGGCACTCGAGCCATTGGTCGCCAGATCGCGAAAAGACCGTCCCCTTCTGCATTCAGCGTCCCCTTCTGCATTCAGCGTCAGGTTTCCATAGTAACTCCTCTCCACTCATTCCTCACTGGCCTCGACAGGCAGGCACACTCCAACATCTCCACCCCCAGAAGCGGACTGCGCAGGCACCCAGCCCTCCTTCTAACTGAACAGGCAGCTCAGAAGCACAGCGTGCGCGCGCCCGAATCTTTGCGCGCCCGGTGAAGAGCCACGCCCTGAGACAGAGCGGGGCGCGATTAGCTAGTGCCCCCTCCTCCTTCCTGCCAAATTTAAGGCACTTTGAAATAAATACGTTGGTTTTGTGTTGCAGTTTGGGCACTCGGGCTCAAAAAGGTTCACCATCACTGTACTATACAGAAACCTCCCCAGGCATTGTTTCAAGATAAGGATTCTGTTTTTAATTACAGTCATGCCTTGGATTGAGAGCATAATTCGTTCCGGAAACGTGCTTGTAATCCAAAACACTCTTATATCAAAACGAAATCCCCCAAAAAAATTTGTACAGAGATTTTTTAATTTAAGCCGTACTACAGTATTTGTATTGCAAGACGTCACTTGTATATCAAGTCAAAATATTTTTAATAAATATTTAAAAATTTGCTTGTCTTGCAAAATGCTCTCAAACCAAGTTACTTGTAATCCAAGGTATTACTGTATATATATTGTCATTAAGAAATATAATAACGATTTCTGGCCCTTGCATTCTTAGGTAAGAGAGTACTCAGGCTGAGGCCACAAAGATCTACTGCCAGAATAAGTTTTATTTAATGTATTATTTTGTATAAAATTTGGTCAATTGGAGGATGGGAAAGCATAGAGAAGTGATTTAAGAAAAAGACATAGGAACAAGCAAGTACAATGCAAAACAAAAGAGATAAGAAAATGTTACTGATTACTCCTCAGCACAAAGCAGACTAGGAGAAGGCTATAAAAGAAATCAAAATGGTCTTCTCTTACGCAGAAGCTCTCTTTTTCACATATGCATTTTGCAGAGTTGAGTGTAAGTTCAAAATGGGCTCAGTTATCTAAGAACCACTGCAGAAAGCAAAGCTATGTTTCATCTGGGCTTTTAATATTTCACTTGTCAATAGTACCTGCCATTGTTTATGAGAAAGGTGACACATGCACTGCATAGCATATGCTAAGCAGTAAGGGCACAGTTGACTGGGCAAGGGAATCCTTCCACTTCACTAAGTGGGTTAAGGCCTACAAAACACAGCAGAAGTACCTGCTCACATCCATAGCCATTAACAAAAGAAACTGTCTATTAATTATCTAAGACACTGCAACGAAGACAAATTACTAACAGGACTGGCATTAAACCAATGAAAATACATTATCTCAGCCAATCAGACCTGGTGCACATGTTAAAGGATTGAGGGTGAGCCATGAGATCAGGAGCTCCTTCACCATTCCTCTCCCACTTGTGCCCAAATTGCTCTTGCCTCCTTCTATGAAGATATGTTTGGATAAGTGATGTCTTCAGGGAGTGACAACGGTGGAGGAACAAATTTTATTCCTCCAGAGCAGCTAGACTGCCACCAGAGCAGCTAGACTGGTGGGGACAAGGAAGAGGGCCTTTTCTGTGGTGGCCCCCGTACTGTGGAACTCTCTCCCGAGTGACCTCCGCCATGCCCCCTCTCTGCTGAGCTTCCGCCGCTCATTAAAAACCTGGCTGTTCAGGCGGGAATATGGGGTGGGTTAAGATTTTAAAATTTTTATACTGTTTTAAATGTATTTTATTGTTTTTATTCTATGTACATCGCCCAGGGTGGCCGGTTGCCGGGCAGATGGGCGATTAATAAATGTAAATAATAAATAAATAAAATAATATTTATACATAGCTTGAGAAAAATTGTCACTGCAATCTCACAATGCAGAGATAAAGATACTTCTCCACAGTGAAGGGTCCTACTTAGTGGACGTTTGACAAGTACATGTGCCCGACCAAGGTGCCTGGTGAAGGAGTGCTCCTCCACCCACCTTAGTAGAGGTCAGGAGCTGACTTTGCAGCACGCAGGCTTCCCCTGGCTTCCCCCTCCCTTCTTCTCCCACATGGCTGGGAGGAGGACTTAACCAGCATTTAGTTTTGCTTTCGCAGTATCCCAGCTTAGCACTGTGTATGAACCAGAGATCATGTTTTATAACAAGCTCTGGTTAAGGCCAACAAGCTAGCTTCAAAACCCATGGTTTGAAGTTGGCTTGTTTTGAAACTTACCAGAGTTTGTTATAAACTGCGACCTCTGGTCCATACGTAACACTAAGTCTGCAATGCCACCTTGAGAGGATTTTACCCTTAAAGGCAGCCTAAACATAATTTTAAATAATAATAATAATAATAATAATAATAATAATAATAATAATAATAATAATAATAAGGGATTCTGTGAAACCCAAGTAAACACTGGCAAACTTCTCCTCCTGGCCACAGAAGGGGGGGAGGGGGGAGCATGCAAGCCCAAGTTGCGCTTGGGCTCATCGCAGGTTGCCTATGTAGTGATAAACTATGATTTAGCATTTTGTGCAAACTGGACCAAATATTTAGATGAAATTAGATGACCAATGGGAAGCTGAAGTATTCTTCTATACAGCCCACCAGTAAGAAAGCTCATTCTGCAGAAATTCTTACCCTGTTTGTTAAGTAATGGAGGAATAAATTGTGAAACTACTGCCCATTGGCTTGGAGACCTTGGTTTCCTGAACAAGAAAGTCCTAGCCTACTTCAAATCTGGGCCTTTTGGACCTATTTTTTTTCATATCACATCTGTATCGTTATTACATCCATTTATTTATTACATTTATCTCCTACCTTTCTTCCAGGAATTTATAGGTTTCCCAGGAGGTCTCCATCCAGGCACTGACCAGACCAAAATGCAATTAGCTTTAACAAGGTTGCTGTATCATGTGCCTTCAGGCTATATACTAGGATGTATGTTTTCTATGGTGTACTTTCAAAGAATTAAAATATAATTCTGAATTCATTTTTTGTCCTTTTTCAGGCTCAGGCAGAGTAGGGACAGGACCAGGCTATTGCAAGTGGTTGATTAATATGTTAGCCAATCACCACCGGCAGCTAAATGTCCACAGACAACCAGAAAATTACTCAGGACCCCTGCTTTGAAGCACATTCCCCAGCATGAGCCTAGCCCAACAAAAACAACACAACCATTGCACATGCTCAGTTCTGTTCTGATAGAATTCTGGTAAATGATTGAACGAGCACTTCCACACCAGAAGCCTCTGCTTTGTTTTGCTAAGAGCTCTGCAAAGTGCAAACACATCCCTTTTTGCTGATCATGATCCAGTAAATGAAAATAAACACAGAGGTGTCTCTGCTCTATGAATAGTCTTGGTTTTTGGAAGCAACATCCTTCTTCAGCTTACTACTTCTTCTTTCCTCTGAGGCTAAGACCTTCATCATAAATTAGGCTCCAACACCAGACTCCACTGTGCCACTGGCATAGTGCTGCTGATGGGGCCCTGCCATTGCATGTCCTTCACTGCTTAAGCCTCCTGCCTGCCCACCCTCTGCTCCCCCGTCACATGCTCACCTCTGGCCAGCCAAAGCCACCCACTTGCTCACCACTCTGCCAGCCTGTCCTCCCTCCCTCCACTCCAGGCATTTTTACAGTGGGAGGGAGGCATCTCCAACACCAGCTCTTTGTCCTCTTCCTCACCTAGCCTGGCCACTGATAAAGCGCTGGCAAAGCAGGCCCCCACAAGCACATTTTAAAGTGGGTTTTTAAAAACTTACCTTCTGAATGGCAGCAATCTGAACCAATCAGACACTGCCGGGGAGGGGGGGACTTAAGCAATGAGGGCACAGGAACAATTTAAATACTGCCCTGTGCTCTCGTTGGCCATGTCCCCCCAAAGGCAGCATCTGCCATTCAACAGGTAAGTAAAATATATATATTCCTTTTAAAATGGGGTGCCACAGGGCCCACAAGCTTGGCCCTGGCACTTGCTTTCATCAGTGGGGACCGGCCTGGAGGGCAAGGTGGATGGTGGCTGCTGTGGCAGGGGCAGGGAGGGGCCTTCAGCAGCTGCCCACCTGTGCCAACAACTGATGCCAGGCCTGTGTTCAAAGAAGGGGAAGCAGGGCTATGCACATACTACTTCGAATGTTGCCATCCCAGTCCACCACTGACACCACTCCCAGATCTTTGCACGCTAGGTGGAAGGTCTGAAGGGAGACGCTTTGTACTTTCAGCTGAACGTGTGTAGGTTATCCCTTTGGCCCTTCCGCCCAACATGCAAATGTCTTGGATGGGTTGTCAGCAGGGATGGTGATATTAGCATGCTAAGCCCTGCTCCCCACTCCACACATTCTGTTTCTAAAGGGTGTTGAGTCATAGGGACCGCATCGCATGAACCCTGACTATTGACATTTGCTGCAGAAGCTGCAGCTGCCTTAAGAGAGAAAAAAGGGAAATTGTTTTACATAGAATTTATCTGAGGACTATGCAAGTCTGTTATGATTACAGTAAAGGCACTTTACTAATGCCCAGAGACCATATATTACTTCACAAGTTCTTGGGATGTTCACCATGCAATAATCACGGGTTATTTGAGGGTTGTTGAACCTTCAAACAGCACTGCCACCAGGGTTCAGTCAACACGACAAGCCACAACCGGGGCTTAAATAGGTAATTTGGTGCCCACAGGCCATAAATAAGCCATGCTGGGCTGCAGTGATCGTGCTAACCAGGACATAGTCGCATGTTACAACTTTGAAACTGTTAAGCTTGCCTAATATTGTATTTGCAATTGGTATATTCATTTTTACTAATGAACTTATGAAATAGAAAAAAATTCCAGAGAAAAAATTAAGCACTGGAAAAATGTCTGCCCCACATCACTGCTCAGAAGTAAGGCCCACCGTGGAGCTTACTCTGGAAAGTTAGCATAGGAATGCAGCCTTCTTAAAATACATAATTTTCTTAATGTTTATTTAGCCTTTGAGTGTTCAAATACATGTCACACATACAAATACCTAAGAAAACCCAACCATCTGTTTCCTTTCCATAAAGCAACTTTGAAAGGGGTGATTTGGAGTGGGAAATCAGCAGGAGGGGTTACTTACCCCCCTTTCCCAACACACCACACAATATGCATAATCACCCAATAGTTTGCATAATATGCAAATTAGACTGTCTGGATTTGGGGAACTGGAATATGGCAATCCTAATGAAAGGGACCCAGAATTGAAAGGTTTCAATGCAAGCATAGCCAAGATTTTTTTTGGTATGTTCCATTGTGCTTCTTTGAAGTTACAAAAACTTAAAACATAAAAATCCCCCAGTATTTTTCTCTGTAGGTTTTTTTCTTCTTTTTTAAATTTTGTAATCCCAGAAAAGCTGGCCAGGGTATGTGTTAAAGAGGGTTTTTTCCCTATAGTCTGGGATCAGTAGTTCCCAAGTGTTTTTTTCATTTATACTGTGCATCGGTAGGTAGGTTATTAAAATATTTTGTAGGCTAGTAACTTTTGTGAATTTATTTGCAAAGCTGGGTTACTATTGCACTGCCTCAGGCAGCTTTCTCAGCATTGTCAGACCCTAATTCTAATAGATTGTTGCAGGGGGCTTACATTCAAACCTACCATTCCTAATTTACAACTTTTTTTGAAAATGTCAAAATTATTAAATTGCCCTGCAATGTGCAAAATATCCAGAACATACACAGTCAGGAAAAGAAGCAAAGCAAAATTCTGCTGCCTGAAAAGGGACTGAGCTGAATGCTCCTGACTGAAAAAAAGGAACATGAAAATTAATTTTGCTAGCATGCTTGCCATATTAAACACCATATTATTTTGCACAAAAGGATTAAAAGGTTTTAATCCCCTTTGCAAGCAGCTGGTTCTTGATGCAGCAAGTTCAAAGCCCTTGCCAGTATAATTTTCACTCCTTTATTTTCAAGAATTTAAAGTGAGCTCACCCTTCTTTGCAGATAAACATAAGGCACACTATTTTATTTAGCCTCCCAACCCCAATAAACTCCACTGTAAACAATCTCATTAGGATACCCGTTAGGGTAACAAACAGCTTTCTTGGCTACTAGAAATGGCGATGCAGATAAAAACACATTTCATTTTAACTATAGTGTATATTGTTCTCTGAACTGGATCTTGGCCTCATCTATTTGGTGAAAAGGAGAGCATCCTGACTAACGATAACGAGTGCACTCTGGCATTCCTATTACACATGCTATTTTTCCTTACTTGTGTAAACTATTTTCACATGCATAGAGTTCAAAATAGAGCATCTGCAGACAAACAAAAGACCATTTGCATGCTACCAAGATGCCAAGTTCCAATTCCTGGCAAGGAATCTAAGCAACACTCTAAGACACCCTACAGAAATTAAGCCAGTTGTTTTCTGAATATCCCCAGCAATAGGATTTTCAGCTATGCTCAATATGTAATAATTGAGCTGCTCAAAACTGGGAAGACAGTTTAAGGTACACCAATTTACAGAATACAACCCATTTTCTAAGACCTTAATTTTTACAGATTGAGAATAATTTTGGCCTTCTGACTTCCTGTTTAACATAGGTCACACAGAACACCACCCGTTTCCTTCAGCACCTTTGCAATTTAATTAAAATAATCTATTTTGCAAAGCCTGCAGTTTGGACATTAATGTCATGCCACTACTGGACACTTCCTCCTCAGAGGAAAACCCAGAGCCCCCAGCAGCTGCCAAGGCTCAGGATCCACCAGGGTCAGAGGGCCTGGAGGAGCCTGAGTCTGCCCAGGACCTACCCCTACAGAAGGAAGGGGGAGCCGCTTCAGAGGCAGAAGAGGAGAGACTCCCAACCCCCCTGGAGAGACATAGCCTGAAGAGGCAGGCTGGACTCCTCAAGCTCAGGAGAAGTACCCAGCTGCAGCAGAGAACTCCTCAGGAGTAAGAGGCTCTCCTCACAAGGAGACTCTTTTCAGATGCTACTAACAAACCACAGCTGGATCCTAGGTCAGCCTCAGCCCCTCTGACAGCCTCTGTTTAAGAACAGCAGTTGGGAACAATGTTGACCAGACCTTCCTGAATCCAGCTTCCCTTGCCTTGACTCCAGACTGCTCCCTGGTGTGAGTACTTCTGGATTGAACACTGACTGTCCTTTTCTGCTGTGTTGCCTTGGAACCTTATTACCTGCGACCTGGACTGCTGAGACCTTGCCTGATCCCAGTTTGTGCTGACCACCTTGGAGCACTTGGACTCTTGAACCTGCAACTGCTAGGCTCAGACTCTTGAACATTACATTTAATCCCATTCTTTTGTTAAAGCTATTAAGAAAGCTAATAATCTTAACTATTTAAACACAAACCCATAGTACTTCTGATTTATACTACTCTAGCTTACACTCCCTGCCAGTGAGTTTTGAGAACTGGTGGTTCTTGTCCAATTCAACTTTTTCCTTTTTCTGTTAGAGGGGTGTCACTGCCACCACTTCCTATGGACAAAAATTGGGGAGGAGAGATTGGTGGCTGAGATGAGTCACTGGCCAAAAGTTTCTCTTAGTCATTCCTTTTCTCTTGTCCCAACAACCTTGTAGCATAAATGAACCACCATGCTTGTGTGGAGAAGCTCTTGACTGGCAAATTCACCAATCAGAGCAGACCTCCAAATTAAGAAGTTTATTTAGGATACAAAGAAACAAAAGGGGAAAGGAGTTCAAGACAGACAGTACGAAAGAAAACAAAATGACCTATCCAACCTTGCCATACGTTTGGAAAACTGGCAAGCTAAGGGAAGTTTATACCACTACCTGTCCATGTGAACGAAAGCAGTACTGAATTCTAAAACAGAAGATATCTTTCTTCAAAACCAATGGGGATTTTAGTTTTCCCACTTAAAGAAAGGGGACTGAGGAGAAAACAGCATGTTCTATTAAGCAAGTTCCAACCTCCATCCAATGGGGAAAAAAGGTTTTGTCTTCAACACTGTCATCGCAGTGTACGTTTCTGTGCTTTCTCCAAGAATATATGCATAGAACCCACTCCCAAACTTCTGACTCAGCACAATTACAGATTGGTTTATGTTGCAGTGGAGAACTAGCCAAAAGTCCCAATTTGGATTAGGAGACCAATTTCTGTGGCTAGGATCTGTCTGGAAATATGTAGCAATTCGAGCCATTATATCATTTTGACTATGGAAAAAAGGATCTCTCCAAAACTGGAATTTCATGGTCTAATCATACACTGCACCACTCTCTCACCAAAACTGGAATTGTGCGGAAAGATGAGCTATAGAAAAGGAGTTAAGAGATTCATTGTGGCCAACTTATTAATGTGTATACCAAGGCATAGTAAATGGCAAGAAAGGCTATAATAAAAATATATGCAGTATTATGTATCATGTGAAAAAAGTGGCCAGGGACATGCTTTTTCTTTTCTTGAATTACATGAGGTCAGAAATGCCTAGTGAAACTGACAGCAGTTCTTAAGCAAACAAGAAGCAATAATGTATACACACAGGGCACATAGCCAACATGCCATAATTGAATATTTTGAAGGTCTGCAAAAGATGACACGGTTAAAGTGAACTATCTTGCAGAAGAAAAGAATTATTTCCAGCTCACTAACGCTAGCGAGATAATACTGGAATGTACAGTTCTAATGCCCACATGGCAGGGAGGATTAGGGAAATTGGGGCAATGTTAGAATAACAGTGTTTGTTCCCCAACCTTTTTCGAGTCGCGACCCCCTTTTATAATAGCAAAGTAACTGGGGACCCACCACCACATTTGCATAAATTTGCATTTTAATAGGGTAAAGAAAACACATTAATAATAGACTTTTCAGAATATAATTTAATCTAACCTAATATTTAATGTGATGGTTGTGATGAAGAAGCATACAGAGGAGGCAACTCAGGCAGCAAGTTTCAGGGTGCCAAGCATGGTGGGGTGGGCAGGAGGAGGAGGAAGGGAAGGGACTCCTCCAGGTGGTTAAAACAAACAGGGATTGTGAAGAGCTCCAAAAGGGTCTCTACAGACTGGGAGAATGGGCCTAAAACTGGCAAATGCGGCTCAATGTAAGCAAGCATCAAGTGATGCACATCGGGGCAAAAACTGCCAACTAAGTATAATCTGAAGAGATCTGAGCTAGCGGTGCCTGACCAAGAAAGAGATCTTTGGATTCTGGTGGACAGCCCAATGAAAATGTTGACCCAGTGTGCGGCTGTTGTGAAAAAGGCAAACTCCATGTTAGGCATAATTAGGACAGGAATTGAAAATAGAACTGCCAAGATCATACTGCCCTTATACAAATCTATGGTGCGACCACACTTGGAATACCATGTGCAGTTCTGGTCTCTGCGCCTAAAAAAGGACATTGTAGAGTTGGGAAAAGTCCAGTAAAAGGAAATAAAAATGACCAAGGGGCTGCAGCAAAGCAACTCCCCTATGAGGAAAGGTTACAGCAGCTGCGATTGTTTAGCTTAGAAAAGAGGTGAGTAAGGGCCAAGGGGAGACATGATAGAGGTGTAGAAAATTATGCCTGGTGTGGAGAAAGTGGAGAGGGAGACATTTTTCTCCTTCTCCCATAATACTAGAACCCAAAGGGGTCATCCCATGAAGCTGATTAGTGGGAGATTCAGGACAGATAAAAGGAAGTATTTCTTCACACAGAACATAAACTATGGAATTCACTTCCACAAGATGTAGCGGTGGCTACCAATTTGGATGGGCTTTAAAAGGGGACTGGGACAAATACATGGAGAAGAAGGCTATTGATGGCTAGTAGTCCTGATTGGCTCTATGCCACTTCCAGTATCAGAGGTAGGATGCTGGGGAGCATGGGCGGAGGGTGCTGCTGTGCTCCTGTCCTGCCTATGGGATCCCTGCAGGCCAGGCCTCTGCAGGGATGCCTGTTTCAGCCCAGCCTTCAGCCTGCTCCAGCACCAGGTTGGAACTTGCTACCACAAGATATAGTGATGGCCACAGACTTGGATGGCTTTAAAAGGGGATTGGCAAAATTCATGGAGGAGAAGGCTATAATTGATAACTACTAGATTCATAGATTCATAGATCACAGAGTTGGAAGGAGCCTACAAGGCTATCGAGTCCAACCCCCTGCTCAATGCAGGAAACTAGAGGGGGGGTCTCCCATCCAAGTAATAACCAGTCTTGACCCTGCTTAGCTTTCCACACTCAGACAAGCTGAGCCAGCGTAAGCCACAGGCCTGACATGATAGCTATATATTACCTCCAGCATTGGAGGCAGTATGCCTCTGCATGCCAGTTACTGGGGAACAGAAGCAGGAGGGTGCTATTGCACTCATGTCCTACCTGTTGACTTCCTGTACGCATCTGTGTTAGTGCATTTTTAGATCTTTGACCTGCTGCTTGCTTTTATCTTGGTTACTACTTTGATTTTATTCTGTTTTAAGATTATGGTTTTACATTTTGTTTTATTATGTTACAGTACTGCATTTGATGATCTTAAGCTTTGTCTTGTAAATTGCCGAAAGAGCTTTGGCTAATGGGCAGTATCGAAATGCAATAAATAAATATTGTTGGTCGCTGTGTGAATAGAATTCTGGACTAGATAGCCCATTGGTCTAATTCGGCATCGCTCTTCTTATGTTCTTATATAAGAAAGGACTTCCAGCCCAGGGTAGGTAAGGAGATGGTTAGAGAACACCTAGCTACTTTAAATGAGTTCATGTCTCGAGGGACAGAAGAATTACATCCCCAGATGCAGAAGGAGCTTGCAGACATTATTTCAGAACCACTGGGCCAGTTCGCATGATCAAAACAAGCCAGTGTGTTTTAGACAAGCCACTGTGGCCTGTTGTGACCCTTGGTGCATGCTGGGTATAATTTGCATGATCACTGTCTGGCCGTGGCTTATGGTGCCATCTATACCCGTGTGGCATGGCTTTCTGGAGGGTTAAACAATCCTCAAATAACCCTACAACAGCCCATGGGTCATTGGAGGGTTGTTTAACCCTCTAACAAACCATGCCACCCAGGTTTGGAGAACACAATAACCTGCAGCTGGGTGGTGATTATGCAAATTGCACCCAGCACATGCCACAGCTCACAACAATCTACCATGGCTTGTTTAAGCCATGGTGGCTTGTTCTGATAGTGTGAACCAGGTCACTATCTGTAATGTTTGAGAATTTCTGGAGAACAGGTGAGGTACCAGAAGACTAGAGCCAGGCAAATACTGTCCCCATCTTCAAGAAGGGGGTGGGGGGAGATAGATCCAAAAAACTACAGACCAGTCAGTCTCACATCAATACTTGGTTAAATTCCAGAACAGATTATTAAGCAACTGTGAGCATGTAGAAAAGAATGTATTAATCACTAAGAGTCAACATGGGTTTGTTAGGAATAAGTCATACCAGACAGACCAATCTCCTTTTTTGATAAGAGTTACCAGGTTGGTAGATCACGGGAATGCCATGGACACAGTATATCTTGATTTCAGCAATGCATTTGACAAAGTTTCCCATGAGATTGTTGTTGACACAATAACATGTGGGTTGGGCACTACTATTGTTAGGTGGATCCACAGCTAGTTGAGCAACCACACTCAATGAGAGCTCATTAATGGCTCAACATTCTCCTGGAGAGAGGTCTCAGATGGAGTGCCACAGGGCTCTGTCCCTAAAAGACATTCAGAGTTAGTCAATGGGCATGTTACCTCTGGAAACACGTGAGAACTAAGTAGCAGATGGTATATTTGCATATACAGTCATGCCTTGGATTGAGAGAATAATTCGTTCAGGAAACGTGCTCCCCCCCCCCCCCCGTATTTTATTGGATTGTACATCGCTCAGAGTGGCCGGATGTCTGGCCAGATGGGCGATTAATAAATATAATAAAATAAAATAAATAAATAAAATAATCCAAAACACTTGTATATCAAAATGAAATTCACCCCCCCAAAATTGTAGAGATTTTTAATAAGCCGTACTACAGTACTTGTATTGCAAGACGTCACTTGTATATCAAGTCAATTTTTTTAAAATAAATATTTAAAAATTTGCTTGTCTTGCAAAACGCTCTCAAACCAAGTTACTTGCAATCCAAAGTATTACTGTACTGGAACCAATGAGGGCTTGTAAATCTTCCAACTTCTTCATATTAGCCATAGATATATACTATTTATTGTGAAAAAGGTTCCAAAAACAACCCAGTCCCTTTTCTTACCAAGTGTTATAAGTTATGTTATGTTAATGTGATATCTTTAAAAGCTAGATGAAACATAAAGGGAATTCAAGGAGATGCTGTAGTTGCTAATATTTTGTCCATCTGTTAAAGTTGCACTGATGAAAGGATTTCTGATCTCATGTAGATATTTTAATGCAGACAGAATTATCATTATCTCATTAATAGGAAAACCCTGTTCTTCTGTATATTCTATTCCCTTCCAGTGAAAATCTCTCTGACGATATAAATGTATTAATTGGTATAATCTAAATGCTTCAGAATTTTAAATTTGGAACATCTAGTCACCCTTTTTCTTTATTTTTTATAAATCATTTTGATTACATCTGGGTATCTTGTTCTTCCATATAAAATTGATTTCTTTTGACATTTTTTAAAACAGTGTCCATAAATGAGAAGGGTCTGAAACAGGAAGTATATTTCATGTTTTGGGAGTAATGTCATTTTGACTGTAGCAATTCTCCTAAACCAGTGTTTCTCAACCTTGGGTCCCCAGATGTTTTTGGCCTACAACTCCCAGCATGCCCCAGCCAGCATAGCTGGCTGGGGCATGCTGGGAGTTGTAGGCCAAAAACATCTGGGGACCCAAGGTTGAGAAACACTGTCCTAAACCAAGAAAGGTGGGAAGATTCCCATGAGTATATTTCATGTTTAATTTGCTTCATAACTAAGAAATGATTATTTTTAACAAGATCTGTATAGTTTTCTGTGATGCTGGTGGCTAAATATTTCTATACTCTAGTTACCCATATAAACTGAGATATCTTACTAAGAGATTTTATGTTTGGCCATCCATACTGATACCCATAATTTCTGATTTTTTTATACTTCACTTTTATCCCTGACATTTTACTATACAGTAATACCTTGGATTGCAAGTACTGTAACTTGGTTTGAGAGTGTTTTGCAAGACAAGCAAATTTTTAAATATTTATTTAATTTCTTTTTTACTTGATATACAAGCGACGTCTTGCAATACAAGTACTGTAGTGCGGCTTAAATTAAAAATCTCTGTACAACATTTTTTTGGGGGGGATTTAATTTTGATATGAGTGTTTTGGATTACAAGCACATTTCCGGAATGAATTATGCTCTCAATCCAAGGCATGACTGTAGCTGCTTATTTCTTAAAGTGACATTTCAGGATTACTTGTAATGATTGCCATGTACACAAACAGATGTATTTTGTGTTCTTCATTACTGACAGCGATGCCAGTAATTTTGCTATTATTTCTTATTGAAATTGAGACTCAACATACAGGGCAAAAAGCAGGGGTGATAAAGGACACCGCTGCCTTGTTCCTCTCTACAGAATAATGGGGATGAATCCAATCCATTTGTTCTGATCACTGCTTTTGACTCTTTGTACAGTTGTTCAATTGTATGCAAAAAAACAAACAAACAACCCTCTGTGTCCCATACCCATTCTAGATAGCATTGATTTCATAAAGGACCACTCTTAATGATCAAAGGCTTTTTGAGCATCTAAACAATCCAGGAGTGCAGGTGGTTTTACTAAAATATATTGTATTCAACACTCTTCTAATGTTGTCTGAGATTTGCCTATTGGGCATGAAGCCCATTTGATCTTTATGGACATATGCCTCCATGAGATTTTCAGTCTGCGTGATTGCAGACCCTGCCTAATCAGGGTTCCTGATTGTGTGGAGAGTTCTACTCACGTTCAAGCCAACATGAGCAGGGTCTGAACTGAAGGGGGTGGAGTCAGCATGCCCGAAGACTTAGGGGGAAGGGCCAGTGTGCAAAATCCTGACTCTCTACTGCCTTTAAGCCTGTACAGGGCTTGTATAAATTGGATAGTCCAAACAGAAGTACTATGTTATTTACTCTGTAAATCTTATACACTGAACAACTAAGTCAGCCTTGGATTGGTTAGAAACAGAGCTTTCATCCATTAGGATGGATAAAAATGGACTATTTATTTTGTTTTATTTAAATAATTTTATTTAAAATGGACCTTTAAAAATAAAAATAAATACTAAGGTTATTTTAAAAAATGACTAGGATTAGCATCCTAGCCTTATAGTTAATCTCTAAACTGAATCAATGCCTCTACCTAATACACTGAGGTAAAGGAGATTTTTCTATGTAAATGAAGACGCAATCTGATCATTTCTTAAATATAAATATTTACATGCTACCCAGGGCTTTTTTTCTCAGAGAAAAGGTGGTGGAACTCACCCCCCTCCCCTGGCCACGCCCCTACCCACCCCTAGGACCGCCCCCTAAAACCGCCCCTTTAGAGAACAGGGATGCAAGTAAAATTTGGGGGGGCTATAAAAGTAAATGTATGGAATTAAATAAAAAGCAATGCAGTAAAATGTGCAAAAAAATTGGAATACTTACCAAAAGTAAACTCAGAGACATTTCCTTTTTGAAAGGTGTTTATTTATAAGTTTTGCAGTTACACATATTAATCACAGTTTAGACACAACCTGTGGTGCCGAACCTATTTTGAGGCCAGGATTCAGAACCATGGATAGCTCCTTAAAAGTTCAGGCTGAAACTTGGAGTGGATACACCCCCCCACTGACATTGGAGCCACCGGCACCCACTTCCCCTGAATGGTGAGAGGCCTCGTTGCTTGGGAATCTTTTTTTCCTGCCTTCCAGAGAGTGGTGATGGAGAAGATGATGCACTTAGGTTATTTTAGATTCTGGACATAACGGTTTTATGGTGGTTCTGGTGGAGGCCCTCTTTAGAGGTATATTATTTCACACTTCGCTCAAAATGGGGTGAGGCACCTGCCCTAAAGTCCTGCCCTAGGGGCACCTCTGATTACCACCGTGTTACCCCATGATGAGGCCGACGCCATTAACATGCAGCAGCAGCAGCGTTTTAGAGAGCAGGGCAAGGTCCCTGCCCTGAGGACAGTCCAAAGCAGCAAACAAGCAAACAACACCAGGGACCTGGGGTGAAGTGGAGTGGGGTGGGAGAGAAAGGAGGGTGGCAAACGCTTCTCTTAAGACTTTCCCGATGCGCCTGGGCTCCCCAGATGCGTTTGCCTACAACTCCTATCACCCCATGCCGCGGGGATGATGGGAGTTGTAGTCCGTGGGGGGAAAGGCAGTCCTAAAACAAACAAAACAAGAAACAAACTCACCCCCTGCAGCGGGAGGGATTCAGGAGCTTGGATAGCGACAAGCGCTTGCTCACTCGCTCTTTGGACGGGCGCAGTGGGAGCGAAAAGCGCCTCGTTCCCATGGCAGGGGGCAAGCTAGATTGGGAGCGATGGGGCGAGCTGTGTGTGGGTCAGAGAGGCTTGTGTGTGGGGCGGAGACTTGCCGGGCGGGTGGAGGGGTGAGAATCCACGGACTGCCTAGATCTGGCCCCACCCTCCCCAGACGCCCGCCGGTTACCTGAAATCACTGTAGGGGTGGATGATCCAAAACCCGGCGGACTTGACCCTCTGCTGCTCGATCTCCACCGCCTTGTGGCTGCCAAACATGCGCAGGGAGAACTTGTTGACGGCCGGCTGGAGCATGGCACCCAACTGCCGCTGCACGAAGGTGCCCCTGGGGTTGTCGGGGCCCGTGGCGGCGGCGGCCGCTAAGTCGGCGGCCACGATCTGTTCCGCCACGGTGGCCGGCGCCATCTCTGTTTTGCCCGTCGGCGGGGCGGAGGAGCCTTTCCGGGTGGGGGGTCCCGAGCCGCCGTTGGGGGGCTGGCAGCCCGGCCGGGCGCCTCCCAAGGGCCTCCCGGTGGCCTCGCCGTCCAGCACGGGCGCGGGAGGAGCAGGGGGCACCTTGGGGCGAGGCTCTTGGGGGGACGGCTGGAGCGGCCGGCGCGCCCCCTCCTGGGTCTCGGCGGCGGCAGCGGCGTCCATGGTGGCGGCTCCGCTCGGGGTTAGGCGGGCGCCTTTCCTTCAAATGCCCTTGCCCGGGTGGCGCCCCTCCTGCCCTCCGCCCGCAGGCGCATCCCTTCCGCGCCCAGGCCCGGCGCCACGGGGATGGGTGCACGACGCCTGGATGGCGGGTGGCTGGGTGGGGCGCGGCGAGGTGGGCAGGCCAGGGGCGCATGAGGCGAGCATCAAGGGTGAGGCCGGCTGCTGGGGGCGGCCAGGGGCGGAGGCAGCCTCAGCGGGGTGACGACGGGACGCTCCTCATGGCCTCCCCCGCCTCGGACAAAATAGGTGGCGGAACGCCGTTCCGGTGCGTTCCGCCAGAAAAAAAGCCCTGATGCTACCTACCAAACATAACATTTCATTTTCACCTCATGAAAATTAAGTGCTATAGCTTGCCAAGTAAGCAGTCAGACCTTGCTTCAACTTAGCAGTCACAGGCATTTTATTTTTGTTTGCTACCTTATTTTTGTGAGGGTGGGCTGAGCCAAGGCAGACTGAAGCAGAAAGCAGCAGCACTGGAAAGGAAAAGGGGGGGGGGAGGTCCAGTGTGGAAGTTCCTATATTCTCATACTTAAACTCACAAACAGTGGTGTAGTGGAGCCACAGCTCACACGGTTGAAGCACCAGGGCAGATTTCTCTGTTCCCTCTGGGCTTTGCTGCAATCATCACAGTAGCTGGGGAGAAATGGATTTTCCCACCAGTAATATATTGTTGTGAGCTATCCCACGCATACACATATACAGATATAGATCAACACAGCTACCTGTATTTTTAGACTCTCTTTGGAGGGGTGGCTATGATGAACACCTGCACTTCAACATTTACCACTGCTCACAAACTGTCATGGCTGCTGATCATAAGACAAACACTATATAAGAATATTTTAAAGACATTCCTGCGATGACAGGGTCCCTTACACTTTAGGACCAGGCGCATAAACCCTTCTCAGGCTAAGCACCAACACTTAAAAACCTGAGGGGAGGGTCAAAATGAAACCTTTCCCCTACCAATGAGGGAAAAGATTAATATAGGTTATTAAGGATCTATTTTAAATCTATGATACTGTGGGTACAAAGGTGTGTGTGTAGATTTAAAAGTAATGCAGGTTAATAATGCCAAGCTGACACGTAGGATTTGGGTAGCAAACAAAATAAAAATAAGTTTATTTTAATTCTCAAAACCTTAGTTCCAGAAAATAACTTTAAACCTGCCTACCCCCCAAACACTTTGTAATTAACCTAAGTCCCTATAACTCCAAATACTTTCACTCCTCATACAAGCACTGATTTCTCTCAAAACTCCTGAGAAGACATGAATAACCCAACTAACCTAACTCCCAAACTCTCTAACACTCCGAACATACTACAACCAACTCTCTACTCCCCTGACATCACTCAAACACTCCTTATATACTCCTCCCCCCACCCTTTCCAAGACATCAGAAACCACACCCACTCAGTTCAACATTCTATACTCACTAAACATACTAATGCAGGCATACACCAGGGAACTGAATTGTGGGGTTTATTCATTTATTCTATTTATTCTATCTGGCCAGTCATCTGGCCACTCTGAGCGATGTACAGTCTAATTAAATACAAAAACAAAACAAAAACAGAGCATCAGTTAGCCCTGGGTGGGGCAGTCCAACCGGAGCAGGCCCTGATGTTCCCTCTGCCTGCTCCTGCCGCCTTCACTCCTTCCTCTTCCCCACAGGGCCCTTGATGTCAGTTAGCCCTGGGGGGGGGGCAGTCCAGCTGGAGCAGGCCCTGATGCAGGACCGGTGCAAGGCAGTTTGGTGCCCTAGGCAAGATCAGATATTTAGCGCCCCCCCCTTCCCACTTGAGAGCGCTGTATTTTTTTCCAAGGTGTTTCTGGCACCCCCTTTAGCCCTGCGCCCTAGGCAGCTGCCTAGTTGGCCTAATGGTAGCACCGGCCCTGCCCTGATGTTCCCTCTGCCACAATTACGCCACAATTCCCCCTATAGGTAAAATGAACGTGTGCAAAATGTAAACAGTGTGACAAAGGGATGTAAGGCCTAGCTATAAGAATTAAACAACAGTGTAAATAATACTCTTTAGTTTTAAATTAACACGGTGTAGTAGTCAGATTTGCACCATTATTCAGGAAATGTAGGAAGATGTTTCAATGTGAAACTTGATTTAAATCAATTATTTAAATGAGCCTTGGTTTTAAATCAGTCTATGTGCACCCTAATAGAAAAAATCTTAGTCATTCATCAAATGCATTTTGATTAATTAACCAATTAAATATGCATACATTTGCATATGACAAAAACAACAGTTTTGAAGAAAAAGTATACTCTGTTTATTTATTTATTATATTTATATCCTACTCTTTTCCTGCAAGGAACCCAAGGTGGCTTACATGATCCTCCTCCTCCTCTCCATTTTATCCTCACCACAATTCTGTGAGGTAGGTTAAGCTGAGAGTCAGTGACTGGTCCAAAGTCACTCAGTGAGCTTCATGGCCGAGTAGGGACTAGAACCTGAATCTCCCAAGTCCCAGTCCAACACTCTAAGCACTATGCCACAGTAGCTCTCATGTATGTGGCATGTATTTTACAACAGTTGTCTTATTAGAAGGACTACCTTCCTATATGAAAGTTAAGTAGAAATAATTTTTCCAAGATTATACCTGCCATCTGTGATTTTTACGAATTAGAAAAAAAATATAATAAAAATAATTGACTCTAAAAAAACCATGTATTGCTTGGCTAATCAGGGATGCCTTTTCAGTTGATTAAAAAGGCTTTAAAATCAATTTATCAACCTGACTAATCAATTAAATGTTTCAGCCCTAGTTAGAAATGACATAAATCCCTGGCATTTTGTTTTGTTTTTAGAGAAGCAGCTCTTTTTGATATACTTGACCCTTGTGTGGCATTCATGAGGAAAGCCCCTAATCTGGGGTCTTCGACTGGCCAACCTGCATCTACACTGATTTCTTGGAATTAAAGCAGAGGTTGTCCTGCCTCTGCTGGAATGTACTGAACCTTGCTTGACTATGGAGATATGAAGTCTTGAAGCACAGTATCCCCACAGTGCAAATGTATGCATGGCTACTCAGACATATAAGAACATAAGAAGAGCCATGCTGACTCAGAGCAAGGGTCCACCTAGTCCTGCATTCTGTTCAAACAGTAGCCAACCAGCGGCCTGTGGGGAATCCATAAGTAGAACATGAATGAATTACCGGTACCCTCCTGCTTGATTTACCCAGCAACTGGTATACATAAGCATATTGCCTCTGATCCTGGAAGTAATATATAGCCATCATGACTAATAGCTACTGATAGCCTTCTCCATGAATTTGTCTAATTCCCTTTTAAGGCAATCTAAATTGGTGGCCATCACTACATCTTGTGGCAGTGAATTCCATAGTTAAACTATGCGCTGTGTGAAGAAGTACTTCCTTTATCTGTACTGAATCTCCCAGCAATCAGTTTCATGGGCGCATTGAGTTCAATGAAACTTGCTCCCAGATAAAGTGTGGTTACAATTGCAGTGTTAAACTTGTGCCTTGGCTTTAGCAAACATTAATGCTAAGCCAAAGTTTGCTTGCTTGCTTATATTATTATTTATATATTGTATCTTTGGTCGTCCGGGTTCCAAGAGAGACTTAAAACTTCTTTTCTGTGTGTGATGCCATTGTTGCTGGGGTTGGCTCTTTTTTTTTTAATGTACACATTGTTTACTACACTTCTGAATATTTTGCCCAGAGTTCTACATGCAGGCTTAAACTTCTGCTAATTACACAACAAGATGGCTGTACAGTATTTAAACGTAGTATGAGTATTTAAGTCGGTATGGTCTCTAAGGAGAAAAGGATCACATACTTCTGAAATCAGATCAATTACTTTATTGACTGGGTTGCCAATTCTACAAATTCTGTAGCAAATAATCATTACTCTTAGAACCAGCCATACTAGGCAGCATTTGAAAAGCAGAACACCAAAAGGCAACCAGGGATGTTGAAGAGTCCTTGGCCTCGAGTCACGAGTCGAGTCACGAGTCGAGTCACGAGTCTTTGGACCCGAGTCTCGAGTCCAAGGTCCAAAATGGTGACTCGAGTCTCGAGTCCCGAGTCACTCCCAAAGCGGCGGCCCATGGAGGGAGCGGGAGGGTCTCCGCGAGAGGAAGAAGAGCTGCCCTTCCTCCCGCGGAGACCCTCCCGCTCCCTCCATGGGCCGCCGCCGCCGCTGCCGCCCCCACTTACCATGGGCGGGTCCTTCCCTCGTCCCTGCTCCTGCCGCCGCTGCTGCTGCTGCACCAGGGATGCATTACGAGCCCTCCCTGGGTTTGTAGTTCTCCGCGGCGGCGCGGCCCGATCTCGCTCTTCTGAGCGGCGCGGAGAGTGTTCTCCGTGCCGCTCGAGTTGCCGCCACCGCCGCCTGCTGCCGCCTCGCCGCCGCCGCACTGCCTCGCCGCCACCCACTCGCCGCCGCTGCCGCTCACGTCACCGCCATCGCCCTCGCCGCTCACGTCACCGCCGTCGCCGTCTCCCTCGCCGCCACCCGCTCGCAGCCGCCGCCATCGTATGCCACACCACCGCCATCGCACGCCACACCGCCGCCATCGCACGCAGCCGCCTGCGCCGGTCCCGTCATCACTTCCGGTGCGGCGGAAGTGACGCGCCGGGACCCTGCTCCGCCGCGCTTGGCCGCCGCCGCTCTGTTTAGATGGCGGCGGTGGCGTGATGGCGGCGTGGCGTGCGATGGCGGCGGCGGTGGCTGCGAGCAGGTGGCGGCGAGGGAGACGGCGACGGTGAGGGAGACAGCGACGGCGGTGACGTGAGCGGCGGCGGTGGCGGCGGAGTCCTTGGGCTCGAGTCCCGAGTCGAGTCTCGAGTCCCATTGAAAAAATTGGGACTCGAGTGGGACTCGAGTCAGAGGGGGGACTCAGTCGGACTCGCGAGTCGAGTCGTCGAGTCCGAGTCCCCATCCCTGAAGGCAACACTTGTGTAGCTTCCATGAAATTCCTGTCTTCATTTTCCCTGTGATCACAGCATTTGCTTATTTATCTCAGAGAGGTCTCAAAGCAGAAATACAATTTTGTCATCTTGTTAGAAAGATATACAGTAAATGTACGAACAAGCACTTTAGCTGGCCCTATAGCATGTGTTTTTCCTGTCTTTAAATGACTGGAAGAAAAACACGAATTTAAAGATGAAACTGTGAAAACAAACCTCACTGTTATCAAAGCAGCTGCTTCCTTGACTTCCATTCACAAATGAAAGTGATGGTCCCTTAAGTGATTTGTGGTGTTCCAGCATTTGCCCACTGAACCATTCTCAGTTCTAGACCTTAATTTACCTCAGAACTTTGCCAGCGGAACATATTCACAGTACTTATTGTTGACATGGAAGACAAACTCCATGTCTAATAGGTTACAGAAAAAGGCCAAGATTAATCCAATACTTCTTCTAGCTTTGAAGCATTTGTGTTTATTGCTTGGTTGTGTGTTTGATCTGGAAACCAGACTTCCAGGTACCAACAAACTGAAAGGTGGCAGGCCGGTCCTTTTCTACAAGCAGGCAGCCTTCCCAAAATTACAGGGTTTTAAAAGCTATTTGTATTTGCTCACAGTGCCCCTGAGTCACTTTCAGGAGACACTAAAATTCCTACTGTGTAAGCTGCCCCAATCCAATACACTCTGAATTCAATAGCATCACATCAGCCAGAGCCTGGGCTTTATCTCGCAGACTCCTGTGATCATTATTAACAACATTACCAGCCACTTTTGTTTTGCTAATTTGGTGCTTCACCTATGAATAAGTGAACTTCATGCAGTAAATTACATACACAATATAAGTGCTGTTCTTATTATATTAACAGGCACCCATGTATGTAATTCATCCAGTGTGGTTTCTGAGTATATCCACATTGCACTTAACTCCATTAGGCAATGATGGGTTGGCATTCAACCAAGCACACTTAACAGACTCCTTGGGGAAGTCAGGTGAATAGAATTCACCAAGATAGATGGGACAAATATGACTACATACATATACATACTGCGCATATATATATATATATATATATATCAGCTTTTAATTGACAAACACCGTTTTTATAAAATGTAATGGGATTACAGAATTGCTAAAAAATGAAAGTCACTTTGGTCATCTAACCTGTGCATCTGAATTAATGAGTCTTCATACCATCTTAAATTGCTCTTGACATCAGCCGAGAACAGGCTGGTTAAAAACTGATGACTTTTTAAAAAAATAACATTTCAATTATAGGAAGTATCTCTTTATAAAAAATAACCTAGTTCAAGATGAAATCTGAATTTAATACAAACAAGTTAAACTCTAAACATAATTTCTTAAGATGGAACCATGACCCATGTCCTACTGCAGTTAGAATCAGATGATAAATTAATTTGATTACAGGACTGAGACTGAACTTGAACCCTTTGTTATTTTTTCTTCCTAACATCTAACGGGAAATTGCTATCTCATATGGTGACTGCAGCATGAATACTACATGCAAAATATTGGAGATCTGATGTCACCCCAATTCTAAAAAATGGGAACAAAGATTGTTTGAATATTCAAACAGAAAGAGTGGGAGAGAAATGTGAATACTTCCCTGCTGAATTTAAGGAGTCAGTCTAACCCTCAAACAAGCCCTGCTGCCTCGACAAACCGGCTAGCCAGTCAACATGCAAAAATTGCACCTGTGGGCACCCAGCATGATGCTACAGCCCCCCCCCCCCGTGGGAAAATTAACCCATGGTGGGCTGTCATGTTGTGCGAACCAGGTTAGTGAGTTCATTGATTCTGACAGGAAAATAATCTTAACTCTTCGGAACTGATGGGGAAAGGGGAGTGAGTTTTCATCTGCAGTTCTTCAGCCTGCATATATTCTGTTCAAGACTCTACTGTGAAATTGGGTTGGTTGTGTTTTGTTTGCTTGCTTAGTAATTGGATTCACCTTGCAGTCTGTTAAAATCCAGGCTCACTATCTGATGACATTTTTTTAAAAGAACAGTACCCAAGAGCAGTGCTTTTTTTCTGGAGAAAAAGGTACCGGAACTCTTGGATTACATTTCCTCGCGAGTAGATGGCGATTACCGGTAAATTGTAATGCAATTAATAGAAGAAAAGGTGCTGGAACTCAGTTCCGGTGAGTTCCACCAGAAAAAAAGCCCTGCCCAAGAGAATCAGCAATCTTGCTCCCACCCCCTCATGCAAGCCTGTATGTGCTTTGACATCAGAAGAGGGGCCTGTAGGTGAGGCAAACAAAAGGAAAAATGGTACTGGGTGTTTTAAAGGGGTCATTATCTACTGGAAGTTTTGGCAATGTAGTCATGGCCACATTTTCTTCCAAGAATCTACTTCATCTTATTAACCTTACATGCAAAACCCAAGAAACAGTGTCACTTAACTTCTCAGTTACTGTTATTCCAGGTAAAGGCTGGGTCTGCTTTTCTGGCAACAAAGTAATAAAGTAGCAGGCAAATTAGCTCTACACAGCCTTTAACCCTTTGAATCTTCTCAAGGAAACTGATTTCTAACCAACTTATGGCACCTCCTTTGGGTATAAAAGACCCACATTAATGGCTAAAGACCTCTGTATCCTTACCTAGTCCTTGATATAGACTTGATATATCAAGAGCCCAATGAAATGATGAACCCAATGAATCTAAGCGGCACCTCCCTGGGATGCTAAAAGTGAATAGCCACTGAAGTGGACAATTCTGTTTTTCTTTTTACTATTAATGTATTGACTGATATCATTCCTCCTGCTAGAGGCAGGAGTTAGAATGCACACTTTTTGAGTTGCATTTGTCAAGAGGGGCATGGTTAATTCTTCTCTGTACTATAGCAAAAAGTCTGCAGTTGGTAACTCAGCTGTATGTTCATGGAGGAATAGATCCAATTCTCCTATCAATAGCTAATCCTGTGTCCACTTCTCCTCCTTCCCCTTTCATGGGCATGGAGAGAATATCAGTAACCTGACTCTGAGCCTCTTTGGAAGCTCTTTTAGAGCATTTTTAAGCAAACAAAATGATTTTTGAAAATCTGCTCTGAACAAGGAATGCCCCTCCCCTTTCTCACCAGCCAATTTGCAGGTGGTGAAATGGGGGCGGTTGGAAATCTGGGGGAACAAAGCTTGCCATTGCACTCTTGAGTTTTTCCCAGTGTCAACACTGGGGGAACATTGACCCCTGTGAGTGGCAGGCAGCTATGAAGCCTCTTGATTGGCCAAGCTAGGCATAAATAGTAAGAGCCAGACTTTCTGCATTTCCCCCATCAATAGAGCAGTACTTTCTTCTTGCTACATGTCAGGCTCCAGCTTTCCCAACTCAAGCCACTAACCTCAGGATCCTGAGTTGGAGAATGCATGCTCCAATTTTAGATTCAGGAACCACATGCTGTGACACCAGCCTTGATATTGATGATAAAGTGAAAATTCTCTAGAACAGGTGTGCATAACCTTTTTGGCCTTGAGGGTCAAATATGGTGTTGCCAGGGGATCTAGAGAGCACACACACATATACACATACTGGGGTGGGGGAGAAGCACGCATGCAGACACATACACATACACACTGGGGGGAGACATGCACACACAGGTAAACTGGGGTGGTTGAGACTCACACACACGGTGGGGACACACACACATATTGCGGGGGAGGCATACACACACACAAATGACAACATAAAGCATACTGTTTGATAACAACTCTATGTAACATCCAATGATTAGCTGAATTATCCATTCCTACTTTAGACTTCTATGAAATAAATCCAAACAGGGTATGGTATAAATAAGCCCTGGCTGATGAAACACAACAGGAAACTCCCCTTCAAACTACAGAGTCTGAACATCCTTTCCCAAAATTCTAGGGCAACAATATGTCCTGAGAGATAGTCATGACAAGTTCACAACTTCTGTGCAGGAACACTCTTTCTTCAACTGGAGGAAACAGGATAGTTCCTGGTTGCCTTTGCCATGGCAGGTATTTCCCTGCCCTCCCTTCCTGGAGGCTTATGGTCTTCCTGGCAAGAGAGCACCCCAACTTGCGATCTCAAAGATAATCAATTAGCAACCACCATATTAGAGATGGAAAGAATAGGATCAACTGCCTCCATGATCTGTGCCAGGAACCAAATACTGAGCTGACATAGGCAAGAGTAATGGAAATTGTGGGGGAAATCTGTGCAAGCAGTGATGGGTGAAGACAACTCCAAATTACTCTGTGTTTCCTCTTCCTGTAGACTTTGTGAGATTGGCAGTCTCCTCTTTTCAGAGCAGTAGCAGAACCTACATTTGGAACAATTACAGTTCTTAAGAGTGACGGGAGGCCAAACATCCCACACCCAATTGCAGTATTAATAAAAGCGACTTCTCCATGACAACATGACGGCAACGGTTTTGGACAACAACGGCTCTCACGGTGCTCCATTTAAAGTGGGATCAGGTGTTAAACAGGGATGTGTTATTGCCCCAACGTTATTTGCTATTTTCATCGCCATGATTTTACATCTTGTTGAGGGGAAACTTCCCACTGGTGTGGGAATTATATATCGAACAGGTGGAAAGCTTTTTAATCTCAGCAGGCTGAAAGCAAAAAGTAAGGTAATTACAACCTCTGTTGTGGAACTTCAGTATGCTGATGATAATGTGGTCTCCGCACATTCAGAGGATGATCTCCAAACTATCCTAAATGCTTTTGCAGAAGCATACGGAAAACTTGGTCTCTCACTTAACATCAAAAAAACCAAAGTGCTTCATCAGCAAGTGCAAGCTAACCCTTTGATGATGTCATCTATCCAGCTTGGCGGGACAATACTGGAAAATGTCGATCATTTCTCTATCTTGGCAGCTATCTTTCTGTTACAGCTAACATCGACAGTGAAATCCAGCATCGTTTGAGCTCCGCAAGTGCCGCGTTTTCTCGAATGAAACAGATTGTCCGAGGATCGGGATATTTGTAAGAAGACCAAAACACTGGTTTATGAAGCTATTGTATTGCCAACTTTATTGTATGCCTGGGAAACATGGACTATCTATAAACGTCACTTCCACCTCCTTGAAAGATTTCATCAACGTTGCCTCCAGAAAATCCTGCGAATTACTTGGGAAGATAGGTGAACAAATGTCAGTGTACTGGAAGAAGCAAAGACTACTAGCGTTGAAAAAATGATCCTTCAATGCCAACTTCAGTGGACCAGTCATGTTGTTCGAATGTCTGACTGCCGTCTCCCAAAGCAGTTACTTTATTCCCAACTCAAGGATGGAAAGCGGAATATCGGTGGTCAATATAAGAGGTTTAAAGATGTTCTTAAGGCTAATCTAAAAAAAAAAAAAGCAATATAAACATCGAAAACTGGGAAGCTCTGGCCCATGAACGATCTAATGGAGGTTGGCCTTTCACAAAGGTTCTATGGACTTTGAAGAAGCCCGAGTGCAAGGTGAAAGGGAGAAACGTGCTAAACGAAAAGCACATCAAACGAATCCTTTACAGGACCATCTTCCATCTGGTAACCTGTGTCCTCACTGTGGGAAGCTGTGTGGATCTAGAATTGGCCTCCACAGTCACTTATGGACCCATCACTAGAGTCTACACAATTTTTCTTTAGAATTTCCTCCTTCTAAAATTTCCTTTTTGTAAATTTTTATCCTGGAAGACAATCTTACTCGGTCACGAGTGATCGCCTGATGATGATGATTAATAAAAGCGGACTTCTTCCAGTATCTCCTTGCCATCATCTGAGCAGTTTTTAAAATTATTCTACAAATTCATTTGGGTGCCACACACCACTATCATTTGATCACATTTCAAATTAGCATTATCTTTGTCACAATGCAGAATCTGCTTGTGATGCACTCAAGGCTCTCATTGGGAGTGCCTGCTATTTATGCAGCTCACTCGTTTTTATTTATTCTGCAGCATACTCCAGCAGCATTGTGTAACCACAAGCCATCATTCCTGGCTTCCAATAATCTCTACTTTTACTGAACATTTGCATCTTTATCATCAAGCATATTATTTCTCTACTCTGCCAGCGTGTCCCTTACAGCATGTTGCTACCTGTGACAGACAGTATACAGTTAAGAATCTTTGCACAGGTTAGGAAAAGCTTCTGCTGGTCAAGCTTAGTTCACTTTGAAAGTATTTTTAAGTCACAGGTCAACAGGCTAAGTCACATTTCCAAGTTAGTGTGCTGTACAAATGTCTATGCTTAGTAGGCACCCCAACTCTGCAAAGCCACACACAAAAGAATTTACGTTCTCTAACTGTTCAATAGCTGTGCCCTCTCAGGAAGAGATGGCTTTGACCTGAAAAGCATCGTAGAATGCTTTAAAGAAAGGCACAGACGACAAGCAATGAAGAGACAGCAAAAGCAAATGCTAAATGCCATCTGTTCTGACAAGGCAAATTGAGCAGCCCACCACACAGTTAGAGAATCAGCTGCTCTAACTCTTTTTACCTGCTAATTTAACAGCAATGCAAGAGTAAAGAAGAAAAATAGGTAAAGTTCTGAGCTTGAAATATGCTGCTGGTAATCACAAGCCTAAATGATTTCAGAGCCTGCAAATTTGGAACTAGAAGATATTCCGTTGACAGAGGAGGGAAAGGAATGAGATGCTCCTTTCCCCCTTCAGAATTACACTACCTCTATCTGTGAGAGTGCAAACCACAATTACTATTTTGTCATGGCCATAACTGCAAGCACCTTTTCACAGCTGAGAAGTGGGAAAGCATGCAATGTTCTGTAGGCTTTACCATTTGAATGGTCTTTTAAATTCCACTGTATTCAGTCACTAGAAATGTTCCCAATTCCATATCCATTTGAATGTCCAATAATTCATGGGCTTAATGTATTGACCTGTTACTAATGCTCATGGCATCAAAGAACAGGACAAAAGAACAGTTTTTTGGCTTCTGGTTTCTTATATATTGTAGATGTTACATGCTTCAAGTTAGGAAATGACCCCCATTGTCTGAAGCAGAAGCATACTAAAAAAAACCTCCTTCAGTAATTATATGAAAAACGCAAAGTAATGGATAATTCTTGGGAAACTCCCTTTGGATGTTTCCAGTGGAATGGATATTACCCATGAAATGGTTTGACTATGACATCAAAGATCGGACAAATCTATATATGCATATAAAAGAAGAAGTCCTGACTGACTGACTGACTGACTCATCAATGCCCAGCTCAAACCATTTAATCTAGGAACGTGAAATTTTGAAGGGACATTGCTTTTATGACGTAGATCCCCACTAAGGAAGGATTTTTGGAAATTCCAGTCCCTAAGGGGGTGAAAAGGGGGGGAATCACCCCACTCTCATATCTCCTATGGGCAAAACAAGAGGGGAGCAGTTATGCAAATCAGCTTCACCTCATAATTGCTGCAGGAGCCAATAGGAGCAGTTATGCAAATAGCCCATACAACACTTAGAATGTTCGTATGAATTCCTGCAGGGGCCAATAGGAGTGGGTATGCAAATCTCCCCTAGGCCATTTAGAATGTTCTCTGAGGGGGTGAAAAGGGAGGGAAACTTTTTAAATGACTGACTGAATGACTGTTGTGTGGAGGGCGTCGTCGCATAGGCTCCATCACGTTTTGACGGATCTATCCCAAACTTGGCACAGTCACTCTTCATCACCTGTAGACTTTCAGGATTAACCTGATTTCTCTTTAAGATCAGATATTTCTGTCAGAAAATATTTCTGCTGCCAGCACCCAGCCTAAACGTTACACTTTCAGAGACACTGTATCTTTTCCATACAGCTCTTGCAGGCCTTCAGGGAGAAGGGGGGGGGGGAACCCTTTTCATTTTTAAACCTGTTTTTTTTTCCTTCTTCTCCATAAAAAAAAAATTCAAAATGCAAATTGAAATTTTAAATGTAAATAGTGTGATGATACAACACACAGTCGTACCAATTGTAGGTGATGGAGCATGCCTATTCCAGGCACTATCTTTCGTTATGTATGGCAGTCAAAATCTAGGTAGGGAGGTACGTGAACAAATAGTTGATCATGTCGTTGAAAACTGGGATGCATTCTCTATAATGTCCCATGACAGTGATGGAAACAACTATGCGAGCGCCGATGCATACTTTTGACAACATGTCCCAACCCCATACTTATGGTGGTTTGTGCGAGTTGACAGCGGGTGGACAGCTTTTCGAATTAGTTTTCGAAGCTTATTGTAATGGTGAACTTCACACAAAATTCGGTAATGAAGGTAACCCTGTAGAACGGTTACGTTTTACGCAAAATCTTTCCGGTGGCCATTTTGAGGCTTATTTGCCATCTGAACCTGATGGTGTTTCTAAAAGCAATACATTTTACACCCAGTCCAGTGTTATCAGACACTGCTCTCAGGAATCACCTCTTTCTATTTCCACACCTAAGACAGCTCGCAAATGTTGTGCTAGATATACCGATGCCACGAGGCAAAAGCAAGTTAGAACCGCGGCAAAGCACTATGCTCGGCGTAATCCTGAGAGTATCCCGTATTTGAGAGCAAAATTGTAATCCCTTCCAACCTAGGCACAGTCGTGAATTCCCTAGCAGACCTCACATCCAAAATTTACCCAGACATAGAAAATCTAATGGAGAAATCTACAGAATGGTTATGTGAGCATGCCATTTTGACGCCAAAGAACAGCATGGCTGCCATAATCAATAAGATACATTGATTCTTTCAAAGGAGTCCAAATGGAGTACAAATCTGTAGACTCAGTGGTTCAAAGTGATGACGCAGTCCACTACCCCGTTGAGTTTTTGTGTTGTGATATGTATCACATTACCAGCTGCAGCACATTGTTTACACATGGAAGGGACAGAATGGCGGGGTAAACAGGTTTATTATGTCTTTCTAGAATCTCGTGTTTTCGCAGGGGTTACTAGAGTGTGAGAGCAATATGAGCTAGTCACATGGTTTGTATGTTCTGATGACGTGTTAACTTGTTTTCTGTCTGAAGTCATCTTAGAGAGAGGCAGGACTGCTTTCTCTCTTCTTCTTTGTTCTTCTTGCTGGGCTTTTGTTACTGCAACAATGTAACGTCTTTGCTGAAGTGGAGTGAGCTCAACTTACTCCACTGGATGTAATGCTTGCTATGCATTTATACTCTGCACATGGACTGTAACTAGGAAATGTATACTCTGTAGAACTTTACTTGCTAAGTAAATAAACAGGTAGAATTAGACCTGTGGTATTTACAGAGTGTTTCCTGACTCCATGGAACGGAGAAGCTTTGTTGGTTCACTGGCACACACGCTGCACGCTGCATGCGGGAGGAGGGAGGTGAGATCTGGGGCGTCTGCTAGCACACAGACAAGGATTATAAATCTCCCAACCCGCACACACACTCTGCTCAGGTCCAGTTCGAACATTTTGAACACTTTAAATCCTCCTGGTCTTCCAGAACACAGACTTCTTCTCAAAGTGGGAGCACCTGTGATATTATTGCAGAACCTCAACCCACCTAAACTCTGTAATTGAACCAGATTGCAAGTGAAAGCTCTCCACAGAAATGTGATTGAGGCTACAGTGCTAACTGGTTCTGGCCAGGGGGAATCGGTGTTCATACCACGAATACCTCTTATTCCATCAGAATATCCATTTGAATTCAAAAGACTTCAGCTCCCCCTAAAGGTTTGTTTTGCCATGACCATCAACAAGTCACAGGGGCAGGCTTTGAAGGTAGCAGGGATTGACCTAAGGGAAGACTGCTTCTCACATGGGCAGTTTTACGTGGCCTGTTCCAGAGTGAGCTCACCTACCGGTAACTCTCTGGTCATCCTAGCAACTGAAGGGAGAACCACTAATGTAGTTTACAAAGAAGTACTGAAATAGGGTTTTTTTTGTAGGTTGCAGATGCCAAATAAATATTTTTTTATTTTTGGTCTGTCTCATTGTCTGTTTGTAATTCCAACACGAAAAAATGGTCACATATGAATGGAGCAACTATCTTTATTTTGTTGCCAATACACCCTGACTAACGTCTGTAATAAACATTGCTTATTACGTTAAGACATCAACCTGTAAATTATATTTCGTACAGTTTGTACAAAAAAACTCATGTTTCTTTTAAAAACAATTGTACCAAATCCTAAAATCCATGCGAGCGAAGCCGCGGGCAACAGCTAGTGCAGGTATACAAGGGAGCAAATTCAGCTTCCACAGGTTAACACAGTCCCTTTAGAATAGTGGCCTAGAGATGGTGTTGAATAAGCATCTAGCAGAACTTCAGAAATACACCTTGCTACTAATGTTTCTAAGAAATTTGAAGTTTTTTTCTGCATCAGAAGACGAATTGGTTTGTTTTAGCATTTTATCTTTGCTGCCACTTTATATCCTTTTAGTAGTTTTGATGATGACTTTAATATACTTTTATAAGTTGAGAGTAGAATGTTTTATATTTTCGAAGCTATGCCAAGCACTGGAGGAGGGAGGGTATACATTTTTAAATAAATAAGCAAAGAAACAGCAGTAAAGAACCAAATTATCCCATAGAAACAGAAGTGAAAGAGCTGTATATATTAGTCAGCACCACAAAGAAGTTCAGATTTATTGTTATATTATAGAGACCAAGACTGCGTAAATCTGTAAACTATGCAGGTTAAAAAAACAAATTCCAAGAGCAGCTATTTTCTCAGAAGAAAACAAAATTAATCTTTATTACACAAAGCCACATGCTTGGTAGTTACGCTAAGGTGACAAACAGAAAGGGCTAATTTAACACTTTACTAGAATCTAACTTCTAAAGCATTTACCTTTTCTTTCAGAACAGAATATGTTTAACCCTTTTACGTTGGGAGTATGAATGTACTTCAGTATTATGATTCTTGTTCCTTAAATAATCACCATACAATATATGTGTGATGATTTAGCACTCCCTGTGCAAAATACCTGGAATATCAAAAGTTTCCATTCTTTTGTTGTTAAGGCATGTGCTGAGTACACCATTACCATCTTAAGTACATTAACAGAGAGCCAGTGTGGTGTAGTGGTGAGAGTGTTGGACTGGGACTCGGGAGATCTGGGTTCTAGTCCCCGCTAGGCCATGAAACTCGCTGGGTGACTTTGGGCCAGTCACTGACTCTCAGCCTAACCTACCTCACAGGGTTGTTGTGAGGATAAAATGGAGAGGAGGAGGAGGATTATGTAAGCCACCTTGGGTTCCTTGCAGGAAAGAAGGCAGGGTATAAATATAATGAATGAATAAATAAATAAATAAATAAACACAGTGGCCCAGTTCAGACAATCACTTAAACCACTTAAATGGGGGTGTGGGGGAAGGAAAGAACGATATGTCACCTTGAACTCTTTGGAGGAAAGGCAGGATATAAATGCAACAAACAAACCATGTTTTACAACAGTGACTGTAAACAAGATACACTGAGCCTCAGGCTTGCATGCTCCACTTCCCATCTCCTCTATGTGCAAGATGAGGTGAGTGAAAGCTTCCACTTTAACTTTAGAACAAATAGCAGTTCTGCATTCTGCACAATCTTGGGGAACTGTGGTTTCTTCTAACCAAAGTTAGCTAATAAACTCAGGATATCAAACCATCTTGGTCTGTTTGAACTAACTTGGTTAGAACAAATCACAATTCCAAGTTCATGCATAACATGGAACAGTTTGTTCTAAAGAGAAAACAGAAACTGTTGTGTATGAAGGAGGGGGAGAGGGGAGGCTGAGTGTGAAGGACCGCCGCCGGTCCTTTTGCGCGAGTTTGGGAATTAACGGGTTAACCGGCACTGAAAAAACTCCCCTTAAGTGGTCCCCAAGTGAACTGAGGGCAACCGCTGTCAATAGACACAGACAGTATTGACCTCAGAGAACCTCTGTTTCTTAGAAAGTCTCACCGTAAGTTGTTCTAACTTACAGCCGGTTACCGAGCGTCCTGCTCAGGGTTGCGAGGCTTGTCCTGACCGGAGTCACGGACCGGTTCTGTGCAGTCCTGCACCTTGCTTCCAACAAGCTATCGGGGCTTCAGTGACCCTTTTTACCCCCTCTCTTCGCTCCCCCTCCCCTCAGCTGACAGGCTGAACCAGCTTTTCCTCACAGGATCCTGGCACCCCTTGAGTGCTTGAGGGTACTTAGCAGCTCTTTGAGACTGCCAGGGGGGGGGGGATCCTGGCACTCCTCATGTGCTTGAGGGTGTTTGGCAGCTCTTTGAGACTGCTGGGGGAACCATTGGGGTGTATGCAGATGTGTCCCATTGAGATGAATGCAAATGACTGCTCGGAACTGAACTGCCTCTGCCCTAGCCAGAGATTATGCAGGTGTCGGTGTCGGAGTGTGTGTCGGCTTTCTCTCCACACTGAGTGTGCAAGCCTATGCTCACCATGGCTTGTTCACAATCACCTAACTCATTGTTTAGGTGATTATCTGAACTCGGCCAGTGTGTTTAACTATCAATGAACTTGTGAGCTCCCTTGACCAAAACTGATCATAATATTGATTTATATAAATACATCAGGAAAGCAGCTTAATAACAATAAACTGGATTTCAGCTACCCCCAGATTACACGGGAAAATTACATGAAACCTTGTTCATGGCAAAGAGACAAAATGTTTAGATATACTTGATTTTACCTTGGAGCAAAAGGTCATCAGATACACAAGGAAAGGGGCTACTCTTAATCCTAAGCAGTGCCCAGGATCTGATTCATGGTGTAAGTGTTGGCAAACCACTTGGACTTAAAAATTAAGCAGACAAAATAACACAATCACATTTGTAAAGGATAAAATTCCAAAAAAATAAAAATGTTAAGTTAAAAGAAACTTGGAAAAACAATACAATAGAGGGTCAAACAAAATGCCTACGACATATTGGAAAAGGGACCCCCCAGAAGTCCAAAAGGAAATATTTCTTCAGACAACATATAATCAACATGGAATTTATCAAGTCAGAGACCTGGCTCACACAAAACCCATTATTTAACCCATGTCTTACTCAGGATGTGTCTAGCAGACAATCAAACAAACCGTGGTTTGGTTTCTCAATCCCTGGGTTTCCTTCCTCCTTCATGCACCCTCCCTGTATCCCAAATGCCTTTGCAGCAGTGGCATATAGAACAGCTTGTGTGTATTTTTACTGCTCTTGCTCGCCACCTCTGTAGCCTGCCGAAAGAAGAGGAAGGGCCTTCTCTGTGGTAGCCCCCCAACTCTGGAACAAGCTCCCCCGAGGCCCACCTGGCGCCAACTCTACGATCTTTTCGGCACCAGGTTAAGACTGCCCTCTATGTTGAGGCTTTTAACAACTCTAAATAGTGCATGTTGGGGTGGTTATTTTTAACTTTTTTACTGGTCACATTGCATTAACATGTTTTAGCTATTTTTGTCATTTTCAATTTCAATTTCAATTTTTTAATTTGGTTTTAAATTTTTATAATGTTTTTATTGTGTATATTTTATACTGTATTATGTGTTTTTTATTGATTGTTGTAAACTGCCCAGAATGCTCCGGCTATTGGGCGGCATATCAAATAAATAAATAAATAAATAACCCCATGAACAACGCATGGTTCTGCATTCACACATAGCAACAATTCATGGTTTAAACAGCCCAGATTCCACAACCCAACAACAAACCATTGGTTCTCTTTATGGGTTGTTCATGGTTAATAAATTATGGTTTGTTAGCGTAGCTGAGTTAACATATCACAACAACACAGAATTTAATAACCCATGAGTTAAATAAACCATGGGTTAGCATTATGTGTGAACCAGGCCATACTAATGATCACTAGTGCGAAGGGTTTTTAGCGAACTAGACAAATTCACAGGAGATGTCTCTATCAGCAGCTATTAGTTATAACAGTTAAAAACCAAACGTCCTTATTCAGATGTAGTATCATACACTGTCAAAATGCTAGGGACAAACAATGGAAGACGGCTCTCTCCATCTTTACTCTATGTGAGCTTCCCATAAGTTTTTCCTGGTCATTCCTGGAGACAGAAAGCTAGACTAGATTTACCTTTGACATAGAGAGTCTTAAACAACTGAAGTGAATCTCAATTAAGAGAAGGATGGTCAAACTTTTTTTTGGAAGAATACAGGTATCTAAGGGACACTTCCAGTGTTACCTTTCTCTCCTATTTATGTTCTAAAAATATTGGCTTGGGAAGGTAGCAAAGATTTTTCTAATGCGGAAGTGGTCATTGGTCAGACATGCTTTCTGCAGAGCTGCTTCAGGAAGCATTGCTAAGTATGAACCTGTTCCTTCAGACATTACAAGATATGTGCCTTTGGCCATTTTCAATAGACACTTTAAAAAGTGAGTACAAAAGTTAATGCCCTCACTGGAGTGTTATAATGGGGCTGAGAACCCCATGCATATTTGCCCTTTTTGTAGAAACATATGTGTGGCAAATAGCCATTTCTAAGAAATCTATGAGGATTTATGTTTGCAAGTACGGTAGGTTTTTTGGTCACAAGATCATTTATCATACAATAATAGAATGCCTACACAAATTCCAAAGCTAAAACCCAACAAAAGCCAAGGCTATTCCATTTCTGCTTACCGTATTTTTCGCTTCATAAGATGCACTTTTCCCCCCCAAAAAACTAGGTGGAAATGTCTGTGCATCCTATGGAGTGAATACTTTCCTCTGCTGGTCCGGAACAGCGGAAGACTCCTGGGCAGGGCGGGGGAAGCCCCCGCCTCTCAGCTGATTCCCGCCGAACAGCTGATTTAAATATATATATATATATATATATATATATATTAACTTTCCTCTGCTGGTCTGGAAGAGCGGAGGACTCCTGGGCAGGGCGGGGGAAGCCCCCGCCTCTCAGCTGATTCCCCGTGGAACAGCTAATTTTTTAAAAATAAAATTATTATTATTATTATTATTATTTATTTATTTATTTATTTATTGCTTTCCTCTGCTGGTCCGGAAGAGCGGAGGACTCCTGGGCAGGGTGGGGGAAGCCCCCGCCTCTCAGCTGATTCCCCGTGGAACAGCTGATTTAAAAAAAAATAAAATAATAATAATAATAATAATAATTATTATTATTATTTTCCTCTGCTGGTCCGGAAGAGCGGGGGACTCCTGGGCAGGGCAGGGAATCCCCGCCTCTCAGCTGATTCCCCACGGAACAGCCGATTTAAATTTTTTTGTACCATATGGTAAGTGCGTCTTATGGTCCAGTGCGTCTTATGGAACGAAAAATACGGTAGCTCCTTTTACATACACATACACACACACAGCTACAGCAAAAAGAAAGATTTAGATTCCCACCTCATGTAAAAGCACTTAAACTCATAGGCATTTGTTGCATTCAAAGAAGTGACAAATATGCCTTCATTTATAGTCAGTCCTAAGCCTAAGCCTGCCTGTATGTACTAGCTTCAATAAGTCCCTGTGCAGCAGTGAGTTCCACAAACAAGGACTCCTTTTCAGGAACAGAACAAGAAATACAGCTCCCATTTATCTACTTTCCTACTACTGAGTGGCTTAGATGAAGAGCAAGTCTCTTCCCAGGAGAGTTGACTTTTGAAACCACAATTTTTTCATTTAAATTAATTCAATGATAGGGGGGAAACAGATCATTCTTCTCAGTTCAGTTTAAGAGCATAAATTTTCATGCAAAATATATATGATATCCTTTTTATTTGATGATTTTTTAGAAAGTCCTGGCTGTGCACCTTTAGGGTCTTGAAAAAGGCAGGGGACTACACAGCTTGTAAATATCTCCATGGAAATCTAGCACTTCTAAGACATATTACCGTAATCAAGATCAAAGATAGTAACATTTTCATATGTCATGCAGCACTGAGTCATTGCATCTTTGTCCTTGGGTATTAGCAGTGAAGGAACTGACAGGTAAATGTCAAAAGGAAAATGGCAGTGTGTTTTAAATGTTAACCTCCATCTGGCACCTATTGTACAGGCTTAGGTGCCCAGCTCCTAGATACACAGAAAGCCTGTTTGATACAAACAGAAGATGTCTGCAGTCCAAGCAAATCAACCTAAGGATCAGTTTAACTAAAACTGCACCAACATTAGACAAAGATCATGTTCCAAACTAAGAATCCCTTTAGGCATGTACAAAGGCTTGCATGCATGCATTACAATTTCTCCCCCTTCCCACAACACTTCCTCATGCTGGATCAGAAACTACAATGCCATTCCCTTAAGTTTCAAGGACAATGCTGGGCACTACAGGGGGCTGTTTCTAGAAGAAGCGGGGAAATCTGTAAGGCTGGTTATAGGCATGGCATGACCTCCTTGACTGAGATCCAGAATACCCATGAGTGGAACTCCACTCACAAGGGCATTCTTGCTGGAGGAAAGGGTGAGCTGATTTTCGCGAATCCTTCCTTCCCCGTGCCATCTTAAAATCTGCTCCAGAGGGTGGGGGATCTTCCAAAACAGCATGGGAAACAGTGCAGGGGGAACAGGGTAAACTGACTCCCTCTTCCTCCAGTGGGAGCCTCTACTGGATCTCATAGATCTCATCAGGGCTTTTTTTCTGGTGGAACTCACCGGAACTGAGTTCCAGCACCTTTTCTTCTATTAATTGCATTACAATTTAATCGCCATCTACTCCCGAGGAAATGTAATCCAAGAGTTCCGGTACCCTTTTCTCCAGAAAAAAAGCACTGGATCTCATAGATCATAGAGTTGGAAGGAGCCTACAAGGCTATCGAGTCCAACCCCCTGTTCAGTGCAGGAAACTATCTTGGTCCCTTCCATTCACAAGAGGGCAAAGTCTAGATTCAACCCCATGCAAACATCACAGACAAAAATTGAGAGAATTAAAAGGGGGGGGGGATCAACAAGCAAAGAAAATACAAATGATCCCATCTCAACCAGCAAAGACCAACTGTTTTCTCCTGGCATCTATTACCGGTACTTCATATTTGTCAAGGATTTCTCTGGATGGGAGAGATAAGAAAACTCTTCTCTAACACTAAACTTCTTTTCTGACCTGTTTAATTTTTTGGTCGTTTTCTTCACAAGTTTATGAAGCAGCCTTGTCAGATAACGTTGCTGCACATATACGAAGTCCTGGGAAATCTAACCAGTGAGAAAGGAAACAGGGTCAGAAAATCTGAGAGAACTCTATTTACAGCATGTCATACTTCATTTAGTGAGGCTTTAATTGCAATCATTTTTAATATGGGAAAGGGAGAGACACTCCCTCATGCATCCACTGAAGATACTTGTACCCAAACAAGTAATGCTCTGAGGAATGGTAGGAAATCTCTTCAAAAATCACCACAAAGCCCAGGAGGCAGTTGGAACAGTGAAAGGTATTTTGCCATGTTGGATCTGAATTAGAAAATTCTTGTTCCTTATCTTGCAGTGTTTAAATTGCTTCATATATTTTTACTTCATGTAATGAAAAATGTGAGAATGCAGCTTGTGGGCAGGGCAATCCTGCACCTTGCCAGGTTTCCCTCACCTGTGCTGATGCTACAGGAATGGGTGTCATTTTGGCACAGGCAATCTGGGAGTGGCTCTCATATTGGCACTGCTCCCATAACTGGCCAACATAAAGCAGTGCTGACTGCGCAGAAGGGACAGTGTATGCTGCTTCAGCACACACCCAGCTTGGCAAGTTTCCCACATGAGTCTGGGACCTCATCTGGTTTGCATGTAACAACAACCTGGAGTATGCCCCAGTTCACACATAATGACAACCCATAGTATAGGTTGAGTATGGGTTGTCATTGAATCGTTAGGTGTTGTTTAATAGTGGGTTGTTGTTACGTACAAACCCTGCACATACGGTTTAACTATGGGTTGTTAACCACAAACAACTCAGGAAGAGAACCCATGGTTTGCTGTTGGGTTGTTCATGTTAACAACCCGTAGTTAAACCATAGTGTAGGGTTCGAATTTAACAACAGCCCATGATTCAACAACAACTCATGATTCAACGACAACCTATACTCAACTCATACCCTGGGTTGTAGTTACATGTGAACCAGATGAGATCCCTGACTCATGTGGGAAACTTTCCAAGCTGGGTACTCAACCTATACTCCGGGTTGTTGTTACATATGAACCAGGTCTCAATTGGATCTTAGTGAGAAGTATTACATTAACTCAGAAACATTTTTTTTAAAATCACCAAGTCAGGGCAACTAACCTATCTTTGTTTCTAGATGCTGAATCACTTCAACAGAATTGACAAAGGAAATGCCACTGAGAGTGAATATTTCTTAGTGAAGATAAGGTTTCAATGTTGCTGTGGGAGAATTAATTAAGATTCTTGACCCCATTCTACTCCAGTGAATAGAACTACAGAACAGCTACTTGCAAGTGCCATTATCAAATAGAGGTTACTGGGAACCAACATCTTAAACAGACGCATTTCAGTGTATGTGCAGATGTGACAGCGGCTTTTCTTCCACAGGAAGAAGGCATACTACTACTCAAAGAGAAAACACAAGAGCAACTCATTTCTGTCCTTGACTTTTAAAAACTTAGTCTTGCCTAACCAGCATACAACAGCAATGCTGTGGTCACAATGGCTTTCTATTGCTTTCCAGACACAGTGGGTGGGTCTGCATGTAACAGCAACCCATTGTGGTAATTTACCACGATGGGCTGCTGGAATCCACCAAGCACCCACAATGAGCTTAACAGATGATCGGCCTCATTGTGGATGCTTCCCCCCACCTCCTTCTTCCTTGTTCCTCCTGGCAGTATTCCAGGGGACACCGCAGGAGCAATGAGTCCCCTCTCCCTGACAGCTGTGATCACGAGTCAATTTTGGCTCATGACAGCTGTCCCTTTGTCCCCATTGTGTAAACAGGGTTCGTGCCCTGAAGAGCAACAGGGCAACTTCCAGCCTCAGCTGGGGTAACGTGCAGTTGCCCTAGCTGAGGCTGGAAGTTGACCCCATTGCGCTTCAGGGCATGAACCTTGTTTGTGCAATGGGGACAAAGAAAAATAAAAAATATATATTCTTCTTTGTCCTTGTTCCGTAAACAGTGCTCTTGCCTTGAAGTGCAACAGGGAGGACAGAGGAGCAGGCATCACTCCAGCTGGCTGTCAAGCCAGCTGGACCAATGTCAGCCGCACACTGTCACTGTGAGCTGAAAGGGCTCATGGCGGCGGAGCAGGGCAGGTGAGCCGGGATTGGGTTGGGCGACTCACGAGTCAACTGACCTGATCCTGGCTTACCCGCCTCATGCCACCACCGCAAGCCCTTTTGACTCATAGTGGCAGCATGTGGTGGATCCCCGCCTCCTGCTCGAGAACAGACCTATTGAGCCACAGGTGGGAATGCCTTCTATGCTCTGCCCCACACCTCTTGCCTGCGCACCTCTTGCCAACCAGGTTCGGATGACACAACAGTCCATTGTGGGTCAAACAAACCCTACAGCAAACCTTTGGTTCTTTTCATGGCTGCCAACCATGATAAGCACCAATGGTTGCTAACCATGATTGGGTTTGCACATGACAAGGAACCATTGTCTGTTATCGTTGGTTGCTTGTTGTGTAGTGCAAACCCTGTTAACTGTAAGCTGCTGATGTTGAACAATACCGGATTTAACTGTTTGATCTCTTCATAACTCAAGAGATAACTAAGAGTCCTATCTTGACTATACCATCCATGTACCAAGTTCAAAACAACAACTTCTGTACAGGTATGTAGAGAATCATTTGTGATGGCTGTTCCACAATTGTGAAACTCCCTTCCCCTAGAGGTCTGTCAGAGTCCAAGCCTGAATACCTGTTGGAACAGGTATGAAACCTTCCTGTTTGGACTGGCATTTCAGCAGCAGACTAAGTAGGAATGAGGTGGTTGTAATTTAACTGGGTATTTGTTTTAATTGCATGTATTATTTTTTTAAATTTTAATGTGCTCCAAAACTTGGGAAGGACCAGACCAGAAACTGATTTAAATAAATAAAATAATGTGGAGAAAAAGAGCCTCTGAGGGTTCCTACACACACACTCACACGCCTGCACGCACACACACGCACACACCCTCATGTGTGAACCGGCTAAAGGCTGGGGGGGGGGGAAGTGTGCATAGTTCCTCTGGGTGGCGCCTGAAAGTCCGGTCACGGTTTTTCAGATGCAAATGTCATGAGTCATGAGTTCCCCTCCCTGCCTGGCCAGGTGAAGTTCATCCTGATTAGCTAAGAAGCAGCAAAGCTACAGAAAGGAGGGGAGGGGGGGGAGGTATATTTCTCAACGTGTGGGTTTTGTCTTTGTCTTTGGGTCATCGCATGGTTGCTGTTGGAGCAATGGCAGCAAGCCAAGCAGAGGCCCAAGCCTTCGGGTGGCTTCAGGATCCAACCCCAGGTAGCTCCTGGTGAAATTAGCTGAATGAGGGCTTTGGTAAAGGCAAGCCTTGTGGAGGGCTACCCATCTCGGACCTTCGGGTAGGTGAAGTAGTCCCCCCGGGCGGCAAGGCTGTGCTGGACCCTACCCTGGAAGAGAACTGATCCCCAGATAACAGAGTGTGTGCCTGGGAGATATAAGGAATCAGGTTTTGTTATTTTTGCAGCTCTATTACTTTGTACCAAAGTGTCTCTCTATTTTGTGCTTCTCTCATTTCCCTATTCTTGTTGTAAAATGCTACCTGAATAAACCTTTCTTGGTTTTATCCCACATGGGTTTTGTAGTTGCTCTGCTTGGTTCAGTATCTAAATCCAGGTTACAGACAAAGGGCAAGTCCCTGAACAGGGATTCAAGTAGGATTGCAGACAGCAGAGGCTTGGCAGTCTGGTACCTTGAGATCTCTGGGGGTCTTGGGTCCTTTGGGATAGGAAAGGGTGGGGGTGTGGCGGGTCAGCCAGCCCCAACTTCCTCCACAAATAGAGGTGCTTATTTGGTAGAATATACCTTATCATCAGTCCCTCTCAATGCTTTGAGGCAAGCAAAGAAACTATAAAAGATGATAAGCTTGGGATTTAATGGTTTTGCTCTGTCTACAGATATAGCAGCTAATGCTAAATATACTTGTAGTCCATCGTGACTGCTCCTATAATCACAACAGTACTATCACAATATGGGATTCCAAAGACAGGATAGGAGCATGGTACAAAATGTCTCCCTAAAATGTTAGCTTCTACTCTAAAGGAAAACATGCTAAGGCAGAAGCTAACACTGGCAAAATATCTAACATTTAGGTGTGACTACTGAACATACATAGGCTTGGCAAATTCATCAACTGAGCAAGTCCAACAACTGAAAGATAAAGTCTGTTTCATCCACACAAACCCAAGCTATGCATGACCCAGCGTAAAACAAAATGGAAAAGCAATTCTATTTAAATCAATCCAATGAGCTTAAAAGTGTAGAAACCTCAAAGTTCATTCAAGTCAACAAATAAGTAGCTTGTAGTCACTATCTACAGTGTAAAAGTAATACACTATGGGATTTTCTGGTAATAAAGCATCTAGTTACAATTGGCTGAGCTGCTACGGTATTATGGAATGTTCATGAATATTCTACCTGGGGGAAAATGAATTTGTGAATAATACAATGTTCACAGAAAATCCAGCTTCAATAAGAGAAAAGAACAGTCAGTTTGGCTGGGATTAAAATCTCTCACAGATCTGAGCAACAGGAAGAGCTGCGGAGGCATGTAGGGAGAACAAGTATGAATGTACAGTCGTCCAATGGCACAGTATAGATCTCCAAGTCAGAAGTGTATTAAGAATCCTCCAGTTCTGTGCAAATGAGCAAATACAATCATAGTCCATAACACCTCTTTCATCCTACTCTCTGCTCCACACAAGCTTAACTACTGCCAACCATTTTGTCTCCTTCTGTCTCTGTATCTTTTGCCATGTTTCTTCTGTGCTCTATGCTCTATCCATGAAGACACTTTGTTAGGAACATAGGAAGCTGAGAGCCAGTGTGACATAGTGGTGAGAGTGTTGGACTGGGACTCGGGAGATCCAGGTTCTAGTCGCCGCTTGGCCATGAAACTCACTGGGTGACTTTGGGCCAGTCACTGACTCTCAGCCTAACCTACCTCACAGGGTTGTTGTGAGGATAAAATGGAGAGGAGGAGGAGGATTATGTAAGCCGCCTTGGGTTCCTTGCAGGAAAAAAGGCGGGGTATAAATATAATAAATAATTAAATTAATAAATTATACCGAGTCAGACCACTGGTCCATCTAGCTCTGTATTGTTAAAACTGACTGGCAGCAGCTCTCCAGGGTTTCATGCAGGAGTGTTTCCTGTCTTACCTGGAGATGCCAGGAACTGTCTGCATGCAAAGCATGTCTTCTACCACTGAACCAAGGCCCCTTCCCTGTTGGGACAGTGCACCCCCTCCATAGGAGGGACACATCATACCCTGCTTGTTCCATCTAGGATTAAAGAGTTGGAACCATGTACTTTGAAGAAAATAACTTGTTTTATTGATCCATATTACAACATGGGATCCTTTGGTAAGTGTTGTAACGCTAGGGTTCTGAGTCTCATCAGTCTTGACATCCACAAAGGTAAGTGGTTGGTCAGTTTAGACTTTCTGGTGGCACCTCGAAGAAGACAAAGTCAAATCTTCTTCCAGTTGTTCCTCTTCATGTTTCTCTAGCTTTTCCGCTTCTCTGCTGATTGGATGCTGGAACCCACAGTGGATGGACCAGCTTCTTGGATGATGGGGAGAACTAACAATTGTTGGAAGAGGAATGGTTTGAGAGCCCTCACTTCAGTAATCCATGAGAGGGTGTGCCCGAAGTCCATAGAACAACACTACAGTACTTTTCCATGTATAAGACTATACTTTTTCCTAAAATTGTTAGACTAAAAATTGAGGGTTGTCTTATACACGGGAAGTAAGCCAAGGAGAGAACCGTGCAGTTGCGAAACTGCCCAGTGGGGGGCGTCTTATACATGGGGGCGTCTTATAGACGGAAAAATACGGTAATTGCTCTAGTATCACTCATTTTAACTCCAGTGAGAAGTTCATTCTGACTCCTTTCTCTGGATTAAGATGTGTGTTTGAACTATCTTTCCCATTCAGACTCCTTAACAGTCTATACTCTTATCACTTCCTAGGCTTATTGCTTGCTTTCACTCCTCTTCTGTCTATTATTCTCCTCTGTTTGTGTCCCCCCTCCTTGTCACAGCTTAATAGCAAGAAGCTAGGCTGCTTCTTTGGTGGGATGGGGCTCTCCTGCCCCATAAGGGGCCAGATTTCCAGCCAAGTGGACAAACATTAGGGGAAAGGGCTTTCAAAAAATGAGAATATATGGGGAAATTGTGTACAATAATGGTATGCATTTTCTTGCACACAAATATGTGCATGAAAATGCATATGAATGTTCATATAGATTTCTTAAAAAGCATTTGCAAACTGATGTGGAAACAGGATGGAACGAACTTGTACTTGAAAAAATGTGAAAGTTATTGAAAATGAAACCACAGATTAGTAGTACACAGACATTGCTGTAGGTATAGGAGTTATGCTGTCATCTGGCAGCAAGTCTCTGACCTCACGCCTAATGTTTCCATTCATTATGGAATTAAATTGTGCTGCCATTCATGTTTTCTGTTTGACCTGTGTCCTACTTTTGGGCAAGAGACCTGGCATCCTTAGCACACAGCTCTTCTCTGCCTGCTCAGCCACTGCCTTCACAGTGTTTTCCTATAGCAATCCCCTCTAACTCAGACTGAGGTAAATCCATTTAAGGTAAACAGATTAACACATTTTCCCATGTCTAACGTGAGAACTGAGTCTGTCATTTCCCTAAAAGCATTGCATGTGACAGGCCCCAGATGCTGAGCTTCTCAGGGCAGCTGCCTGATTTACTTGACTGGATTGGGTTTACAGCTGGTGTCCGGCTGTTCTTTGTTATGTTTATCTGCAGTCTCTGGGGCTAATCAGATTAGCTATAGCGTTATCTTGCTAAAGATCCAATTTCCCCTGAGTCCAGGAGGAGGGGTCTTTACAGGGCTTTATGATTGCTGAAGTGGGGTTCTCCTTAGGGATATTAGTGAGATAGGCAGAGAATGGCAGCTGCCTCAGCATCAGCCCAACCCCTGTGCTAGGCTCAAAAATAGAGATTAGTCACTATCTTGATGTTTTTTATTTTTGTTTTTTAATGTACTGGTTTCAGTATGTTGGCAGGATTCTAATGTATGGCCACACAGCATCCCTTAACAAGAATAAAACTCATGTGGGTGGTTGAATCTTGCATATTATTCAAGACTAATTGTCAGTGTTAAAATAAACAACAAAACACTGATCTCTTTGTAATGTAACAATTTGTTCCATTTTTGATAATGAAATAGAATGATCTGATATTTTCCAGATGGGCAGTTACGTTGATCTACTTTGTAAAAACCAACACATTCTTGTGGAACCATAAGAACTAGTGAATTTTGTTGCCCACTTCTTCAGACACATTTAATAAAAAGGGCAGTAATCTATGAAAGTTTAAATCTGTTAATCTTAAACTCCCACAAGTAGGGATTGACAAATCGGTTGTTTCTCATGCTCCCATTTTGAATGACTGAGACAAAGTGGGAATACATGAAGTAATTCCTCTCTAGGCAGGAATGATGATGGTGCACAAAATCCCATGCTGACCTCATTGTTACTACTGAGGAGATCGTGCTCACTGCATTGACACTATGATTACATCAATTTACTATGCAGATATGAAGGCTGGGCAGAAGACAGATCGCCTATTTCACAGACTGATTGTGAATCAGACAGTTTTCATAGCATATTCAAAACATCATCTGTCACCAGCAATGGCAAAATACACATCTAGGTGAGGGGGGGGGGATCTTAGGCTCAAATCACACACTACGGAGAATTCTACATTTGTTTCCTCTATATTTGTTTTTAAAAAGCCAAAACCAGCCTGGGCATGCCACAACTTGGATTGGATTGAAGAGGCTGTTCAACTCTTTCCCCTCTGGTTATTTTTCAGCTCAGACATATTACCCTCCCCAAGCTGCTTTTTTACCCAGACAAGATATGGGGACTCTGTCTTTTTCCTTTGCACATGAAAAAAGCAGCTTGAGGGGGGAGATTTCTGAACTGAAAAACAATCATAGAGAAAAGGGTTAATCAGCCTCTCTCCTGACCCTTCTTCTGCCCTGACTTGCCTGAGCTCATCTGGGCTTTAAAAAAAATAAGTGAGGGAGAAGAAAAGAATAGAAAAGAAGAACTCCCTGCAAGTTATAATTTGAACCTTAAAAGAGAGCTTTCTTGAAGAGTGCAGTGAATTACATTAGAACTGGTATCAGGGGAAAAAGAGGCTCCAGCATTTTGTGTGAATTAACACAAAAGCAGTAAATCTCAGTGACAGACATCTTACCAATTACCGGTACCTACAGCTATTCTCAATACATTCCCACACATATATCTCCTCCTACTTTTTTGGGAGGTCTGTTTTTGTCCCTCCTCCTACTTTTTAGTTATTTGCTTTGTAGCAGATAAATCTATAGAGTGTATGTATTCTCTATGTGCACCAGAAGTGCTCCAAATCACAGCAGCAATCTATACAAACCAATACATCTTGAAGCACACCTGGGAAGTCAACGGGTCTGAGCCTTTAGCATGCACTTTTCTTAGTACAGGTGTGGGCAACCTGCAGCCCTAGGGCTGCATGGAGCTCTTGCTCTAATTTCAAAAGCCCTCTGCAAGCGATCAGCTCAGACCTCTGACAAGAATGATCTGTCCCTGCCCTGGAAGCCAACTGAGAGGAGACAAAGTAGAGGGAGAGAGAAGGGGATGGCCTCACCTACTGGCCCCGCTCACTGCAGGCGTCAGCCCTGCCCACTGCCAGCAGGCAGCCCCCAACAGATTACACCAAAAGGAAATGTGTGTCCTGTAAGAAACAAAGGATCACCAACCTGCCTTAGAAGCACACTTTCATTCCTGGCTACTAAGCTATATTACTACAGAAACACTGATAGACACTAAACTAATAAACATTTATTTTAATACAGGGCATTTCATAGAATCATAGAAAAGTAGAGTTGGAAGGGGCCTACCAGGCCATCGAGTCCAACCCCCTGCTCAATGCAGGAATCCAGGTCAAAGCATCCCTGACAGATGGCTGTCCAGCTGCACCTTGAATGCCTCCAGAGTGGGAGAGCCCACCACCTCCCTAGGTAGTTGGTTCCATTGTCTTATTGCTCTGACAGTCAGGAAATTTTTCCTGATGTTTAGGTGGAATCTAGGTTCCTGTAACTTGAGCCCATTATTCCGTGTCCTGCAAACTGGGATGATCGAGAAGAGATCCTGGCCCTCCTCTGTGTGACAACCCTTTAAGTACTGGAAGAGTGCTATCATATCTCCCCTCAGTCTCCTCTTCTGAAGGCTAAACATGCCCATTTCTCACACTGTTAACAATTGAATAACTGCAGCTGCCACACTTATGACCATTTTGCAATTTCATTAAAAAAAAACAACTACATCATCTAAAATCCGTATATTGATCCATATCATTTCAAAAAAATAATTTGGATTAGCATTAATTCTATTTGCTCTGAAAAGGAAATGCTTTCCTTTTATTCTACTTTGAGTATCAGTGCTATAAAATGCAGCTACAAAAATAATGTTGAGTCTGAGTGAGGTATGCTATGATTTGATTTTTATTAAAACATTTTTATCCTGTCTTTTGGTGTAAAAACTCCCTAAGACAGCTAACATTATCAATATAAACAGTAATAACTGAGAAGAAATAAAAAAGAAAGTAAAACAGAAAGTACTAAAAACAGCAAGTTAATACAGACACAACAAAATACTATCAATGGAGCAAAAACACAGAAATTACTGACCTATGGTGTGCAAACCTTTAATATTTATTTACATGGTCACTAAGCAAGGCTGAGAAACAAGAGTTAGTCCTGCCATGCCCTCAAAGGGGTCTCTGGTATAGTCTCCAACTGCCCCGAAAATGCGGGGACCATCATGAAAAGCCTTAAGCCATCCCGGCTTTTCATTTTGTCATGCAAAGTCCTGAATTCCCCTGCCTCCTGCAACTGCAAGCTACTTTAAACTTTTTTTTAAAGGGGCCATACCATAGGCAAAATTGCAGCTAAGCTAAAACTGCAAGCTTAGCTGCAATTTTGCCCATGGCATGGCCCCTTTAAGTGTAGCTCGAGGATGTGTGTGTGCGTGCGCACACTACCTGCTGAAAAGCTGCAACCACTGGCATGGACCTACCCGAGAGGTGAATGAGGGAATTTATCATATGATTCCTATCCTTATATTGCCAAAGATGTTATTTCCTAACAGAGCTGACTCTGTGCCTCTAACAGGTGAGATACAGTGTCAGAAGGAAATGCAAGAAACTTCCCCTTCTCTCTGAAGCTCCATGTTTGGGGGTGTGGGGTTGGTATTACTAAAGCGGTCACAGATTTGGATTGTTCATTCAAACCAGTGTTTGACATTCACACATCCTAGACACATTGCTTCATTATTACCTGATCAACATTTTCCCAGCTTCTAAAGATCTCTTGCTTGTCCATTCCTTTCCTGGTAATATCACATTTGTCTAAAGTCCTGCCACAAAGTTCATGAATGCCTTCCATTTGGCTGCATTCACCACTGTGGTGGATGGTTTCCTGGCCACTTGCTTGAAGTACCTCAGCAACAGCCTCCAATAAGGATTCAGCAGCCAGATGAGCCATACCATTAGGCTGCAGCTGTGTAGGTCTGGAGGATATTGCCCCAGTCCCAAGACAGCGGGTCCCTTTGGAGAGGCAGCTGTGAAAGGTCCCACCCAAGAGTTGCATCAGGGTCATGAACCAAGGCTGCTGAGGCCATCCGCACAAAACTTGTCTTTACCTTTAAAAGCTTCCCAAATCAGACTTTGTACAGGTACAGAACCCAGATGTGGGTTCTTTAGAAGCTGGGAAAATGTTGATCAGGTAATAATGAAGCAATGTGTCTAGGATGTGTGAATGTCAAACACTGGTTTGAATGAACAATCCAAATCTGTGACCGCTTCAGTAATTATTAATGGTCTTGTAACAGCCATTAGTCTGTTCAGTGTAGCAACAAAAAACAACAACGCTCTGATGTATATAAATCAGCCCTAAAACCTAGTGTTCAAGACAGTCTAATTACAACATAAAGTAGCTGGATATAGGAGTCTGAAAAGAAATTAGCAAGAAGTGTGGCACAAACTGCTCCCATGTTCTAAGAGCTTCTATGTCCTGTGATGGAGTAATACAGTGATTGCCCAAAATAGCCTTGAATCTGGGATTTACAGAATTCCTATTTAAAAGGTTTTAACTTTCCCATTACATCATCATCATCATCTTTCCCAATGGTAAGAAGAGCAACTTACTTCTAGGACTTGTAGGAAATTGTTGGGACTTGAAAAAGATACTAGGAGAGGATATATTGTTGAGTATTATCCTTCCTATCTCATGTTAGTGAGATCAGCAGAGGAGAGTCCCTTTCCAGCTTAAAAGAAGCTTAGATTTGGCTAGTGTTAGCCAGTTAGCATTTGGTAATCCAGGATGCTTTAAGGCAGACTGGATTTCCCTGGTTTTGCCCCCTTTTCTCTCCCTCAGAACAATAATCAGAGACACAGTCTTGTAAAAGTTAAAAGTAACATTTACTCACTCAGATTATGCCGTTTCATTCAGGCAGGCTTAAAAGACGTTTCTTACAGTTCGTTACAATACATTTGTAGTTACTTGGGGTCTGAACTTGTGGAGTTCAGACCAGCAACTCTGGTTACATGCTGCTGCAAGAACAATGTGAAGACAACAACAACACATCCAACCACACACTCCAGAGCCCCAGCAGAAAGAGGAAGAGCTGATAGCTACGCCCACTTCCTGTTCAGGCTCTGCTAATTATTCAATGAGTGCCTTCTAGGGAATCCACCCTAGAAGGTATCAGTGATCTTCTTAACCATTTCACCCAACTACCTGGTGAAACATGAGTCATAGGTTTTGACTGCAATTTAATTATCCAACATAAATCATCTGAAGGAGAGGTTTTTTCTTTCTTTTCCTGCAGATGTCTATGCATGCAAGTTGTTTTATTTCTACAAGGATATTCTTTGGGGATGGGGAAAACATCTGTGGCATTAGATTTAAAACATCAATATATTTAAACCGAAATTTTCCCAGGGAAGTACTTTGATCTCAGTTCATTTGTGAGGTTTAAGCCAGAGCATCTCCAGTCAAACTGAAGCAATGAGGATTTTGAAGTTCTGTGTGGAGGTCATACTGACACACACAGAATGGCATCACAGCGTTTGATGTGGGGCAGCTCACAGAAATATTTTGAGGATTTCACTAAAATGCATTACAGCAGAAGTCTGTCTTCCTTATGCATCACTAAATAAGCTCTGATTGTCCTAATCTTTTTAAAAGATTAGTTTCCCTCAGAGTCAGCAGTATAAACTAACTTGTACCAGACAAAAATAAGGTGCCCATATTGACAAAAGTGAGGTTGCCTTGTACCAAAATTCATTTTTAACTCATATTTAAGTATGTGAGATGGGAAGAAGGGCAAGGAAGGTGGGATGGTTAGCTTCAATCAGAGCAAGCCACAGCTTTTGTGACACAGGAGGACTGGAGACTGGCCTACAGCAGCCTTACAAAGACATTTTTTAAACTTAGCGGCCTTCTTGTCAACCTGTATTCTAGGAAGCAGGAGAAGATAACAGCACACGCGAGCGCAACTGCACTTCAAAGCTGTTTCTGCCTCAGAAATAGCACTGTAACACTATCACAGATGTTTGCCTGCCTAACCCATAAGGCTTACGGACCACAAAAACAATGACTGTAGTACAGGCAGAACTTCCAGATAATTAGTCATGTTAGTCTGCTGCAGCAGCAACAATAAAAAGTCTTGTGGCACCTTAAAGAATAATAGATTTATTCTCACATAAGCTTTTGTGTTCTAGAGCCCACTTAAACAGATGCATGAAGATGCCATGGTGCCAATAGGTGTCTAAGACATTCAGGAAACCACACAGACACATCAGCTGCAAAAAGAATCCAAGGATTCAGCTGTCTTTAGGAAAGATGTCTTGAAGACCTTAGTAACAACTGAATTTGCTTTGCTATAAACTGATAGTCTGGAAAAGTCCTCAGTCACATAGTATGAGTTTTTGAAGGAAATATACTATAGAAATATTTTCCTTCCTATATTAATAAGGAATATATTTCCAATAGATTCCAAAGTGGTAGAATGTTCCAATCTGGTATAAATGGAGTCAAATTTTCTGCTGCTCAAGTCACTTGTTTGTTGAAGTGTACAGAATTGTGTGCCTTCTCTTCTGAAACCTTTTGAGAACCGTTGGGATTAGCATGCTGCCAATGACAAGACATGTGCCAGAAAGATATTATTACACCACCACCAAATGGTTATCACTCACCAGCAGCCTCCTCATTGGCTCTAATGACAGGCTGAACAGATATATTGTTCTTTCCTCTAGTAGTCTGGTGCTGCTGTCCCCTGAAGTTGTATAGATATGGTACCTAAGTAGCCCTCCCCCCAAATGCCCTTTTGGATTGGAGGAATTTGCTGGTCATATATTACTCTAACCCAGTGTTTCTCAACCTTGGGTCCCCAGATGTTTTTGGCCTACAACTCCCAGCATGCCCCAGCCAGCATAGCTGGCTGGGGCATGCTGGGAGTTGTAGGCCAAAAACATCTGGGGACCCAAGGTTGAGAAACACTGCAACCCATCCCACATTTAGCAAAGTCAGCTGCTTCTACTAGACACCGTCTGTCACTGCTGGATCTCCTGGGAATTGGATTAGGAAAACAAGTTTTGCCCACGTTATAAAAACTTTTATTAATCATCTCAACCTAAAGTCACAACTGCAGCATTTGTTTTCCAAAAGAAGCCTTGTTGGTATTGCTCCCTTTAAAGCCATCTGTCAGATTTTAGTCATTGAAGCCGTTTCTGTGGAAAACATCAGGGCAACGTCAGAACAGTGTGAGCATCAACAGACAGACAGCCTTACAAAGTTTGTTTTGCTTGCATCATTTTAAATATGGAATGCTTTTTGCTTTAAAAACTTCATACCATTCTGGGTAAAGAGACACTAAAAAAACCATGCTAACATTTTTGTGTCTTCTCCAGATAATCAATGACCTCTTCATATTCACTTACCGACACCCTCCAGTGTAAAGCTAAGTTCAGAAAAGATTTTAGCCCCATGAATTAGGTAAATAACCATGGCTCTTAAATGGTTCTGTATAAGTCATGTCTTGCTTTGTACATAATCCTGAGAGATAAATTCATTATATAACGTCATAAAACACACAAATGTTCTGGAACCAATGTGTTTCTATTTTAAACCAAAATGATAATTGGGGAAGTTTGTTTTTATTATTGTTCAAGGAAGAAAAAAACAAGATGTCATTAAGTAGAGAGTTAAGACATAAAGTTAGGAAAATATCAGCAGGGCTTGCATCCCTAGGCCACAAAAACTCACACATCAAATTGGATAATTCTTAACATCAGTAGCCTACGTTATATCCTCAAGGCTTCTCTGCAACATTTTCTTTCCTACTAGTTGCACTATCTTTTCCCAGGCCCACTGGGGAAATGCCTTCCAAATAGTTGCCTTTTATAAGTAACATCTCTCAGGACACTGCCCGCCACCCCAATTTTATAGCCCTACTTACTAATTAATCACTGAATTCACACCACCATTTATTTATTATATTTATACCCCACCTTTTTTCCTGCAAGGAAATGCGGCTTACATAATCCTCCTCCTCCTCTCCATTTTACCCTCACAACAACCCTGTGAGGTAGGTTAGGCTGAGAGTCAGTGACTGGTCCAAAGTCACCCAGTGAATTTCATGGCCGAGTGGGGACTAGAACCCGGATCTCCCGAGTCCCAGTCCAACACTCTCACCACTACGCCACACTGGCTCTCTATCTAAACAAATTTTCAGTTCCTTAAGAAAACAAAAACGGGAGTGAAAGGAATATACCTCAAACATTGTTTTTATACTGATAAACAAACAGTTCCAATATTAAATTGGCACTATGGTCTACTGAAAAATACTGACACTCGTCATCACTCCCTCTAATAGTCTCAGGTGCTGAGTGCTGATGATTTCATAGCCAAAACTGGTTAACTGAGAAACAAAAAGGAGGAATGAACATGTTCAGGGGAATCCAATGTTTGCAGAAATACCAAAAAATCCAAACAAATCTTAAAGGGGCAAGTTACACCCCAAAATAGCCCTTTGAAGACTGAGCATGCTCAGTAGCCATGTGTAAGAGTTAAGCCCAGCACCTCTGCAGAGGCACCTCAAGAAGACATAAGATTTGATTCTGACTCAGGCGGGGGGGGGGGGGGAGTGGCTGAGGCAACCGAGGCTTCAAAGCCACAGCAGCTAGAGTTAGGTGGGAATATCTTTGATAGCCCAATAAGTCTTTCCGAAACCCTGAGGAACACCAATCCACAGCAAAGGAAAAGGAAGGGGGACTAAGATTACACACCCCGAAGTACGATGTCAAATGAGGAGGGCAGAGCAGAGCAGAGTGGTACGCTGGTCAAAGCAATTTGCTATCCAAGAGACTTCTCAAATAAAGGATCCAACCTGAAGACAGGGTTTGGTTAGCAGGTCTAGCCTGAACTAGAGACTGTAACACTTTCCCAATAGTTTGGTATCAACTTTCTACATGCTGCCTTAGATTCAGAAGCTAGCTTTTCTCACTGCTAAAACAGCTTGACTATTTTGTAGCCATTGTTTACAACAAGACCTACTACACAGCCTAAAGCAAGTCTAGCTCACTTGTACCTTTTTGCATAATAGAATTTTTATTACTACAGTATTATTATTACTATTATTATTTATTACATTTACTGTATATCCCGCCTTTTTCTTGCAAGGAACTCAAGGCAGATGACATAATCCTCCTCCTCCTCCTCCTCCTCCTCCTCCTCCTCTCCATTTTATCCTCACAACAACCCTGTGAGGTAGGTAAGGCTGAGAGTCAGTGACTGGCCCAAAGTCACCCAGTGAGATTCATGGCTGAGTGGGGACTAGAGCCCAGGTCTCCTGAGTCCCAGTCCAACACTCTAACCACTACACCACACTGGCATAGTGTACTTAAAATTACAACTCACAACACGAGACTTGTCTCCAGCGAGCGGCAGGGTGGCCTCTGACACCATGGAATGTTGAATGTCAGTTGGAAAAAGGAAATGGAAAACTCGGGTGGGTGGAGGTGGGATGGAGTATGCTGCAGGGGGGCATTGCTGTCTAAGCTGGAACCTCAACAGGACTTTCCTATTAGGAGGAGAAGATACACGGGGCATCGGGGCAGTATCCAACAGGCCACTTACATCTGACACCATGGAATGTTGGCTGCGATACTCTTGCACCCCACAGATTATGTTGTGCAAGTGGTCGATCCTGCTGATTCTGTTGCACAAGCAGGACCCACCACTTGTGCAACAGAGATTTAACACTTCCCAGAGGAAGCCCCAAAATAAACAGAACCACTTGTTTCCAGATAAGGACAGGTCCCTTATGTGAGCTCCGCTGACCTGTCCTGTTCCAGAAACGAGTGTTTTCACTCATTTCCAGTTGCCCCCAGAAGCGCTAAATCTCCATACTGCAAGTGGTAGGTACCACTTGCAGACGGGAATTGGTGGGGCGCAAGAGAATTGGCAGAAGCATAAGCGTCCCATTAGCTAATTCCCATGGCAACATTTTGCTGCAGGGCTGTCTGTTACGCAGTAGGTATTAAGAGCATAAAATTCAACAAATGCTCTGCTCTGCCTATATTTCTGTATCCACCAAAACTTAACAGTTTCAAGAATGGCACAATTTCACTGCAGCTTCCCACACATTTTAGATGCTAATGTAATGGAGACTCACCCAACCAAGTGGACACCATTCAGAAAACAGGTTCCCACCTACTGGTGCCAGTTTCACAATCTTCCAGGCAAATACTCAGAAAGGCTCACAGTGTGTCTATGTATGTATTTATTTTATTATATATATACCCCGCCTTTTTTCCTGCAAGGAAAATTTAAATTTTAAGCTCTTGTCATAAAGAAAAGGTTTTTAAAACAATGAAATAGCCTTCATGAAGCACTGATTCAGCCCTCCAGATTCCTTATTAATGGTTAAGGTTTGAGGATAAAGTCCTAAAGAAATCAAATTCTGCTGAAGGATCACAGCCAGGCCACGAGGGGGCAGGAAGAGAGGAGGAAATAATATGAAACGTACCAAAATTACATGCCCTCCAGAAAAGCTGTACAAATACAATTTTTCCAATAGTGTTAGGGTGAACCTGCATGTATTCTACAAGACAGATTTTATGTCCTTCATAATACAATCACTTCTATTCTGACATGATTCTTAGGATTAAAGATTCAGCTGAGATGTTTGAGCATTTTCTCAGAAACTAAGAACTCTTAGTGTCAAACCTAGATGTGGAAGTTTTTCTATAACATCGCACACACAGGCCAGCTATACATGAGCCACACAAAATGTTTTGGCACTGTAATCTGCCTTAACAGTATAGCCTTTGGGCTTGTGAGAAGCCTATAATTAATACCTAAATGCAGTCGCATGCTCCAGGATTACACAACCAACAACTATGACTGAGTGAATCCCCTTAACCATCATGCTTTGACTAGCCCTTGAGTATCATATAGATTGAAATATAGAAATTACAGAGCAATCCATTGGTGACACAGGAAGTAGAATCCAAGGCAGAAGAATGTCCATATCCAAAGCCCTGTTGGGCCTATGCCAAAACGGTGGAAGTTATGTGTGTGTGTGTGTGGGGGGGCATTCTTCTGGTTTCTTTTCCTTTTGCAGTTGTTTTTGTTTCCCAGTCTTTCCCTCCCTGCATTCTGGGGGCATGTGGGAGAACAGGAGGGCCATGGATCCGGCAGATCCAATCCCTCCCCTGATCTGTTCTGGCAAGCCCCCTTTTTGCAGATACCACTATCAAAGTACCAACAGTGGTATGGCATGTGCAGCAAAAGTTTCCATGAAGCAACAGGGAGACTTGAGAGGGAGTTCCACTAAATTCTATGCCCTCCTGGGACACCTTTCCAGGGACCATAGGATTGCAACCTTTATTTTATATAAGATCAGAAGAAGAGACCACTTGGCATCAAGTACCTGAAGGAATTGCCTCATAGATAACTCTTAGAAAGTTCAGGATGCCCAGCTCTGCTAGATGGGTTCCCCAGTACAAGGAGCTTGCAGTACTGTAAGAAACACTACAGAAGCAGAAGCAGCGATTCAAAGTACCGGTAATCCAAAATTCTCATCAGGAAGGGCTTAGACAAATGCTGGGGCTTTCCCTAAACTCAGTCTTTAAACAAAGCAGAGTGTGTCCATAGAGATCTCTAGAGAATTGTTTCTACCATGTAAAATCTCTTCAACTATACATATAGCAATAGTAACAGATTGGAGAGTTACCTTAACTCTTTCCTCCTGATCTTTGTTTTCACAATTAGTTGGGTTTTATTAAATGTTGGAAACTCAGAAGCTTGTATGGCAAAAACCTCATGTGACGTCCTATGCATTGCAAGTGAAGCAGAGCCATTTCATAGATTTCATAGATCATAGAGTTGGAAGGAGCCTACAAGGCTATCGAGTCCAACCCCCTGCTCAATGCAGGAAACTAGAGGAGGGGTCTCCCATCCAAGTAATAACCAGGCTTGACTCTGCTTAGCTTTCCATGCTCAGACAAGCTGAGCCAGAACGAAACCCCACTAGGAGGGCAGGACTGCTTCTACAGTAAAAAGGTGATCCTATGCCCTTCCTCTTTCCTTCCATCTCCCCAAAGTCTATGAAGCTACACCACATAGGTGCACGCATCCCAGTGCCAACAGCTGCTGCTACCCCAAACAAAGAAGGCAAGGCTTGTATCATAAATGAGAGCAATGGCACAGGGCATCTCAGGAATCTATGTACAAATGTATGCTCTGCCACCACTGAGACTAAGCTGTCAGCATGCCTGTGTTAAATTTGATTGGTGCGCTCTTGAGGATCAGCTCTATTAGCCAATATTCTCCACAAATCCACATATCACTGAAATGCTTGAAAAGACAACAACTTGAGCCTTGTTTCTGAATGAGTCTGGCACCACAAAAACACCAACCGCGCCCCCTGCCAAATGCATTGGTATCTCAATCTGCTTCTCTGCCTACATGGAGACAAAATACAAAGAGCGTATACTACACTGAGAAGTCACATCTAAGCAATCTTTCCCAGTTCATACAAGCTACATTTGTAGAATATAGAAAATTATATCTGTACAAAGCTGCAAAACACTCCATGCTAAAGTAAAGTTGGAATTATTGCAACTGATCATTCTTTATCTCATTAACATCACAATTACCAAGTCTAATTAACTGGTGCTTAACCTCACTGAGTACTCTACCATATGAGCCTCCAATAATCTTAACCCAAAATAAAGCAGGGGTAGTCATAGTAGTACTTTCCAGATGTTTGGGACTACAACTCCCACCAACCCCAGCCAGCATGGCTAATGGTCAGAGATTATGGGAGTTGTAGTCCAAAACATATGGTGGGAACTTGGTTGCCTACCCCTGGTCTACTGCAGTTTTTAGGATCCTCAGTGGGCTGTGCTCAGATATTTTGCATTCTTCCTACCTCATTCCCTCTGCCTTCTGTGACAAAGAGCCAGAGCTGGACAGCATTTCAGGTAAGGAGACCAATATTGCCAGCCTCATCCTTCCAGAAATGGGATCTGACCTAATTAGCTCCATTTTACTGACAGAGCCATCTATGTGGTGGTAAGATGCCAAGATAAGATGTCAAGACTGCAACCCTCCGTGTCAGAACATAAGTGCAACTGGACTGGATCAGATCAAGAGTCCATTTACTAAAGCATCTTCTTTTAAACAGTAGCCAGCCAGTTGAGTCCAGGAAGCCCCCGCTACTATGAAGAGACTATGAACCTTCCAGGACTGAACATTCTTCCTCCTTTTAAGTTAGTGCTCATAACTGCATGTCTTCGGGGTGGGGCAATAATATTACACGGTAGAATGGTGCAGTGTTAAGGGCAACCCACTACACTATGGAGGGGGGGGGAGACCTGAAACAGAGATTATATAAGCCAAAAGTTAGGTTTTTCACATTATTCAAGGATGTTAAAAACTGGAAAATGTGAGTTTGTTTATACACATTTCTCTGCTGAAGGTGACAATAGAGGGGGGTTCTCACATTTGCAAATGTGATAATTTAAATGACACATTAAACAAATTAAATCTAACTTACAAGCTAATATAGCACTATTAATTATGTGTGATGAGTGAGAAGCTTAAGGACTTGGGAAGTTTAACCAATTATTTTCAGAAGGTGTGAAACAACTATTCTTGAGGGCCAGCCCCTGATGTTTCAGGAGCATCACCCCACAACTCCTTCCACTTTTATCTTTGTTTATCGTTATCTTCAGTAACAGTTTTTACTTGTTTCTTGATGTCTTAATTTCCTGCAATAATATATCTGCCATGAATAATTAAGCAATGCATTTACTACTTACTGAAAGCCAAACAAATGCTATAAATCAGATCTGGAATCCACTGCCAAATATGGAGACATAATCAGTGAACTGCTTCTGTTCAGGCTTTTTACTGCAGACTGGAATGAGAATCAGCAGGCTCGTTCCTCAACATACATCAACAACACCTTGCACCCCATAGCCCAATTCTGGCATTTCTCATTAATTTGTTTTCATCATCCAAGAGCTGTATTCTAGAGTATTGTTGTTGCTGTTGTTTACCTTCGCACTTAAAGAAAAAAGCAAACCTACCTCCTTTGCCATTTTGATAATTATTTTTCCCAAGTTATATTCCTTGGCTCACTAATGTCATCCTAGCCAAGATCTGAACAGGTTGTCTTAATCAGAGGATAAGTTAATGGTGGCAAAAAGAGATCATTAGTTTGCCTGAGGGGATGAGTTACTCTTTTCATCAGCTTGGGATCAGACATTAAGCAGGGTACTTGGCTGTCACAACTGGCCAGGCCTCCTCAGATTTCGTTGGTCTTTAAAAACAATTAGTAGTTCTGTCCTACTTTGGAAGCAGAAAATCAGTTCCTCTCACAAAGTTCTCTCTAATGCAGAAGGTGTCTTGGTGATCGGTGTTCTCTGTCATCCAGTCAGCTAGACTCATGAGAAATATCCTACATTTCTGAAGATAAATACCTGCTGTAGAAAATAAAGAGCTACAAAAATACAACCTATATCACTTTCCTAAAACCTTACTGCTTTCATGCATATCAAGGGACAAGAACAATAAAACAACTTTCCATTACCCGAACAGCATCACCTTTTAATTGGAAAGAGGTTTGCAGTGCAATCACTTTACAGAAAACTAAACTACACCGAACACTGGTGTCTCAGGCTTGGCAGAGCAAGCACATTAGAAAACTAATCAAGTTCAGGTACTCAGCCAGCCAGGTCTAGCAAAATGTCAGAGTAGCCATTAAGATTCTGCATGTCTTAATTTGAGAATCTCACCAATTCACTGGAAGATGCAAAAGCTCAGAATATTTATAAAAAGGTCAAAATCTAGAACAGTTTGTCATTAAATTTCCCTACAAAATACTCTCATGCAGAAATAAGCCATGTAATGTTGCCGTTCTTAAATCTGTTGACAAAGGGCTGTACATATTTTAAAATACTAACTCTTAGCAGCTGTGCTGTCAGTCTGTAGAGCTGTTGTGTGCTGCAGCAGTATTACCATATTTTATTATTCATAACAGGCTGCTGTATTTCATTCTTATTCTTATAGAAATATATTCGTGATTTAAATCCACATGCCACAGGAGAACATCCTGACCACTGCAGTCAAAGCTTCATTGCTAACTCCCCAGCATTATGTTTTTGTCTCTAGCTGGAATCACTTAGTTCTGCATAACCCAGTTGTAGGAAGTAAATATTTTCTTTTGACAAATTCTATTAAGTCATTCAGGCCAACCCAGGTTTCCCATTGCAATATATGACAAAACTGATGTGTTTAGTGCTACTCAAATGACAAAGAAGCTTAGCTCATAGTGTTAGAACAATTTCATACCAGTGCGACATCAGTAACTTCCATCTTGTGAATTTAGCATAATACCAGTGCCACCCTGCCTGCCACCCTTTGACATTTTCATACCTGATACAGAAGTTAAAATGCCCTTGCTTTGCACTGGAGCTCTTTTTTTTAACCAAGAGGTTGAAATTGGAGAGAGGAAAATAGCATACATACACACCCCAGTATCTGCCTTCTAAAATGACAGTAAGAGGATTTAACATGGGAAACAGCCATTAATCAGTATTGTCCCTGTAACCCTAACTCTGTCCTCCTGGCACTTAAATTATAACAGAGTCATTAAATCTGCAATCATCTCCATTTTCCCCCCTGTGGTCACAGAAACACAAGGAATGTGATCTGTAACACTCAGCACTAAAGCATTTATATGGTCAGTAAACAACATAGGACATTACTAACTAAATCAATGTTAAATAGTAGTGATAGTAAGATGCAGTGTAGCTGTAATTCATCTCAGCAGTAGACTAATCATATAAAATATATTTGCAGTCTTCACCTTATAAATAGATTTGTTTTGTTCAACACAAAGCAAAACAAACTGGGTCTTTATAATTGCCCCATTAGCCATACTCCAGTACAGCTTCCCTTCAATCTGCATAGGAGGAGATTAGTAAGAAAATTCAGCATAAATGGAACCTGCAACACTGCATTTTTCAGCAAGTCATATCACTGAAATCTAACTAATTTTCATTAGAGCATTTTCATTGGCTCATCAACAGGAACAAGCATTATTTTCCAGGACAGAAATGTAACTTTCTTAGTTTCAGACACTCTATTATACAATCCCGTAAGTATATATTATAGTAGAAAGAACATTCTGTGTTTAAGAAGGCAAGTTAAAAACACCTGCCTTTAAAATAGCTGTCTGAATTCTTTCAGTTCTAGACAATGGTCATGCTTGCAAGATAACCAACCCTGCGAATAAGCTACGCAGTGAGGGTTCTTCTTGGACCCTAGCTCTCAATGGAAAAGCACAGGTAAAGGGCAAAAAAGTGGAGAAAGGACCACACCAAAAAGGGGGGAAATTATCACCTCTTTGGTAATGTAATCCTCTTCATTTCTCGTTCTCAGCTCTGAGGTATACCATAGAGCTGTATGAGCTCTACTACAGAGAGGGCACTCAGGAGCGATTGTGTCAACCGCCTGGGTCATCTCTGTGTTCCAGAGATCGACCAGAGTTTCCATAGGATCAGCAGCCATATCAGCTGGGAGACCCCCTAGAACTCTCTGGAAAGCATCTGGATTCATTAGCCTCTAGGGATGAATTATCTTAATAGGTTAATAGGTCCCCCACCCTTGCAGAGGGGAAAAGTCACTGTCAGTCTAAACCTCAGCAGGCGTGCTGCTAAACCATCAAAGCTGGTTATGGTACAGAAACAGCTTTGGTCGCCTTGGTAGATGACCTATGCCGGGAACTAGACTGGGATTGTGTCCCTGTTGGTTCTGCTGGACCTCTCAGCAGCTTTCAATACCATTGACCATGGTATCCTTCTGGGCCATCTCACTGGGATGGGACTTGGAGGCACTGTTTTACAGTGGCTCCATTCCGTCCTGGAGAGGCGGACCCAGAAGGTGGTGATGGGGGACTTCTGTTTGACTCCCTGGCCGTTGGCCTGTGGAGTTCCTCAGGGTTCTGTGTTGTCCCCCATGCTATTTAACATATACATGAAGCCGTTGGGAGAGGTTGTCCCGAGTTTTAGGGTTCAGTGTCACCACTATGCTGATGACACCGAACTCTATTTCTCCTTTCCATCTAATACCAAGGAATCTGTAGCTGTGCTAAACTGGTGTCTGTCAGCAGTAATGGACTGGATGAGGGCAAACAACTTGAAGCTTAATCCAGACAAGACAGAGGTGCTCCTGGAAGGCAGATCAAGGAATAGGGATTCAGCTTGTGTTGGATGGGGTTACACTCCCCCTGAAGACCCAGGTTTGCAGCTTGGGTGTACTTCTGGATTCAGCCCTGAGTCTGGATTCCCAGGTTTTGGCGGTGCCCAGGAGTGCATTTGCACAGTTAAAGCTAGTGCGCCAGCTGCACCTGTTCCTGCAGATGTCTGGTTTGGCAACAATGACACATGCCTTAGTTACATCCCGTTTGGATTACTGTAATGTGCTCTACGTGGGGCTGCCTCTGAAGAGTGTTCAGAAACTTCAGCTGGCTCAAAGAGTTGTTTCTAGTCCCTGCTCGGCCATGAAACTCGCTAGAATGGCGCCCTCCTTGGTATGCTTCTGGAGGCAGGCAAAAACTGTTTTGTTCTGGCAGGCCTTTGGAATAGTCTGGACCTGTGAGAATGTGATGGATTCCACTGTTTATATCATTATTGTTGTTTTAACTTTGATATTTTATATAATTTCAATATTATAGCTAATGTAATTGTATTTTTAACTTTTGTATTTTCCTATTTATATGTTTTAATTGTATACGTAAGTTTTAATGTTGTATTGCTGCCTTGAGTCCCAGTATTGGAAAAAGGGTGGAATCAATCATCATCATCATCATCATCATCATGATTTGAAAACTGAAGTACAGCATCTCTGGGAGAAAAGAGCAACAGTGATTCCAGTAGTCATAGGAGCGTTAGGGGCAATCCCAAAAGGGTTGAAAAAACACTTGAGTGCAATTGGTATTGATAAGATCACGATAGAACAGTTACAAAGAGGAGCAGTACTAGGTACTAGCTGCATAATCAGACAATACCTCACTGATTCTTAGGTACTGGGTTGTACCAGAGCAGTGGGGATCCAAAAATCCAGTCCAAACATCTGGTGGATCATGGATATCTGAATGATGATGATGATGATGATGATGATGATGATGATGATGCCCCCCCCCCGAAGTCACCATCCCCATGCCTAGCCGAAAAAAACAGGTCTAGAGTGTGCTGATGTGTGTTGGGCCAATGACATGTTGGAACAGTCCCATGGTTGTCATGGAGACCATGAAATCCTGAGCCACCCCAGACAAGGTGCCCTCGGCATGAATGTTGACATCCCCCAAAACCAACAGCCTGGGGGACCTCAGCATCACATCCAAGACCACCTCCATCAGCTCAGATAGGGAGCCTGTTGAGCAGTGGTGTGGATGGTACACCAACAGAATCCCCAATCGATCCTGCTGGCCCAGCACAAGATATAAACACTCCAGACCAGTAGTCAGACGAACAGGGAGCCAGCAGAGAGAGACAGAATTCTTATAGACCATGGCAATGCCCCCCCTTCGGCCCTCATGTCTGCCCTGATGCTGAACCAAGTACCCCAGTGGGCACAACTGGGAGAGACTAACTCCTGCCTATTCACCCACCCAGGTCTCAGTTATACATGCCACTGCCTCATCCTCTTAAATTACATCCCGTTTGGATTACTGTAACGTGCTCTAAGTGGGGCTGCCTCTGAAGAGAGTTCAGAAACTTCAGCTGGTTCAAAGAGCTGTTTCTAGTCCCCGCTCGGCCATGAAACTCGCTAGAATGGCGCCCTTCTCGGATGTCTGCCTCATCCACTGAATCCACTGATCATGAATAGGATAGGTGTTGTTCTGCTGGTATTTAAAAGCAGCATCTAGAGACCTGAGGGCAAGCTGATAGGGCTACACTGAACCTGCGGGTACAAGGAGGACCAGAACACAGCACAGCTGTAAACTCCCTGGAACGCCTTCCCCTTACCTGGCTAGCCCTCCATGATGATATTATGCTCATGAACCAACTAAAGTATTATGTTCACATTCTTACAAGAAAAAAGTCAGTATTGGAAATTTGACTACTTTTTAACATTTTTAAAGTATCTTGAGATGAGATATAACAATTAAGGAGACTGTTTTATTTTTGTAAGGTGTTTTATTCTTTCTATAAACTGCAGAAGTGGAATTGGTGTATTCCGCTGACCCTTTTCTGAAGTAAAAACCCAACATATTATATTTGCCAGGAGTTCTTCACCTCAACATTATGTTTAATATCTAAAATCTTGATATTAGCAGTCAGGACCTTTTTTTGGACACTTGCTCAAGGGGGGACTAATCATTCTGCTTATATAAGAACTATATACCCTTTGAAGTATTCCTTAATTCTGATGAACCAAGAGAGCACCCAAGCAATTCTCTGGTTACTTCAGATGAGGAGTTAAAGTCAAATAACAAAAGGGTGAACCAAATTTTTAATTTACTTGACAAGTTATCTGTTCTGACCCTTCACCCATCCTTCAAATAGTGCAAGCCATTTGCACATGGAGTAGGCTCAGTTTTTGCTAACAGTGCATTTGGACTACATCCCTGACTGTTGTACAATGATGACAGAATGTCATATGCCTTGGGCAGGGCTTATTCCAGAAGTATGGGAGGGGATTCAGCCATTTTGCTGCTTCAGCTGATGCTCTTTTCCCAGCACTATTTTCACCTCCATAACTGCAAGTAGTAAGGCGTTTTTCAAGTGCTAATTATAAAACTGGATAAAGTGCAAAAATGGCCCACAAACGCTATCAGATGAACACCTAAAATGACTGGGATTTCAGTGCAGACAAAGCTATAACTAGAAAGGATGTGATTGAAATATACAGAATCATTAGTTGATTAGAAAAGATTAATAGCAGTTATGCATCAGGTTTTAAATAAATAAAACATTTCCCTGCATTACATAGTGGCATGTGGAACTATCTAACAGTAAACAATAATGGCCAATAGCATCACAGGACTAGACAAATTTCTTGAAGTCAGTCTCAAAAGCTAACAAGTAAACTCAAGGCTTTCATCTTAATGCTGTGGGAAGTACTGTTCAGATTCTGCAAGAGTACTTATTATAGCTTTGCTGAAAGTTGGGGTGTGGAGAGCCAGAGGTACTACATTATTTTTTGCACGAGGAACAGAATGGTGCAAGATGAACATACTTTGTTCCTTAAATACTCAAATGCAGGATCCAGAGATTCTTGAGTCAAGAACCAGAAAGTCTACCCTTTCTTTCACAGAACAAAATGGGTATACCTATATAAAGCTGTGTGATGTCAGATTCCAAGCTGACTAAGGAAGGGTTCAGAATGTGGCAGCAGTTGCCATTATAAATCATTAATCCCTTTTGAGATTCATCCAGTACTGCTATTGGTGACTATTGTGACTTTGCCAAAAGCTTAATGTGCATTGTAGAGAAGGCCAACAGCTAATGAATGGCTTGTAGGTGTTAAATGTCTACAGCTAGCGCAGATTGTACTATTATTGTCACAAATTACCTACTCTGGAGGGCAGAAGGTAGATCTGGATCTACTGGTAGATCTCTGACTGATCTGAAGTAGATCAGCAAGGACTGCTGACTCCCAATTGTTTAACAATAGCAGCAACAAAATAACTCAACTCCTGCTCTAAATTATGCTGCTGAAATGGAAGAAAGACTGTGGTGACCAGGAGTGGATTTTTTTGTGGTAGGACTATGAGATGCATACAGTTCTGGTACTCAAATCAAATTTCCTGGCTCAAAATTCTTTAATTTTAAGTGTGGGAATATTACACCAGAGCCCAATTGCTGGATCTCAGGATTCTAGCAAAAAACAAAATAGACCCTGCTAGCCTGAAGTCTGTCTACCCCTGACCTAACACAGGATGGCGGTAGACATTTATTTGATCACATTTTAATGCAAACATATCTAATTGCACTTCCTGAGCCAATATGCAAACTGAAATACAGTTATATATTAGGCAACACTGCATTTCTCCTAATATAATGTATATATTAGGAGAAAGGCACACAAAAATGCACATGAACTTTTTCTGCAAATGATTTTTTTTTTTAAATCACAAACTGATGAAGAAACAAAATGGAATGGACTTAAGATTGGACAAAATAAAAACTGAGTGGAACTGAAATTGACCGATTTGTCCATCCCTAGACCTAACTTATACCAAGTCCAGTAAGCTTGGTGGTGAAAGTTCACACTATGAAAGATAGTACCCAATGCTTCAATTAACATCTTATTGTGAGAGCAAATCCCTGGTGTCTTTTTGAGCTTGACGGACTTTTGACACATTTTTGACCTGATGGCCAGAAGTGGGCAGAGATGGGCTTCTGTGAAATTGCTCGAAATATCTGTGCAAATTTGGAGCCAAGAACTGCGTATCTCTAGCGCAATGTGCACAAACTGGGGCCAGCTCATTTGATTTGAGCCATTGTTGTTCTTGTTGTAGCATTTAACATGAGAAGTATGGAAGCATCCTCTTTCTCACCACATATGCACACACTCCACCTTGGCCACCTTTAATTTTCTGACAGTTAATTTCAGATTTGTGCAAAATTCAAGACTCCACTCCACAATTGGTGCAAATTTATGCAATTTGTGTAAATTTGTGGAACGGAGGCCCAAATTTTGCCAAATTTCCCTGTTCTTTAAAAAAAAAATATGCAAATCACATCGCAGCCCATTTTAAAAATGGAAGTCTGTGTGCTGCCTTGACTCAGGTCAGACTGAGTTGGCGCCAGCACAAGGTTGACAGAACAGAATCTGCAAGGCTGAGTCAAGAAAATCCATCAGATTTTCACCCACCCTATTGGATTCCTCACACATCGCTAACTGGGGATTGCCTCCCAGCACTAGGGGGCAGGGCCTTCTCAATCTAGCTGGCTGCCTCTACTCAAGGATAGAACATGCTGTCACTAGGTGAGGGGCCTTGTCCAGGTTTAAGAATTCTAAATGATTCTCAGGCTCAAAAAGGCCTGCCAATATATATATTATCTTCTCTAGACTGTACTTTCTCAGGTAAAAAAATCCTGGTTTGTTGTTGTTGTTTGGTGTGTGTGTTTTGTTGTTGTTGTTATGCAGCCCTCCTTCTTCTGAGCTGAATGTTTTCAAAGATGTCCAAGTCCTTTTTGATACTCAGACCAAATGACAATTGTGAAGGTGTTTTCACTCTATTTCTTTAAAATGCTGTTTAAAGTGAAAGCATCTGAAATATTCCTTGACAGCTGAAACAATTCCCATGTTTTGAGAACTAGACTGCCAAGGAAGCTGTCTGTTCGCTTGATTTTTTTTTAAAAGAACACATATTTCTATGTACTTGCTTCAGAGTTGAGAGTCCTAGGGGATTTCAGAGCAAAACCCATAGCTTTATGCAGAACATTCTCAGAAAAAGGGTGGAAACACCATCCAAGCCTGAAGATTGCCATCATAATACCCACTTGTATGCCAAACAAGTGCTTAAGTAGAATTTCTACCCTCTGAAAAGGGAGGAATGAAGAAAATGCATTGCTATATCTGTCAAGCTTGACTGTGTTAAAGCCAAGTTAGAGATAGAATAGAAATGCTATATGAACAAAGCAGATTAAACCTATTAGTGGTTTTCTAAAGGATAACCATCAGTATACACTATTTATGATACTTCTAGCCTATCATACTGGCATTTAGTAAACTTAACACACTGATAAGACTTCATCCATACATGCCAGCTGATCTCCAATGGTGTCGGTTCTAGTCTCATCACTACGTCCCTTCACATACAGCAGCTATACTGCAAGAAACATTAGAGACAGTGTTGTAGCAGAACAGAATATACTGATTTGTGTAAAACATATAACTAAAAATATATCTCCGAATTTGCAGGAAACAGCAGGCAGACAGAGGAAAGAAATAAAATGTACTGTTTTAAGATAAACGGGGGAAACTTGACTAGGTATCCTAGAATTCCTAGGTACTCCCCACAGATGCAGAATATTTAAGGAAACAATAGTTTATCAAAGGAAGTTAAGGAGTTATTAAGATTGTGAAATGGACAAAGACATACTTGACAATGAATGGATGGTTTTGGCAAAATTAAAACAATTGATTTATTAGATTGATTATGAAAGATATCTTAGACTGAGCTTTGTGGAATATTATTCTCGATATCACACACATCCTGTTGAGATTCAAGCCTATACCAAGTCCTGAACCTGGAATCTTAGGGATGTTGAGCAATTTCACAGTGCAATCCTAAGTATGTTTACTAAGAAGTAAGCCCCACTGTGTTCAATGGGGCCTAGTTCTTAGTTCCTAGAAGAGGTCTATGCAAGCATTTGCCTGCTACATAAGTTGCACGAAAGCATGGAAGCGGTATGGGCATACATGCAAGCCACACCCCAATGTCCACTCACGCTCAGCTACATTAGAGATCTTTGCGCACTTAGCGCAAAATCTGAAACGACATGAACATGGTTGAACATGCTTACAATACTACCCACGTTCAGTAACCCAACCTTATCAGGGTTCCCAATTGTGGGTACCTAAATGTGAAATGAGCAAAGATTTCTAATGCAGCAGGGCATGTGGGGATAGCGGGACAGGGTTTGCATGAGCATCCACATCCTCTCTATGCTTTAGCCCTAAGTTTGTTGCAGGCAAACACCTGCATACAGCTTTGGTGTGTAAATGGTTTGTAGCCTCAGGCTAAGTGGGATTTCCCCAATCTCTTCCAGATTTACCTTGCTCCCTAAACCTTGCCTTTCCATATAACCCCTGCTAATTGTAACAAAACTGAGATGGAGTAAGAATGACCACATTTGCACAGAATGGTAAGCCAAGATTCTCCAAAATCCTGGCTTACTGCAAATAAATTGGGTTAGCTCCTGCTTGGCTCCTCTCACTAGGTGCATGACCTTTTCGGCCCTGAGACTGCATCTAGTGTCTGCTAGAGCGTTGAAGCATGAGCAGCATGTCTACTCACAAGTAAGCAGGACAAGCCTCTGTATGTCTACTCAGAAGTAAGCATGATACAAATTATTATTGCATTTTAAATAGCAATAGGAATATAATTACTCAAATTCTGCTTTTACACATTGAGGTTTAAAAGGTTACTTTCTGCCTGAAACCAATACAATTCTATCCTTAAAGGCAATCTAAAAAATAATTTTAAATACGGTAAATAAATAAATAGAACGACAGCCAAAAATATAGATCAATAGGAATCTGACTCCCCACCCCCCCAAGAAACAGATCAAATGAGTAAAACAGGCCAATGTAGATCCATTGGAGACATTCTTCATGACCCCCCACCCTCCAATCCTTTATGATTTTACTTTAGGAACTCTGAGCTTATAGAAGATTGGTTTTTCCTTGATCTCCCTGACCATACTGATAAACCAAGAATATTTGAGCAAATATTAATTACACTATGCTGGATTTTCAGACAGGAAATTTAGATTATACATTAACATGTGATGCACAGGCACATCAGTAATTAACACATGCAAATCCCTGAGACAAGCTTACTCAGGAAAACAGATAGTAGTTCTGCAATGTAAACAGCAGCACAAGCCATTAAAAACAATGAGAGCAACATTGTTTGTCACAATCACTATTAATAAATCAAACCCTGGATATCATGAGGCTCTAGCCAACACAATCACTGAGATACATAAAACATATATCCTGAGTGCCAAAACATAATATGACCTGCTAAAGCAGGGCTTCTTTCTGTATCAGGAAATAGCATAGCAAGAATTCTTTTGTTGCAATAGTCCATCTGTGTATATTATAGGAAGACTACTACTATTACCAGGCTCATTATATTAATACCTTGTGAGTGAAAGCTGTGCACAGTCTGAAGACAAACCAAAGCATTTTTAAAAACATTAAACACAAGGAAACTGCATTTACTTGCTTTCATCCGTTGTTAAGCCATTGCTCTCCCTCTTCACCCCAACCTGGGATCCTTTGACTAAGTTGCTGCATGCCAGCTGAAAATGGACACCTTGGTATTAGATGAATTTGGGGTGGTGGTGGTGGTGGTATCAAAGACACGGACTTTAAAAGGCTTACCATACTGTTTCATAAGAATTAAAACAGGAAAAACAGATTGCCTACATTTTAAGGTCCTCAGACCAGGGTCTCATCTTTTGCTTATGATGTGACATGTACTCTGATAATACTATATATAAACAAGGTATTAATAGGTATTTTGGCTCTACTTGTGCCACACCATTGAAACATCTTCTCACAAACTTTTTGAACATTGCTCCTTTTTAAATGTACCCTTTCTCGCAAGTGCTCCCCACACACCCAACCTACTGATAATCATCTTGCCAGCAGACAAATGTGCAAAATCCTTGTATACGTATGCAGCCCACTGCTACACATGTAACAGATCTGTGGACTGGGACACAAAACCCAAAATGGCATTGAAAAAGAGGACTGGAACAAGGCATCTCAGTCTCCCTTCCTAAAGCCAAACAGCTACACAGAGGCGGCAGCAAGAAGAGGAAGAAGCTACTGTTGCCTGAAGCTCCCATATGTACCTTGCTTCTTGGCAGTTTGTATGGTTGTTACAGAAGTTTTAGTGGCTGGAACACTAGATCTCTGCAACTGGGAAGAAAATGCCTCTATCTCTGTCTGTTACACAGTTCTTGCCATCCCCCCTCCCCAAACTGCCCCACAGACAGCCATTGAGTTAACTCGTCAACAAACTGAAGGGAGCTCCCCTCTTTGAGAGTAGCTAAGGTAGTAGAGTTGGCATATAAAGAATAGGAACAAAGAAATTACAGGCAACTGCTACTTAAACACCAGCATATTATAAGCAAGAAATATGGAGACAGAAATGTTGCTCTCCAGAAACAGCTTCCATTTCATGAGATAGACTGTGGTGAGGTTAAAAGTGCTTTTATTTATTTATAAATTATTATATACGAATGCACTTCATACACCCACCCAACCTGGGATCCTTTGACTAAGTTGCTGCATGCCAGCTGAAAATGGACACCTTGGTATTAGATGAATTTGGGGTGGTGGTGGTGGTGGTATCAAAGACACGGACTTTAAAAGGCTTACCATACTGTTTCATAAGAATTAAAACAGGAAAAATTGAACAATTTGTTTTAAAAGCATTAAAATGAAAACCAACATCTGCTGGTTTAACAAAATCTCAAAAATACCATATATGTTGGCAGTTCTAGCAAGTACAGTAATACCTTGGATTACAAGTAACTTGGTTTGAGAGCGTTTTGCAAGACAAGCAAATTTTTAAATATTTAATTTTTTTTTACTTGATATACAAGCAACGTCTTGCAATACAAGTACTGTTGTACAGCTTAAATTAAAAATCTCTATACAAATTTTTTTGGGGGGATTTCGTTTTGATATAAGAGTGTTTTGGATTACAAGCACGTTTCCGGAACGAATTATGCTCTCAATCCAAGGCATGACTGTATAACCAAAACAATGGCTAACAAGGAAGTAGATCGTGTGTGGTATAATTGTCTAATGAGAGAGCTTGTGCCTCGCCCAATATGAAAAGGGGAAAGAGACAGGAGTAAAATCCACTTAGAAGTGTTCAGGGTAATAATTTCACCCGGGGATGATCTGGGTAAGTAAGGGAGCATGTTTTTGGACTACAGTAATACCTTGGATTACGAGCATAATTCGTTCCGGAACCATGCTCGTAATCCAAAATACTCGTACATCAAAGCGAGTTTCCCCATTAGAAATAATGGGAACTCCGTTGATTTGTTCCACAACCATTTAATCACTGCTTTGCCCCATGGAGCCCCATGAAGGGAGCCGGCAAAGCAGTGATTAAATGGTTGTGGAACAAATCAGCGGAGTTCCCATTATTTCTAATGGGGAAACTCCCTGATGTGCCGGCTCCCGGCTGCGCCTCGCCTCCACTCGCTCTGCCAGGAGTGGCCAGGCCGGCTGACTAGCCAGGAGGTGGGGGTTTCCGTGGAGGCGCAGCCGGGCTTCTTTCTCCCCAAAAGGCAGCAGCATCGGCAGCACTTAATCCTTTCTAAAAAGCACACAAATCCTTACAAATTCTCACAGTATGGACCATAATCTCTCTAATACTGAGACAGACTGAATGTATTTCAAGCATTTTCTGTCAGGAAACGCTCCCTTCCACCCAACTCCACCACCTTTATACCCTCCTCTTTCCACCACTCTGCATGCAGAAATAAAGGCAGGAAAAGAAAAGATTATGCCAAACTAGTTGCTTCCTACACAGCTGTTTAATTACATTACATTTCCTTTGCCAGGGTCAGAAAAAGAAGCGAGAGAGGGAGCCCAGATGCAGCCGGCATTTGCAAGTTAAAAAGCATCTTCTCCTGCCGCTTCGTACCTTTGAAAGCAAGCTGCCTACGCCGCTGCCGGTCCCGTCGCGTCACATCCGGCTCCGTCAGTGACGGCCGGATGTGACGTGATGGGACGGCGGCGGAGAGGCGAGCTGCTTTCAAATGTACGAAGCGGCAGGAGAAGATGCTTTTTAACTTGCAAATGCTTTTCTTTTCCTGCCTTTATTTCTGCATGCAGAGTGGTGGAAAGAGGAGGGTATAAAGGTGGTGGAGTTGGGTGGAAGGGAGCGTTTCCTGACAGAAAATGCTTGAAATACATTCAGTCTGTCTCAGTATTAGAGAGATTATGGTTCATACTATGACAATTTGTAAGGATTTGTGTGCTTTTTAGAAAGGATTAAGTGCTGCCGATGCTGCTGCCTTTTGGGGAGAAAGGAGCCTGGCGCGCCTCCACGGAAGCCCCCACCTCCTGGCTACTCGGCCGGCCGGAGCAGCAGCGCGAGGCGGCGGCCGAGCCAAACCGCGCCTCACCTCCAGGGATGCCCCTGCCTCCTGGCCACTCGCTTGGCTGGCCGGCGCAGCAGCGCGAGGTGGCGGCCACTCGCTCAGCCGGCGCCTCGCGTTGCTAGCATAAATTTAAATTTGAAAGACATCTCGCAACAGTAGCCACATGCGGCAGCAGCGGCTCGTGTTGCGAGACTTGCTCGTCTTTCAAATGTAAATTTATGCCAAATTTTTCCTCGTCTTACAAGAAACTCGCAAACCGGGTTACTCGTAATCCGAGGTATTACTGTACCAAGAAACTGAAGATTGCTGTAACCAGGAGAAGGCTTTGAGAGCAGAGGGAGAAGTATTCAAGGGTATAAAAGATGACAATTCAGGGGTGGGGAGAGAACAAGAGACCCCCTAGCAGTTCAGTAAGAGTTAAAAGCTTAGCTAATGTTAGGGACAAGCAGAGAAAGAGTTTCAGCTAGCTGATGGATCAGCTGAAGGGAGGGGGATAGAGATTAGTAGTGCGGTATGCCTGTCCTTTTTGTGTTGGCTTGACTGAGAGCATTATAGGCAAGAATGCCTGGCAGAAGGAAGAAGTTCTAAATTAACATATAACTGAATGCATTCCTGGTGGAGCCTTTCTTGGTGCGAACCTCAGGCATATTACAACCTTGTAAAGAGGTGGTATGGAGGGAGGAAGACGGCATCTCATAGATTAAGTCAAGGGGATAGCAAAGACACAACCAGAGGTGATACTCATGTCATCATGTAGTTCCCAACCTTGGGTCTCCAGATGTTGTTGGACTACAACTCCCATTATCCCCAGCCAGCATGGCCAATGTTCAGCAGGGTGACAGGAGATGTAGTCCAGCAATACCTGGAGACCCAAGGATGAGAACCACTTACCTAACAACGTGAGGGATTAATGGCAGGATGCTCCTTTGCTCTTGCTCTCTCCAAGGAGCCTTCCCATCCCAGTCTAGTTCTGACACAATATTGCAGTTTGAGCATTTGGCAAAAGCAGCTTCCCCCACTCACAGCCCACAACTTCAGCATGTAATTCCTCACTACCTATGTTGAACAGGGACAGATAGGAGCAACTGTAGGCTCAACATAGACTATAATTCTGATGGTAAGATCTACCCTTCCGTTGCTGGAGAAAATGAACCTGCTATTTCTGTGAACTTGCTTTGTACACTTCCCACACTTCACAGTTTGCAAGGAACCAACAATGTGGAGGCTGTGGTACATATGAGCTCACAAACAAAATGCTTCCACACCACAGTGGCTGTGTACCTGGTGCAGCACAGAATAGGCTGGACGTGACTCTTATGAGCAGATATAATGTCTAAATATTACATAGAACGGTGAAGGGTGGACACCAAATAAAGTAGTCCACAATTAAGCCACCCTGTTTTTACATGTTAGTTGTATTTATAAGTTCTTCTCATGGTTGCTTTCACCCTTTATCTTGAAGAAGCTTAAGCTACTGGAACATATTGTTGTTAGCCCCACTTAATCACTTGCAATTCAGAAACACTAGCAAAGAAACTCCATCCATCTTATTAAAACTACCCATACACATGCAAATAATTCTTGAAGATAAAGTAATACAAAGTGAGAGGTAAAGGGTGAGTCTTTCTCAAAGCTATCCTGCATTGGTCACTTCTGGGACTCCTCTGGTACAGAATAATCATCAGTGAAGCACTGGAAGGCAAATGTGAACCAGAGAAAGAAGCTGAGTAATGGATGTGTTTCAGAAACAGAAGGCCAGAGTATAGTTAAAAGATGTACCTTGTTTCCCCCCAGATGCAAATTCTGAACATGGCCACTTGAAACAAACCTCAAAAGCTCCGAGACGCAGGTGTCACTTAATTCTGGGCAGTTAAAAAAACCTCCGGTCACAATTCAGTGGCAATAATAACAACTCGAAACCCTCAGAGCATTTTGTGTGACCATTACAAGGCACCCAACTGTACAACATACAACATAGGTGACTGGAAAGGAAGAGGGAATACAGAAGTGACAGGCTGGTAAGCAAAAACCAGTGCAGGTGTCACAATGGGTAAGAAGCACAGTTATATAAAGAGGGATCACTCCTGGCCCTGTACCTTAGAAGGGGATGAATCTTGCTCATCTGACAATCAAGATCTCAAAGACCTTTAACCACCTGAAGCCTATCCAGCCCCCATGGGGGGATGTTACTGTAGGGGCCACATAGGCTCCAACAACTGTAGTAGACATTAGTAGCCCACTGTTCAGAGATGCTCCTCCAATGTTGCTATTTGTTATGGGTTCCTGTTTGTTGAAATCAATAAAGTGCACATATGTCTTATGTTGCACAAGCCATTATTTACAAGATCAGAAAAGAAGATACAACAGAGGTAAATTCCAGATTCTGTGGCACAAATGCCAAGTGACAGGACTGCTCTCTTTACTGAAGCCCCATCCATGTGTTTTCTCCAAAGAAATACAGTTGCTCCCAAATGTCAAAAAATCAAGTGCAGGTAATTGAGTGTATCCTATGTTAGTTCACACCTTCATTTATATAAGCTCCACTTTTGTTCCTCCATCATGCAAGGTCATTTCTGATGTGGTTTTTTTCTTCAAAGGCTTTGAAATTCTGTTTGAGATAATCTGAAACTCACTTGCCATGGAAAAAGCAGCTCTGGTGGGTCACCCAAACCTGCCCCCTGCTAATGGAAGCCATGCCCAAAACCTCAAACACAAAGCCTAATAAAGAGGAGGGAAACACACCACAGCCTCAATAGCCTCTGCTGAAAGAATTGATTTTCATTTCCTGGTTTTCAGTAAAAGATTTGCAGTTTGGTGTTTTTTTTAGCAAGCAATATATTCCAGAAGCCTGGAAAGAGCATCTTTTCCTTGACAATTGAAATGAACATTAAATGAAATCTGCAAAGCTATTTTCCCTTGCACAGTCAAGAGCTGACAGAAGGGGAAGTAGAGAGGTCGCATAAAAGACAAACATGAAGAAGCTGAGGGAGAAAGTGTAGAACAATCATCCTGAATCGCTTCTAAAATGTAATGAAATTAAGGTCACCCTGACAGAAACAGTCAGATCAGAGGATCCCCCCCCCCCTACACTCTACAAAGAAAAATTTGGAAGCATTCTATCCAATCAGCATCTGTAAATTAAAAAGAATGTCTCAGACATGCCTCACCCTCTGTTTTCACTAGCAATGTTTATGCTATCTTAAGAAAGATGTTTGAGCTATGTGGCTTATCCTAGTGCTTTTTAAAGCAGGGTAGTCCATAAGGCTCCCCTCTATTCTGAAATATCTGAGTCACATACTATTCTCTCAAGACTACCCTGTACAAGGCAACTTTAGGAGAGTCCACATTTATCCCATATTTAGTGCCAGCCCCACTAAATGACCCTTCAACGATCTGTTTTTATCTCACCCTATGATATCTCACTATATGCACAGCTGCCTAATTATCAGGAAGCTAGAGCACAGCAGCAGAAGAAGAAAAAACTGGTGCAGAAAATACAAAACAGATTTTGAGAGTGAGACACCCTGGGTTCTATGCTTTCACAGAAATCTGCTTTCAGACACATACAGCACAACTGATCCATGTACATCCTGCTACATTATCAATTATGCTCCATTTCTACACATAATTTTCTCACAAAGCCCAGGGACTTAGGTCAATTATAGGTCTATTCCGCACTATCACCTTACAACAGAAGAATCCAAAACACTTAGCAGATATTAATTGAGCTTGACACTCCTATAGTACTTTTCAGTGACTTCAGAGGAGCAAAGGAAATGTCTGTGTGCAAATTGGGGAGGTGGGGTCATGTTTATACAAATTACGGTATGTCTTCTCAAAAACAAGGCGAATGCCTGACTTCAAAAATAGATAGATAGATAGATAGATAGACATAGTCCCTCTTTAGTTTTCCCTTTTCGAGTAACTGTTTTGTATTGCTATTCACCAGCATATTCGATTTCTACAGAAAAACCACAGCAACAACTGCACAGTGTTTCAGTGGATTTGTCATTTCTGTAAAACACACAATTTCCATCTCCAGGTAGCGTCAGCACTTAACTGGGCATTTGATTGCTCTGATTCCTGCCTGTCACACACAGACAGCAAGGAAAAATGAAATTGCCAACATTCAACAGTGCTGCCAATTGCAGCTGATGCACTTCCATTCTGCCTCCCTAATGCAGTGATTCTGACCAATTTGCTCTGAACACTATCACCTTGTTATCAAGAGCACCAGTGAGGATGGATAAGGGAAAAATCGGAATTTAAAGTCACACATCAGGACCAAACCACCCATCACATGGAAGGAAGCCCTACGTTAATCTGTATGCTCTTGGAAGGATGCAAGGTCATCAAGGCTACAGCACCACAAAATCTGCCTTCCCAATCAGGAAGTAATTCTGTACAAAAATAAAGAGGAGGCCTGTAGATTATTGTGTCCTCAACACATCTGAGAACAACTTAATGCATGACATTTTTCCTATATGAAAATAATCTCTGTGCAAGAAAAAGCATGTGCACTATTGCACATAAAATAGAGTGTAAAAGTGTACTGCACTATGAATACATGAACTAGAAAGCCAGTGTGCAGATCTGTGTTTCTGAGGCAAAATTAACTCTTGTACCACACTTAAGACAAGATAAATGCTTTTTCCTATGCAGAGATATTACTATCCGATTTCCTATGCAGAGATATTGCTCATGTCCTGCTTGTTGGTTTCCCGTGAGCAGCTGGTTGGCCACTCTGTGAACAGAATTCTGGACTAGATGGAACCTTGGTCTGATCCAGCATGGCTCTTCTTATCTTCTTATGTACTAGCAAATATCTAGGAAATATATTACCTAAAAAGAAGCTGTAAGAAAAGTGTTTGGAGAAAAGTGTAGGGGAAAAGGACACATTCAGCCATTTAATACAAAGAAGTATTAACAGGCCTTGAAAGGTTTCCCAATGTGATCTTCAGCTAATTCACTCTCCAAATGTTTTGGAGCATTGCTACTTCTGCTTCAAAGAACAGAAAGGAAATATAATAACCTATGCACAGCCCCCACACATAAATGGGTGAAACCTAGATTCTTCTTTGCTTGATTTCTGTTACAGCTTAACAGAGCAATATAAAACTACCTAGGCAAGAAAGCCATTCACAGTATGAGAATTTCAGAACTGGAATGTAAAATCATTCCTGAACCTGTAACACTGGAAGAGAGGCTATAACTCCATCAATTGCAGCAGTGCTAATTGCTGGCACAAAGTCAAACCATGCAGAAAACAGCAGCAGTGGCAATTGGCCCTTGAGGGTGGGACAGGGAGGAACACCATACTCCCTCCCTCCCACCCCATCTGTCTTTCTCTACACTCCTCCTCTTTCAGGCAGTAAGCCAGCAGCATGAGCTTACATTTTCCTAGGCTGCCTAATGCTGAGTGAGAAAAATCATAAGGAATTTATCTCCTACTGGAGCTAGGAGGAAGAGATTACATGCATGTTAAATATTGGTAGAAAGAGGAAATGCCCAAGGACATGAACAACATGTAGATAAATCTGGAGTCAGAGGGTGGGCGGGCAGGGCGGGCGGGCTGGTCTGTTGGGAGCAGCTTATGCACACAACTCTGTGGATGTAGGCCAACAGAGTTAAGGTGAATCAAGACAAGACAGAGGTAACGTTATAGAGAAACTAAACACACTTGGATGTTCCTAGAGAGTAAGGATCTTGCCCCTTTCATTCATGCCCTTAACCTCCTCAACTGACTACATTAAAGCATTCTAAGGAGGGCTTCCCTTGAGAATTATCCTGGAACTGCAGCTGGTACAGAATGCTGCAGCTTGTCTTCTAACTGGTTCAGGTAGGCAAAAGTATATTCAACCAGTTTTGCAGCAATTGCACTGGCTGGTCCATTTCTGGTTCATTTAAAGCAGTGTTTCCTCAAACTGGGGACCAGTGCCATAGCCCACCCAGTGTCCCGTCACTTGCCTGCCTCACCCACAGCCATGCCATAGCCTTTTGGTGGGACCAGTGCTAGTACCAGCAGCTCCTCAAATGTGCAGTGCATAGGCACATGTGGAACCAGGAGTTAGTTAGAGAGCAAGGCTTAGTATGCAAAGCTGGAACAAACGAAGGGAAAGAGAGGAAACAGGCAATGGGCGAACAGATTGGCTGCCTGAGTGCAAGAGGAGGAGAAGGAGAAAGAATGGGAAGTGGGGGGGGGGGGGAGGGACAGAGATGGACAGGAAAAGGAGAAGTGCATGAGGCTTCTGCTGCACCTTCTAGCCCCTACACACACACACACACACACACACACACCTCCTTCCCTTCTGCCCCTTCTCCTGCTGAGCCAAGAAACCTCTCTTGGCTGATTCTGCAGGGACAGCTACTGCTCAACCTCAGAAGAACAGCCTGGCATTGGGCAGTGGTACCGGGAACTGGAAAGTGTGTGTGTGTGTGTGTGTGTGTGTGTGTGTGTGTGTCTGCCTGCACAGGTGGTGTGGGAGAGAAGGTGGAACTGAGTAGATGGACAGGAGACAGAGAAGTTCAGGAGGCGGGGGAGGAAGGGAATGAAGGTCTCCCTTCCCTGAGGGGAAAGGGTCAGAGAAGCTGGGGAAAGGGATGAAGGGGAAGCTGTTACTGGAGGAAGAAGTGAATGTGAATGGAGCAGAGAGGAAAGAAAATTTCAGTTTGTGGGAGGAGGGATGGTACAGGTGAAGTGTGAAAGCATAAGGCGAGAAGGTATGACAGGGATGAGTAAAATTGAGAGGCATAAAATAAAAAGCTTTCTCCATTGCCAGCCAGTGGATCAGCAAATTCTGCCAAAAATATGGAGTCTGAGTCACACTTTCCAGAGCCAATGTCTGTACTCAGCTTGATATAAGCTGAACTATCGAATTCCCTGCCACAAGGAAATTGCTGTGGCAAAGAATATACTAATTCCAAAGAGGGATAGATATCAACAGAAAATGATGTCAGCAATTGCCAGCTGAATCTGCCAAACTCTACCTCCCTCCACTGACATTCTGTGATTAGTGGACCTCAGAAATTTTCAGCATTCTCAAGTGGGCCCTGGGGTTAGAAACAGTCAACTCTATCTTAAAGTGTGTATCTAATTTTGTGCTTTAAGAATAGGTGAGGACTGTGCTCCAAATCTCTTCGGCTAGGGAAAGTGAGGTCAGTGTTGCCCTGAGGCCCAGGTGATGTGCCCATGTCCCTCCCTCTCAAGTGCCTGGCCTGTGGTAATTGTATGTGAAACTACAAAACTGGAACCAGGAGTGTTGCAGTTAAAACTCCAGTTCCCTACTCCCTGCAATACAGGGCGACTAACTGGAGTACGGAACTGCAAGCTGTTCAAGCCAGGATACTAATACCAAAGACCTGAAACCCCTTGGTCCTGGGAATAAGGAGATTCTAAAGACCATGCCCTATGCTACTGCCTCCAATACAGGTCCAAGTCTGCATCATCCTCTCATTCTGGGCAGCTTATTGCTGTGGAATAGGTTATCCTTCTACACTTACATATGGTTTGTCTGCCTGCCAACCCCTCTACTCCAGGTGCTTGCCACTTATCCAGCTGCAAGGGGGCTGGACTAGCTGACACTGGAAAGAATGCAACCACATATTTTTAAGACTGTTTTTGCAGTTTATGTTCTATTAACTCTGGGGTCTCCAATGTGGTGCCCATGGGCATCAATCTGTGCACAGACAGGCTCCCTGCTCCTCCTGATTTTTATTTTATTTTAAAAGGATTTCTTTTAATTAAAAAAATTAACTGGGAGGCTGGCATGCTGAAAAGTGAAGTGCCACCCTCCAGCACCACCTTTATTTCCAAGAATGCCTCTGGGCCCCATGTGGGCCCCAGAGGCATTCATAGAAATGAAATGGTTGGCTACAGCCCATCACTTCCTTTTGAAGCATGCCCAGCCACCCAGAAAAAAAAGAAAAGGGTAAGCTGGAGGGTGGTGGGGACAATCCTGGGGGGATAGAGTGAGGTGGAGAGAAAGGGCATGTGTTGCCTGTGCTGTGTGTGTTTTGCCTGGTGTGTGTGTGCCTGCGTGTTTTGCTTGATTTCTGTGTGTGTGCATGTGTGTATTTGTGTTTTTCTGAGCATCACTGGTATACCTTTTCTGAAATGGATATTTTGTTGTGCTTTGTGGGGGCTCAGACCCCACCTCTGCACCGCATTCAGCTTTTTCGCCAAATTACGTGTCTCTGAGCCTCATTAGTTTTCTTTCTATGATATGGGTGTTGGAGCAGAAGGCTGGGTACAAAAAAGTGGTTTTGTGTTTTGAAGCTCAGACTCCAACTCTGCCTTGCACTTAGGTTCTTGGGCAACTTACTTTTCTTATACTCTCACCAGTTTGCCTTCTAGGGAATGAGAGTTTTGTATGAAATCTATGAAATCTATGACCAGCCATGTCCACCATAGCTGCTATTTTACCAAGGGGCAACCCCCCATAGCAGCCATTTGGTGAGCGCACCCACAACCCTCTCTCAAAATTCCAAATGTACCCATCACCCCAAAAGGTTGGATTTTAGCTATTTATACTCTGCTTTAGGATTATTACATTTAATTTTAAATTTTCCAATGGACATGATATACATAGTGATATGTAGTTTTGCTTTATGTAATGGTTTCAGTTTTATGTTATTAAGACCTTTGGTTGCACAATCAATTATATGCATTCTACTCCCCTGATCGTTTTAGTATTATGTATTTTGTAAGGCACTTTGGATGCAGGATGAGGCAGGCAGGATATAAATATATGAACAAACACTTTTTAATGCACTACCTTGTACCAGGCACATACTTGCCCCTAGCATCTTAAATGTATCTTCTGCTTAGAGGTTCACTGAATGATTCCATTAATTAAGGCATTAAATACTTCTTGCTGAACAAAAAATGCTTTTTCATGCTTTTTGTGCCTGTTTTGCTGCCCCCCTCAGCAGCTGTTTCTGTTCCGTTTCCATCATTATCTTACTGAAAAATAGATCTAAAGATCAAGAGGATGGCTTTACAATGCCATTGGACCAATTCAAAATGAGGGCAATACCTCCTGTTCTCACTCTGAATAGACTGACCAGCACCCCCCCCAATCCTCAAGAGAGGCATTTTTTTTTTACTAGGGGGAGAAGCTTTCACAAAAAACACTCCTCCTATTTTAGCCCAGTCCTACTTTTAATGCCATTCCATTTCCATATCCATACTAGTAATAAAAGGACTGCAGCAGAGACAGAAGTAACCCTGAACAACAGGCACTGGCACAGCATATAAACCCAGAGAGCTTTGGCTACTGGGTGGTTTAGAAATGTAATAAATATATAATAAAATAAGCAACCACCATGGCTTTACTTATATATTTGGGGTTCCAAATTAGCTTATGACCAATTTCCTGAATACAGTACAATACATAGCTGCCATTCAAAAGCAAAAACAGATGCCAAGTAGGGAAGAAGTAGAAGAGAAGACAAGATATGAAAATGCACCTATACAGAAATCCATTGTGGTATGCATGATATAAAATTTGAGTAACATAGTCAGCTGACTTTAAAGATGAATATTCATCTCTTCCTCTTCTGTCAAACATGGCAGGCACTAAGTATATATGTATACACTAGCTGTTGACTGCGGCTTCGCTCACATGGATTTTAGGATTTGGTACAATTGTCCACCCGCTGCCAACTCGCACAAACCACCATAAGTATGGGGTCGGGACATGTTGTCAAAAGTATGCATCGGCACTCGCATAGTTGTTTCCATCACTGTCGTGGGACATTATAAAGAATGCATCCCAGTTTTCAACGACATGATCAACTATTTGTTCACGTACCTCCCTACCTAGATTTTGACTGCCATACATAACGAAAGATAGTGCCCAGAATAGGCACGCTCCATCGCCTACAACTGGTACGACTGTGTGTGGTATCATCACACCATTTACATTTAAATTTTCAATTTGCATTTTTTTGTAATGGAGAAGAAAAATATTTAAAAAAACAGGTTTAAAAATGAAAAGTCCCCCCCCCCCCGCCCTTGAAGGCCTGCGAGAGCTGTATGGAAAAGATACAGTGTCTCTGACTGAAAGTGTAACGTTTAGGCTGGGTGCTGGTAGCAGAAATATTTTCTGACAGAAATATCTGATCTTAAAGAGAAATCAGGTTAATCCTGAGAGTCTACATGTGATGAAGAGTGACCGTGCCAAGTTTGGGGTAGATCCGTCAAAACATGATGGAGCCTATGCGACGAGGCCTCACACACAACAGTCATTCAGTCAGGCAGTCATTTAAAAAGTTTCCCTCCCTTTTCACCCCCTTAGAGAACATTCTAAATGGCCTAGGGGAGATTTGCATACCCACTCCTATTGGCCCCTGCAGGAATTCATACGAACATTCTAAGTGCCGTATGGGCTATTTACATTAACTGCTCCTATTGGCTCCTGCCAATTATGAGGTGAGGCTGATTTGCATAACTGCTCCCCTGTTGTTTTGCCCATAGGAGATATGAGAGTGGGGCGATTCCCCCCCTTTTCACCGCCTTAGGGACGGAATTTCCAAAAATCCTTCCTTAGTGGATGTCTACATCATAAAAGCAATGTTCCTTCAAGATTTCACGTTCCTAGATTAAACGGTTTGAGCTGGGCATTGATGAGTCAGTCAATCGGTCAGTCAGTCAGTCCTTCTTCTTTTATATAGGTATATAGATATAAACACAGATGTAGTATGAAAGGAAGAACAACACTCCCCATGTGAGAAGGAACTAAAATGATTAGGGCGTAGTGGTGAGAGTGTTGGACTGGGACTCGGGAGATCCGGGTTCTAGTCCCCGCTCAGCCATGAAACTCACTGAGTGATTTTGGGCCAGTCACTTGACTCTCAGCCTAACCTACTTCACAGGGTTGTTGTGAGGATAAAATGGAGAGGAGGATGAGGATTATGTAAGCCGCCTTGGGTTCCTTGCAGGAAAAAAGGCGGGGTATAAATATAATAAATATAATAAATAAATAAAATAAATTTAGCTTATGAATCAGTTATCTAAAGGCAGGGTTGCCACTAAAATTTCATTTTCCATTTCTTTGACTGTCTAGACTTTCCCTGACCAACTATTGACAATTTCCCTGACCACCATTCAAAAACAACCCCAAGTTAAAAGAATTCATAGGTTACATTACATTATATAACCGTTTTATTAAATGGTTTAAAACTATACAAGTACTGAAAGGCATTTTTGGGGGGTCGAGATAGGAGCTTTAATATGAGCTTCTTTAAACACTGAGACTGGGTTTGCATGACACAACAACCCACCGTGACTTATAAGCCGGGTTATTGTGTCATGCGAACCTGAGACAGGCTTGTTAGGGTAGCTTATTTTAGGTTTATAAGACAACCTGACAAGCCATGGCTTCTAGTAGGATCTGTTTGACCTATGATGGGTTGTCATGTCATCTGAACCCAGACAACATGACCCATTGTGGGTCAACCCCGACTACAAGCGGGCTGTCTGGCAAGAGCAGCAAAAAACCCTTGCCATTCTTACCAAGCAGCTAGCAGGGTGACCTTCATTGCCAGCCACCCCAAAAGTACCTGCTGCTGCCACAACCCATTTTGGTGTCACTGCAGCTTGATCTTTTTTGGGGGGGAGACCATGAACACTGGCTGTCAAGCAGGCTTTCGCGATCCCCATGGGGACATCCACCAGTTGCCCCTCACACAGTACCCCACACAGTACCTTGGAGGAGCTGCCCATGGTCACACACACCCTTTAAAAAAATTGTACCGATAATGTTTGCAAATAATTGTGCTCATTTTTTTTAAAACCTGACCTGCCCGATTTGCACAAATCAGGCAGGACAGGTTAGCACAAGGGGGTCCCCGGGCTAGGTACTGGCCAGGGTGGGTGCCTGCTGGCCAAACGTTGCAGGTAAGTATTTGCCCCCTTCGCAAGTTGCTGACAGGTTTGACAGATCCGGATCTGTCAGCGCCTTGCAAAGCCCCAGGAGATCGTGGTTTGCAGAAAGGGGCTCTTCACAGCGTGATCCCCTGGTTTCTTTGGGGGAGATCAGGTGTCCTAGTGGCCCCCCAGTTTTGCAAGTGTCCCCCTGCTGCTAGCATCAGGCGGACCTTCAAAACTGGAGGGGATTCCCACTGACAGGAGGGAGGGCTCAGTTTGACATGTGTCAAAGTAACATCAAAGTCGCGTACCCCTGGCATGAGAATCTCTCCAAGTTTTGCCACACACTGAGGTGCTAGCAACTCAGGGTCAATGGGAAAACCAAGGGGACACTTGGGACTTGTGATCACCCCCCAAAGATCCTGCCAAAAAGGGGGGGCAATTGAGGGGGTGGTCCCCAAAACACCCTTTTCATCAGGATCCCCGGATTTTTTGTGGGGGGAATTCATGTGCCCCTGGGTTATCCACACTTGGAAAAGTGAGGGCAACCCATGGGCACATAAGCACCCCCACAAAAAACCTGAAGATTCTGCTGCAAAGGTTCTTCCTACACCTACACCCCCTTTTTTCCCCAGCACTTGTGAAGTGGGTTTTGCAAAAGTTCATTTCTGGCAGGTACACTTGCTGGGAGACAAACTGTGTGGCAGGACTGGACCTTACAGGTGGCTAGAAGAAATAATGGCTGGCTACGAAGTCCAGCCAGCCACAATTTGCTAACCCCTGCTCAAAATATTCACATCTTCAAATCAACTGAAACTGATTCCATTTTGTTTGAACACACAAATTACCCAGTTGTGAGAAACCAGTCAGCTTCTCCATAATAAAATAATGCTATCACATGCAGATACATTTTATTCTGTACTGTTAGCAACCATCAGCCAATAAACATTTTCAAAATCATATCATCATATTATAGAATATAGGTGTATCATTACATTACACTTGTATTCTGCAGCTTCTCTACTCCCAACTGCCTCAGGTGCAGACTTGTCTTCTTGCAGCGGCATCTCAAAAGTCCATTATACGAGTATAACTTAACCACAATTTCCCAAACCTTTGACCAATTTCCCTGACTTTCCCAAAAGTGGCAACCCTGAAAGGGATACATCAGAACTATATAAAATCATAGATAAAACACAGAACATAAAACATATTTCTTTACTGTTCCGATCAAGACTACAAGGCACAAGACATACAAAAGAAACAGAAAAAAGAATGAGAAAAAATAAAACAGCAGATGTGTGCTTTCAAATAAAAACAAGGATCTTAAGACCTGAAATCAGAAATCAAGAATTGCACCCCTTTCAATCCAAGATGACCTGAAATTTGGTAATGGAAAGCAATGAAGCAATAATTTCAATTGGTTCCCATCATTTTGTGTCTTGTTTGCCAGCATCACACATATCAGAAACAAACTCAAACAGGCTGACGTACAACCCTTCCCTTCCACTGTTTCAAATGGCCCATTTAACTTTTGATGGATAAAGTCTGCTGAAGGTGTCCTTAGTCATAACATTTTCCCATTTGAGTTCTACTTACTATCTGCCTCCGTTGATGACATCAAGCAGCATAGAAATACTGCTGACACAACAAATACTGGGATGCTGAAGTTAGGCACCATATTCCAAAGTGGAGAAAGCCACCTTTACTCCAAGGCAAGCAGTCAATACATCCAATATTCCAGAAGCAGATTTATTCCTGCAAATCAAAGAAAGAAAAAGAAAATGTATCAGCTCCCCAAACAGATTTGAAAAGCAACACACTTTTCCTATTCCAATGAGTAGGTAGGATCGCTGAATGCATAATACTAGAAGTAAAATTGGGCACCTGGACTGCTTACTTATTTAGTTCTGAGTTATTCATAATAAGGAGGTGCCAATATTTTATCTCACATGCCTCTTGTCAGTGGAAGAACTTTTATTCATGGCAAGCACTGCATTTCATAACCACTGGTTTTTGACAAGTCCACAAATAATCGTAAGTAGGGGCCTCTTGAGACAAGATGCTCCCTCACATAGATAACATGAGACAAATACACACATGCCTATTTCTTCATCTGAATGGATACTTTACAGGTAGCCCTGGAGGAAGGTCAACCAGCAGGCTTGCTTTCAGATAAGCAGTTTACCAAGAGTGCAACTAGACTGATGATTTTTTTTTTTTTAATGTTAGCTAGCAAACAGATTCAGCTTTTCATGGAATGGAATAGCTCTTCATTTGATATAATGAAGCCTTCAAGCAACATTAACAAGCTGTCAGAGTTGGACACATTGCACCCACCCTGTCTAAGTGAAGCCATGCCCACAGGCGTCCCTAGGCACAGCCCCTGCTATGGTGCTTGCTCCATTCCTGAGAGGGTACTGCTCCACAGCAGTGGACAGGGGGCAGCCGTATAAATCTGTCCCCTGGGCTACTCACCCCAGTTTCAGACTGTATTGACTGCAAATCTATGTGTTAGTTAGGGAAGTCTGCCATCTAGTAACTAAAGCTGGTACTGCAGGCTTCAGAAACACAGACAGGTTTACATTAATTAAAATTAATGTGTTTTAAAAACCAAGTAACCTCAAGGTGCACAGCCCTTGAGTCCCTTTAGTATGTATACCAAGTTTCAGGTGTATAGGTTTCATAGTTTTCGTGTTATGGTGCTGACAGACAGATACACATCTTTTATCATTATGGATAAGCATCCATGGGGAAGGACAGAGAATTGGATTGGGGCTGTGGCACTTGGTGAGAGCAGGTTAACCCTTTCCCCTGCACCATTTTCCCAACTAAAACCCACCGTTGCTGTTTGCCCCATAGAGGAAAAGTTACAGCTATCAATAGTTTTCAGCTGTGAAGTTTTGAGGGGATATAAAGCAGTAAAATAGCATGGTGGAAAGTATTATCCCCTGCTCCCAGTGCTATACTCTGGCAGCCAATTCAGGCCCTGCCCCCACTATTAATTTATTTTAAAAATGCATGGAAGCCTGGAAATGCAATTACAGATCGGCCATATCATATTTAGTTTGGCCCTGAGTGACGGTTCTTTCACGCATGTTCACTAAAATAAAATACCTGTTTAGCAGAGTTTTACACCAGATACAGTGCAAATGACAAACTGATCTCTAAATACACTCACCTGGTTCTGAGATAAGTACTCAATGCATGTGAAATACCAAATCGTTATTGGGAAGACTGAACTTCCCCCCCCATTCCATGACTCTCTCAGGGAAATAAATTCAAATTTGATCTCAGGCTGAACAGATTTATGACTTTCTTTCAGGATCAAGATGGCTATAAAGAGCACCAAAAACAACTGATGAACTGCAAGTTATGTAAACAATGTTTTATAGTCCTGCTCTCTCAAACACCATTTATTGTCCTGTTGTCTCAGTAAGCTTTAATCAATTTAATTTGGAGATCAATCAACTAAAGCTTTAAAAACAGATTAATATTTACCCTCCAACCCATTAATTGGTGAAGCTAAGATTGAAGGCACACCACCATCCAGGGCTCCCAAAACATGCTGGCCCGCTCCTCCCTGTGCTAAGTTTGCTTTCCTGTATCCACTTACCTGGGAGTAAGCCCCATTTAACTTAATGGGACTTACTTCTGAGCAGGGATGGGGACTCGGACTCGACGACTCGACTCGCGAGTCCGACTGAGTCCCCCCTCTGACTCGAGTCCCACTCGAGTCCCAATTTTTTCAATGGGACTCGAGACTCGACTCGGGACTCGAGCTCAAGGACTCCGCCACCGCCGCCACCGCCGCCGCTCACGTCACCGCTGTCGCTGTCTCCCTAGCTGCACCGTCGCAGCCACCGCTGCGCCATCGCACGCAACTCCGCCGCCGCCATCGCACGCCGCCGCCGCGCCAGCTCCTCCATCACTTCGGCGCGGCGGAAGTGACGCGCGGGACCCTGCTCGGCGCGCTTGGCCACCGCCGCTCTGTTTAGACAGAGCGGGGGCGGCCAAGCGCGCCGGAGCAGGGTCCCGGGCGTCACTTCCGCCGCGATGGAAGTGATGACGGAAGGACCGGCGCAGGCGGTGGCGGCGATGGCGCGCGTCTTGGGAGCGGAGGTGGGCGGCGGGCGGGGGCGTGGCGTGCGATGGCAGCGGTGCGAGGGGGTGGCAGTGAGGGAGACGGCGACGGCGGTGACGTGAGAGGCAGCGGCGAGAGGTGATGGGGGCGGTGGCGGCGAAGGCGCAGGCGGCGGCGGGCGGCGGCAACTCGAGCGGCATGGAGAACACTCTCGCGCCGCTCAGAAGAGCGAGATCGGGCTGCGCCGCCGCCGCGGAGAACTACAAACCCAGGGAGGGCTCGTAATGTATCCCTGGTGCGGCAGCGGCGGCGGCAGGAGCAGGGACGAGGGAAGGACCCGCCCATGGTAAGTGGGGGCGGCGGCGGCCCATGGAGGGAGCGGGAGGGTCTCCGCGGGAGGAAGGGCAGCTCGTCTTCCTCTCGCGGAGACCCTCCCGCTTCCTCCATGGGCCGCCGCTTTGGGAGTGACTTGGGACTCGAGACTCGAGTCACCATTTTGGACCTTGGACTCGAGACTCGGACTCAGGTCCAAAGACTCGTGACTCGACTCGTGACTCGAGGCCAAGGACTCTTCAACATCCCTGCTTCTGAGTAAACACATGTAGGATTGTACAATTAAAGAACGGTTTTCTTGCCTTTTACCAAAGGTTTTGTTTATCACATTTTAAGTGCTTGCAAACTAGAGAAACTATCTCCTACCTCTATCATAAACAAAAGGCACTTCTATGAAGTTTTGGTAACATACAGATTTATTTAAAATTAACAGATCATTTAAAAAGTGAGGTAGTAAATTTTAAATGTTTCAGCACTGGCAGCCCTAACCATCTCCCATCTTGGTTAAGAGAAGCCAGTTCCTTTAGATGGCATCCATCCTCTTCCTACCATCTCCAAGTCAGTGATTAAGATTGGTCTGGATGTCTCTCTGTCCTCAAAAAGAAGAGTCTGGGGGGGGGGGGTACTCTTGCTGCATATACGGAATAGTTGTCCACATACAAACTTTGAATCTATTTAAATTGGAGAGTTAAATTTTTTAAATATATTTTATACTTAAATTTTATATTTAAAATAAAGTTTTTATATTTCTAAGTAAATGCCATTATGTTTTGAAATTGGATACATGAAAAGACTTCTTTATTTATTTAGCTGAGGTCATCCATTTTCAGAAAATACTTTCCCAGCCATATAGCCCAATGTTGGAAGTAATATCCAACAGGATACCAGCAGAGGTTCTCCACTGCACAATAATAATCAGCAGTGCATTTAGGCTTTAAGAAGGAGGCAGGACATGTAAAAGTACTATCTACAAACCAGAAGACAATTAAATATTCCACTGTGGGTGCAACACCCACACAGAGGGATCACTACAGGAGCCCAATTTACCGTAGCAATCCTTTCTCTCACTGCACTCTCGTGTTTCTTGATTGAGCAGGCTAGATGGAAATATGGAAGGTATGCACAGGCCTTGCATTCATTATAATGGCCTGGTGCCATGCTATGGACAAGTACCAAGAGGTTGGCGAAGAAATCCACAGACTGAATCTATCGTTTCTAGGCTGCACTGAAGGGATTACTAAGGCCATGTGAATTGAGAGTGTAGAGATGAAACTTTTTCTCCCCTTTGGCTTTATATCTATGTGGTTAGTATATCTCAGAAATCCAGTGGATGTTGGCATTTATTTATTTATTTATTTATTTTATTATTGCATCTATTTATCCCTAATTCTGAAATATCTCAGAAAATTCTGACACCAATAAATCTAGCATAAAAGATGGCATTTGAATAGTTTTCTCCCTTTGTTGCCAACCATTTTATACAGTTACAACTGTCAGCTCTCTGAGGGCAGGAATCCTCTCTTCTTTGGTAAATGTTAAAAGTCACTGTGTTACTTACACTGTGCCCTTGGGATAAGATAGACAAACCATTAAAAAAAAAAATCAACAGTAAATGCTTCCGATTGTGTGTACATCCTGCACATTTAGATACAAAGCCAATATCCCTATTGCCTAAATACATTCTTACCCCATATGCCAAATTATCTTCCTATTTCAACCCCTGCACTTATTCTCTGGGGCAACATCTCACTGCTGAATCTGCAAGCCAATCCATACTCTACATTCTGAGCTCAGGAACATTCTGAGCTCTGAAGTGTAAAAAACAAAACAAACATCTAGCACCATCAGTGGTGAGTAGGGCAGGCACATTTCCTCCCAGCAATGAAGAAAAGATCGAGTCGCTCACTTCCACATTTATTGCAGGGACCCCTGGCCATTTAAATGTGTATGCAGCATTCACAGCGATCATCATATTTGTATTTTGCCATTTAAACTTGAGATACCTGAATTAAAAAAATAAAAAAGGAAAATATAGATTTGTTTCAAGAGTGAAATGTCCCAGAAACATCTGAAATGTCAAACAGGGTCTATTCTGGTTTCGACTCTTGAAGGATTACAGAAAATGCAAAATCCTAAAACTAAATTCCAGCATCAGTCACACCAACTCTCCTAAATCATGTGTTAAGGTCCCTATTCCTGTTAACTTACAGGATATAGGTGTTCTATTAATAATGAAAGTACTAAGTAAAAGGAATAAACATGCACAATTTTGTTCAAAATTCTGGAATCTTTTTCCTATAATGGCAAATTATTTTAAGGTTGGATTGGAGAGGAATCAGGTGCTTCCTCCACAAACTCAGCAACCATAAATAATCTCACAAAAATGGAACTGAAAGAGGAGATATGAAGTGAAAGACATATGGAGAAGGAGTTTGGCAGAACAGACGCCATCTCTCATGAGCATCAGAAGAGGAGTGAAATATCTCCTTAAACCACCTAAGAAGTGGGTCACTACACTTGAGTAGCACATAGAAGTACTAAACGAGAAGTTGAACATAAAATGGGAGGAAGACATTTGCACAAAGAGAAATAACACAATTATTAACTTGCCCCAATTTGAAAAACAAAATGAGGCCAAGGTACATTAGACTACTAGTGAAAGGACCTGCCTGCAGCTTCTGTCCAAGAGAAATGACTGATTTCACTGAAAAATGAAATAGGAACTCCTTTCAAGAAAACTTTTATCATAGAGGAATCTGGTCAGACACTTGCTTTTTGAGGGAGAAAATCTTCTTTAGCACTTTCAGGGCAGAAAGTCAACACTGTTGAGCCAACATGGGAAGATGAGCCAAAATTTACCTAACTATGTCTAACACTAAAGTGCATTGTACTTAGTGAGAAATAAAGTGTTGGCGGGTGGGGAGGGCCAGTCATAAATATGCTACTGAGAAGGGCAAACAGCATTCTGCTGTACAGCATTCTCTAAGAATCCTGAGGAACATGCTGTCAAGTGATGCTAAATGATTAATGTGAAGGAAAAAGCCTCAGAGTTGCCTGCACCACACACACACACACACACACCACACCTCCACACCTGTAAACAAGTATAATCCCAGCTGGGGGCTGGGGAATGTAAAAAGTACATAGCTTAGATGGCGCTTCAGAGGCTCCCCCATCTTGATGGCTACGTGCCACAGCCATTGCCAAGCCCTTTGACATGCAAATGTGGTCCAAGCCCTGTAGTCATGAGCCACCCCCCTGCCTGGCCACGTGAAATTCGTCCTGGGCTGCTGAAAGGAGGGGGGAGAATCTATACTGCCTGCCGTGGCTTGTGGGGTTCGTTGTTGTTGGGGTCTGCACGTGAAGAAGCACGGGATAGGGCTTTGGCTGAGGCAAGCCCTGGAGAAGACCAAGCAACCCCCAGGTAAAGAGAGTGCCTGGGTAGTGATATGGTAAAGGAACTAGCTTTGTTATTTTGTAGCTCTACTGTGTATGTACCAAAGTGTCTCCTCCCCTCATTTCCCACCTTTTGTTGTAATCTGTTTACCTTGTAAACCTTCCTGGTTTTACCCCACATGGCATGTGTGGTTCCTCTGTGGTTCAGTGCTAAATCCAGAGTACAGACAAGGGCAAGGACCTGAGAGACTCGGGTCAAGACTGCAAAGCTAAGGCTGGCAGTTTTGCACCTTTGTTCTCTGGTCTTGGGTAAAGGACAGGTTGGCAGTCCCTTCTTCGCAATTAATAATCAAACTCTGACCATGAAAAGAAGGTGCATTAGTTGGGCTTTGTGATAAACTGTAAAACAGGTGACCATTTTGAACAACATCAGCACAATGCAGGCAGTCCCGGAGTTCAGAACGTCCAACTTTCAGACAACCCATGTTTAAGAATGGACTTCTGGGTTCCCCAGCACTATGTCGTTTACGTACATAGTGTAGTATACTACGCAATTTGCATAAGTTACGCAATTTGCGTAAATGCAGATTTTAACATATAGAATGCTATGCTGTTCCGACTTACATACAAATTCGACTTAAGGAAATTCTTAAGAATGGATCTCATTCGTAACCTGGGGGCTGCCTGTACTATTCAAATGCCTCCTTGCAGTGGATACCAGTGGGTCTGTGTATTGCACAAGAAAAGGAAAACATGCATGCAGCCATTTAATTAAAGATATTATGACAATGTACACATGCAGCTTAGTGGGGATGCACTATAACAGAATCACTCTCTGACTCAGTTTGGCAATACCAGAGGGAAGTAACTGAAAGGATTGCTCAGTGAGGTATAATTAGAGGAAAACAATAGCAAGAGAATTACCTGCTGTTGTGGTGGTGAGCTATATACATACTGCTCTGTATATTAACCACTACAGTATTCCTGTTAACAATAGTGCAGCCATATTATCTGGACCAAAGCCATATTTGACTGGGAAGCTGCCAAAGACATACCCGTATATACTCGACTTTAAGTCGGCCCTAACATAAGTCGAGGCCCCTAATTTCACCCCCCAAAACTGGGAAAACTTATTGCCCCCAGTATAAGTCTAGGGTGGGAAATGTACGAGGGGAGACTCCCGCCGCCACCCCCAGACACCCCCCACCCCCGTACCTGCACCCACTGCCGCTGAAGCCCCGCCACTGCCAAAGCCCCCCCAGGACCCCCGCCGCCACCCCCAGACACCCCCACGCCACCCCCAAACACCCCCACGCTACCCCAGACACCCCACCCACACCCCCGTACCTGCACCCGCCGCTGCCGAAGCCCCTCCCCCGCCGAAGCCGCGCTGCGCCGCAGCCCCCCAGACACCCTCATGCCACCCCCACGCCACCCCAGCCCTCCACCCCCAGGACCCCTGCCGCCACCCCCAGATACCCCACCCCCACCCCCGTACCTGCACCCGCCGCCGCCGAAGCCCCTCCCCCGTCGAAGCCGCGCCGCAGCCCCCCCAGACACCCCCATGCCACCCCCACGCTACCCCCAGACACCCCCCGTCACCGTACCTGCTCCCGCCGCCGAAGCCCCACTTCGGAAGGGGAGGGCGCGAGCGATCCTCTTCCCGCCCGAACCTGCGTTTGAATCACGGAGGCCCCTTGAGAAATCCCGAGGAAAGCGCCTTTCGCGGCCGGCCGGCCGGCCGGGCAAGCTGGCTGCCTGGCTGGCGGGGGCCAGCTCGGAGCGCGGTGCCATCGCGCTGGGGGAGGGCGCACGGAGGCCCCCCTCTCCGCCGCTCTCCACCAGACTCCCGCCCCGGGGCCTGACGTCAAGGAAGGAGGAGAGTGAAAGAAAGGGAGCCAGGCAGGCAGGGAGGGAGGAGGAGGAAGAGCGCCGAGGAGAAGCCCGCATGCCGGAGCAGCGAACGCGTCGGATTCGCGGAGAGGGCGCGTGGTGGACCGGCGGTTCCGTCTGCGCGGCGCCGAGGCGAGCGATCCGGCCAAAGGCGAGCGATCCAGGGGGGCGCCTGAAGTTTCCTTCCTCCCTTCCTCCCTTCCGCTCAAGCAGCGCCCGGGCAAGCGGGGACGGCGTTAGATCCAGGGAAAGCAAATGCCACCCCCCCGCCGGAAGAAAAATAGAGAGAGAGGCGGGGGGGAAGGAAACTTCAGGCGCCCCTTGGATCGCTCGCCTTTGGCCGGATCGCAGGTTCGGGCGGGAAGAGGATCGCTCGCGCCCTCCCCTTCCGAAGTGGGGCTTCGGCGGCGGGAGCAGGTACGGTGACGGGGGGTGTCTGGGGGGTGTCTGGGGGTGGCGGCAGGGGTCCTGGGGGTGGAGGGGGGTGCCTGGCGGTCCCTTGCGGTAGCGGCGGGGGTCCTGGGGGGGCGCTGACCCACGTATAAGTCTAAGGGGCATTTTTCAGCACAAAAAATGTGCTGAAAAACTAGACTTAAAGTCGAGTATATACGGTAGGTTCAGCATCTCAGTCTTGGCCATTTTTTGTTCTCTCTATGTATACTATACAGTGGTGGCTGGTAGCTAAACTGACTGGTGGGGCTATGGACATGTCACCAGAAGCGGAGCCGAGGGGGTCACCAGAGGTGGGGCCATCTTTTGAATCCCCAACAGCCAGCAAACCTTACCATAGAAAGGGAAAACTGAGGCACATGAACTTTAAGAGTGTACATGCAAAGGAAAGGGGGTGGAATCAAAAAGCCACCAAAAAGCCTGTGGCTTACGCTGGCTCAGCTTGTCTGAGCATGGAAAGCTAAGCAGGGTCAAGCCTGGTTATTACTTGGATGGGAGACCCCCTCCTCTAGTTTCCTGCACTGAGCAGGGGGTTGGACTCGATAGCCTTGTAGGCTTCTTCCAACTCTATGATCTATGAAATCTATAAGCACTACTTTCACTACTGGAACAGTCTCCTGTTCCAGCAACAACTCCCATTCCACAGAGAATCAAGTGATTTTAAGATCACAAGTGCACAGTTGGGGGGATGTGGACAATTCACACAACCATACAAAATCATGATGTTGCCGCTGCTAATAAGGATGTCCTATGCAGATATCCTTGTGGCTGGGATCAAGGCCATGATGGGCTCTAGGGCTGGATATCTGTAGTGGGCCCCCTACTTGGCCCTCAATACTGAATTTGCATATACACACAGTCAACAATGTACAATAATAATGCAAAAACATTTTTCACTACATATATTAGTGGAAATCATCTTCCATGCTTTCCGGGAAGGAAAAGACTACTATCTCTTCTATGGTAGAGAACTCAAATACAAACACAAGCTTCTCCTTTTACAGCACACAGACACAAAAATCATAAACACACACTGAAGTTCTCTCTCTCTCTCTCTCTCTCTCTCTCTCTCTCTCTCTCTCTCACACCACACACACACACACACACACACAAAACAAACAAATAAACAGACAGACACAACAGCCAAACAGGACACACATGCATACACAGCCATTCCTGGTCCAGGACATTTTTCTTTCTGAGAAGGTCAGGCAAATGCCTCCCATTTTTCACTGGATGATCTGGGCCAGTCACTGTCTCTCAGCCTACTCTACCTCACAGGATTGTTGTGAGGATAAAATGGAGAAGAGGAGGACCATGTAAGAGGCCTTGGGTTCCTTGCAAGAGGAAAAAAGGTAGGATGTAATAAAAATAAATTAAATTAAGTAAATAATTGTACACTAGAAAAACATAATTATCTTACACTATGTTCATAATAAGCCTTCCTAGCATGTAGAATAACCATCTGTGTGCATTGCATTACTGTGTGTACTCAATTATATGCATGTGCAGTAGAGACAAGAGGCACCAAGTAGCAGCTTATAGATTTATCTTAGAGAGACCCTGTGGAGGGAGCCTACAGACTGACACCAGTTCCTATAACTCATATTAAATATCGAAAATTCAAAAAACATCCTTTTGCTTCTCATATGGCCCAACAATGCGCCTCCATCTTCTGCATGAACATCAACTCAAAGAAACTTTATTAACAACAAAAACAACAAAGTGTCTTATGGCACCTTAAGGAACATTTATTCTGGCATAAGCTTTCGTGGACTACAGCCCACTTCATCAGATACATGGAGTATTATGGGGATTTTCAGGATTATATACAGTACATATGGTAGTGATGGTGGGAAATTATAAACAGTGAAGTCAGAAGGAAATTTAATGCAGAAATAATTTAATGAAGGAAAAGTTCCCTTCTTTTCATTAAATACTTCACAGACCCCTTTGAATGCATGTCGTGCCCAACACCCCTCGCACCCCCCCCCCAATTCTCTGGCTGTGGAATTCCTTGCTGAGGGAAGCTAGGTTGGCTCCTTTTTTGTTGTCCTTCTGCTGACAGGCAAAGGCCTTTTTATTCAAGTGGGCCTTTCATGTGTAAGTGGGTTTGTTGGGTTGGATGCTGTTTTTATTCTGTTATCATTGTGTTTTCTATTGTGTTTAATGTATTTATTTTATTACTGTTTTTATCAAGTTTTATTTGTGATTGAAAGCTGCCTTAAATGCTATTTTGCTTGATAAAAAGGCAGCGTACAAATCAAATCAATCAACCCCAACCAACTAGCAGACTAGATAACTATACTGGTTTTACACTGCAGTGATGTCATCCACTACTTTCCCTCCCACCATAGACTCATATAACAACCATGGACTAGTTTGCAGTGTGGATGTAACCCACAGTCACAGCAGCAAGTTCGCAGAACTCCAAACCCATCCTTTGGTATGTTGTAACACCACCAGCAACAATAGTAATAATAATCCACACAAAAGTACTCCTTTGGAGCCACTTCTTTTGTTCCAGCCACAACCCACATTGCAGAGCAGGAAACTAAATCAAGTGACTTTAAAATCATGAGTGCCAAGTGTGTGGGGACTGGGGGGGGGGGGGCAGGGAGAATCACACAACACAGCCCAGACAAAAGCATTTCTTTGAACCCACATTCTCCTGCTCCAGCAGCAACTCCCATTGCAGAATCAAGTGACTAAGATCATAAGTGGGAAGAGGGAAACCCCAGAGTCACACATTATGATTCTTCTTCATCATCATCATCATCACCACCACCACCACCACCACCACCTCACACAGAAAAGCAGCCCTGGGAACACAGCAGCAAGTTCTCAGAACATCTCAAAATCCACCCCTTTGCATATCCACCACAAACATCCCCCAAACCTGCATGTCTGTGGTGAGAAGCAGTATAGTAAAAAAAAATCAGCTTGCATTTATACTACTGGTGGGCAGTAGAAGAAAAACTTTAAAGGGTGCACTGCAAACACAATGCAGAAAGAAATAAGGGCATAAACGCACACACAATCTCTTTCACTTGCTTGATTGTTTGCTTACTTGCTCTCTCTCACTCGCTAATACACCACTCACACCCACTTACTCTCCTGTCTCCTCCTCTTAAAAAAAAAAAAATTCAAACCGCCAGAATACTCAGTCTCATGGTGCTTTGTTCCTCTCTCTCTCTCTCTCCCTCTCTCCCTCTGCCTTTGCCAGCCATGTTCTTGCTTTGCAGCTAGAAGCTAGTAGACCAGATGACCTACTACTGCTGCGCAGCAACACATTTCTTTATTTATTAAGCTGGTCTGCTTTACTGATCGTTGCCCAGACGCTCCGAGCACCCTGCAGTGACACCAAATAGCCTGGTTTAGTGGCTCCTCCTCCTTCGGCATAGGCAGAGGGAGCCTCTTTAATTATTTAGTTAAATTTGTAGGGCGTTATTTCCTGAAGGTGCCCCACACAGACATTCCCCTATTGCCTTCGTCATTGTAGGGAAATGATCTGGGCATGAGTGATTGCCACACAAACTCAGTTTGCAAACTGAAGCCACTGCGAGGCTTCGGCAGGAATGGGACAGCCTGAAACAGTCTGACATGACAGAACAAGAAACAGCCTTGCAAGAAAAGCAACTACAAGGTCTGTGAAAGGTTTTGTTGGGGGCGGTCTTCTGCAGGGCAGTTCACTGCCCCCCTCCCGCACTCCGATTGCCACCACTACTGCTACTGCCGTAGACTAGATAATACATACAATCAATTCTGCTGCTAACAGACATCCCCTCCCAACATTCCTTACCTACTACCATGTTTCCCCGAAAATAAGACCTACCCCGAAAATAAGACCTAGTACTATATTTGGTAATTGCTAAAGTATAAGACCTACCCCGAAAATAAGACCTAGTTGTGATCATTCCCATGGCCTGGTGGTGGCAGCAAAGGGCAACTTGAAGTATAAGACCTACCCCGAAAATAAGACCTAGTGTGTTTTTCTGAGCCAAAAAAGATATAAGACAGTGTCTTATTTTTGGGGAAACACGGTAGTAATCAACTGCCTGCCTTCTTTCTCTTGTTTTAAAATAAATTGGCATATGAAAAAGTATAATATATATAAAGTAACAGAACAGGAGGCTACAAAATCTGAGGAACTACCCCAGGAAATTAGGTAGAACAATATCTCAAGGAAACCACTCCAAGCCTGAAAACTATAATCACTGGAAAACTGATAAGGTAAGAAGAAATATAATCTTAGGTTGGAAGAAAGCAGGCCTAGCACAGTATTAATGGAGACAAGAAACACTGGAATGAACATTCAATATACAGTAATACCTTGGATTGCAAGTGGTTTGAGAGTGTTTTGCACGACAAGCAAATTTTAAAATATTTATTTAATTTTTTTTTACTTGATATACAAGCGACGTCTTGCAATACAAGTACTGTAGTACGGCTTAAATTAAAAATCTCTGTACAATTTTTTTGGGGGGGAATTTCGTTTTGATATAAGAGTATTTTGGATTACAAGCACGTTTCCGGAACGAATTATGCTCTCAATCCAAGGCATGACTGTATCAGAATCCTGTAGAAGAATTATCAGAAACATACTCCTCTCAGAAACTCCCCCAGTTCTACGTCCTCTGAGATTCACCCCCCTCCCCCCCACAGCGGAAGCAGAAAGAGGCACACCGGCTGCCTCTCCGAGGTCAGGAACGCAACCTTGGAGAGGAGGAAAAGGGGAATTTTTCGGAGGGCAGGGATGGGAGGAGACAGGAGAGGCCAGGATACAAGCTATCCTGGGGACTCTCGAGCCTCCTTTCCTCCCCCTCTGAAACACTTTCAACTAGACAGGCAAAAAAGCCCGCCTATAGAAAATACAGGGCAGGAGGACAGGAGGCAGTGATTGCCTGCACTGCTCCTCCTGCACTGCATAGAAGGATGATAAGCCTCCAAGTTCAGGAGCTTATGATCATTGGAGATTTACGATTATCCTATGGGTTGTGCCCTTAGAAAGTCTTGTTAAACGACTGCAATGTTGGGCCAGAAAGTTTGCATCTTCTTGGATAGTTGAACTGCCTGCCCCCCCCCCCCAAATCAACACTGCACACTGGATACCAAAAACTGCAGGGGGATCCTCTCTTATCTGAAGTTGCTTAAATGGAAAGATAAGGAAACTGTTCTGCATATCACACTCCTTTAATTGAAACACAAGCAATATTTAGAGGAATAAGCCTAGCAATTCAACTCTCAGGGATTCATCATCATCATCAGGCGATCACTCGTGACCGAGTAAGATTGTCTTCCGGGATAAAAGGAGGAGATTCTAAAGAAGATTGTGTAGACTCTAGCGATGGGTCCGTAAGTGACTGTGGAGGCCAATTCTAGATCCACACAGCTTCCCACAGTGAGGACACAGGTTACCAGATAGAAGATGGTCCTGTAAAGGATTCATTTGACGTGCTTTTCGCTTAGCACTGTTTCTCCCTTTCACCTTGCACTCGGGCTTCTTCAAAGTCCATGGAACCTTTGTGAAAGGCCAACCTCCATTTAGATCGTTCATGGGCCAGAGCTTCCCAGTTTTCGATGTTTATATTGCATTTTTTTAGATTAGCCTTATGAACATCTTTAAACCCCTTATATTGACCACCGATATTCCGCTTTCCATCCTTGAGTTGGGAGTAACGGCAGTCAGGCATTCGAACAACATGACCGGTCCACTGAAGTTGGCGTTGAAGGATCATTTTTCAATGCTAGTAGTCTTTGCTTCTTCCAGTACACTGACATTTGTTCGCCTATCTTCCCAAGTAATTTGCAGGATTTTCCGGAGGCAACGTTGATGAAACCTTTCAAGGAGGTGGAAGTGACGTTTATAGATAGTCCATGTTTCGCAGGCATACAATAAAGTTGGTAATACAAGTGGCTTCATAAACCAGTGTTTTGGTCTTCTTACAAATATCCCGATCCTCGAACACTCTATGTTTCATTCGAGAAAATGCGGCACTTGCGGAGCTCAGACGATGCTGGATTTCACTGTCGATGTTAGCTGTAACAGAAAGATAGCTGCCAAGATAGAGAAAATGATCGACATTTTCCAGTATTGTCCCGCCAAGCTGGATAGATGGCATCACCATCTATCATCAGAACAGAAACTGTTCTGCATATCACACTCCTTTAATTGAAACACAGGCAATATTTAGAGGAATAAGCCTAGCAATTCAACTCTCAGGGATTACTGATGGATTGGTACAAAACCACACCTTTATAGCAGAGGGAAAAAGCTTCAACATGGAACAATCCTTTAATGTGTCACAGAGCCGCCTCTCTCACCTTGATCCTGACATGATGCATGATCAGTTCATGTGTAAAGCAGTGAGTGATGCCTCTTATCACTGCTTTATTAGATTTAATTCCCATTTTTCCTCTCACTCTACTACACAGCATTTTTTTCACATGGATTTGGATGCACTCAAAAATGTTGCAGTGATGAGGATAACAGCAACACATTACTAAGCAGGGTGTGCAAACCTAAAGCATGTTTGTATTCTAAGCCACGGACCACCTGTGAATGGACTAATTCTGTGCTACAATTTGTCAATGTATCTGATGAGGTCTTCCATTCATAGCTAATAATGAAATTCTATGTATTCTATGGTCCAATTCAAACAACATGTCAAACCATGATTAAGGAACAAATCATTGTTATCAATGTTACTTCACCTCTGGAGGCCACTGCACCTAATGACAGGAGTGCTGAGCAGATGGCCAATGAAAGTGATTGCCTATATTCCTGGAAGCTTAAAGCATTGTTTAGAACAAACCATAGTTTGTTGTGATGGTAAATTGAGCCTGCATAAAAATTGAGATTTTTTTCAAATATTCTTTGTAGGAGGCAGAAGACTTTTAACTAGCACAAGACTAAGAAAATTACTTGATTAAAAAAATAACTTTACAAAGCCAATGTGCATAAATATAGAGTGCATGGACCTTGTTAGTTCTCTTACTCACCCAATTTGCTTAATATCCTTCACAATATGTTTCCTGATCTCCTAAAGCCCAGACAGATGCAAATCAAATGTTTTGCAAAGTAAAAATACTGCAGATAATGTGTCAAAATGGTTAGGCTGAGAGATACTAATTTGCCCTACAGCACTCACTAAATGTCTTGAACTCTAGCACAACACTAATAGCATAAGCTGGCCCAACAGGATTTCCAGGGAAACCCATTGTACAGGCTTACACTATTGGCATTATGCTAGAGGTTGCTTATGATAGTGCTGCGTTAATTCCATAAGTGCAGCCAAATCGGAGTGCCCAGAGACTCTAATCAGTGCAAGACATATTTGGGAACAGGGCTGGCCCAAGATATATTGCTGGACAAAATGCCCCTTCCCACTCCATGTACAGAAGCCAGCTGGACTGGCAGTTTAATCTTACTTCAATACTATCGATGAAACATGTTCTCCACCATACCTGAGGGCAGAAGGCTAGCTTAGGGGGCACAGACCATGCTATGCATGGCACACACAACTCTGTCTTCCAACACCTTGTTGCCACTACATACACCCCAGCATCTGCTGCCTGAGGCAGCCACCCACCTCTCTCTCTCTCTCTCTCTCTCTCTCTCTCTCTCTCTCTCTCACACACACACACACACACACACACACACCACCACCACACCAAACACACTAAATGGGGTAAAGCTGACTAACAAATAACTGATTTAATTATGACAACATAATGTTGAATACAACATGCAATGAAGAGGGGAGCTGTTGGAGACATGCAGAACAACTCATTTAAACAGAAATGATTCTGTAAATGATTCCAATTAATAAATAGGGTTTTGGCTAATGCTTTCTGGACACTGCAGACTGGAAGACCAAGGGAGTTAGCCAATCAGAGAATCACCAGCAATAACTATGTGCTGCTTGGGCCAAATGAGAGACTCCAGAAAGCTTATTCTCCAAAGAATGTCATGTGACCAGCTCAATTCTGTTGGGTTGGGTGAATTATGGTTAACATGTTCCAATAACTCTTTTGTTAATTGATTTGCCCTTGTCAAGATGTTAAGTAGGGTTAACTGCCTGGTTTCTAAGAAGTGAGATGTGAGTTACACATATCTCCACAGTGTTTTGTACATTCTCTGGGCAATATGCATAGTCTCCAAGAAACACTTGAGAATGTGTGTACTTCAGCATAATTCTGTAATTTGCCAATGCAATAAGAGTGGTCTCCAAGGAACCTCAGAGAATGTGCAGAAATCAGCAATATAAAGGAATTTTGTACATTGTTTGTTCAATATACTTTGTCTGCAAGTGATGTTAGAGGATGTTCATAAATAACTAGTAGCTATGAGATTAACCTGAAGGATTAATTCTAACACACTGGTGCCATCTAGAAATCAGTCTGGCTCTAAACACTCCCAGACTGAAAATAAAGTTGATCTCTGGGATTGCAGAAAACAAGCCTCAAACAGAACCTCAATGGGTCTGATGGTCAGCTGGTTTCTCTCTCCTTCTACCCTCAGTTTATGGGCTGATTTACATATATTATATATACACGCACGCACACGCGCGCGCACACACACACACACACACACATTGAACAAAAAGGAGGATGGTTTCTTTCCCACAAAAGCCAAATGGGAAGTGAGACAAATCAACCTTCTTTAAAAGGAGATATGAGTTCTCTCCTTTCAATGGGGATTTGCAGAAGGCAGCAGTGAGGTGAGTTTCTACAGGATGGGAGAGAAACCACCCCTCACCCAGGTTTCTTTCTCAGAAGGGTGGCTTTTGTGGCAAGTGTGGGGCACTTGCCACTGGCAAGACGTTGAGTGAATTTGTGGAACCTTGAATGTGATATGGGTACCACCAAAAGCCATAAAATCAACAATAAAGCAACAAGAATACACTAAGGATGGAACAAAAAAGAAAACATTTTTCAATAGGAATATTATCAATCTTTATTTTTATACTGTGTGCGTGCGCATGCACAACTGAAATAATATGTACTTTTCAGAAAGACTGACTTCTGACCATTTCTTTCCATTTATCTGTGCTGTGGAGAAAAAGAAATTATCTGCAAAACACAAGACCTGAGCATGGCCTTTAAAACAACAACAACAACACACCTACCCATGATCCTGTTATCGCAAATTGCAAGTGTATTTTCCTTATATCTCAATTGTGTCTCAGAAGTTTTATACATCTTGTTCACCAAGGGAACTGCCCTCCACTAATACACTGATTCAAGATAAACCTGGATTGTGACAGAAGATACACCTCTATGAATTATATACCTCACAAAAGGAAGTGGCTTTTTATAATGAAGATTTTTGCTGACAGTAAATGGAAAGACCTTTGAAAAAGGGTGCCTTCCATCCACTATCTCCAGTAATGTCACTGCTTTGCTACTGATGTTGCTCCCTCTTTTTCCAGACTACAGTCTTTAACTGACCTTGTGAGATACCTAAAGGGGATACAAAATGTGTAACCTCTTGAGAAAGCTTTCAGTACATTTTTTTTACTAAATTTGCTGAAGGAATAAAGTTACTGCTAGTGGATTTTTCAATCCATTCAGGCATTAATGTGCTGAAATGTACACTCCAAGTCATTATGATCTGATTCAACACTCACACATGTACACAATTTTACAGCACTTAGAAGGAAAGCTATATTAATTCTGTTGGTTGCCAAAGCTTATATTTCTGAAGGCAAAAGCTTTATGGAGGGGCGGGGCAACAAAGTCAATTTAATGGTGTGAGAGGAACCAAGCAAATGTTACAGTATTAGTGTTTTCAAGATAAAGCAAAAATTAGGAAAATTTTCTGCATTCTGCAAATACATCTCTAGGAGCAGAAAATAACCAGCCCTCAACTCTTGCCCTCTCTCCAGCTTTCAGGATTGTGCAGCAGGACACAGTACCTTTTTATCATTATCACTTTGCAGTTTTCAGTTCCCCACCTTTAGAGTTAGGTAAAACATGAACATTAAGCCATTTCTGCCATTTGAGCCACTGTCCCAGAGGTTATGGAATCTCTTTATTGTCTATGGATTTAGCAATGCTCTCATTAATGGTGCTTTCTGTTCATCCCTCAAACTATACTTTAGCTGTAAGCCTGCTAGGCACACACAAAAGAACTGGTCTCAAAATCAACATTCCATATTGTGTGGTGAAAAAATCTTACACTTGTATGTTTCCTTTTACATAACCCCCCCCCCCCCGATCTGGGAGAAAGAGATCCGAGGTAAGCTCAGCAGCACCCCCACACGCACCTTTGGCCCCTCTCAATACACTCACTCACACAGAGTAGCCAGCTGAAATCACAAGCATGCGCGCGTGCGCGCGTGCACACACACACATACGATACCACGAGCAAGGATGAGGTAGTCAGGCTTTTGAGCAGTCCAGCCGAAGCCAAAAAACGAAAGAGGCAGAGGGCGGGGAGACAGGGTCTTAAGTGAGGGTCCCAGCTCCCTGCCCCACTTAAGCCCATTGGCTTAGTCGACGTGGCTTGGCTGTATTCTGACTCCTCATCCCTCCCCCACACGCAAACTTCTCCCTGACCCCAGAAGGCGGTGCCGGGGGAAGTCCATTCCTTTTACATACCCATATAACATGAGTGTTAATTCACTTGTGGGAGGGTGTCTGTTCTCTGATGCCATGGGCATGGCACCCCAATTCTAGTCTTGATGTTTCCTTGGTGTCCCATACATAGCCAAACATACCCAATGCAATTTGGGGATGGGGAAAGAAGAGACAAAAGAGGCAGTGGCTTGACAGATCAACTTTGATGCATAGGCTGCTTATTTAGAATGAGATACATCATTCAGAACAGCAGGGATATTAGGGCCCGAGAAAGGAAGAGCCAGAGGCTTGGTAGGCCTGATATAGCGTGAACTAGTCACTGCATTATTTTTTTTTAATGTCTAGGTAACTCCTCCTACAACTATGATAATGAAAAGTAGCCATCTAAACAAATTCTTGCTCCTGTTCTGTGGATAAGAAACAAGAGCTATGGAGACTCAGACTTGCCCTGGCAAAATGACCTGGAGGAGAATGATCAGGAGCTTCTCCTATTGACAAGCTCTTTATTAGATTTCTTCAGTTTCAATCTGCAGTTTTTAATGATGCACATTCACCAAACACTGTTGTATACATATTTTAATGATCAGAAGAATTAAACACTACAAATATTAAAGCCACAAACATTTCCCTACATTTTAATTGTTGCTTGTTAGATGCAACCAATAAAATTGTTATGCCTTTACACCCAGTGAACAAGTCAGCACAGTTCATGTAATAGCCCTCCCCTTCCTTTAACTCAAGTGCTGCTTCTAGCATTTAGGAATTGTGGATAAGGAGTATTTCAGGCAGTAAAGATTTTTATGCAGTAAAATCAACTTGAAAATGGCGAAGAACTGTTTTCAGGTGAGACTGCTATGTGTGCATTCAGTTGCCCGGTAACTCTGGAAGAAGCGCTTGGGGCTGCTTCTCTCCCTCTCCTTAATGGAAAGGAAAGAGGAACAGCTAGATTCACTGCCTACAGAATAAAGATGCTGCATGCTGAAAGTTCCACACTAGGCTGTCTCTCTGGTGCAGTAAGGAAAGCAGTGAGATGCAAGCAAGAGAAGCACTCCAACATGCTGCCTCCAGAATGGAGCACAGATGGAAGAAGGTAAGGAGTGGGAATGTATGCACTGTTCCTGCTCCCAACCATCACACATCCATTTGAAGGTCAGGACAGAATTTACATGTATACAACTATACAAACATAGTGCCTTTCTATGCAACTGGAAACCCTCAAAAGGCAGGGCGCTTTACACGCACATATAGTTGTACACGTCTAGTCTCTAATCTGAAATTCAATTTAATGTAACAATTTCTAGAGGGGTAGATGTGTTAGTATGTTGCAGCAAAACCAACAAACAGTCTTGCGCCCCCTTATAGACTAACAAATTTATTATGGCATAAGTCCATTTTATCAGATACATGGAGAGTTACTGAGAGTTTCAGGTGTATATAGACCTGAAACTCTTGAGAATACTTCATAAATCCGAAACTGTCAATAACTCCATGCATCTGACAAAGTGGGCTATAGACCACAAAAGCTTGTGCCATAATAAATGTGATAGTCTTTAAGGTGCCACAAGACACTTTGATGTTCAAATTAATGTGTAGAGGTCAGGAGAAGGCATAGTATACAGCATCCTGCACCCACTCCATGTATTAAAAAAACCTCAGAAAGAGGTTCCTCTCTTTCTGTATCTTGCTCCCCCACCATAACAAAAGTAGGGGTGGAAGGGCTCAGCTTCAGCCATCCAACTGGACAAAAAGCACAGAGTTAGATCCTGCATTTCTTTCTGGGCTTCTATGAGGGAAGGAGACAGACAGAGCGGGTCAGTCCAGCCAGCCCTATTTCTTTTGCCTGGCCAAACACAATGGAGCTAGCTGGATGACTTCTCTCCCCCCACCCCCTCTGCCACCTCCTAGAGATAAAGAAACGATAAGAATGCAGGCCTGTGCTCAGTCTCCATATTTATTTTTTAATTTCTTTTACATTTGTATCTCACCCTTCAGTATAAATATTTCCAGTGCAGTTTACCAAATTACAAACAATAAAATCTAAAACAGTTAAAACAACAACAACAGAGTAAAAGAGCAGGATAAAACAGCAGCCTTGAAACAATTTTTGTTTGTTTTGTTTTACCTGGGGAAACAAAAGAAAATCTTCACCTTCAATGAGCACCATACAAAGTTTCCCAGGGGAGAGCATTCTACAGTGATGCTATGGAGGCTGTTTACAGGGTTGAGGTTCTTTTGCCCTGACAGACCTACACCCTTTAACTCCAACTCTGGGGTGGGGGAAGAGAAAAAAGGAAGCACTGTCATGCAATACTAAGGTCAGCTACTCCTCTTCTTTGATATCTAGGAGTTGAATAGGGGAACACTGTGTGTGTGTGTGTGTGTGTGTGTGTGTGTGTGTGTGCGCGCGCGCGTGTGTGTGTGTGCGTGCACACACACGCATATAATAGCAACTCCTTCCCAGTGTCCTGGGAGTGGGGATGAGAGGCATGCTGGTGGTGGAGTGGGGGCTCAGAAAACTGAATCAGTGGGGTGGGGGAAGATTGCAAGGTTGCAAGAAACTAAACCCTTCATCCTCCTCTCAATATATATACTCAAGAGCAGCACTGCTAGATTAGGCAAACATTAGAAAAAGCATAACCAGCCACTCAATCTATTTTCATATGAACATTAAAAAGCAGAGACAAATGAGAACTTATTTTTTTTTAAAACATGCCTTTGCAGGACAGAATTTCAACAGAAGAAATCAGGAAAGTTTTGAGGTGGGAACAACTGTAGAATGTACCATGGCTAATATTGGTTTCCATCTAGCAGGAAATGTGTAATGGTTAAAACTTTATTAACGCCTAGCTCTCCACCCGCTCCCTCCAATCAAATACAGATTATATCTCCTTGCTGAATATTTTTTAATTTGATTGTCATGTTGAAAATGTAAACTCAATACAGGAATTTCTTAATTCAGCCTTCGTATCTGTTCTAAGTGCTTTCTTCTTATGCTATTTAGAATTTGAATTTGGGAGGTGACAAGTGGAACCTGCATCAAAATGTTGCAGTGTTGAGTGCTGCTGTTCTAGATTTCAGACACTCCATTCCTCCCCATCTCTATACTTTTGTTTTTTCTGCAAATGTCAGCATTCCATGGCCACTGAGCACACTCAGTCCTCACTGGGCTGTTTGGGGGGCTTCTCCTCACTGCAGGTTTTTTCCTAGATATTTTTGTACTTCTTAAAAGCTTAGGGCATTTTTGTAAATCTTTACCCTATATGGAATATTTTACTGTAAATTTTCTAATAATATAATATCTTCAAACTAAACTGTTAATAAAAACCCACTACATGAGACTGTGGGGAGACTATTGCCAAACTCAGGAGTAGAAACCAAACCACAGTTTAGCCATCATGAAAGGGCTTTCTGTCAGGCCTAGCCCAAGCGCTGCTGTGGGCCCTATGGCTTTGGAGCCAGGTTCTGATTCTGAGTAATAGCAGGATGATTTATAACCCAGTATAGTCATGGGAAGCTCAGGGCCTGGGAACCCAGCTCTGTCTAGTTTCCCATCTGACTGCAGGCCTAAGGAGGATGATACTCTCAATCAGCCACTGCTGCAAGAGTCGGCCTTGAATGAGGCCTTAATTTACAGCCTGGAATTGTGAGAACTGAGCAGGAGGAAGTTTCCGCAGAGGAGGGTGGCACAGGGGTGTCACCCAGGTTAAGAGTTCAACTGAAGAGGACAGAACAGAGACTCCCTCTTCGATGTAGTGCTCGCTTATGGACCAGATCCCCGTCAGGATAGATAGTCAGAAGGGAGTCCTTAGCAGCCCCTCCCCTGTACTTAAGCCAGTGCAGAGGCCTAAAAGCCTTTGCTGAGAACAATGTTTTGTATCATGAATTTTGAACTACTGCCTGCCTTGAATTCTGTTTCGTTAAAGACTCTGACTGGGAATATAGAAATACTGCTGGACTTGAATGCTGACTGCAACTCTGTGTTGATTCTAGCCTTGTAACTTTCTCTTAAACAAAGCAACATGCCTATAATAAGCCTCTGCCTAGGCTACTTAATTCACTGGGGTCTATAAACACTGTAAGCTTTGCCACAAGCTCTGGAAAGCTGATTGTGCAACCTGATCTGCTGAAATAAAGAGTTGTGTTGCTATTTCTGTTCTGTGTCAGGTTACTGGAGTGTGTTTGAAAGTCGGGCCTGACACTTTCAGGCTCGTGGTCTCCCTCCTTATTCCCTTCTCACTTCCTTGTCTGTCTTATCTAGTGAAGTGACCATTTTGGGCTTGATTTAAAATGACCACACTTTTCCAGCTAACTGCTCCAGTGGCTTCTAGAATATTACTCACAGATGGCAACAAATTCCTCAGCACACTGTTTCTAAACCCTCTCATAACAGAGATTCCTGCAGTCCTTAAAATGCTAACTTTATCTAGCTACTAAGAAATTATGCTCATAGCTAGGGATGTGTGCGGAGCTCAATTGGGGGTGGAAGTCCAGCAAACTCGCTGGACTCGACCCCCTGAGCTCTGCTCGGCTTACCTGCTTCCCTGGCTGGACTCACGTTCTCGTGAGCTGAGCCGGGGAAGTGACTTCTGAGTTCCCAGCATTATGTTTTTTACGTAGAAAATGACAGAAGACGTTAAAAACGACCGCAATTTGTGCAAGTTACGCAAATCGCGGCCACTTTTAACATATCTTACGCCATTTTCTATTTAAAGAGCGCCAGACTTCTGGGTGAACATGGAGCTTTGAAAGACACACAGAAATTCTGTGGGGCAGCTGGTACCGCGTTTCCTGGCCAGAGAATGTCTCAGGCTGGGGGATCTACTTCTCATTAGAGAAGCGAAGATCTGAGGTTACCCCCAAATTATCTCATAGGGTCATAAATTGCTTTTTGTCTGTCTTATGACGGATAAAGGCGGCGGGTGATCTGAGGTGGGGGAAAACGGCGCTGTATCCGGAGACCGGTTTTACCGATCATCAGAAGTATGCATGTTCGCTTCCAAAATAAAGGAGTACATCTGGAGTGGCTAATTTGGAAACTTTCTGCAGCAGAGTGGGATTTATAATTAACTGTAAGTGGACTATGTTTATCTGGGAGGCGAAAAAGATAAGAGAGGAAATCTGAAAGGAGGTCTATAAATCTTATATGTTTGGAAGCGTCTTGGAAATATCTATACGCAAGGCAAGATGTTTGCAGTTGCAGCATTCTTAAACCTGTGGAACGAAATGGAGAGAGAAATTCTAAACAGATTGGAAGTAAGAATCCAGACTTTGAACGTAAATCTTAAAGTGGATCAATCAGAAGAACAACGTAAGACAGATTTCTTTACAGGACCGGCAGAGGAGAAGACAGAAGAAGTAAATAAGGACTTGGGAAACTTACCAGAAATTCACAGAGACTGTGAAGTTATAATTGGATTGAATTGGCACGAGAAGTTCAGCAAGAAGTTGTGACGCACTTTTTAAAATCTAAGATGGCGGAGCCGGAGACCGGTATGCAGGAGCCCACAAAACAACAGAACAAGCTGATTTCATTCTTGGATCAAAACCTGGAACTTAATGATTATCCCTTTGACAGAGGAAAGCAATGAAAGAGACTATCTTCATGGTCTTTTATTGGCAAAAGATAAAGGGTTGATGTATACTGTATTACGTGTCTAGTTGGAAATATAAATAATCTTTTGATTTTAAATATTAATGGCAAAGGTAAAGGGATTGCTTATATGACTTATTTGAATTTTAAATATTAATGGTGATGTAAGAGAAATTATTATAATTAAGGTATAATTATATTTGGTCTGTTTGGAAATATTTATTTTTTAAAAAAATAATTCTTTTTGTTGTTGTTGGGGGTGTTGTTTTGTGGAGGCTTTGAAGTATTAAAGGGGAAGGTCTTTTGTTTTTTGTTCTATAAGTAGCATGATGGCTTATGTGCTTCTGCTGTTTTGTCAGAAGTCACTTATTTCTTAATTTTTAGACTTATCTTTCTTTTCTTTTCTTTAAAAAAAATATCTTGGAGATTAAAAGTGAAGGAATTTCTGTTTAGATAGAAAGAAATAATGAGTAATTGTAATAATACAAATGTGTTGATTAGATGGTTAGGTACTAGAGAGTGCGGGGGGGGGAATACAAAATGCTTTTGTTATGTGGTCACTTGCTAATTAGTTTATAGTTACTTTTTACTTTTGGGATTCTTAATATACTGTATTTTGGAATTGAAAACACTATTTAATGAAACTATAGGTTTTCTTTTTTGGTGTATCTATAAATGTTGAATTTAATAGATTAAATAGTTTATGTATATTGGGGGAGGGTGGAGACCTCTGGTGTTTGTTCCTTTTAGGGTTCTTTTTTGCCATAACTGGAAGTGATTTTTTGTTAACAGAAAAGATTTTAAGAATAACTGAGGTTGATTAAGCTGTGGAGAAGATTGGAAGTCCATTATTGTGTTTGTGTTTGTTTGTTTGTTTTTTATGAATAAAAATTAAAAGTTTAAAACCGAAGAACGTAGCGCCAGTAACCGGGAAGTCTGGCAAGCACCTTGGCTGGCGCTCACTTTCAGTCCAGCTCGGCAGGCGCAGTGGCAGCACTCACCGAGCGCCCAGCAAATCAGGTGGTGGGCAGATCGCCCACCCCTACTCACAGCACAAGTCAGGAGTAACCAATGCCTTACTGCATCAGAATTTGTTGAGCAGAGATCTTTTAGCCAGAAATCCCATGATTTCAAATCAGTCTTTATATTCTTTACTGAAACTGTACCTTTATGTTTTGGATTAACAATAAACCTGTTTAAGAGATTTGTAAGACAACTGGAGCAAGTATGTTGCATTCCCCAACACTCTGACAACCAGCAAATTGCAAGGTTCACAACATCCCTTCAACAGCTAAAAAGCAGTAATGATCCAAGTTCAAAAAGGTCCATAAGCAAGGGTCAACAGAACTTCAAATGCTCCAGTTGTGTGCCTTTCCCCCTGTTAAAAATCTAGACTTCATGGGCAAGAAGTGTCAAACTTCAGCTAGGGCACATGGTACTGAAATATTTATTAAACTATTACCTTCAAACATTTCCAGTTAATACTATTGCAATAAGATTCCTACCTCTGGGGACTATGAAAATTTATGGGATGAATCACCAATTTATAAAGTGCTTTTTAGCAGAGTTTAAACAGTTAATTGCCAGAAGAACACATCAAAAACTGCAAGTGTTTTTAAAGGAATGTTAACAAAAAATAATCTGCCATCAATTTTGTTCGATGCAGTTTGTCATTTTTCTGGACAGATGAAAGCTTTAGGCAACTGCAGAGAAGACAGCAAACCAGCTCTTTAGGTTTTTGTTTATTAGAGGCCTGGGTTTATTCATGCAGCTTTGAGAATCTTGAACTGCAGGAGAAAATCTTTTGAACCATTTTATGCTAGCTACTGGACTGCAAGGATAAAAATACAGCCTTAAATCTTTATATTAAAACTAACAAAAATCCAGTGCAATCATCACAACTCATTTGTACCAAAATTGGTTGAGAATATGCATGTACTACAGACAGATTAGGTCTTGAACACAGTTATTACTGTCAGACCATCTTCAATGGTAACAAAGTTAGCACATAAGTATTAAGTACACTTTTTGCTAAACACCATTAGACACGAATCTTTTCAAAACAGAACTATAAATAGCAGCTTACAGAAAGCTGGGCCAGATGAAATTTGGAGTGGCTAACTTTAACTCAAGCAGCTAATACATTGCTGTGGAAGACTTAGTGATGTCTGCATGCCAAATTAGCCAGGCCATTCCCCCCCCCCCCATCTTCTTTGACGTTTAAAGCAACTAATTGGTCTCACAATTCACCTAATGCTGAAGGAAACTGAGATTTCTCCCTGCAACTAATTCCACCCAGCATGAAACAGGTAGCTCAGCTAATTGATTTCACGGAATCTTCTCTTCAGTGAGTATAGCAGCAGAGCACAGAGGAAGGAGAGGAAGAAAATTACTGAATGAATCTGTGGTATTTCATTACTAAATGACTGCTGACAGCTGGGCAGCCCCATTCGTTGCTCACGACATTCTGCCAGAAGGCCCAACAGCATTTTATAGCAGGGACAATTGGGACATTTTTTACTGCATTACTTTATTGCTTTCCCCCCCAGGAACTCTTAATAGATGAAATAGGTACTGCATACCATTACTGCACTCCATATCCGAATGACTCTGTAGACAGATACAGGACACAGATTTGATGTTAATATCTGCTATAGCAATAATTAATGTACAAAATACACTGCAGTCTTCCTTAAATGACCTGCAGGATTGGACAGACTCACCATTTACAAGGTGCTGATTTAAGATTCACTGAAATCTCCTGTTTTCAGGGGAATATGTATGTGCTTTTAGTCAAAAGGGTATAGGCACGTTACACATTATACAGCAATGGAGGATACAGGCATATGTAACTATCCTGCAGATCAAAAAGATTCTTTTGCAAGCAGTGCAGGATCTATATCAGCCTGAATGGTATCAGACAGCTTTAGAAAGGCAAGGAGTCCCACCTGTATTTCACACCCCTTGTGATTACTGTTCTGAAACATCTATGTCTCTGGCCAATGCATTGGTTCTGTACACTGAGTCACTATTGTTATAAACAATTAAATGGTCCTATATAATAACTATGCATGCCAACAGCACAAATGTGTTACTTTAAAAAGGGAGGTGAGTGGGTGGACTGACCTGAGTTTGATAACACTGTTACAATAATTATGAGGTTTTTAAAAATAGCCACAATAAATGCTCTTACTACAAACAACTTGTTCACTATTTAATAATCTACTCTACTCTTTTACTGCATGTAAGGGTACAAAAAGTTGCAAATGTGTGTGGGCTGGCGGGGGGGGGGGGGTTAACAAAGGTAGAATTGTCTCTTTGCCCAAAAATGTGGAGAGGGAGAGCTGAAATGAACCTGTTCCCTCCCAGACCTCGAAAACAGGACTTGGAGGAGCGTTGCACATGTGCTCTTCCCTCATACCACTGAACATTCCTGGAAACAGAAGGAAGCAGACAAGTACTAGCCTTCGTCTGTATATGGGGAGGTTTGTCTTCATTGAAGGGAATTGAGCTACTGGGCAAGGGAATCCTGAGGAGGGTCTGGTGCTCCTTCTTGAGAGCTCTCAGTATGCAGTGGAGCCTTTTTCATGGCCCCCTTGCCTGCTGGTGAACAGAATCTGAGTAGGACTATTTCCCTGTGTTTTTTGTCCTCCAGAAGGAGAATGTGCTTGGGGGTGGGGGGGTGGGAGAATCTCCCTCTTTTCTCTGCCCTCCCTCCCATATAATTTCCTCACAGCTTTCATTTATGTTGAATATATGCAAAAGCGTGCCTTGGAAGCCTGCTGTGAATATAGTTCCCACCACTGAAATCTAAAATGATACTACTGAGGAGAAACAGAAATTCGTTACTCACTGGTTAATTTTTCTGATCTCCTCGAGTGAAGAAGGTGAGCTAGTGCTGGGGAAGGCCCCACCTCCAGGGCCAGGAAGGAAGCCTTAGATCTGGACTGCACGGAAGAGGAAGGGCCTCCCCACAAAGCTCCAGGTTGAACCTTCCAACGAACTTGAAGTTGACACAAGTCACTGGACTTCTCATCCATCGAGCACCCATCGAGCGCTTTGTGAGATATTCGGGCTGTGAAAAAAATGGGAGAACCCTATGTAGCCTGTCCGTTACCTACAAGGAGACCGGTCCAAGGGCAGGCGTAAGTGGCCTCCTTCACTTGAGGAGAACAGAAATTCACCGGTGAGTAAAGAATATCCGTTTCTCACTTCAAGTGCAGGAGGACAGGTAGTGTTGGGGATATAAAAAAGCAGTGCATCCTGGGGTGGTCCAACAGACCCCTCGGCCGGCCTCCAGCTAGGATGAAAGTACCCTCTGGAGAATGTGCCTGCCAAAGGTGCCCTTCGCAGAGGCCATCTGGTTGATTTTGTAGTGGCTGGTGAAGGTGTGCACTGATGATCATGTGGTTGCCCTACAGATCTTGTCTAGTGGGGTCCACCCCCAAAAGGCCACTGAGGAGGCAATTCCCCTTACTGAGTGGGCCAAGATCCCAGCTGCCACCACCAGATTGCTGGAGGTATAGGCCAGCGCGATACACTTGTGGAGCCACAGGCCAGGGAGGCTACAGACACCTTGCCCAGTGAGGAGGGCCTGAAGATGACAAAAAGTGTGTTTGTGGGGCCTGATCCTGTTCAGGTAGAACATGACCTCCCGCCTAGCATCTAAGGTGTGCCACTCCCTTTCCTAGAGGGGTGGAAGGCTGTGGGCAGAAGAAGATTGTTAGCTCCTGCACCCTGTGGAAGGCTAAATTAACCTTAGGAATGAAGGATGGGTCTGGACAGAAGACCACCTTGTCCTTGTGGAAGACATAGAGGTCCTTCTCCACAGATGGGGATGCCCCCTGCAAGGTTAGCTGGGTGAGTCCACCAGCCCAGGGAGTGGATCACCTCTGTCTGGAGCTTCACCACTGGGTTGTAGTTGCTTGAGATTTCGGCTTGGAAGGTGTTTTAATCACTCAGGGGCCTGATCCAGCCAAGGCACCTCACTTCAGATTTGAGGATACGCAGGATGAAACAAAACCACATGTCAAAGATGATGTAGAGTTTATTGAATACAATGATGAAATACGGATGCAGAATATAAACAAGCAAAAGAAAGCTTACATTCCCCTTCTCTGTGGCTGTATTGGTTCCTTGAATAGGCCAGGGGATGCTTCGTGGGCCCCCAAAATTATCTGGGCAAGCAACACGCCAATTCCTCTCCCCAGGCTGAGAACAGAGGAAGAAGGCATCTACCAGGGATCTTATAGGTCCTTCTCTCCCCGTTTCAAAGGCTGTCAGAAAGCTACAAGCTAACCTGCCTTCCTGAGAGACTGGGGTGGGGTGGGGGGGGCTGCTTCAGTTTTTGGTTCTCACAGCAAAAGCAGCCGTTATCTAAAACAGCTTCAAGGCAATTATCTCTGGTGCTCTTCTGAAGGCTATACGTAAGGCCTTGGCATGGCTCCCAGAATCTACCCTGGTTTTTGGACACTGGGAAAGTTCACTACACTACCTGTTGAACCTTAATAACCTCCTTGCCATTCTTCTGGTATAGCCCATCCAATACAGAAGGCCAGGAGGAGTAACAGAGAAGATGAGGGGGAGCTCTTCCTCTCATTGATCAGGAATTCCAGAGAATGTAGGATCATTACGATTCCGTCAGTGTCCTGGCAGCTCCTCTCCCACGAGGGGGAGTGGAGCAGAATGTCGTCCAAGTAGGGGTGGATCTGAAACTCCCTTGTTCGTAGGTGTGCCACTGGGGCCAGCAGGATCTTCATGAAGACTCTTTGGCCAGACTGAAGGGGGGGTCTCTGAACTGGAATTGCTTTGCCCCATAGCTGAAGCAAAGGAACCTGCAGTGAGAGGGGCGGATGGGAATTTGGAGATATGCCTCTGTTAGGTCCACTGAGGCTAGGAAGTCTCTCTTCCTGATGCTCTCCCTTATGGATCTGAGGGTTTTCATCCTGAACTTGTGCTTTCTTAGGCAGCAGTTCACCCTTTTGAGGTCCAGGATAGGCTGTGCTTCCCCATTTTTCTTCGGGACTGTGAAAAACATGGAGAAGATGCCCTGTCCCCTTTCACTCTTTGGGACCTCCTCTATGGCTCTTATCCATAGCAGGTACTAAATGGCTGCTAGAGTCCCAGATGCTTGGCAGGATCCCTCAGGTGGTACATCCTGAAGAATCTATCTCTGGGATTCTTTCGGAATTCCAGGGAATGGCCCTCCTGCACTGTCTCTAGGATCCAGTGGTCAGAGAAAAGCTGCCCCCAAGCATCTGAGAAGTTGTGCAACCACCCTCTCAGTGGGGGAGGCAGGTTGTGCGAGGCTTCTTTCTCTGTCAGGGCTGCCCTCTCTTGTGTCCCCAGCTTGGGCCTAGGGCCTTGCTGCCATCTTGACGTGCTTCCTGGAGATATAGTTCAACAGGAAGGAGGGCCTGAAGAAACAAAAAGGCTTGGGCTTTGTAGGGAAGCATTTTGTCTCCTCCTTCTGTGTGTTTGGCATGGCCTTTTTCTTGCCCTTAGTTTCAACCAGGACCTTGTCTAGAGGTTCCCCAAAGAGGTGTCTTCCCACAAAGGTGACACTTGCCACATTGGACTTGGTCCTTGTGACAACATCCCAGCCAAATAGTCCTTCTTGCCACTATGCTTGACGCTGTGGCCCTTGCTCTGAACTGGAAGGAGTCCAGGGATGAATCTGCCAGGAAGGCTGCGGCCTTGGAAATTTTTCTCATGATCTGCGTATCCTTTGTCAAGGACCTGTCCTGGAAAAGGCCATGTGCCTTCATGAATATTCGATGTGTCACAATGGTAGAGGTGGTTGCCGCTTGTAGGGACATGGCTGAGGTCACGAAGCACCTGCAAAGGATGGATTCTGCCCGTCTATTGTGCTGTTCCACTGGGAGCTCATCGTACTCCAATGGCAGGGGCGCTTTGGAGGTGAGGGCTGCTACCAGGTCATCCACTCTCGGCATAGCCAGGTCCTGCATGACGTCCTGCTGCAGGTGATAAAATCTATCACTGTAGCGGTGACTTGCCCTAGGCTTTGCTGGCCTTGACCACTCTTTTTGCAGGATCTCCTCCAAATTCAGTGGTAAGGGCACTGTGGGGCATGATGGAGGAGCTGCTGGGAAGGCTGCCCCCAGCCCCTTAGCTTGCACCTGTGCAGATGCTGGGGCTTCTTCCTGGTCTGTCAGCTCCAGGATGTCAAGGCAGCTTGTGATCAACTTCAGGAAGGCCTCTGGTTGGAAGAGGCAACCCTGGAGTGGTTTGTCCCTGTGCTTGCTCCTTTCATGGAGCTTCCCCCTCCTTGGATCAGCTGGAGGCACTGGGGTCGGGGGACCTGGAGTTCCTGGAGTTGGGAGGAGAAGGAGGGGGACAGAGAGCACATTTTGGCCCTGCATCCATCTGACCTCTGCCTCCTTGATCTGCAGTCTGAGCTTGGGGGTGAGCCGTATCTGGACCACTTCATTTGGAGTATGTCCCTGGGTCTGGCGCTATCTGATGAGCCCCTCCCTCCCTCCCCTCCTACCTCCTGTGGGGGAACAGGAATGGCGGCAAGGCATGTAGCTGTGCCTGCGGCTGGATCAGGACTTGCTGCGCTGGTGGTCCCTGCATCTGGGGGAGCACAAGCAGGAAAGTCTGTGCTGACCCGGGCTAGATCTCCCATGGGACCTGCTTCTGTAGAAGCATTTCCTGGATCTGGACCTGGGGATCCCTCCTTGATCCGTGGCCCAAATGAGTCCTTGTGGCCTTTGGTAGATGTCCTGATCTGGAGGACTGCTGCCTTGAGGACCCTCAGCATGGCCTTCCCCTGGGCCTCTTCTAGTCTGGGGGCCCAGCGGGGGACGGGACCACCCTTTGGGTTGGGTCTGCCAGTGCAGTCTAATCCCCTGTACCTTGGGAAAGGAGCCTGTGGAGCTGGGAGGCCTGGATGGCAAGGCCATGATGAAGGCCCACCCTGATGCTCTTCTCTGGGCTGCTTCACCCTTCAATGGGCCCACACTGGCTGGAGGTGCATTCCCCCCTCATCTAGGCCTGCCAGTGCCTAAGGTTGGATAGGTGTGTGTGTGTCGAGGTGTGTGTTCTTACTGGTCAGGCACCTTCCAGGGCCCAGGAACACTGCTGCTGCCATCGTACTTCTTTCCCCTGCCAGCCTCCACACTGGTTGTTCGGGGGGGGGGGGGGGCTGGATGATGCTGGGCAGAGCAGGAGCCAATGAATGTCAAGGCCATTGGCTGGGCCTGGCACTCTTTGCCTCTCCTCCCTCAGTGGTGAGCCTTGGTCTCCTCAGGTACACCTGTGTGGCGGGAGGAGGAATGGTCTGAGTGGTCTTTCTGGTGCGCACACGTGTGTGGCACCAGGCAGGAGCCCTGTGAGCTGATCACTCACTGTCATGGCAAGAAGGGTGCTTGTGTCCCAAACGCCTCTCAATGTGCCTGTGCGACAGCAGTGGAAGGCCTGCAGCCCCATCACCTACCCCAGGGCCTGTGCAGCCTTGGCGGGAAGCTCAAAGGAGGGGGGTGCTCTTTGGCCCCTTGACCATCCACAAGTCATCCACATGTGTGCCAGGCAGAGCAGCTGCCTTCTCCTTCTCCTGTTCTTCTCTTCTTCTTCCTTCAGTTGCTTTTTCCTTTTTCTTGTTGCTCTTGCAGTGTGAGAGCTCTAAAGGACTGCCTCCCACCATGAGGTAGGAAGTTAAATGGAGTTTTGTGGGGGGGAGGCCCTGCCTCCTCTGGGAAGTCCAGCTCAAAGATTGCCTTCCCAGCCCCGGAGGTGGGGCCTTCCCCAACATTAGCTGGCCTCCTGCACTCGAGGAGAACAGAAATTCACCGGTGAGTAAACAATTTCTGTTTCTCCTCAGTAGCATCATTTTAGATTTTAGTTTTCATTTATGTTGACTATATGCAGAAGTGTGTCTTGGAACCTTGCTGTGAATCTAGTCCCCACCACTGAAATCTAAAATGATGCTACTGAGAACGGTGCAAACTAAAACAAAAAATAGTCCAAAACGTCTGGAGCGCAGCAGGTTGGGGAAGGCTGATTTAGGGCTTTAAACATGATGACCAGTCCTCTGAATTGGACTTGGAGATAAATTAGAAGCCAGTGCAAAAGATGCAATAATACGGTCACATGATCTCTATAACCTGCAGCAGTGGGTGGCAGTTTTAGACATTTTGAATATAAACCAGAGTAAGGTTTAAGCTGAGTTGCCCTCATTCCTTTTGTCTTTCATTCCAGAGTGTACACCAAACCAATTATCTCAGATTCTTTGCCTTTCCATTTGAACTAAATATGAGCCTCTCTGTAATCCCCAAGTCAACTTCCCCCATGGTGACATTAGCTAATTGTGTCAATAAGATTCTTATGTGGTCAGTTCACATTCCTTATTCCAAGGCTCTTTCACTGTTTAATCCACATATTAATGAATCCTTTGTTACACTGAAAGTTTTAAAAGATTCTGGAGATCACCATGATGGACTGTGCTATCATTATATTGGAAAGAGTTTCCTTCCTTCAGAATGGTAGTATTTATGTGATTCAAGTTGTCAGATTTATCTTGTTTAGTCAAACAGGTTTCCATAAGAATTCAGTGATGTCAGCCTCTGCTCATCAGAGAGACAAATTTTATCTCTAAGAATGATCTATTTAAATCTATCTATTCTTTGTAATTCCAAGTATTGCAACCAACTTCAGCCAGATGTCAGATCAGCTGGAATGCTACTTTATGTTCCTTTTTGTGCACCCAAATTTATGCTCCATTTTTCTGAATACATTTTAGTTTTGTTAAACAGTTCTTAGTTTGTTTCATATTATTCTATATTTTGCTATGAAAACTGGCTGACCTAGTCTCATTTGTGTTAAAATTCATTCTATACAAGATTCTGAGAACAAGCAGCTTGTGGGTTCATCCAGTGATAGGAACTCCTTGTAGTCTAGGTCCCATGTTATGTTGTGTTCACCAAGTTTTATTCAGTAAACAATAGGTGATAAATACAGCATAAGTCAGAGTCCAACCATTCAGTGGGCTACAGGAAGCACAACAAGCTCCTGCCAAACACTGGTGTCTCACCACTCTTAAGATGCAAACTTTTGACTACCAAATGACAACATGTGTGTATATATGTGCATGTGTGAGCTGTGTGTTGTGTATGTAAAATATATTAATGTTAAAATGTGGTAGCAAGAAGATTTGCATTCCAGGGTATCCCTTAGGCAACACTTGCTTTCCAGTAGAGTTATGAATGCAATATCCACACACAAGGAGCTCCTTGCCCAATCCTCAAATATACATAATGTAAGAAGAGCAGGGGACAACGGTCCATCAAAACAGACAGCAGTTTCTATTACTTTAACATTAATGTACATGCCACTATACTCAATAAATAAACCTGAACTATAGCCAACTGTCTCTAAACTGATCCATTATTAGCTGGTCAATGAGAAGTATAACATTTCTTCACAGACCATTCTATTACAACTTTGCAAGAAAGAGTAATTAATCAAAGCTCTATCGTAACATATAAAATGAAAATGGCTTTAAAATGTGCCTGTACACAGCAATTAATTATTAAAAAGGCATTAGCTAAAGCTTTTCACCCATCATTTAGAAAGTTAGGAGTTGGATGACATACCATTCATTCAGCTAATGCAGCATAGCTCACCCATATTCATCAATCCAAGCCAACAGGAAGATCATCTTTTTTGAAACCCACAGCCACATTACTGTGCTACAGCCAGCCACAACTACCACCCATTCTTTGAACAAACCCACATAAATGATTCCAGGTATCCATTCAAGAACAAAGAACTGTGGAAGCTTAGCAGCTACAGTAATAGGTCAAATAAAGCTCAGTTCATTGAGAAGCCTGCCCTTCCGAACTATAAAAGGCAGTATTCTCTGCATTTTAAGATCACACAAAAGATCTCAAAATACAAAAATGGATCCGACATTCAACAAGGCTGCTTTCAAAATTGTGCTTCCTTTGAATTAATCAATGGCAGTGTGTACTAATGTAAGAGAATTCTAGGAGAGAATGCTAGGAGAAAATACTCCTAGACCAGGTCAAAAGGGGCCATGCTGTGTTACCAAATGTCCTCTCCAGACAAGTGCATGAGTGCACATCTTCTGAGATAAACCCGTTGAGGGATCATTTAACTTTGGCAATAGTGTATCTTGACAAGGGTGTGCCAATGATACACACACACACACACACACACACACACCTCTTCAAAAACGGGGAATTTTATTGAACACACAAGAATCGAAATAGAATCAGAATGATGATTACTCTGGGGGAATTAACTAGTAGTCAAAGGGCACTTATAGAAACCCTAGGAAGAATTCAATTAGTTCATAGATTACAAACAAACCTAGGCAGATTAAGCAGATTAATTGTGCATCCAGAAGCAAATGTACACAAATGCAAAAAAAAGAACATAAATGTCCATGCAAATGGTTCAAATGGTGGGGAAATTAGCTTAAGAATCTACTTGGTGAGTAAATCAAGGGTGATGATGCAAAGAGAACTAGGTCATGGACATGTATGGAGCATCCAGGTTGAACTAGGCTGGTCTATGGCTCTGAGGAAGCTGTGGAAGTTGGGGTCAAGCAAACTGGAGCCCTAATACTACTGGGAGAAAAAGAGAGAGAAAAAGAAATGGGATGAGATTGCAGGAGTGGGGAGCTGCAAAGAAGTCACAGAGGCTTGTCTTTGGCAGTAGTCAGTGCACCAAGGCTAGTTCTTGCACACAGTCACCATGACATAAGGGGAGGACAGGACTAAGGTTACCAAGATCTGATTCATACACACAATTTCCAGCATCTTGTGTATAGTCCTTTTCTTCTTGTCTTCCCTTTTAGAGCACACCTTCACACCCACCAGTGCAACACAGATACATCTTCTTGACCACTTGCGCATCAACCAGCTTTATTTATTTATTATATTTATACCCCGCCTTTTTTCCTGCAAGGAACCCAAGGCGGTTTACATAATCCTCCTCCTCCTCTCCATTTTATCCTCACAACAACCCTATGAGGTAGGTTAGGCTGAGAGTCAGTGACTGGCCCAAAGTCACCCAGTGAGTTTCATGGCCGAGCGGGGACTAGAACCCAAATCTCCTGAGTCCCAGCCCAACACTCTCACCACTACGCCACACTGGCTTCTTTAGAGGACTTGTCTGACCACAATAGGCCTGGGGTTGAAGGGAAGACAATGCAAACCACAAAATAAGGAAGCCTGCCGACAATTCTTCCCACTAAACCGGGGTGGCAACTTCAGAGGGTCTGGGGGCCAATTTCCCACCCTGGAACCTCCTCACCCCTGCTGAATTTCCACTGAAATTCTGTGGCAATATAATGGCGACAACAACAAAAGCCTTTTCACTTTAAAACAAGGCATGCACTCCCCGCACACCTTGTTTTATTGCATAATTGACTTGTTTAAATAGAGAAAAATATATATCTTCATTTAAGAAAGACTGGAAACCTCTGGTGGACTTCTTGGGGAGGAGGGAAAGTGACTCAATAACTTTGGGTTTTGATTTTTGAATATTGGTAAGGCGATAGAATATTGGTATAAAGAGGTTTGGGATATTGCTTTAAATGATAAACTAACATGTAGTATTAAATGTAAAAGGGGACAATTAAAGAAAAATAATTTTAAGGAAATATGGGGATCATTTTTAGATTATGTTTTAGTAAAGGGGAAAGGGAGTAAGCCATGTCATGATATGATGTATTTTTGGAATATAGATTAATAATGGATTATGTGGATAAAATTGGTTTTGGCCCCGGGGTGACGGGTGCACTTGGAGTTTATGATTTGTAGGTTTATGGGGGTTTTTTGTATGTGTGTTCTTTTAAAAAAATATAAATAAAAATTAAAAAAAAGAAAAAAAAGAAATTCTTTTTGTGAAAACAGAAGAAACTTAGATTGGATAAGGATTGGTAATGTTTGTCAGACAATGAGGCAGAAGCCAAATATGATTTGTTGTTGTTTTGGAAAATTCAATAAAAAATTTTTTTAAAAAGCCTTTTCACTTTAAAACAAGGCATGCACTCCCCGCACACCTTGTTTTATTGCATAATTGTGCATCCAGAAGCCCTGGGGAATGAACATTTGCATTAAAGCAAGGTGTACTCTCCCTGCATGCCTTGTTTTAAAGTGGAAAAAAGTCTTTTTTGCCACTACTGCTACACTGCTGAATTTCAGTGCCGGCAAGCTGTTGAGTGGCAGAGGCCAGAAAAAGGGCCAGCAGGGGTTGGGGGTTGGGATGCACTAGACTGCACCAAAGTGACTGAGCTTCCAACCACAAACTGGTTCAAAAATAGGCTGAACTGTAACACACACACACACACACACAGTATACGAGAGAGAGTAGGAGGCTACAATTTGTAGTTGGAAGACCTCCAGAAGATAGGAGCGAGCTTTGAAAGGTACCTTTCCTTGGATCTCATTAGACCCATCCTGTAGATGGAGTTGAGGCACGATGATACTTCTATGTTTTCAATGCCGACAGAGGGGTCCTTGGAAAGGGGTTGCAGGGAAGTAGGGACCCTCGGCAGCCAGACTCAGGCAGTCCGGGGATAAACAGGTTTCAAGCCTGTGGCAGAACCTCAGCACTCTGCAGCTAGAAGTGATTTCAGCAGAGTGAATGAGGGTCAACAGAGGCAACCAGGAATAACTGAACTTGTCACACAACAGCAAGTGGGGTATCAGGCCCTTGGAAGGCCACAGAACAACAGAGCTTGTCATGCACCAGGAGAGTGTGATATCCTGCATGGTGGGATGGAAGCAGAGTGAAACCTTGCCTCTGGATGGCCAGAAACACTGACGGCTTGAAGCATGAGGTTCGTATAGGGAGCAAGCAAAGTCTTCAAAAGGACAAACATGTGCTGAGGCTGAACATGCCAACAAAACAAAAGGACTGGAGAAGACTCTCGGGCTAAGACAATAGTGGTTTCAGTCTTTCTACAAAAGACTGAGATGTCTTGTCGCTTAAGCCATCAAGGGTCCAAAAAGGATAGGCACAATCTAGCACAATCTCCATCCCATTTCTTGAAGGTATCTTATTGGCACCATGAGAGCCCTACAGAAATGCTGAGAGACAGACTCCAAGCTGAGGTCCATTTCTGTTGAGCCCAAGGCAGGCAGTGTCACTTTTAACCATGGACTTATAAAGTAGTTAGTTTAGCAGAGTAAGGCTGAGCATACTCCTGGAGTTGAATCCTCTTTTTCCAAGATGAATGCCAGGCTGTGGTCTGTATAAACTGCAGGTGGAATAAATCATAGCCACTTGCCTTACATTTCCAATGTGGCCTCCATACTTAACACTCATAGTTTGAAGCACTGAAGCATTAACACTTTGCAAGTAACAACCATGACGGTGGAGACACAGAAAGAAAAATGGCATCAGATGATATTTTGCAAATATTTGTTCTGCTTCTGCTCTTAGCTCTATGAGACACTCAGAGCAATTTCACAAATAATTGTTACCATGCAGCTTGGGGTGCTCCTGGCAATATTCATGTCAGTGTTCTGTTCTGACACATGGTTCACGTGAACAAGGACTGCTGCCAGTAACATGTCAAACTGCATAGAAACATTGGGCAGAATCCAATGGGGCACTTACACCCCTGCCGATCCTCTTCCACCACTCCAATTACATTGCGCAAACAGCCCCCACTGCTTGACCAATGGCAATTTAGCGCTTTTGGGAGCAACACGAAGGAGCTCTAGGAGGAGGCAGGTCAGTGCAGCTCGCAAAAGGCAGTTCCACCAACCTGCCTCCTTCAAGAAACGAGTGTTTCCGCTCATTTTAGGACTTCCCCTAGGAAGCACTAAATCTCCCTTTACGGAATTGACAGGACCCACTGCTTGTGGAAGGGAACTGGCAGGGTAGAAAGGAATCAGCAGGAGCATAAGTATCCCCTTGGATTCCGCCCATAAAGGAGCACCCCTCCAGTTAGTTAGAACATCCTCTTTCCCTCTGTACCTGTAATAGTCAGGTTGGTTGGCCAACTAATGGCTGTCATCTGGCATTTATACGAATTGTCTCAGAATAGTGCCAACCTGGCCTGCGTCACCAAGACTCAGGAGGGGGAAGAAGTCTTCATCGAAACTTGGGAAGGTGAAGTTAGTTTCGCTCAGCTTTGCCTTCCCAGGTATCTTATGCAGCACCAAAACAGGCTCAAGGATTGGGGAGACATTACTGCTGTGGTCTATAGACATTCATCTCCCTCTCAGGCTTCCCACAAGATCAACTGCTGGTTTTGCATGTTTGTATCTGGTGTTGGGCACTAGGGACAAGGTTGGACTGCTGTTGGTGTACTGACCATCTATCTGCCCAACAGTCTCCTTTATGAGTTGACAAAGTTTGTCTCAGTTTTGATGCTGAGGTCCCCGACTGATTGTCCTGGGGTAGCTCAACAGTCATGCTGAGGCAGCCTTGTCAGGAACTGCTTGAGACATTATAGCCACTATGCCAATCATGGGACTGCCCCAAACCATCACCAGCCCAACCTACATGGCCAGTCACACTCTAGACCTGGTGTTCTCAACTGAACAGGAAGATGGTGGTCTGAATGTGGATAATGTGTTAATTCACTTGTCATGGTCAGACCATTACCTGCTGAGGTTAAAGCTTACAATGGGTGTTCTCCTCTGCAGGAACGGTGAACCTATTAGAATAGTCCATCTGCAGAAGTTAATGAAATCCAATAAATTCCTACATGCCCTTGAGCTGTTTCCAGTTGGCATGGGTGGCACTCTTGTCAATGCTTTGGTCACTTTGTGAAATGTGGAGATGACCAGACCAATCAACATCTTAAGCATCCTTTTCCAAATAGTAGAGCCCATTTGGCTCCTTGGTTTACTGAGCTGAGGACAATGAAACAGGTTAGTAGAGAACTTAAGAGTTAAAGTGCTGAAAGACTCGATTCAAATTCAATCAGACACAGGTGAAAGCTTATTATTGTGCCTACTGTGTGGTGGTGATGGTGACAAAGAAATATTTCTCTGCTGCCATTGCATCACTTGAGAGCAATCCTGGGGAGCTTTCCTAGTTGCTTTGAGGCCTACTCCAATTTGGCCCATGTGGAAATATAAGTGACATGTTAAACTGATGTTTCCTACACAAATGCAAGCTTGAGCAATAAAAACAATACAGAAACAGAAGAACTGATAAAAACGATCCAGTCCAGTTGGGTTGTTGGACAGAGAAGATTAATCCATCTTGATCCCAAAGTGGTTGGGGGGGGGGGGGGAAGAGAGAGAAATGGATGCTCCACAGCGAAGGCATCTTCCAATACATTTTACAGCATGCAAAATCACCTGGAATATGAGGCTAATTCATTTTTCTTAGCAGTTTGGCCAAACATTTTCTAGTATTTGTATGTCTGTGTTAAGATGATTAATCTCTTATCAGAATTTCACCCTCCATATCCCAACACTGAAATATCTGAGCATTCTAGAATGTGTTACATTTACTTCATTATGTCCTACCCATCTCACTACTGACCCATTACGTCCATTCCCCTTCCTCATGCATCCACATCCATCTTCCTGAGCCAGAAAACCTGAACCAGCTAACAGTACTACGCTGTTCTTTCCTGGGCTGAAAGGAGAAGCAAATAGAAAGACTGCTGTACTGTAGAGCAATTGCAGCTCGCTCTCCCAACTTTAAATGGCTGGGAATAACATTAGAGTGCTCTGCGTTGAATAGAGTACTAGCAGGCTAGTAAGGCAACTACTAGCCCAACTGCACTTTCTGGCTTCAAGGAACAAAATTCTGAAAGAAGGGCTAGGTACTGGCATTTGCTTGCAGTGAGTAGTAACTGCTTCTGGCACAGCAAATGAGTTGCAACTCAGATCCTTTAGATCAGTTTACGAATGTAAAAGGCTGAATCTATACACCTCTACTGCCGGTCGCCAGTCCTACTATGTTGCATCTATCCTGTCAAAGGAAGAAGAAAACAAAGTCGAGCATAATTATCTACTTGCAGAAAGTGCCAGGATTAGGGAGCAGGAACACATAATGGCCACATCCGGACATTCATTCACACCTTCATGAACTGGTTTATAAAAGCCATGGATGAGTGCGATGGCCACGCTCTTTTCTCTTGCACCTGCCCTCTTCCTCTTGTGTGTTGGATTTGGTACAAGGGTCCTGACTTATTATCCTAGAGATCCAGGATCAGATCCTGGCTTATTATCTTGTTTGTTCACAACATTAAGTCAGAGTTCCCCAGTTTGGAAATGGGAGACTCGGGCTTAATGCAAGCCAGGATCTTCAAGCAGAAGCTGAAGTGTGATAGGATGAGGGGAGAGGCGAGGGATAATTGCACCGCCACAATGCTTATTTTTGTCTCCATACTCATGGTTATGAAACTGTTGATGAATGTTGAAATGAAGTCAATTATCAGATGTGAAGTGGATTAGTTTGCTCATCATCAACACCAAACCATGGTGTTCCTTTTCTCTTGTTCCCCCTCTAAAATATCTACACATGATCAAAATAATTGGATATGAAAATATAGTATAAAAACTGCAATCATCACTTCTGCCCTAGTGACAGGAGCAGTTTCTTGCTTATAGCAATAGTTATTGAGTTTTTAGGAAGGTTACTAGATTAAAAAAATTAAAATCATCATTTTTGTCTAATCTACTTTTACCCTTTCAAACAGGTAAAATGTTCATTTTCTAGGTTTAAAATTTCCAAGCTGCATCACAGCCTGAAGCAGATGTTTTAAACAAAGGTGTTAACTAGCTGTTTAAGGCATTAAAGGTCACATGGAAAAAATATTTTTTAATCACTAAAAAATAATTCTACCACAAAAACAGCTGAGGGATACAAAATTATGGCTTAATATAATGATAATCTATATAAATCCTAATACCAGCATCAGAATTTTCATTATCGCCTTTAATGTAGCACTTCTTGAAATAAACTTCTAAACGTTACAGTGATATTGAGAAATCTTCATTTCAGAGGCATTTCCAGCCAAATCCCGAAGATCAAAAGAGTGCAAATTATATTCCTTTGTGTAATCTACCTTCCTTGCATTTCCCCTGATATTTAGAATTTGGTGCATAGACAGAATAGGGAATTACAGTTCAGGATTTAAACCACAAGGTGATCACATGATTGCAATTTATGATCTGTAGTATGAGTAACAGGTTAATACTTTTGAATATTCTCTGTTACAACAACCACCTCATCACCACGCTGCAGAACAGTTGTCTGGACAGCATTCATCTTCAATTGTATACCAAGACATGAGCTAAATTCTCTGTGGGCCAAGTATTTCACCTGTTAATGGGAACACATTGAAAACAGCTAAAATGAGACATGGCAGATGGAGCCATATATTCTGCCCATCTCCCGAGAGTAGATTTGTAATGCAAAACACTGAATTCAAGATGCGATCCATGGATACAAGGAAGCAATCAGAACCAAAATGATTAAACAAGACCCAGGTCTCAATATGGCACACAGAATGCTAAACAGAAACAAGGATGCCCTAGAGGGAAACAAATCACACACTGAACTGCAGGCCAGAAAAGATTTCATTTTCAAGATTACGGTCCTCTTCCAAAGATCACAGCTCTTCAAACAAATCACTACAGCCAAACATATCAGCATCTAATCATGAGTGGAGTCCAACTGGATAGTCTTCAGATAAAATTAACTCTTAGGATCAAACCGTCTGCTTATTTGAGATAGAAAAACCTATATGATGTTGGGAAGGTCCAAGGGACTTTCTTGTGGTCAACCGCTGCCTGCCAGGAGCTTTCTAGAAGCAGCTACCTATTGACTTTGATCCTGGGTCCTGATAACCTTGAGGGATTTTTATTCTGGATTTGTTTCATCACCACCAGTTCTTTATTTCAGCCTCTAACCTGAACAATGACTAGAGTCACAGTGACATAATACCCTGTCCAGGGCTTTTTTTCTGGTGGAACTCACCGGAACTGAGTTCCAGCACCTTTTCTTCTATTAATTGCATTACAATTTAATCGCCATCTACTCCCGAGGAAATGTAATCCAAGACTTCCGGTACCCTTTTCTCCAGAAAAAAAGCACTGACCCTGTCTGTGCCTTCAAGGTCTGACCATTCTCTAGGCTTCATCAGCTTTAACCTTTCAGTCTAGGACATAGCCTGGTTCTGGACACATACGTTCCCCAACATACATTTAAAACAATAATTTTTGACAGGCACTCTTCTTTTCCATATCGATGCTCATCAGACTCCATAGACTCCCCTCTCCTAGTGCTTTATCAGCTAATGAAATTTCTATTGTAGCCATCTGAGTTCTGACAACTGCTTTCCCAGTAAACCCCCCCCCCCCATTTTAGCTGCCCTTTCTCAAATAGCCATCAGAAAAACTATAATTTAGACTTCCAAGAGCTTCATGCAGAAGCATAAAAACAAGCCATCACAAAGCTGGTTTTGTTCTGCTCCCACTCAGCAGAAAGCCAGCCCACAGACTGCTGGAATTAGCCTGCTATTTATTCTGAAGTCTCACAACTGTCTGCAAAACAGATGATGTCACAAAACATGGCTACAACAGAGAGCTTCTGGCATGCAACAGAGAAATTAACAGAGGTCTGCTAAACCCAAAACAGGGCAGGCTTTCCTATTGTTCACATGCTGGTCTGGTGGGCAGCCTTCAGGCTATATGAGAGCCACCTTTCCAATTCAGGATTTGCAAGAGCAGAGAAGCTTCAGCCTGTCAATACACCAAATATCCTTTAAAACCAGGGCTTTTTTTCTGGTGGAACTCACCGGAACTGAGTTTCCAGCACCTTTCTTCTATAATTGCATTACAATTTAATCGCCATCTACTCCTGAGGAAATGTAATCCAAGAGTTCCGGTACCTTTTTCTCCAGAAAAAAAGCACTGTTTAAAACTAACTAGAGAGTAAACCTACTGAACTTCATCCTCAGAAACATCTACATAATTCCATGAATAGGTGCCTTTCAGAGAAAAGGGAATAAGTACCTAATGGTCAAACAGAGAGAGAAAGAAGAACTCACCAAAAACCACTTCACTTATCTACTCTGATTAATTAACATAAGATTAAAAACACTATGTAGTAAATTACTGATTTAAAAAAATAATAATTTACAGACCAATATTGGCTATATCCTCTGAGAGGCATGACAATATATTTCTCTTTATCAAGCTGACTTTATTTTTCATTTGGCACACAGAGATTCCCCTCACACCCTTGTGATCCGAGTGGGACACATGTTGTTTTAGCCTCTTGTCTTTAACAAAAAATGTGCATAGTCCCTTACCACAATAAGAAATCTGCTATCTGAATGGTATCAGCCTGCTTTGGAAAGGGGCATTATTACCCTGCTGTTGAGCTGGAGGAAGCAGAACAGCATGCTTAACCTCTTCATGACACAGGGGAAGCTATCAAAATGATGCCCTCCACTCTTTTCATTGATTCATACATACATTTTCCCAGTTGCTTTTCTTCAGCAATCTCAGTCAAGCCACACTTTCCGCAGCTGTTGCAATTACTTCAGTTCTATCCAGATATTACCCAATTCAAAATTCTGTTTTTCCAGCCACACAGGCATCCTATCACAGGTTGCTGCCACCCCTGTCACATAGAGCAAGGGCAGGCAACACGTGGCCCATGGACCACATGTAGCCCCCACTGCCCCCCCACCCGTTGTCTTGTTGATAAAGAAAAATAGGGGAGAATGTAGTGATTTGCCATTGAATTTTGGTAGCAAACTGCTATGGAGGCTTAGAGCAGACAAATTAAGCTTGAAAATAAGCTAAATTTGTCCATTCTAAACTCCCATGGCAGCTCTATAGCAGCTACAAAGGCTTTCAAGCTAAATTTGCCTGTTTTAAGCCTCTGTAGTGTTTTGCTGCTGAATTTCGGTGGCAAACTGCTACTCCCCCCCCCCATTTTTTGCAGCTACAGTGAGAGAAATGTGCCCACAGCAAGTCCGGGGGGGGGGGATAGCCCCTGGACCACCAGACATTGCCCAACCCTTACACAGAGGGCCAGTTAATCATGTAAACTGATCATCTATCTCAAGGGTGTTTAAGTTCTTTTAAGTTCATGGAAATTCCAGCCATGAAGCTGCCCTAGACATTTTAACCAAGAGCGGCAATACCAACTTCTTCTGTAAAAGTAATTTAAAAACAAAACAAAACATTTATCCATCACTATTTCTGGTGGCAATGGGCTCCATAGCGCACATCTACTGTGTACTATAAGAAAAAAAAATGTTTTGGTTGAAAGATGCAACGTTTAAATTTTACTGGGTTAATTACATATAATACTACTATAATAATATTTAAAAAATAATAAAGTTTTGTGGAAACACAATGGAACCTAAAAGTTTAGAAGAGCTAAAGGTTTTGACAGTGTCACTACTATAGCGGTGCAAGTAACACAAATATATTGTGTCCCGTGGACAGTGAGATAAGCCAGCACTAACCATGATGTGGAGCTTTGTTCATTTATTATGTATTTCTATCCCACTTTTCCATGCAAACAGACTCCACAAAGTAGCTTACAATATAATCAAACTAATATAAACACATTTTAAAATATTATAAGCATAAAAGTAATTTAAGATATAAAACACATGTGCAATATATTAAACTTGACAGGAGCATTAAAACATCCCAATCAAGACCAGCAAAGATAAAACACCAGACCAACATCAGCAGTTAAATGCAGTTTGGAATAAAAAGGTGTTTTAAGGTTTGTTTAACAACAGGGAAAGGGGGGGCAAACACACATCCCATGTGAGGGAGTTTCACAAAGATGGGGTCACCACTGAAAAGGTCCGGTTTCTTGTGTCTGCCAACCGAAAAAACACCAGCACAACACACATAAGATGACTCAGAGTCAAAATTCAATAGGTTTACTACCTATACAAGTCTTTGGATATTTTAGACAAATCTAGATTTTATAAAATAACCATGAACAATTCATTCAGGTCTAAATACAGTGGAAGAAACTGCCTTCAAAAGGTACACCTGAGCATGAATAGTCCCACACAACCTTACAATGCAGATGGATTGTCTGCAATGTGTTAGGAGGATTGCTGTCACTTGAAGTGATACAATCTGTTCCGTGACCCTTTCTCCAGTTTCACCAACACTACACCTGTGGATACTAGCTGTAAAACCATGGTCTCTGATTATCATCAAATTTCTTCCAAAATCTGACTAAGAAAGGGTAGGTAGTTTATGGTGTGTCAGCTCTTACAGATCTATCAATGATGACTCAACACACCAATATAGAGAAGCGCAACTATAAAATCAAGACAAATAACTTTAAAACAGAGAACAGGAAAATGAAACACCACAGCACTAAACAATTAAAATAGGGAACAAAGAAGTAAATTTTTTCAAAGAGCTAAAATAATACTAAATTACAACATAATAAAGGTTTTAAAGGCCTGGGAAAATAAAAAAAAAGTAGGTACCAGACAAGCCTCTCTGAGGAGGTAAATCGACAACCAAGGGACTACTGCTGAAAAGGCCCTTTCACACATAGCCACCCACCAGACCTCATTTGCAGTGGCACTCGGAGAATGTCTCAATGCAGGGAAAGTATATGTGGGAAGAAGCGATCCTTCAGATACTAAGGATCCCAAACTGTCTGTGAAGAGCTTTAAAGGTTAAAACTAGCACTTTGAATTGGGTCTGGAGATGGACCAGAAGCCAGTAAAGGAGACGAAGCACTGCATAATATTTTCATAACACCCGGTCCAACTCTTGCAGCCATATTCTGTACCAACTGAAACTTCTGAACTGTTTTCAAAGGCAGCTCACATACAACACATTGCAATAATCCAGACCGGATGTTTAGCATCATGTTAGTGATACATTTTGTGAATTATAGTTGTACATCTTGGCTAGACAGTAAATGAATTATCTCAAACAGGATTATCAGATTTGAATAAAAATGGTTACTTAACAAGGGGAGAGCTCATTTAGAAGTACATAATCCAAAGATTTGCCATCCTGGTCACAAGTAACCAGGGAATCAGCCCTTGATATATTGTGACAAAATGCAATGAAGAATAAAATTTTTAAGACACCTAAAGACCTGTCCACTGCAATGTATAATTGTCTACTGCAATATACAGAATTGTACCCCTTGTACTAAATGGGGTACTACATTTTAATTATAAAAATATGCATTATTTTCTATGGGAAGAAGTGGAGGCCACAGGACAAAGACCGAAGCAAAGCAAAAATATTTCTATGAGAAAGTTACCAACAGGAATGAGAATTCCAGCAGGAGCCAAGTGCAGAGCTCTCTGTCAATAAGCATTCAGTCAGAAAAAGTTGGTCTGCTTTAAAGAAGAGGAATAATTTCTGCATGCTAACAGGTTATTTAGCAACCTGGTAAATAACCTGATAGAAGGAGAAGAATAAAATATTGGCAATTAACACCCCAGCGCTGCAGTCAAAGACTGCAGAGAAAGCTCTCCTGAGGCACCCACAAAGGTGGTCGAAGAAGAGCTGGGGAATAGGCGGAACCCTCTAGTAGCATGCGCAGTAGGGCGGTGGGGGAGGGGCTCCCATCTAAAATCCTCAGCTTTGGAAGCTTCCCGAAATAGGCTCCATTAACAAGATGTACTGTTGTTTGTTTACAGAAGAAAAATTTTAAAAGCAAAAGATATAAAAACATAATATGGCTGGGCCAGGGAGGTGATCAATGCCTCTTTATGGGAAGGAGTGGTCCCAGGCTGCTTGAAAGCAGCAGTGGTGAGGCCACTACTGAAGAAACCCTCTGTGGACCCGGAAGATCTTAATAACTTTAGGCCAGTGGCAAATGTTCCTTTCTTGGGCAAGGTCCTTGAGCAGGTGGTGGCCAACCAGCTCCAGGCGCTCTTGGATGAGACTGATTATCTGGGTCCATTTCAATCGGGGTTCAGGCCTGGTTTTGGCATGGAAACAGCTTTGGTCACCCTGTATGATGACCTTTGTCGGGAGAGGGACAGGGGGAGTGTGACCCTATTGATACTCCTGGATCCCTCAGCAGCTTTCGATACCATTGACCATGGTATCCTTCTGGAGCGGCTGTCTGAGTTGGGAGTGGGGGTACTGCATTGCAGTGGTTCCGCTCCTACTTGGATGGATGGCTCCAGAAGTTGGTGCTTGAGGAATATTGCTTGGCCCCGTGGACTCTCCAGTATGGAGTCCCACAGGAGTCGGTCTTATCCCCCATGCTATTCAACATCTACATGAAACCGCTGAGTGGGGTCATCTGGAGTTTTGGAGTGCGCTGTCATCAGTATGCTGATGACACGCAGCTCTATTTCTCATTTTCATCTTCAGCAGGTGAGGCTGTGGATGTGCTGAACTGGTGCCTGGCTGTGACAATGGACTAAGGGCTAACAAACTGAGGCTCAATCCAGAAAAGACTGAGATGCTGTTAGTGGGTGGTTCTTCTGACCGGATGGAGGGTGTTCAACCTGTTCTGGATGGGGTTGCACTCTCCTTGAAGGAGCAGGTTCATAGCTTGGGGGTTCTCCTTGAGCCATCTTTGTCACTTGAGGCTCAGGTTGTCTCAGTGGCACGGAAGTGCCACCTACCAGCTTTGGCTGGTGGCCCAGCTACGCCCTTATCTGGACAGGGATAGCCTGGTTTCAGTAATCCACGCTCTAGTAATCTCAAAGTTCGATTACTGCAATGCAATCTACAAGGGGCTGCCCCTGAAGACTGTTCAGAAGCTGCAGCTTGTGCAAAATGCAGCGGCCAGACTAATCACTAGGACCAAAAGGTCCAAACATATAACACCTGTTCTGGCCCGCTTGCACTGGCTGCCTATATGCTTCCGAGCCCGATTCAAGGTGCTGGTTTTGAGCTATAAAGCCCTACACGGCTTGGGACCACAATACCTGATGGAACGCCTCTCCCAACCACAATCTACCCATACACTACGTTCAACATCTGGGGCCTTCCTCCAACTGCCACATCCACGTGAGGCTCAGAGGGCAGCAACAAGGGGGAGGGCCTTTTCTGTGGTAGCCCCCCAACTGTGGAACAAGCTCCCCTCAAGGCCCACCTGGCGACAACTCTATTATCTTTTCGGCACCAGGTTAAGACTGCTCTCTACGTTGAGGCTTTTAATAATTAAATGGTATACAGCAGGGTGGTAAATTGTTTTTAGCAGTCGTGTTTTAACTTGGCAGTGATATTTTTTAAAATTGGTTTAAAATTTTTATAATGTTTTATTGTTTATATTTTTAAATGTATTTTATTGTATTTTTTAATTGACTGTAGTACACCGCCCAGAGAGCTTCAGCTATTGGGCAGTATAGAAGATGAATGAATGAATGAATAAATAAATAATATATGAAGCCATAAAACATGGTTTCCCATTATGTGCACTGATACTAACGATGGTTCACGCTAACTAGGGGAGCCCTCTTAATCAGCGTTTGACATCAGAGTTTGAAATGAGTTTGCAAAGCCTGGATAAGGAAGAACCTGGCTAGCAGAAACCATAGTTAACATACATAATTGATTAAGACAAACAAGAAGGGAAGAGGACATTTGCTCTGGAGAAGGTAGAGATAACATGTGTTTCGAAAACTGGCACTCAATTTGCAGAACTTGGTTGCTGGGAGCCAGTGTTACATTTGTAGTAGATTCCAGAGAATGCCATTGGTCAGGGGAAGGCAGACTTCAAGCTCAGTGGTTCTACTTTGTTTTTTTTACTAGACCCCCTAGATACACCAACTGGAGCCAGGAGCAAAATGATAGCTCAGGAGCATTATTTATTATATTTATGAGTTGCTGTAGAACAAAAAAATAATAATCCTCAGAGCGATGAACAATAAGTACAAAATTTAATTAAACACTAAAATCAACAAGTAGAAAGCAGATCAAACAGTACAAATTACATACTGAACTCCATGAGCCACACACTGGGATAACCTACATACATGAAAACAAATCTACATCTGTATTGGTCAGGGATTCTAAAATCATAGACCTAAAAATGGCTATTTAAAACAATTAGGAATTGGAGAGGCTTGCTGATCTATGGGAAATCATGCGGAGAGTAGATCCCTATCTCCCCACCCCTGCCATAGGTCCGAAGTGACTATGCACTCTTCTTCTTTAATCTACTATCAGAGCTAAGGGTGAATGTTACAAAGCTTTGTTTTGTCTAAAATCAGGGATGGGTAACTTGTGGCCCTCCAGATGTTTTAGCCTACTATTCCCATGATCCCTCACTATTGACTATGCTGGCTAGGGCTGATGTGAGCGGTAGGCCAAAACATCTGGAGGGCCACAAGCTGCCCACCCAGGGACTAAATTATGCTTAGAAAATGCACATTATAAAGTCAAAAAATGAAAATCCCTACTCTGCAAAAACTACTAGGCAAAAAGGTTACCAATTAGCAGGGTGAAATGCAGTGGTGTAATATAGCTTGCTTTGTAGGAAATAGTCTTGGTAGAAGAAATGTTTATTTCGCCACTCTGCAGTGCTCTTTTTTAAGAAGTTGTTGTATGAACAGTTTTAACATCTGTAACTGGTATGAGAAGAGCCAGATGCAGGCTTCCAGTGGGGGAAAAGTTACTGCTCAATAGTCACTTCTTTTCTTGCCGAGACAGGAAAAAATAAATTGTATATCTTGATATTAAATATTGATCAAGTTTAATGGCAAGGCAAGTTAGTTCTATAGCAGCAACTTCTCAGGGAAGGCCTTTGTTAATGATCCAATGACCTTGCTGCACAGAGGAATTCTGAACAACTTAGTGACCATTTCAGATCTGCTAAGCTTATTAAAACTGAAGTAAGAAACAAAAATAGAGACTGCATTATGTGACATCTAAAATATTTTCATTGCTAAGATGAGGGAAATTTATAAAAGTTTAAGAACGTCCATGTTTAATAGATTATTATGCTACGTGGGAAGGGATTTTTTTTAAAAAGTAGGAATACTACACAGGCTTGTTAAACATTTTGTGAGAAATATGTGAGCTAGAGTAGGTACGGTAGTAGTGCCTGGACTATGCCCAGAATTCACCTCATTACATTTGAGAATCTTTAGTCAGGTTAAATAAATATTCAAGGCCTGGAACAAGGCTTTTGCCCAAAGTACTATTTCAGAGGCAGATGCCATCTGGCCCAAGAGAATAGTTCTCATTCAATATACCGAAACACGGATAAAACACACTCCAAATTTAGTACTAAAATCGACCTGCAAGGAAGGAATATTTTATGATGGTGTCAGATGGCTCTTTTGTAACTAATAAAGATGCAATTCAAATATTTCACATATTCTGACATCAGGTCCTGCCAGATATAAAATAAAATGCTGAGAAATGGATGTACATTCATACCGTTCTGTCTCAGTCAAGTTGCTGGAATGTCCATTATGATCATAAATACACTAGCAGTTGACAGGAAGTTCAATAGGAGAAATAGATATTGTAAGTACACTCTCCAACTCCAAATATGAAGAAATGGTCATGACAGCTCCCTCTGGGATTATGAACAGATACTCCTAAACTTCAGGTGCTGCTGTCAATACTGAGAGGCTACCCACACTATAGATGTTTTTTGTGCTTTAAATGATCTTTCATTTGTCAAAGGACAGCTCAAGCAATGTACCTTATGTTCATTGTTCTATACCCCCCAACCCTGACCTGCCCAAGAAAAGCACAGGGCACAGAGATTTCATTGAAGGAATTTATCTGTATCTGGCGCTTAGAGCAGAGCTATATGGTCTTACAGATGCCAAAATTAGTATTACACTCTCTACTGGACATTAGCAATATCCTTAACAGCCCTTCTCCCAATTGCATGAATTTATGAGGGGCAGAACAACAGAGTGAATTTTTTCTTGCACTAATAAGAACTGATGCAAAATACTGCCACACAATGAATGCTGGCAAATTCAAACATATAGACCCAGTTCACATGTCACAGCAGTAATTCTTAGGTTGTTTAATCCAGGAATTGCAGAGACAAGCAAAGCATGCAAGCTGTGTGTTGTTGTTTCTACCCTGTTCCTGGGTTGTTTTGTGATGTGCAAACCTGGAAACTCTGGGTTGTTCATGGGTTGAACAACCCAGAGTTAACCCAACAATTGTCCATAGTCTGTTGTTAGGTTAACTCTGGATTGTTTAACCTATAAACAACCCAGAGTTTCCGGGTTGTTCAGGGAACTCCTGGGTTGTTAACTGAAAGCGGACATGATGAATGCATGGGAAGCAGCATGCTCATTGCTTTGCTCATCCCTAGCAATTCCTGGGTTAAGCAATCCAGGAATTGCTGCTGTGATGTGCAAAACCAGGTCATAAACATTGGATACAAAAGCATCATGATTTTTTTAAAATAGAAAAATTATACACTAAAGACATTTATTATTCTTTATTTGAGGGGGTGTGTTTGAGAGCTCATAACTAAAGGCTTTGGCTTGTATCTTTGTTAATGTTGTGGTATTTGGTCATTTTAGAAGCTACGTTTATAGGTATAAAATAGGTATATTTTAAGCATAAAATACCTAAGTAATTGTGCTTAGGATTGTAGGCTCAGTTAGATAAACGTAAGCTGGAAGTCAGTCAGTCAAAAAAGTTAAAGCTTTCTTTAAAACAGTGTGGATTTACCAGTTTAAAGGCAGTTTCAGAACTGGAATCTCACAGAAAAGAAACATCTAGTTATTCAAATAGTGATTATGACTAAGGGCAAATCACTGCAGAAAGAGAGCACATTACACTGTATCAAACACAGGACGCTAAGCTATTAAACCCCAATTAAATCCTCCCTCGGGGAACACCAGGTAGAGTGAAGATTGTGCACACATCTTAATATTTTCTGACATCATTAAAAAAATATATGAAACTGTAATTCATATATTCCTTTTATGCAAATAATTCTAATCTGTTTTGACGTTTTTGCAAATATGGCCCCACATACTGTTGATCTGTTAACTGTTTCTTCTTACAACATCTCCTTACTAGCTGGGGTGATGAAGTGTTTTGGCAACCACATGCAACCTGGAACCTTTTTGGAGAGGTTGCTTACCTGTAACTGTGGTTCTTTGAGTGTCATCTCTGCGCCTGTGCTGAGACCATCTTGGGAAAGTTCTATAGCTGAGGAAAGTTCGGTGGGAGCCCCTCCCCCATCATGTGTGCTCCTTAGCATGGCTCCCGCCCATTCCCTCGGTTCCCTGAAACTGCCTATTGTGGCCCCGGGACCAAGGAAAAATCATCGACATCAACGTTGGTCCTGACAGCGATACTATGAAAGGAGTGCCCAACCTTCTACAGCAGTCCTATCAAAATCGATAGTGACACCAAAGCGGGGATGGAGGGCGGGTTATGTGAATGCATGGATGACCACTTGAAGAGCAACAGTTACAGGTGATGGCTACTAATTTTTTATTTATCTATTTATCATATTTATACCCCGCCTTTTTTCCTGCAAGGAACCCAAGGCGGCTTAAATAATCCTCCTCCTCTCCATGTTATCCTCACAACAACCCTGTGAGGTAGGTTAGGCTGAGAGTCAATAACTGGCCCAAAGTCACCCAGTGAGTTTCATGGCCAAGCAGGGACTAGAACCCAGATCTCCTGAGTCCCAGTCCAACATTCTCACCACTACGCCACACTGGAATGCAGTCTTCCAGATGAAAAGGAGGTCAGTAGTCGCCATTGGTTCGAAGGGCTTAGATTGTAGAGCCTTAAGGACAAGACTAAGAGTGAAGAGTGTGCCGGTGATGGGATTCGGATGGTATGCAGAGATGGCCACCAGGTACACCTTTATGGAGGAAAATTTCAGCCCCTTAGACACCAAGAAGTGAAGAAACTCCAGAACGAGTTTGATGGAGGAAGTAGTTGGGTCATCCCGACGAGCATGACTGAAGGTGGAGAATTTATCCCACTTCCGTTGGTACGACAGACATGTGGATGGCTTGCATGCCACTGTCAACACTGCTCGTACCCCATCGGGGAGACCCGAGGGACAGTCCATTAACAGATCCACCAAGCTGTGAGATAGAGTACCGTCAGGTCTGGGTGATGAATCCTGCTGTGGTCCTGAGATAACAACGTCGGAGTTGATGGAAGAGCTCGATACTCGCCTTTGGAGAGGCGAAGAAGGGGCGCAAACCAAGGTTGCCACGGCCACCAAGGAGCCACAAGGATGCAATTCATGCAGTCCAGTTGAATCTTGGCCATGACTCTGGTCAGTAATGGTACAGGAGGGAACAGATAGAAGAGGGCTCCTTGCCACTGTAGGAGGAAGCCATTTGTCAAAGACTGTGGGTCCCGACCCGCCCAGCTGCAAAATGACTGGTGTGCGATGTTTTCTGCAGTGGCAAATGGATCCATGGTTGGAGTCCCTCATTCTTCGAATGGGAGAGACCGGAGTTGAGGATCGAGTTGCCATTCATGCAATTCCCAGGAGGCCCTGCTGAAGGCATTTGCTAGGATATTGTCCTTGCCAGCTATGTAAATCACAATGAATGACATCCGTCTCTCGATGGCCATCGAAGAGGTGGAGGATACGGTTGGTTAGTCTGGTGGAACACGTCCCGCCTTCCCTGTTCAGGTAGGCGACGATGGTGGTACTGCCCATCACCACTTGGATTTTTCTGCCCGTGAGGGAGGACTCTAGAGCCCGTAAGGCGTTCCAGATAGCTCTCAACTCCAAGGCATTGATATGACCCTGATGAGGCCAAACGCCTTGAACAGTATGGTTCCCACAGTATGTGCTCCTGCCTATCACCAAGGCATCCGTCGTGACAGTCACGGATGGTGGGACCGGGTTGACGGGAAGTCTGTTTGATAGATTGGTCTCTGACAACCACCACCGTAATGAAGACTTGATCCTGGTCAGGATACGGAGGTGAACTCTGCGTGCATTCCTCTTGGGGTCTAACTCCCTCAAAAACCAGCTCTGCGGTGGTTGCATCCATAAGTGGGCAAATGTGACCACCAAGATCGATGTGCCATAAGGCCGAGAAGGCGTAGAACAGCACAGGCTGTGCAGGAGACTGATTGGCAGATCTTTATTGCGAAGGTAAGCAGAACTGTAACTCAGTCCGGAGGCAGAAATGCCCTGCCTGCTCGGGTATCTGCAATGGCTCCAATAAACTATATCTTTTTCACAGGTTTCAAAACAGACTTCTTCGGGTTCAGGCAAAGGCCGAGATCTTTCAGAACCGACAAAGTCGCCTGAAGAGAGTGCCGGAGACGATCCTTCATGGAGTCCATCAGAAGCCAATCGTCGAGGTATGGAAAGAGCTCTATACCCAGGGTCTGAAGGTAAGCACAAACTACAGCTAAACAGTTAAAAAAAAAAACCCTGGAGGCGGTGGAGAGGCTAAAGGGCAGTACGACGAACTGGTAGGCCTGATGACCAATGCTGAACCGGAGAAACTTCTGACTCGCTGGGCGATGTGAAAATAGGCATCCTGAAGGTCGATGGATGCCATCCAATCAGTCCTGCAAAGGAGCAGCAGGATCGACTGGAGGACCATGGGGAACTTCTTCAGTGTTATGAAGAAGTTCACCGCGCGGAGGTCCAGGATCAGTCGAAGCCCTCCATCCCTTTTTGGCACCGTAAAATAGCAAGAGTAGAGTCCCTTGTGAGAGTGAGCTGGGGGAACCGATTGAATCGTGCCGTTTTGAAGTAAGAACGTGACCTCTTTGTACAGAAGAGGGCTGTGTTGTCCGGATGCCAAGAAGGGGGGGGGAGAGCATCGAACTCAATCCTGTACCCATTGCAGACGACGTTCAACATCCAGCATTCTGTTGTTATCTTCGCCCAGGATTCGATGTAGCAGGACAGGTGGTTTTGACACCCTGGTTGTGGATACGACAGAGCAGGCAGAATTGGCAAGTCAAAGACGGTGTTGGCTATTATTTCCTCCTCTGCGGGAGCTTCTCATTCGTGGCTGTGTGAATGATCGCCTTGAAGGTTGAAGCTGCTGCCCACGAGGTGGACAATCCTGCACCTGGTGAGTTGAGAAAGAGGACTGAAACGGAGCAGAGAAAGATGGGTGTTGGGAACACCTCCTCTGGCGATAGGACCTGGGCTGACGTTGTGGCTGAGGCCCATCTTCCTTGCATTCACCCTTGCCTTTTCGATGGTGTCATTGGTAGATGAACTGAAAAGTCCATCCCCATCAAAGGGTAAATCTTCTATGCATGCCCGTACCTCTGGAGTGAGGGAGGTGGATCGTAGCCAAGCATGCCGGCAAAGGGCTACTGCTCCAGTGAGTGAACGTCTATGGCAGTCTGCCTGGTGGTGCGTCGTGTTGATTTGTTGGTGCGAAAGACTGGAGGCCTCAGACAGGAATACCCGCGCCAGTTTTCTTTTATCGTCGGGTAGTGAATTACTCAGGGTAGCCATCTTCTCCCACAGGAAGAGCTGGTATCTCACCATCGTGGCCTGGTAATTGGCCACCTGAAGTCCAAGAAACTGAAACTGAACCCCGACAAGACTGAGGTACTTCTGGTGGGGGACAAGGGGAGGTTAGGGGATGTTGACCTGGTGCTGAATGGGGTACATTTACCCCTGAAGGACCAGGTCCGCAGCTTGGAGGTCATTCTAGACTCCCAGCTGTCCATGGAGGCTCAGGTATCAGCTGTGAGCCGGGCGGCGCTGTATCAACTCCATCTGATACGTCAGCTGCACCCCTACCTTCCTAATCATCTGCTCCCATCAGTGGTTCATGCCTTGGTCTCCTCTCGCCTAGACTACTGTAATGCGCTCTACGTGGGGTTACCCTGGAAGACGGTTCGGAAGCTACAGCTGGTACAGAACGCAGCGGCTTGCCTGGTTAAAGGCAGCCGCCGGCGGGACCACATCACGCCAGTGCTCAAGGAGCTGCACTGGCTACCAGTTGCTTGCTGAGCCGAATTCAAGGTGTTGGTTTTGACCTTTAAAACCCTATACGGCTCCGGTCCAGTCTATCTCAAGGAGCGTCTCCAGCAACACCAAGTGGGCCGCTCAACAAGATCTGCCACAGACGGCCTTCTCCTTGTCCCTTCAGCCAGAGCAGCTAGACTGGTGGGGACGAGGAAGAGGGCCTTTTCTGTGGCGGTCCGCCGTTCAGTAAAAACCTGGCTGTTCAGGCGGGAATATGGGGTGGGTTAAGATTTTTTTAAAAAATTTTACAATGTTTTAATTGTATTTTATCTTGTTTTTAGCCTATGTACATCGCCCAGGGTGGCCGGTTGCCGGCCAGATGGGCGATTAATAAATGTTAATAATAATAATAATAATAATAATAATAATAATATTATAATAATAATAATAATAGAACTGGATGAGTAGACCTGTCTGCCAAAACTGTCCAGTCCCTTCCCTTCCTTATCAGCTGGCATTGAGTGTCTCCTGCCCATCTTAGATTGTGCTGACTCCACTATTATGGAGTTGGGTACCGGATGGGAGAAGAGGAATTTTGCATCCTCTTCTCACCCCCGATACATTGTTTCTAGCCGATTTGCAGTCGCTGGAGTCGTCTTCCAAGTTGACTTAACCATGTCAAGGAGTGTTGGAAGAAACGGGATCAAAGTCAGAGTAGAAGCCGATGACTTTACGACACTGAAGACAGGATCCTTTGACGAGGGTTCTTCAACACACATCTCAATCCCTAGGGCTTGAGTCATCCACTGAACGTGTTGAACAAAGGTGCCCAAGTCTTCGGAGGGAGAGATTGCCACCTTGGACTCGATCACTAGATCCGGAGATGAGGAGTCTGGTGTATCTTGGGCAGAAGACCTGGTGTCGGAGACATAGTCTTCTGGTGAAGAACGATCCCTATGGGAACTGTCAGGGCCAGAGGTTCTTTAGAAGAGGACCCCGTGGGATGTTCCGTGGTGGACCGTGGAGACCTGGATTGTCTAGGTCGTTTTGGTGGTGGCTGGTCCTGATGGGAGGCTGCCCAGGAGGGGGTTCAGGATCAAGACCAGGACTGATGGCGGCTGTAGTAAGAACAATATTGAGGCCATGGGGCATCGTATCCTCTCCAAGGAGACTCCCTTTGATAAGGACAACAGTAGTCCCTTGTATGATAAAATGCCGATATATATGAGGCTGATGAATACCGAGAGTCGAGGTCGTACAGTGGGGAGCGGGACCAAGAATGTCAATCGCGATCCTCCCTACAGTAGCGATGGTAGTGATGGAAGCTGGGTGATAGATGACGGACGACATGAGCAGGGGCCACATCCAAGAAAGCTTGAGATCGAGCCCAGTCCTGTTCCCTGGATGTGGAGCGACAGGGTGAGGCCAGAGTCGAGGCGGAGGCCTCCTGATGTTGAGTCCCATGGTATGGGGATTCCACAATCTTGCCCACCAACATGGAGCTGGAGGGGCCTTCGAGGTCGGAGATTTTGAGTGTGTCCGATCGGATTCGATGGGTGTCGCATTCGGCCGAGTAAGTTGTGGCTCTATCATTGATATTGATGGTTGTGGGGGAAGGACCCTTGGAGACCGAAGGAGCGGGTGACTTATGCTTCCCCTTCTCCTTGCTTTCCTTGCGCATCATAGCCTCATAGCCTCCTCTCAAGCCTTCTTCATGAGCTTCCTTGCCAGGCGGGCCTCTAGAGACTTGCCTGCGGTAGGGGGGCAAGAGGCGGTCGCTAGCGGTGTTCTCGGCTTCAGTGGAGAAGGCGGAACCTGCTCTGAGGGTTCAGCAACGGCTTCTAGGGCCCTGTGCCACAGAGCGGCCTTTAGTTTGTCGGCGCAATGTTTCCTCGCCTGCCGTGTAAAGGCTTGACAATGGTGGCAAGCATCAACCTTATGGCCCTCTCCCAGGCAGATGAGACACAGGGAGTGCCTGTCTGCGGTAGGCAACTTCGCCCCACAACGACACACTTCTGAAAGGCCACTTTTAACGGCATATTCCGGATATAGGAGAGACAGAGTGAGGAGAAGAGAACATATATATTCTCCTTCTTCGTTTTTTATGAGAAAGACGAAGAGAAAAGATGAAGGAAAGGATTAGAAGAGAGAAGAAACACTCAGTCACAATTGAAAGAGGAGAACTTTCCAACTCCGACTAGCCGCAATGACGGTCGAAGAGGAACTGAGGAAACGGGAAGAAGCCGCTCTAAGGAGCACATGCAACAATGGGGGAGGGGCTCCCGCCTGATTTTCCTCAGCTGTAGAACTTTCCCGAGCGGCCTCAGCGCAGGCACAGAGCCCATGTGTGTGATGCACAGCGACTACGAGGAAGAAGAGATGGAAATGAAATCTATGAAATCTATGAAATAGCAGGGGCTGCAAGACTGCAGAGAGATACAGGTGAATTCCCTGATCTTCTACTCCACCTGTGAGTCTTTTCTAGTCTGATCTATTTAGTGGGTGGGACAGAATGAAATATTAACCCCACTGTTTCTCAATAAAATCATAATAGATATATACTCAATGTCAGCAAAATAAAAGCTCAGTCAGATAGAAACTCTTATGCGCAGGAGCAGCAGAAGGGGAAGATTACTGCAATACTTCATAATGCTAAACATAAGAACCTAAGAATAGCTCAGCTGGATCAGCCCAAGGGTCCATCACGTCCCATTTCCTACAGTGACCAGCACACTCTTCTACCATACAATGAGCTACAATTAATTCGCGACACAAAATCATTAATAATTATAAGCACTCAAGGAAAGCATTAACGTGTAGATGTAATGTGTCCTATGAATGATAGGCCAGTTAAAACTGCCTTTATTACTACTGGACTACCAAGAGATAGTCCCTCCAGGCAGACTTCCCTCTGGGTTTCAGATTGTCTTGGTCCACATCAATATTTAATTTCTAAAACAAGAAATGCCCCATGCCAAGGCTGGGTAGGCAGATGGCTTCAGCACTGGGTCCATCAGCAACACAATGCCGAGGGCCCACTTGAGTCTGGCACCATCCCTGTGTGAAGTGCTTTTGAACACTCAAGAACACTATACAACAAATATCATTATTATTTTCACATTCTGTGATTTCCCCATTCCTACATGCTCAACTCCTATTCCAAACACGAAATAGCTTTTGTCAGTGTCAAATTATAAATGACACTAAACATGTCACTTGGAAACATGTCACGTGTTTAAAAAAAAACCAAATGGTAATAGGTGCAGCCCCTACCCCAATTTTCATTGGGACTGCAGCATAGAGGGAGGGGAGGTTTAGTCATTTCTTCCCCAGTCACTCACAATCCCAACAAAAATTGCCCCCAGGCTACTATTACCCTTAGAAAAAAAGTTTCCACTTGTGACAAGATCTTTTTCCCCTAAGGCTCATAGCAGTATGAGGGGTGGGGAGAGGAGATTTTCACTGGGAATAGTTTGGGAGGGAAGGGTTAAAACTTCCCTCACCGCACACTACAGTTCTGATGAAAAACATCCACCCCTATGCCTACTATTAAATTTTTCAAAACCCTGATAAGCTTCCAAGTGATGCATTTAGTATCACCTGTAGTTATGGCCCTCAGCTCATTCAAACATGACCAACACACACAGTTTTTGTAATTTTTTAACACATAATATATGGCAAGCAGATATCTTAATATTCCCCTTCAAAAATTATATGCAGTGCAACACATTCCCAGTCAGCAATGGTGGTAACTTTCTCGTGTATTCCCTAATTAACTTTTAACTAAGAATAAAAGTCAACCATACACCGTTACCAAAGGAAAGCCATAGCGTATGATCTGTAAACAAATCTAATAACCTAGCTGATTACAACAGACCTTTAGACTTAAATATCTTATGGACCCTTACACACAGAGAAGATGTCATTAAACCTGATTAAAACTGCCATTTACTCAAATTGCTTATCTAATGGCTGAGGAAAACAAGAACCCACAATTCCCTCTTCAACATAAACAGTGAATTGGACTTCTGCCCCCAACCTTCAGCTGAAAAAGGAAGCAGATTGCTAATCAGAATCTTCAAAATCAAATCTCTTTTTTAAAATGATGCATTTGCATGATCACAGTACTTTATCTAAGGGACATGTTATGAAGAACGAACAGCAGTTGTATGCATTCAGGCACACTGAGTTAGGCCAAGTTCCATAACAAGGAAAAAAAGAGGAAAGGGTTCCAGGACTGAACACCTTGCTTTCTGTATTTCCAAGACAACATTCAAACCACTGGCAGCCACATAATATCAATATCCCAGATTTCACTTCACTCAGATATCAGGGCCAAGATAGGTTCTACCTAAAGCAGAAAACTCTCCGATCCCCCCCCCCCCCAATCGTTGGGAAAGCAACACAGAACAGCACTGACAGATGGCCTCTTCCATCCATCCTCCCTGCAAAGGACTTTATGCTGGAACCGGACTTGTCCACAAATTAGTCTGAAGGGAGTTGACAGATACTTTGCACTTCAATCTTTCAAAAGATCAAAAATGTGATATTTCAGAGGAAAAAAAGAGTACTGGCAAATGTTTCCCAGAGAAGAAAAGCTTGCCTGGAAGCCCCTGTTCCCAGTCCTACTAATATTGCCTCTACCCATGGCACACAAATGGCATTTTCAGCTGGACAGATTTAAGCTTTTCAAAGGTGCTGAACTGCTTCAATCTCCAAGTATGGAAACTAACTAAAAACCAGGCTAAGACATAGTACTTCAATGTCAGAGTGTCGACACTTTGGCAGATGAGCTAACAAGAAGTGTTGCATCCCATTTCTCCTGCAAGGTGGAACTATAAGATTGCAACAACATAGAGATCCTGCGAATACCCTTTAAAAATACTGAGGTAAGAGGAAGAGAAAAAAGTGCCTGTGCATTCTGTCCCCACTCTTTCCCCCCACCGGCTACAGCCAGTTTTACCACACAGCAGATGCAGGAAAAGGGTGGGCAAAGGGACAGGTGGAGGCACTCAGTGTAAAGCTCAGAAGCTGCACTCTCTCCCACAGCCTCTTAACATTTAAAGAAGGGGCTGTGGCTCAGTGGCAGGGCACATGATTTGCTTTCTATGCGGAAGGTCCCAGGTTCAATCCCCGGCATACCCAGGTAGGGCTAGAAAAACTCCACCCTGAAACCCTGGAGAGCTGCTGCCAGCCAGTGTCAACTGTACTGTGGGCTGGATGGACCCATGGTCTGACTCAGTATAAGGCAGCTTCTTATGTTCCTGTGTTTAGAAGATACAGACAGGATCACTTACCGTATGTGGCAAACCTGCATTCAGCTGCCTTGTACTCCAGAATTCAGCGATTATCAACTGAATTGAGGAAAGACAGCTACCTTTTCATGTGAGTAAGTCCACAAACAGGGTGGGGATAGGGCAAAGACAAACTAGGATTGAGTGATTGTGCTTTGTCCTTGAGAATGCACTAGGTGAATGGATGATGATTAGGGCAGCCACTTATGCACTGCCAAAACGGAGGAAACACATCACCAAAAGAGGACACAGATCTGCATACATTTTGCATGTGTTAATGTATACGTATAGATGCAGATTTAGAAAGAATTACTATAATTTCAATAGAAATACAAATACATCTCACCATATTAGGGAAGTATGACCATGTAACTTGTGTGCCTCCCTGTTCAGTCTGTTTTTCAGGTGCGGACTGCTATGGGCATTTTCATGGCTTCTACTCTGCCTTCTTATTATGGTTCCTTATATTTAAACTGGACAGCCCTTCAAATAGGGGACACCTTCAAATAGAGGACTGTCCCCTGACAACCATTCAAATAGAGGAATTGTCCTCTGTAAAGTAGGGCACATGACAATCCTAATTCTTGTTTAAGCCTTATTCCTGGAAAACCTAACTACGGTACTTCAAACTTCCTTCCCTCCAACATTAGAAGGCCTACCCTAAATACTGTGCAACCCATCTTCTTTTTCCTGACAGCTGGTCTCACAGATGGAGTCAAGAAATGCCCTTTCCAAACCAAAGTAGGCCTGAACATTTTCCTAATTGTCCAATCTCTCTCACAAGATGTTACTCTTTTAAGTTATTACAAGTCAATTAACTGCAATAGTTTTCACCAACCATTTTTTTTCTTATTCAGATGTAATATGCAGTTGCTTTGCACTAAGTAATCTACTGATTCTCCTGCAGCTCTCTCACACCACACACACAATTTCCCTTATCCATATGCATTACGTCAATCCTAAATTTAGGTTACAAGCTTTTTAGTGCAGGGACCATGTCTCTTTATGCCTTCTGTGATGTGCCTAGCGCACCTTTGGGTGCTATTAAATAAAAAACAACAAAACAGGCTTTGATACTAAAACACAGGACGTATAAAGACACAAACCTGATGGTGCGTAGCTGGCATATGCAAATGCATTGCTTCTATCTCTGAAGTTCTACATTATTAAAAAGCTCATATTAAACTGGAGAGAATAAAATTAAAAATTACTACTTTGGAAGTATACACCATGCATACAAACATCATTAAATAAGTAGCAACAGATACTAGGCTTGCAACAGGATAACATCCCCACTTCGTGGCCAGGTGTTAAGCAGAAAGACAAAGGCCCAGTTTGGATATACAATTCCTGGACTTGTTAAAACACAGTTTAACAAGCAATAGGACTGTGTGCTCCTTTCTTGCCACCTCCCTTTCTCAGCACTTACCGTACATTCTGGTTTAATTAATTACGTTAGTCATCACACCCAAAAAATGGGGAGCTGTGGTTAGTTTATTAACCAGAATCTTAAACATACCGTACTTCAAACTGTGAGGAGGGCATGGGGAGCAGCAAAGGGATGTGCTGCCCTGTCATTCATTCTTGGCTGCTCAGCTATGGTTTAGCAAGCTTGGAATGGTCCCTCCAAATCAGGCCAAACTGGAAAGACTTAATAACTTAGCAGCTAAGGTGACAATGTTACCTAGGAAAGAGCTGAAGCTGTAGATACCAACTGACTGGGAAGCAAAGCATAAGGCTACTAATGTTGGGTCAGGTCAGATGCAAGAGAATCTCTTGAAGGTGAAGCAGAATGATTTTGAAGGTCAGGAATGGAATAGCAGGCAACAATGAGAAAAACCTTAAGAGACCTGGTTGAGAGCTTGAGGCCACAAAAGGAGTATGGAAGAATTATGGAGCCTGAAAAGCTCAAAAAGATTCTACAATATGTAAAGCCTGGGAAGACAAACTTGGAGGAGGAGGTTGACAGACAGCAAGCCAAACTAAGAAGGAATCCAGAAGAGGTTATTCAAGCCTATGCTTGTAGAAAGTCAGTTTCAAACTATATGCAGTAACTGCACTATCCATTCTTTTCATCATTATACCAGCTAATTCTAAAAATATAGCAATCGATCTTCAAGGTACCCTAGCTACTATTGGCCTTTAAATTCTACAGGTAATCCTTCAGTTTCTTTGTTCAAACAGGGGGTATGCACTATGTGAACTACCCGACTCTAACACTGGGGTAGAGTTCAGTATATTTCCCTACAAACACCTCTTCTAAACCAAGAGGGCTGCATATTGTCATGTATACTGCCACAATAGTGTGTGTGCATGGATACCAGAAGCCCCTAAAAAGGCTGCATATTGTCATGTATACTGCCACAATAGTGTGTGTGCATGGATACCAGAAGCCCCTAAAAAGGCTTAACATGAAGCTGGCTAAATTTATTTATTTATTTATTATATTTATACCCCACCTTTTTTCCTGCAAGGAACCCAAGGCGGCTTACATGATCCTCCTCCTCTCCACATTATCCTCACAACAACCCTGTGATGTAGGTTAGGCTGAGAGTCAGTGACTGGCCCAAAGTCACCCAGTCAGCTTCATGGCTGAGTGGGGACTTGAACTCGGATCTCCCCAATCCCAGTCCAGCAATCTAACCACTACACCACTGGCTCCAGCGTGGTGGTACAGGCCAGGACTAGAAAGTTCTGGGCTAGACAGACCTGCAGGTACAGCAGTTCCTTATGGACATCTACCCCAGATTGCTCCCACACTCTGGAGATCCGGGTTCTAGTCCCCGCTCAGCCATGAAGCTGACTGGGTGACTTTGGGCCAGTCACTGACTCTCAGCCTAACCTACATCACAGGGTTGTTGTGAGGATAAAGTGGAGAGGAGATCATGTAAGCCGCCTTAGGCTCTTTGGAGGAAAAGGTGTAATATAAATGTAACAAAAACAAACAAACAAACAAACAAACACATGCAACATAAAGCCTGAGAACCACATGCAGCTCCCTCCCCATTTGCAGCCTACAGAAGAATTCCACGTCTCTTATTTGTGGCACTTTCTTACTTCTTTGTGAGACAATCTGTGGTTCAGACAGACCTGTCAATGATGCGATGGGAATAGGAAATACCTGTGCTATGTTCTCTATTGCTCCACCTCTTCCTGGATTCAGAGGTGCATGGTAGATTTGGCACTAGTTTTTTCCAGCCAGTTTTAGCCAGCCAACCGGCCATACTGCATGGCAAATTTATACTTTAGATTCCTGAAGGGGCTAGTTGTGCACATTATGCACAAACATGTGCAAGAGAGCCCCCAATGCCTTTGTTTTTATTAAGAAAAGCTGCTCCTTCAGAAGGGGGGGGGAATTTAGAGTGGAAAAGCAGTGAGGGAAGTGAGCGTTTACCTCCTTCTTCACCCACTGTTTCTCTGCTCCAAATGTCTCTGCTCTCATGGGCAAGTACAGGGAAACATGTTAGAGGTGTACATAATTATGCATGGTGTGGAGAAAGTGGACAGGGGGAAGTTTTTCTCCCTCTCTCATAATACTAGAACCCAGGGTCATCCCATGAAGCTGAATGGTGGGAGATTCAGGACAGATAAAAGAAAGAACTTCTTCACACAGTACACACTTAAACTATGGAATCCGCAACCACAAGATGTAGCAATGGCCACCAATTTGGATGGCTTTAAAAGGATATTAGACAAATTCATGGAGGATAAGGCTATCAATGGCCACTAGTTATGATGGCTATATATTGCCTCCAAGTATCAGAGACAGTATGCCTCTATATATCAGTCGCTCTAGAACGTAAGCAGGAGGGCGCTATGTTGTGATATGAATCACTTCACCAGCTGTAGCACACTATTTACACATGGAAAGAACAGAATGGCTGTAAACAAGTTTGTTATGTCTTTCTGGGTTCTCGTGTTTTTCGCATGGGAAGCCTAGACCGTGGGAGCATTATGAGCTAGTCACATGGTTTGTATGTTCTGATGACGTGCTAACTTGTTTTCTGTCTGAAGCCATCTTAGAGAGAGGCAGGACTGCTTTCTCTCTTCTCTTTTGTTCTTCTTGCTGGACTTTTGTCACTGCAACAATGTAACTTCTTTGCTGAGGTGGAGTGCAACGCTATTGCACTCATGTTCTACTTCTGGGTTTCCCATAGGCAAATGGTTGGCCACTGTGTGAACAGAATGCTGGACTAGATAGGCTTTTGGTCTGATTCAGCATGGCTCTTCTTATGTTCTTATGACATGACAGGGGCTTATAAAATTGAACAACGTAGAATAGAGAGTTGCTTCTGGGGATACTTGCCTGGTCATTTTTGGAAACAGACTGGGTGGACTGTTGGACTGATCCAGCAGGGCTCTTCCTATGCTCAAGATGCAGAGAGATGTGTGAGAACATAAAGGGGGGTAGCTGAGAGGTAGGGGTGCAGAGAGTAGGAGTATTCTATGAGATACAGAAAGGAAGACAGGATGATACAGAATGGATTGAAAAGGAAACAGTGAGTTAAAGATGCAAGAAAAATGTTTTCCCACAGCTAACATAGTAGTGTGTCCCTCCTGAATTAATGGAAATATAGAAGTGACTCTCTGAGTGATTCAAATTGTGCACCACTGAAGTAATCTGAGCAGTGAGTGGAACCTCTTCTATATATCCAGCATATGTCTCAATTGATTTCTTTCTATGGCTTCTCTTGAGATAGGCAACATGGTCAGGCATTCAAGCCTATGTGAGAGAAAAACAGTAACAGTACCAAGTGTATAGGTAAAGAAGTACCTTCCCAATGTATTACGAACACCAGACATTCTCCAGATAAAAATTATTCCACAGATCTAAAAACTGCACATAATAATCAATCAACACCCATATTTTTCCACTGCAATAATCTAAGTATCTACATACATCATCAGCATCTCTTTATTCTCTCAAAAGAAACAAGCAGTCTTTTTAAACATACAAATAATTCTATTTGTTCTTTTTGAGGTTACAAATATTTAGATGTATGTGGGTATTTAGATGATTTCGGTGAAAAGGTTTAGGTTTTCATTGGTTTTTTTAAGGAATTTTTAGATTTATGAAATGCTTTTTCATTGGAGAAAGGCTGTTTGAAATTAAGGATACTTTTTTGTCTACACAGCTGGTGCTGGTATTTTTCCTAATATTTTTTCACAGTTATCAGCTCCCTTTTGTCACTTCTGGTTAAGTATATACATATGGCCAAGGAGTTAGGGGTCAGGGAAGGTGCCTTGTCATGCCTCTTGAGGAGCTACCAGGGGCACATTATATAGTGCTTTCAGTAGGTTACAGAGTTGCTCTTGAATAAGGGAACCTGAACTTTAGTCCCTCTACTTTGATTTCTAAAACTACTTGCTATTCATTGTTTACTGAATGACAATAATCATGAGCGAAGGTTTGTCACTTTACAAACAGGGAGCAGGTTCCCTAATGGGAACAGGGATACTATCTTAACTTTGCTTCAGGCAACAAAATGTCTTGGACTGGTAATACTCCAATCTCTAAATGCAGCATGAACTCTGTGCTATCACACTAGGTCAAAGATTGCCTGCTTCAACTTTACTTTGGACTTTCTTCATTTATCATGCCTGTATTTCCTTATGCCATCAGACATTTACATAGCAAAACAGTTATTTGCATAATACACATGCCCTTCCATGTCAGTTGCACATTGTACTGAAAATATTGTCTGTGGACAGGAGCAGGCTTTCAACACATGTCAAAATCCCAATAGAGTACTCCTACCCACTCAGCTATACTATCAGGGTTCACAGACTGCTGATTTCTATCCCTGCAGTCCATCCTGATCATGTTCACATTTGTGCACCCATTTATCTGCACTTCCAGATCCTGGCAAACTACCCTGGACAATTTGGGGGACAGAGCTTATGCCCATTCATGATATTACAGTATGGCAATTACTGCTTTCCATATGCAATTGTTAGAGGATATTGGCTTGGATCCTGAATTTGCTCCTGCTGGCGGAAGAGAGGGTAGGCTACTTTTGCCGATAGCCCTTCTACCAATTGTGCACCCTGAAAATTTGTTTCAGAAAGTTTTAGGACTCTCCAGAACAAAGGGCTGAAAGGGGAGGTAAAAATTGCCTCCTTCCCCCACTTCTGCCAGCAGGATCCTCCACTGGATTGTAAACACTTCTGTGAAAGCCTTCCTTCTGTTTGTGGAAGGCTAACTTTGGATCCAAACCATACTCTGTGGGTGACAAGACTGGTGAGAGGAGCTGGACAGCTGCTATGGATTCTGTGGGAACGGCTGCCACTATTCCTGCATCCTTCTCTCTCAATACTTTTTTTTATTAGCCTTGTTTGTAAAGATTTGCAGGTAAATATTGTGATCTAGTCAAGATAGCTAAGCACTGCTTAGTGGCTATGAGAAGTGGCTAGGTATACCTCCATAGCATACCTCTGTGCTATGAGGTATGTTCCTAAGCTACTCAACAAAAATGGCTCTAATGTCTAATGTGAATACTGGGATGTTCGTCCCTGCTACTATGCTCAATTTAGTATTACTAGTGTCAGCACAATTGCCTGATATATAATCTCAAAATATATGGCTCCAAGTTAAAGCAATGTATTTGAGCCTGAAGCATAGGTGTGCCCTAAATCTAGTAAATTAATCCTATTAGTTCCCATGTCACTTAAGTACAGCCTGGCTACATCAGTGACAATCAAGTCCCTGAAGGGACAGGGAGGAGAACTTGTTTCTTACCTGAAAACTGCGATAATTAGGAAGTGATGGATGTCACTAGTAAAAGTGAATGATGTTTTTCAGGACCGCTCTCATCTGTAACCATACTGGTTTCAGATAAAATAACCCCTTCTGACAGGATGTGTCAGGAACATCTACAGCCAATCAGTCACACTGCTATCCAACAAAAAATAGTGTCATCCTTGTCATAATAGCTATAGATTGGGTTATCAAAATCAGTTTCTGGTGTACTTTATCAATTAAAAAACAGTGATTGATATAGTATCAATGGACAGCACACATTGTCAAAATCAAATAAGCTTCAAAAACTGAAATAAATAGGGAGGCATTTAGGTAGGGTAATTGTATTTTCCATTTGGAGGAAGCTCGATTCAATCCTTGTACCATGGAAACAGCAAAGGAGAACTATGTATGAAAAATAAAGATCTTAATTTCACACTACTAATTTGAAGACTTTACACACATTATACAGAGGAAGAAAATGTTACACACTACAATTAACTCAGACCACACAGACAGTCTTAAGTCTCTTAAGCCACTGTATCTTCATGGATTCTCTGGCTCCAAAGTACTGTGTTCCAATGGACAGGCAGGGAAAACTTCCTAATCACTAACTGAGGAAATGGATTCTTACAGATGGCTGTGACTATAAAGAAAGCTAACTTTAAAATTAACCACACCTCTCATTGAGACACACTCATTAGTTTAATGGAATTGGTTGAAAAAGGGGCATCTGTATGATTAAAAAAAGAGGGACAGACAAGTGAGAGACACAATTGCTCTTTCAGAGTGGCCAGTCTGGTTCCCTGTTAAGCACCACAGTTACATTTTCAGGTAATTAAGGATGACCTGAGAAGAGCCGTTAGTCTAAAGTCTTCAGTATTGTGTGTCAGCAAAACCTTTTCAAAAAACACATTTTCATTTAATTGTTGATATAGTTCACAAAAGAGTGACTGCCTTTGATAAAGCAGAGCTTACTACATCCAGGAGCCTCATTATGAAATTTTCGAAGCACTTTGAAATTTCATCCTCAGTAAGATTCATTCTTGAGCTTTAAACACTGCCTATGCATATTAATATTTAACCAGTGCACATAATGTATTGTGTTTCACTGCATCCATTACAAGCCATTCCTTCGGCAAGATGCTCCCCCTTGCAACTGATATGCTGGATTGAAAGATTTATGTAACTCCATTTATGCAGAAGTCTCATGTTTACTGCACTGTCCATTGTGGGTTATGCACAAGAACAAATTACAGAAGATTGTAGTACTTCCAGTGCATGTCATATAGCATGTGTATATCTAGTAGGAGTAATAACAAACAAAATGACTGCAAAGAGAGAGAAATCTTGCTAAGTGCCAAAGGGTTGTGAGTTATAATATATATCTGCACAGGTAAATGAAACTTTTCCATTACACTACACAGTTTCAAAAACACAACTGCAGAAGGTGCGGAGACAGAATAATGTATATTGCAATTCACTAAGTAACTAGGTGGTGGCAGTAATATGTCTACTAGCACCCTTTGACAGTGATAGGCAGCTGCCTGAATCACAGAGGATCTCAGCTGTCAGAAAACTGTCATAAGAACATAAGAAGAGCCATGCTGGATCAGACCAAGGGTCCATCAAGTCCAGCATTCTGTTCCCAAAGTGGCCACCACCTGCATGTGGGAAACCCACAAGTATGACATAATTGCAACAGCACCCTCCCACTCATATTTCCCAGAAACTAGTGTACACAGGCATACTGCCTTTGATAATGGAGGTAGCTTATAACCAGGGCCGGTGCTACCATTAGGCCAACTAGGCAGCTGCCTAGGGCGCAGGGCTAAAGGAGGCGCCAAAAACGCCTTGGGGAGAAAATACAGCGTAGAACCCAGAGACAGTCAAGGTATTTTTGCACCTGAGGCACGAAATCCAGCAAGTGCCTCCGCCCGGGAGCAAAAATATAATTAAAATAAATAATTTGCTCCCTGGGACGGCCGCTTCCTGCGGAAATGTCCCCTCCCTCCAGCACTCCGCCCCCACCATACCAGGTCAGTCTGGACAGAGAGATGTTTTCAATTTTTTACGCCTTTTACTTCCGGGGGGGGGGGGAGAACCTCCAGCCGAATCCGGTCCACGGAGGGCTGTGCAACCTCTGCGCGCCGCTCCCCATGCCCTGGCGAGATCGGAGATACGCTAGGGCTTCCCCCGCCAGCCCAGCCCCCCGCAACTCCCTGACTCTCTGCACGGAGGATTAAAAAAGGAGGGGCACACGCAGAGGTTGGGCATCTTTGGGGGCGAGAGCCACCCGGATGTCTTCGGGCCCAAGGGCTTGCTTGGGCGGAAAGGAAGCTCCTGCCCACGTGCCTTTCTGCTGCTCTCCGCTGCTGCCCAGAGCATGGAGGCAGGGAGGCCTTTTAAAGGGGCAGGCGCCCTGCCTGTGCCGCTGAGTCGCCCAGGGCACAGGAGCCGAGGCCAGCGGCCTCTTTCCGTGGCTGCGCTGCCCGGGCCCCACGCATGGTTGAGAAGCGGCGGCAGGCGCTAGAAAGTCCGACGGCTCCGGAGGAGTCTGTGCTGCATCTGGTTGCCAGGAGCAACCGCGGGATACTCCGCTGAAGGGCAGCGCCTCGACCGCCCGCAGATGCCTCTGATGTGAGGTGGTCGTGTCATTCCCTGCCGGCCCCCAACCAGTCGTTCTTCTACATCTCTCTGCTCTTTTGCATGCTTGCATCCTATTTGTCTGTGAGCGGCCTTTGCCAAGCTGGCTGGGGAATGCTGGGAGTGGTGGCAGGGTTCTTTTTATGTCTAAACGGAGTCCGCTCTAGCCAGCACTCGCAGTTGCTAGCCCAGTGTTCTCCAACCTTGGGTCCCCAGATGTTTTTGGCTTACAACTCCCAGCATGCTGGCTGGGGCATGCTGGGAGTTGTAGGCCAAAAAACATCTCCTTTGCTGATCTGATTATGATTCAACATCTAAGAAATATTCTCCCCTTTGCCCTTGGAAGGTGACAGTTCTTTTAAAATAAAATTTCCAAAATCCATATCACTGGAATACCTCTGTTAGGTCAACTTAAAGATCTCAAAATAATCTGCAAGCTTTCAGGTTTTCCAAACTTCCATCAGGCAAGATGGAAAACAAAGCAAAAGGGGGGAGGGGGAATTCTTTTAAAATTTCTGTACAAAACTGAACAAATACTAAGCACCAAACAGGATTGCCGTGTCCACTGAAAGTACAAGCATGTGATCCTGGATTTCATCAGACATTGGATCACCTGAACCCAAAGTTAAGGGGAACTTAGCTTGTCAAAGGCATGCAAGTAGAAAGACAATTGGAGGAATGCTGTGGGGTCTGAAATGTAAAACAGGTTTTGTCTACTTTAGCCCTCAGCAGAGTTCAAATTTCCAGGGCTGGTGGTGGTGTCAGCCTCCCACATCTAGTTTGGAGAAGGCTGTGGGGCCATGGCTGGCTCAAATGGAGAGGAGTTTGGGAGCGGGACTCATGAATATTATACATTAGATATACATTCATAGAGTTGAAAGGGGCCTACAAGGAGCATCCCCCTGCTCAATGCAGGAAACTAGAGGAATGGCTTGGCAATCTCAGTTAGCATCTTCTTTAGACATTAAAGAAATGGTTTCCCAGTTTGCCAAGAAAAAGGCAAGGAAAATGAAGTTTTAAACATTAAATGTAGTTTCTGTCACACTTCACCAGGAATTTTTCTATATAGCAAATTGGTACTGCATCAACATGTATTTTATGTATGTTTGTCAATGTTTATGATAATATTTTTTTTAGGTTTTGCCAATTGACTTTCATAATGGGCATAGGGCTGGAGGGAGGGAGGGCTCAAGTGGAAATATCAGATCTTGCCTAGGGCACCAAACTGTCTTGCACCGGCCCTGCTTATAACCATCAGGACTAGTAGCCACTGATAGCCTTACGCTCCATCTATTTATCTAATCCCCTTTTAAAACCATCCAAATTGCCAGCCATCACTAAATCTTGTGGTAGTGAATTCCATAGCTTAGCTCTCTGGCTAAGCTGCTCTGTTCTTTGCTATGGGCTAAGCTGTTTTCAACCTAAGGATCACTGTTTGCCACTGCCTGAGATGCTGAGATCTTAGAAAGGGGCAGAGCAAGTAGAAGGTAAAGAATGCTGAGGAAAGGATAAGAACATGGAAATAAGGGGAAGAAAAATAAGGGGAAGAGAAAACAACTTGTGGAAGGAGTCTGAGAGGGCAGTGAAAATGGAAGAGAAAATGGGCGAAGAGGATAGCTATGCACAGCTGTGATCTGCAGAGGTTGGGAAGGCTGACATAGACATACTAATTTGAAATAACAAGCCGAAATTTTGCTGCAGTATTACATGCTATTACTGATCACAGGCCCTAAGAAGACTTAGTTTCATAGTTCATAGAGTTGGAAGGAGCCTACAAGGCTATTGAGTCCAACCCCCTGCTCAATGCAGGAAACTAGAGGAGGCGTCTCCCATCCAAGTAATAACCAGGCCTGACCCTGCTTAGCTTTCCACGCTCAGACAAGCTGAGCCAGCGTAAGCCACAGGCCTATTGCCTTGATTTTGTTGTTCTCGAGTTTGTTCATTACACAGTGCATAACAATGATGATGATGACGACAACAACAACAACAACAACAGCATCCCCAATTAATGTTATCAAGTACAGTAATACCTTGGATTGCAAGTAACTTGGTCTGAGAGCTGTTTTGCAAGACAAGCAATTTTTTTAAAATAAATTTTGACTTGATAAACAAGCGACGTCTTGCAGTACAAGTCATAGGGATGTAACCACTCGCCTCGAGCGGGTGTAGCGGGCCGAAATTAGCCCCGCTCACGCCCGCCAGAGACTCGCTTTGATATAAGAGTATTTTGGATTACAAGCATGGTTCCGGAACGAATTATGCTTGCAATACAAGGTATTACTGTACATACTGATGTAGTTAAAATAGAATTCCATACCAGAGCAAATTATCTGAATTAATTTTTGTTTAGAATCACAGATATTTTTTCCAGTAGTAATGAGCATTCTGTTCCACCCTGAAAGGAGCAATGGTTTACAAAAATTGGTCAGAATCATGACTACTGTGCAAGAGCATTAAGAAAGCTGATGCACAATGAGCAAGTCAGCTTAAAAAAAAATCGAAGAAGAAATTATTAGGACATTTGCCAGTCAACCAAAGATGACATGAAGAAGACAAAGGAATTAATGCTCTATTGATTATAATCTCCTGAAGGTTTTGGTTCATTAAAGAAAATCTCTAGCCTATTAAACAGTAGTTGTCTACATCTAGAGGCCTTTGAGACAAATTGTCTACCATGGCTTGATCCAGTAGCTTGATATGAAGAATGTTCCAGTCCTGTCTGTTTATAAACAACACTGTCTTTCTCTCTCGTGGGTGTGCGCGCGCACACACACACGTATTAAAAGATGGATACGCTGAGACCCATAATACCACTCCAGTCTATACTCTTTCCATACACAGTGTCATAAATAGCATATAGTCAATATATAAGGCATGATGGTGACTATGTGGACAAAAGAATTACTGTAGGTAGCCCAATTTAATAATGTATTTTAAGCAGTATTTGTTAGCAGTAGTATGATCACAACTCCTTGCTTATATGTAAGTAGCCAATTCAAAATATAGAACCAATTCCCTGGTAGATGCAAGATATCTAAAAGGCACTACATCTTAGATGTTTTATAATTTTGTTACATTGCCTTTGCATAATTTACTCTGAAAGGATATGGTGTTTGTCCAAACATCACTATGTCTGTTACTTACTCTAAACAAAATTCTACGGAAACTATGGCATTTGTAGAAAAGAATGTCTGTCAGGCAGAAACAAGCTTGCTAGAGAGCAAGGAATCTCGTTTTTCCCTTTCCTCTTCAGGAAAAAAAAGTAAAGAACTAATGAACAATAATAGAACTTTTCAAGTAACCAGCACCAACACAAGTTCTTTGGATAGCCACAGGGATTCCCAGATGCTAGAGCAGATGCTACATAGTTAGATGGGTTTAATCTTCTTTAGGGCAGAACTAGAAACAATGGGTGGAAATTTCAGGGATGCAGATTTTGGCTAAACATTAGGAGAAACTTCATAACTGTGAGAGCTGTTCAGCAGTGGAACAGATTGTCTTAGGACAGTGATGGCGAACCGTTTTGAGTCTGAGTGCCCAAACTGCAACACAAAACCAACTTTTTTATTTCAAAGTGCCAACACTGTAATTAAACCTGAATGCCGAGGTTTTAGTTTTAGAAAAACAACTCATATAGTTGTCCGAACTAATTAACATCTTTTGTCTTAAAAGAAAAACACAATAACAGAGCTTTCAATGATACAAACAGTTTTTTGTTGGGAAAAAAAATCAACTCAAAAATGATTATAGTACTACATTATACACATAGCCTGAAGGGAATTTATACAAACTTTTAAAATAATTAGGCACATGTATTTTTGGATAAGGGATTCTCAACTTGTAATATGATTATATGCCAGACTAAAATTGTATGGGGCAAGCTTTACCCCGGGTCCTTTCCCTGCTTCTACAGGTGTCGGATTAGTAAAAGTAAAAGTCAACCTGTACTAGGATGAGCAAGATAAACAAGAAAACTAAACGTGCTTAACACATTTTAAACACTTTATGTTTTGGACTGCAAACACTGCATTAGGTAAAAGTTTGCATTGGGCATGCTTTTGCACAATTAATGTGATTTTTGCTATTGCATGCATGCTGACAATTTGTCAAACCTTGGCTCATACTCCGTTAGTTTGAGAGCAACATGTGCAGCACTCAGGTCATGTTAGGGCTTTACATCCAAGCCATGCTCTGTGCATCATTCTTCAAAATCTTTTAAATGTGATAACAATGAAGAAAAGAATTCTGTAACAGGAATTCTAGAACAAAATCATTCTGTTCTACACTGTGAGAAAGAACAAGATCATTAGTGTTTTTGGTAATTAGGATCTATACTTGGTAATCCTGAATTTAACATGTAATTTAGGCTGTACTACAGTGTAGTCCAGAGTTATCCAGTCTGCTAATTGGCTGGGTTTTATTTATTGATTTGATTTGTACCCTGCAGTCAAGGGGTACAAAGAAAATTGGCACTCAAGGTGACTTACAATCACAAATAAACTTGATAAAAACAGTAAACTAATACATTCAAACACATTAAAAACACAGCAACAGGTGGGGACTAGCACCCAGGTCTCTTACCACTACACTGGCTCTCATATTTGTTTTGCCTTTCCTCCAGGAACAAATGATCTCTCCATTTTTACCCTCACAACAATCCTATGAGGTAGGTTAGGGTGAGAGGTAGTGACTGGCCCAGATCACCTAGTGAGAAATGCGAGGCATTTGCCAGTCCTCTTCAGGCAGCAAAATGTCCTGGGCCAGGACTGGCTGTGTATGTATGTCTGTCCTGTTTGGCTGCTGTGTCTGAATGAGGCAGTAGGTCAGCCTCTGCTTCTTTCTTGAACGTGTGTGTGTGTGAGAGAGAGAGAGGGACTGAGACTTTTCAGAGCAACTGGGCCTGAAGAATCGGTTTTGAGGTAGGCAACGCTGGAGGAAGAGGAGTGTGCGTGAGTGCGGGGATTTAAAGGAGCAGCCCAGCCACTCTTTTGCAGGCAGGCAGGGCTGAGAGCGAGCGCGTGGGTGAGAGAGAGGCGGAGAGGAGCCGACCTAGCATTTAAAGCGGCAGCTGCCAGCCTCGCCTTGCCTTTCCCCGCTTGCTGTCCCTCCCCTCCCCTCGGGGAATCTTCATTTAAAGCGGCAGCTGCCCTCCCTGCCACCCTGGCCTCTCTCTGCTTGTTCTCCTGTCCCTCCCCTCAGGAATCCTCGCTGCAATCCCTGTCTGATCTCGCTCCTCTCGCGTGTCCCCAGATTGGTCCCTGTGTGCCAGCTGTGGCACGCGTGCCATAGGTTCGCCTTCACTGTCTTAGGAGGTAATGGATTCTCCTTTGCTGGAGATATTTAAGCAGAGGCTGGATGGCCATCTGTCAGGGATGCTGAAGCTGTACCCTGCAGTGCAAAGCTTGCATTGGGCAGAGCGTAGGACTAGATGATCTTCCAAGTCTATGATTTTATTGTTCTAATTCAACTCTACTTTAAATGTGGTAATAGGGTAAACTACCAGCCCAGAAAAGTGAACACACTATACTGTATTTTATTATTTTACAGATTTCCATTTTCTTCACGCAATCTAAGAAGATAGATGGAGAGGTAACCATCTGTATTTACTGTGGTGGCAACATTGTTATCTCATGACACCACCACATTACGACTAGATATAACAAGGCCTTTCAAAGGAAAGCCAAAATACCATACGTTGCAAGGGGAAAGAATAGCAAAAAAGAAGAAGCAAGCATTAAGTTGCAGAGGTGAAAATATAAACGTTCAGTCTTATACATAAGCCAGTTCTTAACTAATAGATGTAATTCCAAAACTATCTGTATCCCATAGGGGTTTTCCTGCCTTTTGCTGAATTATTGGGTACAGGTGTACTGGAAGCAGCTCTTCAGTGTTAGTCTTTGAATGTTTACTTTCTGACTTTCAGCTTTATATAGTAATATTTTCATCTGTTCGTTGTGAAGGAAAGTAATAGAGCAATAAAGCCCTCTAGACTGCCCATCTTCTGAAAAGTTATCCAACACTAATAGAAGCTTTGAAAATTATCTTTGTTTCTCAAAGAAAAGCCAGACTGAAATGGAAGTCATTGCTGACTTCTGTTCTTTGTTTCTGTTTCAAATGTTATAGCTGCTGTTTTAAAAAAAGGTATCCATGCTTCACAGTCTTGTCCAAAATTAAAATCCTATGAGCCTACAAAACATTCCATACCCAAAGACATTTAACTGATGTCCAACCTAGTATTTGGAAACTTCTGACATTCTTGTCTCCTTCATATTGCAATTTTTACCCATAAGTGAAACATGACCAATTCCTTCAATATTACTCATGGCAATTCAAAGTAATACAGACATGAAGCTGCCATAAACAGAGTCATCTTAGCCCAATGTTGTGTACTCTTGCCAGCAGCATCTCTCCAAGGTCTTGGCAGGGTCTTTTCTGATGAGATCTTTCAATGGGTTATGCCAGAGTTTGAACCTGGGCCCTTATACATGTACTGTAAAATCACATGCTCTGCCACTGAGCACCATGCCCCCTTCCCTCCCCATTCTGTTTGTTGTTCCACCTAACCAACGGCAAGAAAGACAGGTTGTTGCATGCTGTAGACAACACGTATGCATATTGTACACAAGTATTTTTCTCGCAACAGTATCACAATGCTCTCTTTCATTCAAAATTCCTGTTCAAAATTCCTATGATGTTCTCAGAGGTGCCAGAGCTTAGCCAGTTTTGTGCATTTCTTGTATTTAAATATTTGCCTCTTCCCTCAGTTATAAATGCTTAACATTTTTCTTGGATTTAATGTTATTTCTTGGTGATTGTACAATTGTTCAAGTGTAGCACAACAAATTCAATTCCAAAGGAGAGCATTAGGGCTCCATATTCTTGCCGCATACGGTATCATAACACTAGTTTGCATCCTGAAAGCCCACAGCTTGATGCTAACTTCTGCATAAAGAATCCCATTAGTTCTCAAAATATATCCAGAAGTGAAACTTGTGGGACTTTTCCCACTGTCACTGCTTCAAATATTCCCAGTTCTGTACAATTTCAAACACAATAAATATACTAAGGCATGACTCATTTTAGCAGGCATTGTTAACTAAACAAAACCAACTCAATTACAGTTGAGTGCTTCCCCCAAAGGAGGCCTCAGCACCCAAAACCCTAATGCACACAGCCTTGCATATCTTGAATATTCAATGAATCCCTCAACTGCCTCAGACAAGCACACCATGGAGCAGCTATTTAATCCCACTGCCTCAGTGTAGCTGGTAAATGCTACATGGTATCAAAGTTACATTGACAATTATTATGAATCTAAAGTCAATTTTATTATATAAGCTTCAGGAACAGAAATTAATTTAGTATTTGACAATGGCAAAACAAAACCCACCAAAGCATATACTGACAGAAGAAAGGAATTCAAAAGAAGCAGAGAGCTTCAGCTGCCACTCGATTCAGCAAATAAAGTTAAAACTGCACAATCTCAAGTTGCCTGTTAATATTGGTTTTATTATATATTTAGGTTTTTAAAGCCAATTCCAACTGCACAAAAACTACAAAAGCACATTCAGAACAAGGTGAGTTAAGCATGCTGCACTGCATCCCCAATTCCACATTGCTATATACAGAACTCCAGGTCTACCCTGAGACATGAACCACTCATGTATTTACTGAAGTAAAGTGAAGGTGCCAGGAGTCCAAAGGATGCCTTGCCAAGGTGCTCTGTGAATGTTGGTATCAGGTTTGTTGTGACCTGCTACTGCAGGTGTTCCAAAATATTAACACAATAGTGGCCTGAAGACATTTGTTGCAAAAATTGCACCAATTTACTTTTTATGCTATATCATGCCGATGTAACATTTCGGTGGTGTATTTCCTACAGTAAATCATTTTATTGGGACAAATGCTTTATACATATTTGTGGGGCAGGATGTTATTAAAACCATCTTTTAAGTGAATACACACTCTGGAACCATGTTCAGAAATATAGGTGCATCTGCACAGGAGCATCCCGTGCTTCCTGTTCAGCACTTCATACAAAAACAGCAGCACAGGAACTTCTAATTAAACAAGCATGCTGTAATGCAAGAGACCATGGTCAAATATGATTCCTGAGTGGGTGGGAGAGGCATGCATTGCAGATTATTCCCTTGACTCTTCATAGCTGCAAATTAACTTTGAAGCATTCAAATGTTACTAGTGGCCTTTACTGTACATAAAACCTCTCATCACCACACAACCAAACCACAAGGGTGGGCCAGTTAAGCCTTAGTCCCAAGACCACAGAGGCAAAAGGAGTGCAGCAGGCACACCCCTCTCAGATTAGAGGTGACTCACTAGTCAGGGAAGGGAAGATGTTTGGATGTTTTTTAAAAATTTACTCTTGTCTCACTATTACCATCTCCGACCCAACCCCTTCTAAGAGCTTCCTCTCATATGACATACTCCCACTGCAAAGGCAGAACAAGGTGATTCAAAAGGTAGGATTAGGGTCCACTGATAGCCAGGGTCACACAAAAGTTTGGAGCCAGCCATAATTCATGACAACATAATTCAATAATTCTGGGTGCAATGTTAAATCTGTGTAAGAGCAGCAATGCAAAGCTCTCTTGTTAAAACAAGTTGCTAATTTAAGAAAGTTATACAGATGCAAAATTTTACAAAACCTAATTTGAATTTAGTTAATCTAGGTTATGATTTATCTTCAGGGACTTGTTTGTAAAATCCACCCTTCTGACATATCTATCTTGACAAGACTGAAAAGTAACTTTGAGAGAACACCCCCATTTGCTTTCTCCCTTTCATCTGTGTTGTGGGAGGAAGAACTGTTTATAATTAAAAAAAAAAAAAATCTATTCAAATCAACTTGATTTTATTGAAGAAATGATTTTAAAGAAAAGCCCCTACAGATAAACCAGATCAGAAAGCTCCTTTCCAGCTGAGCTGGAAGAGAGTCACTTTAAAAGATGATGCTACATGCCACTCAACACCCCCTCCTGTACACATACAAACATATTCCACAGGCAAGGTTTACCTGCTTCAGGCTTTTAACAAACAAAAAAGGTTAGCAAAAAGACACCAGCCTCTACAGTCCACATTCTAAAAACTGTTTTCCCAGGGCCATCTAGAAATATGAAAAGGAAGTTTCCATGCTTTATATATTTCACATAGGAAAGTAATATAACATAAAGGACTCACCTTAACTCAAAAAACATTCATCACCATCAAGACCATGCACAAATAATCCACAGAAGTGTGAAACGACAAAGGATACACTGAGAACTCACTGCACTGCCATGCCATTTTCTGAACGTGTGTTGTACACATTTCCTTGCTCAAGGGCATTGCCCGGGCCCTCAACAACCACTGTGTAATATCAGCAGAGGGCTCATGACTACAATTACTTAACCACTATCAGATAATGAGTTAGGAAATTATTACTCTTGCCAAAGATATGTCAGGACCTTCCAATCACTCTTCAACTTTTCTAAGCTTCTTGCCCTTGGTTGCACAGTACAAAAAACAGGCAGGGATCTCTCTTCTTTTCATATAGACTTCATTTTTTAGATAAGTTGCCAACATGCTCAAGAACCAAGTCTACCTACTGAGCCAAAAAGGTTGGGGACCCCTGTAACATAAGTGGCTGCTGAAGAACATAATGTGATTTCTCATTGGTAGTCTTGACCAGATCATCTTGGGCCCTCCTCTTACCAAATGTACTGCCTGGCGCCTACCCTCTATTCTTTCAGGCGCCAGGTGAAGACCTTTTTATTTACCCAATATTTTAATGGATGATTTCATTCCTTTTATTCTTTTTATTATCGCCACTGTACATCGGGATTGAATTTATTTGGCTGCTTGTTTTTACCTTGGTGTATTTTAATATGTTAATGTTTTTGCTGTTTTTATTGGTTTCTTGGTAGTGTTTTTGTAAACCACCTAGGGAGCCTTTTGGCTGATGGGCGGTAAATAAATGTTTTAAATAAATAAATAAATAAAATGCTCAAGAACCAAGTCTAATTAAGCATGTATCTGAAGCAAGTCTATAAGATGATGATGGATGTGTTTCTAAGTACTAAGATGCCCTGTCCCAGGCAGATTGCCCCCTGTATTTCCATGTAGTACTCACAGCTATTTATTGCTCTCTTTCATATACACGGCTCTCTTTCACTTTCTTTGTACGTGTGTGTGTGTGTGTGTGTGTGTGTATGGACATTACAAGCATCGAACACCCAACTTTGCCAAACAAATCTTGACTTACTAGACCAATACCATTGTTCTAATTATTAAAGAGAATGCCAACCCACATTGCCAATTAGTTCCCCTTTGTATAAATTCTTCTGTGAAACAAAGTTTAGATCACCTGCTCTCCCATTTGTTGCTCATCTTTAGGCAACAATTATTTGAGCACACTTGTCCATATAGCCCTGGGCTCTCCCCTGCTTTGTTTTTCCACAGCTCTCACCTGGGTTTACTCTATGATTCTCAGAACCCAAATGCTTTAGTCGTTTTCAGGGTTTGCGACAAATGAAATTGGGTTCTCTCTTCTCTCACAAGCCCCAATATTTCTGGGAACACCTGCCAAATAAAAACACATCTCACCATCTTGACCAATTGTTTTAAAATAGTGGCATCCAATGTAATGAGCTTTTGCACTCTATTAATATTTGCCACAACAATGTACAACTTAATGGACTGCTAAAGTTATGGGCCAGCACTTACTTGATTCACTGTATCCCTCTTCAGGGTTCTTAATCACGTGGAGAGGCCCCACGGATAGAGGAGGATCTCCACTTCAGTCACCCTCCATATGTACAGGGTAACAGATGCGATGAGGGAGAGGGGCAGGGCTGAAGTGCTCCTCTCTTCATGAGTTCTTTCACCATGGTAAGAACAACAACAGAAGAGGGCTTTTAAAATAGCATCACCATCAGATATTCGAGTTCTCAGCTACATCACAATGCATACTAAGATAAATATTGTTTAATGCATGTATTTTATCAAGTTAAGAAGATGACATGAAATGCTTCCATTGCAGTGTTATCACATTTACATCACAAAATCTGAAGCCAATATGAACTAATAGCAAAATATGCCTTTTTTAAAAAGAGATTAAGAATGTGTTGATAGCTTTAACACTAACCCTTTAACCTCTTCACATACCAGCCCTTATTATCAAGTACCAGTGACAGAAATGGGGATGTTTTTCAATTATTTCTGTGGTAAAATCCCAGTATGAGTTATATTCAAAGACACTTGCCTAAACTTAAGGTGGTTGCTTAAGGCACAATACCAGGTACTAATTCCATAGACACAAGCAGATAAACAAATGTAATGAGCCAACTGATACCGGTTCTGTGCTTTTCTAGCATCCTGGATAATCAGGGACTGTGGGGGTGCTTCCAGATGGAGGGCTCCTAGTGCTAGCAATCAGAAGGCATTGTGCAGCAATTCCATCTTTTTTACTTCGTGGATTTTCCATGGTAGGAAAAAAGACAGAAGTGGTAGGAAAACACAGGAAGGCTATGATGAGTGCAAGATGATGACATCTGGACACACTGTAAAATTCCATAAATGAGGCAGGGTGAGTGAGCCATAAAAGCCTCATCTGCAAGAACCCTGATACTTAGTTCTCAGTGAGGTGGTAAACCTGTGTCTGGGCTGTACTACTTCAGACTGCAGGTGAGGGGGTCATATGATTGAATGTTCCAGCATATTAGAACAGAATCCCTCCTCCACACAGGAAGCTGGGCTAGGCTAGAACCCTTTTACCTTGAAGTAGTACAGTCCAGGTTTACTACCTCAGTGAAAACTAGAATCAAAAGAGTGCTGTATAAGTTTCTTTGGTGTTTTACCCTTCTGAACACCAATTCCCCCAAAAAACATCTGAACTGTACAAATCCTAAAGTCCTATTGTAGCTTGGTACTTAATTCACTTGACTATGATTAATAAAATTTTAATTATGGAATAGGAATTTCAGCCACCAACTCTCCTACACTATAAAAGCATACTTCTCCATCATTATTTTTTTTTTTAAATGAAAATATTTAGGCAGAACTCAAGAAATTTGCACTGAATTTTTTAATAATATATGCAGCTGAAGTGCTCATTTTAATTCTAATTTCCCTTGCTAGCATTAATTCACAAACATAACATTGAGTAATTTGAAGGGCTGGAAATATTAGGTCTTCATGGTTTTACACACACTAAAAAGTACTTTCAACTTAAACATCACACATTGGCTCAATTCAGACATCATGTCTAACCACAACTTGTGAAGCTTAACCAAGTTGTAGCATGATGTCCGAATGGACAAACTCAATTGTTTGTGATTGATCCACAAACTAGAATCAGAAACCATGGTTTGAAATATACTTGTATATCGTGGTTTATGCTAACTTTCATGTGCTCTGATGCCTGAATTGTCAAACCAGAGTTACAGTGATTGCTCTGCTCTCAAGACTGCTATACCGTAGATCAGGGGTATTGAACCTCAAGCCCACAGGCCAAATCCAGCCCCCCAGGGTTCCCCAGCTGACCACACACCCTTCCCCTGGACCCACCTGCTTTCCCCCAACTGACAATTGTGTGGTGGCTTCCTGGCTTTTGCATGTTTCCGCCTCCCTAAAAGGCTGAAATGCCTCTCCTAAGGCTTAGTTACTGGCAGTATGAGCTTTAAGCTAATATGCACTTTTATTTTTTGGCCCCAGCCCCCTTGCACTCAGCCCCACCCACCACTAATATGCTGATCCCAAGAGCTTTTCCAAAATTGAATTTGGTCCTCTGACTGAAAAAAGTTGAATACCCTTGGCCATAGAAAAAGGTGTGCTGAGCAGATGGAAAATGAAAGCATTCAAAAGCTCTTGCTGGTGGCTCCCATAACCACACTAATCCATCTCACAGCCCAGTTCTCCTTACCCACAGCTCAATTCATGCTGGAGGTTGTTTCTGCAAATGAGCTGTCAAAATGGTTCACAGTGCAAAATTAAAACACAAGACGTTCAGAAATCTGCTGCTGAACAAAATACATAATAACAGCTAAGAAAACAGACCAGACTCCAGGCTAAAACAAAATTTGAGTCTATTCTGCCCATGGTTCTCACCCCATCCTCTCTCAATGCTCCATCCCCCACCCCACAAACAGTTTTTTTTAAAATCCCATAACATATCTCATCCTTAGATGGGAATTTCACTTCCATGGTTTCTAAACAAATTTCCAGTGAAATCTCCCACCAATAAGAACAGAGCATTTCTCTGTTTTTTCCTGTAGATCTCCAGTGGCAAGAGCTCAAGGTTCAAGATATCAAGATATGGGACTGGGACAGAAACTGAGGACTTTGATGATGTGCTGATATGTGCTGTAAGGCAATCTGTTGGAAATTTCCAAAGATGAGGTAGGCATAGTACAATTTCTCTCTCTCTTGCTTTCTTAACTTGGGGCACCTGTTCGCACAACAACTCCACAACTGTGCTTCTGTAACTTGTGGAAAGATGAATAAACCTAAATGTATCGGGGCCTGGGGTGTGGGGGAAAGGGGAGAGAGAAGATGGGAGGTAGTAAATTGGCAGAACTGTTTTTGTGGCAAACATTCCACAGCATGAGCTAATCAGTGTGGGGTAGCTACTTTTAAGAACCCATTGCTAAATGCTTTAAAGTCTAATTTCTGTAAGCAATTCACTGTCCAAATAGTTATTGTGCAGTTGGCTTTCACACTTCTAGCTGAACCACCCATCCTTTCTACATTAGCTAAAGCTGAGTAGAGTTTTACAGCTTTCCATCTCCACTCTGAGAGCAATGTCCTCTACACGTCCACACCTAACAGCACAGAGCACAGCCACAGGCTATGAAGCTCAAATGTTGTCTAAAGGTTGAAAACAAGCAAAGAAGCTATAATGTTTACAAATTTACATTGTTCTGAAGTGAACTGTTTGGGATAGGATTGTTCACCTATATGAACCTGCCCAAGCCCTGAGATTGGCCACAGAAGCCCTGCTCACATGCCTTCTGTTAGCTCAGCAGTTAGGAGAAGCAGGGCCTTTCCAGCAGTAGCTCTATTGGTAACTTTTAAATGAGCTTTAAAGACCTGGCTATTTCAATCTGCTTTTAATTAAATTGGTGCTCCGAAAAGTTTTTAAACTGCTGATCCTTTTATGCAAAATGTTATATTGGGTGGTTTTAGTTTTCTGTTTTTGTGTGTGGTATATAAACAACTAATAAACAAATGCTATTCTTGGCCTTAGGGCCAAGCTCATATTTGGGTGAGGAAAATCAGAAGTTGTGAATGGCTATGCTGTTCATGGAAAAGACAGAGCCATACATTGTTGTTACCAACAGTCCTATTCTGCTGCAATACAACCTCTTTCACAGGACAGGATGTTAGCCTAGCTGCTGCCAATCCCACTGTGCTTGCTCACTAGCACATCATTATTTGTGGTTGCCAATGTTAATGGGCCTGGAAAATGCAGAGTTACCTGGAAGTCTCTAAATGTAGCCATGATGTGGCCATCTTCTGGACCTTTCCACCAGCTGCAAAACAGCAGGTAGGCAAGTTCCTCTCTGGAAGTGTAAAACTAGTGAAGGATGTGCTCATGGAGCAGTGACTCATGTCTGTGTACAGGGGCCCTTTTGAAGTTCCATGGGGGGGAAATCAATTACTATTTTAGTTATACCAGAATGCCTGCAGAAAGCACTTTTGGCTGGCTGGGGCAAAGTGGAGATCTGTCTATTCACTCCAGGGTGTGGAGGTCAACATAATGACAGACGTGGTGTAGTCTGTTGCATTCTGCACAACATTTGCCAGATGCAGGGGGAAGGAAGGAGAGTGATCAGCTAGTACCATGGACAGAGGGAAGAGAGACACCAGATCAACTGCTGTTGACTCCACCCCCTCTCTAAAAAGGGGCGCTAACTATGATTTGAAGCAGATCAGAAGGGTTATCTGAAAATTCACCTGCCATATCTTCCTATAAATGCTTCCTTTCTTCACTCACCCTACCTTATTTTGGTGAAACTCTAGCTTCCATCTGCATCTAAAGAGATGCACTGCATTTCCCTAACATTTAATAAAAAGTTTTTGTTGTGCAGTTGCGAAGGACTTTGGACAACAGACAGTAAAGTAGATAAAGAGTACCTAAAAGGGACTGCTCTTTCAAAGTATGATAAGCTTGACACAGTTGGGTTGGCAGGGATTCTACATAGATCAATTGCAAGGAATGTGGGGAAGGAAACATATGGCATTCATCCAGGGAACAGCTACATGATTTGGATCTCAGCTGTTGTCTGCTGCTGCGATGAAGGGATGCAGCTGCATATTGGTCAAACATAGAAAGTTGTAGTTGGGAGAGCAGTGTCTTTGTCTGAGTAGCTGTGTACATGTGTGAGAGTTTGTGAGGAGTGGGGGCAAGCAAGTCAGGGCATATGCCAGCAATGGGGTGGCCCCACCCACTACTGCAAGGGAAAATCAGAACCTTAGGTAGGAGAGACAGAGTTGTTCTAGGCGTTCCATCAGTTCTTCTCCATAGCTTATGTTTATTGAGTGGTGTACAAGTGGCATGAGGACAACTGTTGAGAAACAGTCCTTCCTATCTAGCAGATTAACATACTGAATAGGCTTGGACTGCATACTTTATTCTCAGGGAAATGCACCTAGGAGTGCATTTAAAGGCAGGTTTTTTAAAAAAAAGTCTGTTAAATATACATGAAGAGTATGTAGGAATGCAGGAATCATGAATTCCTAACAATTCAGCATGTGATTCAATACCATTAACTTGTATTAATTTCCTCATCTCAGAAATATTGTAGTCCTCCCAAACCTAAATATTACCAAATATGCTTAACCTTAAACTTCTTCATTTTAGAGAATTGCTGTTATAGGCAATAGACCTGAACTTAGAGCTAAACATAGCCCACACACGGTTTGTTAACTATGGATTGTTCAACAGCACACGGAAGTGAATAAACCATAGGTTAAAACTCTGGGTTGTTTCTCCTACAACAACCCAGAGTTCCGGGTTTGTATGTCAGAGTGCAAACTAGCTTGTTTTTCCCCAGTGCCTATCTTACCCATAAGCTGTGGGCTTTCTGTGTGTCTTTCTGTGTGCCTGGGGTGTGTCTGGGTTGTTTAGCAAAAGAGAAGCGGGGAGGAGTCAGCACACGCTTCCCCCCCCCCGCACTCCTGAACAACCCACAGTGCAAATGGGGTCATAGTGTTACTGTTATGCCTGGTCTCACAGCAAGCCTCACTCATAGGGAGTCCCATGGCAAGGGGAGCCTCAAAGTCTTATATGGAACATTGGGGTTTTGGAGTACCACCCTATAGGGGTAGCATTGGCTTTTTCCAGGGTCTTGCAGAGTACAGCTTCTGCTGGGTCTTAATAAGGAGAGGAGGATAACAAAAATTCCTGGGATGCAGTTACCTCATTTGCTCCAGGGGTCCAAAGGAAAAATAATACAGTCATGCCTTGGATTGAGAGCATAATTCGTTCCGGAAATGTGCTTGTAATCCAAAACACTCTTATATCAAAACGAAATCCCCCCCAAAAAAATTTGTACAGAGATTTTTAATTTAAGCCATACTACAGTACTTGTATTGCAAGACGTCGCTTGTATATCAAGTCAAATTTTTTTAAATAAATATTTAAAAAATTGCTTGTCTTGCAAAACACTCTCAAACCAAGTTACTTGCAATCCAAGGCATTACTGTATTATCTAATCAGAACATAAGAGGTATTATGAATCAGACCAAACACCTATCTAGTCCAGCAGCAGCCAACCATATCCCTGCAGGAAACCCACAAGCAGGACATGAGCACAATGACAGATATTCAAAGGCATACTGCCTCATCTGCTTCATGGGGTTGGGAAATTTGTGGCCACAAGCAGGGCTGCTGGGTTCTCAGGCTGAAGTAGCCAGACAGGACAGGTTCATCTAGGTTTTGTCCTGTCTGCTTCTTGTGGCCGCCTAGGGCCAGGGCTCTTCTCCTCCAAGTTTCCCTGAGTGCTGCTGATGCTACTGCTATTGTTGCTGCAGCCTTGGCTACAGCTATCTCCTCCTCCCACTCCTCTCCACCTCCATCCTAGAAACATAAGTACATTTCCATTTTCAGAATGCCAGAAGTCCTGCCCCTTTCCCCAGATGGAAATACTAGCCCAGCAGCCACCACTCGCCTCATGTACTTTGATGGCTGTGAAATGGTGCAACTGCTGTCATCAATAGTGGCAGCAACCGGAGCACAGCATTCGGGAGGTGTTTCCTTGCCCACAGCAGGTTAAGGAGCTGGCGTGTGTGTAAGGGGGTGGGGGTTAGCCTGCTACAGTACCGTATTTTTCGGACCATAAGACGCACTTTTCTCCCCCCAAAAAGGAGGGGAAAATGGCTGTGCGTCCTTATGGAGGAATGCTACAAAAAAAACACCATGATTTATTTCCTACCTCGGGCGCCTCAACCGGTCGGGAAGAGCACAGGCTCCGGACGGAGCGGGGCAAGGCCGCCCATGCCTGCCACAAACTTTGCCATGGCGGCGGCGCCCCCCCCCAGCAGGGACGTGGGCGGGCGCAGGGCCAGCTCTGCTTCGCGTGGCTCCTGCGCAGAGCGGGACAAGGCCGCCCACTCTCCCGAAAGCTTTGGCGCGGCGGTGGTGCGGCGCCAGCGGCGGCGCCCCCCCATGGCAGCAGGGACGTGGACGCAGGACCAGCTCTGCTCCGCGCCGTTCCTGCGTAGAGCGGGACAAGACCGCCCACTCTCCCGAAAGCTTTGGCGCGGCGGTGGTGCGGCGCCAGCGGCGGCGCCCCCCCCCCATGGCAGCAGGGATGCGGGCGGGCGGGCGCAGGGCCAGCTCTGCTCCGTGCGGCTTCTGCGCAGAGCGGGACAAGGCCGCCCGCTCTCCCAAAAATTTTGGTGTGGCGGTGCGGCGGCGGCACCCCTTCCCCCCCCCCACGGCAGCAGGGACGCGAGCTGCGCGGAGTGGGACAAGGCCGCCCGCTTCCAAAAAACTTTGCCGCGGCAGCACCGTGCCGCCCCTGCCCCCCCCAGCCCGGCAGCAGGGACGCGAGCGAGCGGGCGGGCGCAGGGCCAGCTTTGCCGCGGTGACTTCCGGAGCCCGCCGTCCCTGCCCCTCCCACCGGCGGAAGAGTGAAGGCCTCCTGGGTAGAGTAGCGCAAGCCCCTGTCTCCCAGCTGATTCCCCCCCTTACCAGCTGATTCCCGGCCGCTTGATTCCCGCCAGCAGCAGCGCAACTCCCAGCCAGCCACGCTCTCATTGGAGGCGCCGCGGCTGAGGGACGGAGGGGGGCCAGCCAATGGACAATGCTGCCGCCGCCACCAACACTGAAATCTTGTGGCAGCGCGGGCAGCAGGCTAGGTAGGGAGTCGGATTTCTTCATAAAACCTACGGTATGTGGGTATTATTACCCTACTGCTTTAAAATGATCCTGGACATTATTGGGAGGGAAATGTGAGTTGTACCATTTTGTATACCCCACCTTTTTTCCTGCAAGGAACTCAAGGCGGCTGGTACTTGTAATCCTAATCCTCCTCTCCATTGTATCCTCACAACAACCCTGTGAGGTAGTAACATTATAAACATTTAAACACAGTACTAAATTAAAGAAATTGCTTAGCACTACACCAGTGCTCAGTGTAAAGCTGGCAAATGTACTCAGAGGCAGGCACCCTTATTCTTTTATATCTCTTCCATAATTGAGGTGGTAACAATAACAATCTCATAACAATGAAGGACACATTACTGATAGTTCCTTCATTAACTGTAGTATTTTCTTGCAGAAAAATACCACCGAATATTTTTTTTTCTGTTTTCTTCCTCCAAAACCTACGTAAGTGCGTCTTATATTTTTTTCCCTTGTTTTCTTCCTCCAAAACCTAAGTGCGTCTTATGGTCCGGGGCGTCTTATGGAGCGAAAAATACGGTATATCTCGTTTCCTTTTTAAGAGATTATAAATGCAGGCCTGGCCTTAGCATGTTTCCATTAAATTCATATTTCATTTTAAAACATTTTTTAAATAAAAGCATACTATAACTGACAATTTTAAAATGCAGCTTAAATAAAAATCCTATTTCAACAAACTTTAAAAAAAAATCCATTATACCAGAAGCACTGCTTAGACAAATGAACAGATGCCCCATAAGACACACAGAAAGCCCACAGCTTATGGGTAACAGAGGCACTGGGAAAAAGAAGCTAGTTTAGTTCCCTGTACAAGACTATGAAATGCTCCATGAGCACAAAGACTGCAATCTAAGATTCACTGAGGTTAAAAACCCATTATCCTTTTCAAATGGCAATGTGAACATGCATGAAATGGAAAACTCCACCCCACTAAGAAACAAAGTGGATTCTCTTCTTCGAGTTCCCCAAACACAAGCCACAGGGAGCAGTTCAAATGGAAGTATTATGAAGATTACATTAGGCAAGTTTGATCTACTGTAAAACACTTGCTCACAAAACGTCGAGACAGAACAACCTTTAACACCTGTTTTCACTTCAAACATAGCATTATCTGTGTGCATGGTCTGGCTCTTAAGAGGATGAAATCACACACTAAATTGCATGTCTCACTGTAATGGCAAAGAATATTTAAAATGTTTGTGACTTAGTCACCCAAATATACTGAACTATCAAGAATTACACTCTGCTAATCTACCGAACCGTCTTACTCCCAGGAACTTGGTTACATGTTGTCAAGGGGAGTTCAGCTTTGTGCAGGATATTATGACAGAAGAGTAACATGCAACAGCAGCTGGAGAAATATTGTACAATTCCAGAAGCCCTGAAAAATCAACATCATAAATATTCACATAGAGATTGATTTGTTTTCTTACCAGTAACACATTGTTATTCACAAATATTAATTAGTTTTTAAATACCACCTGTTACTGAGAACTCCCATCCCCAACATATTAAAATGCCACAAGAATCTCTCCTTTCCAAGGCTTTTACCACCATGCCGCTTGGAAATTTAATGATGTGCCCAGACGCACAGCTTCCACTACTCAGATCACAAGAGGCAGATAATAATTACTGCTTTGTGCCATTCATCCAATGAAGGATTGATGCACTCCAAAGGGCAACTGGCTCTTTCCTCAGAAGACAAGGCTATCACTGTGTCAAGGAAAAACTGGCTTGACGCTAAACACCAGAAACTCCTACAGCAGTAATGAATCTACTAACAGGCTTTGCCTTCCTTGATTTTAGGAAAGACCATGAAGCAGCTAGAAGAGTTACAAGTGCAACAGTCACAGCAACCAATGTTTGGGATGCCATGTCACAAGTCTATGGCAAGGGTCAAAATGCCAGCCCTCTCAGCCCAGCCCTCCATCTCCCCAGTCCATGCTCTGCACTGGCCCCACTCTGGGTTATTGACACACATACACACCTCCGCATGTGTAAACCAGGTGGTCCTGGCTGGAGGCTGGGAAGAGGCAAAATATGCATAAATATCTGATAAAGCATGGCGCCTGAAAGTCCTGAAAAGCTGGTCTGGTCTACAGTGACCCGGCTTTCATATGCACAGGGCCGGCGCTACCGCTAGGCAAACTAGGTGGTTGCCTAGGGCGCGCGGCTGAAGAGGGCGCAGAAACGCTGCGCTCCTCTTCGCTGCCGCCGCGCCGCCCCCACCAGGCCTCCGCCTCCCTGCCCACCGCCGCGCCTCCCCGCCCTCCCGCCACCTGCCCCCGCCCGCCGCCACCGCGCCTCCCCCTCGCCCTCCCACCCGCCTGCCCCCGCCCCCCGCCACCGCCACCCCCCCGACCCCCCGCCACCTACCTTCTCCGCGTCGCGTCGCTTCTGGAGCCCCGCCCGCGTTGTTTTGGCAGGAGGAACCAGGGCAACAGGGCTTAAACAGCCCTGTTGCCCTGGTTCCCCCGGCAAAAAACAGAGCGCGGGGGTCCCGTCGTCGCGTCACTTCCTCCTCTGAGGCGGCGGCGGCAACCAGGGCGGGGAGAAGGTAGGTTGGTGGTGGTGGCAGCACGGGGGGGGGGGTTGCAGAGCAGGGCTGCTTTGCTCTGGAGGCGCCCCCACGGCATGAGAGGGGGGGCGCTAAATATCATTTCGCCTAGGGCGCCAAACTGCCCTGCACCGGTCCTGCATATGCAAAATGCAGAAACCCACTAGTCATGAGTCACCCCTCCCCTCTGCCTGGGCCAGGTGAGGTTCATCCTGATTGGCTAGAGGCAGCGGAGCTACAGAAAGGAGGAGAGGAGGGGGGAAAGGTATATTGCCAGCTGTGGATGCTGAGTTTTGTTGTTGGATCATGGGCAAGCAAGTTGCGCAGAGGTCCAAGCTTTCGGGCTGGCCTCAGGATCCAGCCCCAGGTGGCTCCTGGTGAAATTAGCTGAATGAGGGCTGTGGCTAAGGCAAGCCCTGAGGAGGGCCACCCATCTCGGACCTTAGGGTGGGTGTGGTGGTCTCCTCGTGTGGCAGGGCTTTGCTGAAACCAACCCTGAAGAGAACCGGCCCCCAGGTAACTAGTGTGTGCCTGGGAGAGATAAGGAATCAGCTTTATTGTTTTGTAGCTCTACTGTGTTTGTACCAAAGTGTCTCTCTGCCTTGTTTCCTTCCCTCATTTCCCACCTTTTGTGGTAATCTGTTTACCTGAATAAACCTTCTTGGTTTTTACCCCACATGGCGTTTGTGGTTGCTCTGTGGTTCAGCTAAATCCAGGGTATAGTCAGGGCAAGTCCCTGAGTAGAGATTCAAGTCAGGATTGCAGAGCTGAGGCTGGCAGTCTGGCACCTTGAGATCTCTGGGTCTTTGGGTAAGAAAGGGTGGGTTGGCGGAGTCAGCCAGCTCCCCTTCCTTCACAGATATTACTTACTCTGCCCTGCTTTGTCCCCTAACTGCAAAGCTGGTGGAGAGAACCTTGCACAAATTGGGGGAGGAGAACACCTGGATGCATTTTTAAAAAATGTTATAAAATTCTGTCAAGGGATTGTATGCAAAAGCAAGAGAATACCAACACTGGTAACTTGCTCAAAATAAATGATCTTGGGGCTTCTGTGTGTGTTTTGTGTGGGCTGTGTTGTCTGATTCTTCCCCACACCCTTCTGCACACACTTAGCATTCATGATTTCAAAGACAGTTAATTCAGTTTCCTTCTCTGTACAATGTGGCTTGTTGTTAGAATAAAAAAAGTGGCTTCAAAGGAGTGCTTTTGTGTCGATTATTACTACTACTGTTGTTGCTGCTGTTACAACATGCAAAAGGATGGATTTTGAATGTTCTAAGAACTTGCTGCTGTGTCGTACTATGGGTTACGTCAGCACTGCAAGTAGTCTATGGCTATTATACTCATATTGGTGGGAGGGAGAGTAGTGCATGACATCACTTCAGTAGAGTCCAGACAGAGTTGTTGGTATCTAGTTGGCTAGTGGGTTGGGTTGCTTTTGTTTTTTGGGAAATGCAGTGTGTGTGTGTGTGGGGGGCAGAATAGGACTGTGAAGTATTCAATCAAAAGAAGGATACTTGCCTGCATTTCCTTCATTAAATTGCCTTCTGACCTCACTGTTTATAACACACACACACACACCATTTGTACCATATAAAAACCTGAAAATCCCCATAGTACCTTATGCATCTGATGAAGTCCACAAAAAGTTTATGCCAGAATAAATTTGTTAGTCTTTAAGGTGCCACAAGACTCTTCATTGTTTTTGCTACTAATAAAGTTTCTTTTAGTTGATGTTCATGCAGACGATGGAGTCATATGGTTGGTTTGTGAACCGCCCAGGGAGCTTCAGCTGTGGGGCGGTATACAAATGAAATACCGGTAAATGAAATAAATGAAATGAAATATGTTAAGCAAGAGGATGTTTTACAAATTTGGAATGTTTAATATGAGTTATAAGAGTTGGTGTCAGTCTTCAGGCTCCCTTCCCAGGGTCTGTATAAGATAAATATCCAAGTGGAGTACAGGATGCTTTTCATCTCTGCTACATGTGCATGTAAATATGTGCACACAGTACCACAATGCACAAACGGCCACTTTACATGCTAGGGAGGCTTATTACGAACATGGTGTAAGACAATTAATTTTTTTTTAGTATAAAATTATTTACTTCACTTTATTACATTTATGTTCTGCATTTCCTCCCCATTTTTACCCTCACAACAATCCTGTGACATGGGTTGAATTGAGAGGTAGTGACTGGCCAAGATCATCCCGTGAGAAACGGGACAAATTTGCTGGTCCTCCTCAGGCAGCAAAATGTCCAGGGCCAGCACTGGCTGTGTCTGTGTGTGTCCTGTTTGGCTGTTGCATCTGAATGAGTCAGTCTATGTCTCTTTCTTGTGCATGTCATAGAATCATAGAATCATAGAAAAGTAGAGTTGAAAGGGGCCTACAAGGCCATCGAGTCCAACCCCCTGCTCAATGCAGGAATCCAAGTCAAAGCATCCCTGACAGATGGCTGTCCAGCCGCACCTTGAATGCCTCCAGATTGGGAGAGCCCACCACCTCCCTAGATAGTTGATTCCATTGTCTTATTGCTCTGACAGTCAGGAAATTTTTCCTGATATTTAGGTGGAATCTAGGTTCCTGTAACTTGAGCCCATTATTCCGTGTCCTGCAAACTGGGATGATCAAGAAGAGATCCTGGCCCTCCTCTGTGTGACATCCCTTCAAGTACTGGAAGAGTGCGATCATATCTCCCCTGTCTCCTCTTCTGAAGGCTAAACATGCCCAGTTCTTTCAGTCTCTCCTCATAGGGCCTTGTTTCCAGTCCCTTTATCATCCTTGTTGCCCTCCTCTGAACCCTCTCCAGTTTGTCTATGTCCTTCTTAAAGTGAGGTGCCCAGAACTGGACGCAGTACTCAAGATGAGGCCTAACCAGTGCTGAGTAAAGGGGAATTATCACTTCCCACGATTTGGAAGTTATACTTCTATTAATGCAGCCCAAAATTGCATTTGCCTTCTTTGCAGCCACATCGCATTGCTAGCTCATATTCAGTTTGTGATCCACCACAATTCCAAGATCCTTCTCACTTGTAGTATTGTTGAGCCAAGTGTCCCCCATTCTGTAACTCTGCATTTGGTTTCCTCTCCCTAGGTGCAGCACTTGGCATTTATCCCTATTAAATTTCATTCTGTTGTTTTCGGCCCAGCGCTCCAACCTATCGAGGTCACTTTGAATTCTGTTTCTGTCTTCCAGAGTATTAGCTGTTCCACCCAACTTTGTGTCATCTGCAAATTTGATAAGCATTCCCTGTACCTCCTGATCCAAGTCATTAATAAAAATGTTGAAGAGCACCGGGCCCAGGACCAAGCCCTGTGGTACCCCGCTTGTTACCTCTCCCCAGTTTGAGAAGGAACCATTGATAAGCATGTCTGTCTGAGGGAGTGCGTCAATGTGTGTTTATTTTCTGTGTCTGTGTGCTGTATGGTGAAAAGGGGAAGCTTATGTTTGTATCTGCGTTTTCTACCATGGAAGAGATATAAGTCTTTTGCTTCCAGGAAAGCATGGAAGATGATTTCCACTAACATATGGAATAAAAAATGTTTTTTTGCATTATTATTGTACATTGTTGACTGCGTGTGACAAATTGAGTTAAGCAATTCTCAGGCCCAGTTCAAACATGATGTCAGTGGTGCAGTAATTCCAAGAACTAGTTTTCACATTGGCAGGTCTCTGTGATGCTAGTACCACATTTGTAAACAACAATATAGATCTATGAATAGTCTCTCTTTATAGGAGAAAGGACTACAATTCAAACATACATTGGCCGAAACCTAAGTCCAAGTATCAGCATGAGTCTTGTACTTATCATCTCTAAAATTACGTTAAAGCATTGATAACTGGAACATAATGATTCTTTCATATCTGAATGTATGTCCTATTTTTCATGACTACTCTTTGTTGGTTTAAAAGCATTCTTCAGTTTTATTTTGGGCATTTAGAATGTCTGGTCTAGGCCGACATAAGTGTAGTGGTGCCAGGTACCCTCAGTGATATGCAAGTATACAAGCTAGTTTAGCACTATTCCTGCTTGTTAAGAAACACCCTGGGTCTTAGTCTTAGCATGAAAATGGAAGTTCTTTACTCACTGGTGTATTTCTGTTCTCCTCGAGTGAAGGAGGCCAGCTAGCCTGGGGAAGGCCCCTGCCTCTGGGGGTGAGGACACAGTCTCCATTTTGAAACTCTCCCAGGATCCCCAGTTGATTCTTCCAACAAATCTGCACTTGTCGGAAGCCACTGGATCACCCTTCTTGTTGACAACCCATCAAACTATTTGTGTAATGCTCAGGCTGTGAAGCAAAGTGGTGAACCCTGCCTAGTCTGACTATTGCCTAGAAGGGGGCTGGGCCAAGGGCGAGTCTAGCTGTCTTCCTTCACTCGAGGAGAACGGAAATTCACTGGTGAGTAAAGAGTGTCCATTAATCCCCATGAGTGAAGGAGGCCAGCTAGCTTGGTGATGTAAAAAAGCAGTGCATTCCAAGGTAGGCCAACAGACCCCTCAAGCCAGCCTCATGCTAGGACAGGAGTAGCCTCCAAAGAGCATGCCTGCCAAAAGGCGCCCTCCGCAGAGGAAAATAGGTTGATTTTGTAGTGTCTGGTGAAGGTGTGTACTGACGACCATGTGGCTGCCCTACAGATCTCCTCTGGCAGAAGGCAGCCGAAGTGGCCATTCCCCTTACTGAGTGGGCTAGCATACTTTCTGGCACCACCAAATTACTGGTGGTATAAGCAAGTGCAATACGCTCACAACTTGTGGCCCTGCAGATGTTTTGGCCTACAACTCCCATTTTCCCTCACCATTGGCTATGCTGGCTAGGACTGATGGGAGTTGTAGCCAGAAACATCTGGAGAGCCACAAGCTTCCCACCCCGCCATAAAGAGTGATCTAATTTTGCATGTTTATTTTACTTGTATTTAGTAAACAACAAAGCTAAAATAAGTACCCCATATTAATTTTTTTGTTCCATCACAAGTATTTGACTTTAAATATTAGAGGAAAAATCGCAGCATACTGAATGTGATTTAATGTGATACTGATTGGGGAGTGGTGCCAGCTGCCCCAGCAGAGCCAACATCTTTATCTGCCGGCCTGCGGAGCAGGGCGGCGACGCCCCGGCGGCGACGTCACTGAAGGGGGAGCCCCGTGGGGGGTGGCACGAGGGCGAGGGCCTATTCCCTTGTCTGAGCTGGGTTGGGGTTTTAGGGGTTGGTTTTAGGGGTGGGTCTCCCGTCTGATCAGCGGAAGCAGGGGGGGCATGTGTTCATCTCAGGGAGATGATGGGGGGAGTTCCGGGGGGCAAAACATATCATTGTTGAGTGGCAGACGCTGGCAGAGTGCTAGGGGCAGGCCATGCCGATTAAGGGGAACAGGGGATCAATGCTTAATATCTATCCCTTGTTCCAGGCCTGCCCAGAGCCAAGGGATAACTGGGGTGTGTGTGGCTCCTTCCCTACCCTTGCGTTTGCTGCTGTGTAATGCCAGGTCCATTACCCAAAAAACATCTGTAATCCATGACATGATCTTGGATGAGGGTGCGGACCTGGCATATATTACGGAAACCTGGCTGGATGAGGCCGCTGCTCCAACTCTGGCGGCCTTGTGTCCGGCCGGTTTCTCGTATGCCCAGCAGCCAAGGGTTGGGGGACGGGGAGGGGGAGTGGCTGTTATCTACCGGGAGTCCTTGGTCCTTACCAGACTCCCTCTCCGGGAGACCAAGTTTATTGAGTGCATATACTGGAGGTTGGGTCCAAAGGGCAGTCTGGGGATTCTGCTCGTGTACCGTCCACCCCGCTGCACGACAGACTCCCTGGCCGAGGTGCTAGAGGTGGTCTCTGATGTGCGTGTGTTGTCCCCCAGGCTATTGGTGCTGGGGGACTTCAACGTGCATTCGGGGGCTGCTCTCACGGGGGCACCTCAGGACTTCATGGAGACCATGGCTTCCCTGGGAGCTGCACCCTGTATTAACTGGACCTACCCATGTAGCCGGTCATGCACTGGACTTGGTTTTTGTTTCTGGAGAGGGGGGAAATGATCTGGAAATCGGGGGTATATCCACCACCCCCTTGTCATGATCAGATCACTATCTGGTGGGGTTGGATTTCTCGGTGCCACAACCCCTCTGCAGGGGTGAGGGACCTATTAGGATGGTCCGCCCCAGGCGTCTTATGGATCCGGATGGATTCCTGAACGCGCTTGGGGAATTGGAGCACACAAACGGTAGCTCGGTCGAGACCCTGGTGAATGACTGGAATGCTGCAATCACCAGGGCATTAGACCGAGTTGCCCCGAAGCGCCCTCTTCGCCTAAACAGAGCTCGCGCAGCGCCATGGTTCACTCCGTCGCTGCGAGCTCTGAAACAAGAGGTGAGAAGGCTAGAGCGCCGATGGTGAAATTCCCGCTCCGAAGACGATCGAACACGAGTTAGAGCTGCATCTTCAGCCTACTGAGTGGCGGTGAAAGCAGCAAAAAAGAATTTATATGCTGCCTCCATTGCGTCTGCGGAGTGCTGCCCCAGGAGGCTGTTCCAAGTGGTCCGGAATCTGGTCGGTCCAGCCGCTCCGGACCCACTGGAACAGTCAAAAGCCTCCTGTGAGGCTTTAGCGAAGCACTTCGCAGATAAAATTGATCGGATTAGGAGTGGGATATCGTACGTCGTGGACACAGGGAGTGAGCGGGAGGAGGCCAATGGCAGACCGGTTTTGTGGGATCGGTTCCAGCTTCTTCCTTCTGATGAAGTGGGCAAGGTGCTTTCATCTGTGAGGCTGACCACCTGCTTGCTTGACCCTTGCCCGTCCTGGCTCATTATGAGCTGTAGGAAGAGACTGGGTGAGGGGATCAAGACGGTGGTGAATACCTCCCTCGAGGAGGGAGTGATGCCATCAGCCCTCAAGGAGGCAGTAATAAGACCACTTCTAAAGAAGCCCTCCTTGGATCCCCAGGATCTGAACAACTTCCGCCCAGTCTCCAATTTACCATTTCTGGGCAAGGTGATCGAGCGGGTGGTGGGTGCTCAGTTGAAGGCACACTTGGATGAAGCCGATTATTTAGATCCGTGTCAGTCGGGCTTCAGGTCTGGACATGGGACAGAGACGGCCTTGGTCGCCTTGGTGGATGATATGAGGGCTTTGGATAGGGGCGAATGCCCCTTTCTAGTCCTCCTCGATCTCTCAGCGGCTTTTGATACCGTTGACCACGGTATCCTCCTGGACCGCCTGGAGGGGTTGGGCTTGGGAGGCAATGTATTGCAGTGGTTCCGGTCCTTCCTCTCTGGAAGGTATCAGACGGTAGTTCTTGGGGAGGAGGCTTCGGACCCTCGGCTGCTCACTTGTGGAGTGCCGCAGGGTTCCATCCTCTCCCCGATGTTATTCAACATCTACCTCAAGCCGCTGGGAGCTATCATCAGGAGGTTTGGGGTGCGGTGTCATCAGTATGCGGATGACACGCAGCTCTACCTCTGTTTCAAGTCCTCACCGAGGTTGGCCGTTGAGACCCTGTCCAAGTGCCTGGAGTCAGTGGCTGGCTGGCTGGGAAGGAACATGCTGAAACTGAACCCCGACAAGACCGAGGTACTTCTGGTGGGGGACAAGGGGAGGTTAGGGGATGTTGACCTGGTGCTGAATGGGGTTCATCTACCCCTGAAGGACCAGGTCCGCAGCTTGGGGGTCATTCTAGACTCCCAGCTGTCCATGGAGGCTCAGGTGGCAGCTGTGAGCCGGGCGGCGCTGTATCAACTCCATCTGATACAGCAGCTGCACCCCTACCTTCCTAATCACCTGCTCCCATCAGTGGTTCATGCCTTGGTCTCCTCTCGCCTAGACTACTGTAATGCGCTCTACGTGGGGTTACCCTGGAAGACGGTTCGGAAGCTTCAGCTGGTACAGAACGCAGCGGCTCGCCTGATCACATCACGCCATTGCTTAATGAGTTGCACTGGCTACCAGTTGCTTGCCGAGCCGAATTCAAGGTGTTGGTTTTGACCTTTAAAACCCTACACGGCTCCGGCCCAGTTTATCTCAAGGAGCGCCTCCAGCAACATCAAGTAGGCCGCTCAACAAGGTCTGCCACGGATGGCCTTCTCATCCCATCAGCCAGAGCAGCCAGGCTGGTGGGGACTAGGAAGAGGGCCTTCTCTGTGGCGGCCCCCACATTATGGAACTCCCTCCCTAGTGACCTTCGCCATGCCCCCTCCGTGATGAGCTTCCGCCGTGCATTAAAAACATGGCTGTTCAGGCGGGAATATGGGGTGGATTAGGATTTTAAAAGAATTTTTATACTGTTTTAATTATTATATTTTATTGTATTGTTTTATTGTATTATTTTAATTGTACATCGCCCAGGGTGGCCGGGTGGCCGGCCAGATGGGCAATTAATAAATATAAGAAATAAATAAATAAATAAAATTGAATGATAGTGTCATTTAAACATTATATTAAGTAGGTTTTTTAAATGGAATGCTTGTAAAAATGTAAAGGACAATAGCATGTACTTCCCTTACACTATTTAAGTTTAAGGGGGAAAATGGTACCCCAAACTGTTAACACTCTAATAAAAAGCTGTGCATGACATGCTGACAACCACACTCATCTACAACTGCCAAGCTTCCCTAATATTATATTTGCAATTGACATTCATTCATTGTTACTAATGAACTTATGAAATGGAAAATTTTCTGGAAAAAATTAAGCACTGGGAAAATTTCCAGTTTGGAAAATTTTGCATGGAAAAATTTTCACCCAGCATCACTGCTCTACACAGAATTCCCTACCCCCCCCCCCACTTTTCCAGAATAGGCTAGTGTTTGATTTGAGGTTACAAATCTCCATCAAAATTAATTAATAGAAATGTTTAGTTGGTATATCCCATCAAAATGTTGAGCACATTTTGATTTAGCATTCTGTCCCAAGTTGAATGTGTTCTCCATGTTATATGCCAAATGTATTCCTTTGGTGATCAGGGCAACTGATTTGCTTACTGTACCCTGAACTTGTGTGCTTTTTTAAAGATCAAGTATACACAGTACTGATCAAGCAGGTGGATTTTGGTAGGCTTAAAATATGTAACTGAACACAATAAGATAATTATATTTGGTAAAGAGAGGATACCATACTTGCAAGTGTCTTAGGGATTATTTGCATTTGTATTTAGCATCAAGAGTTGATTCTCTGCATATAAGTGCTCTTTATAGTGACCTTGGGCATTGGAACTGGTTTATTTACTTTCTTGTTTATTTACCAACAGCAAATAATTAAATTGTACTTCAGGGTATGCAGCAGAATTACCAAACCATCCTGCAGAACTGCCCTTTATTGAAGCATTTGGGGAAGGACACAGGAAAAAAAGGAAGGATAACCTCTTATCTTAGTGATACTATTTTTCTTTTACTATTAGAATTAAAGAATGGAAAATGTACAAAGTTAATGCAGACAAATGTATTTTTCATCCTCCTAGTATTTTAATTAAACCCTTTTGTCGTGTCTGCTAAGCAAGTTCAAAGTGTTGCAATGCAGTAGCAAAGGGAACACAGAAGCCTTGTTATGCTCGAGGAAAGAAATGTTTTCAACTTTCCCCAAATCAACTGCTGTAATTACTATAGGAATAAATCAAATTTACAACAGGCAAACACAGGGCATAATCATTTTTGTGCAGCAGTAAATGAGTTTATTTTTGTTGCAATGCAATAAAAGTTTAGTGTTTTCTGCATGTCAGACAGAAATTTTTGATAATATTCTTTGAATTTCCTTATTAATGGGATGAGAAATTTACTATTAAGATATTCAAGTCATCGCAATCTGTCTTGTTAATGGATAAGCTTCAACACAACCTAAAAGTACTTTGCAGAACTGCTAACATAATACACCAAACACTGTCATAAACATTATACAATATTCTATTCTTTTAAAAATATAAGTAACTGAAATTCAACAGCATGGTAATTTATTTAGCTTTCTATTCTTTTAAAATATTGCTACACTGAAGACAAAGGCAATCCTAATTTTCATTATTTCCATGGTTTTTTCCTTGTTCAATTTAACAGAATGTGTAGAAAATGTTGCTTTTTACCATGCCTCAGACTACAGATGTTTTTAAAAAGCACATTCAACTTCTGCCCTCCCCTCCTCTCCTTTCACTAAGCCGTTCCAGAAGATGAACAATTTCTGATTTCCAAGCAATTTATCATTTGCCTGCCTCTCTCCACAATAATGAAGTGTGAGATGGCAGGCTTAGGAAATTATTATATAGCTTGAATAGTTTGCATTCATACAACTGATTATGGTTTTGCAGAACCTAAACATAATGTTGTCAAAATGTGATCACTTGTGTATACAATGGTAAAGCTCACTGCAGAGGAGCAGTAAAAACTGGGTTGGTGGAAGCGTTCCTTTAGCGAAACAATATTGTAAGCATAAAAAGCATCTGTATCCTGTTCGGAAGCCAGTTTTTCATATAATTATATGCACACACATCTACTTGTGCCCAAAATAAATCCTAGAAGCTTTACTTGAAAAAAGGTATTTGTTCTTAGGAACCAGCAGAAACATGTCCAGAACTCTACTCTAAGGCTCATAATGTGTGACTGATTATAGTTCAGAAGTTGATGGCAATCGTACTAGTCTTTAAAGCAAAAGAATATGGCTGCTTAACACATCTCATTCGTACATTCTGACTATTCACCTATCACCAATGGTTCAATAAAGCAGGAAACTCAAGATGACTCAAGCAGACAAGTGCTATGCACTACAAATCAATCTGACTTAGGGCAAAAATCCTTCTTGACCGAAAGTATGGGAACCTGAAATTAAAACAAAAGCCATCCTCTCTGGACTTCTTAACACAAGCACGTTGCACCAGGGGCTGACTGAAGTGAATGAATGGCCACAGATCAAACATGACTTCAATCACATCACCAAAAGACAACACTTTTCAATAGAACCAGTTTACACATTCAGCTGTGAATCTACAAGTGTTATACATGCATGTGTGGAGTTAAGCACTTCCGGGTTGGTGTTTGCATCAATTTCCCATTAAGCACAAGTCATTTAGTTCAAGAACTCTCTATACCTAAAGTACTTGGTTTCTCCTTGACTCCAGTCTGGAAAATGACCACAAGAAAGCATAGCAGAAAAATACTTCATGTAGACAGCAACCTTCTGCTGAGCAATTACCAACTTAAAAGAAATGTTGACTCTGGAAACATTTCTGCAAGACCTCTGCCTTTACCAGGTAGCGATATAAATCTACTTTCTGCCAAGGAGCCTTCAGGTATAATGTGTCAGGAGAAGATGTAACAAGCAATTCATCATGGCAAGTAGAAAAGGTAATCTGAAAGCAGCAGAGGATGAGGACAACATCTTGTAGAATTATGTAGATTGGTGATCCAGCCCTTTGATCAGATACTATCACTGTAGGTTTCATGTCAGTACATCACCTGATCATCTTTGTGGCTTAATCTGGGCAGTAGAGTGCCGCTCAGCCCATACCAAAAAGACCTAGCACTTAGGAGATAGCTATGTCAAATATCCCAGGCATGTTCATGTGAGACTATGGAGTAAAACTTGGCAGCATCTTGGGAGAAAGGACTGGAGCTAAGCTGTAGGGTCTGTACTATAATTAATTCCACCAAGGGTGGGTGCAAGTAACTATCATCATACTGGATCTCTACACCTTCATATTAAGTTGAACTGGTGGAATGTTTCCCTATACAAAGCAGTAAGCTCAGGTAGCTTCCCTGTTCTTTCTTGGGTGTTCATACCCCTCTCACAGTTTGGGCAGCATGTCTAACCCCCACCCTGAATGCTACCTTCCATCTGTAGCACTGGCTTACAATCCTATTAAGTACGTACTCCATTTAGATGCAAAAAAGAAAGACTAGGAAGATTTCTAACAGGCAGGAATGCAGGAGCCAAAAATGGTTCCTGTTTTACTTTGAAACATTAGACTATGTCTGCAGGGTAGAGGTTCAGAAAATATCTCATTAGTCACAATAGGTTTATAAGTACTGAACTATAGATCCCAAAACATACTATTCTACAGTGTTGGTTTTCCTCCTCCACATTCCCTTAGTCTTTTTTTCCACTCCTTGAACAAAAAGCTTCACGAAACAAAGATTTCATAATTGAGTGATACTATTTAATAATGAGCATCCCCTTTCTAACCTTACCGCTGGCATACAGTACTATGACTTTACAGTTCTTGCAGTTCTTTTCCTTTAAACTAGAATTGGACAAGACCGCTCTTCAGATATAAGAATGTCCTCTGTGAAAGAGGACATATGGCTGTCCTAGGAGGAAGTGTTTCAACTGAAAATATACATCTGATGTCGTCTTTTATATATTTAGCAGATTTGTATGCAACTTTTCAGTATAAATGGATAAATCTAGCTTCAAAAATTTCATCACTGTTAAAAGTTAAAAGCCTGAAATAATAAAAAGGTCTTCAGCTGGCACTGAAAAGACAACAAAGTGGGTGCCAGGTGAGCCTCCCTGTGGACACAGTTCCATAAGCAGGTGGTGCAGCTCCGAAGGCATTCTCCCCAATTACCATCCACTTCATCACTGATGGCAGTGGAACTCAAAGGAGAACTCCTGTTTATGATCTCAGTGAAAGGACAGGCTGATGTGGAAATTAGGTACTCTGGCCTAAGCTGTATATGGCTTTATAAGGTAAGCACCAGCAGTTTGAATTGTGCTTGGAAATGGACTGGTAATCAGCAAAGATGTTTAAGAATCAATAAAAATATTGATTATACTGACTAGTCACCTTCAGAGACCCATAAGACAATTAGGACATCTCTGCAATTGGACACCTCAATATATGAGAAATTGGATTTCAGCTTTGTGCCCTGTAGAACCTTTTATCAGCTATGTGATCATTTGTTCAAGCAAAATCACTGATGCTTAAAGAATGCCATGATGCATCAGCCTAGCTGCTTTCCCCAGGGCAGGATATCCTAATTCTATAGGGTTTAGGATCTAAAGGATCCTGACAGGTAATTCATACCTGTCCAATTATTTATTGAAAATTTCCAAGGCAGGACGTCCCACAGTTCCTTAGGCAGCTTATTCTATTTCCTGAATTGCTGTTATGGTTTTGAAATGTTTCCCAGAGTTTAACATAAATCAGTGAATGACTGATCCTCAGGACAAACATGCCCACTATCTATAATCTTTCCTCATATAATTTACCTTGTGAACTTTTTAGAGCTCTCTCTAAAGAATTTCTAATGCATATTGTAGTTTCATGCTGTCTTATGAACCATACTCCCTAAATTGGTGCTATATGTGTGGCTCTCCAGTTTCTGATGGACATTTTTATCCCTACACACACACACACACACACACACACACACACACAATATTCAATATTTTTAAGGTGTGTTTATTTCTGCCCAATTCAATATCATCCATGAATTCAATAAGTATGCTGTCCTATCCTTTGTACAATGGTAGAAAAAAATGGAACAACGCTGTATCCACCATTGATCCCTGTTGAACACTGCTCAATATATTTTTCCAATCTGACAGCAATCCATTCACTAATGCATTCCGAGTGTGTACCTATATGGGGGAGGGGTTTCAGCCACCTGCTTACAAATCTTACAGTCATTTCTTTCAGTCCACAGTGCTTACCTATTTTAATTTTGAATGAGAATTTTTTTTAAATCAGAGATATACAAAGATGGAACTACCTGCAGAAGTGTATCGCAGCATCTTAGGGAATATAAGAACACCAAAGGAAGAATGGTAAAACACTGCCAACTGACATCTCTAAAGTTGTATCTCTTCAAATCGTAGGTGTGCAAACATAGCAGGTATCAAACTGATACTTACCATAAATCTGCAACTTCAGGATGTTCTTTCAACACATTACTAAGCTAGACATGATCACCATTTATCTCTCACTTAGGTCAGTATTATGACCACATCTCTCCAGCACCCTTTTAAGGAAGTTTTAGGGTTTCTATTGAAAACATTCCTTTGGGAATGATGTATGAGAATTCTGCTTGAGGGGTGAAAACTCAATGGATTTTTCCAGTTCAGCCCTGCAAATTTTCTTTTTCCTCTCTGCTGGTGTTGACTCGATCTGTTGCAAGTCAAGCCATTACGAGGATTCAGTCTTGCTTTCTTTTAATGGCAACAATTTACACAATTTGGGGGGGGGATATTGTGCACATGATTGCAAGTCTGCCTGTCCCACTATGTAGCCCCACAGAGGCATATTCCCCTCTTGTAAATAGCCTTGTCAGTTTCATCCTCTCCACACACTACACAGTAATACCTTGGATTGCAAGTAACTTGGTTTGAGAGCGTTTTGCAAGACAAGCAAATTTTTAAATATTTATTTAATTTTTTTGGACTTGATATACAAGCGATGTCTTGCAATACAAGTACTGTAGTACGGCTTAAATTAAAAATCTCTGTACAAATTTTTTTTGGGGGATTTCGTTTTGATATAAGAGTGTTTTGGATTACAAGCACGTTTCCGGAACGAATTATGCTCTCAATCCAAGGCATGACAGTACTTGGTTTAGTAATCTAATTTCCAGATAGACTGGAAAGAGTCCTGTCTAAAACCCATGAGAGCCTCTCATTAGATACTTGTCAAAGAAGGTGTCAATTCTGGCCGCCCCCGTTAGCTCAGGAAGCGCTGAAGAGGAAGATGAAATTGACAAGTATGGAATATGGCTCTGCTGGGCTAAATGAAGTAGCATGTGTAGAGGATGCATAGTGGACAGGCGGACTTGTGACTGCGTGCACTTGTGCAAGATTGCCAATAAATAAATATTTTAAAGAAATTATGAACCCATTTGTGCAAATTTCAAGATCTCCATGCTCCCAAAATTTCAGAAATTACAATTTGCACAAATTACAATTTGTACAAATGACAGAACCTGGGGAAAATGCACATTTTTTCAGAATTGGGGGGGGGGAGATCCACTACAGTCCACCGCCACTTACCAGAACATCTTAAACAGAACAGAATTCCCAGCATCGCACATCCCTAGCTTTAGTCAGTTTTCATACCAAAAGGGGCTACAAGAGTAGAAAAACCAATTCTCCCACAAGCTAATTTCCACTACTTTCTAAGAAATATTGCTTTCTTGCTAATATGCCTATCACAAGTCAATGAAACAGAGCAACTTCCCAATCTACAATCTTCACCCAAATACTAGAAGCAATAACCTGCAAGTGCTTAGAGGCATGTACTTAGTAAATCCCAGAACTATATTCCTAATTTCACTAAGTTCCTGTTTTTAAAAATATTTTTTAAAAGGGATAAATGCCTTTAGGAGAATCACTAAACTACAATTTAAAAAATCTCAGTGCAAGAGTTACTCCAGCCCTATGCACAGTCACAGTGTGCTATTCAACACTCCTCTTTGTTTCAGTCTCCCCTCCCAGGCATTTCTCAATTCAAATATGTTCACTAGCATGTCATGTAATACAACTGTGCCAAAAGAGAGGGGAGTCATAGTATCCACATTAGGCTCCCAATCGAGGGAGGTTCATTTTTCCTCCACTCTGATGGCCTTGTGTTGCCTTGCTAAAACCATTTGGCCTGCTGAGCTGAAAAAAATCTTTTAGTGATCCTTTGAATTTACATCTATTTTACCTGCTGTGCTCCTGTCTTTTAATCTGTATTTTTGAACATATTTTGTTGAGATGTGGCTATGGCTGCAATTCTATACACACTTACCTAGGAATCCCATTGAACTTAATAGGACTTACTTCAGAGTAGATAAGCATAGGATTAATTGCGAGTTTTGTTATCCTGTTCCTTCCCTATTGTGTGTGCAAGTGTCTATGAGTGTGTGTCTGGTCTTGCATTAGATTGTTCCATTATTTTTTCAATCTTTCTGCAGCACCTAGTCAAATTTGGGGTGGGGTGGTGATGATGATGATGATGATCATGATGATGATCATGATGATGTTTTAAATATGTTATAAGCTGCCTTGAGCATTTTTTTTTTAAATGAGGAAATGGAATACACATACTTTAAATAAATAAATAACAGTTTTCTGCAGGGTCTAAAACAGTCCTTTTGCTCTTCAGCTGTCATTTCATAGGTACATAGGAAACTGCCTTATACTAGGTCAGTCCATTGGTCCTTCTAGCTCAGTATTGCCTGTGCTGACTGTGAGAGGCTCTCATGGGTTTTAGACAGGACTCTTTCCAGTCTATCTGGATAAGCCCTGAATCGAACCTGAGACATTTTGCATGCAAAACACATGTTCTACTGCTGAGTTATGGCTCCTCCCCTTCCTCTTTCCATACTCCAGTCCTTCAATAGGCCATCTGGAGGCCCGATCTTGACTGTTAAGCCTCATCTATTCTTCTCCCCTTTCCAATGTCCTATATCTTCACTACTTCTAGTGACCAACAGCACCTCAGGGAGTGTGCCAGGGCAACAAGAGCAGTAATCACAAAGTTGAGGGTGCAGCTGTCCAACCTAACTAAGTAGCATTGCTCTGGCTATTGAACATGCCTTGGTTGTGCATAAAAAGTAACAAGTTGAGTTTGAGTCACAAGATCCTTTTCTCCCGAGCCACAATAGAGAGGGTGTGCACAAACACACCAAAGGAATTAGTTACCTGATCAAAAATGGACTCAAAACCCCATCCATGGGACAGCTCCTCATGTATCATTGACACACAGGGCCTGATGGCAGTGCAGTGAAGCAATTCCTTTCAAATCTGTTTTAGTACTATATTACCATGCTGTTGGTTTTTAAATAATGAGGATGTTCTACATATCCTCCACTTTCAAGCAAGAGCATTAGATTTCCATTCAGAGTTCAACCTATGTTAACCTCTTGTCTTTAGTTGATTAGCTTTTTAACTTGGTAAGACAGTTGGAAACATAATTCATCTACAATATGTACATAAACCGACAACAGAGCCAAATTAGACACAGAAATTCAGGGAGAGAAATTACTCCTCCCACATGAATGCTCCTGCTTCACACTGCCACCTGACCACTCCTATTTGAGCACCAGCTCATCGAAACCCTACATATTACTGAGTTTTAAATAGTGGAAGAAAAGCCATGGCAAGCCAGATTGGAAGAAAAAGCTCTTCTCTTTTTATAGAGAAATGAGTCATCAGCATCATTCATTAGGCTACTTCTAACTTCCATGTGACATGTGACTACTCTGCCTTATTACTTTGTACTTTTAAATACCATCTTTGAAATTAGATTAACGTGCATAATATTGACATGGCATTTCAGAATGAACTGCATGTCTAAGCTAGTCAGCTGAACTATTTCCTGAACTTGCAAGCAAAATCAATCAAATAAATGTACGGTATTTCGAGTATAACATCCACAATTATAAATCCTGCTAATATATTCTGTTTATACTTAAGATAAAAGTTACACAGCTGCTTACAAATAAACAGCTGTACTAAAGCAAGATAGGCTTAATTAGGGCTAGGAAAAATGGCATAGGGCCTAATCCTATGAGTCACTGCACTGATGAGCAGTTCAGATAATATGGAATAAAGGTCCCAGTATCATTGCTTCCCCATACCTTCTCCCTACCACTCCATTTCCCACCTGTCCATATAGCATAGCTGTGCTACGGAAGGCTCAGTGCACTTCTCTGTCAGGAAAGGAACTGAGGTCTCTTACACAGAATCCAGGAATGTCAGATAACAAGAAGGCATTTCAACTACAGTGGTGCAAGTATATTTGAACTGCAAATCTTATGCCAATACACAAGATGAGGATGCAAGTGTTTTTTTGTCCCTCAAGTAGTCTTTATTTATACTACAGTTGTGATGATTAGTTCAAATCAATATGTGCTTTTATGTCGTTGCATGTACACACACATCAAGTAGAAAGCTAAGCAGGGTCAGGCCTGGTTGTTACTTGGATGCTCCTCTAGTTTCCTGCATTGAGCAGGGGATTGGACTCAATAGCCTTGTAGGCTCCTTCCAACTCTATGATCTATGAATCTATAAGCCTCCTTGTTTTCTGCAAAATATCCTTTTCTCAACAGCAGCATAGAGCCTCTCCTGTCCCAAAATCTGTGTGACAGTTTAATCCAGTGCCGCTTTCACCCTCAGCTCCTCATTTCCCTTCCTACTGCTATATTATTAAATCTTTTATCTTTCCAGGGAGAGAAGAGGGATTCTAACCGAATACATTTCAGAGCAAAATATTTAAAGGAAAACATCTACATGGACAAGAACTGTAAGCACAACGCTTTCTCCCTGCCCCCACACGTACATGTGTTGTCCTTTCTCCTCCCCCACCCCCCTGCATGAAATGTCACAGTGCCACCTAGATCAGAGGTTATGATCCTAGGTTGCTTTTTCCAGAAGAAAAGAGAAAAGGCAAAAGGAGGATAAGCCAGAAAGAAAGGAAACAGAGATGAGAAGCGCTTCAATGGCTCAAAGGACTGCTTCAATAGGCTGCATACAGTTATCAGCAAAGTATTCCAATTGCTTCCATATTTCTTCAAACGTTTCAGAGTTCTTCTATCTTCCTGAATACTATGTGTAGTCACCGAGCATAATTTTGCTAGCCAGAAGTTATTATTCTCTAGGACTCCAGTCTCTATTATTTATTTGTTACATATCTACATATTAAATCTGCAACAAAATGTTACAATGTAGCGTGTTCCTGTTCAGTGTTCCTTACAGCCAGCCATGTCTTCTTTCAAGATATTCCATTCCACCATTTCCCCAGTTTTTTCTCACCCCAACACATTCAGCCTTCTGTGGCCACTGAGCATGCTCAGTCCTCATTGGAGTGTGTGTGTGTGGTGGGGGGGGGCTTTAGAGGGTTTAAACTCCCCTAAATATTTTTTCTAGTTCTGCAAACCTTGAGCGGTTTACCCTAAGGATACTGGTGATATATCCCTCTTGTTTCTCAATATTGCCATTTTGCCCACATAGCCACCATAACTCAGTACATGAATTCATTATCCTGTATATCCAGGGGAGGAAAGCTTTTTCAGCCCTGAGCGCTACATGCAGAACTGGGTGGTGAGTACAGGACAGGACAGGACAGGACACACACACACACACACACACACACACACACACACACACACAGAGAGAGAGAGAGAGAGAGAGAGAGAGAGAGAGAGAGAGAGATCCCTGCAGGAGGTGGAGGCTAAAGTTATTCATGGCAGGGAATTGATTGTGCTAGGGAAGGGGGTGTACGGGGATGATTCTTTTCATGCACTCTCTTTCCTAGTTCAATCAGGCTCCCGACAGCCCAACAAACAGTGCACCCTCTTCCCTACTAAAGATGTTCTTAAGACTAATCTAAAAAAATGCAATATAAATATCAAAAATTGGGAAGCTCTGGCCCATGAACGATCTAAATGGAGGTTGGCTAAGCGAAAAGCACGTCAAACGAATCCTTTACAGGACCATCTTCCATCTGGTAACCTGTGTCCTCACTGTGGGAAGCTGTGTGGATCTAGAATTGGCCTCCACAGTCACTTACGGACCCATCGCTAGAGTCTACACAATTTTTTTAGAATTTCCTCCTTTGATAATTTTCTTTTTGTAATTTTATCCTGGAAGACAATCTTACTCGGTCACGAGTGATCGCCTACTAAAAAAAAAAAGTGGGCAACTTGTGCCCCATGAGCCACATGTGGCCCTCTGAGGTCGTCTGTGCCCAAGGTGCCCCACCAATTCCTCTTCCTTCACCGAGGTGGCATGACAGCAGTCAGACATTCGAACAACATGACCGGTCCATTGAAGTTGGCATTGAAGGATCATTTTTTCAACGCTAGTAGTCCTTGCTTCTTCCAGTACACTGACATTTGTTTGCCTATCTTCCCAAGTAATTCGCAGGATTTTCCAGAGGCAACGTTGATGAAATCTTTCAAGGAGGTGGAAATGACATTTATAGATAGTCCATGTTTCGCAGTCATACAATAAAGTTGGCAATACAATGGCTTCATAAACCAGCATTTTGGTCTTCTTACAGATATCCTGATCCTCGAACACTCTATGTTTCATTTGAGAAAATGCGGCACTTGCGGAGCTCAAACAATGCTGGATTTCACTGTCAATGTTAGCTGTAACAGATAGATAGCTACCAAGGTAGAGAAAACGATCGACATTTTCCAGTATTGTCCCGCCAAGCTGGATAGATGGCATCACCAAAGGGTTAACTTGCACTTGCTGATGAAGCACTTTGGGGTTTTTTAATGTTAAGTGAGAGATCAAGTTTTCAGTATGCTTCTGCAAAAGCATTTAGGATAGTTTGGAGGTCATCCTCTGAATGTGCGGAGACCACATTATCATCAGCATACTGAAGTTCCACAACGGAGGTTGTAATTACCTTACTTTTTGCTTTCAGCCTGCTGAGATTAAAAAGCTTTCCATCTGTTCGATATATAATTCCCACACCAGTGGGAAGTTTCCCCTCGACAAGATGTAAAATCATGGCGATGAAAATAGCAAATAATGTTGGGGCGATAACACATCCCTGTTTAACACCTGATCCCACTTTAAATGGAGCACCATGAGAGCCGTTGTTGTCCAAAACCGTTGCCGTCATGTTGTCATGGAGAAGTCGCAAGATATTCACAAATTTATTGGGGCATCCCATTTTCATAAGGATAGTCCAGAGAGCCGTTCGGTCTACAGTATCAAAGGCCTTAGCCAAATCAATAAATGTCATATAAAGGGGTTGGTTTTGCTCCCAGCATTTTTCTTGGAGCTGATGTGCAGTAAAAATCATGTCTACTGTCCCTCTATAGGGGTGGAAACCATATTGAGATTCAGGGAGGATCTCTTCTGAAATAGATAGAAGACGGTTTGCGAGAATCCTAGCAAATATTTTACCTGCGGTAGCTAAGAGAGAAATGCCCCGATAGTTTCCACAGTCTGTTCTATCACCCTTCTTAAAGAGGGTGATAATTATGGCATCCCTGAAGTCTTCTGGGATCTCTTCTCTTATCCAGATTTTTTCGATGAGTTTATGAAGATGTTGTACAAGTTCGGGGGGGGCCTTCTTTAAAGATTTCAGCAGAAATCCCATCTGGTCCACTAGCTTTGTTATTCTTCATTTGATTAATGGCTTTTATAACTTCATCCAAAGTGGGGAGTATTGCAAGTTCCTCTCTAATTTGTTTTTGTGGGATTTGCGAAAATATATATTATCCACCTTAGATTTACGATTTAAAAGATGATAATAATGCTCTTTCCAACGCAGTGCAATAGACTCTTTGTCTTTTAAGAGTTTGGTGCCATCTTTTGATTGTAAAGGGTTTGTACCATAGGTTTTTGATCCATAAATGGCCCTTATGGCCTTAAAAAAGCCCCATGCACCATGAGATTCTGCAAGTTGTTGAATTTCTTGAGCTTTCTTTTTCTACCAAGCGTTCTTAAGTTCTCTTGTTCTTCTTTGGACCTCAGCCTTTGCACTGGCGTAGATTTTTTTCTTGGCAGCGCAATTAATATCATTTTGCCATATTTAGAGGGTTTCCTTTTTTGGTCAATTATATATTTAATCTCATTATCATTTTCATCAAACCAATCCTGATGTTTCTTAGTTTCATATCCAGTAGTTTGTTCACAAGCTGCAGTAATGGAGGTTTTCAGCTTAGACCAATGGTCCTCAATGTTATCAGGAGGTTCCGTAGGTAGATGTTCCTTAAGAAATGATTGAAGACTAGTTTTCTTAATAGGATCTTGAAGGGCGTGGATGTTCATTTTACGCCTTGGTTTCCTTCCTTGAAGCCTACGTTGGAGAGCAATGTTGATAACCATAGTGGACCGGATTAGTCGGTGGTCTGTCCAGCAGTCGTTGGCACTCACCATGGCCCTAGTAAGAAGTACATCGGCGTGGCAATCTCTAACACGGACAATCACATAATCCAGAAGATTCCAGTGCTTTGACCGAGCGTGCTGCCATGATGTTTTAAACTTATTCTTTTGTCAAAAGAGCGTGTTTGTAATAGTGAGATTATGCTCTGCACATTTAGACAAAAGTAAAATTCCATTCGAGTTGGTATTACCAACTCCATCTTTTCCAATAGTTTCTGGCCATAAATCAAAGTTATGCCCAACTCTTGCGTTAAAGTCGCCCAGGAGGATAATTTTATCCTCCTTAGGTATCTCTGACAGGAGAGTGTCCAACTGGGTATAAAAACTTTCATAGATTTCATAGATTTAATAGATCATAGAGTAGGAAGGAGCCTACAAGGCTACCAACCCCCTGCTCCTTGATGTCTTCATCAGCATCTAATGTTGGCGCATAAGCGCTCAAAATAGTTACCTGCTTGTTATTGGCGAGCTTTAATCAAAGAGTTATCAGGCGTTCGTTAATGCCAGTAGGAACTTCTGACAAAGAGTTCACTAGCTCATTTTTGATGGCAAAGCCTATTCCATGTATTCGTCAGTCCTGCTCGGGTAGTCCTTTCCAGAAGAAGGTATAACCTCCTTTTTCTTCCTTCAACTGTCCCTCTCCTGCCCTTCGAGTTTCTTGAAGTGCTGCTATGTCAATTCTAAACCTTCTCAACTCCCTTGCAATAATAGCAGTCCTACGCTCAGGGCGTTCACTATCTATGTTATCCAGCAATGTCCGTATATTCCATGTTCCAAAATTCAAACGTCTTTTTCAACCACTAAATGCTGACCTCACTGGACGCGGTAATCCAGTCAGGGGAGAAAGAGGTAGACTATGTTTAGGGCACCTTTTCTAGCCCCCTCCCCATATGGGGTGAGCAGAGTGGATTCTAAATAGGGCTGCTCAGTCATGGATACAGCTGCCGAGCTGCTCGACTACCTCGTTCCTTGAACAGGGCGACTGAATCTGCATTCACTGCCCATGTGCTGGTCCATGACTAGGGGCTTCCGGATTCACAGCCCTGCCCCCGTCGCCAGTCGCCAGTCGCCATGGGACTTTTTTTGTTTGTTTGGTTGGTTGGGTTGGAAGTTGGAAGACTCCTGTGTGTGAAATTGTTTCATGTGGGGAGATCGGTGCACAAACGAATCACCACACAAACTTGACAGAGTACAGCAATGATCCAATGGCACAGTTACCATGACGATTGGAAAACCATTCTCTGCTGCAGCCTTCATCCGCCTTCACAGCCGTTGTAATTTAGGTTTAATTATCTTCTGCCTGTTCTGCCATTGAGGACTTTATGTTTTGGATCGTTCTTTGCCTGGTTCCTCTCCCCGGACCTTACCGCCATGGGTGACCCTACTGGGAGTACATAGCTCCTGATGGCATTGCTCACAGGGTTCATTGGAACACGCAAGCCCACTCACCACTTCAAGATGATGATCCAGCGAGAGGTTGCCCAATCCTCCTATATAGAAATAGTAACTCAATTCTCTGAGTGCATTTCTTTATGTAGCCAAAATGTCACCATCCACACACAAGGGGGAGGTATCGGCAGGCACAGAGAAATGGCAAGGTGTGCAGAAGTTTAAAAACAAACAAAAAACCTTTAGAGAAAACCTTATGGGGAGAACCCCCCAAACAGTCCTAGGAATACTGAACATGCTCAGCGGCCACAGAATGCTGACTGACTGTTGGGAGAAAAAACAGAAAGCTGGGGGAAATGGATGGAATGGGGTATCCTGAAAAAAGTCATAGCTGGCTGGCTGGCATCCTGAGCAAGACTTCACACTGCAACATTTTGTTGCAGGTCTTACTTGTTAGTATACATGGTGATTCCATCCTTCAATACTAGGTGGTATTACAGTATTACCAGGGCAGTTTATAGTAACATAAACCCATAAAAGTAAAATAAAAACAATAAATCAGCAGAATAAAAGCAGGAATAAAACCATATACCTTATCAGTACCAGGCTAGATTCAGTGATGTGCTTTATGCAAGGCTGCCCTTGGAGTATGGAACCTACAACTGGCACAGAACGTGGCTGCCAGGGTTCTGACTGAAATTAGTAGAGCAGATATATTATGCTGATCTTTCACCAGCTTCACTGATTACCAATTTGCTTCCAGACTCAATTCAAGGTGCTGGTTTTTACCCTTGCAGGCCTAAGCAGCCGGAGACTAAAATATCCCCAAATTTACCTTCTCTCTTCCCCCACAAGCCTGCCTGAGAACAACATTACCAATCCAGGTCTTCCTCCTACTCATCCCAGTAGAAGATAAGCAACAGGAGTGGCCTGGAATAAGATCTGGAATATCCTCTCAAAAATAGTGCACCTGGCCCCATCACTGCCTGCTTTTAGATGGCCAGAGAAAACTATTTTATTCCAGTGGGCCCCTTTACAATCTTGTTATAATCAGGATTTAACTGCTGTTTATAGTTTTAATTTGATGGATTTTTATGATGATGTTTTACTAATTTATTTTTGCCAGCTGCCTTGAGTACTCAATCTTCTATTCAGCCTAGGAATATTAAATTTGGATATCTATAGTTTACAAAATTGGATTAAATGTTAAATATTTTCTGTTGCCAAAAAAAAGTTGCTTTTGAAATGTTTAGTTGTCATGACCAATCCTCACACCCCATTTGCAGACCCTAGCACCAGTCTGTCTTCAGAGGAAGATAATAAGTTACTGGGTTCATGCTATGCAACAACTAACATGCTAGGCACAGAAGAAAAGTCTATACAGTCATGCCTTGGATTGAGAGCATAATTCATTCCAGAAATGTGCTTGTAATCCAAAACACTCTTATATCAAAACAAAATCCCACCCCCCAAAATTGTACATTTTTAATTTAAGCCGTACTACAGTACTTGTATTGCAAGACATCGCTTGTATATCAAGTAAAAAAAAATTAAATAAATATATAAAAAATTGGTTGTCTTGCAAAACGCTCTCAAACCAAGTTACTTGTAATCCAAGGTATTACTGTACCTCCCAGTGATTTGGAATCTTTCAGTCCAAACAAGCCTGTCTCCATTACTAGCTGATAATCACGGAAATATAAGTATATCGAAGAAAGTGTGAAAACACCACCGTGATAGAACTTTCTTTTATCTATTTTTTTTTAAAAATTAACTTTTTAACAATACATGTTCAATCATTATATTTAAACTTTCTTTTTCTATTTTTGGAATTTTTAACATTTTTTTACAACACATATTGATTTAATATTTATATAAACTTTAAAAACTTTTCAATAATCAATCTTTACAAACTGTTCACTAATCATGCTGTAACACAGAGTATACAGCATGTATAATTATATTCAATGGTAATCACCCCCTTATCTTTCAGGGGTTTAGCATCCACCAAACTTGCTGTATTTTTACAGAGTTAATGAAAACCTTCCTTTGTTTTTTCTTTGTCTTCATGGAGTTGCTGCAGCCTTTACTCTTATTTTTTGAGATGGCTTTCATATGAGCCTTCCTCTCCGTTTTTTCTTTTTGAGTGGCTTAAAGCATTATTTCTCCTTGGAATGGTTTCCAGAAGCCTGATATTCTCCGTATCCTCACTTGTTTTTTTCCCCAACAAGAAACCGGTTTGGACTTCTTGTTTCGTGCAATATTTGCCTTTCTCAAGGGTTTCAAGGATAGTCACGGGCTTATATCAGTTTCATTACCCTCTATAATACAAAAACATTTGTTGTGTTGCCGAACATATTTCCAAAACAGTCAACCACCATAAATCCCAACATTTTCACTTACGTTCTCTTTTTTGTGGGTTGTTATTCCATTTACATCCTCTAGTGGCCATACTGTTGCATGCATGTATATACTCTATGGACAGCTGTAAATCATTCCAGCAGAACCAATTGATACTCCCTCTGGGTTATTACAATTAATTAAGTATTATTAGGAGTTACCCTGCACTATACTCAACGATATTCATGAGGATTTACCCACCCTTGATTTCTCATATATTATCCATTACTAGGGCATTGCTGCCAGGAGCCAATCTTTTGCATTCATTCCCTGCTTCTGTAGACAGTGTCCCGGTTCACATGACCATTTTCAGCCACAGTGGCTTGCAAGCACATGCCAGAAACCCACGGGCACCTGTTCCATAACCCAACTCCCACTCATAGGTTGTGTTGTCTAAACCTGGCGAGGGTGGGTTGTTGGTGTGGTTAACAAAGCGCCCACAAATATAAGTAGAAATATTAAATATTGTTCAAGTAGAAGGATTATTATTTATGTTTAGGAGTAAAGTGCTGTAAGATTTCGAGGCTTTGTGAATTTGTGAGGTTGATAAATAAGAGAGGGGGGAATTTATTTTATTTTTTTTGCTTAAGAGAAAAAAGAAAGCTATTTCTTTATAATGATTATATAGAATATTTGATCTAACTTATACTTGGTTGTGGAAAAATTGGAAGTCCTTTTTAGTTTAATGCCGTTTGGTCTTTGTAATGTATGTTTGTTTGGTTCTTGTTTTGTTTTGTTCTTTATATTTTGTTTTTATGGATTTTAAAATTTAAAAAAAAAATTTACCACAAAAAAGAACAATGTCCCAGGATATCACCAGATAAAGCAAGTCTAAATAGAATGGTACCCCAATATCCTACTTCAACTTGGTACCATATGGTCTAAATATGGTACCCCAGTTTGGAATCCAACAACATATAAATTATATCAAAATGAAGCTAACCGGTCCATTTTACACATCAATTTTTCTAAGATATACCTCCTTCTTCTAATGTTTTGTGTTTTTTAAACCTTCTCCCTATGGGATGAAAGCAAAATTAACATTCTGCATTAGATTGCTCTCAATCCAGACCGTTGTGTGGGTTCCAACAAGTACATGGATTCCCAGGCACAGAAATCTCATCCTTACTAAAGTGTATGGATAGGACCCTGAAGGTGATGGACCTCTGTGCATAATCTGAGGTTCTCATACCCAGAAAGCATTGCTATAGCTAAGTCCTAGTCTCTTTGTCCATTCTTATCCATTTTGTTTTTAACTTTCCAGAGACCAAGGATCCTTCAAATAAGTGGCCCATGATAGCTGTGTTTTTTAATTAGCCTGGGCTGATTTTTAGCTACAAAGCCACAAGTTAAGGCATTTATATGACTGCCACATATGTGCATTAGTCTGCTTTACACTAAATCACAAGTATAGCTTTTTTGAAATGTGTGTGGTTTTTTAATGTAACTGCCACAGACTGAGATGGTAATGTGAATGCAACCTCAGTTTTGAAAAGCACTGCATGTTACACAGAACTGAGAACAAATGTGAGGAATGATGTGAAACACCAAAAAAAGCCTAATGTCAGAAGGAAAGCAAAATTTGGGGAATTAGTTATTGAGTCACTACTCCAGGGACAGGTGCTCACCAAGTCATTAATGTTACATATTGCTCTCCAAAAAGTTATTTATGTTAACAACAGGTTTCACATTATCCACAAAATTAAAAACCAGCAATTTATCTCAAACCAATTACATTTGCTGTAAAGGTAGACCAGCTTTACAGAAACAAATTGCATTTATGTAGCAGCATCCATTTTACACAATCTATATTAATAGAAGGTAGAATTAATTTTAACAACACTAGGAAATTCAGTTCCCAAAAGCAAGCATGTCCCTTTCACTTATGCTCTTTAAGGAACTTGTCAACTAATTCTGCTATTCTAAACTCTGGTGATGCTGCATGGGTAAGAAGAACTTGCCAACACCACACTACGCATGCCCAATGTCTTATTTTACCTGGGTAATTTTACCTGTGTGTGCATGGTTAGCAGGTCAAGGTTCCATATCATGGGCAGGTACTGTGCTAGTGTGCTAACAGTGCATGAATTTGTTGGACAGGAGCCTTTTAAAACCATCTTTATCCATTTTAAATCAGGCTTAATATATTCCTGATCATCATATAATCATCTTTATAATCATCTTTAAATCAGGCTTAATATATGCAACTAGAAACCTAGCTGTTGCCTCTCAACTCAAAAGAGAGCAAATAACTCCTTTCCCTCCTGTCTTAAGCATAAGAACAGCAATGTTGCATAAAGCTGTTGATATTTCTTCCTGCCCCCATCACAAAATTTCCAGAACAATTTTTAAAATTCCTAATAAGGCACAAAACATTTACAGAAAAAAGATTTTTGACTGCCTGAGTTGCATCTAGTGCATTCCATCGATTATGTTTTTATCCTACCTATCCTACAGTGTATCATATTTAAAACCATACAAAACTGTGAACATTTGGGGCAAATTTTTGGATTATGTGTTGGTAAAGGGGAGGGGGAACAAACCTTGTCAAGATTTGTTATATTTTTGGAATATAGAATAATAGTTTGTATACACACACACACACACACACACACACACAAATTGGGGTGAGAAATATAACTTGGTCCCAAGAGGTGGGGGGGTGCACAATGTTTATGTTGTATTTTTTGTTGTTGTATTCATTAGTAGTTGTAAGATGTGAAAAATTTAAAAAAAAAAAAACCCATACAAAACAAGAGATCAAATATACTGCCCATCATTCCGCTCTATATAGAATTTCAAGAGGTAGTATTCTATCGTGCCCATGCACTGACCAGACCCACCACTTGTACAGTTGCTTTTGCAGTTGTAAACATAACCAGAAATGAGTGGAAATTGTCATTTCCAGAAGGGAACTCTGCTGATCTGTCCTGATCTGGAAACAGATCCACTAGTTTCCAGGGTTATTTTTAGAAGCGCAAAAGCCCTCACCGCACAAACGGTAGGTACCAATAGCACAACAGAACCATTGGAGGTGAAGCAGTCCTGTTGGATACTGCCCAATGTTGTTAACAATTTAGCAATAGAACATCACAGCAGTAAAACACACAGCATTTAAAAAACAACAACAGCAATTGCAACAAATCAAGAACAACTAATGTTTTGTATTATCTTAATAGGACCAATGATGCACAAGTAATCACTAAGTTATGCAGTCCCCAAGGTGCTCAAGCCTCCATTGGTCAAAATAAGAGCTTTGAATTGCACTTGGGAGAATACAGGAAGTCCATGCAGACCTAGGAGTACTAGTATAATATTCTCTTAGTGGTCCATGAAAGTCAGGTTGTGAGATGCCACATTCTGTAGCAGTGGCAAGGACAGGTTGCTTACCTCTAACTGTAGTTCTTTGAGTGGTCATCTGTGCAGTCACACATATGGGCTCTGTGCCTGCGCTGAGCTTGCTTCGGAAATTCTTTAGCTGAGGTAAAATGGGCAGGAGCCCCTCCCCCTCGGGCCTTCTCCTCAGTGCGGCTCCCACCCATTCCCTCAGTTCCTCTGAGACCGCTATTACGACTAGCAGCTCTCGGAGGTTCTTCCACTTTACAACTCAGCTGAGTAGTATAAAAAACCTTTATATTCTAACTATTTTCTTCATCAACTTCTTCTTCAGGCGCAGAGCCTACATGGGATGCACAGAGACCATGAAGAAGAACCTCAAAAACATCTTAAGAACTGGCCCAGATAGAATGCATTACAACATTCAAGATCTAGTGCTATTGAAAACATGAGCACACGTTGCTAGACCCAACCTGAAAGCAAAACCATCACCATCTAAACCAGATGAGATCTGGTGTAAACCACTTCTAGTTGCCATCACAATCTGACTTTAGGCCCATTCCTATGTATCTCAAGGCAAGGAGACACCAGGCCACTACAATTAACCTGTAACAAATGATCTCTCAATCACTGCCACATAACAGACAGGTGGGCAAGTTGTGGCCCTCCTGTCTGTTATGTGGCAGTGATTGAGAGATCATTTGTTACAGGTTAATTGTAGTGGCCTGGTTTCTCCTTGCCTTGAGATACATAGGAATGGGCCTAAAGTGCCCATTCCTATGTATAAAATAGTGTTCTGGCCTGTAACTCCAACTCTCCATCATGCCTCATCCTGGCTCTGCTCGGACTGATGAAAGTTGTAGGCCAAAACATCTGGAGGGCCACAAGCTGCCCACCCCGAAATAAAATATCTTATCAGCACTCAAAAAAACAGACCCAGGGTAAAAAGAAAAAAAGGTGTACACCTACGAAAGAACCCACCAGAAATCATTTCCCCAAATACAAGATTGTTTGATACTGCAAGAAAAGAATTCTCAGAGCTAAGAAGCCACCTGAAAGATTAAACACTTCAGTTGTAGAAAAAGAAAGAGAAAGAAAAAAAGAAAACATCAAGACATTAGAAGAAATCTTTCAAAAAGAGTGGATTCAACTTATCAAGTGACTTTTTGTACTTTTTACAACAATCAAACATAGGCTTCCTTGGGTGCAAAATCCCAGGGATGAGGCAATATATTACAGCACTAATTTAACTGTGCACACATGCAGGCAGCAGTCTCTCTTAACAACTGAACTCTAGAATTCAGGGGTGATGTACTTATCTCAAAGCTAAGGTAGCTGCAAATTTACACTAGCTATACATGCCAGTAAAATGTCATAATTGCAGCAGTTTACTATGTTAAACAAACTATGGTGTGTTAGTGTTCTTTTTAGATAACTTATAGCCTCAGTTTGAATAAATGATACATACAGAGTAAGATTTTATGTATGGTGCAAGAGCCGTAAACTCTTAAGACAATGGTATATGTTTTACCTTATAATATTGATAAATAATTGCAAAGATTTAACTAAATATTATATCAGGCCCAAAATAAGAGGTTGGCATCACTGAGCTCCTGACAAGGCCCAGCAGAGGGCCACCCACTGACCAGAGATGCTTGGGGCATCTTTCACTTCACAAAGGGAAGTGGGCCTGGCCCGCACACAGTAAAAAATGCAGAGTGTGAGGAAGTTGCACACATTCCCTCTGCTAACTGCCATACACTACTCTCACTGGGAAATGGGAGATTACCCCAGAGGACCCTATGGCATCACAGGGGCCTCTGGGGCAATCTTCCATTTCCCAACAGGAGAGGCATTCTGATGGTGCTCCAGAGAGTTATGCTCCACTGTTGCTTCTCCTATGGGGAAATGGGATATTGTACCAGAGGCCCCTATGGCATATGCCCAAGAGAGGGAGCTCTTGCACTCCTTTTACTCCATGGGGACAAAAAAGGAGCATGATAAATTCTGGTTCTTCAGCTGCCTGGCATCCCTCTGACTAAGAAATGCAAGACTGATCTAGAGACCCACATGATATCATAGGGGTCTCTGGTGTGATCTATTTCTATGGGGAAAGGGCACCTGGTCACAATAGAGTGCAACTCTCTCATGCTCCTGTTACCCATCTGGTGGCTGGTGAAGCTAGGAGGAGTGTGAAGGACTTTATTATTATTTTTAAATGTGTAGTAGTAGTAGTAGTAGTAGTAGTAGTAGTATTGCTAATTCCATTTCTATATCGTCCAATAGACGAGGCTCTTTGGGCAATTAACAACAATTCATACAATACAATACAATATAAAATGCATACACAATAAAAACAGCATAAAATTTCAATACAAAATTAAAAAACAGAATTTAAAACAATTTGAACAACTAAAACAGGTTCAGTAGATAATTTTAGGATTATTCCCTCACAAGGCAGCTTCCAAGATATAAAGCTTCCACATCCACAGCACATCCATCTTGTCTGGATTAAGCTTCAGCTTTTATGTCCTCATCTACCAGTTCAATTGTTCTTCAGCCTCCCTGGGATGACTAGATGAAAGGAGAGCTAGAGCTGAATGTCATCTGCATACTGATGACATAGATTTCATAGATCATAGAGTTGGAAGGAGCCTACAAGGCTATCGAGTCCAACCCCCTGCTCAAAATAGCATGGGGGGGGGGCAGTACAGAGCCCTGAGGCACCCCATAAATCAATCCTGGGCTAGAACAAAAGCCCCAAGCACAGTCCTCTGAAAATGACTCTCTACAACCAGAGACACCATAACACCGCAACTCCTAAGTGTAAGCTGGCCAGGTGGACCAGAAGGATACCATGGTTAATGGTATCAAAAACAGTCGAGAGATCCAGGAGAACCAACAGGGCTGCACTCTCCCCACCTATTCCTCAGGGTGACCAAGGCTGTTTCTGACCCAAAACTAGGCCTGAAACTGGATTGGAATGAATCCAAATAATCAGGAGTTCTATTTAGTGTCCTCTTCCACACACACCTCCAGTCAGTAAATGGAAGATTGCCTCAAAGGGCCCTGAATCAATGGCAGGTCCTCTAGAACTATCTCCCATTTCCCAACTGGGAAGAGTGGAGTATGACTCTCTCACTCCTTTTTGACCCACAGCATCTTTGCTCAGCAAAGCTATGGGAGTAAAGAACAGTCATACTCCCCCAGGCGATAGGAGTTCATCCCAGAGCATTTGGGGTGATTCCCTAATTCCTTGCAGGGTGGGGCATTTCCTTTTAGGCACTGTTGAATTGGTGCTGGTGGGCAAAGGGACCAGCAATGGGGGAAGCAGAGGAGAGGGTCCATAGACACTGTGAAGCCTGTTCCCCTGCCCCCCACCCCATCCCCACCCCAAAATTGGAGCCAGCCCTGGATTATGTAGTAGTGTACCGGCACCAAAACTCAGAATTTTGTTTATGAGGAACTTAAGAACTTATATTATTTACAAAGACATCAAATAAAAAAGACTACAGAAAATAGAGTGGGGGTGAGATTTTCACACATTTCTCTGCTAACACAGGCACCATATGAAATTCACTGAGAAATCCACCATGTATAGTTATGTTTTATCTATATTTTCAACCATGTTGCTGGTAATAGAAGCTTCAGAAGCCCTGTTTTAACCTTTAATATAACTTAAAGGCCTTTCACTTTAGCTAACAGAAACAGGAATAAAATTGGATATGGGGTGGGGGGCATACCTAGCAGGGCCGGCGCTACCACTAGGTGAACTAGGCAGCTGCCTAGGGCGCATGGCTAAAGGGGGCGCAGAAACGCTCCGCTCTTGCTTCACCTGTGCCCCAGACCCACGCAGACACTCGCCCTTCTCTTCCTCCTCCTCCAGTAATGGATGAGGAAGGGAGGGCGCAGGGCCTGCGCTCCGCTTTCCACGGTGCGTGACGTGTGTACAGAAGAGGAGAAGACGGGAGTGAGCGAGCCTCATCTCCCGGCGGCGGCAGGCAGCGGCGGCGGCAGCAGCACGTGAGGCATCAGGCAGCTGGGGCTCGCTGCGCTTGGCGCCTCCGATCTGGGCAAGGAAGCCGAGCAGGAGAGCGGCCAGGTGGGCATGGGGCGGCAGCAGCCGTGCCCGTGAAGGCAGCTCCGCACGGGCCGCTCGCTTGGCGCCGAATCCCGCTCTGCCTCCTCCGCCGGGCAGGCGGGCTCGCCTCTGTCTGCCCGGGCGCAGCTGGAGCGGCTGGTGGCTGCTGATCCTCCGCAGCTTGGCGCCTCTTCTCGCCTTCCTTCCTCCCTTCCCAGGCCGCGGAGGCCGCCGGCGGCAGCAGCAGCAGCAGGAGGAGGAAGCTAACTCGCTCGGCCGACTCTTCCTCGCTGCCGCCGGGACTGCCGCCGCCAAGGGAGGGAGGGAGGGCTCAAGTGGGAAGGGGGGGGTGCTAAATATTTGATTTTGCCTAGGGCGCCAAACTGTCTTGCACCGGTCCTGATACCTAGTTTTTTTAAAGGGGGCCCCCAGCCTAGCTAGTTATTACAGGCAGTCCCCAGGTTATGAACGAGATCCATTCTTAAGTCTGTCTTTAAGTAGAATTTGTATGTAAGTTGGAACAGGTACATACAGTTCTTATTACTGTATTTCCATCTGGGCTGGCAATCCACACAGCTCAAGGCAAGCTGAGGCAGTTTGGTTTGGTTTGTTTTCAGATCAGGTTAGGCTAAACATTTGTTTCTGGGGGTGGTGGGTGGTTTATTTCTGAGTGGACGGATAAAGTGTTGCTTGTAATACTGTAATTTCATTTTTAAAAACAAAACACACACACACACACACACACACACACACCACTGTGTGACTTAAAGGAAAGATCTCACTCCAAGCCAACAACAGGGAAAATCGGAACCACAGAAATCCTCGGGGAAGTTAATCCTTTCTGATGGAAGGGGCTTGGGGGGACTCGGGCACTCTGGATGCCGCCGTCACTACTGGTTCTCTTGAATTGCTCCCCCCTCGCTTTTCCCCCCTTCCAAGCTCGACCGTCTCCTGCTGCAACAGGTTGACTCCGATGAGTCTCTCAGTTTGGCAGTGGTGGCGGTGGCGGCAGCGCCTTTATTTTCCCCATCTCCAGGAGGAAAAGGCCATGAATCCCATCCAAGGGGGAAAGAAAGAGCCTCCAGGAGGTGAGGAAAAAGCAGCAGCGGTGGCAGCGGCAGCAGCATGAGCCTGCCAGTGGTATCCCCACCGTGCAAGAAAGCACGAAGGAGGAAGGGAAAGGCATGTTTTGCTTGTGGTGCGCGCTACACTTTCCACCTCACGCGCTCTTCCACACGCGCTTAAAGTTTGCCCTGCTCCTCCAGCAACAGGCGCTGCACTCCCACGGCCAAGCTCGCATGCACACCTGCCTAGGGCTGCAAAGGGAGCTCCCTCTCCAAGCGCAAATATGGCGGTCTGTTCGTGTACGAGTTGTTGTTGGTAAGTCAGATGTTCATACGGGGACTGCCTGTATCATCTTTAGGTATCAGTATTTAACCTTTTACTTGTGTTAGGTGTATTCCATCTGTAAAATGGGTAAATGTACCCACAATATATGCATATACATGTTATATGTTTTGTGGCCTGATATGTAGTGTGTGGATCAGATTATGTGGTTGAGTTATTGGCTCTGCACGTATTTCTCGTTCTTGTTTATGCTTATAGCACACTGTACTAGTCTAGATCATTATGGTAGATTGATAGCATATTGTAAATGTATTGTTTTTGAGATTGTATTTTAAATGTGGTTTTAACTGTGATTTGAATATTTGTATGGAAACCACTTAGGGATTTTTCTTAATATTTAAGGTATAGGAATAGTACAAATAAATAAAATAAATAAATAGAAGTCGCTTCATCAGTCAGTAGGGAAACCTACTTTCTTCTTCAGTTAGAATTCCACCTCTAAGCATAAGTTAACACCCCCAGTGTTTTGCAGGCAGAACATTACAATGTTTTTGAATTGTCTATTATGATACCCGGGGTCACTAAGTTAAGCCTACAACATTTTTCCTCAACCTGTTTACTTCTGGTAGTGCTAAATAGATTAAATGGTCTAGTACCACAGCCAAGGTTTTCCAGCAGTTCATTGATTCCCCATGTACAATAGATGTCTACCAGCAAATAACCATCGATATTTGCTCCTGAGGAGGGTATCTTAAACTTTGAGTCACTGATTAAAAATATGAACTCACATCTCCAAATTACTATTCAACCACCGGAATTATTCAAAACCCTCAAAAAGTTGGTTTGATGGTGAATGCGCTAATTATAGGAGAAAATTTCATTTTGCATACAGCCTCTATCGCAGTAATAATGAACGTCAAGTTCCTCATTCCTAAATACGCGCTAAAGAAAGAATACAAAAATATTTTGGCTCAGAAAAAAAGAGGCTGTCAAAGAATCCTGGCGGTTGCTGATTGCAGCATCCCTCACTCGTAACACCAGTCCTAACATTGTGGACTGGGCCTATGGATGATACAGCCAACCACTATGTTGGTCAAGGTCTAGGCCTTCATCTGCTTTTCTTAGTCCGGTCTTAATACAGTGACAGATTGCTGAAGACAATTGCTGAAGATAATGTAGATCATTAACTTCAGACACTTATGTATCCAAAGCTCAACTCACTTGCATCTTACAGTGTCATCCTATGGGAAGCTACACTGAGGCACAAGCTCAGAGAATTCACTGCAATTGCCATAGCAGTCACATGAGGAAACAACGAGTCTAGGAGGCAAGGAAGCAGGACAGAGGCATTTAGTGCTAGATCAAGGTAACAGCATTGGCAGCCATCACTATCCTCGTTCTCCTTCCATCATGCTTTCAACTTTTGACTTATTCTGGCCCCTCTTTCCTCTCTTTGTCTCTTACTTTCTGCCTAATCAAATGGTTCGTTGTTTATGTCAATGACTCCTATAACATTTATAAAAGCATGCTGTACCACAAGACCTCTACAGGCCCTTCTAAAGAAAGACTACCACAAAGCAACAGAAACAGCATAATGTAATTCAAAATAAAATTTGTTGACATGTTGAATAATGAATTGTGTACACAAGCTTGGACTTTAAAAACAATGGTGTGTGTGTGTGTGTGTATGTGTGTGTGTGTGTGTGTGCGTGCGTGCACGTGTGTGTGTTTAGTACAGCTACTATTTTGTATTTAACTAATTAATCAAATGCTGGACAGAAAATAGAAGTTATATTTTGAGGATTTTAAAATTAAAGTTAGTCTTTTTTTAGCTAAATAATTGGGGAAATCTTTGTAACATGTCTTAATAGTGATTTTTGTAAGCCACTCTGGGAGCCTCTTTCAGCTGAAGAGTGGGGTAAAAATGCTGTAAGTAAATAAATAAATGTCTGAATCAAGTGATACAGATAGTGCTGTTGCTGAGGTTGTGAACTGAAAACCCTCTATCAGGCCAAAACTGATTCGTACCAATAAAATACTCAAGTTATACTTGCTTTTTATTTCTACATTTTCCTGAAAGTTATGTTTCATTGTGACTGATTTGCCCTTCTGACATAGAAAAGATTATGCTTAAAGGCTCATAATGTCATTTGCCATGTGTCATGGTGAAAACCTCCCCATAAATCCCAGAAAGCTTAGTCAAGGCTCATTTCTGGAGTTTAAAACCTTTCTCTACGGGATAGCTAAAGTCGTCACCAAACAAAAATGACCAATGATGACAGTCAGCTTTGGAACTAAGATATGACACACAGCAGAGGCAGGAAACCAACTACCCTTCTTACTATAAGGCTGTCTAATAACCCAGATCAACTACTAACAAATATATTCAACCCAGAATCATAAAGAAAACATTCAAACATTCAAGTCCTTTCTAAAATACTAGGGGGTGTCAGCATCACACAGCAAATAACAGTCAACTGGACTATATATTAAGTGGAACAGCTGGGATAAAAGGAACAGCGGACAGCACATGCCTGGTCCTTCTCCAACACCATGAACCTAGCTGGAGTCATGAGGATGGAGCAGGCAGTCCCAATGGAGATAGAAGGCCTGGGTGGGCAAGAGGAAAATGCAATTCAGGGCACAGTGGTAATTTTTGCCCTGTTAAAATGATTGGTGTCATGGGGAGTTCAATATCTGAAGGTGGACTTGAAAACAAGTCATGGGAATCCCTGATCTAGTCTCTATTGCAAAACACTTCCAACTAGAGGACCACTGCATGTTACAAAAACTTAAGCTGCCTGGCATTTTTAAAATTCAAACGCAGAGATTCCATATTCTTATTACCATAATCAGGACAAAACAGAAATTTCCCAAAGTCCTTTATTCCCATAAGTTAGCATATATCTGAATAGGAAAAATATAAAATGAGAAGAGATAAAGATCTTGTTATCAATATTTGAATAATTGGACAGCTTTATCTTATTCAAAGATCACCATAAAGTCACATTAGACTACAATAATATATTAAAGTAAATGTGGAGTTCTGAAGTTAACCTATTAAGTTTCTCATTATTCTAACAAAATATTTGTGATTAAAAGAGATGTTTCTATCAGCTAATAGAGTCCATGCTTAAAAGCACAATGGCCATTACATGAGTTTGTGAGTGGGTTTACACATCATGACAAGCCACTGTCGTGAATTGCCATGATGGGTTGGTTGTTCCGTGAAGCACCCACGATGAGCCCGACAGACGATCAGGCTCATTGTGGGTGCTTCGCTCCCTCCCCCTCGATCCTCCAGGTGGTATCCCAGGGGATACATGGGAAGAATGAGTCCCCTCTCCCTCCCCACCATGAAAATAAGCTGTTTTTGGCTCACCACAGCCATTTTTACCCTTTTCTTCTTCTTCTTTTTGGTAGATTGCGAAACCGGGCTGGACAGCCGACTTTAGTGACCCCTTTTGGGCAACTGCAAGCTAGTCCCCCAAGAAGCTCCAGCAGTACCTTGTAGGGGCTGCCTGTGGTTGCCCCCTTTAAAAAGGGGGGGGGGAATAGAGTGCGCAAATAATTGCACTCGTTTTTTTCCCTTTTAACCCCAACATACCTGATTTTCAAAAACTGGGCAGGGAGGGTTAGGGCAGGGGGAGCTTGGGGACAGTAATGGGCAGGGTGGGTGTCTGCTGGCCAAATCCAGTGGGTGCCACCCCTATACAGTGCCTACCCCAGACTCCCCCTACTCTCCCTGTCCGATTTTCACAGATCAGGCAGGGCAGGTTAAAAGGGAAAATAATGAGTGCAGTTATTTTCACACATTATTTCAAAAAAATAATAATAAAAGGGGGCGACCATGGGCAGCCCCTCCAAGGTACTGCTGGGGCACTCTGGGGGGGCAGTTTGCAGCTCCCCAAATGGGGATCGCCAAATGCTAGCTGTCCAGCCAGCTTTCATAATCTCCCCCCCCCCCAAATGGGTAGAAATAGCCACTGTGAGCCAAAAATGGCTCGGCTTCATGGTGGGAAAGGGAGGAAGCTTTTGCCAGCCATCCCCAAGTGCCACTAGGGCACTTTGGGGGTGACTGGCAATGGCAGTCACGCAAGAGCCACTTGGTGAGAGCGGCGAGGGATTTTTTCTGCTCTTGCCAAGCAGCTTGCTGGCTGTTGGGGCTCATCCATGGTGAGTCTTGTTGTCCAGGTTCGGACAACATGCCAACCCACCATGGGTGAAACAAACCCTAGAACAGTCCATGAGTTCTTATCATGAATAGTTTTGGGGGGGAAACTACCCACTATGGGTAACCCATGTTGGGTTCGTATGACACAACAACCGTTGACTGTTATCGTTGGTTGATTGTCGTGTCATGCAAACCCAGTCTGTAAGTCATATTCCAGGTAAGCCCATGGTCATGCGACTGATTGTAAAACTAGTGTCTTTGAAATAATCTTAGCAAACAAGCAATGCCTCAGTTATTCAACAGTAGTAAGACAAAAGGTAAGATATTGATGAGCAGATAAAGTAGCACATATTGCAAGCAAACAGCAATGACAGACCCAGCAGTAGTTTGGGTCAGAAAAGAGTACACAGAAGTTTCTAGTGTTATTGCATTGAGATGCTAATGCCAGAATGCCTTAGCTATTTGCTTTGGAAATGTTAGGACTTTATAATCCCATTTCTCATGCTCAAACACTGTTCGTGATAGACTTTGAATATCAGAAAATATATTTCCACTATTTACTTAATTCTGGCACTGACATTTTCTCCAGACGGCTTTACAATCATGGAACCAAAAGCAGATAGTGAGGCTCAAAACTAACATATTTGGTGGGGAGGAATGAGAAATAAGATGGGGCCAAAAGCAGATAATTAAGCTAGGAGTTCTTGACTGATATGTGTGGAGGGGGTACTAGACAGTAGATCAAAATGACCACAGGGTATACGGTAAACGAGTTGATGGTATTTGTTTTCTCATTAAACCACTTCCATTTGAAAAAAAATCTTCTTAATAGAAAAGGAGTTTTATTTGGTTTGATTTGGTAATAGAAAAATTGGACTTTCAGTAATTTGACACTATTTGAAAGGACTTGCAGTCATTCCAAAATCATTAATACTATGCACCTTCTCTCAGCTGAAAATATTTCCCCAAGCACTTAGAGTAGGGATAGGCAACCTGGTGCCCTCCAAATGTTTTGAACTACAACTCCGATAAGCCCCTGCCAGAATGGCCAACAGACAGGGATTGTGGGAGTTGTAATCCAACACATCTGGAAGGCATCATATTGCGTATTCCTGCACTAGAACCTACTGAAACAAAGAGTGGAACACTACAGTCTAACCAGGTGTGCATATCTTCTGCAACACACAGGTCAATGTTAAAGACAGATTTCTACACTGGATAGACCACTACTCTACACTGGGCCAGTTCGTACAACACAACAGCCCATCGTAATTTACCTGCGAGGAACTGTGGCATGTGCCAGCTACCATTTTGAATATACAAGGCCTGACCAGGGGTTGCGGCAGGGGTTATTTAAGGGTTAAACAAGCCTTGCATAACCCTAAAACAGACTGTGGGTTACACAAGGGTTGTTTAACCATCAAATAATCCCTTCCACCTGGGTTCAGATACAGTGACAAGCCATGGCTAGGCGGCACATGCCATGGCACACCAAGACTTAATTTACCCACAGTGGGCTGTCATGTGTGGCATAGTGGTGAGAGTGTTTTACTGAGACTCGGGAGATCCGGGTTCTAGTCCCCGCTCGGCCATGAAACTCACTGGGTGACTTTGGGCCACTCACTGCCTCTCAACCTAACCTACCTCACAGGGTTGTTGTGAGGATAAAATGGAGAGGAGGAGGAGGACTATGTAAGCCGCCTTGGGTTCCTTGCAGGAAAAACATTTATTTATTTATTTATAAATATAATAAATAAATGTCATCTGAACCAGGTCACTGTTGTTATAACAGGTGAGTCATGTGTAACAATGAGGGCCATATAGATAGTGGGTTCATCTAATTTTATAAAATAACTTGATCATATTTTATATGCAGTAATACAATTTAGGTGTGCAAGAGATATCTCTTAGTCTATCCTGAACATCAATGTTCAAGCTGATTAAAAGGAGGTGATTTGAGAACTAATAGCTAAAATCACACCTGCTTGTTCAGATTGCTAATGATTCCTAATTAACAACACAGCTGAATATTTTGCTCACTGCATAAAAACCAGAAGGGAATCAGTCTTGGCAGCTAAGACAATGCATCTTTCAGGTTGATAAGCCTAACTATTTAAGCACTTTCTACTTTGCTGTGAGTTGTGAACTTATTAGCAAATTGCGATAATAAAGACAACTACTTTACTGCTTTTGAAACAATTAATTAAAAGGCCAGTTTTTCCAAGTGATGGCCAAAATTTCAGCTTGAGTTGCGCAGGGTGTGCAACTGGTGCGTGTGCCATGTACGGTATTATCCAGAAATATCCTCTGTTGTTACCATGTCGGTGTGTCCTACTGCAGTAATGACTTCTGCTATTCTTCATGCTAAATGACAAAAACAGCACCTATAGCAGCTGCAAAGTATTACATATGTGTCTGTCAAAGGAATCCTAGCTGCTCATTCAATGCCTGTTGTTCCAATGTGCTTTCTGGAAAACAAATGACCCATACTGCCTGCTGAATACCACACAACACTTCTGCAAACTTTGCGAGCACTGGTGAAGTCAACTGTGAAGATGAGGCCAATTCTGATTTGTTCTCTCCATCATTTGTTCACTTTCCAAAACATAGTTGCTCCCACTTCTGCACTCAAGAAAAAGAATTCAGTTCTAGATACATACCCTTTCAAACTGAATCCAAACATGCCCAGCTCCTACACTGACCTTTTATCAGATCTGAGCTCTGTGCAACTGAGGGAAAGGCAGAAGGGGAGCAAGGCAAAGAGTGGATCTCATAATTGTTAAGATCAATGAGCAAGTCTGACCCAGAAGTTTTTATAGGAATTAGACTTTATCGCATGGTCTGCTTTGACTTACTGCTATTCAAGAGGCTTCTTTAATGGTCTGCAGTTCCCAGCAGTTCCAACTTGGGGCAGGACTATGTATGGCACCCACAGGCTGAATCCCTGCCTGACATTCTTCAGGCCACCAGTTCAAGACCCACTGGAGGCTTGAGTCCTGATACTTCTTCTTAGGGAACTACTGCACTGAAGTAGTTATGGGGGGGTCATACGTTTTAACCAAAATTTGGAAGTATAGTAATACCTTGGATTGCAAGTAACTTGGTCTGAGAGTGTTTTACAAGACAAGCAATTTTTTAAAATAAATTTTGACTTGATAAACAAGTGACGTCTTGCAACTTGTAGGGATGCAACCGCTCGCCTCGAGCAGGACCAAAATCGGCCTCACTCATGCCCGCCAGAGATTCACTTTGATATAAGAGTGTTTTGGATTACAAACACGGTTCCGGAACGAATTATGCTTGCAATCCAAGGTATTACTGTATAGTTGGTTTATTCATACACACAATGTCAAGCCAATTTTAAATGTTAGTATGTTTAGAAGAATGTGAATATAAAAAAATATTTTTATTTATTATATTTATATCCTGCCTTTTTTCCTGCAAGGAACCCAAGACAGCTTAAATAATCCTCCTCCTCTCCATTTTATCCTCACAACAAACCTGTGAGACAAGTTAGGCTGAGAGTCCATGACCGGCCCAAAGTTACCCAGTGAGCTTCATGGCTGAGTGGGGACTAGAACCTGGATTTCCCAAGTCCAGTCCAATACTCTAACCACTACGCCACACTGGCAAATGAGTTGTGCTAGATTTTTTTTTTTGTTCCACTGAAAAAAGAGACACTCCAGGAAAACTTACCATACCCATTTCTTTTCTTTTTCTTGTCAATTGCACTTTATCTTGGGATTTCCCAGCCTCAGGCAAATAAAAAAAGGATGAAGGCACTGCTCGTACAGTGTCTGGACATGCCTTAATGGTCCCCCATGAATACATACCAGCCTTTAAATAAAATCCTTATTCACTTGATTTCATTGTGTGATATGAAAAGATCTGAGCACTTTTATGACTTACACAATGTTTTGTAGCTTTTCTTTCCAGGGTAAGTAATTTGGTTCTCAAGGGCTTGAATTAGGATCTTAATTCCTCTGTTAAGGAAGGTAATAAAACTAATGTTCGAGGATTCTTTTTGATCCATCACTGTCCATGACAAAAAGAAAATCCATCTTCCAATTATCCCTTCCTTGAGAAATACATCTAATAATCATGTTACCAAAGCTTTGCATATTGTGCATCACAGAAAAGAAATCCTGCATTAATTAGCTGTGTCATTTTTGTACTACAGATACCAGTTAAAAGAAAAAAATATGACAACACAATTTGTTCAAAAAGAAGAGCAGTTTGTGTTTCTGCCTTGGGTTTTTTTTATTCCAGTGGTCATCTGGGAAATAGAACTGCTCTATTTTCAAGGAACAGCAAGAAAGCAGACAGGAGGCAGGAAATAGGAATGAGAAATCTTGAATCAGGCTGTTCACAGTGAGCTTGCTTCATACTTGCATGCATTCATTTTCCCAAAGCCTCTATGAACTGCAGGCAACAGGATAAAAGCTTTTCATTTTGTAAACATTCTATTGCTTTTCAAGAGTTTATCTTTTGTAACAAAAGCAAACACATGCCACTAGAAATATTAAGTGAGAGATCCCAGAAGCATCCACCAAGCACTGCCACAGCCCTCCAATGAAAGAAGAGGTGTATGGCAAAAAAAAAAAAAAAAAAAAAAAGGCAGGGAAGGAGTCCATCTCCCCTGCCCGGACACTACACCTATATTTAGAAATAGCTTTTAGGAGACATGTAAAAGCCATTGTTGCGCACTGTATACATATTCATTTTTGGGACTTGCTATGGTCTCTGGACAAACAATTTTGCAGGTTTTTGTAGTATTTTAAGTTGTGCATAGGAAACAAGACCTCAGAAGCACCACCAATGCTGCTGCAAGTGTTTGCCTTCTGGCCTGCCTATGACAAACAATGTACCCACCAGGCTTCAAATGACAAGAATAATAGTACAAGTTGAGAGCAAATCAACATAAGCACTTGTGTTGTTTAAAAAAAAAAAAGCAAAAGAGACTACACAGCTACATGTTCCCCCACAGTAATTTCCTGCCACTTCAAGAATGCCTGCCTGTCTGTCTGTCTGTCTATCACACACACACACACACTAATAGGCACATGCTCTCCAGCACTCCCTTGGCAGTGAAAACCAGAAATGGTTACAACAATCCATTGAATCTGTTGTCCTTAAACCATTTTCAATGCTCCCTTACTTCCTAAATGATGTGGTCAATTTTCTGTTCCCCTGCTACTTGACTTGTCATTAGCTTTTAACACTGTTGATCATTCTATTCTCTTTGGGTTTTGATGGGCATATGCTTATCTTTCAGACATTGGATTGCAGTATCTTTCCACTGGAGTTCCTCAGGGTTCAGTTCCCCTTCCTCTGTCTTTTCTCTTGATCCTTTTATTTGTTTTTTTCACTGTCATTGTTATTCTGATGAACTGCAGCTCTCGTTTCCCTCTTTTCATTCTAATACCACTGCTTGTCTTGTTGCTGTTTCTGACTGGATGTATTCTTTCTGACTGGATGTATTCTCGCTATCTTAAGCTTTATTTATCTGCATCTGAGCTGTTGATATGTCCTTCTCCTGTATCTGCACTTTTTTTCCTTTTCTCTAATTGTGGATAATGCTTCTATTCTTCCTTCTCCCCAGGTATGGAACCCTGAACCTGCCTTGACTCTTTTTCTTCTTTTACTCAAGCTACTGCAAAAATTAGTTAAAAGCTAATGACAAGTCAAGTCAATTTTTAAATATTGCTAAAATTCATTCTCCTTCGACTGCAATCTTGTATAACATAAAGCCCGTTGCCTTAGTATTTGAAGGCCTGTGGAAAGTTATGAAACAGGCCCATCAATAGAAGAATGGTCTGCATTGTTTCTTCTCTCTCTAAATTAAGAGGTGTGCTTGGAGATGGCTCCAATTTTTCCATTCCGTTACAGCTAACCAAGCACACTTCATGGCCTGTACATGTTTTTGAACTGCAGGAAGATTTAAAGTCTTGTGTACTTTTTAAAGAGTTGTGTTTCTCAGCAGAGTGTGGTATGGAATGGAGAGTGAAAACTAGGAAGGGGTAACAGAGATGGGGTATAGGTAGACCTGTGATAGTATTAAGAGAAAAACAAAGAGCAGAGAATGGGTTAAAAGTTACAAACACACCTTTCTGTGGTCAATAGCAGTGTAACCTCTTAGTTAAAACATGCAAAAGTGACCCTCACTTTAAATCAGGTTGATTTAAATGGTGCAACTCTAGCAAAGACACTGGTTTGCTCTCTTATTTTTTCCCAGCACAATTATTAGAATTCTCTTCTTTCTGCTTTTCCTCTTTCTCCTCTCTCTTCTATTAATTCTGTACCCAGTGCAATCTCTTTATTCCTTGGCTCCTTATTTGTCTTCTCTTTTGTCTCATTACTTGCCTTCTTGTCATCTCTATTATGCAGATTATCTTCTCTTGTCTAAACCTCAGGGTTACTTCTCCCATTTCTTGCACTCTGTACTTCTGTCATCGTCCTGCACTGGAACCATCTCTTTCAACATCTACGCCTCTCTCCCCCATTCAAGTTTTTCTGAAAATATATCTTCGCTTACAGGTCTTTAACCTTTGATCTATGCCACTTCTCCTTCTCCATCCTCTTTTGTGTCTTTCCTTCCCTAGTAGTCTTTTTTTTTAATACTGCAAATTCACTGGTAGAGTTTCTTCCTTTAAAATTAAATGTACAGCACCTAGTGTCTGAGGCACTTTAAAAATACATATTGTTACTATTAGATATGTGGAGAAAAAGAGCCTCTGAGGGTTCCTACACACACTCACACGCCTGCACACACAACACACACACACACATCTTCTCATGTGTAAACCAAGAAAAACCGGTTGGGGGCTGGGAGGAGGCGAAGTGTGCATAGTTCCTCTGGGTGGCGCCTGAAAGTCCTGAAAAGTCTACAGTGACCCGGCTTTCAAATGCAAATGTAGTTCAGGCCCAGTAAGTCATGAGTCATGAGTCCCCCTCTCCCTGTCTGGCCAGGTGAAGTGCATCCTGATTGGCTAAGAGGCAGCAGAGCTACAGGAAGGAGGAGGGGAGGGGGAAAGAGCTATATTCCAAAGTGTGGGTTTTTGTTCTTTGTCTTTGGTCATCGCGTGGTTGCTGGCTGTTGGAGCAATGGCGGCAAGCCAAGCAGAGGCCCAAGCCTTCGGGCGGCCTCAGGATCCGACCCCAGGTAGCTCCTGGTGAAATTAGCTGAATGAGGGCTTTGGCAAGGCAAGCCTTGTGGAGGGCTACCCATCTCGGACCTTCGGGTAGGTGTGTAGTCTTCCCGGGCAGCAAGGCTGTGCTGGACCCAACCCTGAAGAGAACTGACTCCCAGGTAACTAGTTGTGTGCCTGGGAGATATAAGGAATCAGTAGGTTTTGTTATTTTTGCAGCTCTATTACTTTGTATCAAAGTGTCTCTATTTCATGTGCTTCTCTCATTTCCCTATTGGTTGTTGTAAAATGCTACCTGAATAAGCCTTCTTTTGGTTTTTTACCCCACATGGTGTTTGTGGATTGCTCTGTGGTTCCAGCAACTAAATCCAGGTTACAGTCAGAAAGGCAAATCCCTGAACAGAGATTCAAGTAGGATTGCAGACAGCCGAGGCTGGCAGTCTGGTACTTTGAGATCTCTGGGGGTCTTGGGTCCTTTGGGTAGGAAAGGGTGGGTTGTGGCAGGTCAGCCAGCCCCCCCTTCCTCCACAAGATACAACTAGAAATTAGGAAAGATAAACCAACAGACTTTTCCACCTGAGGACAAATTTCTACCTCCTACCACTTGTCTGCATAGTCAAAAAGCTATGGATCAGGGTGCATGCTACAGGGGAAAGGCATTCTTAGTCTGTAGATTAATTGAGATCTCTCTTGACTAGTGTAGTCACATTGCAGCCAAAGCTACAGCTGAGTTACCATTTATTGTTCTCTATATCTGCACTATATTGATTCCATATATATTCAAATCTGCTGATAAGCCAGGTGCCCTGTTGATGGTTTCTGATAAGTACTTCTCTACTTCTAATAGATAATTGCCCTCATATTTTTCTCACAATGATTCAACTCTAGAACTTTTGTTTAATTTCAGTTGTATAAAAATGTTTTCATGGCTCTAAATCACATAGGTTATGATGTCACAATCCACTAATTTCACAATGTCCTTTTTCCTTAAAAAGGCATAATTTTGCTGCAGTGTATATCTATGTCAAGCCTACTATTTTTCTGTCTATTGTTTTATATGCCTGAATATATGTCCTGTTTTTCCTAAGTACACCATTCCTATTGTATAAACATCCCCATGGTTCATAGTTGTGTTACTGAAGACTGAGACACAACAAAGGTATCCATTGGAACTTTGTAACCTGAATATTCCCAAGGAGAGTAGAAATCATAGAAATCATAGAAAAGTAGAGTTGGAAGGGGCCCACAAGGCCATCGAGTCCAACCCCCTGCTCAACGCAGGAATCCAGGTCAAAGCATCCCTGACAGATGATTGTCCAGCTGCACCTTGAATGCCTCCAGACTGGGAGAGCCCACAACCTCCCTAGGTAGTTGATTCCATTGTCTTATTGCTCTGACAGTCAGGAAATTTTTCCTGATGTTTAGGTGGAATCTAGGTTCCTGTAACTTGAGCCCATTATTCCGTGTCCTGCAAACTGGGATGATCGAGAAGAGATCCTGGCCCTCCTCTGTGTGACCTCCCTTCAAGTACTGGAAGAGTGCGATCATATCTCCCCTCAGTCTCCTCTTCTGAAGGCTAAACATGCCCAATTCTTTCAGTCTCTCCTCACAGGGCCTTGTTTCCAGTCCCTTTATCATCTTTGTTGCCCTCCTCTGAACCCTCTCCAGTTTGTCTACGTCCTTCTTAAAGTGTGGTGCCCAGAACTGGACACAGTACTCAAGATGAGGTCTAACCAGTGCCGAGTAAAGGGGAATTATCACTTCAAGCGATTTGGAAGCTATACTTCTATTAATGCAGCCCAAAATAGCATTTGCCTTCTTTGCAGCCACATCGCATTGCTGGCTCATATTCAGTTTGTGATCTACCACAATTCCAAGATCCTTCTCACTTGTAGTATTGTTGATCCAAGTGTCCCCCATTCTGTAACTCTGCATTTGGTTTCCTCTCCCTAGGTGCAGCACTTGGCATTTATCCCTATTAAATTTCATTCTGTTGTTTTCAGCCCAGCGCTCCAGCCTATCGAGGTAACTTTGAATTTTGTTTCTATCTTCCAGAGTATTAGCTGTTCCACCCAACTTTGTGTCATCTGCAAATTTGATAAGCATTCCCTGTACCTCCTGATCCAAGTAAATAGTATTAAATAAATTAAGTAAGTAAAGCAATATGCAGCCTCTTTCAGCTTTTGCCTAAGAAATGTCTTTCTGAACAGACAGCAGAAATTAGTTTTATAGTAGAAACATGTTACAATTCACAAGCTTTAATTTCTAATTACAGAGATTTTAAAGCATCGCAAGAGATTATTTACAGTAGCACAGCTATTTTAGTCCAATTGTTCAAAAAAATCCCTCTGATGGTTTTCCAGCAAATGCACTGCAAAGTAACTGTCCAAAGCCATTGCTCTAAGTGCGATACATCAAAATTAATCTGGCACCTGTGTAAGATTTGGCAGTCATACTCAATAAACTGTTTCAGCCATGATGTGCCAGTGACTGACAATTCTACCAGAGAACACTGGGCATTGAGCTTTCTACGCTTCATTACAGTGCTTCACCAGTCAATATACACTGTTTGCAAGCATAGTGCTGTCGCTCACCTAATCACTCATTACAAGATTAGTCTAATTGCAAAATCACCCTCTGGAACCAACACAGACACTTTATTTGCATGTAGAACACTCTAAAAGTAGGAATTCTTCAATTATTGGGAACATCTCTTGTTAAAGAGACTTGAATATATTGCATGCTCTAAAGCAATCAGTCAAAGGAAAGAAAAATATGCATACCATAGAACTAAATTAGATTTAGATGTTGGCAAATCTGAATCTTCCACCAAAAAGTGCCGTAACCATGAAGCCTCAGACTGACACATCATTGCTTGCACACAAACACACACACACACACACACACACAATCAATGCATGCCTGGATACATCATCTTGCCAACAATGATTATCAAAAACCTGAGAGCCACTGGAGAGAACAAGTGCCTCTTGATTCACTCTCTATTGGAATTCTGCAGACAGCAGCCCTGAGTTACAAAAATGCATCCTATCTGGGTAGCTCATTTGTTCTTCATTTGTATTGTACTGCATTTAACAAGGTTGTGCTTAATCTTTTGAAGGCATGCAAATCATTTTATTTGGTATATCACCTAGGAAATTAAGTGCTGCCTTCTCCTTTATCTCGTTAGCAAAAGTCATTACATCTCTTTTCATAAGCCAAGATAAATTTAACACAAATTCATCGGTTTCTAGGAAAAAACCCCCACATAGGATCAAATACTACTTAAAATGCATTTAATTTTCTGATTCCTCCAAATTGTATGCAACAACGCCATACTTACTGATAAGCACGTCAGCTCTCCTTTTCTAATACTAGAATAGCTGCTTCTCTGGGGCATTGTTTATATTTTTCACAGCTACCTCAAAAGGACATGTAGGTTTTATTGGTTTGGCACTATTGTTTCTCAACTGTCAGTAACTCTTGTTAAACCCAAGAAAAATATACGGTGATACCTTGCATTTCTGTTTTCTATTTGTTAACCTGAATAGTTTCACCCATGCATCAACAGAACCAGTACATAGTACCTATTTGTTTTCTGCACATCCAAGCATATCAGTTCAAGCTTTAGTGTGCAGCTTACCCAACAAACCAACAGGGAGAGACTTATCTTTCAGCTAGGGAGAACTTTGTTTCTTCAAAGAGCCTTTACTATTTAGAGTACCAATTAAAACTCTTTAAAATCAAAGGAATGCTTGTCAAAAGATAAAATAAATTTTGAAGGTCAAACAATAGGGTGTTCCTAAGGTCTTCATTCATATTTCCCCATGCCCAAACCACTAGGCTAACTTTTTTAAATAACTTATTTGCAATCTCTTTTCAATAGTTCAAGTGTAGGTTTTGGTGTATTCATTGCAAAACTTTTAACACTTATATTGGCAATTTTTATCCTCTCTTGTGAAGCCAAACTCCTGGCACAGAAATTAGGTTATCAGTTACAACACTAGAGATGAACAGACACCAACTGTAGTACAGCTCACTTCACCATATGTCATAGTCCTCTCTTTTATTAGTTTAATAGGCAACATAAGAAGAAATGTTGGCAACCATAAAAAGAAAGATGGATAGAGGAACAGGAGATGGAGGAAGAGGAACACATCAGAATTGGAACTATACTCAAGAATAACATGAGGTAACTCAGCTAAAGCAACTGTGTACAGCAAAGTATTTTAATGGTACAACTAAACAACACCAAAATAGTAGAAGAAATTTGATTTTGCTTCTTATTCATGAGGCAGTGAAAGGATTAGATTCAGACCATGATAATAATTCTATTCTTTGGCTTATCTGAATTACCTTCTCTTAAAATAATATTTAAAATTTATTGTACACTCAATACACGCAGTGACAAAGAAAGCCATGAAAAGCAAATGCAAATTCAGGCACAACACTTTGTTTTTTGAATGAGCCCTCAGCATTTCCAATTTAAATATAAGGCATAAACAAAACTTATTTATACTACCATAGTAATGGTACACAAGAACATGAAGTACAATTACAGGCAAGAAGGGAAAGGACACAATTCCAAACTGCATAAAATTCTCACTGCATAGCAATCTTCAATCAAACATAGGATGTATTAGAATAAAAAGTATCACATGATGTCACACTCTTCTTGTCTCTAATACATTCTAGTCTCCAGGATATGATACAATAATTAGCAGAATGAATAATTAAATTTAACAGGATGACTTTCACTCCAAGATTGATAATTCAACCATATTGTTACTGGGTTGGATCCAGATTTAGTCTTGCTTAGGGTAGACCCACTGAAATCAATGGAACTTAAGTTAGTAATGACTTACTTGTCCAATTAATTTCAATGGGTCTATTCTAATCATAACTAAGTCTGGATCCAAGCCACTGAATTTCAGATAAGGCCTTAAATTATAATCTCCAATTAGTTTAAATCAGCCTTCCCCAACCTGGTGCTCTCCATATGTTTTTACTACAGCTCCCGTCATCCTCAGCCAGCATGGCCAATGACTGGGCTGGCTAGGGATAATGGAGGTTGTAGTCCAACACATCTGGAAAGCACCAGGTTGAGAAAGGCTGATTTAAACCAACAAGGGCTAAATCAGACATTGGCATGCTAAAAGTGCAAAGAAGAATCTCTTGGTACTTAAGGAGCTCCTGCATATTTTATCCCCACTTCCAAGAACGTAGGAAACTACCCAAATCAGTCCACTGGTTTATTTAGCTCTGTACTGTCTGCACTGATTGGCAACAGCTTTCCACCATTTCAGACAGAAGTCTTTCCTATTCTTACCTGGATTAAACCTTCCACAAGCAATGCATGCACTCTACCACTAAGCTGTGGGCCTTCTCCTTGCACTTCCCCCAGTGTCAGAGCCTGATTAATCCCTTGTTGGTTTAAACTGGAAGAGGGGGCAATTGTTCATAGCTGAGGATTCAATTAAATTGAAGAATTACAAAAGATTTTTATGGTGAATGTACCTATTTGGCTTTATTGATTGCTGTATTTGTTTTCTCTGCTTGCTGCCTCCTTCAAAGAGTGTTACTGGTGTTTTAAATTGTATCTTGGTTTTATTTTTTGTTCTCCGCCTTGAGAATTGTTATACTGAAAGGTTATAAATTTTCTAACCAAACAGATAGATAGGTTTTATGGAAATCAATAGACATTCCACTCAGCAGCTAATTTTATGGTTAAGAGAAAGCAAGGCATTTATTAAGCACTAAGAATGCCTTATATCCTTTAAATTCATACCAGTATTTGAAGAAATTACAGATTGCTACAACAATATAATGCTTTCTATAATCCATTCCCCATATTCATGCCTTTTTGTGATCCATTTTCCCAACAGCTGTTGCCACAGACACTTAATTGCAAGGGGATAGTGGACGGCCTTGTTTTAGACTCTGAATGGCACATAAGCCATGAATGCATGGAAATTACACATTTCAAATGCCACTAGTTTAAAGCAGCCACAGTTCTTTTTAATAAGATTAAGGCCTTTTGCTTTATCTAGCTATGCAAGCTAGAAATCTAGGAAACAGATATTTCATCCTGAACATCAAATGGAACATACCTTATCCCTACTACCCTTCAGCAAAATGTAATAACTCTTGTTTAGAACTTCAAAATAGATTTTTGAATTGTCTATAAAGTACTGTACCTAAGATATATCCACTGTCTAAATTGATATTATTTTAATCAAAACTATAACCATATCTGTATAGCAAATATTTATTCATTTTTCCAAATTCTTCACGAGAAGAGTCAGAGCTAGATACTCAACCAATAGCATTTTGCCATACTTAAGAGAATTGTTGCGGGGGCATAAAAAGCTGCCCCTGCATCTCTTTTCTAGTATGGACTATTCAAGAGAGATTCAAGAGAGTCTCACCCTTGTACCTTTCCCAGACATGTAACACAATCCTTACATCCAATGTAATGGTGGGACCCATTTAAGAAGACAGTTAAATAGGCTTGCTTTAAGCTAACTGGTGCACCTACTCTGTTCCTATACACCTTTTGCAGTTGTGCTTTTTAGTTTGGGGGCGGGGGGACATAGGTAATCTTAGTTTCATGTTCCTCCTACCCCACTGTAAAATGGTATGCAAGTCTGCAGAAGCGGTTTATACATTTTCCCCGTAAGATCAATCACTCCAGAGAGTTTGACAGCATCCCTTAAGGTTTTCAACTTATTATATCTTGGCTTTATCTGAAAATACAAGCATGAATAGTGATCAAACACAGTCACTTCTACTAGCAAGAAGGCATTACTGGGGTGGTACTGAGGGGGACATTCAGATATCTCTTATGATTCAAGAATTGGTTGATTAAGGCAACCAGCAAGAATCCTAATACTACCCTAGAGGGCACCATAGGAAACAGAAATGGCTCAGCTTGGGGGGATGATTGATACATTCCATTCCAGTGTGCAACAAAAGAAGCTCTGTGGGCCATGCAGACAGTTGCTGTAGAGACCACATACGGAGCATACATAACAAACAAACAAAACAAAACATGCTGAATTGATGCTGAATTATAGGTCAAGGCCATTCTAGAATATACTAGCAAGTTAGACTCCTTATTGCAGCTGGAACGAAGTTATCATTTTGTGGCAGGAGCCACAGAATAATTAATAGCCACATTCCAGAGAACTACTTTAGGTGCACCAGGACAGGCCTGTGGTTTACGCTGGCTCAGCTTGTCTGAGCGTGGAAAGCTAAGCAGGGTCAGACCTGGTTATTACTTGGATGGGAGACCTCTCCTCTAGTTTCCTGCATTGAGCAGGGGGTTGGACTCGATAGCCTTGTAGGCTCCACCCAACTCTATAATCTATGAAATCTATGAAAGATTAAGTACCCAATGGGATTTTGATTCCACACTTCCATCTACTGCTGTAATGGCAGATTTCTCATGCCATACCACAACACCTTTTCTGAAATCCTTTTAAATTTACATTTTCAAAAGAAGAAACAGTTAGGAAATTGTACCTCCTCACTCCCATCAGCCTTTCTTTCCTCTTACCGGTGACTGGGGGCAGAGTGTCCCTCCCCTCCTCTCCCCATAGGGCAACCAACTGCAGCAGCAGAGTTCTATTTGGAAGGGAGGGGGGGAAGGGCTGCCTCCAGCCTATGACCTGAACCAGGGTGATCTTCTCCATGCCTAGTGGTACTCATGACTGAGAGGGAGATGACCACCCAACAGCCCTTCATCATCTAGCTAGTGGCTGGGACCAGAGTATCTTATCTCATGCCTCTGCAGCCACGGAGAACAGATGAAAGGCTTCAAAATGCTCTTGCATTCAGTTCTAAGATTAAAGCAGCCTGGTGCCCTCCAAATAAGGACTACAACTCCCAAACTCACCAGCCAGGATTGGCTGGAGGGTGCCAGGTTGGGGGAGGCTGGATTAAAGAAATATGGAATTACCCTAAGGGGAACTTCCTGTGAAAAGCAATTAAAGAAGTTGTTTGTGGTCAGAGTGAAGGGATGGGAGAGAATGGAGAGGAATGTCCCAACTGACAGCATGTTCCAGTAAAGGGTGCTGCTTTTGATCTAGTAGCATTAATCACCTGGGAAAACGTAAATACAGTAATACCTTGGATTGCAAGCATAATTCGTTCCGGAAACGTGCTTGTAATCCAAAACACTTGTATATCAAAGCGAAATTCCCCATAAGAAATTTGTGTATATATATTTAATTTAAGCTGCAATAAAGAATGATAGTGTAAAATCTTCATTTTTCTTGACCGTACTACAGTACTTGTATTGCAAGACGTCACTTGTTTATCAAGTCAAAATTTATTTTAAAAATTTGCTTGTCTTGCAAAACGCTCTCAGACCAAGTTACTTGCAATCCAAGGTACAGTATTACTGTATAGGCATGTCATTAATAACTGTGTCATTAATAATTAACATTCTGAAACAAATTCAAATACAAAACTCTTAAGTGTTTAAGATTACTAAGGCACAAGATTACTCCAGTTAAAATATCAAAAAGCATGGAAATACATAACGAACAATTCATGCTATCTATGGTCATCATGCTAGCCTTAATTTTGCATTGCAACATAAACTAGCAAAAGCAACCAAGACTTCTAACAAAGGACATCTGCCTAATCCTAAAAGATAATGAAGTATTTATGAGAGCTTCAATTGGTAGTAAACTGGGAAGAGAGCCTGAAGTGGATTTATTTACTCTTGACTGCACTCTCTTCATTTTTCTTGGACTGGGGTGGCAATCATAGCAAATACCTAGTGTCTACAATCAGTCAAGGTGGATCCAGCGGCAGAGCTGGTGTTGATGTTATTCATGCACTTTCGAGACAGTGGGCACCAAGCAGGAGTTTGGTAGGGTACCAACATCATATGCTGACTTTAAAGTAATCCAGGGTAGTTCTTTTTTGTGGCACAATTTGTGTCAAGCACTTGGGTATAGCAGGCACACAAAAACATAGTAATGTTAGTTAAAGATAAATCAAACCAGTTTCAGAGAAGTAGTAATAGCTGAAACTGGCGGAGTTATAGAGTCATCCACCAGCTCCCCTGGCTGCCATTACTGATCCCAGTGCACATAGATTTAAATGATCTCTACCAGATTGGCTATTCTGAACAAATATCATATTTCCTACTCATCATCAGGTTTAAAAAGAATCGTCTACATCCCCATCCCAAACAAAAAACATATTTTTTAAATCCAAATGAAGAAGAGTATCAATTGATTCCTTCTCTTGAACTCAAAGGGGGTTGGGGGGGGGGGGGTAACAGAAAAATCTACTCCTGGATCTCTCAGCAGCTTTCAATACCATTGACCATGGTATCCCTCCAGGAAGAACTGTCTGAGCTGGGAGTGGGGGAGTACTGCAATGCAGTGGTTTCACTCCTATTTGGATGGTTGGCTCCAGAAGGTGATGCTTGGGGGAATACTGCTCAGCCCCATGGATTCTCAAGCATGGGGTTCTTCAGGGGTCGGTTTTATCACCCATGCTTTTTAACAACTACGGTACATGAAACTGCTGAGTGGGGTCATCCGGAGTTTTGGAGTGCGTTGCCATCAGTATGTTGATGACACGCAACTCTACTTCTCCTTTTCATCTTCAGCAGGTGGGACTGTGGATGTGCTAAATCAGTGCTTGGCTGCAACAATGGACTGGGTGAAGGCTAAGAAACTGAAGCTCAATCCAGACAAGACTGAGATGCTGTTACTGGGTTGTTCTTCTGATGGATAGAGGGTGTTCAACCTGTTCTGGATGGGGTTACACTCCCCTTGAAGGAGCAGGTTCATAGCCTGAGGGTCCTCCTGGAGTCATCTTTGTCACTTGAGGCTCATGTGGTCTCAGTGGCATGGAGTGCCTTCTACCAGCTTCAGCTGGTGGCCCAGCTACGCCCCTATCTGGACAGGGATAACTTGGTTTCATAATCTATGCCCTGGTAACCTCCAAGTTAGATTACTGCAATGTACTCTATGAGGGGCTGCCCTTGAAGACTGTTCAGAAGCTGCAGAATGTGGCAGCCAAACTAATAACTGGGACCAGAAGGTCAGAATATATAACACCAATTCTGGCCCACTTGCATTGGCTGCCTGTATGTTTCCAAGCCTGATTCAAGGTGCTGGTTTTAACCTTAAAGCCTTACATGGCTTGGGACAGCAATACCTGAAGGAGCCCCTCTCCCAACCTGAGGCCACCTGGACACCACAGTCAACATGTGAGGCCTTCCTTTGAGTGCCACCTCCAAGGGAGGCTCGGAGGGTGGCAACAAGAGAGATGGCCTTCTCAGTGGTGACCCCCCATTTATGGAATGATCTCCCCACTGAAGCCCACCTGGCACCAACTCTGTCATCTTTTCAGCACCAGGTTAAGACTGCCCTCTTCACCCAGGCATTTAATGGCGCTTAAGAGTATTTAAAGGCATGATGGGGCATTTATGTCAGCTACTTTTAACAGGTCTAGTTGTACTAAAATTGTTTTAGCTGTTAAATTGTATTTTAAATTTTGTATATTGGAAAAAATATGTTGTGTTTATGCTGTTTTAATGCTATTTTTATTGTAATGTGTTTTATGAATTGTTGTAAACCGCCTAAGGAGTTTTGACTATTGGGCAGTATAGAAATGAAATATGATGATGATGATGATGATGATGATGATGATGATGATGATGATGATATGCTTCCTTGCAGTTCTATCAACACCAAGGCTTGAGAGAAGGACACAACAATTATTCAGGAAAATTGAGAAATGGCTTACTTTTACATACGGCACATGTATAAACAGAGTTCAATAGCATATACCATAAGGATGCACACACAGGAAGAGAAGGAATCTTCAACGTCTGAAGCTTTAATGCAAGAGGAGATGAACAGTAGGAACTGGAGACAGCATATGGAGCAGGCCCATGGAATCTGAACGACTGGATTTGAGAATGGTGGGAGAGAGGTACTATTTATGGAACATAGGTGCCACTTTTGACTTTGCTGTTATTTTTCTGGAAATCCACAAACTCTTAAGCTTTCAAACAATATGGGAAACAAGTGAGTTACAGTGCCTTAAAACTGGGTGGATGGTGCAGAATTAGTACAGGTGCTTAAGCTAAACTGTTGAAAGCAGGAATTGCTAGAAATTCATTTTCATTCTATTTCTCCTAGCATTTTGCCTTATTCTTTGTCTGCCATTAAATGTAAGCAATTATGGGAAAAGGTAGCTAGAGAATTAGCACCAAGGAAGCATGAGTTCAATTGCAAATGTTACTTGTGATTAAGTTGCAATGCTAATTTATGTTTTAAAGTGTTAATTGATGTCAGCCTTTGTTTCCTTTCAAAAACATTGAGTTGTGTGTGCAAAGTTAGCGCTAAATCGTGCAAGTCATTTGCTTTATCAGTCATTTAATTTAGTGACCTCTCATACAATATATTTATTTCTCTGGTCTGGTACATTTAGAACTGAGGACTCAGCAGCCTAGGCTCCCATTTTGCATTGAGTATCAGTTAGCACAGTTTGTCAACTTCATTTTTATTGGGCAGCATACTGAATTCACACACTGGCATGTATAATTTTCATAAAAGTATACATTGCCAGCAAGGCTTAAACTATATGTGCCCAAATCAACCACAGCCTTTCCTAAATGCCGGGACATTAAAAAAAACAGTCACGGTCTTCTCCATTATTGTGAAACATATAGTATTTGGTGAAATTTAGTATTTCTACTTAAATTATAGTTATAATTTCTAAATTTGCATCTGAAATTAGCATATACAAATTTTATGCAAACCTGACTACTCTTGTCCTCTTCTTTTGTGGATACATTTCCTTTTCTTTGGTGATGAGTAAGTGGCCATCCTATTAATTTCCTTTTGCATGTTACATTTTCAGCACCCTCCTCCTTTTTGGATGTGGTTTTACACTTATCTGTGCAAATTTTTAAAAGTTATGCTGTGAAATAACTTTAGATTTCTGGACACCCGCATTCAAATTCTCATTCAACTAGCCTTAAACAAGTCATTGACTGATGCCCTAACCTATTTCAAATGGGTGTTGTGAAGATAAATAAGGATGATACAGCATTTATATTCTGAAAAGCGCTATAGAAAAAAGTAATTCAAAACAGAGGGATTTCTGTTACACAAAGTTTAAACAGAAGAGCCGATTAGGTATATCTGAACTCTACTGCTCCTAATTTTACAGATATTCATGCACTCCAAAATCAGCTCCATCCAGGCAGAACTCAAAAGTGCAAGGTGACACTGAATACTTTCGCATCATACTGCTTTCCCTCGACTCCCACAGGGGAAGATTGGGGGGTGGGGGCAGGTTTAATTAACTGTACTCTGGTTTATACTCTGTATTCTGGTTTGGTTCAAAAATTTCACAAATGAGCTGCTAAGATTATTTGTACTTGTTGCTGGAAAAGTTTTACTCTGGTTAACAAAACTGATAACGTCTTTGGACATTGCAAAAATTGTCTAATTACTGACATAATCCATAGAAGAGTCAGTTATTAACAAGTAATTTAGTTACTGGAATGTGCAATGTAAATCACATAAGGCTGGAAAGACATTTATCTGTGTAACATTTTTCTTGTATTAAACAAATGTCTGCATCAAGTAATAAATGCTGAACAGTTTAATAAAAAAATGAAAAGAAATGAATAAAAGCAAACGGTCAGAGAAAGAGAAGGTCACCACAGTACATTAACCCCAACTGTAGCGCAATTCTTTGGGGACACCCTCCAAGCGTAAGCTCAGTACATCATATGCACAAGATGAGTTCATTGTACTGCATCTTACATAAAAACATAAAGAGGAGCCTGCTGATCAGACCACAGGTACACTTCTAGTCCAGTACCCAGTTTCCTCACAGCATATGCTTCCAGGTGATGACAAGCAGGGCGTGAGGAAACAGCCCTCCCTACCAAATGATAGAGGCATACTGCTTCTGAATCTGGTGGTTCCATACGGTCACGATAAATACTACCCTTCCATAGCTCCGTGGATTTGTCGAACTCTAATCCTTTTCATAAGGCATACAAAAGTTAGTGGTGATCATTCATTACATCTTGTGACAGTGAATTCCATAAACAAACTAACATGTAATTATATGGACAAGAAAGGCAATTTATGTTTGAGACCATTGCAGCTTCCCCACTGTCCTTACAATGGTATTAACAAGAATATGCATGTAGGAAAATCAGGAAAATCTGTTATTCCCTTGAGGTCATGATTGATCCAAAACATCATACAGGATTTTGTTTTTATAAAGAGTGTCAGCTCTTCGAATTATTGATTAATTTTTTAAGGCTGATAGCAACTGTACAGCTTAGCTACTGATTTCCAACTTCAATGTAAACCACCAAAGTGGTTTGGCTAAGAAAAGTAAGCAGAATGACACTTTAGTTTTCTCATGCTTACATTTAAGGCCTGGTACAAATATCAGGTCCTGAATTTTTCTTATTGTTGATTGCTTAAAATTGTTCAGATACATGTGTGTCTGTATGTGTGCTGTCTGTATGTAAATAGTTTGTATGTTAGTATGTAAATGGTTTTTCTACTATGTATAATGTATGTTTAAGGTTTTAATCTTTGTAAACTGTCCAGAGAGCTTCAACTATTAGGCAGTATAGAAATGTAATGAAATGAAATGAAAATATAACTGCTACCAAATCTTATAACAATGGTTAGAAGCCTGTGGATGTGTTCTTCAGACTCATGTGCGATTCCCCTCCTTTCTCCTTTTTGGACATTATTTCCTTCCTCCGTTTAATATTGGAGTTAGCCTGATGTTATGTTTGTATCAGCAAGTTAGTAGCCATTTTTAACTCAAACTACAGTTTGTAAGCCCACTTTTAACTAAAGTTCCAAACTGCAGTTTGGATCTAGCCATGACTAGCAAAATGCTAGTACAGATGTAACAATGAGTATGAGTATTTGCAAGTGAGAGAGGGCGAGAGGACAAAGGTGTTAGAAGTGTGCAAGAAGAGGCAGGTGGGACTGAGGGTGAGGAGTTTGCGAGCCCATACCAGGCCTAAAAGGCATACTCATACAAGGGTATTTGTCTTCCAGGGTAAAATTAACTACTAGCTTTACAACTGCAGATACATGAATTACCTTCTAAATAAAAAGAGACATTGGAGTAAACATGAATATTCAAGCGAACTCCGCAATCCTACTTTGGGACAATGCTAACACACAAGAACTAGGTATAAAGATCTAACTCTAAACACCATCTTCAGTTCAGATTATTTTTTTCAGATAAACCATACCTGCTCAACAAGCAAAAGGTGATCTTTTTCCTACCTCAGTGCTGTTCTTGCTTTTACTGAGTAATTATTTTTGAACTACCTGCTAGAAGACTGTTAATTTGAACAGTGAAAACTGCATCTGACATGGCAACACTGGTGTACACAGCAACTGAAGCCTATCACCTAAGGAACTTCATAGGCGACAACTGAGCACCACAATTAGAATGCCACAATGCACTTTAAATAGAAATTCATTTTAGGCTGAGGCAAATCCCAGAGGATGCCCAGAGGGGCCTTTTGCCCCTACAGGCTGGAGTGGCGGCAGCTCCGGCCGCTCTGGGCTGCTGCCTCTGTGCGGACCCCGCGGGACATCCGCCCACAGTTCGCACGGCACGGTGGCCATATGTGGTAGGGGCTTACCCCTCTACCGATCATGGTCACTTTGCGCACGGCTGTCCCGCAGGGGCACCCCCGGTCGGCATTCACATGACACGGGAACCGCGGGGGACTTCTGCTCCCCCGCAGTTACCGTGTCGTGCAAACAAGCCCTTACTCATCTGAGTAACCCCTCCTTTCTACATAAGAGAAACTAGAGAATCAAAAGAATTAATAAGCTAATTTCCAACATGGAAATCAGCTCACAGCTCACCAACCAACCGTACCTTTGCTTACAACAAGAGTCAGGTTTGCCAGACGAGCAACGAGAAAGGTATAAGCCTTATGAGTTCTAATCTTTCTTTCTTTCTTTTAGAACAGTGGTTCTTGTCCCCATGCTATTCCTTTCAATAGGCTGTACAAGGCATAAGGGTCCTCTGCTCTCTTAATTCTTAAGAAGTATGAATGTGAATAGTTTATATTTGCTGCCTTGCCACCTAGAACAGCAAATTAATGACAAGTAAACTGTAATTAGAGAATTGTATCTGTTCTGTCTTTCATGTAATAAAAGTATCCTTTGTATTCTAAGTGTGTCAAGCTTGCATTAGTATAGGGAATTGAGAAGTACACACACACTCGTGTCAAATGCACATAATAACTCCAGCAAAAGATCTCGTACCTCTCAAGAGGGTATGGGGTTAGGACACGCATTATAGACAGGTACCAAACCAAACATAACCCCAATTATAACAACCACGTGTGCAAAAGTCTCTGTGCACCTTATATAGCTATCTGTTCTGACAGCTGAGACATGCACCCATGGTCAGAGACACACACACCCTTTTCAGATGATGTGTGCTCACTCACTGTCCCAGCTGTGTTTCACTTTTTCTTGAGCACCCATAGGAAAGAAATCAGCGCTACCACCACCAGCCCAGGCTCAGCTGCTTTTCCCTGCAGTTACAAGAGGAAAGGGGGTAGGGTAAAGCAACCAAGTCAGAGAGAAAAACTGAAAAACACTGACAGCACTGACTTCCTCTTTCTTGGGCAGCTCAGGTAAAAAAAATAAAAATGAAGTGCTGCTGGGAAAACAAGTGCACTCTTTCCTTGCAATGGCTGCACTGACAAGGAATGGGCCGCAAGGAAGCCATGTTATGAAGACATCATTACAAGCTAATTGGCACTACTGACCCTTATCTAAAATAAGGCATGTCTGCTGATGTGCACTAGTAATGAATGATATCAGCTTGCGATTTCCAAATCTTATACAATAGATCATAACAAATCAAAAGACCATCCTACTACACACACAAAAAGTATTTGCTCTGGCAGTGATACTGCCAGTCATACAAAGGTCTGCCATCAGACAATGTGACCAGTGTTCACATAATTCATGCACCAGTACCTACAGTACTTTGCATTTCTTGGTCACACTTGACTTCTGGTGCAAACGCACATAGGAAGCCCAGTGTGACCTTTTATTGTGAGAGGAAGACAAACTACATGAAAGCAGGATCCCAGAAGGCCTGATGATCGACTGTCTCCCTTTTCTGCACGGCAAAGCTACCTGGAGGCCAGACTGCCCAAGTGGAACATGAAAACATAAGAAGAACACTGCTGGATCAGACCAAAGGCTTATCTAGTCCAGCATCCTTTTTTTATTTATTATTTATTTTATTTATTATATTTATACCCCGCCTTTTTTCCTTCAAGGAACCCAAGGCAGCTTACATAATCCTCCTCCTCCGCTCCGTTTTATCCTCACAACAACCCTGTGAGGTAGGTTAGGCTGAGAGTCAGTGACTGGCCCAAAGTCACTCAGTGAGCTTCATGGCTGAGCGGGGACTAGAACCCGGATCTCCCAAGTCCCAGTCCAACACTCTCACCACTATGCCACACTGGCCCATAGTTGTCAACTTCTTGTGGGCCTTTGGGAAGCCCACAAGAAGGAAATGGCAACAGCTCTCTCCAACTTCTGTTCCCCAGTGACTGGTATGCAGAAGCATGTTGTCCCTGAACCTGGTGGCAGCACACAGACATCGTGATTAGTAGCCATTGAAAGCCTTATCTTTCATGAATTTGTAATCCTCTTTTTAAAGGTGTTCAAGATGGTGGCCATCACTACAACTTGTGGTAACAAACTTTGCAATTTAAATATACACTGTGTGAAGAAGTACTTCCTTTTGTTTGCTGACTCTCCCACCATTCAGCTTCACTGGATGACCCTGGATTCTAGTATTATGAGAAAAGGAGAAAACCCCCAGCCTATTCACTTTTTCCACACCATGCTTAATTTTATACACCTGTATCATTGTCCCCCCCTTACTCATTTTCTAAGCTAGAAAACCCCTAACACTGTAACCTTTCCTTATAGGGGAGTTGCTCCAGACCATCAATCATTTTCATTGCCTTTTTGTGCACCTTCAGCAGCTCTACAATATCCTTCTTGAGGTGCAGTGACCAGAATTATACACAGTATTCCAAGTGTTGTCATACCATAGATTTGTATAGAGGCATTGTGATGTTAGCAGTTTTATTTTTGATTCCTTTCCTAATTATGCCTAACACGGATTTTGCCTTTTTCACAGCAGTTGCACACTGGGTCGAAGTTTTCATCAAGCTATCCACCACAATTTCAAGATCTCTTTTCTGGTCAGTCACCACCAGCTCAAACCCCACAAGTATATATGTAAAATTAGGATTTTATTTCCCAATGTACATCACTTTACACTTGCTTATGTTGAACCACATTTACCATTTTAATGGCCATTCTCCCAGTTTGCAGAGATACATTTGGAACTCTTTGCTGACCTTTTCTGTTTTAATCGCCCTGAAACATTTGGTGTCATCAGCAAACTTAGCCACCTCACTGCTTATCCTTAATTCCAGATTGCTGATGTACATTAAAAACAACTGGGCCCAATAGAGATGTTTAGGGTAGTCCAATGTTTACATCCTTCTATTATGGGAACTGTCCCATTATTTCTACACTCTGCTCTCTGTTCCAAACCAGACACTCCCCAGCTCCTGCCAGCTTTATCTCAGGAGTTAGTTTAAAAGCTGCTCTGCTACCTTTTTAAAGTTATGCACCAATAGTCTGATTCCATTCTGTTTCAACTGAAACTAGTACTTTTTGTGCAGGCCCATCTTGTTCCAAAATGTTATCCAGGTGCCTAACAAATCTTAACCCCTCCTCCATACAACACTTTCTCATCCACACATGGAGACCCCTTAGCTTCACCTATCTATCTGGCCCTGTCTGTAGAAAAGGCACCATTTCAGAGAAAGCAATCTTGGAGGTTCTGGCTTTCAGACTCCTATCTAGCAACCTAAATGTGGCTTCCAGGATTACACGAACTACATTTCCTCACCTCATTGGTGCCGACGTGCACTATAAGACTTGACTCCTACCCAGCACTATCTAGATGATATATATGACATCTACAGCTTTCACACCAAGCAGGCAATTCACTGTGCAGTCTACATGCTGTCAAAAGCCCAACTATGTGGCTCTAATGATAAAATCTCCCATTACCAAGAGCCCTCCATCCCCCAGAGGCATATCTTCAGTGCAAGGGGATAACGTTTTTTCCTAAGGAATGGGTCCCCACCTAGACTAAATCCAAGTTTGGAAAAGGGGTTTAAAAATTATAATATATTGTTCTATGTTGACAAGGGCCACAGTGCAGATCTAGTGGAAAAGTCTACTTATAGACAAAATGTTGGCTTTGCTTTCAGCTCAGTGTAGGCTCAGTTATACTTCTAAATTCAATTGAAGAGTTCTGCTTTTAGTTCAGTTTTAAAACCAAAGTGTAATTCTTGAAAAGGGAACTCTGATCAGGTTGGCACAATCAGAGGGGGAAATAAGCCACAGTGGCTTATTTCCCATGCCAGAGTGATTTGCATAATTACCCTCACCAACTCAGCTTGTTGTGTCATGCGAACCCAGGAAGGGTGGCTTGTTGCTGTGCTTAACAAGTCACCCAGAACCCATAGGCCAGTGATGGCGAACCTTTTTGAGCCCAAGTGCCCAAACTGCAACACAAAACCAACTTATTTATTTCAAAGTGCCAACACTGCAATTAAACGTGAATACCGAGGTTTTAGTTTTAGAAAAACAACTCATACAGTTGTCCGAACTAATTAACATATTTTGTCTTAAAAGAAAAACACAATAATAGAGCTTTCAATTATACAAACAGTTTTTTGTTGGGGGAAAAAATCAACTCAAAAAATTATTATAGTACTACATTGTACACATAGCCTGAAGGGAATTTATACAAACTTTTTAAATAATTAGGCACATGTATTTTTGGATAAGGGATTCTCAACTTGTAATATGATTATATGCCAGACTGAAATTGTATGGGGCAAGCTTTACCCCGGGTCCTTTCCCTGCTTCTACAGGTGTCGGATTAGTAAAAGTACGGTAAAAGTCAACCTGTACTAGGATGAGCAAGATAAACAAGAAAACTAAACGTGCTTAACACATTTTAAACACTTTATGTCTTGGACTGCAAACACTGCATTAGGTAAAAGTTTGCATTGGGCATGCTTTTGAACAATTAATGTGGTTTTTGCTATTGCATGCATGCTGATAATTTGTCAAACCTTGGCTCATACTCCGTTAGTTTGAGAGCAACACATGCAGCACTCGGGTCAACTGTTAGGGCTTTACATCCAAGCCATGCTCTGTGCATCATTCTTCAAAACCTTTTAAATGTGATAACAATGTAGAAAAGAATTATGTAACAGGAATTCTAGAATAAAACCATTCTGTTCCACACTGTGAGAAAGAACAAAATAATTAGTGTTTTGCAGAAGGGGACGGTCTTTTCGCGATCTGGTGACCAATGGCTCAAGTGCCCACAGAGAGGTCCCTGCTTGCCAGCTGTGGCACCCATGCCATAGGTTCGCCATCACTGCCATAGGCTGTTTTAGAGTTCTGGGGTGGCTTTTTAACAATGGCAACACCTTTTTTAAAAAAAAAACAAGGTCTTCCTAATCTAACTGGCTGCAGCAGTAGTTGGGGGAAGCTGGCAGAGCTATAAAATTAGGGCAGGTTTGTGAGGGAGCCCAGCTCTGTGAGTGTAAGGGGGAGCCTCAGCTGATGAAATGTCTCAGCCCTAATGACGAAGCCTCATGGTAATAAGAAGTAAAGCAGAAAAGTAAGGAAAGCACTCTGCAGATTTAGCAATAAGGTGAGGCAGCCAGGTAGTCAACCCTTCCCCACACTTCTGGTAGTAAGTAACTTAGCTTTCCAGGTAAATACACCCAATAAAGAAAAGCAGCTGTGAAGGTAATTGACTCAGTTTGCACATACTGACTAAACATAGGTTGTTTAACCATGAATAGTTGGGGCCGCACATTGCCCCCCAAATGCTCACCACTTCCGCTTTGTTTCTGGTTTACAAAGCATCCCAGGAATGCCCCGTTCCTGAGTTGTGCTCCATAACATTTGAACCTGGATCTCTAGATTGTTGAGGGAGAAACAACCTGGGTTGTTTTGTAATCTAGAAACAAAGCAGAAGGAGCAAGCAGTCAGGAGGCAGTGCACTTACTTGCTCCTGCGTGGCCCCAGCCACCCATGGGTTATCATTACATCCAAACCTAATACTTCATCACTTGGGCAGAGACACTTTGTCAGGTGTCTTCCCGCACACTCACAAAGCTAGAAGGATGACTACTCTTTCTTCCTGCAGCTGTTTGACTTCTGTTGCCAGATTCCACCCCACAACACCTCAAATACGCAGTAGCCTTGCCATCTGCCCTGTCGTACGTGATGGTCACTTTGCTAGTGTTAGATGAATAATTTCTAACCAAGCTAGAAACAAGATGTTGATAAAATTATATTTGCTCTATGAAGTACAAAAGTGTCACAGCTGTGATTCTTGTAAATTTTGCTTAAATCAATTAATAATCAAGACACAACCATGATATTCTTCCTACATTTCTTTATGCAAACAATAGATATAAGGAGAATATTGAACAAGGTCACAGATATTTGCCTCATCTCTTTGCATGAACACCACAATATTTATTATGCATTTTATTTATTCATTCATTAACCTTTTAACAAAAGTTGTCAAAACAGTCAATGTTCCTATTATGGCAAGTCATCTGTTAAAAATTAGTTTGGTGTGCTCTTTTGATGTCAATATAAATCAGTAATGTTGAGTTACTCTGAAAGTGGTCTCCTTGCTAAAACTGATTATATGCACCATTTTGAAAGAAAGCTTCATATCTAAAACCATCTGAATGTAGAGATCAGTTTACAAATCAAAGGAACCCAGAGAAATCCCAGGGCCTGTTATCTTTCATTTTGCTTTAAATTATACACTGCATCTTGATTAGGGAGAAGAAGATGGACAAGTCTTCAACCATCTTGATTAGTCTCACATTATATATTTGAAATTGTTTATATTCAAAACTATCTGAAATGAATACACATAACGTTAGCCTAATATACCGTATTTGTCCTGAACTATTTCAAGGTTAAATTACTGCAGACAAACAGACATTTAGAAAATAAAACTCAAGCCTCCTACTATCAGAAACTAAGGCTCAGCCTAGTTTTCACCGAGATGGCAAGCCTGTGTGTAGACTGTACCGAATCAGAATTCTCACAGGATTGAATGTGCCTCCATACAAATAATTCCCTCCACACAGATATCAGGGATAAGAGTTTGAGCCTAGTTGTAACATGCTAGTTTTCCATGTATGAACCTGCCTATGCCCTAAGATCAGCTTTGGAGGCCCTGCTCTGTGTTGCAGTTAGAAGTAGAGCTGCGGTACAGGAGAAATAGATCCTCTTTGGTCATGGTGCCCAACTGTGGAATGCCCTTCCGGGGAGATTGGTTAGGGGGGCCCTATTCCTGTGTTTAGCATGGCACTCAAAACCTGCCTGTTTGTTCAGATGTTTGGTTCTTAATGGCAATTGCTGCTTGTGTTTTTTTTAATATGGCTTATTCCGATGCTGCTTATGAGGGGTTTAACTGGCTCAGTCTGAAGCTGTATGAATTTTATGGGGAGAGGGGGTAGCTTGTTTTTCATTGAATTTCTATACCACCCAATAGCCAAAGCTCTCTGTTATTGTTGGCCGCTTTGAATATACTTGTAAAGAAAAATGGGGCAGAAAATGGACAAATAATAATATGCAAAGCCCCCACCTACAGTATAAAGTGATATAACTATAACGAGACTCAGCTTCACCCCCCGGTAAGAAATGGGCATCAGTTCTAGATCAGGAACTACCTAAGTTGAATATCAGCAGAAATATTCTGCAGAGACTCGGGAGATCCAGGTTCTAGTCCCCGCTCGGCCATGAAACTCACTGGGTGACTTTGGGCCAGTCACTGACTCTCAGCCTAACCTACCTCACAGGGTTGTTGTGAGGATAAAATGGAGAGGAGGATTATGTAAGCCGCCTTGGGTTCCTTGCAGGAAAAAAGGCAGGGTATAAATGTAATAAATAATAAATAAAATAAGCCTATCTGTGACTGCCAACCGGTCCTTTACTCAAGACCAGAGATCAAAGGTGCAAAACTGCCAGCCTTAGCTCTGCTGTCTTGACCTGATTCTCTCAAGGCCTTGCCCTGGGTCTATACACTGGATTTAGCACTGAACCACAGAGGAACCACACACACCATGTGGGGTAAAACTAGGAAAGTTTATTTAAGGTACAATAAACGGTGGGGAATGAGGTTAGAGGGGGAAAGGTGGGGAGACACTTTGATATACACAGTAGAGCTACAAAACAACAAAACTAGTTCTTTACTATATAATTACCCAGGCACTCCCTTTGTCTGGGGGTTGGTCCTCTTGAGAGCCTGCCTCAGCCAAAAGCCCTACTCCCGCGAAAGTGTGCAGACAACAACGAAACCCAAAAGCTACAGCAGCAGTATAGATTCTTCCCCCCACCCCTCCTTTCAGTAGCCCAGGTGTCTTTAGCCAATCAGGATGAACTTCATCTGGGCCAGGCAGGGGAGGGGTGGCTCTTTGCCACATTTGCATGCAAATAGCTGTGGCACCTGGGAGACTCTGCGGTGTCAGGAGCCATCAGAGAAACTATGTACATTTTGCATTTCTCAGCCCCCAGCTGGGATTATACTTGTTTACACGTGAGGAGGTGTGTGTGTGTGTGTGTGTGTGTGTGTGTGTGTCTGGGCTGGTTCACACGACACGGGAACCGCAAGTCCCCCGCGGTTCCCGTGTCGTGTGCACGCTGACCGGGGGCGCCCCCGCGGGACAGCCGCAGGCGGGACACACGCAAAGTGACAATGGTCGATAGAGGGGTAAGCCCCTACCGCGTGTGGTCACCGTGCCGTCCGAACAGCGGCCGGCCATCCCGCAGGGTCCCCACAGAGACGGCAGCCCAGAGCGGCCGCCGCTCCAGCCTGTAGGGGCAAACGGCCCCTCTGGACATCCCGGGGCCCCGCCCCCTAGCACCGGGAGGCCCGCACTGCAGTGCGGGGACTGCAGGGTCTGCCCACGCGTGCAGGGCGCCGGTCGTGTGGGGCGCCCTGCCAGACCCCGCGGACGGCCCCATGGTTCCTCCCCCGCCGGCTGCTTGGGTCATGTGAACCGGCCCTGTGTGTGGTGCAGGAAACTCTGATGCTTTTTCTCCACACTATGATTGGCCCTTTAAAAAAATAAAATATCTCTTTACTTGTCTACAAATCAAACTGTACTCTGAACCTAGTACTAAGATCAAGAGGAGAATTTTCAGTACAAAATTCTGAATATTTTATATTGTATTTTATGATTTTAACTGTTGTAAACCACCCAGAGAGCTTCGGCTATTGGGCGGTATAAAAATGTATTAAATAAATAAATAAAATTCTCATTAACCTGTTCCTAATACCTGCAGCTTTGCACAGTGTAGAATCAAGCCCATGCAGCTTGAGAAACCCTTTGCAGTTATTTATGACACTGCATCTAGGTCTGAAGCAGAGAGTCATTTCCTAATTGCTGGAAATTAGCTATGTCCTGCTTCTTGGCCACAAATATTCTCATAACTTGTGGGTTATGCATTACATCATTACCCACTTTCAGAGCAGACATTTAATTGGAGTTTCTGACAATCCATCTCCAGCTGTGCTCTCAAACCCTAATGATTTATGTCTTCTGATGAAATATATGTAATGACTTCTATGTGCCCTGTGAAAACATTAGCATTAAACTCTGTGGCTGCAGCTATTTGAATGGGCTTTTATCCTTTGCCAGTAACTACTCTAGATGCAGATTGGTTTAAAAATGGGCTATACTTTTGCAGTTACTACACTGTTTTACCAGACAGGAGATGCAGCAGTTGAAAAGCTGTATGTCAGAACTTACACATCAGCATGTATCACAAACAATCCAAAGTCACGTGCATCATTACAGGTTAGCACCGGGACAAGTTCAAGTTGCTTTTCTAGCACACCAGAATAGCATACCAACTTAAAGCCTGCCAATGCTCAAGAATTCTATTTATTTATTCAATTTGTACCCTGCCTTTCTACAAAAAAAAAAAAAGGCACTCAAGGCAGCTAATGGCACTCATTTATTAGCTAAAGAGCTTTCAAACTGAATTCTGCTGAACTCAAAAGTCCCCAAAGGTGGACACTTAAACTAGTTTAAAACCAACAAATATGTATTTAGTTTAATTTGGTTAAACCATAACACCTAATGTGAGGTTTTATAAAAAGAAGTAATTGCTGTTCTTGTTGAAATAATTCTACAAGGTGTTTCTTTCCATTTTTTAAAAGCAAATTGTTTAAACTGGGCTCATTTCAAAGGCTGACAATGCAACAAGTTGTTGCTGGAGATGTCAGACAGACATTTTTCCTCAATGAGTTAGCAAGCAGAAGATTCTGCTTAGCTTTAGTGCTCATTTTAATTGAAGTTAATGATTCTCCCTTGCTTTCTTGCAACCAACCTTAAATAGACTACTGATCTAAGAATTTGGCATGCCAATATATAGGGTTTAAGATGAGTAATTATACCTTCCCATTCATTGGAAATTCAATGAAGATTTATAATAACCAGATATTTTGCTTCCTATAATATTGACTTATGCATTTCAGCTAAATAGAAACTACAATTTTCATGGCATCTGCTGCTTCACCCAATTTGCTGTTATACACATTATTTTGAGAGTCTAACACTAACAGGAAGTAATTCAGTATTTTCTACTTAGAATCCAGCTCCTAAAAGTCTAAGTGAAATCTAAGTAGAATAAATTTATGGTGAAAAGCTTTTTACTGCTTAGGAGGCCTGAAGAATACAAGAATACATAGACGAAAGGTGGAGAGAAACTTGTGGCCTTCCAGATGTTGTTGGCCTACAACTCCCATCAGCTATACCTAGCATAGCCAATGGTGAGGAATGATGGGAGTTGTAGACCAAAATATCTGGAGGGCCACAAGTTGTCCACCTGTGTGTTAGTCACTCTGGGAGAGGAGCAGCTCAGATAGCTGATGACACACATCTCTATTTCTCCTGTTCATCTTCATCAGGTGAGGCTATGGATGTGCTAGATCAGTGCTTGGCTGAGACAATGGATGGGGTGAGCGCTAAGCTCAATCCAGACAAGACCGAGATGCTGTTAGTAGGAGGTTCTTCTGACCAGATGGAGGGTGTTCAACTTGTTCTGGATGGGGTTGCACTCCCCCTGAAGGAGCAGGTTTATAACTTGGGGGTTTTCCTGGTGGCCTCAGTGGCACTGCCTTCTACCAACTTCAGTTGGTGCCCAGTTACACCCCTATCTGGACAGGGATAACCTGGCTTCAGTAGCCTGTACTGTACTCTGGCAACCTCCAAGTTAGATTACTGCAATGCGTTCTACATAGAGCTGCCCTGGAAGACAGTTCAGAAGCTGCAGCTTGTGCAAAATGCAGTGTCCATTTTGATAACAGAGACAAGAAGGTCCGAACATATAACATCAATTCTGAGCCACTTGCACTGGCTGCCTATATGTTTCCAAGCCCAATTCAAAGTGCTGGTTTTGACCTATAAAGCCTTACATGGCTCAGGACCGCAATACCTGATGGAGCACCTCTCCTGGCATGAAACCTACCCATACACTATGCTCACAGTCTAAGGCCCTCCTTCAGGTGCCTCCTCTGAGGGAGATTCAGAAGGTGGAAACAAGGGAGAGGGCCTTCTCAGTGGCAGACCCCCAATTATGGAATGAACTCTCAAGTGAGGCCCACCTGGCCCGAACACTGTTATCTTTTCAGCACCAGTTTAAGACATTCCTCTACTCCCAGGCATTTGGCAGCATATGATAGGTTTTTAATCCGGTCATGGGATATTCTTTGGGTGTGTGTGTGTATATATATATATCTGTTCTGTGTATATGTTTGTAGCTAAATTGTTTTTATATTGTGCATAATATTGTATTTTTAAGTTTCTTAATCTTTGTAAACTGCTCAGAGAGTTTTGGCTATTGGGCAGTACAGAAATGAAATAAAATGAAATGAAATTGCACATGTTTGGGATTTCTTCCACCTAGAGTCCTGAGCATCCTTTATATCTGTCACTTAAGTTTTAACAGCCAACTGTTATTCAAACCATATTTATATCTGGCCACCAGCTGCAGTATGAGGAAATCAAGTGGAAGATGAAACAGAAGTCTATGCAAGAGCAGCAGGGTGAAGAATCCTTAAATAAACAGTTTCCCATTTCTTCAAGGCAGATTACCTTGAGTTTAGAATCAACTGGTCAAAACTGAGAACCCTATTTAACAAATTCCTGATCACCATGACCTGAAACGATGAACTTACTATAGTTTCTCATTTTACTTTCACTTTAAAGGTAACTCTCTATTTAATACATACGGTACACATTGTTAACCCCAAGAGGTAGCTGCAACTTCAGTCTTTTTAAATCTACTACACTGTATGCATGCAAACAATTGCATCTCATTTTTTTGTTTATCCTCTCAATCTCTCTGCAAGTTTTAGACATTGTTGTTCCCGATAAACAAGTAAGGGAACAATCCTATGGCCCCTAAACATTGTCTAAGGGCCATAGGATAGTTTGAATTTCCAGCTCCAAGATCAGAGACAGCACTCGGAGCTGGGAATCAGAGCTCCTTTCCCTTTCCCACACCTCACAGCCAGCACAGAAAGAACTGCACAGGCTGCTCTCTGAGGTCAGGAAAGCAACCTCGGGGAGGGGTTAAAGGGGGTGTTTGGGGGGTGGGGAGGGGAGGAGACTGGAGCAGCCAGGATACAAGGTATCCTGAAGCCACTCCAGCCTCCTTCCCTCCCCCTCCAAAATGTCCCAGCTAGAAAGCAAAAATGGCCGTCTAGCGAAAACGCAGTGCTCTGCACTGGATGAGTGTGAGTCTCCAAGCTCGGAGGCTTATGCTCATTTCCATAGGATTGTGCCTTAAGACTTAGATTGACTGTAGTGTCCAGGTAAAGCAAAAATTTGAACCTCGTTTGGTGTTGCTACCAACCTCATAACAGGTAGGAGGACAAACCTTGCTAACAGAGAGCCCCCTAACCAAATCTGGCTACTCACCATTAATTAAGCCCATCAATCATAAACATGACTCAGGAACCAAACCCTGCAACAAACTCCAGTACCTAATGTGCATATATATCTATTTAGTGAACATTATTATGCAACCTAACATAATAATAGATGCTATCAAGTGCTAGTTTTCATCTACTTCCTCCAATAGGAAATATGCCATTACCTATCAGCAATGTTCTTTTGCTGTTTACAAAAATCAAGGAGGTCAGTATTTAAGTTAAGAAAGACACACAGATCAGACATTAAAAGTGGCAATGTTCAGAAACGGGTGTGTGTGTGTGTGTGTGTGTGTGTGTGTGTGTGTGTGTTAATATCCAAGGGCATATTATGGCCAGCATTAGAGCAACTATATTTAACTACAGCATGAAGCTGTAGGATTCATTAGATATATCAGATACATTTTAAAACAAAAGCTACAACTCGTTTTTTTGTTACTGAAAGTAAGATACCCCTGTAGTGTTAACATTATCTTTTCAGCTATGCAGATTCAACTGGCATGAGGTGGTTGTATTCTTTATGCTCTGACAAGTGTGGGTGTGAGGGACACCTATATAGATCATTAATTCATCAGGTCTTTACATTCATCTGTCTTCTTAAAACTGTAACAGGAATGTATGTGTTAGATCCAGACTTATAGTAGACCCATTACTATTGTTAGTTAGTCATTACTAACTAAAGTCCCATCCATTTCAACAAGGGGTTTAGTCTAAGTCTGGATCCAACCCCCTGTCAACACACAAACATGCTTTCTCCAGAAAGCTGTTTGCATGAGTGAAAGGCATTTCACTTGAGCAAGTGGGGGGTCCAATTCCCCCCAATTTTCCCCTCACCACATCGAACTTGTGGGGTGCAAGAGGAAGGAGCAAATGGGAACATCCTGTTGCATGAGCAGAACAATACTTATGGCTCTCTGGATCCCATCCATAATATACATGTACACCCATATAAACTTCCAGGCCACTTTAGGAATCTGACAAAGTAGGCTATAGCCCAGTCTTTCCCAACCTGGTGCCTTCCAGAAGTTTTGGATTTCAACTCCCATCAGCCCTTGCTAGCATAGCTAGTGGTCAAAAATTCCAGAGTTGTCATCCAAAACATCTGGAGGGCACCAGGTTGGTCAAGGCTACTGTAGCCTATACAACAGGGGTGGGCAACTGTGGGAGGTCTGGGAGGCATTTTTGCCCTCAGACACCTGCCCCCACAGGCACAAAAAATAAAATTTTAAAAATGGCATCCATAGCAGCTATGAAGCACAAAAAGGGTCAAAATTAGCTTGTTTCCACTATGGACATCCTTTTTCCAGGGGGGATCCCCCCCAATTTCAGGGGGTGAGGGTCACAATGGGGGTGGAAGGGCTCAACAAGCTCATGCTATAACAAGTCTGCAAATCTTTAAAGTATCTTGCTTTTGTCACAAAATAATCCAGTAAAAATAGTGAAAAATTCATGCAAACTTTAAAATATTTGCAAAGAATTTATTTAAGACAACTGACAAGTGTAAAAAACGACATGCTAAAAGTTGCAATGTCTAGCTCAACGCAAAACCTTGTAAAGCTAATATACAAAAAGGACCCATTTTGACTATTACTTTTCAGCCATTTCCAACAATACAATGAAAAACCCATTTTGCATCAAGCTGGACATTGCAACTGTTTCCCATAAATAAGAATAATCAAGACCAGATTAATGGACCAGTTTTCTGTCAGAATTAATTCAGAAGGAATTATTCAGAATACTAAGAGATTTCTCATCTGAATTGATGGTGTTTTCAGTTATTTTACATCCATGTTGTATAAAAGATGTTGATATTTCTAGTTGCATGCTGTATATATTTTTAGCATTTGTAATTTCAGATTTAGGGTGTGGTGGATTTGTTAATTGCACGTTATTGTTGTTGTAGCTGGTTTTTTGTTTTTTCAATTATATTGTGCCATTGCAACATTAATGTTTTTGCTGTCACAGTTATTAGTAACACTTTTGTTCTCTAGCATATTTTCTTGACTGGATTTCTTGTGTCTCAGCAGAAGCCTAACACAGTAGCTTTTCTAGAACTTGACACTCTACACTGCTCCTCACCAACAGTGTGGAGGCTCAAGTATTCCTCCAGATATATACAGAACTAGCTTCCCACAGTTCTTTCTCTGTGCACAAGTGGTTTATGCTGCTGTAGTTGGGAAAGGAACATTAATTTCAACCCCTGATCGATTGGTTGATTTTATATAAAACAATCATCCTGCCTTTTCTCAAAAGACTTACAGTGACTAACAATTAAAATAAAATTCCCTTTTCAGTGTGAAAGGGTAACAACATGAAGGCAACTACTGTGGTAATCTAGTTTGAATTTAGTGGCTTGGATCCTAAATTGCTCCAAGTCACATAATGGGATTCCTTCTAAATCCCCCTCCATTTGCAGCTTCCCAGTTATCCCACACTAATGTGAAGGGTTCCCCAACCGGAGGCTGCAGAAGGGAGAGGTGGGAAAGATCCAACAAGGATGATAAAGGGACTGGAAACACGGCCCTATGAGGAGAGACTGAAAGAACTGGGCATGTTTAGCCTTCAGAACAGGAGACTGAGGGGAGATATGATCGCACTTTTCCAGTACTTAAAGGGTTGTCACACAGAGGAGGGTCAGGATCTCTTCTCGATCATCCCAGTTTGCAGGACACGGAATAATGGGCTCAAGTTACAGGAACCCAGATTCCACCTGAACATCAGGAAAAAATTCCTGACTGTCAGAGCAATAAGACAATGGAACCAACTACCTAGGGAGGTGGTGGGCTCTCCCACTCTGGAGGCATTCAAGGTGCAGCTGGACAGCCATCTGTCAGGGATGCTTTGACCTGGATTCCTGCGTTGAGCAGAGGGTTGGACTCGATGGCCTTGTAGGCCCCTTCCAACTCTACTTTTCTATGATTCTATAATTCTGGGTGTTACGTTAGAAATCAAGTCAGTAGAAATTTCCAGAAATGACTATTAAGTAATAATTAGCATTTCTATAGTGTATTTCTAGAATTCAAAATACTTCACATACATGATTTCAGTATCAAATCCTAACTGATCAATCAAAAATGCATTTGATCTTCCATAAAGACATCTAGCAACAGAATTAGTGTAGTGGTATGGCTAAGTGAACAAACTATGTAGAAAGTTGCCAGTTCAATCTCAGAAACCCACAAACTCATGTAGTTGCCTTAGCCAAGCTACTTTCTCTCAGCTTCACCTCACCCTAAAGTCTAAAGCACTATATGAGTGATTGTGAATGATGATGATGATGATGATGATGATGATGATGATGATGATGAATACAACCTATTTCGCTCAACAATGCATTCCAGCAATAAAACCTGACCCCCCAAATCCAAGTCAAGCATATACTACTACTTCTTTTCCTAACAGTTCTCATCCTTCCCAACTTTGAAGACTGGAAACAGTATATTCCATCACCAATATCTTGGTCAGTCCTGCTAGTCATAGTGGACCAGAATGCTCTTTCAAACAGAGATGGGTTATACTAACAGCAGTAATAAGAGACTGTTGAAGTTTAAAGAGGAGATATAGCTGGCAACGGATCAGTGTGGTAGAGCTTAACAGAAAAACTCAAAGCCAGTGTGAGTTGTAAAGTGTTCAAGCTAACTGAGTTTTTTTTTTTATTTAAAAGACTACACACAACTTCACCTTTTTGCTTCTCACTTGTAGTCAAAATAAACTAACACAGTAGACAAAGTAGTAAATAGCAGTAAGACCAAATGGCATGCAGTTTTGTTATCTCCAAAACACAACACAACTGTCATTTGTGAAAAGTATAAAGCAACCCATAGATGGAAAACGGCAAAATATAAAATATGCATTTGCACATAAATTCTTATACAGGTGAGATAAGACCTATATAGTTAAATTGGGGGTGCTTTAATACACAATTACTACATTTCATAGAAACTGCAGAAGGTTTTCTGTTTCTTATAAATCCCTACAGTATCATCTTTATGAATACAAGCAAAACATGTACCCTCACACCTATGTATTATTTGCTCTAAATTCTCTTTTTGGACACTTTCAAGACAAAATCAATGTTATAGCTAATATGCACTACAGAAAAGCAGATCTCTGTAACTGGTAACAGTTGGAACTTTGGAAATAAAATTAACTTTGGAAATAAAATTAATAACAATTCCCAAAATTTATTTTGATAATTCAAAGCCATACACAAAAACATTGTTCTGCTACCTCAGACTTCAGAGACTATTCCCGCCCTGTTGAACAGAAGAGTGGAGGCTCCATAAATTATTGGGCCAAAAGGGAAGACCCATGAATTGTAAAGAGATAGTTTTCCTTTGACACATACGCCAATACAGTACAGCTATTTCCCACTTTATGGCACACTGGGAAATTTCCAGGGAGCTTCTTTTTGCATTTATGGCTCCATGATTTGAAGCTATGTTCATATAAATATAAGCAAACCACATATTGTACTTCTCACAGCCGCTATTCAGGAAGGCATGCTTTATTACTATCGTTCATACATATTTTAAGCACAGGTGTTACAAGTGTGATATGCAACAAAATGTTGCAGCCCTCCTCTAGGACACTCAATTTCATTCTCCCTCCTACCGAGTTTTCTAATGTTTTTCCCCAACGGTTAGTCAGCACTTTGTGGCCACTGAGTGCTCAGTCCTCATTGGGCAGTTTTTGAGTTCTCCCCTTAATCCCCCCTCTACTTGTTTAAAACTTCTGTAAACCTTAGGGTTCCCCCCAAGATTGTGATACTTTCCTCTTATGAACAGTGCTGCCATTTTGACTACACAGACAACGGCACTCATGCCTGAACATCTGAAATAGAGGGAATTATAACATTATATTCCAACAGGACAGTCACATTAACACTGGAATATCTTGGATTTTTTCTTAGATCTGCTTCTTGCAATTAGCTGCAATCCAATTAATAACCCAATGAAATATTAATTTTGAAATAACTTTCTTTTCCTGCATATTTTAATTTTATTTATTTATTATTAAATTTATTACCCTGCCTTTTTTTCCTCATAGGAACCCAAAGCGGCTAACATGATCCTCCTCCTCTCCATTTTATCCTCAGAACAACCCTGTGAGGTAGGTTAGGCTGAGAGTCAGTGACTGGCTTAAAGTCACCCAGTGAGCTTCATGGCCAAGTGGAGACTAGAACCCAGATCTCAAGAGTTCCAGTCCAACACTCTAACCACTATGCCACACTGGCTCCAAATATTACTTCTTTAGAGGTGTCCGTCAAGTAAACAAACTTTTCTTGCAAAAATATTGACCCTTACCTTAATGGCCCACCCTGCTGTCTAGATATTTTAATAGTACAAGGAACCTAAGCTGAAGACTCCTTTTACCTACTGTTAACATGGGAAGTAAATCTTACTTTCACAGGAAATGCTATTGGTTGAATATAAATTAGCTAAATTAAATTAGCTCAGCCTCCTAAAAGCTGACTAGGCCAATGTTCAAAAAGCTAGTTTTGTTAAAACCTGTATAAAAGGGAATACTCAAAGACATGCAGGTGAGCAGTTCCAAGACACCTAGTCTGTAATGTTGGCAGGAACCAATAAGAGCTGCTATAACAGCCACAATGACCAAAACGGATATACCATAAAGATGTCTGGTTAATCACTTGGTGGACATAGCTGGATGAGGTTCAGAGATCCATGACTTAATATAAGCTGGATTGCTGGCTGGATGTAGTTGGCTTAATCTATGCCAAGCAGCTGTGGCTCAAATTATTAGGATCTGGATATATGTTGGGGACAAAGAAGTAGTGGCATATTCTGCCAACATTATTTTCTGACTGAATGGTCAAGGAGTTTTATATGCAGACAGTTAAAAGGGAAAGGAAGCCAACAGTTCCAGTGGTGAGGTGATAACTACCAGCTACCCCAACCAGATCCCTCTTTTGTAATACAATACTATATGGACTTTGGTCCCTTCCAACTCAGTTCCTTTTAAACAATTTAGATTGTCTTACCACTGAGGTTTCAACTTGTTTGTCAGACTGTACAAACACAAAAGAAATAGTTCTGTCAGTAATGATGTAACAAAGTTGACTGAAGCCTCTGTTGTTCTGCAGTGAAGATCCTTTGCATGAAAATGCTGGAAGCGGAGCATAACCTACCCAGCATAGCAAATCTGCACTACCTACCATTACAAATTTGCCAGGGAAAGAGAATGCTGGGTCACAAAGTAAGTGACCTGAAAACTCAGCATTATGCAAAATACGAACTACATGAATTCAAAAGTCATCCAAATTATTTTAAGTTTCACACCACAGTGACCTCACTAGGGTGAAACTACCTTGCTTGAATTATGCAGGCAGCTCAGAATATTGCAGTGCATTTTAGATGCTTTACAATATGAATTAGATGCTTTAATTTAACATATAACACAGGCTTGGGTCATAGTGATGCAGGCTTAGTTTGGTTAGGGTGAATGGGGCTAAAGATCAACACCACTGTGCTGAACATACCCAGAGACTTAAAGATGAGTAGAAATAATCAGGATAACAAAAGCCTAATGTTGGTCCCCATCCCGCTGAATTAAGAAAAAGAGTAGTCCTTTAATTCAGTAGGATGTTATAGTGCACTGTGGCAACATGTCAAACCGAAAACCATGCTCAAGTTTTCAAACTCCACACTGCCTGAATCTGCTTCAAGAGATATAGATTTATTTATTTATTTATTTATGGATGATATTTATACCCCGCCTTTTTTCATGCAAGGAACCCAAGGTGGCTTACATAATCCTCTTCCTCCTCTTCATTTTATCCTCACAACAACCCTGTGAGGTAGGTTATGCTGAGAGTCAGTGACTGGCCCAAAGTCACCCAGTGAGTTTCATGGCCGAGCGGGGAATAGAACCCGGATCTCCCGGGTCCCAGTCCAACACTCTCACCACTATGCAACACTGGCTCTATATTGTATTGTAAATCTATATAAATATAGATTTACAATACACCCATTGAAATACCTGTGTTTAACCTAACCTCAGGCTTACATCAACGGACTATTTCCAGTAAAAACTGATGTTTCCACAGACTTCAGGACCGGTGCAAGGCAGTTTGGCGCCCTAGGCAAAATCAGATATTTAGCGCCCCCCCTTCCCACTTGAGCCCTCCCTTCCTCCAGCCCTATGCCCATTAATAAAGGTAATTATTATTATTAATTATTATTATTATTAAGGTAATAAACCTTACCTGCCGGCCCATGAAAGCCAGTGCCACACCCACTCGCGGGATGGTAACTAATTTAGAGGCGAGGGTCGGTTTCTGAATAAGCGAATGTGTACATATATTGCCCGCTCTTTATAAAAGCAGCCAGGATAAAAACTTCCCTTCATCTAGTGCATGAAACACACACTTTACAAAATAGGAGCGCCACGTCGTTTGAAATACGACACTGCTAGAGTAAGTGGCCCCTTGCACACGTCAGAAGGGGGGACCGGGCCAGGGTGGGGGCCGAGTCCGGCAAGCCCCGAGCGAGAATCCCCAAGTTCGTACCGCAGTCCTAGATGCTCACTTCTGGGGGGGGGGGGACTCGTCAGAGCTTACTTTGGAGTAGACCTGTACGGTTAAGCACAGCTGGAACTGCTGGAAGCAAAGCGAGGCGAGGCACCCCAGCTGATCCGGAGTCGTTTTGGAGCGTGCGTGAAGGAGGGCGAAAGGAAGGAAGAAAGAGGGGGAAGGCGGTGAAAGAAGGGAGGAAAGGAAGAGGAAAGTGGCGCGTGTGTGCACAAAAGAGAAAGAAAACCACAGAAAGATTATTTTTAAAAAAGATTAAGGGGGGAAGAGGGGGGGAGACTGATGAAAAAGGAAAGAAAGAAAGAAAGAAAGACAAACAGACAGACAGACAGACAGACAGACAGAAAGAAAGAAAGAAAGAAAGAAAGAAACACAAAATGAACTGAAGTAGACCATTGGAGAAGGGGAAAAGACAAAACAGATTAAGAGGAAGGAAGAAAAATTAGACTGGCTGGAAGGAAGGGGAGATTTTAGGGAAGGAAAGCCAAGCGCGGTCTGGACCCGTGGCTCGCTCTTCCTTCCCTCCTGCGGTTTTGCTGATGCCCTGCCCGAACTGTGCAGGGCCGGCCGACTGGGCCGGCCTCTCCCACTCTGCTCCCATTTGCCTGATTGCATTTAAACGCGTCATTATCCAGAGCGAGGGCTCTTGCGGTGCGGGCAGGAGGGGGTGCGCGCGAAGGGCTGCTTGGCCGTTCCAATCCTCTTTGATTGCGAGCCCTAATTCATCACCTCCTCCCCACCCTCACCCCGATCGATTCATTCATCCCTGAGCGGAGTGTTTCTGCGCCCCCTTTAGCCATGCACCCTATGCAGCTGCCTAGTTCACCTAGTGGTAGCGCCGGCCCTGACAGACTTCACTATGAAACTCAAAGCTGACCCCAAAAGCAGCATCCTTGCCCAGAGTGCAAACTCTATAGCTGTTTATAGTAATAGTTTTATGCACCACTACGCCAGCCAGTGTGGCGTAGTGGTGAGAGTGTTGGACTGGGACTCGGGAGATCCGGGTTCTAGTCCCCGCTTGGCCATGAAACTCACTGGGTGACTTTGGGCCAGTCACTGCCTCTCAGCCTAACCTACCTCACAGGGTTGTTGTGAGGATAAAATGGAGAGGAGGAGGAGGAGGACTATGTAAGCCGCCTTGAGTTCCTTGCAGGAAAAAAGGCGGGGTATAAATATAATAAATAAAAAATAAAAAAATAAAATCTGACAGGTTTATTTGTGTAACAGTTTATGTTTTCATTATGTTCTGTCATCTGTTACATAGAATTTGTATTTAAGAGGATCCTACTGTATCAAAGGTGTTTACTATGAACTGCAAATAGCTGAACTGCTGCCTGGGAAGGGTTCAGAGTTACTCCTTCTACCTGCAGCAATAGGTAAAACATTAACCACCTTTTCCACACAGACACACCACTAAATTATGTCATCATTAGTCTGGATTAAATTGAAACTAAAGAAAAATGAGTTCAAAACTATTTAATACTTTCTGTCTAAAATATGGTACTGGCTGAAGAAACGGTTTTACAAAACATACTTTTTAACATTCCTGCTCATTTTGTTAATATCATTGGCAGACTATCTGAAAAGCATAAACAAGACTTTGCCTTGAAGACAGGAAGGGTCACAGCTCTCTCAGCTCATTAGTAGAATATATGCTATGTAGGTATAAAGGTCACAGTCTCTAAAAGGTTCCATCTCTATGACATCTCCTGTTAAAGAATCATAATAGGACTAGGAAGGATCTCAGTCTGAGCCCCTGAAAGCTGCTGCCAGTCAGAGTAGACAGCTAGATCGACTACTGGTCTGACTCGGTAGAAAGGGCTTTGTGTGCGCATGCATGGAGCATATAATTTGAAGGGCTACACATCACTGTAGCAAAAGGTCTCGGATTCAATCCTTGGCATCTCCATATAAGGCTGGGAAATACACCTATCTGAAACCCCAGAGAGCTGCTGCCAGTCAGTGTAGACAATACTGAGCTCAGTGGACCAATGGTCTGACTTGCTATAAAGCCTATGTTCCTAAGGACAAGGGGAAAGGGCCATACCTAAATGCTAGAGCTCATGTGTTGCATGCAAAAGATCTTGGGTTCAATTCCTAGCTTCTCCAGGTATGTTTGGGAAAGACCTCTGTCTGCAACCTTGGACACTGCCAAATCAACGTAGACATGCCCCCCTCCACTTTCGCAGGGCCATTCATCCCCTGCAAATTTCACAGGGCAGACAAAACCCAAAAACTTTTGGGTGAGGAGCAAGCTTACCTTTAAATACGAGGTGGCACAGGGTTTTAAAAAATATTTTTAACAAGAAAAAAAGCCCTGTTGTTGCTTAAAGCAGCAGCTTGGCAGTCCTCAGCAGCCCAGCAGTGTTCCTTTTGAAATGTGGGGCTGAATGCCCCTTCAGAACAATGCTACACCATGATATAGTCTCGTTCTCAGGGGCAATCTTGTGGGGGCAGGGAGATGGCTGTGGTCACTGGCCAAGAGGTGACTGGTATTCAGCAACAATGTTATGGGCCTGATCAGCAAACAGTTTAAAAGGAAGAACCAGTGATGCCACGGACCAGCTATGAGAAAAGTGAACAGTACACCCAAGTGAGTATGGTGGCTAGGCCAAAACTATTGAGAGTCACACCCGGGTTGGTTGTTGCAACCAGCAAAAGGTGAAGCAGGGAAGGGAAAGCGTAAGTATTTTGTGCTCGCCAGAAACAATGTGCATGTGCCCACCATGAGATGAAATATCTGATGACACACAGGGCTAGAGCTTGATAAAAGTACAGTCATGTAGTACTATGTCACCTATGTTTTCAGTTCATGAGAAATTCATACTTCAAAAGAGAGAGAGACTTTCTTCCCAGCCACTAACTACAATGGCACCTAACTCTAGTTCCACAATGTAAACATCAAACATTTGAGAAAGATTAGAGTTCATTTTTGTTAATCCCATTCCATGCTGCAACAAAGACAGCATTTTAATCAAAATTTTAGCACACAGAGCATCTGTACTACAAGACAGACAAGAGGTCTTGAAAGAAATATGCCAAACATATTTCAACATGCAACTTTCAGATATTAGAATGCCAAACTGTAAACTGAAATATTTCCCTTTATAATCTTATTATATATAGTGAATTTGCTGTGTGTTTCTAATTTATGATCAGTGATAGGCAGTGCTTTTTTTCTGGAGAAAAAGGTACCGGAACTCTTGGATTACATTTCCTCGGGAGTAGATGGCGATTAAATTGTAATGCAATTAATAGAAGAAAAGGTGCTGGAACTCAGTTCCGGTGAGTTCCACCAGAAAAAAAGCCCTGGTGATAGGACAAGCTATAATGTAAAAGCAACAAGCTAAAATTAAGGTTAAAATAGCTAAATTGAGTAATTTTTAGGACCAGAAATCTACAAGTGATCTTTGAGCTGTCAACAAGCGTTTTACAATGCAACCTAATGGTGAGTGCATCAAAATTTCCCCTTAATGAGGAGCCGTTCTGGCTTGAAAAACATTGGAACACTTATAGTATTGCACAGAATAAACTCTTGCACCATTTGTGGTTTTCCACTGCCTTTTAATATCGTTACTGAGCCCAGAATTCTTGGCCAAGATGTATACAGAATTCAGTCCAACATTTCCCAATATTTGTTCTCCCTCTCAAAGCCTCTATTTCCAGATTCTCAGCACCTATATTTGACACGTTACCTTCATTACAGAGCCAAGGATTCTGGAATAGATGTCCAACCAATACAATAGAAATAACACCTTGAAGTGACTCCCTATGGATCTCATATCTCTTGTAGCATTGCACATAATAATTTGATTATCCACAATGATCACAAAGTCTCTTTAGTTCATAGGTGGTCTCCATGGGTGGGGAGTTCCTAGATGAAGCTTTGACTAATTGGTTAAGCATAAAAAATTATACTAACATCATACCAGTGTGAGAATGCTGCTTAAACCAGTAGTAATAGTAAACCCAGTCTGTGTCAAAAGTTCCTTTTTTAATCCTCCACAGACATAATTACCAACTCCAGAGTGAGAAGTGTTTTTTTTTTTTTTGCTGAAACTTATCAGAAATGCAGAAGCCATTGTAAAGCATGAAATTGTAAAGCAGTGCGGGACGGGGGAAGAAGAGTTAGTTGCTAGTTGTGTGCTTCATAACTGAAGTAATACACTATGGCCATCTAAAGGCCCTCCCCTCAGTAAGACCATTAAATCCAGGGTCAAAATTTACCTAGCCGTGCTAGGTTTGACAGTTTTATTAACAGTTTTATTAACTGAAATGAAATGAAATGAAATAAATGAAATGAAATAACTGTTGAAAACAAGCATTTTGGTTACCATTTAACTCAGTATTTTCTTTTTACCCCGTTAACACACTTTTATCTATGTCCCCAATAATTATCATCAGTTACCGGTAATACACTTTTTTCTATGTCCCTCTCTTCTCTCCTGTACGGCCATATGCCCCCTGGCTCTCTCTGAATGCTAATTTTACCCCACTATTTTTTTTCTTTCTCCACACAGATCTCTCTGCACTCCATCCATCCCCACCTTTCATTTATTTACTAATCACACTTTTAGACTGCCAAATAATCCGAGTCCTCTGGGCAGTGTACAGGTAAATTAAAAACATAAAATACAAAACAGTAAATAATGATAAAAACAGCATATAATAAAATCAAGATAAAACCAGCAGCAAGAGGTAAAACAATGCAGCACATAATACCAAAGTAAAACCAGCAGCAAAATAAAACAGTGTGAAGATCCAAAAGCACTAAAAACAGTTCTTAAAATGCCTGGGAGATTCAAAGCTTCACCTAGTTCTGAAAAGACCATAATGTAAGTGCCTGTCAAGCCCCTGGGAAGGGCATTCAACAGACATGGCCCCAATGCTAAAAAGGCCCTCTCCCTTGTCTCGTCTCATTCATCTCGTCTCATTTGGTGTGGGTGCCTGCAGGAAGGCCTCAGGCAATGACCTTAGGATCTGGGTAGGAAGGTATGGGACTGGACACTCCTTCAGGTAATCTGGCCCCAAGTTGTTTAAGGCATTAAATGTTAAAACCAGCACTTTGAATTGGGTCTGGAAACTGACTGGCAGTCAGTGCAGATGGCAAATTACTAGTATAATACGATTGTACTGGCCAGTACCAATTAATAGTCTAGCTGCCCTGTTTTAGACTAACAGAGGTTTCCAGACTATTTTCAAAGGCAGTCCACTTAAAACGCGTTACAACAATCCAAATGGGAGATTAGAAAGCATAAATGTCGCAAGGCTACTTCTTACAGGTAGAGTAGTAGTTAGTATAATCAGCCTCAGCTGACAATATGTACTCTGAGCCACTGAAGCCACTTGTGCCTCTAGTGGACAATGATGGATCCAAGAGGGCCCCCAAATGATGCATCTGATCTCCCTGCCCTCCACCCTGACAATCTGCATCCTGCACAACTGTGTCAGTGAGGGTGATGATGGGAGAATGCCTGTGTCACTACATCTGTGTTGTTCCTCCTCTCCCTACATCCAGAGGTCCACAGTGGTGTTGATGCCAGTTTCACCAGCTGGTTACAACCAGCCAGCAATGCTGCACAGCTTGTATGAATCTGTAACTCCTCACAGAATGCTAAAAAAATGTAGGTGGCTCATCTGGTGGTCACCTTGTTCTGGAGAGGGTTGTCTTGTTGTCTTGCATTTCTGCAGTTAACATAGTGATGCAGCCCTCTTGAGTTAATTGAAAGCCATAACTGGATGTAAGAAAATGTCAAAGGCAATTATTGGAGGGAGGGGGCAATAATGCTAGTACTGGTACTGCTAGTACTAGAAGTACTGATTTACTTTATTTCAAAGTAGTAAGTAGTTTGTTTAACTGTTTTGCAATTTGGATACTTCTATTGCAAATTTGCACAATTAAAAAAAGGCTATTCTAAAAATTGGCACACACTGTTCCGAAGCCTGAAAAAAACAACCCCAGCTACCTGGAATAAATTAGGAAGAACTATTCATAATAGCATAAATATAGGAGACACAAATTCAATTATGGGACACATTTCATAGGTTGATAGGCTGTCCCCAGTGAAACACACCTTCCCTTTGGCCATAAGTTGCCAAATAATTTTCCTCAACTGCAACTTTTTGTGCTTGCTCTTTTTTCATGTTTTCTCTTTTTAAAGGTTGTACAAATCTTTTACTTTTAAGATTTTTTAAAAAGACTAGTTGAGAGTGATTTATAAAAATGATATATTTTGAATTTGCAAAAAGTTTAGTGGTGCCCACCCTATATATACTACATGGTACACACTTATACCCACCTGTCTGCAGTAAACCTCCTCGCAGCTCCTTTGGAAGCAGGAGTCGTAGGTCCTTTTCACAATGATAAGACCCATTCAGGTGGTGACCTAAAGAATATAAAAAGTAATAATCTCAATATACACTGAAAACTCTCTATAAAGTAACTATGTATGCTACAGTTCCCTATGCAAAATTATAGCATGTCTGCCAAACAAATTCTAATCAGAATGTATTCTTGATACCGGTAGTTTAAAAAAAAATGCCACAATCTTTCTCAGAGGCCTCCAGAATGTTAGGATTATAGGTGGAGAGAGGATCAGTGAAATTAGAAACTAGCCTAATTAATTTGGGCCAATGAGACTCTCATCTGAGCACACACTGCTGGAAATGAAAGCAGTTTTGTGGCAATGAACTGGGATCCACAGATTTGCCCAACATACTGAACAATTTAAGCGCTGCAATAGAGCCAGCTTCAAGCTTCCCTGGCTTGCAAGACTTAAAACTTTGCTGAGTCCTGAATTTGTAGGAGTTCACCCATCATCCTTTCCTGAAATACGGACTGGGATCTTAGCATTGCTCTTATTTATATTGCTGATATCTAATTCAACCAATAGACCAACCATGCCACTAATGGTAATTGTTGAAATGGGAGCCAACTGCACCTTCCCCATTAAATCCTAATACTAGCTCATAATTATGTAAAGGGATTCAGATAAACACTCTTGAAAAAGGAGTTAGTCTGAATCTGTTTATCTGATGCTTGATCAATTATATCTGACACTTGATCACTTTTAAATTGTACCTCACTGATAATGTTGCCTTGTCTTTTAGCTATATTCAAAATACACAGGGCTTGCAGAATATTAATGCACACTTTTAGTCTACATGGATCTGATACCTTAGTTTGCAGTCCTGAAAACACAATCCAGCCAAGCAAGCATTTGTAATATTACCCACTTGTTCAATTTAAAGCCCTAAATTGTAGAGACCTTCCTTGGGAAGTTCTTGCATGATTTAAACCAGGGGTGGGCAACTTGTGGCCCTCCAGATGTTTTGGCCTACGACTCCTGCTTCAGAAGAGGAGACTGAGGGGAGATATGATTGCACTCTTCCAGTATTTGAAGGGATGTCACACAGAGGAGGGCCAGGATCTCTTCTCGATCATCCCAGTTTGCAGGACACGGAATAATGGGCTCAAGTTACAGGAACCTAGATTCCACCTAAACATCAGGAAAAATTTCCTGACTGTCAGAGCAATAAGACAATGGAATCAACTACCTAGGGAGGTGGTGGGCTCTCCCACTCTGAAGGCATTCAAGGTGCAGCTGGACAGACATCTCTCAGAGATGCTTTGACCTGGATTCCTGCATTGAGCAGGGGGTTGGACTCGATGGCCTTGTAGGCCCCTTCCAACTCTACTTTTCTATGATTCCCAACATCCCTCACCATTGGCTATGGTGGTTAAGGCTGTTGGGAGTTAACCAACACCATCTGGAGGGCCCACCCCGATTTAAACCATACCTTCATGAGTCAATTCCAACAAGGTCACTCACTTCCTAAATTTGTGATCTTGAATCTGTACCAAGAGGGACCCAAATCAAGCTCTCAGTTTTTTGTCACTGTGGAACATCAGACCCAGAATTAACATCAAGAATTCCCGACTATCTTTTTAGTAGCTTTTGTTCTCATTCATTTCTGCTACCTACACTACAGGTCCAAAGGTCTTGTATTTTCAGAGGCTCATCTAATTAAAGCACATATTTTTGATGCTGTGAAGAAAACATTTAAGGAAGGTCAACATTTCCTTCCTACAAATTTTTCCTAGTACAACATGATTTCAGCCTCCAACTGAAATCTGGGAGTTTATCATGCACTTTTAACTGACATTTGGAAATCACCTGATGGCTGATGGTAAAAAGCTGGTTTATGAGCTGAAGATAATGCTATCTATTCGTGGGCACTGCTCCCTTACTGCAAAAACAGTGAAACAGTAAGGCATACTTGAATCTTTGCTAGTTTTTATGAATAGGTACATTCTCAAAACTGTTAAAATGCACACAAGTTTACTTTTACATGCAATTATCATACAAAAGTCAAATTAACCAGGAACTGTGCATGCGAGGATAAAGCATTTAAAATGTTCCTCATCCTCTCCTTAACTAAGCAGGTGATCTAATTTACAGAAAAGGATTCCAACACTTGATGGTTTCAAAGCAAAGGCTAAGCAAAAAGCACTTCTAAAATCACACAAATCGTGATTTATGATCCTGGTTTATTTGAATAAACTATAGTTACAACTAAATGCAATTCAGACTTAACAATAAACAATGGTTACGGTAGTTGAAAATGGAAGCAAATACTTCTCATCTCCACCTTGCAGCTGAGGAGAGGAGGGAAGAGCAGACTTATAACACACGTCAAACTATGGTTTAGTGTTATATCAAAAACAGCTTGCTATGTCTGATATAATCTCAAGAACATGCTCTGAAAATCCACCATATCAGCATAAGTGACCCCCCCCCCTTTCCTTGCATCCTCTCCAGTGCAAGGGAGAAACTGTTTCATTGGTGAAGACAGACAGGGTAAGATGCCATCTATTTATTAGCTTTAAGGAAGCCTCATGTACTATGGTTTGGTCCAACATGACCAAAATAGGGGTCCCTTTATCCATTTATCATACAGAGGAAAAAGATGCACTTGTATTATGAAGCCACTGCTAACTTGTGCCATTATAATCTCATCAAGTCAAAATAATGCCAGTTAAGGACAGTGCCAGTGTGAGCCTTTACTATGGTTCAGACTGGAAATTTATACCTGAGAGGGAAGGGTCAGAGTAGTTACGCAGCCCCACTGACATTGGAGTCACCAGCCTCCACTGTCTGCAATTATAAGGACATAGTGCATAGTCCTGCATAGTGCATAATGCTACTACAAGAGCAACAGAGTTCAGGAAGCATGATTCTGTCCTCGAAATAAGCAATTTTCTCCCACCCTAGCCATTTTACCCAAAGCTACAAACAACTTGAGAGAGTTCTGCATGCTTTAATTTACTGGTTATTACCAGTTATAGCCACTATTTAATTTCACCCTAGGTTAGACAACTTTCTGTTTGAAACAGAGTGCAGACTGTGAGGTCTAGAGAGAATATATTTGTTCCCCACCGTTCAAGACATCTATTCCTAATTGACAGCTCTAGAAATAAGTAACATAACATGAAAATCCCTGGGAAAAATGTTAAAATGCAAAGAGCTCTGTGAAGCTAACCAGCAGCTTGAAATCAATAATAACTTCATAATTTGACAAAGGAGATTAAATGATGCTGTGCAAATTACTATCAGCATTCCTCTAGCAAATTCAATGAGGTGATAAAGGCAGGATATTATGCTGACAGATGCCGAATGCTTTACATTAAAATATTGGCACACCAAATGTGGCCTTCAATTCTTGTTATAATAGCATATTTTAATAGATTACTAAAAATTCAGTCCGCAAGTGTTGTTGTTTTTTAAAAGAGCAGAGAACAAGAAAAGACAAATGGGCACCACTAAAGGAAAGCTAAGATAATGCATCAAGTGGCAAACGTAAACATTAAATATGTATCAGCTATGTCCCTTTATTTTCAGCTTTTTAGACTTGTTCTTTAGAGCCTACACACCTGTGAGTAATGTAAGAAATAACCTATTCCATTCCCACCTCTAAGATCTACCCAATAGTAAAAAAGATTACAGCAGTACTGGGACAAACTGAGTTGAAAGAGGAACATGATCAAAAATACAATCCTCAGTGCAAACCTCACTAGAAAATAGAAATGCAACACGTGTAATTAATTTTAGAGCAGAGGTAATCGCGCTGTCAACCAAAACCACAGTTTAATAAAACCTTTGGTAGCCTCCAAAATTCTGCTTGCTATGTTATTTTAAAAGTGCTTTGACTGGTCTACCTACCACAAAACAGTGACAGAAAAACTAAACACACACTAAAGAAGCCTACCACCAAAAAGAGAAATGCTAAAGCAAACAGAGGCCAATAGAAATTACAATCAATGCCATAAAACATATACAGTATGTTAAGAAGTGTTCTCTTTGAACACATGTGCAAGAGTACGCTCATTCCACATGCATCTAAGGGATCTTTTAATGTTGGCAGGAGTGCATCTTGGCAGATTTGTTCCACTCACACGTCTGTTCCAAAGATGGTTGGTTTATTTGTTACACAGAATCAGAGATATACACAGTGATCAGTTATGATAGATAGATATATGATAGATATTTCAGTTGTTGTCAACATAAGACACTATATGAATTCTAATAGGAAATTGATTACCTCATATATTAACATGTAAGGAAGAAAACCAAATGCACACCACAAAGAGCCATGCACGGGATTCAAATGTGGGGAGATTAGCTTAAAGATATGCTTGATGTCTGAACCAGGGATTGCTCTGAATAGAAGGCTAGGCAGACACGCATGGCGAATCTGGGCCCAGTTCCTGAAGAATGGTAGAGGTTCAGGCTAGGCAGATAGGGGTTCCAACATTTTCTGGGAGAGCGATCAGGGAGAGGAGGATTGCAAAATAGGGGAGAGAGAAAGGGCTTGCAGCAGTTTGTCTCTAGCCATGGGGGAAGCACAGTTTGCGTAAAGTTACTATGGCCAGAAGGGGAAGGTCTGACAATTAGCACAGCGAAATTCAGAACACTCACACTAATTTTCAGCACCTGGCTTGCGCACCACCTCCTGCTTCTCCTTGTTTCCTTCTCCAGATATGTATTGTGTGCAACTGGAATCAGAAAGACTTCGGGTTATATTGCGTATTATCCAAATCCTTTAGGGGAGTTTGGCGACCACTACAGGCACGGGGCTTGATGAGGAAACAAGGGGGACCATAGAACAGGAGGCTAGTCGTGATGCATCCACCTGGTGGCCAGAACCTGGTGTTCTGGGAGTAAGGGTTGATGAGGCTTTCTGGCAGAACCCCAGGTTCTGTGGCTCAAGAGTGATTTTGGCAAAAGGGAGTGAAAGCCAATGGACACAGCCAGGAACATGGAGCTTGCCACACACCAGTAACATATGGCACCAGGACCTTGGAGAGGCTAGGAACAATGGGCATTGAGCCCTGGGTTTTTATAGTGTTTGAACAAAAGGAAACATGTCCCTGGGTAAAATGACTACTACAAGAATACCACTTTTGATACATCAGAGGTCTTTTGTCCAGTTTGTGTAATCAGGCTGGGACTCCCCTGGGACTGCTGTACTTAAGAGTGGGAATCTCCATCTGACCACCATACTTATTATTAATTATGCAACACTGTGGGGGTATGCAACTCTTTGCCTAGGGGCGTTATCCATGTCTTCCTCCAGATTAATGTGCCTTAAGCTAATCATGTGGCACCCAATTTAGTGTGGTTGATTAGGCCATATTGCTAAATCTTGTCCTGAGTACATGACCAGAAATCCCTGACCTCATGGCACTATTGCTTGCTTGGGCCTTTTCACTCATTCCAGCTGGAAATGCATGCCCCTGCAGGCTTGGGTGCCAGGCTGAACTTCTTAAAGTGACAGCACATAATATTGAATACTGGGGCAAAGTGTCTCTCAGGCTTCTATACCAGGCAGCCTGCCAACAAGTATCTCTATATGTACAACCTGATTCACTAATGATAGTGATAGAATATTACAAAGGTGACTATATAAAATGTACTTATCAAAAAAACAACATGGTGTTTAAAAAATGTTCAAAGAGCAATATATCTTCATTAGTAACTATACATTTTAAGTCTGCTAGAGTGTAACAACTAGTGAGTGTTCAGAGTTAAAGAAATCTCTATATCAGAGCCAGTGTAGCGTAGTGGTGAGAGTGTTGGACTGGGACTCTGGAGATCCAGGTTCTAGTCCCTGCTCGGCATGAAACTCACTGGGTGACTTTGGGCCAGTCACTGCCTCTCAGCCTAACCTACCTCACAAGGTTGTTGTGAGGATAAAATGGAGAGGAGGATTATGTAAGCCGCCTTGGGTTCCTTGCAGGAAAAAAGGCGGGGTATAAATAATAGTTTATTATTTATAGAAAATATATAGTTTTCCTGTTTATTATTACAGGGTCTCATTGATGTAAAATGAGCTTCTTTCAGTGGATGAGTATTTCATTTATTATGAATTGATTGTTTCAGTAAGTGTAGAAAGGTTTGCAATGTTATTTTATCAGCAGCAGAACTTTGGAATTTTCTAACTTCAACTCCCTGGCAAAGTATCATATACTCTATTTCAACTTGCAGGGAGAGTGCCAATACATATATAGCCAAATTGGCTGCACTCACAAACAAGAGATGAGGTTTTCGCATTCTTGGGGGATCCCTGAGGTATGCACAAGTACAAAATTTCTAAAATATGAAAGGGATTAAAAATCTCAGAAGCAGAAAAAGGAAAACTGCTCATGTACATGCTCACAGAAGGAAGAGGACAGCAAGAGACGGAGAAGCAAGTAAGGAAGAGACACACAACGTTTGAGAGAAGGAGGGATAATTACATATTAAGTCTCTCTTCTCTCCCCCCAGATCTCCCTCTTATCATTTGACAGCTCTCTGTCCATGTTTTTTTTACTGCAAATAGGGCTTACATGGGGCTTCCATCCCCTATTGACCTGACTAACAGACTATAAACTGTCATCAAGATGTGTGAGGATCATTGACAACTACTGTATCTGATGTAAGAACTTGATCTTCAGGCCTTCATTTTTTTCAATACCATATTTCTTTATACAGCTTTATGCATTTTATACAATCAGTTTTGTAACATTCTGTCATTGTCATTGATATTCAGATTATATGTATAAATAATTACATATATAATCAACAGTATACTGTTTGTGGTACTGATTCTAATCTTCTTTGTTCTTAATTATTGGGGTGTATGTGACACATATTGCAGATTTAGGAAAATCCCAGACAGTAGAACACCTGACACTTACACTTCAAAATTTGAAATATTTTCAGCCGTATGCATGGTAACACCTAAAACTTTGAGGTTGGCTCCTAGAGCCCCCAAGTATTTTTTTTTTAAAACCTCTGTCACACTTTTATCTGATCAGTGATTTTAAAAGTTACTAACAGATTGTTTCTTTTGCTATGACAGTGCTATCCCTGCCAGTGAGTATTGTCCATGCTACAATTTAAAATTAATTACAGGGGAAACAAAGTCGTGGTCTTCTGATCTAATCTCCTAACACATAAATACAAGTTTTAGATAGCTACAAGATTACTCCATTAAATATGGGGATTTTGTTTTCTTCATTTCATGAACAGGAAGCCTGTCTAAAAATTACTAAATCCAAAATCTTGTGTTTTCCATTTTAGCAGAAGGTAGAACTTGATTACCAGCTTTAAAAATAAATTAAAGTAAGATTCATGCACAACTAGGGATGGGACAGAGTCCAACAGCCATAGGAATCCAGACAAGAGCCACAGCTTCTAGTGGAGGCTGTACAAAACCACCACTCTCATCCCAGTGCCCTTGATCCTGCTAGGGAGGGGGTTACCTATCCGTCACTGGATCAATGACCTATTCTTCTGTAATGTGGAGCATTCTCAGCTCTGTGGAAGAGAAAGGCTGCTATTCAGTGAAGGGCTATAAAAACACATCATCCTTGCTATATTGCATAAGAGCTATCAGAATGTGACTGAGCTCTCCTTTGCTAGACTGCTGTTTTATATTCAGGGGATCCTCTGATCCAGCAAGGGGTTGATAGAACACCATCTACTCACTGTGGGGTGAATTGCAAAGGCTGTTATAAGACTTCCACAATTCTCTCCAGATTTTGGCAGAACAAATTAGTATCAATTCCACTCTATGCCAAAACTCCCTCAGGTGAGAGGGGACGGGCAGAACCAAGCAGCTTCGCTCATCTGTATGCACAACTCCTCTTTGGAGCTGATCTATTGTGTGTGTGTGGGGGGGGGGGGGTTAGAACTGAACCGAACCGAACTGCACTGCACACACAAGGGACAAGATATAAAATTCCGGAGGGTGGTGTTACGCACACTGGTAGATTCATTATCAGGTCTAGAATTCTGGCTCCTATTTTAGGGATGCAACCAGGTTCCAAAATATTGTTTTCTATAGGGGTCCTACAAATGTTCACTGTGCCTCTGTGAGAGGTCAGGGACAATCCTCTGCCCCTCTCCAGGTCCAAGTTGGAGAGAAAGTCTAGGGCAGTGATGGCGAACCTATGGCATGTGTGCCACAGCTGGCACACAGGGACCTCTCTGTGGGCACTCGAGCCATTGGTCGCCAGATCGTGAAAAGACTGTCCCCTTCTGCATTCAGCGTCGGGTTTCCATAGTAACTTCTCTATACTCATTCCTCGCTGGCTTCCACAGGCAGGCACACTCCAACATCTCCACCCCCAGAAGCGGACTGCGCAGGCATCCAGCCCTCCTTCTAACTGAACAGACAGCTCAGAAGCACAGCACGCGCATGCCCGAATCTTTGCGCGCCCGGTGAAGAGCCATGCCCTGAGACAGAGCAGGGCGCGATTAGCTAGTGCCCCCTCCTCCTTCCTGCCAAATTTAAGGCACTTTGAAATAAATAAGTTGGTTTTGTTTTGCAGTTTGGGCACTCAGGCTCAAAAAGGTTCGCCATCACTGGTCTAGGGATTCTCTCATCACCCTAACCAGAGGGAGATTAAATACTTGCTATGGAAAGGGAGGCAAGCAGAAATGTACGCAGTTAGCTTCTTTTGTGTTTATTCACCTCAATATGTAGTCTCTACTGCAACCTTCTCCAACCTGGTGCCCTCCAAGTGTTTTGGACATCAACCCCCATCAGCCCCAACATGTACAATAGTAAGGCACACTGGGAGTTGTAGTCCAAAACATCTAGACAGCACCAGGCAGGGGAAGGCTGCTGTATTGGATTTCTATTGGGTAAATTGCAGATGAAAACCAAATAATCACAACTGATACTCATCGGTACCTCGCAATTTTCTTGCTGGTATGCAAACAAAACAAATAGCAACATTGCTGAGAGAAATATCTAAGAATTAGGCTACAGTAACACCAGCAGGAAATTTGCTGCCCTGTGTTACCAAACAATTCCATGAACAGCTTTAGAGAAGCTCTCTACAAAAAATATGTAACCATATTTGTGGTGCTAATTACTTTGAAGATTCGGCACATTACATGCTGTCATGCCTTTTTATGAAGTTGTGAGTAAATACTTTCTTGAGCTGATTCTATACCATATCTCATATTAGGGACTAGCTGAAGGACCTGTTCTTCGAACCATTTAAAACGCTGATTACTTTCTACCCTGTACTCTGAGTACTTCAAACCCCCCTTTTTGCCCCCTTAAGGGTTTCTTAAAGGAAGTTTTCACAACATGGTTTTTATTAGTGATCCATAAGCACAACCATGCCAAATTTCAGCTTTCTAGCTTAATGGGAAATAGGAGATAAATTGAGTCAGTGAGTCAGGGCTCTCACTTTTATATTAATAGAGATGTACTATTCAAGATTACAAATTCCAGAGGTCTGATACAGCGGAAACAACAAGTCTTGTAGTACCATAAAGAAAAACAGATTTGTTGTGCCGTAAGTTTTCATCCTGAACTACACTTTATCAGAAAGTTGGATTCTATTCATTCAGGACTTGAGGACCAAGATTTTCTTTCCCACCATAGCTGGGAAACAAGCATACCAAACTTTGTTATCACCCATGACTGCTGTTGTAAATGGTCCCTGAATTTACCTTGTATATATTTTAGCTAGAAATGTCACAGACTATACCTCTTGCATTTCATGGACTTTTGGCCACATCAGTTTTCCCACTATACATGTATGTATGTGGAATGTATGTGCATACATACACACACCCCATACATATATCTTCCAAGTGAGCATGCACTTCATCAATCTGATGGAAGTGTGTTCTAGTCCATGGAAGCTAATGTCACAATAAATCTGTACATATTTAAGGTGCCAAAAGACTTGCTTTTGTTTTTACTCAAGGTTACTGTCTTCCTGAATGGTATGAATATGTAAATTCTTTTAAAGGTTGTCTGGTCTCTAGTTGCCCTAGCTAACATTCAGCATAATTTGTATGAAGCAACAAATTGTTGTACAGGGAACAACTCTTTATAGATGCTGGATGATGTGTGTGGGGTTTCTCTTCTAAACATTTGTAGTGCTGTAGCTGGAAGTGCATAGTTATCAGTCTAGATGCTCAGTAAAATATATTACTATTGAACTGCCTATTTTACTTGCACCCTTTGTTTCCCCCTCTGCTTTCATTCTTTTACTGAAAATGCATTTTCTTTTACATTCCAGAAGTTATTTACTTACATGCACAACTGTTGTGCATGCCCATGCATTCCCAACTAGTACACCATAGTTTCAAGCATTTCATTGGCCAGTATGGGTTTCAGTCAAAAGTAATGCATGCACAACCCAGCCACATACACACAAGAAATTAAACTGTGTTGGTTGGTGTTTAAATAAGAATGGAAAGACACAGGCAAAGGGAAGGGTTGCACCCAACAACTTCGCACACAGAATGCAGTACTACTGGTGCATGCAGAATTGAGAAGTTTGTCACTGAGCGCTAGGAAAGAATCCTTCAGCAGTTGTACGGGCTTTCTACTATGAGAATCCAGAAAACTTTACATGCCTACCAAAAAAGCAGAAGAAGCACAAATAGGATTACTCATTAGTTCCAGCACACCATACCACTTCCAAGCTTCACAGCCACCCAGAGAATTAATTTGCCCAGATAATTAATTTCAAGATTCTCTCTCAGGATATAATCACTTTCCTCCCATTTATTATTTTATGCAAGCTCCATGATTGCAATACCCTAATCAAGTCTCTGATGTGCTAGAGTAGCCAGAACCCCATTGGCCTACATTGGTGAAGCACAGATCAAAGAAGAGAAGTCAACCCAAAACTCAAGAGAGGACACTCAAGAGCAGGCTAACTATACTGAAGACAGAGCAGTAAACATTGTCCTCCATCTGATTGGCTTAAATGTTGAATAAGTTACAGGTCCAAATTCAGAAGACACTAGTGTATTCAGCACAGAAATAAACCCTAAATTATTATTAGTTATCATTTTTAATTTTAGTTTGAAAACATGAGAGTCAACTTGCAAACTGTTCCCACATACTCTCTTTTTAATTCTCCTGCCAAAGTCATACCAGTGTTTAAGGCAATCATCTTATTGTAGCTGTGGGTTGTTGCTTTGTTGTTGTTGTTTTTAAACTTTGTTCTATTTTTCTTTAGATGTGAATAGCACCCAAGCTAGTCAGGAAACACAAGAGGTTACAAATATAAAACTTCAGTGTAGGTTTCTCAAAGTGTCCTTATATCTCGTCCATCTTATTTGCCAAGCCTGCCAGCTTTGGAAAGGAATTCAGACTGCATTGTGGGAAAGTTTTAAAGTTCCCTTTACACAAGTTGATGTGTTACTCAAACCTGGATATTGGATGGCTCTCCACCCCAAAAGCTCCTCTCACACCAGTTTATACAATATTCACTAGATAGTAACATCCTTTTTCTTTTACTAAAAGCCCATCAAAGTCTCCTTAATACTAATGATTTAGCATCAATCAAGGAACTCTGCAATATTTATCCTACCCCTTGTCCTTTGCCCCTAGGAATTCCCAGCAGCCTGCCATAGTTTTCCCATTAGACTTGGCTCCATCAGTTACCAGTTACAGAAATAAGTTCATTTCTTTTTATTTCCTTCTACTGACACACCCAGAAGCAAGGGCAGAATGGCAGTCCAGACATCTCTGTTCATATAGGATGCTGCATAAACAGCAGCAAGACTTTATAAATAGTATGATCTCTATATTTTTTTTTTAAGTTTCATTTTGAGTTACCTTATCTCTAAAAAAGATAGAGCAGAAATAGAAGGGGTTCAGAGACAGGTGACAAAAGCGATTAGAAGCCTGGAGAGGCTTACATATGGGAAACGATTTAAAAGATAGGGTTCTTCATCTTAGGAATGGAGGTGAAAGGGAGGAGACTTACCAGAGATATCAAAACAATGAAGGACAGGGGGATGTTTACATAGATCAGGCATGCCCCCATCTCCCTCCCTCCCCCCCCCTCACACACACACACACACACACACACACGCACACACGCACACACTCTAAGAACAAGAATTATGTGTTACAGAGAAGAGTGTTTTTTACACTATAGCAATCTGCTACATCATCATCACCATGCATCTTTGAACACTTGTAGAATCCTGACGATGAGTCTCTCTGAATGCCCTGGAATCCACCACTGTTTGATGAGCGTCTCAGAATTCACAGATGAAACTGGTTGAACAATTCAGTTTCACCAATGGGGCATGAGCCATGACTAGAGCGATTTGTTATATGCTTCTGTAGTCGGTACCATTATGCACCAAGCAATGAAGAGGTATGGATACACCATTCTATTTCTTCTTGAAGATAAGAGCACTGCTCATAGGAACAGGAAGGTTGAACCTGCCACTGCCTTTTCCCTCTTCTACCATTAAAGACTTTGAGCCATTTCACATATTGTGGAGGAAAGTCTGGGTTTGCTACCAAGTCAGGGAACTGTCATGTCTGCAGGCTTGGAAGCTTAGCATTGCCTAAGGAGTCCAAGGAGTCATCCCATTTCAAAGAGGACCATAGATCCTTTAAAGACTGCATCTATCTTCAGTGGTGGGGGCTCTGAAAGGCCTGAGCCTGCAAGCTTTCTTAAGGCCTCAATTAGCAGTAGTCCCTTACTGGGATAACAGCTCCTCTTCTGAGGGAGTACTCCAGCTAGCATTCAGCGCAGTACACTGTCCAAGGTCCTGACTGAATTCTACCTGACATGCTACAGAACCAACCAGCTATGAGTGGTTGTGCTGGAGAGCAGGCCACTTCCCCTGGGCCTCCTGCCTAGCCAGGATAGGAGCTACAGCAAGTCATGGCATTCTATTAAATTTGCCTGTATGAAACATGTTTTTGTCAAATTCTCATGTAAAATTTTTAGGTGTACACTGAAAACATCTTGGATGTTTTGCAAGAAAATGTAATATGTGAAAAGAATCTTGGGTGCAGCTCTTTCAGGAGAAGTGCTCAATTATGGGGGAAAGGTAGGTAGGAGGGCCTCAATTAATTCCTAAAATCCCTTGACTACCCCCAATTTTAGCCAAACCATATCCCATAGTCTTGCAAATACAGTAGCTATTACATCACAAAAGGTAAGGAGAGCAGACCTCCCCTCTTGCACTCTGTAATCCTAGCAATATTCAAGAGGATCCCCCTCTCTTCCTGTCCTCAACGGGCTACTAGAAGATTAGTTCAGGACTCCCAAACAATTTTGGATCATCTCCATTCTTCAGAGGTTGGGTCCAGAAGTCTATTTTTCCCCATGTGGGCATTTGTGGTATTTGTTATATTGCTCCTTAGTTTCTGCATTTAGAACTGATTTACAAATTTCACTTTTGATCTGTCAGCAACTGATCAGGCCTGTCAGTTATTGACTGGTTCTTGTTAGGTAGAATTTCTAATCCAGTTTAGGCCAGTTTTCCTCTGAAGAAGAAACGCCTCCTTCTGGCCTTCTCTGCCATTCTGAGTTGCAGCTAGGAAAGCCCAGCTTTGCACTGTCTTTTCACCTCATCCCCATCATCTTTTTACCTCAATCTAATTCAACCTTCAATTAGTTCTCATTCCATGGCTATGTATTGGATCTTCTGAGTTTACAAGTTGTTGGCCGTTCAAATTGTGTTATCAATAAAGTTGAAGTTTAATCTATATGAAAGTGTGGACTGGATGAGAGTTTAGATGACTGGATGAACATGCAGCATAGTGTGTGTTAGGGCCAGAAGACAGTCTTCTATAGTAAATCCTTCATTCATTCACTTTATATGTTAAAGTGTTTATATACCGCCCTTCATCCTATTTGGATTTCAGGGTGGGGTACAACAATTTATTTAAGCCAGTAAACCATGAAAAAATTTAAAATAAAGTGATTTCACTGCAGGAACACCTCTGCAAATGTCAGCCGGCCTGTAACCAAAGATGGTCAGGGGAAGCTCTTCTCCAAGTATGTAACATGACAAGGTAGAGTGCCTTCTCTGTTGTGGTACCCCAGTTAGGGAATCCTCTCCTCATTGAGATGTGACTGGTGCCAACATTGCAATCATTGCAGCATTAGCTAAAAAATCATTTTGTTTGCCCAGGCATTTTAATTAGTTTATATTATTTGCGGTATTTGTTCTGTTATATTTGCTGCTCTGATTGATTATGATTATGTTTAGTGCTTTTATTTTATCTTATATGATTTTAAATCATAACTTGGTATACTTCCCCAGCATCCGCAATGTTTTAATAAATAAATAAATAAATAATGTGCAGATGCATACTTTGTGTGGCATACACAATATTCACTCAAAATGTATAAGGCAAGCAAGAACGAACTTTGTTCCACCTTATAGGAATGGGTTCATACATAAGATTGACTAGGAGCACAATCCAATGGGGATGCCTGTAACCCTCTAAACTCAGTGGATTATGGGCATCCTATGGAAGACGGGAAGAGCATGGAGGCAAAGATTGCCTCCATGCTCTTCCCAGCCTGCAACTCAGCTAGATGGCTGATTTCAGCCGTCTAGCTGAGGTGCTTCAGAGCAGGAGGGAAGGCGACTGTGGTACCACCACGATACGTCATATCTTGGCGGTGGCAGTCTCCTCCCCTCCCCACCCCCCGGAACGCCCTCTAAACCCCTTCTCTGAGGTCACTCTTATGACCTCAGAGACACAGCTGGTGTGGTTCTTTCAGCACCAGCTGCACGGGGGGGGGGGGGAGGGTGCTCTGAGTGTGGAGTCCCAGCTACAAGGTCGGAGCTGTTTTCCAAACTTGGAGCTGGGTCTCTGAATAATGCTATGGCCCTCTAGATGCTGTCTCGGGGCCACAGGATCGCTCTGTAGACCTCTTATAACTTTTCATTCATCTCAGAACCATTGTTAATAGTTAATAACAGTTGCCTCCACAATGGATTTCTAACCTTGGCAGCAACAGCAGCAAATAAGACTACACACTAAATCTATCAACTTATTACTCTACCTGCCAAGGGGAATAAAACCTTCTGTACTGTATTTTGAATGCTTATTTTATTTAAGAGATGAAAAAATGTAGATCTGAGAAACCTACTCTGAATTAAGCCCAGCTCCTTAACACCCCTGTAGTTCATAACCACCTCAACTCAACTCATACATGAAAAGAGTATGTACATTTTCAATTGAAGGTCAAGACAAACAAGTTCTTAAAAATGGAGACAGCCTTGGAGATGAGTCGAAGAATGTCTATACGAAAAGTATATACCATGATACTTCAATGATCAATCACTTTCTGAGCTCACTTGGCTACTAGAAACATTACTCGATTTATAAGTTTTTATCAGAAACAATTCTGGATTATCAAGTTCAGGACGGTCCAATCTAAGGCCTAGGAGCCTAATCAGGCCCCTTGAGGTTCCCAACGTGGCATCCCTACCATGCCCTCCACACAAATTATTGAACCATATTCAAGTCTAGGAGACATTACCTTATTAAAGGAGAGAGGCTGATCTATTAATGACTGCTATTGTGTGCTACAGTATCACACTCTTCTTCATTCCATATAAATTAGCAACACAGATGTCAAAGTGTAGAAGTAGCAATTCACCAGCAGCTATAGCCAGGGGAGAAGGATATGGAATGGATGCTGAAGGCCTTTGGTCAGTGGAAAATGAGACTTGGATGACAGGGAAGTTTAAATGGGCGGGATGGGGGAGGCAGCTAATTTGGAGTATGAAAAGGGGGCTTACATCAAGAGTAGGGAACCTTTTGCCTGTGAAGGGCCATAAGCACTTTAGTGTCAGGGTATTGAGTCTGGGTCTTAAATAGTATGGTATGAGACATTTAAAAACTATTACTTGATCTGCCTTCGGGCTTCAGTTACCAGAGATAGGCAGGGTTCAAGCTTATGGGATCCACTTTGGTTTTTATTAGAACCCAAATGTCCACCAACCAGAGTCAGGTGAAAAATAGTGGTAGTGTGGGACAGGAGCTAGATGCAAAATGCTGGATCAGGGATTCTAACACAGCCCTAAAACTGGCTAGCAGAGCTGCACAAAGATCTAGTCAGAGGCAACAACTTTACAGGCACTGAACACTGAGACTGGGAGATAAGTGACTGACACAAGGTCAGCCATGGCAAGCAATAGTTTTTAGATTTTACTTGCATTTTTACTTGCAATTATTAAACTACTGTGAGTCAGAAATCCTTGCCAGTCTTCTGCAAATCACCCAGCTATTTACCAGTAGATCCCAATCTATCTTTTGCCACCTGACGTATACTGCAAGGCACAACGTCTCATATTTGGAACTATGACTTTGGAACTATTCTGTAATATGAACAGTTCCACATATATAGTTATCTTCCATAACTATAGGTTAATATGTTAGGTTTTAATCAAGAGCATAGATTTATCTCCCACTACAAGAAAGAAATCAGCATTACAAAGCTAGGAAGATTGTGTTAACACCAATTACTACCACTATTCCTATCTTGTATATATTAGAAGTTTGCACTGAAATGTCATAGACGTACTGTACATTTTTGGCCCAGTTGTTTACCATTTCGTCTCTGCCAACTGAGAATAGCATTTCATGCATCTGATGAAGTGAGATCTAATTGCAAAGCTTATGCCATAATAAATGAGTTAGTTAGGGTTACCATTTTATACCTGTACAGGATACAGAAAAACCATATAATGAATTGATTGCCCCACTTCAGGGATACTTTACAGCTGATTTTAATCACCATAAATACAGGTTTAACATGAAGCCATTTGTATAGAGCAAGAACAATCAAGAGTAGTGCACAGTAGCTACCCATAAAGCCAGTACGATGTATTGGCTAGAGAGTCAGCTCAAGACTGGGGAGAACCAGGTTCAAATTCCATGAAGTTCACTGTGTGACCTTGGGTCATTTACTATTTCTGAGTCTAACCTACATCACAGGATTGTTGTGAAGATAAAATGGAAGGGTGGAGAACCATGTACACAAGGGGTGCAGAACCTCTTTCAGCTGAAGGGCCAAATTCCATTTTGCAGAAGCTCTCGGGGGCCACATTCCAGCAATGGGCAGAGCCAAAAGAAAAGGGCCAGAGCCAAAACTTACTGACAGTAAGAGCTCTTACTGTCAGTAACTAAGCCTTAGCAGATGGAGGGGGGGAACTGTTCAAAACACAGGAAACCACCAAACTGTCTGCAGTCAGAGGAAAGGGATAGGCCCAGGAGAAAGGGGTGTGGCCATTTAGGGGACCCCAGTTGTCCAGATTGGGACCGGGGGGGCGGATTTGGCTCCCGGGCCAGAGGTTCAGCACCCCTGATGCATGCCATCTTGAGCTCCTTGGAAGAAAGATGGGATATAAATTGTAATAAATAAATAAATAATACTGAACCATTTATAAACTATGGGGTAGTGCAACTATCTACTACTTTCTTAATAGTACCATTAAGTGTTTGATCCTGCCTCATCTCAATTATGTAAGCCCTTAGTCTACTATCTGGAAGAACCAACACTGACCATCTGGGATTGTTTAGAAAACCGAAGAGATACAGTATTAAAATACCAGAATCCTGATATGCCAGCAGTACATTTATGGTAACTTGCACATTCCACTTCACATCTCACAGATCCCTTTTCATGCAACAAGTCTGCCAATTCTCAGAATTGGCTTATAAATCGCCCACTCGTCTTGTATAAACAGCTGCTAAGTCTTGATTGCCAGCTCCACTTGAAAATTATTATTTTTTAAAAAAACTCCTTGCTAAGATTGCAGGCCACTAATAATTGTTCCTTGATTCCAAGAACAGGTTTGAAAAAAGAAGACTAAAACCAATTTGACTTTAGTTACTAACATTTATTTTCACACTTTTGTGGTAATCCTTGTTAAATTTACTTAAAGGATATGGTAATTTTTAACAACTGGTTTAGACAACAAAAAAGCAGAATGAATAATTCAAAATATTTAAAGCCTATAATCAAGAGAGCTCGTCTTCTAGTATTTTGCTATCACCTCCAAGCCAGATCTATTTGCTACATAAGAGAAACAGTTTTAACAGGGGACACTAACACATTCAATAAAATAAGTGTTTGAAGGTTCTCATTTGATAATGTGTGAACACATTTAGCAAGCTTATGATATTGCACTTTCCTTAATAACCTTTTGTCTTTTTGTACTCCTTAGAAATAGACAATACACAATTAAACTGGAGAATTCATATGCAACATAAAAATAAAACTGGGCAGATGCATAACACACACCCTGCAGCCTACGTTACCCTTGTTTTCCTCATCACTGAATAGGCAACACATGTTTAACAGTACTTCAGAAGCCATTGCTGCTCTCAGAGATAAACATGGGGCATACTGTTGGGCACAAGATGCTCTGGGCAAGAAGCTAACCCACACATCCATATTTTTCTTTGCTTTTTAAGAGAAATCACCTGGGCTGAACAATAAATCAAATGAATAGGTTTTAATCTCACATATACTTCCACAATAAACTCAGGCTGATAATAGACAGTAAGGAAGGCTTTCTACAGAGTATTCTCAGAATGGAAACACTGAGTTAATCATTAATCTTCTGTAGTATGACAAGAAATAAGGATTTTTTGTTGTTCGTTTTGCTTACTTTTGTAACAAACTAGAACAATGTAAATCTTCACAGACTAGACAGAATATCACAGTCCCTCTTGTTTCTTACATATATCCCAAACCTCTCCTCTCAATACTAACATTAATGAATTTGAACCATTCCATGCAAATCAGCAGAAGGCAGAGCAATTGGTAAAATTGCTCTGATGGATTATTGTGAAAGCCAGTAGCCATCACCAGTACTGAAAACAGAAGTCATCTTAAAGGAGAATTTCAGTTGTGCCATTAGCACATGAGTTTCACAGCTAGAATAAACAAACCAAGTGTAAATGTAGTATCTCTTGTGTGTCACAAGAGAGGCCCTTGTACTGATGCAAGTGATGTAAAAAGAAAAAAGCCTCCAGCACAGGTTTTTAACTAACCCTCTCCCCCACCCCCCAAAAAATGCTTTATTAAACCCTGTGCTCATATAGCAATTTATTTTATTCCTGAGGATCCCAAACTGCTTTACAAAAATGTTACAATCATGCCTTTGGGAATCCCCCTTACTCCTCCATAAGAGAACAGCAAGAAAGCATCTGCTGTCTTTTCTCTTCCACTGCTAGAGCAGAGGAGCTGGTGATAATCCCCTCCGAATGCAGTATTTAACACCTATCAGGTAGGTGACAAGTGCTGCAGTGTAAGGAGGATTAGCTCAGTGCAGCCCTTTACAGTGGAGTGAAATTCTTTGTAAGCAGCAGAGTGAGCTGCTATGGCCTGACCAGCACTAATCAATACTACACCCACCCACCCACCACAACAATATGAAATATTGTCTTAACAAATCTGTGTCCCGCACAAAAAAACAAAACCAAATGAAGGGTAAGGGGGCAAGGCAGGATACATAGTCTCTGCGGATGCCTAAAATCATGATTAACAATCTGAATAACTGAGATACTCTTCTAATTTACTCTCATATTTGTTGCTGGTTGCTGGCAGCCCTACATTTAACACCTAGAATCCTGGATCCTCAGTGATACATGCAGTGCTATACATTCTATGCAATTGCATGCAGTGCTATGCAATTGCTGCTGGGCTTTCACATTTTCCTGAAGGTCAGAATACAGAAGCAAGCACAACAAGATAAGCAGCAGCATTGGCAAGCCCTGTGACCACAGAGATCCAAGCCATTTGAAGAAAGCCAATTATCATACAGGTGTTGTCATCAATATCAATGGGCAAAGTAGAACCAATTAGCTAGAAGTAACTAGGGCACAGAAGTTAAACATCAGTAGGAAGCCATTGTCCCTATTACAACTCCCTTGGGGTGGAGGGGGGTGACTGCTTAAGTGGCCTTGGGAATCTGGGGCACTGAAACTAATCAGTAACTGGGATGTGTTAACAGCTGCACTCCAAAGGTGATGGCTATGGGTAACAGATATTGACTTCCATCACCCTCTTGCCTTATATCTTTTTTTTTGCACGGTATAACCAACAGGCAGGCACACTGGATGGTAGCAGGGATGGCTCCAGGTCTGCATGGATCCTTGACATGCATCCCAGATCTGTGGGTCCCTAAATGAAATGGGCAGCCCTGGCCCCTCTCTGATCCCCCACCTCATCCTCCCATCAATAAACATCTGCTACTGGCAGGTGGGAACTCTCTGCACAGTGAGCAGGGAGAGCCAGAGGAGACAGCAATGCCAGTGGCACAGCTGCAGGAGGCTGGGCTGGGAGTGAAGATGGGGTGGTGGTAACGATGGTAAGAAGTCTGTGCACAGTGGTGGGCAACTGCTCAACTATGCCGCTAGGCTTGGATCCTAGGTTTGGATCATTTCCCTCTTAAGCACTAATAAGTTGCAACCCATTTTCACCCAGCTATGTGTATGCTGCTCCCTTACGTACTGATAGCTCTATCTTCCAATCAGGGAGTGACTTTACCTAGGGCTCTTCCATCACAGTGATTTTGGGACAGATGAAGCAACCTATCAGAAGGTGTCTGGGATACTAAACACTGTCAAAAAGCACACCGGTGTATCCTTTCCAAATACAAGCACGGTCTTTTAAAATTCTGTACAGAATCATGCAGCCTAACAAAGATGGGGAATGAGGAAAAAAGGAACTTGAAGACATTTCTATAAGGTTTATAATGTTAAAATGCCACATTTCCAAACCTCTGGAAGCAGTTTATATGGAAGGGGAGTACTCAGATTTGAGGGGAAGTGAGTGAATGATTAGCTTCCCCTTCCCTCCTCCTGCCTTTCTGGGTAATGTGCATGAATATACCGACACAAGGAACAGGTGTGTGCATGCATTCTCATATTTAGTTGAGACTAGAGGTATGCACTGACCACAAGATTCAACTCAGATTCCAATTCAGTGCCTTGGGAAATGGCCCAATTCTGCTTGAACCAATTTGGAGGCCATCTGCTTCGACTCAAGTATTGAACTCAAGCTGCAGTTTGGAAATCAGAGGCTTCGTGCTTTCCATTGACTATCTTGGGAAACCATGACTATAACTGTTTTTCTGTTTGTCAGACATGGATTAAATTTGCACGCATAATAGCCTCTTAGGAGGGGAGAACATTTCCCAAATGTCAGAAAAATAGGTGCAGGGTTTTTTGTGCTACATACCATTATATTTTGATTTTTTATTTTTTTTAAGGGAACTGCTGGTAACAGTTGTTTCTTGGAAGGATTGGATGAAATTTTCAGGGATAGTTGCCCTTTGTGAGGGAATCAATCCTGCCAAGTTTTAGATAGTGTGGCGGACCGAACTTGGTCCGTTGCGTGGGTTCGGCACCTTAAGAGTTAACCGGCACCGAAATCATGCCCTGTAGGCGGCTGCCAAAACCTTTACGAGTGAAATTGACAAGGAATCCCCTTGGAAACACAGGGAAGCCACAAGCTAGTCAGTTACAAAAGAGTTTAATGGAGCGGAACTAATAGACTACAGGAATTTCACAGTATAAACAGAACAGTCAATACAGATAGGAAAACAGAAGTATTCAATTTGCTTTCTAGGTAGGCTTTGCTCGAATGCAGAATATTACCTGACACCAGAGACTCTGACTCTAGATTCTAACGTAGCGGTGCGGTTTGCTTTGCCGATCGCCGGGTGTCCTGTCCAGAGTTAGGAAGTTGCTTGGCCCTAGCTGGAGCTAGCGACCTGACCTGTGCAAGCCTGCACCGTGTTCCCAACAACCCCTTGTTATTTGGCACGTATCTTTTCTACCTTCCCTCGCCCCCTCCCCGCCCTTGATGATCAGGTGGGCTGGTCCTGCCCCGCAGGGCAGTGGCGCCTTTCGGGTGCTGGCATCTCCTGGGTACTTTGGGGTACTTTGCAGCTCTTTGAGACTGCGTCCCCTCACCTCCGGAATGTTATGCGCTTCTTTGAGGGAAGTGTAAATGTGCCCCATTGAAGGTATGCAGATGTAGCAGATGTGGCTTCTGTATAACCGGTCTGCCCAGAATTGTGTCTCCTGTGCCCCAGGTGGGGATTATGCAGACAGAGGGGTGACAGTGGAAAAGGGGAAAACATGTCAGGGTTCAATAGTGTACTCCACAGATAGATTGTTTCAGAGGCTCAGATAGTTTCAGAGCAGGTTTCCCATTTTTAGGGTATCCAAAAAAGGACATACTTATCCCCCTATGTTCCTTGTGGACCATTCTTTTGAAAATGACAGACAACACAGAGGTGGCCCTATGTAAGTAAATTGCAAAGTTTCAGAAAGATAGGTGCAGGAGTTATGATTATTGAAAATCAGTTTAAGGCTTTTTCCATAGTGAAGCATAGTAGTGTTGGAAGAATATCCATCTCATGGACCCTTCTTGCCTTCCCTATAGCATATTGATTGGAGAACCCCTGGTAAAGCATGTCCTATAACGAGAAAGTGGACCTGTCAGTCACTCAACCCTGCTCATCAGTGTTTAGAGGCAGAAGGTAGGTCACCAAATGTTTTGGATTTCAACTCCCAGAAGCCCCTGCCAGCATAGCCAATGGTCAGAAATACTGGAGGTGAAGTCCAAAACGTCTGGAGATCTACTTTCTGCCCACCCCTGGTTTAGAAAAATGTAAGCAAAAGACACAATTTTTGGAAACATTGTTGGCCAAGTGAATAGCAAATTTAGTTCTTGTGCAGGGCCCAGCTTCGGTTCTGGACATTTTGAAAGCAAGCCCACTTCGTCTCAGGAAGTACCAGAAATGGTCCGAAGGAGCCCAATTCAGCTGGTGCTTCAGGGCACTTGTCCTCTCCTACTCTGTCTGTGGCACTGGCAGATAGGGACCAAGTTACATTTTTAAGAGCACTGCAGTTCTGTGAATGACAAATGCTGCTTGTCATGTGCAGGGGACTAGACTAAGGCTGCAATCCAATATTCACTTAAATGGGAGTATGGCTCACTGAACTCAATGGAACGTATTTCGCAGTGGACACGTATAGGATTGCACACTAAGTCTAGCTCCCACCTGAACTTAGATTACATGTTTAAGTCTAAAAGAAAACCTGTAAGATGATGCATGCCAATATTTGTTCAGCTGAAAACTGATGCTTCAATATACCTTTCATATACCACATTACCCAAATAAGTTTTAAATGTTCAATAATTACACTTTCAACCTTATTATTAGGTGAGAAAACTTGGCCTAACATTCCCATCACCCTTCCTTTCAACATCCCTTCTGTAGCAGCAACTTCTCTCTACAAAAGAAGAGTTTAAAGAGAGAGCACTGTTCCACTGATTTTATAGTGGAAGTAAATTTAAGGAAATGGAATTTTTGAAACTGTTACTGTGTTTCCAATGATCTTTTATGCCACCCATAGGGTCGTTAATAAAGGTGTTCTCATCTCCAGCAGCATAAGAACTCTTGCAAGAGATGGCCTTCACACAGTTTTAGCACTGCTCTAACTAAACTGACTACCAATAGTTAATTATAGTTAAACCACCCTGGGGTGGACATCATTATTGTAGTCTGAAGCCTTATTACAATTTTCCTTTAAGTCTGTAAAGAATCAATTTAGAATAAATTGAAATAAGACACTTATTGACCTGAAACAGCAGCAGATCATCACTAATACACACACCTTATAATCGGCATTTTAAAAGTAATTAAAGGAAGTGACATATCATCCCTGCTGTTCAGCAAAGATGCTATTAGAAACTGAACACAGTGGAACCTCGTCATTACATCTGATTTACTTTTGCAACAGAAGCTAGGAGTTTACTAGTTCATAATTTAGCATAAAATTATTAATCATTCCCTCAACACTGCCATTTGCTTCTATAACATTCAGTTCTATTTACCTTGAAGTCAAAACATATCAAGGGAAAATACTAAGAAATAATGCTTCAGCTGTCCAGCTTTCCATTTTTAGGAAGTGGAAGAAAGGGCAGAGTCCACCATTACCATAATTCCAAAATGCTTTCAAGTAGAACAAGCTAGAGAGCTTCTGAAGACATCACATTCAGGAGCACAACATTATTTTGGCACACATGGCTTCTATATGCAACATATTCAAGACTATTAAATATTTGCTATTTCTTGCCTCCTCTGGCAGATTCCATTAGAGTCCCCAAGTTATGAAAGGAGAGTTAAAGGTTATTTACAATGTAAATATATTGATTTTATAGCAATTTAACTGTCATGGCTTCCCCCTATATAATCTGGGGGATTGTAGTTTGGTGAGATGATGATGATAATTCTCTGTTAAGAGATTCATAGCTCCATCCCACCCACCCACCCTTGTGACCTACAACTCACAAGGTTTCCTAGGGATTCTTGGCTCATCTTATCTCGTACATAATATAATACAATGAGCACTGAAATGCCACTTGACTAAAACAAGCCACACTAAAATCCTGGACACAGCCAAAAGGTGAATTAAAGCAATTGTAATACAATTTAATATATTATCATTGTGTTTATATACAGCACAGCAATAAAATATACAGAGCTTTCTTGAAAAAAAGTGTAAGTGTTCAAAAACAAATAATCTACCTTCCCACCAACAGAAAAACTGAGTATCATTTATCAAATAGATTAATAATTACTAAATATTCTCATACCTTACTGTTCTCATCTCTAAAATGTTCTATTGCAAATGATTACTAGCAGACTATTGCATTTTAGCTTTAATCATGCATATCTGCCACTGTATTACAATAATTTGCTTAAGCATTAAAGTAATGCAAGTTTGCTTTCTGTTCCGGAGGGAACAAATTAAATAAGGTGCAGAGTTTTGTAGAGAGAAGAGGTTTCTAATAAGAGGCTGATTTGCTGCTGCATGGTATCTGCAGTTATATTTAAAATGCATCAAGGTTTTGATGACATCTCCCCCTGCAAAGTTGACAGTATAAAGCTCAACTAGAGGGTGGCTATGGCAACAGCAATGGGAATAAAGAGAATGGCACGGAGCTGCTTAAACAGATACTCAGGATTTTCTTTGTTTTCATTCATAGGGGAACAGATAAGCATGTCGAAAAAGACTGGAGGTGTGGGGAGGGGCTTCTACAAGATGAAAATATGTTTTTAAAGAGTAAAAGTAAGGCCCATCAATATTTTACTACATAAATGACATAGGTGTGTGCATGTACAAATATGTCCACTTTATAAAACTAAACTCCAAAGCTTCTACAATACAGCTAGTAGTTTCAGCCCTTCAGCATCAGTGCGCTAAGGCATTTTATTATCTTCCATATTACTTTCTGTACCAGGGGGTAAATCTGTTGTTTTATCTGTAGTATCTGTAATATGTTTTCGCCTAACAAAAGGGCAGCACCATTATTTCTCCCATCTCTAAAATGTGCTTTGGATCCCAGCTCCATGCCAAATACTACAAACTAAGCTGTAGTCATTGTTTCCTTTATTAATTTCTCTCCAAAGACAAATCCAAAAAGGTAATACCAGAAATTTGAAGTGAGAAAGGCTCTACTTCAAAGCAGTAGAGAGCTCTCATGTGCAAGAGGGAAAATGTAACTGCACAGAAGCCTACCCAAGTGTAATATCTATGTACTCTACACAGTATGTGCTTAGTGTAGCATCTAAAACAAAAACAAGCAAGAAAAACACTTAGCAGACTCAGTACAGTAAGGACTAATCCTTTTGGCTGTCACATGGTCAGCTGTCATAGCTCCATGAATGTGAAACTATTTCATCAGCATTTCTATTGTAAACTTCTAAAAATAGCACTCCGTAAAGTTTTAAGGCTTGGGAAATGTTTAAAAAATCTTAACTCATGGCTGTAGCTAAATGGCAATGAGCATAACAGCTGCTTAGCTATACTTTAATAAACTGCTATACAAACCTTGAAAAAAGCCATAAATCAAATGAAGAACAAAGCTAGTGGACCAGATGGGATTCCTGCTGAAATCTTTAAAGAAGGGGCCCCCGAACTTGTACAACATCTTCATAAACTCATCGAAAAAATCTGGATAAGAGAATAGATCCCAGAAGACTTCAGGGATGCCATAATTATCACCCTCTTTAAGAGGGTGATAGAACAGACTGTGGAAACTATCGGGGCATTTCTCTCTTAGCTACCGCAGGTAAAATATTTGCAAGGATTCTCGCAAACCGTCTTCTATCTATTTCAGAAGAGATCCTCCCTGAATCTCAATATGGTTTCCACCCTATAGAGGGACAGTAGACATGATTTTTACTGCACATCAGCTCCAAGAAAAATGCCGGGAGCAAAACCAACCCCTTTATATGACATTTATTGATTTGGCTAAGGCCTTTGATACTGTAGACCGAACGGCTCTCTGGACTATCCTTATGAAAATGGGATGCCCCAATAAATTTGTGAATATCTTGCGACTTCTCCATGACAACATGACGGCAACGGTTTTGGACAACAATGGCTCTCATGGTGCTCCATTTAAAGTGAGATCAGGTGTTAAGCAGGGATGTGTTATCGCCCCAACATTATTTGCTATTTTCATCGCCATGGTTTTACATCTTGTCGAGGGGAAACTTCCCACTGGTGTGGGAATTATATATTGAACAGATGGAAAGCTTTTTAATCTCAGCAGGCTGAAAGCAAAAAGTAAGGTAATTACAACCTCCATTGTGGAACTTCCAGTATGCTGATGATAATGTGGTCTCCGCACATTCAGAGGATGACCTCCAAACTATCCTAAATGCTTTTGCAGAAGCATACGGAAAACTTGGTCTCTCACTTAACATCAAAAAAACCAAAGTGCTTCATCAGCAAGTGCAAGCTAACCCTTTGGTGATGCCATCTATCCAGCTTGGCGGGACAATACTGGAAAATGTCGATCATTTTCTCTATCTTGGCAGCTATCTTTCTGTTACAGCTAACATCGACAGTGAAATCCAGCATCGTTTGAGCTCCGCAAGTGCTGCGTTTTCTCGAATGAAACATAGTGTTCGAGGATCGGGATATTTGTAAGAAGACCAAAACACTGGCTTTATGAAGCCATTGTATTACCAACTTTATTGTATGCCTGCGAAACATGGACTATCTATAAACGTCATTTCCACCTCCTTGAAAGATTTCATCAACGTTGCCTCCGGAAAATCCTGCAAATTACTTGGGAAGATAGGCGAACAAATGTCAGTGTACTGGAAGAAGCAAAGGCTACTAGCATTGAAAAAATGATCCTTCAACGCCAACTTCAGTGGACCGGTCATGTTGTTCGAATGCCTGACAGCCGTCTCCCAAAGCAGTTACTTTATTCCCAACTCAAGGATGGAAAGCGGAATATCGGTGGTCAATATAAGAGGTTTAAAGATGTTCATAAGGCTAATCTAAAAAAATGCAATATAAACATCGAAAACTGGGAAGCTCTGGCCCATGAACGATCTAAATGGAGGTTGGCCTTTCACAAAGGTTCCATGGACTTTGAAGAAGCCCGAGTGCAAGGTGAAAGGGAGAAACGTGCTAGCGAAAAGCACGTCAAATGAATCCTTTACAGGACCATCTTCCCTCTGGTAACCTGTGTCCTCACTGTGGGAAGCTGTGTGGATCTAGAATTGGCCTCCATAGTCACTTATCGCTAGAGTCTACACAATCTTCTTTAGAATTTCCTCCTTTTATCCTGGAAGACAATCTTACTTGGTCAGGATCGCCTGATGATGATGATGATGATGATGATGATGATGATGATGATGATGGCACATGTGCTTAGCTATAACAAATGGTCACCAGCAAAAATGACATTGGAACAGCAATCATACTTTTGAAAACAACTGCAGTTTTTGACTGAAATGCTTACAATAATTAATCAAAATATTTATTCATCTTCAACCCATTTAATTAACAAACCAAACTATAGGGCAATGCCTACTTCATATAGAAGAGAGGTATGCAGGCATACTGCTCTAACAAAAATTGAAAAATGCATTCATAAGACGTTGTCTTTAGGTTTCACTGTACAGTCAAAAGAGCAATTTATGTATAAGGTAGTCTGCAGCATGTGTCATTGGGGAATTCACCAGCAAAATAACACAAGAACCTGCTCAGATTTATTTAATAACTTCATTAATAATATAAGGATAGAATAAACTCCTTGATTAAATTTTTAGACATTAAACCAGGAATGCAGCAAAATACGGGTGGTGGTTCACCCCAAGGCTCAGAGATTACATTCCTGAGGCAGAGAATGAAAGTGTTATTTAATTGGGGGGGGGGGGGGAGGATAATCCTATAGCACTGTTCTATGCATGTTTACTGAGAAGTAAATCACATTGTGTTAAATGGGGTTTACTCCCAAGAAAGTATGTTTAGGATTGCAGCCCAAGTGAGATATACTGTAGGCGAAGTAGCTTAGGAAAAAGCTAACAGTAGAAGAAATGTTGAAAACGGTCTTTTGTAAAGGTACTGTATAAGAAATATAATTTTTTTAAAAACACACCTCCTGCAGACCTCCGAAAGCTGATGACAAGAGATGCTATACAGACAGACAATCTTCTTATATGAGCCCTCCTGGAACAGACCTAAAGCCTATGTAGTCCAGCTTCCTTTTTCCCATAGCAGCCAACTAGATGCCTATGGAATGCCTACAAAAAGGAAATGGCAATAACCCTCTCCCACCCTTGTTTCCCAGTGACTGGTACACAGAAGCACACTGCCTCTGAACCTCGAGGTAGCACATAGCCATCATCACTAGTACCATTCATAGCCATATCTTCCATGAATTTGTCTAATCCCCTTTTAAAGGCATCTAAGTTGGTAGCCATCACCACATCTTGTGGAGGGATAATCTAGGGATATTAGCAGTCATTTTTGTGAGACTGGGAAGGCTGAAAAGACATGAACTCTGCATACTTTAATAATCAACTGGCCACAGATGTGAAACAAATCTTAGATTCTAAGTCCTTTGTGCATGGCATGACCCCTGTCATTTCTTCAGTGCCTAGCCCTAGCACACGAACACTCCAGAAATGTTACACAAGATGCAAACATCACAAGCTTGGTCTCAGAGAGCATTAATCAAGTAATCGACTGACTGGGAGTGGTGTGTGCACAGCAGCATCCAACTATTAAAGGGCAATTTATTTCAGGAATCCACACTTGATGGAATTTAAAGGCTAGTAAAGGCTGGCAAGAAGAATTATTAAAATACACAGCTATGAAAAAACTCTGGAGAAACCTTTCTAATTAAAGTATGACTCCCAGATAACCCCAAAAGGCCTGAAGACAGAGGTAGCAACCAATATGGATTCCAGATAAACTACTCAGAGAGGCAATTTATTAAATCTGTACTGAAACACAAAGTGGAAGGAAGCTGAACAAACTCACAGGTCAACTACTACTTGAAGGGAAAGTACACCAGGAAGCTAATGCTGCCAAAGAAGAGGGATAAAGCAGGCCATAACATGTATCAAGGGAATGCAGGATAAAAAAAAAAATTAAAACCCTGGTCCACTGAAAATGTGAAGAAAAGCTTGTGGTGTCCCCGTGTCCTGTCCTGCCAAATACATGTAAATAAGTGTAATCACAGCCGGAGGCTGAGAATCTCTTGTGAATATACATAGTTCCTCTCGATGGCTCTGGGTCACCTCAGATTCTACGACATATTTGCATGCAAATGTCCCCCAAGCACACTAAGCACTCTAGGTATGGTCAGGAATTCACCCTCCTGGCACCTAGGAGTCACCCCCCTCCCCTGCCTAGCCCAGACGAAATTAATCCTGATTGGCCAAGCGACAGTTGGGCTATTGAAGGGAGAGGCGGGTGAAAATCGATACGGTCAGCCGTGGCTTCTTGGTGTCCTTGTTCTGGACATGAGGAAGCACAGAGCAGGGGACTGTGGCTGAGGCAAGTCCCGGGAAGAGCAACCCCCAAGCTAATGTGTAACTGCCTGGGTACTCTAGCATGAAATTTAGCTTTGTTGTTTTGTAGCTCTGTGTGTAGCAAAGGTATTCCATTCTGTCAGTTTCACTCTCTTATCTTCCCACCTAATTTATAAATGACTAACCCAAAATAAACTTTCTTTCACTTTCCCCTAGGTGTGTGGGCATAGTTTCTTTGCTGGTTCGGTGCTAATACCAATGTCTGAGGCCGGGGCCAGGTTCGGAGTGGGGTAATTCGGGGTTGGCAGAATCGCAGCTAGCAGCTTGCAGCCTCTGATCTCTCATCCCAAATCCAAGGACTGGCCACAGTCCTTCACAAAGATAAATTAAAGACAAGTAAACTAAGATATTTGACCTTTTAAAATATAACAAGGAGAAGAAAGAAATGTTTAAACAATTAGAATGCAATTAAGACATCAAAATATGATAACAATAGCATCACAGGCATATCTAGGGAAATAAAGCCAAGTGCTTTCTACAAGCCAAGCACCACAATGTGAATGGAATTTGCTAATTAATGCAAGGATATATGAATGCAGGACTGGACCCCAGTAAAAAAAAACGCCAGAATTGTAATAAGATTCTTTTGTGAAAAGCAGGGAGATTGATAAGGTATCTCTACCCTTGTTCACTGCTCTTTCATTATAAATTCAGAGCATCAGCTAGCATGTCATTACACTAGTTGACGCTTTGCACAGCTCACTACTTCTTAAATCTACATTTTTACAAACATGAAAATACACATAATGCTTCTATATAGTGATTGCAACAGTTAATGATTTGCCATTTACTGCCATCCCACACAGTATATACTAAAGCAACACACTGCTTTAGTATCAACCTGCCCGGTCACTGAGGTCATCAGATGGCATGCTCTTGGTGATTCTGTATGGACCTATGGCCCGATTGGAGTCCATCAGGAGAAGAGCCTTCAGTGGGCGGCTCCATTCCTCTGGAACTCCCAGCCTCTGGAGGTTAGGCAGGCACCAACATTATGTTGTTTCTGGTGCTTCCTGAAAACATCTTTATTTCAGGAGGCCTTCCTTGGTTGACCACCCACTGTTTCTATTGATACTCTGTTTTAATATAGCGGGTTTTTTGTGTTTTTGTCTTTTTCATCTTTTTATTGTCTTTTAAATTGTTGTATAGCGCCTTGGTGGCTTTTCAATAGATAAGGCAGTATATAAATGTTAATAATAAAATAAATAATACATAATACACCCACCTCAACATGTGTGACAACCATATCAACCAACTATACTCAAGGAAACTTAATTATTTTCACCACACAATATCTACAGATAATGTGGACAAGTTTAAGCATAAATCAGAGTTAATAAATTCTGCATGTCTAAGGAAGCAATCCTATCAATTGTGCCCTGAATAATCATAACACCACCACCCCAAACTCAGAGGCATACCATCATCCTATGCAGAGTGGGAAGAGCAGCTGAGGCAATCTTCACCTTCCCATCTGCATTTTTTTCTTTTTGCTGGACAGGCTTTTTTGCCCGTCTAGCAAAGGCATTTCGGAGGGAAGAGAAGGAGGCTGGCAGAGGATCAGGATAGCTCGAATCCTGGCCTCTCCAGTCTGCTCCCCTCCCTGCCCACCACAACACCCCTTTTCCCCCTCTGAGAGATTGAATTCCCAACCTCAGAGGCCAGCCAGCCCGGTTCTTTCCACACTGGCTGTGAGGGGGAGTGGAGGTTGGATCTCTGACTCCCCCTTCCAAGGTCAGAGTGCTGTCTCCAACCTTGGAGAGGGGACTCTGAACAATCCTATGGCCCCTCAGACGCTGTCTAGGGGCCATAGGATTACTCCCTAATAGGCTCAGTCTATATACTCTCATACATACAATGTTAATCTTTGGGCATTAAAGTAAACTACAGCTGATCTTAGGAAGAAAAGTTGCAAATTTTCTATAGTTTAAGGCTCCTACCTCTCACATATTATGGCTTGTGACATGACTGAAAAGCAGCAGAATTAAGATGCCCTGGTTTCTTAAGCTTCCTATCTTCACATTTTTGTTGCACCTGAAATAGAACTTTTGCATCTCCACAAAAACACCAGCAGATAAGAAAATTCAATTTCATGTTATTCCCCATCTGCAGAAGAGGATCTGCTGTGTGCCCCATCCACTGTCAAATGCATAGCCAGATACAGCCAAAGAACTTCTCTGTTGTCTGGAATGTGGGGGGAGAGGACACCATAGCTCAGTAATAGAGCACATGCTTCACATGCAGAAATTACAAGGTTCAATCCCTAGCATCTCCAGTCAAAATGATCAGGTAGAATATGATGGGAAAGACCTCTGCCTGAGACCCTGGAGAGCTGCTCTCGGAGATGGACAAATAATCTGATTTATAAGGAAACTTCTGATGTTCCCGTGGAGGTTCACCTGGCTGATTCTGAAGGCTGGTCCAGATCTTCCTGTTTAAGAAGATGTTTTTTAAAAAAATTCTAGAGGGTGATAAAGTTGTTGCTTGGGCTATTGCTTTTAGATTTTTGGTGTGGTATATGGGCTTCTATTCTATTACAGTTTTTTATGTTAACAGCCTAAATAATAAATTTAACCAATGAATAAATTTTAAAATAAGTAAATAAATTTTTAGTTGAGACCAGCAAGTACAAGAAATATGTGCTTCATGCTCCTTTCACACAGTCACTTCCATTCTCAGAGAAAGAATACATCAGAAAACTTGTATTTACACAATGTATTTTGGTCTCTTTCAAGACACACCCCATAAATCTCTGGGTGCTAATTCCTATGGGAACATTTTAATGCCAGGGTACAGCTTTCAACAAACCTACTCACCCAACAGGGTAGGGCCAAGAAAGAATAGGTTGCTTACCTGTAACTGTGGTTCTCTGAGTGGTCATCTGTGCATTCACACATATGGGCTCTGGGCCTGCACTGAGGCCTGTTCGGGAAATTCTAAAGCTAAGGCGTTTTAGGTGGGAACCCTTTCCCCACCATCCTACTGCGTACACTCCTGTGGGTTCCCGCCTATCCCCTCAGTTCCCTGAGACGTCTATTGTGGCCCCGGAAGCGAGAGCATCCTTGGTATCAAAAAACACATTGATATAGATACCAACATTGGCATCGATGTGGAAAAAATGAACCACTTCAGGTAGCGACATCAACACTGAAGCAGGGACAGTGGGTCAGTTGTGTGAATGCACAGATGACCACTTAAAGAACCACAGTTACAGGTAAGCAACCTGTTCTTCTTCATGGTCTCTGTGCATCACACATATGGGTGACGTACCAAGCTTACTTACCGGAGGAGGGTTGGTGTCCCTAGCTCGATATGGAAGACAACATGGCCTTGCTGAAAGCACAGTCAGATCACGCCCGGATGTCCAAGTGGTAGTGCCACATGAATGTCGACGGCGAAGACCAAGTTGCGGCTCTACAAAGTTCAGACAGAGTGACCGCTCCGCAGAAGGCTGCTGAACTGGCTACACCGTGGGGGTAATGAGCCCTCACCGTGTTATGAAGCAGTAGCCCGTTTAGCTCATACGCAAGCTTTATGGTCTGAACAATTCAATTGGCAAACCTCTGAGATGAGACCGGTAAACCCACTTGCCGGTGACCATAACAGAGGAAAAGTCATTGGGATTGATGGATGAGCTCTGTTCTTGCTTTGTAGAAAGTGAACGCTCTCCTGACACTGAGCGTGTGGAGCATCCTCTCTATCGGCGTCGACGGCAATGGAAAGAAAGCCAGCAGAATGATGTCCTGGCTCAAGTGAAACTTCTGCAGGAAGGCGATGTCCAGGCAAAGCACCACCTTATCCCAATTAAAGATAAGGGGCGTCAACACGGAGAGCACAGAATTCACTTGACCACCGAGCCAAAGTAATCACCACGAGGAAGGCCACTTTCCATGTCAGGAGGTGAATGTCAATGGTGGCGAGAGGTTCAAATGGAGGAGAAGTGAGCGCCTTGAGAACCAGCAACAGGCTCCAAGAGAGGACAACAGTCCGAACTGGAGGGGAAAGGTTGCGGAGACCCTTTAAAACTTGCCGAACCAGCAGTGAGAGAAGATAGTCCTGCCCACGATGGTATGCTGATATGGCGGTGAGGCAGACCTTTACAGATAAAAATTTAAGTCCCCTTGCCGACAGCATGTGCAGGTACTGCAAAATCGTCGGTATCGAGCATGAAGAAGGGTCAACATCAGCAGATCTACAGAAGGTGGAGAAGGCTGCCCACTTCACCGCATAAGATCTTCTAGCAGAAGGCTTTCTAGATGCATCCAGAACAGCCTGAATGTCTGGTGGAATTTGAGTCCCTGTTAATGGCGTATCCTCCACGCCGATAGGTGAAGAGATTGCAGGTCTGGGTGCTGGAGACAGCCTCGGTGCCGAGTGAGAAGGGACAGATACGTTGGTAGATGGACGTGTTCTCCGCAGCTCAGGTGAAGGAGTGGAGTGAACCAGGGTGCCTGGGCCACCAAGGAGAAATTAGGATGCAGTTTGTGTGGTCGGAGCGTACCTTTGCGATGACTCTCGTGAGCAGTGGAATGGGAGGAAAGAGGTAGAACAGATCCCCCAACCATCGGTGAAGGAAGGCGTTTCCCATCGAGGCTTGGTCCATCCCTGCTCTGCTGCAGAAAGTCTTGCATACAGTATTCTCCACTGTCACAAACAGATCCACCTTGGCAGTGCCCCAGGCATGAAAGATTGTTCTCAGTAGTCGAGAGTCTGGCTGCTACTTGTGAGACGTTCCCACAATGCTGCTGAGGGCATCTGTCAGGATATTGTCCTTCCCCACAATGTGAAGGATATACCCTCGGGATGGCCCAATTGAAAAGCCGCAGAGTGAGAGCGTTGAGCTTCGAGGACCTCGTCCCGCCCTGCTTGTTCCGGTAGGCAACCACAGTGGTATTGTCTGTCACAACCTGTATGTGGACCTGAAAGTTCTGATACAAGGGCTCGAAGCACTTTCCACCCTGCCAGAAGCTCCAGGTAGTTGATGTGGGTGCACAGTTCCAGACCCGACCACTAACCCTGGACCTTGCTGGCCCCGCTATGGGTCCCCCAACCCATCAAAGAGGCATCGGTCATCAGAGTTTTCATTGGTGCTGGCAGCAGAAAGGGCAGTCCTTGCGAGAGGTGGCTCCCGTCTATCCACCATAGCAGAGAGTCCCGTATCTGGACAGGGAGCGAGCGTCAGGTAAGTGTGGCGAGTGTCTCAGTCGGCATCGAAGGTCCTCAGGAACCATGTCTGTAGGGGTCATATCCGTAGTCTTGCGAAAGCGATCACTGAGACAGTCGAAGCCATGAAGCCTAGGAGACACTGAATGGTGTGGGAAGTCACCCTGCAAGCACAGTACAGCTTCGTAGCTAAGATGGGTATGATGTCGGTGTGGTCTCGAGGAAGAAAGGCTCGAGCTCAAATAGAATCAAGGATAGCACCGATAAATTTATTTATTTTTATTTTATTTATTATATTTATACCCCGCCTTTTTTCCTGAAAGGAACCCAAGGCGGCTTACATAATCCTCCTCCTCCTCTCCATTTTACCCTCACAACAACCCTGTGAGGTAGGTTAGGCTGAGAGTCAGTGACTGGCCCAAAGTCACCCAGTGAGTTTCATGGCGGAGCAGGGATTTGAACCCGGATCTCCCGAGTCCCAGTCCAACACGCCTAAAACTGGATCAACCTCGACAGCTGCAGGACAGACTTCTTCCAGTTCACGTAGAATCCAAGGGTACTCAGAAGATGTAGAGTGAAATCCACTGCTTGATGGAGTGCATGTTCTGATGAGTCCACGAGAAGCCAGTCATCTAGATACGGGTAGACCTGGATGCCCTGAGAACATAGGTGGGCACAGACGACTGCTGCAAACTTCGTGAAGACCCTGGGAGTGGTGGAGAGACCGAATGGAAGCACCGTGAACTGTAATGTGTCTTGTCTGATACAGAACTGAAGGAAGCGTTGGCTGTCGGGATGTGGAAATATGCATCTCGGAGATCGATTCCCTCTCGGCAGGACATTCCCCAGTTGGGGAGACGTCTCGGATCTCTCCCTCTGAGATCGATGTTGATGGAGCGACCACTGGTATCGAGGTGGATGTCGACGGTAGGGTCGTTGATACCGATGGAAGCTGCTTCGGTATCGAGGTGGGTGGAGGCTGGAGGGTCGACATCAATTTTGTTGTACTTTTCAACCGCCAGTATTCTTTCTTCTTCTTTTGGCGATCCATGTCCGCCTTTGCCTTTTTAGCTAGCTTCTTGGCCTTGGTGACCACCAGGCTGCGCCCCGGAGTGGGTAGGTCAACCACTACCATTTCTGGGTGTGGAGGGGTCAGCAGATTGGCTGAAGAGGCCGCAGCAGCCGGGGTGAGGGTTGGAGACATCCACCACCTCCAGAGCCCAGGTTCACATTTCAGCCTTAAGGTGGGTCCGCCTGCTGCCTCCTAGTTTGTTTCATGAATGCGCCTGGCAGTGGGGACATGCATCCACCTTGTGTCCCTCTCCCAGGCAAAACACACACAAGGAGTGGCTGTCTATGGAGGGCAGTTTGGCACCACAACGGACACATTTTCGGAATCCTGCCTCAAGAGGCATTGCCTCGGAAGCCTCCACGGGACCCGAGGAGATAGAATAAACAAATAAAAGTAAAAATGTGAAAGATAGAAGGACTAGAGAAAAAAGGATAGTAAGAATAAAACACAGTATTTCTCAGCGAGTTCCTACGAGAGAAGCTCCGAACATCACCTTGCCACAATGGCGGTCGAAGAGGAACTGAGGGGATAGGCGGGAACCTGTGGGAGCGTGCGCAGTAGGACAGTGAGGTAAGTGTTCCCGCCTAAAATGCCTCAGCTTTAGAAGTTTGCCGAACAGGCCTCAGTGCAGGCGCAGAGCCCATATGTGTGATGCACAGAGACCACGAAGAAAAAGTTTTTGATCTTGGTAAGCAATGATTGCTAAGGGAAGGAGGCTGCATTACAGCACTCAAATTTGCCAGGAAAACCTTTCCCCTCCCTCAGCCCGCCAATCAGATGTGAATGGTTGTTCTGAGAGGGTGAGGCTGGCTGTGCCCTAGGTGATGCTCAGCATTGCATTTTAGTTTCTCTCCCTCTCTACGCGCAAAGCTGCTTCCCCTATGCAGTTTATTTTGCTGCCCTCCCCTCACCCACTCCCGTCCATACTATCCTCCTCCTGGAACCCAGCAGCAGCAGTAGCTGAAGAGTATTTGCAGCCCCAGCCTTAATTCCTCATGTTGAGTATATATTCCTTCCAAATACTCCCAGTCAACAAGCTCCTGCCACTTCGTTCCAATTTTAGATTATTTTTTTTTAAATGATGATTAGAAAAGTTTGGTTTGTAAATTGATTGACTGACTTGAGCAGGGAAGGAAGAAAAATCTGGAATAGTTTTCTTTAGGAGAGAAGGAAAGACCATCTCCTAGCCTTTTTACCCTTGGTTTAAAAGACACATGCTTGCTATGCTGTGCTGCAGCTTACTAGGGAAGTGGGGGCAATGTTTAATTTTCAAGAGAGCAGCAGGGAACTCTGGCTTATGGGGACAACGATGCCATATGCACTATTAACCATTCTTCTTAATTCTGTGAGAGGGGAAGCCTGCCACTTGCTGAGTAGAAAGGGAAAGGCACTCTGCAAATTTGTTGAGAGGCACTTTTACTATATTCTTGCTGGCTAGTAGAAATAATTTTGAGCTACTAAGCCCGCACAGAATTTGGACTAACAAGTCAAGCAACATTTCCCTCATATCATGCAGGATGACAGTGACCAGGCTGATCTACTATAGTGCTAGGGCTATGGCAAGCAACCATATGGGCAATGTATGAGAGTCCCGCCTCTGGTAAAGCACTTAGTGTGTTATGCCCTCTTTCACTGGGAGGGGAGGTGGTTTATAAAGGTTTCCTTTTTTTTTTTTTTAAGGCATTTTTGCTTTTCAGCTGAAAAGGCTGCATAAGTTCTACAGCAAACAAGACAGTCACTGCTCTCAGGCTTACAAACTAAAAGACATGACAGAAAAGGAAAAGGGGATAACGTGAAAAACAAGCAAAGTTAGGCAACAGTTTTTAAAGCTACAAAGTGCTTAGAGTAGAAACAGTTCAGGGAGAGGAGAGGGCAAATGGAGCCGCCTATCAACAGAGCCATTGGAGTGGCCCTGCAATCCCATCTATCTATCCCTCTGCAGCAATCTGATGGAATAGAATCACTGGAACTGCATCCAAACTTTAACAACATGCCTAGAGAGGTTGCAATAATAAAGATGCATAAAAATAGATTATTAAAAGATAACAGAACCATTATTAAAGATAATTCAGTCTGGCTACTGCCAGCTTCTGATGCAGCAGAAAGACAAAAATGGCTCCTTTTCCTCCCCAAAAGTTCTTCACATTGTGCAGTGATCTAGGAAGGGGAGAAAGGGTTCTCAATTTGTGATGGGCAGGAGAGAGAGGAAAACCTAACCCTTTCTCCAAGCTCCTTGGCACGCACACACAGTGGACTCGGGAACAGCAGGGCTGATCACTGACCACTTGCTGAGCTTCAGACAGAAGTAGCTTCTCTGAAGCACTGCACAAAGCCAAGAGACGTATCTCTTTTTAGTCATCTATGGATGCCAGAAGACTCAGGGGAGGGGCAGCATCAGTGCAATCATAGCCATCTTCCAAGACCAGCAAGAATTTATAGACCCTGAATTGTAATCACAAGCACTGGATGCTTATGCAGATTATATATACATACAGTATGTAACTTCTCTGCCTAAATGTCTGGTTTTTTGCTTAGAATTATGATTATGGGATAAAAACAATGGACCAGAAGTAGCACACCTAATTTCACTAACACATTTGGCATCTTACATGTTACAAGCATAATTAATGCTAAATTTCTAGGACAACAAATCGACAAAAAGAAATGAAAATAGTGTATCTATAAAATACTCATTAAATACCACAAAAGTATTACAATATGTACATGGATGTTGTTTGGGGGAATGTTTATGTTCTGCTCTCTATATATTATAGCTCTGATGGACACATTAAACTTGTGAAAGGGCAGTTCATATTAGTTTAGCTTTAAAGTGGATGTAACATGGGAGATTTGCTAAAAAATTGTTTCAAGTGGCTTCAAGTACAAAATCCTTAGAATCTTAGAAGCTTTTATTTTATAACTGTGAGTGCTTGTAGCATTCATGGCAGGATAAAAGCATCTCTAAAAGTAAAAGTACCATCTAATCAGGACTCGGAATCTGAGTGGAACTTTCAGTTCCTTGGAAGGACAGGTTGCTTACCTGTAACTGTGGTTCTTCGAGTTGTCATCTGTGCATCACACATATGGGCTCTGCGCGTGCGCGGAGGCCGCTTCGGGAAGATTCTAAAGCTGAGGTAAATTTTGGGCGGGAACCCCTCCCCCCTTGCGTCTCCTTTACTCGGGTTCCCGCCCTCTCCCTCAGTTCCCCTGAGACCGCCATCGCGATCCCAGTGCTAAGGGAGAACATAGGAAGAGGTTTTCCCAATTTCTTGATACCAATACCGAAAGCCGAATTCGATGGTGTTACACGGTATCGATCATAGTGCGCCCAAGGGTCCCGGTTCAGTACACCATCGAACTCGACAGTGACACCGTAGCGGGGATGGATGGGCGGGTTGTGTGACTGCACAGATGACCACTCGAAGAACCACAGTTACAGGTAAGCAACCTGTCCTTCTTCTTGTGGTCTCTGTGCATCACACATATGGGCAGAGTAGCAAGCTGACTTACCGGTGGAGGGTCGGTGTCATCATCATTGTAGGACCGAGGAAAGGACAGCTCTGCCAAATGCATTGTCCCTCCGGGATCGAACATCGACTTGGTAATGCGATACGAACGTCGAAGGCGTGGACCATGTAGCCGCCTTGCAAACATCCGTCATCGATACTCCCCGTGCGAAAGCCGTCGAGGTTGAAACGGCTCTGGTAGAGTGAGCTCGTACCGAGTTCGGCAACCGTTGTCGTTTGAGTTCATATGCTAGCTCGATACAGTCTACAATCCACGAGGATAGACGTTGGGTCGAGACTGGCAGGCCTTTGGAGCGTCCACCGTAACAAATAAAGAGACGGGGAGATCTCCTAATGGACTCAGAACGGGACTTGTAGAACAAAAGAGCCCTTCGTACGTCTAACATGTGAAGCTGATGCTCCAATGGAGTCGACGGACTTTGAAAGAATGCTGGTAATATAATGTCTTGATTTAGATGGAAGGCAGACACGACCTTAGGAAGGAAGGCCAAATCTGGACACAACACCGCCTTTTCCTTGTGGAAACTGAGGTATGGTGGATCGATCCTTAGAGCCGCCAGCTCTGATGCTCTCCGAGCAGAGGTGATTGCGACAAGAAATACGGTCTTAAAAGTTACTAAGCGGAGATCCGTTGTCGCCATTGGCTCGAATGGTTTAGCCATGGGTACCTGTAGAACCAACTGGAGGTCCCAGACCGGAGTGACTGGTTTAAATGAAGGGGTCATATTTTTTAATCCTCTCATGAAACGCTTGACTAGCGGGTTCGAAAACAAAGTGAATCCATCTTGACCATTATGATAAGCTGACAAGGCAGCCAAATAGACCTTTAGCGAGCTCGTCTTAAGCCCCTTGTGTTGCAAATGAAGCATGAATTGCAGCACTTGATGGATAGGAGCGCTAGAGTAGGGCACTTCAATCCGACCAAGGTAGTCACAGAAGGCTTTCCATTTCCTGGCATATGAAGCTCTAGTGGATGGTTTCCAAGCTTCCTGCAGCACGAGTCTGATCTCCGAAGGGAGAGTGTTCGGTATCAAATTCGCCAGGCAGTGAGTTTCAGGATGGACGGATTCGGGTGTAGTAGCACGCCTCGAGCTTGAGAAAGTATCGTTGTCGTGTTCGGTAGGTAGCGATACTCTCCCTTGGAAAGTCGGAGGAGTGGCGCAAACCAGGCTTGCCTCGGCCACCATGGAGTCACTAGGATGCAGTTCGTGCCCTCGGACTGGATTTTCGAGACGACCTTGGTCAACAACGGAATCGGTGGGAATATATAAAACAGAGTCCCCGACCAAGTTATCAGGAATGCGTCCCCGATCGACGCGTTGTCGTGTCCCGCTCTGCTGCAGAAAGTGTGACAAGCTGTATTGGCTGCAGTGGTGAATAGATCTACTGTTGGGGTTCCCCACAGGTGAAAAAGGGACTGCCGAATTCGAACGTTGAGTTGCCACTCGTGGGAGTCGAGTGACATCCTGCTGAGGGCATCTGCCAGCGTATTGTCCTTCCCAGCAATATGGATGGCTCTCACTGATATATGACGAGGGATCATCCAGTCGAATATACGGAGGGTTAGGTTCGTCAGCCGTAGCGAGCGGGTGCCGCCTTCCTTGTTCAGGTAGGCCACAACCGTAGTATTGTCCGTGACCACTTGCAGATGTCTCGCAGCAAGTATAGGTTCGAGGGATTTCATCGAGTTCCATACTGCTTTGAGCTCTAGAACATTGATGTGCCTCTCTCGATCTCGCGGGCCCACTGGCCTTGTGCTGTGTGATTCCCGCAGTGAGCTCCCCAGCCCAGGAGAGAGGCATCCGTCGTCAGCGTAAGTGAAGGCGTGACGGGTTGGAAGGGTAGCCCTTTTGTTAGATTGGAGCGGCTCATCCACCAGCGAAGAGACTGTCTTATGCTGGACGGAATAGTTAGTCGCGTTCGATGGGCATTCATCTCGGAATCGAAAAGATCTTATGAACCAGTTTTGGAGCTGGCGCATACGAAGTCGAGCGAGTGGAACGACCGATATGGATGACGCCATGAGACCGAGGAGCCGTTGGATCGAGTGGGCTGTGCACGACGTCGCCTTTTGTAGTTTCGAGGCGAGGGTAAGTATCTTTAGAGTTCTGTCTTTCGGTAGAAAGGCGCGACCGACCGTAGCATCTAAGAATGCTCCGATGAATTGGATCCTTTGAGTTGGGAAGAGAGTGGACTTCTTCTCGTTGAGGCAGAGTCCGAGAGTGACCAAAGTGTCGGTAGTCAGGCGGAGGGCGCTCCAAAGTTCCTGAGCAGACGGTGCAACGATGAGCCAATCGTCCAGGTAAGGATAGAGCGTCACCCCTTGGGTTCGTAGAGCAGCGCAGACTACTGTCATACACTTGGTAAACACTCTCGGTGCCGTCGAAAGTCCGAATGGAAGTACCTTGAACTGGTAAGTATCGGATCCGATCTTGAACCTCAGGTATTTCTGGCTGTCTCGATGGATCCCTATGTGGAAGTAGGCATCTTGGAGATCGATGGATGCAAACCAGTCGGTCTTGCGGAGGAGAGGCAAGATCGATTGGAAAGTGACCATCCTGAACTTCTTGGGTAGAATGTAGAAGTTCACTGAACGTAGATCCAGGATCGGTCGGAGTCCTCCATCCTTCTTTGACACCGTGAAATACCTGGAGTAAAGGCCGTCCTGTGCCAGGTGAGGCGGGACCATCTCGATGGCCCCCTTGAGTAACAAGGAATCGACCTCCTCCCGCAGCGTTGGGATGGCTGCGTGGTGCGGATGCCAAGAAAAGGTGGGAGAGAATCGAACTCGATCCTGTACCCATGCCGGATAATGTCCAGAACCCAATGATCGGTGGTAATTTTCTTCCATGATGGTAGGAAGAGGGATAGTCGGGTTCCGAACTGAGGTCGAGCCGGAAGGATCGGAGTAGAGATGTCGGTCGTGCCTTGGGTCGCGTCAAACCCGACGTCTTTGAAAGTCGCCTCCTTTACGGGAGCCCCAGTACCGTTGCTGCTGGTACTGACGGCTCGGTGCCCAGGGCTGCTGTGGACGAGAACGACTGTCCTGCCACTGCTGGAGTTGCTGACCCTGCTGGTTCGGAGCTATCGGAGGCGGATATGGAGCCCACCTGCGGCGTTTGAATGTCTTAGAAGATGCTTGTGGAAGCAGGCCCATCTTCCTCGCATTCACCTGGGCTTTCTGAACCGCGTCGAGAGAGTAGTCCGTTTTATCATTAAAGAGGCCGACTCCGTCGAAGGGCAGATTCTCAATTTTGGCCTTAGCTTCCGAGGTCAATGTAGAAGACCTTAGCCAAGCGTGTCGGCGAAGGGTGACTGCACTCATCAGGGATCTCCCATGACAGTCCCCTTGATGTCTGGCAGTATGAATCTGCTGTCTGGAGGTGTTTGTTGCTTCGGCCTGGAAGACTCTGGCCAAGTCTCTCTTCTCATCCAGTAGATAGTCTATCAGCCCTCCCATCTTCTCCCAAAGGAAGAGTTGGTACCTTGCCATCGTAGCTTGGTACCCCGCAACCCGGATCCCCAGGGCGCTCGAGGTGTAGACTCTTCGTCCGAAGTTGTCTAACCTTTTTCCTTCGGGGTCGGACGGAGTGGAATGTTGTTTGCCTGACCTAGATTGTGCTGATTCAACTATCATCGAATTCGGGGTTGGATGGGAGAAGAGAAATTTGGCTGTGTCTGGCCTGATTTTGTAAAGAGCGTCAAGGCGCTTTGCCGCAGGAGGAGCTGTGGATGGAGAGCTCCACGATCCTTGCACTGTCTCCAGCATCGTCGGGGTGATTGGGAGCAACGTCGGGCCCGAAGATAATTTCGAAACCGCGTCGAAGAGAGGGTTGACCTGTTTCTTCTCTTCGACAGCCGTCTCTAGACCGAGGGCATGGGCCATTCGAAGGACCTGGTCCTGAAAGGTGCCCATATCCTCAGAGGGGGATACAGCGGCCTGAGTGGAGACGTTCTGGTCCGGGGATGTACACGATGGAGACAGCGAGACGATTGAGTCCGAGTCAGTTATGGGACACCCCGGAGTCGACGACCTGCGGGAGTGGGATATGGCTGCTATCGAAACCGTAGCTAGTTGATCCTCTCTCTCATCAACTTGTGAAGGGAGGGCTAGAGGATGGATCGGAGGGGATATCCTGGGGCTCGGACGTACCCCTTTTGTCCCGGTGGAGAGCGTCTGACGTCCCTTCTCAGGGAGTGTCTCCTGAGTGGCGACCTCTCCGGGAACGGTACACCCTGGTCTGGTACCTGTATTCAGACACAGGGGAGCGTCTCCGACGATAACTGCAACGAGACGCCAGGGAGTATCTCGAGTCCCTCGAGTCCTGAGATCTCTCCCTGTACCGTTGGGGGGTCTCGAGGTCTACGAGAATCAGTCGATCTGGAGGATGCCCGGTCCCGGGTAATCAGTACCTCCTCGATCTCGAGTGAACTGGATCGAGTCCGTGGAGTACGAACCGTATCTCATGAACCGGGGAGGCGAGAGTTGGAAGAGCAGTGGCCGGAGGTCTCAAGTCCGAAGGTGAATCTGGTATCTCGCCTTCAGATACTGAGAGTCGAACAGCCTCCCTCGATCCCGAGGGGGCTTTGGTGGAGAGCAAGGCGGAGGATCCCTCGAGCCCGAGGGAACCTGTGCGGGAGGAGATTTAAGCCCAGCCGGGCGTTCAACGGTCACGACGTCCGTCGGATCCGGGGCTATCGTCGATCTCGATCCCGAGAGGGACGAAGCCAATTTTTTTGCCAGTCTCCTCACTTTATCCTTCTGCTCCTTGCTCTTCCTTTTCTCCTCTTTCTCTCTACGAGCCTTCTTGGCTTTGCTCTTCGATATCATAGTCGCCATGTAGGCCTCCTGAGCGTCCGCTGAGGAGACCGTGTGCGACAGCGGCGTACTAGGCCTTGCCAAAGGGATAGGCTTTTCCGCGGGCGGTTGGAGAGCCCTCTTGTACAGAATGGCAGTCAACTTGTCCGCCCTGTGCTTCCTCGCTTGTTTTGTGTACGCTTGGCAATGATGGGCAAAGCGTCCACATTATGGCCCTCGCCGAGGCAGGCGAGACACAGCGAGTGTCCGTCAGCCGGAGGAAGCTTCGTCCCGCACCTTAGCCATTTGCGAAAGGGGGCTTTCGGAGCCATAATCGTAGTTGGTGATCCCACGACGAACGGGGGAGAAAGTTGGAGGTAGTGAAAGAAATCCTCGAAAAAGCAGTAACCTAGCTGAATTCCAAGACTAGAATTCCAGAACCTCTCGAAAGAACAGCCACACGCGATGGCGGTCGAAGAGGAACTGAGGGAGAGGGCGGGAACCCGAGTAAAGGAGACGCAAGGGGGGAGGGGTTCCCGCCCAAAATTTACCTCAGCTTTAGAATCTTCCCGAAGCGGCCTCCGCGCACGCGCAGAGCCCATATGTGTGATGCACAGAGACCACGAAGAAGAATTAAGACTTCTGTGCTTTGCATCCCTGCCATCTCTCTGCTACTCCACCCCACCCCCACCCTCCAAACTGTCCCCAATCTTTACAGAATACCATTTGCCTCCCAACAGCCCATTAATCCCACCCATCTTCAGGGATGCAAATAGTGGTCACCAGTGGAAATCATATAATTAGGACTGAGGCCTGGGAAAGAGAAAAATACAGTGTTGTCCCTCCCACACTGCAGGGTGAAGGAGCAGCATTAAAACTCAAGGAGTTACTATGGTCAGATGTGTTAGGTTACCTCCCTCAGTGTTCTCATAGGAGGAAGGCGCTATTTGATAATTTGTGTGGCTTAAGGGCCAATTAAACAAAGTGGTGTGTGTGTGTGATTCTGTGTGCGTGTGGGGGGTTGCTTTAGGGGAAAATGTGGGGGTACCAAATTGGATCAGGGCCACAACTATGGAAGGTTAACTCTTTCCCTGACCTAAGTCCATCCCCTGCCCCCCCACCAGAAGCGGTTTTTTTCCCTGCAGAGCAAAAATCTTCACGGGGGGATTCGATTGGGAAACAAGTACAGAAGAATGGTTTGGGTTTTTGTTTGTTTTTAAAACCCTCTCAATGCCATGGTCATGATCCAATTTATGCACCTGTTGTTCAGTTCTGGTACTCAAGCCAAATTACTGGGCTCAGCATTCTTTAATTCAAAGTGTGTGTCTTCTGCACCTATCTCCAGTTGGTGGATCTCAAGGTTCTAGCAAAAAACACCAAGAAAGTAGTTTCCAAAAGCCTGAACTCTGCCTACCCTACTTGATATGATCAGACATATGACCTATGCTTTTCTGTGGGGGGGGGGGGGGGGAAGAGACCAGGCCTGGCACGAACTCGCCGCCTGAAGTAGAAGAACTTGTGCTGCCACCGTGCAACCCTCTCTGCTGTGGCAGCAGCAGAACCCTCCCCGCCACCACTGCCAACCCTCCCTCCCTGCCACCTTTCCTTTTTTGCCATGTGGGCCTCTCCGGGCTGGGAGAAGCAGGAGGGTTGAGACCTCAGTGGCTCCAGGCTCTTGTGAGACCTCAGCACATGGTCAAGACCTCATGAGGTGTTGGCCATGTGCAGAGATCTCAGAAGAGCCCCGGAGCCCACAGCACAGAGGGCCAGTGGCTGCTCCAATAGCCCATTTGTGGCAGCAAATGCCATGGTGGGAAAGCAGCTGGCGGGGTTCTCTAGAGCAACCACTGGAGGTGTTGGTGGGCTCTCCAGGCTGGGGCTGGGCTGGTGAATGGCACAATTCCACCACTTGCACCTGATGGAGGTGGCAGTGGGCTCTCCAGGTTGGGGGTGGGGGAGCAGCGCAATTCGCTGCTCTTCCAGCTCCACTGCCTCATGTGGGTGCCTCACCCTGCTTCATGGGTGGGCCAGCCCTGGAAAGAACCATGCAGAAAGCATCTGACCTTTCATACATTTCACCATAGACTGTGACCAGATGACCTGCGTGCTGGCACAGTCTGTTGTCTAGGTGCTGTTGATGGGCTCCTTCAAGGCTCCTTCTCTCCCTTCTTATGGTTCTTGATATTTAAACTGGAGTTGAACATAACAGCCCTTCAAATAGAGAACACCTTCAAACAGATGTCCCCTGTAAAGCAGGACACATGGCTACCCTGCTTCCAGTCACAAGTGGAAAACACTGTTCTACCAGCCCAGTAACTACCAATCTTTGTGCCTGGAAAGCTCTGGCCACTTAGCCTGGAAGTAAATAGTATTACATTTACTTGCAGGAGTACAAGGAGAGAAACAGATACATGTTTTGAGATTAATAATAGCAAAGTATACCCTCCTATAGCAGTAGTATCCTAATATAGAATAGCCATAAAGGTTCTATTCAATTGTCAACAGATATATTTTAGTGTTTAGAAAAAATATTAAATGTTACTTTGTTTAAATTATCTAAATTTTAATTAATCCACCATGTGCTCCATAAACAGAATTCAGATAGTTTACAGAACTAGTCTCTGTCCTGCTGCAGTAAATACACTTGTTCTAGAAAATCTTGCGTGTGTGAGAGTATCATCTTCCAAGTGTTGCAAGAACAGGACTGCATTAAATCAGTATTGCTTGATAACACACCCAAAACTAGAAACAAATGTTGTTCCTGAAATTTTGATATGATACTAGATATGGAAAATGTAATTGTGACTGACCAGGATCTAATCCCCGCCATTGATAAGCAGAAAGTAATTCCAAGTATGCATGGGAGGCGGATATTTCCTTGTGCTGACAGCCTCTCACAACTCAGGGACTGCTGTTCCAAAGCGTAAGTACTGACGGAGGTCAGTGTCAGGGTTGACCAGACCATGTAATCCAGAACAGAAATCCAGACTACTATGTTGTATTGTTTCCCTGTTGTGCTCTGGATTTCTGTTCCTGCGTACATGGGTCTGTCAACTCTGACATTGACCTAGGTCATGCTTACAAGAGAACCGCTGCACATAAGTGAACGCCATCCAACACTTTAAGTACCAACAGGGAGTTGTCAGGAAGAGAAACTTGTTTTAAAAATTCAGCTCACGCATACAGTTGAGACACCAAGATGGTACTACAGGTATGAACCTTACAGCACAGCAATAAAGCTGTTCAGGAAATTTTGAAGAGCATGTACAGTATCCTTCTCCCATTGTGGAACAGAAGCAATTGCTAATATTTTGTATTCTTCTTCTGTTACCCTTGCCTCTCTTTTAAAAAATGTAAACTGCAAGCTTATGTTTTTCTGTAAAGCACCATGCACATTATGGTGCTATAAACAACAGCAAAATGTGCCTAGCTTCATTAACAAAGCACAACATGCAAATAACAGGATGCAAACTAACAGGAAAAATATTAAGGCCAGCACCATTTTTTGAAATAAAGAATTTAGAATTTTGATTATAAATTTTCAAATTCACCCATGCAAAGAAGGATGCTTTCAGACAAGACTGTTATCATGCAACCGGCCTGCCTCATTCACATAATTTTATCGCAGGTCACATTGTCACAACATGTGTCTTCCACTTGTAACCTGCCCATATTCTTCCACCACTTTTTGTTTTTGTCTTTTTCTTTCCATTAAAAAAAACCATTAAGGAGGATTACAAAGGTATTGTGCAGGAATCGCTGCACAATGCCTTTTGATTGCTAGTGCCAGGGGCCCTCCATCTGGAATCCCTTTAAGGCTACAATCCTATTTTTTTCTGGAAGTAAGTCCAATTGAATTACTTCCAAACAAACATATATAGGACTAGCTGTTGCCCGTGGCTGCGCTCACGTGGATTTTAGGATTTGCTACAATGGAAAAGATACAGTGTCTCTGACTGAAAGTGTAATGTTTAGGCTGGGTGCTGGCAGCAGAAAACTTTTCTGACAGAAATATCTGATCTTAAAGAAAAATCAGGTTAATTCTGAGAGTCTACAGGTGATGAAGAGTGGCCAAGTTGGGGGTAGATCCGTCAAACGTGATGGAGTGGAGCCTTATGCGATGACGCCCCACACACAACAGTCATTCAGCCATTTAAAAACTTTCCCTCCCTTTTCACCGCCTCAGGAACATTCTAAATGGCCTAGGGGAGATTGCATACCCACCCCTATTGGCCCCTGCAGGAATTCATACGAACATTCTAAGTGTTCTATGGGCTATTTGCATAACGCTCCTATTGGCTCCTGCAGCAATTATGAGGTGAGGGCCGATTGCATAACTGCTCCCTGTTGTTGTGCCCATAGGATATGAGAGTGGGGCGATTTCCCCCCGCCCTTTATCACCCCCTTAGAGACGGAATTTCCAAAAATCCTTCCTTAGTGGGTGTCTACGTCATAACGCAAGTCCCTTCAAAATCTCACGTCTTAGATTAAATGGTTTGAGCTGGGTGTTGATGAGTCAGTCAAAATCAGTCAGTCAGTCAGTCAGTCAGTCAGTATACCTTCTTTTTTATATAGATTGTGCTGTAAAACTAGACACAAGCAGTGCTCCTCTTACACATGGAAAAAATGAAGCATTGAGCATCAAGGGTTGTTGTTGTCACTGTTATTGTTTTAATAGAGCCCCCATAATAAACTGGTCTAAAAATGAAGAAAAACATTCCTGCACGAGAGTTAGAGAAGTTGCAAAAACTCTGTCCATTATCACTATAGCTTTAAGTTTAGAAGAATCAAACATTTCCCTGATGGAAAACAATATATTGAAAATCTTGCAATAAACTTCACAATATCTGCCAGCTGTTACAACCATGGCAACTTCACTCCCCAACCCCCCACTTTCCAAATACAGTAATACCTTGGATTGCAAGTAACTTGGTTTGAGAGCGTTTTGCAAGACAAGCAAATTTTTAAATATTTAATTTTTTTTTACTTGATATACAAAAGCCGTCTTGCAATACAAGTACTGTAGTATGGCTTAAATTAAAAATCTCTTGCACCAATTTTTTGGGGGGATTTCGTTTTGATATAAGAGTGTTTTGGATTACAAGCACGTTTCCGGGAACGAATTATGCTCTCAATCAAGGCATGACTGTATGTGAGCTCAGTGTAATTTACAAACAATGAATTGGTTCAAAATGAATGCAAAATCATACACATGTGGGAACAAGCTAAATTAACAGTATGCAAGTTTTGTCATTACTTCATATTTACAACTGGCATTGAATATACACATTCCTGAAGTTGTGAAGTCAGGAGGATTAGTAACTCCAGAACCAATTCAGCAGTCCCACTCTCTACACAAAGCCTTCTTCTTATATCACACAAACACACACCTTTGTCAGTAAAATCAAAAAGAACAAAGTTGTCATTTTATTTTTTTCCTGAGCCTGCAGGCATATGCCCATACTTCTCAATCTAAACCTAAGCTAACTCCCCAGTTCTCCAAACCAATGCATGCATCATTATGAATGAAGGAATTATGCATTAGCGTTTGTACCATACAGTTTTATATTTCTTCCTGTTATCTCTTCTGTGCAAACACTCCCAAGCTGTGTCAGCTCCAGATCCTCAGGCAGGCATGCTCAGAGGCTCTCTTAACCTGGAAGAGATGGGTCGCACAAGCTTTCTCATGCTGCTTCTTCGGTGCTCTGTCAAAGTGACAATGCAATTCCACTGCAGCATGAGTCGCTGCCAATCTTGTGGCCATGGCAAATGCCCAACATTGCTACCATCTGGAGCCAGCCCTTACACTCAAAAGACTTTTAACAAATAATTTAAAGAATTAAATGTAGTTTCTCCTTCGCTAATTTGTCTTTCTGGTGTGCTAGATAAGTATTGAAGCTATTTGTAACATTGTTTCTAGGTCTCCAGCAAGGATCACATTTAGAGAAGGTATTATTCAGAGTGCACAGAGTTAAGAAATTCCAATTCAAAATGCTATACAATAAACAATCAAAGAATTCTAAACAATAGCATGCTGAATTGCTTTCTTAGCATGTACAGCTGAACACAATACTTGACAATGGAGAGATCTTTTTTAAAATGCATTTGAAAGGTTTTGCCAATTCTGAAGGCTCTCCTACCCACCAATCCTCACTAAATTCCTTGTAGTCCTCAGAATTCACCCACACCCAAGTAGTCTTATTAGTTCTACTACCATAGACTTACACACACACACACCACACACACACACCTTGGCCTTATTCCTAGATTCTGGGTACCTAGTTGAAAAACATTCCTCTTAGCCACCACTCTTCACTCCAAGCTTAACCGCACAGCAGTAGCACTATCTGTAACGGAGTAATCAGAAAATTCAAATCTGATGTTACTATAGCAAAGTTGCCACTTTTTGATTAACATAAGCAAAATGCATAGGATGAAGAGGGGGGGGGGGGAATCAGAATTAGTTTCTGGGACCAAAACCTCACCCAGGCCTTGTCTATAAAGATTTTGCACAAGTATAACTAAGCCAATTAGATATAACTGTTCAGCACTTTGATCTCCCTTAAACATAGGATATGGAACAGCTTTGATCTAGTATTGTTCATATGACTGTATTTCTTATGTCTCGTCTCTTACTATGACACCTGACCAGGTTTCAATGATCATGGGAGGGGGAAATAAGCCCGGCCTGCAGTCACATGCGGGAGGGATTTGCTAATTACTCTTGGCAGCAAGGCATGTCAGGTGACCTGACCAGGGTGGATTGTTGCCTTGGATAACAAGCCATCCAGAACCCATGGCAGTTGTAGGGTTCTGGTGCTATTACCCAGGGCAACATGCCATCCTGGCCAGGTTCACCAACAGGACAAGCCGCGCTGCTGTGGTAGTTATGCACATTTCCCTGGAATTTCGCCCTCCATGATCATGCGAAACTGGGCCCATGACCTAATATCTGTGCTAATGGCACATTCTGCAACTGCACATGCAAACACAGAATCAGTATTGGATACAGAATTCAGCATCCTGAGGACTTAAGATTTCATTTATATTAAACTTACAGTTCTATTGTTTTTGTTTCTACCTCCAGGTTACAGTGCTGGAGACAACAGGGGAAGTGGGTTATTTTGTCCTCATGTCCAAGCTTGTCACAGCATCTAGTTGGCCACGGTGGGAAATAGGATACTAGACTAAATAGACCTTGGTCTGATCCAGTAGAGCTGCTCTTACTTGCTATGTAGATGGAAAAAAAAATATGATGGGCAATTCTTAGAGGGAAACTTCAATTGTCAGAGGATGGGGCTTGACTATCTACTTCCCCTTCTGCACAGTAGCACCAAAGAAAATAAGCAAAATTATATGCTAAAAGTCTATGTACATATTTACATAAGTCACAGAATTTTATTTTTTGTTGGGTCCGAATGTGATGTTTCCTTTGATTTTAATGCAAAGTATGCACAGCCTTGACTAACAAAGAAAACTTTACTTACAAATGAGAATAGGTCAGAGAAGAAGTGATGGAATTCAACTAGGTAGGAAAGATCTCACTCAATGAAAAACGGTCTCAACATGTATTCATACTGTGGTATTCAGCTCAACACAATTAAAAGTTCCACCATTTCCATTTTATTACAAATTGCATCCTTTGGTCTTCTCACATTACCTACTCTTGAACAATTCATAGTCACAGTCACCTTATTTTGTATACTGCTTTTCTATATACATTACACTCTAAGCAGTATACAACAAAACATGAAAAACAGCGAACAAAAATTAAATACAATCAGACAATATGTTGTTATCCATAGCATCTGCTATAGAAACAACTCAAAACAATTTCATAGTAGATAACATAAATGGTTGTTTCATAAAGCTATTCAAAATGTATTACTAACAGGAAGAGAAAAGATGCCCTCTGCCCTAGGAGGTGCTCAAATCAGGCAGAATGAGGCCATTTAAAGAGCTGCCCAGTCCTTAGTTCCAGGTACTGCATGAACAGAATGAACACCCTCAGCCGAGATAGTAAAAAGGCATAAATTCTTCTCCACTTGCATGGTGGTCAAGGCAGTTATCCTCGCTCTCCTTTCCCAAATTAACTTGCCATTAAATCTGCAACAATTCCAGTACCTTATTCACTGTAATAGCAGCCATTCAGCAGCAAATCATGGGTTAATTAATCACAACTGCGGGAACGCACACGCACAAGAGCTGCTCCATGCCACACTTTGTAGGTTGTTACCGTGACATCCCAATCAGGCACTCTGTTGTTTGTCGGTTAAACAACCCAAGGCTAACCTACTGTTGTTTCTTGCCACCTAACACCACGGTTACGTGCAAACAGGCCCAATAAGTATATAGCTGCAACTCATACCTTATCTATATCCCTCCTATGCCCATATCTAGTACAATTTGGTATGGATGTGGCCCCACAATGTTACATTAACATATCAGATTCAAAGTTAATTCTCCTCGAAAGTAATCTAGTAGCCTGTGAGCAGAGCCTAGAACAGTGCTGTGAATTATCCTATTGCACTGAACAAGCAAGATTTTGTTGAAAGAATTACTAAGAGAAAAAGATTTGGATGCAATGCCTTGGAGACCAAGTTTGCTAAAAATATTGCTAGTCTGAGCAATACATAGGGCAGACTTTTGGGAACATGTTAATTGGTAATTCCTCCAAGATTAAATAGTACACAGCTTTCCTTGCTTACAAGTCAATTAACTTTTTTCTTTAAACAGTATTTATTTGCCAGGCAAAGGAGATAGGACCTTCATATGCACATAAATCAGCACACAGGAATTTCTCCTAAGGGCCTAAGCCGCCGTTATTTTCCTTACACGATCATGTACACCCAGTACAGACTGACTGCAATTTAGAAACTGGGGGTGGGGAATCATCTGCAGCACTTCTAGAATCATGGCTGCCCTTTTCAAGCCACTGGTCACAAAATGACTACAGGTGTCCCATGTAAACAACAAGTTCAAACTAATTTTTCTTGACACATTGTGCAAAGAAATAAATGTCACTTATTTGCATGAACCAGGCCTTAGATAGAATACAATACAACTTGCTTCTTGCGGTTGTAACAGGTTTGAATTCAGGGGTGGGGAACCGCAGCCCTCGACCTAGTTTTCATGCAGGGTGGAGGGATCCAGGAGGAAAGAAAGAGTGCAGGATAAAAGGAGGTGGGAGCAAAGGAAAAGAGGTAAGCCCACTAGAAGTTCAGATCTCTGGCAAGTCTGCTGGGTGGGGAGGAAGAGGAGAGAAGGGTGGCACAGAGAGAGAGAGAGAAAAGGTGGTTGGCGCTACCCTACATTGATTGGCCCTACCCACTTTGGTTCTCCAGCTCTGCACCACCACTGGCATGCAGCACCAGACTGATTACTCCCAAGGAAATATGGCCAACAACAACAGGTTTCCCTTCCTACTTCAGATCCATTGGGGCGCAGACAGACAGGAATCTGTACTACCATCCAAATCCTACTTGCATGGTAAACCATGAAGCCCATCCTCAGAGGTCGATTAATTTTGTCTTTACTTACGTACTAGCCATAATTTGTGGCTGCCACCGACCTCTCCCCATCCAGACAATGGACTGGATGAGGGCTAACAAACTGAACCTCAATCAAGACAAGACTGAGATGCTGTTGGTGGGTGGTTCCTCTGACCAGATGGAGGGTGTTCAACCTGTTCTGGATGGGGTTGCACTCCCCTTGAAGGAGCAAGTCCATAGCTTGGGGGTCCTCCTTGAGCCATCTTTGACACTTGAGGCTCAAGTAGCCTCACTGGCAAAGAGTGCCTTCTACCACTACGCTTAAAAACCCGGGCCTTCCTCCGACTGCCGCCCCCAAGGGAGGCTCGGAAGGCGGCAACAAGGGAGAGGGCCTTTTCTGTAGTAGCCCCACAACTGTGGAACAGGTTCCCCACTGAGGCCCACCTGGTTTGCCACCAGGTTAAGACTGCCCTCTATGCTGAGGCATTTAACCGTTCCAACAGTACACAGGGTGGTGGTTATGTCAACTTTTTTTTAAACCAGTCTGCTTTTTATATCTTTTCTTAGATGTTTAAGTAATTTAAAATTGTTTTTAAAAAGTCTAGTGAATTTTTTTTGATGTTTTTATTGTTTGTATTTTTATATTGTATTTTATTGTAAAATTTATAATTGTGTAAACCGCCCAGAAAGAGCTTCGGCTATTGGGTGGTATAGACATGAAATAGAAATTAAATATAATCATCATCAACATCATCATCATTCATCTGTGCATGCCAGAGAAATTGGGAGAAGGCAATTCTCATATCACACTGAACTTTATAGAGTATGCAGGAGCAGCAAGTCCCACCTTCTGCCTGCACCAAAACTCAGCAGTACAAACTAGGGGGGGGGGGGGGGCCTCCTCCCCTCCACACTGAATAGAAGCCAGCTTTCATGAGAGATGGTCCCAACTCAGCACAACATGAGACACACCCCCTACCTAGAGAGTGAGGAGAGGTCTCTTATGTCATGCTGACAAGAGGCATTCACATGTGGCAAGTGTATTTGTGGAGGACTGCCCATTGTTCTGTATCTCCCCACAACAGTACACAGTGCCTGGATCCAGATTTCATAGATTTCATAGATCATAGAGTTGGAAAGAGCCTACAAGGCTATCGAGTCCAACCCCCTGCTCAATGCAGGAAACTAGAGGAGGGGTCTCCCATCCAAGTAATAACCAGGCCTGACCCTGCTTAGCTTTCCACACTCAGACAAGCTGAGCCAGATGATAAAGCAAATCTCTGTTGATTCAAGAGAAGCAGAAAAATAATCAATAGAGGTGAACTCACAGAATAGCATAGTGTGAGTGTTTTAAAAGACTGAAGTTTTACTATTTCATACATTATGGACGGATCTACCACAGACCAATTTGCCAATTCATCTATATGGATAGAATACTAATGCTTCCCAAAGAGCAAGTGTAAATAAATGCAAATGCTTTGAATCATTTAAATGAATAATCATAGAAGAGAAAATTTTTGCTTATGTATTTGGCTGTAACATACATTTTTACAGGTGTTTGAAGAACCAATGCAAAGTTTGCATCATGCTGTGCCTGCCTACCTAGTCAAATCCCATTTTTAAGGAAATGAAGCAATAAAGGATCAGATTCCTTTTCTTAGTCTTCAGGAACCATTCAAATAAAGGCTGCAAAGAACTGAAAAGAAAGGAAAGTGGAGTGGGGGTGGGAAAGTGTTTTTAAGAACCCATAGACATAGAGTGAGTCACTTTGTAGTTTAAAAGCAATGGATTAAAATATTTGGATTCAGCAGAGGAAAAACCACTCCACATAAGGCATCCTGCAGAAATCCTACCCAAAACCAATATCGCTTAGCAGGTCATTAGTTTCCTTTCTATGCCTTCTATTTTATTTACTACATTTTTATCCAGTCCTTCCTCCAAAGAGCTCAGGACAGAGTACATGGTTACCCCTCAGAAGATCCTGTGCATTAAGCTATAAAAGCATGAATGGCCCAAGGTCACCCAGTGAGCTAATTGAGGAGTGGGAATTTGACCCAAGTATCTCTGGTTGTACTCCAAAACTGTAACTGCTATACCACACTGGCTCTCTGAGTTCATATGTAATGGAAAATCACAATTAGTACAAACTGTTTTGCAAACCAGCTTCAGATCCTGGTTTGTCCGCTCCAGACAAACTACAGTTTGTGGGTGACATTTAGATGCAGAATTAAAAAAAAAACCCATTTCCCATTACATCTGAACTGTTGAGGATTCTAGAAGGACTGTACATAGAAATCATATACTACTTTCCACAGTGCAATAGCAACTATGCCAGTTCCTAGATTTCCTGTTCAGAGAATGAGAAGAAAGTGGATGCCAATGTGCTGTAACAAACACGCTTACTTTCCAGGGGGTTGGGCAATGAAAGAGAGTAGGCTTGATTAGCTCATGAATTGGTGTGTAGTACACCAGCTGCCAAACTTGTATAAATTACAGTGAATAGTACTATGCAACACTGAACATCGTTCATTTCAGAAAGGGGGAATTATCCCTCCCTCTCCCACCTGTCCATTAAGACAAATTCCTTATGACTCAGCTATTTCCCAATTTTATTGTTCTTTCCCATCAAGGAGGTTATGGGGTTGGTAACTGAGGGCCAATAATGGAACAAAGAGGGCTGGTGATCAGGTCTGCTTGTCTCTCAAAGCTTTCAGCATCTGGTCATTTTGCAGTGAAACTTGCAAGCTGCTTAAAAACTACAATTATGTAACAACAGCAAAATGTCATCTCCTTTGCTGTTTTTAATCTGTGATACCCATGTGAGTGCAAAAATTGTAGAATGCCTACTTTTAAAATAAGCAGTATATATCATGCTCAACTAGAAATAGAAAACACAGTCTCTCTCTCTTACTCAGCTGATTTCCTTAGGAACCATGCTCCACATAACAGTAGTGGCTAAAGAATTATACCTACAACATCTCTGAGAGAAAACTTCTTAATTGTTTATAGCAGAGATAGGCACAACACAATAAACAAACAAACAAACAAACAACCGATAATTTGTGATCCACTGGTGGGCCACCTAACTCCTGCTAGGTTTCTTGAAAGAATGCAGAACTTTGTTGATCTTGATCTAATCCAGCAGACACTTTGCATTCTTAACAAGAGTGCCGACTGTGACCGGATTGATAATACAGGCAGGCCCCGGGTTAAGAACATCCGACTTATGGACAACTCGTACTTACTAATGGACTTCCGGGTTCCCCGGCTCTACGTAGTTTACGTAGAGTATAGCGTAGTATACATAATTTATGCAATTTGCGTAAATGCTGTATACTACGCTATACTGTTCTGATGTACGTACAACTGCGACTTAAAGACATTCTCAAGAACGGAACTCGTTCGCAACCTGGGTACTGCCTGTATCTCGATCAAGGTAGAGAGCACACACTATCTGATCTCAGTTACACTAATAAAAAAAATTGGCCAACGCAGTATTATGCAAATACCTTAGTCCTAGATGTGGGTTGTCAAAGCAGCATTTGGTATTCAAAAGACATTTCACAACTCAAATTACTTCTGTTCTAAGTAATTCAGATTTATAGCAGGAGAACCTGCAAATTATGTTGATTACTAAGTATTAAAAAAAGAAACTAACAAGAACGACTCAGAATATTTAAAATGGTAATTTGGAGGAAAAATGTGCACAAGAGTTTTGGGCAAATGAAGTACGCAGTATTAGAATTGTCTTTCTAATGAGATATTGCATGTAATGAAGAACTGTCTCTCTTGATCTCAAAAGGTTTGAAACTAGAGAAGAGTTGAATGGAAGGGGGGACAAGATCCCAAAGGAATCAAATTCCCAGCTTCTTTTTATTATTTTCTAGAGTTCCTTTGACAAAAAGGCTGCAAGAAAAAACGTAAACTGAAGCATTTCCACTCAATTCCTTTCATGTATTTCCACTGCCTAGTTTCAGATCATGTGATCAATTCTGACCTTTACAAATTTTCGTCTCTTGCCTCGCTATAGTAGTGTCTATTCAGACTATCAGATTCATTTAGTGAAACTATCCTATTCTTTCACACTTGACTCCTTTCACAGACGAACAGTTCATTTTCATGCAGACCCACTTTCAACTTCAAAAGGTTTCTTTGATCTCAGCCTCTCATGTCTCTTGTTTAAAACACTTTCAATACGGAACTGGGGGTGGCAGGAGGGGGAGAAAGTGGCTGCTAGAACTCCTAGACCACTAATAAAATCCCCTAATAACTGCAGCAAGGCAGCAAGCATCCAGAGGACCTTGGAGCTCCTTAGTACCACACATAGCTTGTCTGTGCACAACCAAGGTCATGGCAGTGCTTTGAAATCTGAACCCACTACTACCAAGCTGGGCTGGTTGCCTGGCTTTACTTTCATGAGATGCTTGCCTGTATAATATTCCTTCTGTGAGGTCACTTATCCAGGAAACCACACAGGAGCTCTCTTAAAATTATTAGCTAGTTTTAGAACAAAGTGGAAGAGAATCTGCGAGGAAAGTGACACATCGCCAGAAATCAAAAGGGTGTCTTACCCTTGGCAATTACTCATTGTGACAAAGTGAAACAACTTTCAATTACCCAAGTGAGAGAAACCGCTTACTCCCTTATTTAAACTTTAGTGCAGAGGTGGTGGCTGGGATTATCACTGCTAATTAACACCAACAGTGCACTAAGGAGGTATAGTATAAAGATACCATCTCTGTCCCAACAGGCAATCTAATAGACATGTAGGACAAAGGTGAAAGCGAAAGATAGGGCTTGATAGATGATAGACCGGAATTTTTCTTATGGACCAACACAGCTCCTTTGCTTTTAATGTGCCTTGAAGTAGGAGAGCAACTGCTAGCTGGAAGCATAGAAAATGAAAACTGCTGTCCAGGCTGTGTGTAATCAGTTCTGGCCAAGGTAACTCCAACTGGTTTGTAGCCTATGGGCTTAGACTACCTCTTGCCCTCTTAATTGTAGGTGCAAACTAATATAATCATTCCATGCCAAGAAAATTGACCATTTTTCCCCTCACATTTTTAAGAATGACCTCTGCTCCCCAACTTCAACAGTAATTTTTATATAAAGCCCAATTGCACTACATTTTCCAGTAAACACACAGAGAAATGTGGACAAAGTATGGATTTTGGCCAGTTAGATAACTATTTTGATTCTCTGTCCAATCAATTTTATTACAAAGAAATGAAGAAAGAATGGCAGGCTTTTAAAAAAAAAAGTTGTCCTATGACATCTTGAGACTAACATCTTTGTGGTATGTGTTCCAGAGACTAAGTCTACCCTCAGATGCAGCTTTAAGCGAGACCCCCAACTCTATGATGCATGATGAAACCAGATTTTTGGCATGCAAGATCCTTCATTTAGATCTCTTAGAATAACCCAAAAAGTTTTAGTATAAAAATTGAGTAAATGTCTCTGTTAAAAATGGAGAGGGGAAAAACTGCTATAATCCAACTATAAATCTTCCACTGTTCCTGACTACATTTTATTTTTGCATATACTTCTAAGATTGAAATCGTAGGGATGGGGGAGAATTTGTTTGGGCTGAATTTTTATATGAACTTACCCAATTTGCACCTCCAAAACCTTTATATGAACTGGCTGGAACACACTTGTACATCCAAATACATATTTTTTTCAGACTTTTGTTATTAGTTGCGCAAGTGAAAGAAACATTGGAACAAAAAAGCATATATTAGGAGAAAGCATGTATTACATAGGGGAACGTTTGCAAAAAAATGTGCACATGAGGATTTTTGTGTGGATTTTTTTTGCCGAATTTGCAATTCAGAAAGTGAAGGAAACATTGGAACAAAAATGCATTACATTAGGGAGCAATTGCTTGCAAAGGTGTACACAAAAGGATTTTGTGAACTTTTTTTTTGCTGAATTTTCAAACTGATGCAGAAATGGGCTTGGGTGTCCAGAAGGACACCATTATCTTAAGCCGCAGAGACATCCAGCTGAACCAACAATCCCCCTGACCAGTTCACAGCCTAGATTGTCCACCAAGATTCATTTGGCTCTACATAGCAGGAAAGGCAATCAGGAGAAATTGTGACCTGGATTCCAGCATTGAGCAGGGGGTTGGACTCGATGGCCTTGCAGGCCCCTTCCAACTCTACTTTCCTATGATTCTATGATTCTTACCCAGACCCATTTTGCCATTCTAGAGTCCAACCAAGGCTTCAACAGAACTGCTTGCCAAGTTGATGATAGAATCCCCAATAGCCCTCAGAAACTATTGAATCTATCAGCTTCCTGGAGTTCTACTTTTCAATTGGTCCCCCATTCCCACAGAGGCTGATAGTCCCAGTAGTACCATAATAACTACCATAGTCCCTGGTAAGATCACTAAACCCTACCAGGTAGTGATCTGACCATGACAATGGAGGTATAGAAAGTATTCTCACACCTACATCTCACCACCAGAAAAACCTGATCAAGGTGTGCCCTGCTGAATGGAGTCAGAAACAATTGGATAAAACACGTACTTGACTATGCCACTCCTACGAGTGCAGCCTTCAGCATGTATGGTGAAGTCCCTCAGTACAACAAGCCAAAGGGACTCAGCCTGCAGAGACTATCCTGGCTAACTCAGGAAGGGGGCTCCTTCACCAGGTGTCCTGATCACGTAGATCACATACAATCGTACATGCTCCTTTCATACATCCTGCTAAATACACAGAAGTCAGGAGCAGGTCACAATCCTGCAACCAAAAACATCATTCAGTATACATATGGAACACGTGAGAAGGCAGCAAATAGTCTAGCAGCATGTGCACAGAAGCAGTTCAAATATGAAGTCTTGCCAGTTGGCAAAAACTTGAAGAAGAGATCTTCTGGGTCAAATATACTCTGTGGTCTGGCCCATATGCTCTATGAGGAGCATATCTGAAGTTTGTTCATAGGTTATCCTAGAACTAGCATGTGAACAAACTTCAGATATACATACTACTTTAAGCTACAATCATACTCCAATTCTCAAAACACTTTGAGGATGGGATATTAGTGGCTTAAGTGCTCTGAGGATAACAAGCAAACTTTTTACAAAGCCCTCTTTCTGAGGGATGGGGGGAAACAGTGGGAGCCACGAAGTCTGTCTGCAATCCTTGCCTTGATGAGCAGTCACAATGAACTTTATGAACTATATAAATTATACTACTTGTGTGCCCAGGCTGCAAAATCAGTTGACTAAGAATATCTGCAATTGGCCTCTAGCTGTTTCTCACCGTTTAAATTTCTTTTACTTGGAGGAAGGGGGAGAAGTGTTCATTCTTGCACAGCTTGTGGCTAACCATTTTTAACATTGTTGTTGTTGTTTATATTACCGCCTTATTTGCTAAAAAGCCAGCCATGTCATTAAGTATCTATTTTGTCAGGAAGTTTTCATTTTTACACTCTGAAATGCTTGTTTCTCTTTAATATCCTTGATCTGTAATAGCTCTTTTATGATCTCAGTTTCCATAACAGGGCTGATCAAAAATTGGGGTACTTTTCATTGAATATTCTCTGGGGGAAGAAAGATTCTCAAACAGTTTCCCTGGAATGGAGCTCCTCATCAGTAGCAGCATGGCTGTTCTTTCTTTGTTCCCAGGGTTTTTTGTTTGCTCAATGCCCACGACCTAGCATACTTTCCAGAGAACATTCTGGGAAATGTGCCTCTGGGACGGGATGGGGACAACAAAGGATGTGAACAGGGAATTCCCCAGAAATTCTCAGCAAAATATATTTTGAGAATTTCCAGCTCAGCATTAATATCTACACTCTAGTTCACACAAAACATCTTAAATTAAACTTATTATTTGTATTACAAAATTATTAATTGGTTTATAATGAGTTACAATTCATTAGAGAGGTTAAATTCTATCTTCTGTGGCTTAAATTGAGGTAGAGGATGTTGTTTTTAATCATGCTACATGTGTTGATTGGCGTGCCCGATGTCAGAATGTTTGTGTTTATCAGTAACTGTTTAATGAATGGTCACAACTAGTAATGTATTGTCACTGTCTGTACTACGTATATCCATTTCACTCCCTCTACTTCACTGTTTACAATTTCCTTCACACAAACAATATGTATATATACATTTCAAGCATATATACATATGGTTTATACACATATAAACCATGGATAACACTTTCATGCATCTGATGAAAGCAGACTGTAGTCCACAAAAGCTTAATAAATGTGTTACAGCACAATCTTATGGCTGCTAGACAGCGTCTAGATGGCCGTAGGAATTTCAGAGACCCAGCTATGAGGTCGGAAATCGCTCCAACCTCACAGCTGGGTCTCCATGCATGGAGCACCCTCCTCTCGCAGCCAGCAATGGAAAGAAAGAACTGCGCAAGCACAATGGAAAGAACTGCGCAGGCAGCATCTCCGAGGTCATAAGAGTGACCTCAGAGACAGGGTTAGGGGGTGTTCCAGGGGGCAGGGGAGGGAGGAGAACAGATGCCATCAAGATACGAGGCATCCTGGCGGTCCTCAGCCTCCTCCCCCCCCATTCCAAAGTGCCTCAGTTTAGATGGCCCATCTAGTTGAGTGGCAGGGCGGGAGGAGCACAGAAGCAACCTTGGCCTCTGCACTCCTCCCGCCCTCCACAGGATGCCCGTAATCCTCCGAGTTCAGAGTGTTACAGGCATCCCAACTGCATTGCACCCTTGGCTGTTGTTTGTTCTTTTACTGCACAGACTAATAGGGCTACCCCTCTGGAAATTGTTACCATAGAACAAGTAACAAGTTTTCAGCTGAGATATGGGGACTGAGACTGCTTTGGTCACCTTGGCGATGACCTACGCGGTGAACTGGATGTGGGGAGCACGACCCTATTAGTTCTCTTAGTATCTCTTGGCTGCTTTTGATACCATCAACCATGGTATCCTCTGGATAGCCTGGCAGGGCTAGGCCCTGGGGGTACTGTTTTACAATGTTTTCAGTCTTTTTGTTGGGTCGGGTCCTAGGGTGGTGCTGGGGGATTAATGTTCAACTCCATGGCCATTGGCTTATGGTGCCCCACACAGTTCTATCTTGCCCTCCATATTATTTAACTTTACATGAAGCCACTGGGAGAGGTCATTCAGAGCTTTGGAGTAAACTGCCATCAATATGCTGATGACACCCACCTCTATTACTTGGATGGGAGAACCCTCCTCTAGTTTCCTGTATTGAGCAGGGGGTTGGACTCGATGGCCTTGTAGGCCCCTTCCAACTCTATGACCCTATGATCCTATTGCTCTTTGTCTCTTAATACCAAGGAAGTAGTTGAAACCCTTGAACATTGCCTGGGTTCAATAATGGGCTAGACTAGGGTGAATAAGCGAAGATTAAACCCAGACAAGAAAGAGGCACTGATGGTCAGCAGAAAGCCTGACTCGGGGATCAAGATTCAACCTGTTCTGAAAGGGATTGCATGCCCTCTGAAGGATCAGGTTTGTAGCTTGGGAGTGCTCTTTGATCTTACGCTGTCCCTGGAGTTCAGGTGGCAGCAGTGGCAAGGAGTGTGTTTACACAATTACACTTGGTGCACCAGCTGAAACCTTTTCTGAGTTGGTCTGACTTGGCAACAGTTATCCATGCCTTGGTCGCATCACATTTTTTACTACTGCGATGCACTCTACGTGGAGCTACTCTTGAAGACGCCCATTTGTCAGGTACACATGAAAGGGCTGTGTCAATCCCAAACTGTGGAATGCATTCCCTCAAGAACTACAACTAGTCCCCACTCTCTTGGTTTATAGAAAGGGTGTAAAGACACATCTTTTAAATCTAGCCTTTTAAATGATGTAGTTGCTTTAATGTTCCAATGTTTTACTGTTTTAATATTCTTATTTTTATTGTTTAAAGATTTAATACAGTAGTTTAAAATTTCTGTTCATTGCCTTGATGGCTTTTTAGCAAATAGGGCAGCATAGAAATGTTAAAACCAAACAGGCAATCATTGTCTGGTACATCTATTTTGGGTTGTCAGGAAACTTCAATAGCCTGTTAATGAACCAGTGGAACCATCAGTAACCCTCTGGGACTCACTTGTGAATCATTTTGCTGATAAATTAGCTTGTGGTTGCTCAGAGAAGTATCAGTTGATTTCACCAGAGGATATGCAGAAAGAACATGGAGATGTATGTGCCACAACATGGCCATTCAATCCCTGACCTCCTTGACCAGTAATATCTGACTACTATCACCTAGATCAGTGGTTCTCAACCTTTTTGCCCCATGCACCCTTTCACCATATGTCAGAATGTCATTCCCCCTTTTCCAAGATTGTCTGACTTAATCTGTGCCATACAATAAGGTGTGATGTCCTGTAGATCAGGGGTCCCCAACCCCCAGTCCACGGACCGGTACTGGTCCGTGGCCTGTTAGGAACCGGGCCGCAGACCATGAGCACCCTACCTGGCTCTTGGGGTGCTGGGAGCTCCGGCAAGCACCCCCAGCCACTCATTCCTCTCGGCCAGCATTTCCATCGTCTAACTTCCTGGTTTTCCAGCGCTCTGGCGCTGCTTTTTTTACGTAGATTCCATGGCAATACCGTAAAACAGCCATGAATAGCAAATTGCGGCTGGAAGGTACTTACTAACTATGGTATTTACGGTAACTAACTATGGTATTTATAACTATGGTATATATAGTATAGTATATACTAACTATGTATATACTAATTATGGTATTTACAATTTAGGTTACAATTGTATAATAATTTTAACATTTTATGAAATTTACATGTTGATGGCTTTGAATGAATTGTAACTACGGTATGTATAATTTTTTGGTGATCTGTAATCCAGTAAATAGGATAAAAGCGTTTTAAGATCACTTGCTTACCTGTATGCAATGTTAAGTTTTAGTGGAATGATTTTTAAGTTGTAAGGTGTATGTTTTTATAAATTAGGTTACAATTACATAACTATTTTAACATTTTATGAAATTTACATGTTGGCAATGTATTCTTGGGTAGGAGAGAGCCAGTGTGGCGTAGTGGTGAGAGTGTTGGACTGGGACTCAGGAGATCCGGGTTCTAGTCCCCGCTTGGCCATGAAACTCACTGGGTGACTTTGGGCCAGTCACGACTCTCAGCCTAACCTACCTCACGGGGTTGTTGTGAGGATAAAAATGGAGAGGAGGATGAGGATTATGTAAGCTGCCTTGGGTTCCTTGCAGGAAAAAAGGCAGGGTATAAATAAATAAATAGGACAGCTCTGATTAGATTTAGCATGATTTTTAGTGCAGGGCTCCCACTGATTATGCATTATGGTGAGTTGCATAATTATTTCATTATATATACAATGTAATAATACTAGAAAAAAGTGCACAATAAATGTAATGTGCTTGAATCATCCTGAGACCACCCCCCCCCCCCGGTCCATGGAAAAATTGTCTTCCACGAAACCGGTCCCTGGTGCCAAAAAGGTTGGGGACCGCTGCTGTAGATTATGTACAATCTGTAGAATTGTAATTTGCAGAAAGATCAGTATTCCAAAAGTTTGAGTCTGTGGTCCCAATTCCCCCCAAAACCCAAAAAACTCCCCCCTGGGGGG